>JAZHEH010000078.1:2500000-5000000 GCA_036589455.1 Ateles fusciceps | reverse complement strand
ATTTAGACTTAAAACAAACTTGCAAAATAGGTATTATTAACCACTTTTCACAGATGAAGAAATTTAGAATTTGATAAAATCTCCTAGGTCTGTCTAACTGTTATTGAGGAAACTGGAGTTCAAACTTATACTGGTTGACAATTCCAGGGACTATGCTAAACACAAGAGGAAGTAAAAAATACACAAAAGCAAGTGTCGAATTTCATTGATAGAGGGTTTTATGAGTTATAAAGGGAATACAAACACATGTATTCAAACACAAATAAATTGTGTGTGTTTACAAAAGTTTTACAAGGTAGTTTCAGCTTTACATAATAGTATTATGACTTAATAAATCAGTAAAATTTAACACACCAAACTTTTATTTTAGACTTTCACAAAGTTATTAAACTGTATTGAGGGAAGAGAGAAAAGGTCCTAAAAAGTCCTTAATTTCACATAGAGCATTAGGGTTACATCTGTGTCATGAGCTGATGTGCAGGCTTCACTTAAGTTTGCCTTCCAGATAGAAGGGGAAAGCACAGAGGGGAACCGTAGCTAACAATGTTGTATTAATATTGATCCTGATTATTGTATTTCCCAGTGTAGCTCTCATTTGCTGAGTTGAAAATTATCTAATAGCTTAGATAATTAGCTTGTATTTCAGATGAACCCAGTGTCCCATGGTGAGTCTTTTGTTATTGTTGTTGTGACAGTGATGATGGTGATGTTTAAAATTTGTTTTTTCTCCCACTAAGTCACAAATATGCAGCAGCTGACTTTTAAAAGAGTGTAGTATTTTATGTAGAAGATTCAGGGACGTGCTCATTCTTGAATCTCAGATTTGGGCCTTAGATATGTTCCTTCATGAACCAGTCAAAGACTTCTAGACACTAAACAGACACATGAGATATTCCAAGCTGCATCTAGTTGATAGATGTTAGAGGAAGCGTGTAGTCTTTTTTATGGGCTTTGCAGGAATTAGCTATCCTAAACAATTCTGATTTTATTTTTAGCATTTGGTGAAGTAACAAGAGCAAAAGATTAGTATATATTCAGTCTCTATAGTATCTTACTAAGTCAATTAAACTGTGTATATTTATTTATAAAATACTATCTGTGTATACCTGTCTGTTTCTTAGTAAAAATCTGGAATCAATCTGTCCATTGAATGACCAATCCTGTGGCTTAAAGAGAAGTTCAACAATGCAACAAATACACATTTGAAATCAACTGTTTGTTTGCCATGCAGTGTTCTATGTTCTTAGGAATTATTCACCAGTAAAATTGATAATGATTTCTTACAAAAACATGGATTTGATAATTACCACTTCTTGCACCTCCAGAATTGTAGTTGTGGATTGTCTCACTCTTGCTAGCATCAAGTATGGCTTTATATTTAGCATGTCCTTGGTGGGACAGCTCTATAGTCTGTGTTTGTTCCGTGGTCACCACTTTGTGCTATGAAGTTTAAGCCATTTAAGTTTGGGTTTATCTGTTCGACAAGACAGTGATACATGAATTTCAAAAGTATATCGAGAGGGGGAAACCACCCTAAGAAGTTATTTGATCCCTTGATTTTGACATATCATATAATAATAGCACAACTCATCAAACATTGATGCACTTTTCCATAATGTCTAAAATTTAAAACAGTTGACCTCATGAGATTTCTATGTAATAGTTACCTCCAATATTGCATATATCTTTTTCTGAAATACTTGAACATTGTATGTATTCTAAAATATATTGATTGAGACAGAATAAATGTGACAGTGGAAGAAAAATAATGGAAGGAAAGACAATACAAAAAAGATGTTCTGTATTTCTTGTGCCCAGACCCTGCCTGAACTGTAGTTTATAGGAAGTGCTCCTTTAATTTTGAAAAAATTAGAAAGAATTAAAGAAGTGTCAAATATGTAACACCTTGCTCTTTAGATGCAGAGAAAAAAATAAGATTGTTATTAGCATATTAGCATCCTTATTTCATGTTTTTGTAAACTTTGTAATTAGTTTATTCTCAGAACTTTTAAAAAGATAAAATAACAGTTTGCCAAGATTTTTGTTACGGCTGCAACAACTGTTGGAAATTTAATTTGCTTGGTGCTACATTAATTCATTTTATAATTTATAAATGCACTGGCAAGCTTACTGTTTATTTGAATGCCATTATGCCTAAAACAACAAGCTGTAATCAAACTCTTTACTGAGCCTGGGCAGCCTTGCCAAGACAATAAATTGGTTATTTGGATTATTTTTCTTAGCCAAGAGTCCAGCACTTTGTTTTCAGTGAGACAGCTTGCCTTAAAACATTTATGAGTAAAGAAAACAATTTTTAATAAATAGATTGAAAAAACAATTTTTGTTTGTTCCAGAAATGAATCAGTTGTGACAGATTGGAGTATCAATAGATTTGTAAAGTGTCCTTCACTAAATTTCTTAATGCCTTCATATACAGTTATCTGTATCCAGAGTTGTTTTGCTGTCACATATATATACATACATGTGTGTGTATCTTATTGTAATAATAAAAGTAACTAAAATACATTTTTTTCTGGAACATTAGTACAATGAAGCAAAGTATCTATTTTCGTTACTACATTCATATTGCATCATTACATCAAGTTCAAGAAATTGGTCATCAAAAGTCACTGGGAAATACAGACCACAAAGAGTGTGCTAACAATAATTTAGAAACTTGTAAGGAAATTATAAAATTATGATTGGGAATCCAGTATAATTATATGTTTTAGCATATATAGATATAGATATAGATATAGATATAGATATAGATATATGCAAACAGTGAACCTGTATGTAAACTGTGGTCTTTGGGTGATAGTGGTATGTCAGTTTTTTAATTGTAACAAATGTGTCACTCTAGTGGGAAATACTGGTAACGGGGGGAAGCTATACAAGTATTCGGAAAGAAGGTATATGGGAAATCTCTGTAACTCTGTACCTTCCTCTCAACTTCACTGTGAACCTAAAACTTCTCTAAAAAACAGTCTCTAAATATATGTGTATGTGTGTATACATATGTGTGAAATCAAAAAACGTGTGTGTGTGTGTGTGTGTGTGTATATATATATATACACACACACACACACACACATGCATCACATATCCTTATGGAAAGTTATGAAATGTGTTGCCTGTCCAATAATGGTGGCTCATGCCTATAATCTCAACACTTTGGGATGCTGAAGCGGGCAGATCACCTGAGGCTGGGAGTTCAAGGCCAGCCTGACCAACATGGAGAAACACCATCTATGTTAAAAACTCAAAATTAGCCAGGTGTGGTGGTGCATGTCTGTAGTCCCAGCTACTCGGGAGCTTGAGGCAGGAGGATTGCTGGAACCCTGGAGGCGGAGGTTATGGTGAGCTGAGATGGCACCATTACACTCCAGCCTAGGCAAAGAAAGGAAGGAAGGAAGAAAGGAAGGAAAGGAGGGAGAGAGGGAGGGAGGGAGGGAAGGAAAGATGTTGCTTGCAATGCTCCTTTTGTAAAAGTAAAAATGTACCCCTCTGTAACTCAGCAGATAACTTTCATGGTCAGGAAACTCAGGACAAGACAAACAACTAAAACTAGGTAGAAATCTAGACTTTAATATTAACATTTCCACTTCTAGAAATAAAGATCCGGGTACTTTCAAAAACCTTCATTCTGAGAACAAATAAAATATACTTAAAACAAAAATATCAATTTGAAAGTATGTAAAAGCCAACAAGGCAGGGAGATTTTGCAGAACTAACATCAAAAGAGAAGAGGCTGCAGTGAGCCAAGATTGCAAGGGAAAAAATAAAATAAAATAAATGGTTTCTCAGTCAACTGTTCTCTAACATTTTTGGCTTTGACCTCTGAGACGGTTCTTTGTTCATATTATTTTCTGGTGTCTTCTGAGTAGGGCATTGGAAAACATTTTCTTTATTGCAGTTAACACCCTTCTTTTTCTGCTTCCTGCCTTTCAGAAGCAGTCAGTGTGGATATCTTTCTTCAATAGAAATAGTCTCTGTGTCTTTTAGTTCAGGCTTGTATCTTCTTACAAATAGAGTACTTTCAAAAACTTTGTGGGTTTTCTATTTATTTGATTTGAATCCAGACTGTTTGTGAAAAGCCAACTTATAATTCTCTTCGATACTTTATTTTCTCTCTAGACATAGTTCTGGGAATTTTGATGACAACAGACTTCTCCGTGATCTCAATTTTAATATTTCATGAGATTGTATATGCAGCAACAAGGGTCTCTAAATTTAAGTTTACGATTTCAACAAAGAAATGATGACTATGTTCTTAATTTGATTACTACAAGATGAGAATTAATGATCAGGCTCATAAATAAATTTTTGCTGTTGGTATCTCAAGTTAATTACCCTTTACTGTCTAAAGCAGGTGAAAATATGAAGCAATACTATTTTTCTATCCAAAGTGCTCTAAAATCGCTGTATTAACACTCTATACTTGTGAATTTTCTTACAATATTTTATCAACTATAGGTAACAGAAACCAGGTTTGTTTGTTTTTTTTTACCATTATGCATGAACACCATCTTGGCCAGGTTCACAAGTGCATTAAGTGTGTTTCTAAGTTACCATAGACAAGTATCCTACCAGTTGTTTTACCACCACTAATACAGAAAAGTCAAAGAGCTAAAATTAGTAAAAGAAAAAAACGACGATGAAGAGAATTATTTCTATTTTTATTTTTTATTATTTTGAGGCAGAGTTTCTCTCTTGTTGCCCAGGCTGGAGTGCAGTGACACCATCTTGGCTCACTGCAACCTCTGTCTCCCAGGTTCAAACGATTCCCATGCCTCAGCCTCCTGAGTAGCTGGGATTATAGGCGTGCACCACCATGCCTAGGTAATTTTGTATTTTTAGTAGAGACGGGGTTTCTCCATGTTGGTCAGGCTGGTCTCAAACTCCCGAACTCAGGTAATCCACCTGCCTTGACCTCCCAAAGTGCTGGGATTACAGGCGTGAGCCACCACACTTGGCCATATAAAGCATTTTTAGTGGTTATTTTAATATTACAAATATTAATTTAACAAATTTCTATTAATTTTTTAATTTTATTTCTAATTTACTCTAAAAGTGCTGTTTCTCAACACACTGGAAATTTTAAAAAGAATCTGTGCTGAGATGGATCTTTTTAAAAAACAAGAACTATTTTAAGTTCAAGGGTACACGTGCAGCAGGTTGGTTATACTGGTAAACGCATATCACAGGGGTTTGTTGTACAGATTGTTTCATCTACAGGGCACTAAGTCTAGTGCCCAATAGTTATTTTTTCTGCTCCTCTCCCCTCCTCCCACCCCCCACCCTCAGGTGACTCTGGTATCTGTTGTTCCCCCTCTGCTCCCATGTGCTCTCATCGTTTAGCTCCCACTTATGAGAACATGCAGTATTTGGTTTTCTCTTCCTGCATTAGTTTGCTAAGGATAATGGCCTCTAGCTCCATCCATGTTCCTTCAAAGGACATGATCTCATTTTATAGCTGCATAGTCTTCCGTGGTGTATATGTGCCACATTTTCTTGATCCAGTCTATCATGGACGAGCATTTAGGTTGATGCCATATCTTTGCTATTGTGAATAGTACTGCAGTGAACATATGCATGCATGTGTCTTTATGATAGAATGATTTATATTCCTGCAGGTATGTATCCAGTAATGAGATTGTGGGGTCAAATGGTAGTTCTATTTTAAGTTCTTTGAGGAATCATCATGCCGCTTTCCACAATGGTCGAATTAATTTATGCTTCCAGCAGCAGTGAATAAGCTGAACTGGATTCTATACTCCAGATAGACTGAGAATCTCTGTTTTAGTAGACCGTCTCCCTACAGGTCTCTAATCATTTTTCCTTCAGACTGATGGGCATTAACCACCAACCTTTTCTAATCTAGAGGTTACACATCACACTTTGTCTCCTGACATGATCATCTCATAAATAGTACCTTTTGAAAAAAGAATCAAGTGAACCATCCATTTCTCTTCAGGCCTAAAAACAAGTTAATTTTTATTTTAATATGAAGCTTTCTGTTGCTTTTAGCTGAACAAATATGCAGGTCTTAGTAGAAGTTCAAATAAGCTCACATATATTTTATTTTCAAGTGAAATAAGTCCATTTCCATCCTGCCTGGCTCACAGAGCTTGTTAGACAAAAAGAAGCTTGCTTTCATGTAAGGAGTTGAAAACTGAAGCAAAATGTACATTGTTTTCACTGAAATCTAAAATTTGTCTAGGGGCAGATCAATATTTCTCATCTGGAGTCCGTCCATAATGAGATTTTACCTCACAAAATTCTTTCTCTTCTCACAGTGTCAACTTCTGAGGCCAAGCAGAAGCTTCATTGAACAGGTCTGTCATCTGGTTTCACACTTTTGTTGAAAAGTAGGAATATGTTTTCCAGTTTAGTCTTGAAATTCTTTTAAGTGGTTTGGCTTTCAGCAAGATTTGAGACTTCCTGATACCTTCTTCACTCTGAAGCCCACTTGAGAGTGGAAATATTTCAAAAATTTCCTGTTGAAACGTGGTCCTTCCACAGATTGGATTTCCTTCTACATTCATGTGAAGTCAAAACATTCTCTTTTGTGTCATTTAGAGACTACCCATCTGGTTGATAGGATGAGAAATTTTTGCTAAGTAGGCTACATTCATAAGCTGCCTTCACTTTTCACAGCAAACAAAATGCCTGTTGTACTATTTTGCTGTAAGTGTTCCAGCAATTCACCTTTCCCTTGAAATATCCTGGTGAGAAACGTTCCTCTGCTAAGCCACTCATTCATTCAATGTAGCAGAAGAATTCTGCATTCTGTATTATGGTTTCCACACAATTGTTGAACAGACACAATTGATCTGCCCTTCACTGTTTCATAATATCATCCCAAACTATTTTTTTTTTAATTTGTACCCAAAAAATTTTGGCAAGAGCATCTTTCTTCAAAGAAAACAGTTCTGTTTCAAAAACTCAGGACTTTAATTTTACTTTTTCATCCAGAGAGGTGAAACTTGTTGCAGAAACAGGCATTCATGGGCACTATGAATGCAGAGGCCAATGCCATTTTTCCAAGATACCTCTTTTGTGTCTAGATATAAAAATAAAATATAAATCACAGCTAACCCTCTGATTCTTTGAGGCAGCTCATTGCAATGGAAAAACAATGTTGAATTTCACCATTGTTGGCAAGTTTTACAAACACTACAATGTGACATTTATTGATAAAATGGTTTGGATTATTAACATAGGTATATTAGTTACTGATTTTTAGTGGATCGCACTGAACTTCCTCAGCATTGTCCGTGTGTTTAACACATTTACAGTGTTTGAAAGTGAGCTCTCTTCATGTACTCACATTGCATTTTGTCCTAGTATTTCATTCACTCTAATTTATATTTGAATTTCTTTACCAGCTATGTTTTTTATTTTCTTCTGCTAGGCAAAAAGTTCTGCTACTAAATAAATTACTTGTTCCCTAACCTTTTTCACAGGAGATAACTTTTTTGGTTTAACAAAATCTTTACTCTAAGATCCCAACAAGCACTCAAAATAATCAGTGCCTGGATTGTTCAGTAACCCTGGGTTGTACATGAGGCTTTCTTGGCTTTGCAGGAGCCCTGGGTGCCTTTGTACACTTTTTTCACAGATGGTCCACACTAGGACAGGGCAACATAGATTCCTGTCCCATAGAAACCCCACTGGTAAGTGGCCCTCTTTGTAAACCTGGCTTTCATGGTCTCACTCATGAAAGGGAATGCGGCAGATGGATTGAAATTCTGTATCAGTAACTTCATTAGAATTGCCCATTGGCTGAGACTTGTAATCTTCCTCTTGTGTGTCACATCTTGCCCCAATAACACACATTTGCAAAACACAGCTCCTAAGGAAAAATGAACAGACGTATAACAAATAAATGAGAAAACGTCCACAAAATGTTAAACAGTGGCAATGCGATTCACCTCTGACCTGTATGATCCATGTCTGCAAGTCGCACAGTAACAACAAAAGTCATGGAGGTGCAGCTGGATTACAGCACATAAAAATGCCTTTGTTAGTTTGTAAATTCCCCTCCTACCTTGTTTTACACTAGAAGACTTTGTCTTGTAAACCAAAGATGTGTCAAGGGAGTTTGGGAGAATAATTCCGGAGGAGACCAGTATTGTCAACCTATTAATCTGCCTCTTCATCTTTGCTCTGTACAAAGTACCACTTACCACCAATCAATGGGCAAATCTCTTTCTTTCCAAAAAGCTAGGATTGGATTTAAGCAAACAAACATGTTTTGGATGCACACTGCCATGGAGTGCTGAGAGACCTGTAACAAAATAGCTAACAGGGTATCACCCTAAGCGTCATAAAACAAGCAAAGTAAAAACAGAATGTTATAAAAATCGTAATTTCTTCCAGAAGCCCTTAGAGAATGTGGACCCCTAAGGGTTGAACAGAACCCCCATTGAAACACTTCCACCTAGAGGAAAAAACAGAGTGCATTCTATCTTATTTTTCTAGTTGATGTGTATGTGTAAGTTTTCTGGGGATGGCAGCTGGGGATGTCAATGACATATTTAGCTGAATTGTTCAGGAGTAAAGAGGGTGAAGGGTGCACCAAAAGGAATATAAGATGTACATGACCCATTTGTTTTTGCAAATCACTATGAATTAAGATTGCTTAAATTATTTCAAAGGCAGTATAAACAGATTTAATAAGATAGTAGATCTCAAGGTGTACAGCACCGTGTTGGGCAAAAATGAATCTCAGTGAGTCATATGATAGCACTTCATATGATCTGTGGTCTGAAAATAAAGTCCATTAGGGCTGCTCAGTGTGCATGCGTGTGAAAGTGTGTATCGGTATATGTATGTATTTAAAGAGCGATTTGGATTACTCAACCGTAAAATATAAATAAATATGTGGAAAGCAAATGCACCCAGAAACCCAGAAGGGCAACAGGAAACCTAGATTTTCCGGTTTTTCTAGTTTCAGAACACGTCACAGTTCTTAGTATATCCACAAGATGGCGAGATTCTACCATTAATCAGTTCACCGATCCAGCTACCCAACATTTGCCCTGAATTAAGAATCCATGAAGATCAGTCATCTTTGGAAGAATGTACTATTAAATTAATCACATGTTGAAACAAGTAAAATAATTTATAAATATCTTTGATATTTTACAACAATAGCTTTTTGTCTAATCCATATTTAATTTCTCCTAACTTTAGCCAGTAAATAACAATTGAAAAGTAAATAGCTCCAAAACATTACCTTAATCCCATAATTCTTCTTATTTTAGATCACCAATCTACACTATTTTAATTTACAAAAAAAACAAACAAGCAAGCAAAAACTGACCCAATTGTTTCAATGCTTTTATCATACTTTAGTTTTAAATAGGGCTTTCAGAATTTCGAAAAACTTCCCCCTACATTTGTCCCTCATAATATTCCTTCAGAAGTAAATATTGCTTGAGTTAAAAAGGTACCCAAGGGAGTTTACATCCCTTGCTTGTAGTAATACATTTGATTTCAGAAATTAGAATCTAGAGTATCCAATCTTAGAACTATGGTGGTTCCTCTCAGTTATTTTAGATTATTTTTTTCATGAAATATCTGTAAGTTCAAAAAAAATGTAGAGAATAAAATAATAATCACCAGTACTTATATTTGTCAAGGGCAATCATAACAAATTGCCAAATCACACTTTATCAAATCATAACAATTGCTGTATTTGCTTCCGTTTTCACATTAAAATTATAGAAAAAAGTCCAATTATTTCTTCTAAAACCAGGCCTTCCTCCCATCCCAGAAGTAATATTATGAAGGTAATCACTATTCTAAACTGAGTACTTAGTTGTCATGTGCAACTTTAATAATTTTGCTAATATTTAAGCATTTAATTAATCATGTGGATTTTATCATAGTGCCTTACTATTTGTAAGATTCTATACTTTGCATTTAGTTATGAGCCACATGTTTAGGGTAATGACTAATTGTTGATGGTCCCTTAAAGTCCTATCTACCACCTAGTGACCTGTCGATGATCCTGACCCTGTGTAGGCCTATGCTAGTGAGTGTGTTGTGTCTTAGTTTTATTTTATATATATGTGTGTGTGTGTGTGTGTGTGTGTGTGTGTGTATATGTATGTGTGGTTAAAATGTAAAAACATTTAAAAAATTAAAAAAAAAAAAAAAAAAAAAAAAAAAAAAAAAAAAAAAAGAAAAAAAAAAAAAAAAAAAAAAAAAAAAAAAAAAAAAAAAAAAAAAAAAAAAAAAGAAAAAAAAAAAAAGAAAAAAAAGGGGGGGGGAAAAAAAAAAAAAAAAAGAGGAAAAAACTTGGAGAATAAGGAAGTTCAGAAAAAATATTTTTGTGTGGCTATACAATGTGTTTTAGTGTTATTAAAAAGAGTCAAAAGTTTAAAATTTAAAAACTTTAAAAAGTACAGTAAAGTTAGTGTATTATTGAAGAAAGAAAAAAATTCAAATAAATTTGGTGTAACCTAAGTACACACTGTTTCCAAAGCCTACAGTCGTGTGAAGTGGTGTCCTAGACCTTCACATTCTTCACGACTCATTCACTGTATCACCTAGAGTAACTTCCAGTCCTGCAAGCCCCCACACATGAGTGCTCTAGACAGGTGTATCCTTTCTTTAATTTTTGATGCTGCATTTTTACTCTACCTTTTCAATGTTAGTTATGTGTAGATACACAAATACCATCATGTTACAATTGCCCACAGTACTCAGTGAAGTAACTTGCTGTGCAGATTTGTAGCCTAGGTATGTGTAAGTACACTCTATTATGTTCACACGGTGATGAAATTACCTAAGAAAACATTTCTAAGAAGGTGCCCCTATTTATTAACCAAGCATAATTGTATTTACACAAGATAGTTTGTGATTTATTTTTCAAGTTGATACATGCACCTCTTTTCCTTATTTTAGATAATTATAGAATTTCCTTTTACAAATATTACACCACTATGGATGCTCTTGTTAATGTTTTTTGGCTTGATTCCTATTTTATAGAAATGTTATAATTGATACTGTTGTGAATATTTGCTTATGAACACATGTAAGAGTTTTGTGGGGGTTGAGTAAATATACAGAAGAAGAATTTTTGATTACAAGGATAAGGATATGAACAGATGTAAGAGTTTTGTGGGGGTTTTCTTGAGTAAATATATAGAAGTAAAATTGTTGATTACAAGGATAAGTACATTTTTTACTTTAATGTATATTCTAAATTTACTTCTAATACACATGAATTTTATTAAACTTACTATCTCTTGGCATTAAGAAACTTCTAGAATTTTGTTCATAAAGTTGTTTGTAGTCACGAATTTCCTATTTCAAACAAAATAGAGTCAGAAATCCAGTACATAAAATAGTGTTGTGGGTTGAATTCTGCCACTCTGAAAAGGATATGTCTAAATCCCAACCTCCAGCAACTGAGAATATGGGCTTATTTGAAAATAGGGTCTTTGTAGAGGTAATCAAATTAAAAGTAGGTCATTAGGATGAACCCTAATCCCATATGACTGGTGTCCTCAAAAAAGGGAAATCTGGACATAGAAATAATCGTTCCCAGAGGGAAGATGATGTAAAGTGACATAGGAGAATTCCATGTAGAGTCAGAGGAAAGGAACACCGAAAAACGCTGGCATCACACCAAAAGCTGGAGGAGATTCCCCTACAGGTGTCAGAGAGGATATAGCTCACTCAACAGCCAAAATCAACACCTTGATTTAGGAGTTCTGGCCTCCAGAACTGTGAGACAATATAGTTTTGTTGCTCAAAGCCAGTAAGTTTGTGGCACTTTGTTACCGCAGGCCCAGAAAATGAACAGAACACTACAGGTTGATGGTTCCTTATGTGCATGCACTTCCCACTGGCCATGCTGTCTAACAGGAATCTATACACTGATGCGAAGGAATCTGGAAGACATAAAGTCCCAAATCGACTGACTTTAAAAATAGGAAGAGTATCTGGGTCTAATTAATGACCTGACCCCACCGTGTGAGGATGGAGGGATTGAACAATGCATCTGAAAGGAACCCCAGAGATTATTGGGAAACCAGCAGGCAGGAGCAAAGAGAAGACAGGAACAGAGCCTCCCACAGTCCTCCGAAGGAATTATCCCGCCAGCACCTTCATATCAGACTCCTAGCCTTCAGAACTGTGAGAGATTAAATTTAGGTTATCTTAAAACACCCGCTTTATGGTTCTATTCATGGCAGTCCTAGGAAACTAACACGCCATATAGAAGTGGATTTGTATCCATTGCTATATACGTACAATGGAATGCTACTCAGCCATAAGAAGAGTGAAATCTTGTCTTTTGCAGCAACATGGATGGAACAGGAGGCCATTATTTTAAGTGAAATAACCCAGAAACACAAAGTCAAATACTGCATGATCTTAAGTGTAATTGGGAGCTATACAATGTGCACACGCAGACTTGGAGAGTGGAAATAGACATCAGAGACTCAGACGAGTGAGATGGTGGGATGGGGGTGAGGGATGAGAAATTACGTGGTAAATACAATGTACACTATTCAGGTGACAGTTTCACTAAAAGCCCAGACTTCAACACTACACTAGTACCATCTACATCTATAAAATATATATACAGTGGATCTGTTTTCATCTAAGCCAGTTCTGGGGCTCAGCAGACAAAATTATTTTTCCTCCTTCCTACCTCACATCCAACCTCTTTTTGTTCCCTGAATTTCTCAGACATATATTTGAGAAATACTCTAGTAAACCGTGTCTTTAAATAAATCTTTCATTTTTAAAGTTTCTACCCTCAATAACATCATGTAACAGAGAATAACATAGAAGCTTTCTGCAATCTACTGTACAGATTTATGGTGTTATTCTAACTGGAATAGCCAAAATGCTGTGCAAGAAGTGTGTGTGTATTTATAAAAATATGTGTACATTTGCCAATAGAACTATGGTCTATTGTGGTGGAAAAAGGGATTATTCAGATGATATTTTTTCTCAACCATTTTAAACTTTATCCCTGGGTGACTCGCTCTCCTGAAATCACACAACGCCCCACCATTACCATTTGGTGTTTGATACAGAATATCTTCTGTCCTGTTCTCCATTTTATTCATGATTAAGACTGGATACTTCAGCCTAAAGAACATCAACCCAAGAACCATATTCTGTGTAATTTGGAGAAAATTTTGCCATCTGAAAATGAAGATAAAGACTACTTCAAGTCAAATGGCTTAATATATGTTAACCCCAAAGAAACTCATGAGACACATATTATCTGATGAATATGAGCTGTATTTGTGCTATGTAAATGTTAAATTAATATGCTATTGCTTAGTAGTTTTAAATGCATATCTGGGATCACACTATATGTGTATTTACTAACTTTTATGCATCAATACATGAGAACTAAATTTAGCATGATTCTCTACTTCCACAAATTTATTTAGTATTTTTAAATCCTATAAAAATTTTAATTTACAGTAAATTTGTTACTGAAGTGTAAACTAGGTAAGAGATATCATTTGGTATTAAAGATTGTATTTGAATCCTCTTTTTCTAAATACACTGGTGAAGTGGTTAGAAACTTAGGGAAATAAGGTTTATCAACTAAAGCAAGTATGTATTTTCCAATGACAGAAACTGTTTTTATTCATTCAGGCTACTATAACAAGCTATAGTAGACTGGTAGATCTTTTTCATTCATCAATGCATAGACCAATTTATAATTTCTCTTAATTCTAGAGAAAATATGAATGTTTAGATTGAGATTACATAAATAATTTATATGTATGGGCCTGGTGGGTTGGCTCATGCCTATAATCCCAGCACTTTAGGAGGCTGAGGCAGGCAGATCACCTAAGGGCAGGAGTTCAAGACCAGCCTGGCCAATGTGCTGAAACCCTATTTCTACAAAAATAATACAAAAAAAAAAAATTAGCTGGACATGGTGGCGAGCGCCTGTAGTCCCAGCTACTCAGGAGTCTGAGGCAGGGGAATCACTTGAACCCAGGAAGTGGAGGCTGCAGTGAGCTGAGATCGTACCACTGCATTCCAGCCTGGGTGACAAAGTGAGACACATGTCAAAAACAAACAAAAAAAAAGGTATATATGCATTTATTCAATCTTATTCTAAAATACTACATAACATCAAATTCCTCTTCCCTTTCAGAAGTGTTATTTTTAATGACGACTAATAAAATGTTAAACTTCCGTATTTAATATAGTTTTATAAAATAAGATTCAAGTGCTAAAATGCTCTGTAGCAAGAGTTAAATTGAAATAATCTGTTGAATGTTTATTAAGCCTGACAGTATATTTCAGTTCCAGTGGTCACTATTTTCCCTGTATGGTCCTTAAGTGAAAAGTAATTTATTTCCTCATATTTCTTGTTGTCAGTTCTATCATTTGTACTGCAGCATGACCTAAGCCAGGAAGGTGTTCAGTTTGTTTTACTAATAAGACATATTGCTGACATGTTCTCAGATCTTGTCTGACAAATGAGCTTAGTGAGAGTAGTAGCAAAACAAAAAGCTGATAGTATTTTTCTTGCTTATTAGCTTCCCAACATCTCAGAATACAGACATAAAGTGAACTGCAAACTCCTCAACATATCTCTAGTTGCTTTTGTGATGTTATTCTATTATATTAGTAGAAACTGCAGCAATGGCTGTTTCTGGCCACTCTGAGTGCAGTTGTTTAAGGCTGGAAACCACAGAATTAATAACTACTAGACGTTTTGTTTAATTAAAGACAAGAGGGAAAAAGAGTACCTTCTTTTGAAAAGTGCCTTATATGGGTGGGTCCATTGGCTTGCACCTGTAATCCCAGCACTTTGGGAGGCTGAGGCAGGCGGATCATAAAGTCAGGAGTTTGAGACCATCCTGACCAACATGGTGAAACCCTGTCTCTACTAAAAACACAAAAATTAGCCAGGTGTGGTGGTGGGCACCTGTAATCCCAGCTACTCAGGAGGCTGAGGCAGGAGAATCGCTTGAACCCAGGAGGCGGAGGTTGCAGTCAGCCAAGATAGCACCACTGCACTCCAGCCTGGGTGACAGAGCAAGACTGTCTCAAAAAAAAAAAAAAAAAAGTGCCTTATATTCCTTACATTTTTCTATAAAAATCAACCTCTTGGACCAGCAGAAGGTCAAGACCTGCCCAACATGACCAAAATTGGAAAGTTTTCACTCATCCTTCTGAACTAAAGTAAAAGACAAAAAGATGCCTGATATCTATTTAAGGATTAAATGTGAAAACTCAGAAGGCTATATATAATCTGAGAAAAGATGGCCCTCTACTGAGAACAGGTTGGAAATATATACTCTGAATATTTGACTTTTGCTGTTTAAGAAAGTCTGATGTAGGAATGAGTGCAGATACCTGAAGTAAGTTTATAGTACTTAAGAAAATGAGCTAAATATTAAAATCTAAAACAATTCTGACTTATTTTATAAAATGAGACTAGTTTAATTGAAAAGTAGATATTACTATTTAGAATATTTTTAAAAATAGTTCCATTAAGCTGTTGTGTTGCATAAAAATAACGCTTGAATTAGTTTAATATTTAAAGAATATTTGAATTTAAAACTACTCATCTTTTTACTTGAAAAAAATTGTAATACATTCATTTGAAATTGGTTTTATGTAGTTAAATGTCATCTTCAAACTAACAAATAAATATAAATTAAAAGTAACATATAAGAAAACTAAAATATTATGTATGTATTATTGTACATTTCCATCAAAATATTTATCTACATTGTTTAAAGTTGTATTTCTTTAATACTCCAATTCGTTAGAAGTCATCACATATATGTTTTAGTAAAATTTGAAATTATTGTTTTATGCCTTTAAAATCATTTGAATCATTTTATTACTTTAAGATAAGATTCAAATTTAGTATGTCCTTAACTTTTCTTTTTTATATTACATGAACCTACATTTTAAAGTACTGTAGTGTATTTCACATTACATATTCTATAGTTAAAGATTACTGTTAAAAAACAACAAAAAACCTCTTGATTGTATTAGCACCATGATTGTCTCAATATCATGCAACTATGCTCTAGGATGGTCAGTTAACTATTTGTGCCCATATATTTTGAGAACACAGAACAAGTATTACTGCTGGGTCATAAGCATTTCCTTTTCTAAACAACTCTTTACAACATAGATCATGTTAATTTTTTTAAAGCATTGTGTTCATGATTGTTTTAGAAATATTGTTTTTCTTACCAATTATTATAAACATTCAAAGTACAACTTCAGCACTTTTAGATGTAAACTTAGAATTATGTGTTTCAAAGTCCAAGAAACCAACACAAATGATAGAATAAGTCATTGCAAAGTATTATGAATCAGTCTTAATCAAGTAATACCCAATCAACATACTTATAAATCACTTTAATAAGAGTAAAGTCATACTACTAGTTGCAGCTATTATATGATTTAATAATATAACCTCTGAGTGTATATTATTTCAATATATGCCATAAGTATATATAAATGATCTTGAAATTTTACATATTAAACTCCAGCCCAGGCTGGATTGCAGTGGCAAGATGTCAGCTCACTGTAATCTCCACCTCCTGGGTTCCAGTGATTCTCCTGCCTCAGCCTCTTAAGTGCTGGGACTACAGGTACATGCCGCCATGCCAGGCTAATTGTTGTATTTTGGGTAGAGATGGGGTTTCGCCATGTTGGCCAGGCTCGCCTCGAACTTCTGACCTCAAGATATCCAACCACCTCAGCCTCCCAAAGTGCTGGGATTACAGGTGTGAGCCACCGCATCCTGCCCTTAATATCTTTCTTAATGTCATACTGATCTTGGTCTATGAAGCTCCTGATTTCTATCTAGACAAAACTTAAGTTTATTTAAAATTATTCTTCAGAGAGTACATCAGGAAAATAAACAGCCACATTGTTTTTGTACTTTTTCTAGTTAAATGGAGCCAAGTTACTTCATCAATTGTTTTTATCGAATGTGCAATTCATGAGAGCGTAGCCTAAATGATATGGTTCCTCTCAAATGTCCATAATCTACTGCACTATAAATCTTAGCAAATGAAATCAATGCATCTTTTCAAGTTAAACCCCTGATCTATAGAGAAATTAAAGGCCCCCAAGTTATGTCTCCCCCTCCTCTTTCATATAAAGTCTCAGTAAATATTATTCTCTAAATAACATATTGCTGCTATGTGAGGATTTGTTTCCAAACCACAAGTAAGTTCGTGTACAGCGTCCATCAGACTGCATAGACGTGAAGCTTAACTTGTAGTGAGCTGTGACTTAGACACCAACAAGTAAAATAACTCCTTTAATTATTTTACCAGAAGCTCACTACTGTTCCAGACTGACCACTTTAATGACAGGGAACATGTTAAGTTGAAGGCAGAAGCTAATGATAAGAAAAAAGAGTAATCTCCACTATAAGTTTATTTGATAGCTCCCATTAAGTCTATGCTCCCAGAAAATTCTGCTTATTATTTAGCAATTTATTTTCCTTTTGATGGTTGAATGCAGTGAAAAGGAACTATGTTTTTCTATTCTGTGGAAATCTGATGTACAAAAATAAACCAAGCACTGCAGTACAGCATTGCATATACACATAACTGTCTCTGGATAACAGGAAGGGAGGAGAATGGAGGGCAATGGGAGAAATTGCACTGCACCGAGTCGGGAGTCAGATCTCTGCCATACAGCTGCAGTTACTTGATCATTTGCAAGTCAACATTTCTCAATTGTTTAATCATTTGTAAGATAAAAAGACTGGTTGGATTTCAAAGTAGTTTGGATCCTCCTTTCAGGTTTAACAAGCAATAAATGATACTCTTCAGTGTAAAAATAATGCCAAGATATAATTTGACTTTAAATTCAAACAAGGTATCTTGCTACAGTTATAAGCTGAAATAAGTCATTAATAATAAAGCGCATTTCCTCCTCTAAAGAAGAAAATCTCAAAGTCCCGACTTTGAGATTAAAATTATTGAACAGTTTTCTAGAATAAATTTGAAAAGATTAAAACTGACGAATTCTGTACACAATCCAAATGTCACAAAGTACTCTGATTCACTCAGGGAGAAAGGATTATTACTTTTGAGTATTATCCCTTGTTTTCCATTTCATATTGTATTCAATTGAATTATAGTGAATGAAATTGGCATAAAAATAATATAAGTAATGTCAACTATTAGCAAAAAATACGTAAGGAAATTATTAGAAGTCATATCGTATTTCTAATTCTCCAAGCATGGATTCATATGATTATGCAATGTTCCCTTCCCAAAACAAGCATATTTTTAGGCCATTGTGAAATTCAACAGGACTGATGATGGTTTCTTTTGACCTAAAGAGCTTCTTATCATTTAGTAACTCTCTCCTCTCGCTCTCTCTCTCTCTCTCTCTCTCTCTCTCTCTGTCTCACCTATTTATGTGCATGGGGAAAATTTTCTCTACTTTCCCATTGATGAGCTTCCAGAAGAAGGTCCTAGTCCTTTAAAAGGATAAGTGCAGTTTGGCAGGTCATTTCAATTTCGTGGCAGTATACTGCAGTACCTAAAGTTGCTGTGCATCTAAGTCACGTCCTGCAAATAGATTTTTGTAGTCATAAATTAAAAGTTAATACCCACAAGGCTAATTGCCAGTTGTTGCTCAATGAATTCTGAACTTCAGAGAGAAGGATGGATGTTGTTATTAAACCCTAAAACAACACAGTCTGAAACTATGATTTGAACCAGACCTTTGATTTATTGAATAGTCAATGTCTATCAACTCTCATTAAATATCCTACATAATCTTTTGTGTTCCAAGAAAGTTACCTAGTTATTATTTCAAATGTGTAAGGAAGATACTATTTTCTCAATTTTAAAAATTAGGTCACTGAAGGTCACAGAAAATAAGATGTTTAGAAACTCTAAGCACTGGAAGAATTATTGTGTACACTTCCACATACCGTGTGGAGTCAAAATATTAAAGAGAAGCCTGTCATGCTGGCAACTGCCTGTAATCTCAGCTATTTGAAAGGCTGAGGCAGAAGGACTACTTTAGGCCAGGAGTTTGAGATCAGCCTGGCCAACAGAGCAGGACCTCATCCCTAAAAAAAATTTAAGAATAAAATAACTAGCTCATCAAATAAGTATGAGAAGCACTAATTACATTTGATTTCCCATTAGGAACACATATATTTATTACACCAAATATTTTCTAAAAATCCCTCTCAGAGCTTTCATTGTCCTGTACCTGAAGCCTGCCACATGTGCTTAGACTCTCAATTAGTCTGCAGCCCAAGGAGGTCATAAAGGTTGAATAATGAGTGGGTGAGCTTCAAATCCAAGAGCATAAGCCAGTCCCCGTTCCTCTATGTCCTGAGATATGTTTGCTAGCTTGAAAATTCTGTCTTGTTGTCTTCCTTGTCTAAGAATTTTCAGTAGTGTGTAAAACAAATTTATTTTAAATTCCTAAAATAGAATATACTGATTTTTACAATTACTATTTATCAATTCTGTTAAAAACATACTTCATTATATTGTTCTGTCTTATAACTTTAAAATATTTTAATAAGTAACCTATATTTATTTTCACCCTTTGTCAACTGAGATTTTGCAAATGTTTGCCTTTTGCTTTGCACCCAAAGAAATGTTTATAGTCAGATTTATCCTGCCCAATTTAAATTTATTCCAAAATAAGCACTGTTTTCTTAATGTTTACTATCCCATGGCAAATCCATGCACTTCCAAACCCTTTACTCTGTATTTTTCAGGTAGCTTCAAAATCAGAGTATCTTTTTTGCCTTATTTTAAATTATTTAGTTTGTAATGTATGAATTTATGAATTAATATAGTTTCAACGTTAGCTAGATATGTTTGTAGAAACATATGTAGTGGACTTTAATTAGAGAGAATGATTTAAATTTAACTATGCAACCATTAAAAGAATTCTTTACCCCAATTTAATAACTAACAATTAGACTAAAGCTCAGATGTTTTACGAGAAGACAAGCAGATAGAGTCTAATGCTTAAAATTTTGTCCCAATTCTTAACTTTACTAAATATATTAAAATAAAATGTATGTATTCATTTTTCTGTCATTTAAGAAATTAAAAATAAGACATTTTACATTATCTCTTACTCTGGATATTAGTGTCCTTTCTACATGGAACTATTAGTTATCAGTATTTATAGGATTACTCTTAAATTAAGATAATTTTACCTATTCTGATAGATTGTTGTAAGGTTCAAAGTCCATCAGACATGTAAAGTAGAGTCTGACACACATATGCTTCCTCAATAAAACTATTTTCTTCACTTAAATGGAAACAAAATTACATCACATAAACTTAACACAAATAGTTTTTAAAGCCTCATGAAATATTGGGAAGCCAATAGTACAGTACCTACAGCTATACAATTTAAAAATAGAGTCAGTGAAAGACGTTCCAAGATTTGGAAGTCACAGGAAATGTCACATAATCCATATTCAAATCTGAAGTGCCAAAATTACTCCTACAGAAATTTGAGGAATGATTACTCAACCTCTCTACACTTCCAATGATGAGTGGGAACAAGAACAGAATATTCTATCTTGTTTGCTAATCTTGAACTGTGACTGGTATTTTCCAGTTGTCTTCACTGACAGGTGAACTGAACGTTGTGTGAGTTGAATTGGTTTAATATTTCTTTTCAGTGTCACCTGCCAGGCAGCATTGGGATCGACCTTCCCATTTAAAAACCTGATGAAACACTCTAAAACATTCTGAGGTGTTTTGGGATCTCATGGTAGGTTTGAATGATGGGTCTTTTGGCCATTGTCTCTCATTATTATGTAGACATGTGAGTTAGACGAGGCGATGTGCTACTATATTGTTACCTCTATTTTGTATACTGATTCCTCATTTGTGTCAATTCAGGTCATTAAAGTTAGACACGGGTCAGGTGCAGTGGCTCATGCCTGTAATCCCAACTCGTTGGGAGGTCAAGGCGAGTGGATTACCTGATGCCTACAGTTTGAGACCAGCCAGGCCAACATGGTGAAACCCCATCTCTACTAAAAATACAAATATAAGCCTGGCATGGTGGTGGGTGTCTGTAATCCCAGCTACTCGGGAGGCTGAGAATCGCTTGAACCCAGGAGGCGGATGTTGCAGTGAGTTGAGATTGTGCCATTGCACTCCAGCCTGGGTGACAAGAGCAAGACTCTGTCTCAAAAAAATTTTAAAAAAAAATTTTTTTTAAGTTAAAAGACTAAAAATAAATAAGATAAAATAAAATTATGAATGTAGAAGATGTACTGGGGGAAACACTTGTGAAGTTAGAAAGGTGGGCCGCAGCATTAGCGAGAGGAAAGGAAGAGTTTTCCTTTTGCAACGCAGGCTAGAAAAGTTTACAAGGAGGGAGAGAACGTGAAGTTTTGTCTAATGAACTCAGCCAGACCGATGAGGATCTCAAGCAAAGTTCACGTTAGAGGAGTTCTTCATCAGGCAGAAATGTTCTCAATCTAGTAGGACTGCCATGCCTAGCCAATAACCTAGAGAGGCCCAAATAGCTGAGAGAGGCCCAGGGAGAATGCGGCTTTGGAGTAAATACCACAGCCAGTTCCAAGGCCCAGTGAATGGAGGCTCTCATCTAACTGTGCCCTTTGCCAAGGTGTTCACGAAGAGAGATCTGAGTGGGGCACTTCTATGGCTGCCACACTAGCCTAGATTATCATTCATAAGGAGGAACAAGATAGGAACAGAGAACTTAAAAATCAGGGGTCATTTTGGCCAGTTATTGCATGGTGCAATGGGAGATACAACAAATCTGCATGCATAAGTAAATGCAGCGGCAAGATCCATAGTGGTGATTATCTTCCTAATTTTGCTTGTTCTTAAGAAGTTTTCTATTCTTTTCCCCACCCTCCAATGGTGGTAGTTACTTTTGGAAGGGGGGATTAAGACAATATTTGCAGTCCCAAATGTTTTTTCTGGTGCCTATTATCTATCTGTGTATACACGTTATTTTTTAGTAGTAAATAGATCCTCAGGGCACATGAATAACAAATACTAGAGAAGTGGCAGATGTGGAAATCCTAGCTGTTACTCTGTGGTATGTTTTATGCAAAAACATATGCAAGCTGGATATTTTTATAAATCATGTAGTGGTGAATTAGATAAATCTTATAACTTTAAATGTGATATAAACTAGTGTTCCCCTTCCCAGGATCCAACTGATGGCTTCTGTTTCCCTCTCATTCTGTGAAAAACGGGAGTGTGACTTGTGGCTACAAACAGCAAGACAGACCCAGAGTCAGGATGTGATATGCAGGCAATAAAGCAGTGAACAAAGACTACAATAATCCTCATGCTCGTATATTAATTTAAGTGGGTGGACAGACAATATACCAATGTTATTTAGGTAGTTAACAAAGTATGGTAGATGGGGATCAAATATTGATAGTAATAAATGACAATTTCGATCACTTATTTTGATAAGTAATCACTTACCAAAATGATTTTGATCATTTATTTGATCACCCAAGCACTGCTCTCTCTGCCTTAAATGCATTAACTAATTCAATCAGCATGTATTTGGAGGTATGTAATATAATGATTCCCAATTTAAGGATTAAAAACTGAAGGAATGATTAAATAACAAAATTCTCAAAATAATAATTAATATAGCCATAATTAGGGTCCATACAGAGTAACAATTTTGAAGTTACTTCCAAAAACTGATCAGTCGAAGCACAAGTCTCTCATACCTCACTTGTACCCACTCTCCCAGGGCTTTGGGGTACGCCAGAAGAATAAGAATCTAATTGAATGAATAGTATCTAGAATGTAAAGGACTGTTGATTCTTTTTTGTTGATTTTTGCAGTCATCTGTATTGTTGCTATATCAATTTCTAGATACTAATAGATTTGCCGTTTCAAAGATTCTTTAAACATGGTTGAAATAAAACAAAATTTATAATCACTTACTTAGAATGTACATTATGTGTCAATTGCCTTCTGATTAAAAATAAAACAGTAAATAAGAGTTTCATATGGAAATAATTAATTAGGTAAATACCTTTTCATATAGTAACCTCATAGAAAAAACATAGACAATATTATGAATACATTCTCAAGATACCACAATGTCCCAAGTACCTCCAGAATAAGCGGCCAAACTTATTTTTCTACCTTTTAGTTTTTAAATAAAAACCTATAAAACATTTTAGTATTCTAAAACATACTCATTTAAAAGTAATGAAAGCTATAGTGTCTTTTATAGCAGTAACGTTTTATTCTTAATTTTGCTGTTTTAAGATACTTACAGGGAGTCACAAACTGTTCCCTACATTTTGTAGCATTTTGTGTCTTAGGAAATTTATGTGTATTTCAGAAATATAATTATCTCAAATATATTTTATCATGTTTCTCATGTTTTAAAATAAAATTTATTGTGTATATCTGTGATTTACAACATGATTGTATGAAATACATAGAGATCATAAACTGATTACTATAGTGAAGCCGATTATCATATATATCATCTCAAAAGGCTACTTTGTATGTGTGTGACAAGAGCAGTTAAAATCTACATATTTAACAAATGTCTCCATTGCAATACAATTTTACTAGGTTTGTTATTGTTAGAAGGTGATAAGATATTTGGAATCTTTTACGATTATATACTTTAGTGGCTGAACAAATATTTATATACATATAAATTAGGAAGCACTATTATTAAAGAATTAACCATTATTGAATAAAGGTAGTGGATAAGCAGATGTTCATTTTATAATGGTTTCAATTTTTCTCTATATGTTAAAATTTTTAAATAGTTATAAAAGTATTTTATTTAATGGTATGTTGCTTAAATGTGAGTGCTTAGTAGTTAGGAGCCAGATTTTCGTTCTGTTTTATCTCCCCACATCCAGCACAGTGCTGAGTTCATAGCCTTCCATGTGTAGCCTCCAAAAAAAAAAAGGGATATAAGTAACATAAAAATAAGAATAAAGATTTTAAAGTGAGAATATAGAATGAAGTTATATGTAAAGAGTGCTGTCTTCATACTGCTTACCATGAATGATTAAACTTCATTATTCCATAAGTCCTCTGGGAAAGAATGTTGTAAATCTATACATTTTTCATACACAGAAATTAAGAATTAGTTAAATAACTTCTCAAGGCAATCAAGTAGTATGTTGAATAAATGAGTCAATGAAAATTCTAGAGGGTAAGCTTCTTTTTTTTTTTTTGAGATGGAGTTTCACTCTGTCACCCAGGCTGGAGTGCAGTGGCGCAATCTCAGCTCACTGCAACCTTCCCTCCCAGGTTCTAGCAATTCTCCTGCCTCAGCCTCCCAATTAGCTTGGATTACAGGCACCTGCCACCACCCCCAGCTAATTTTTGTATTTTTAGTAGACACAGGGTTTTACCATGTTGTCCAGGCTGGTCTCAAACTCATGACCTCAGGTGATCCGCCCACCCAAGGCTTTCAACGTGCTGGGATCACAGGTGTGAATCACCGTCCCGGGCCCTATGATGCATTTTGTATTAGAGAATAAGTAAAAGAATACAATGATGACAGAAGCTGATAGTGAAACTGATGAAACTGTAGCAGCTAAAACAAAGTACAAGAGAGAATCAAATCATCCTACCAAAGCTACCATTACTTACCTCTCAGGTAATCTAACTGCCAGTGTAAGATCTTGTCATTTTAGTGAAAACAAACAAACAAACATGTTACTGATGAGGGAGCTGCAGTTCAAGGCGAGTTTAAATTGCTGCTCCGAGTGGAGCACAGCGACTACTAAATGTAGGGCTCTTGTTGCCTGGTTCTCTACTATCAACTTTATCCTGTGGAACATGGTTAACTCTGAAAATATATATTTTTCTTTATGACACTTTTTTTTTGCTTCATTTATAGGTACTTAATTCCAAATGGACTATTAACAGACTTTTACTATGCAAATAAATAAAGACTAGTATTTATTGTTAATTGACTAATCAATCAAGGTAGTCTCACTTATTTCACATAGTCTGAAGATATACTAAGTGCATCCTCGTGTTGACAAATACCTGAAGGTAAAGCTTGGAACCAAGTAAATACAGAGGAGATATATACCAATAATTATTTTTGTACTATGATGTGGCTTGTTTATTTTTCCGTTAACAGAGCTGATTTGTGAGGGGAGGGGTCTTATTATAAGAAAGTGGATAAACATTACACAGGCGGACATGTCATTACTACACATAATCATTCAAGTATGACTGTTTGGAAATGTGGTTAGACTCCTAGTTGCATTATCAGTGTAAAGCTTGTGAATTACTTAAGCTACTGATAAAAATATAATTGTCGCTATTCTTAATCATTATTTGTATGTATTAAAGTTTGACTTTAATATTCAAATCAGCATTTATAAATATCAACTGAAATTGAGAATATTATTTAAAAGTAGATGTATATTGTGTTGTGGATTTCATAAATCTCATTTGTCATTTGCTCATTGTTTCCTGATTTTTGATAGCTGCCAACATTGCATTGTGAATTGACAGTAAGAGAATTCCATGTAAGATGTTGCTGAACACATTTTCATGCAACCATAATTTATTTGGAAGGCAGGAGTCATCAGCCAATACCATAAATGCCAAAAAGGGTACAGCTATGTGGCAGATTTTATGCTTCATCCTATAGATGGCACGCAGTTCTGAAGCATCTGTCTAGTATGCTTAAGGATTTCCCAGAGCTTTTTAGGTAGCCTACACTCCCTAAAGTGGTAACACTAGAAAATACAATCGACAGTGGCTCCTCTCTATATTTTAGTATAAAATGATCAGAATCTTAACAGAAAAGCAACACTCTCGGGCTCAGTCATGTCCTTTGCAAGTGAGGCAGTCGCCTCACGTGGTTTTCCTTATTCATTTTAGCACTGCTCACATATCAGCTCGGTTTTTTTCAGAATCAATTTATCTCTGGTTGCTGTTACCCACAATCAGTTATTTGAAAGCAAGGGAAGTCAGCATGATGAAATATCTTGCTGGATACACCAGTGAGTTGAAGTGAGAGAAAACAAATCTGGATAATACACTCATAGTTTCTCCTATTACAGAAGACAAGCAGGAAATTAGGAAATATTCTTTTCTTTTTTTCTAGTGTCTTGCAAGGAGATGAATAAGCAAATATTTGTGAAGAATTTTTAAAAATATTATATACATGTTTTAATATTTATACACATGGAATTTTTTTCAATGACCCATTTAAAAAATGTTTTGTGGCTCTAGAAATTAGGCAATTAGAGAAAATGGGAAGCGTAGGGGCATATACTTAGGAACTTGCAGGAGATGACAGTTTCTGACTTAGAAGGGCTGTATCATGAGTTGGCTGGCTCTGGATCATCGTCTAGGTATGGTTTTCAAAAGATACAATAACCTTAATTTAGGTCAGGAAACATGAGGTTTCCCCTGTCACCAAGTACCCTACACAGAGGCTGAACAAAATGATGAAAAAATCCAGGTCAAGTAGTACTGAAATGCCAGATGAACAGCATATTAAGTAGAAAAGTATGCGATGGTAGGTCAGCATTCTGCATCTTGTTCTTAGCCCTAGGATGAAGAGTGAGTCAATCCTAGGAAGGATGTCAGAGATCAAACCTATGTGCAGCCCCACACCCACTACGTAAGCCCCACACCCACTACGTAAGCCCCACACCCACTACGTAAGGACTGGATGCTTCAGGATAGGAATGCTAGAGGCTACTGGTCACTAGTCAGTCATCAGATCCTCTTCTTTTCACGCTGAGTACCTGTTAATCCAATAAAAGTGAATTAAGTTATTTTTAAATGCCTTCTCTGACCAGTGTTAAAGGGAAATATGGTAACTATTTATAGCTTCTAGTGGACCCACCTGTTTAAACTTCAAAATGTTGGGACAGTAGTAGGAAAAATGACTTAAAGCAACTTACTATTCAGTGCTGTTCAATAATAGAAGCATTTTCACAAGTCCCCAGAGCCAATTTAATTGATGATTCATTGTTGAATGGCAAATTCAACATTCAATGATTAGGGCCCATTTCACTAAGTCTATCCACAGAATTTGTCATCATTGATGTTTCCCTCCTCACTGGCATACTTTCTTCTCTTGGTGTCTAGAATTCTGAACTCTCTCCCAACTCTGGTACCTCTTGTTTGTTTGTTTTTAGTCTCATTTGCTGATGTATCACTTTCTACATGACCTCTTTATTGCCAGCCTGTGCCAGAATTCAATCCTTGGTCCTTTTCTCCTTGGTGTCTGCATCCAGATATTTGATGTTCTCATCCGGCCTCATGGCTTCACACCGATATGTGCATGATTCATACATGTAAATATCCACTCTACCTTTTAAACTCCAGACTTGTATACCCAACTGCACATGTATCCTCTCTACCTTAAAAGGGCAACGGGCATTAAAAACTCAAAATATTCAAAACTCAATGGAACTTTTCCCAGCACATCTTTCCATTTCCTCAGACTAAAATCCTTACAGTTGCTATTGACTTACACTTTTATTTCCTGATCTACATGCATGTTACTTTCATAAAATTCTGTCAGCTATAACTATGTAATGAATCTGATTTCTTCTTTCCACATTAACTGCTATAACCTTGGTCTATCATAATATCAGCTCTCACCACTCAAAATGTTTATAATGTCAGAATATTATTTAGAAATTTATGAATGCTATAATTATTGTTCCGTGTGCAGAGTGACAACATCTGGATTATTCTGACATAATTGGTATCTCTGAAAGCTCATATATATGTATGTATTTATATATATATATATGTATTTATATGTACATATACACACATATATTCACACATGTATACACATATGTAAGAATTGAATATTTACTGATATTTATCAAATAACAAATGGGCATTACTAGTTTCATCATATTACATTATACAATTTGGGTCCAAAAGTTTAATTAGTAGAATTGGGGATATTATCATCAGAGATTCTCGTACAAATCATAACCATAAAATTTGAGATTAACTAAGTAGGGACAGCAATTGTAATTTTCAGTCCCAAACCCACTGTGGTAGGCAGAATAATGACTCCCTAAAGATGCCCATGTTTTGATCCCTAGAACCTGCAAATACGCTATGTTACATGGTAAGGAGGAATTATGGGTGTCAATGGAATTAGGTTGTGATTCAGCTGACCTTAAAACAAGGAAATTTTTCTGGATTATCTGGGTGAATCCAAATATACTCTCAAAGGTCATTTAAAATGGAAGAAATAGGCAGGAAAAAAGGTCAGAGAGAGACAGAAGTTTGAAGACACTAAATTTCTGACTTTGAAGTTGTAATCAGAGGGTATCAGCCGAAGAATGCAGGTAGCCTCTAACAGCTAGAAAAGGCAAGAAAAACAGATTCTCCTCTAGAGCCTCAAAGAATGAACATATTTCAGCTGTCTCCTTCCTTTATACCCTAGAAGACCTAGTTCAGACTTTGACTCCAAAATAATATCAGATATGTTTGTTTTTGAAGCCAGTAACTTTGTGTTACTTTATTACAGAACTAATAGAAAACTAATTGACTCGCTCAAATATTAAAATCACAGCTTTTTTCTCTACAATTCAATTTTTTTCACCTACCTAGAAATATAGACATACACTTTAAATCAGAAGGTTTGCTTTCACTTTACCTTTGATAACTGATCGTGCTTTGTACCTATTTCCTGACACTTAGGCATTATTCTTCCTACTCTGCTATTTTGTTCACTTTACTGTCCAACATGCTGCTTCCTGCCCACTGCGTCTCCAGGGTTTTGGCTTCATCTCTCTTTTATTCCACAGCTTCAGCATTAATCTTCGCTGATGCTGCTGGTGCTTTGTCACTGATATCTTCCACTTGATGTACCTCCCACTGGCAAGCTTCTCAAACAACATTTATCAATGTTGCCTGATACAAAGTGAAAGTCAGTATCCAGAGTCATGTGGAAATTTAACCACCTTTTTACAAAGAAAAATTATTTTAATACATATAAGAAATAAAGCCACTTACGAGTACCCTTTGTACTAGAATATATTGTGAAATATATGAGCTTAATTTAAGAAACACAACATTGATTATACTGACTAAATGAAAGGGAAATGTATTTGTGCCTCGGTTTAATGTACGATGGCTTTTAGACATTATTTTTTGATGTGTCACTTTAACTCCTTTAACTCACTTTAACTCCTAAGTAACTCAATTTTTTTGCAGCTTTGCAATTTCTAAGAGATATTTCCCTGTTGCTCTTATCCTTGTCCCTGCTTCCTGCTGCTGCTATAAAAATCACATCACCACAAATGAGAGTATATAATCTTAATACTTAAATGTAGTTGTAAGTGTGGATATAGCATCACGATTTTAAAAAAAGAATGTATTGTTTTTAGAAATATAGTACATTACATAAAACTCAAGCAATAAAAAATAAAGTTAAAAGTAAATAAAACATATCAAAAACAATGTTTAATAATAAATGAATATATTTAAAATACATCTTAATCTTATATAAGATTAAAAGATCGAATTATAATATCAAAATTAAACATATATATCTATATATCAAGTTAAAAGCATGGTGTTCAATTTATATTTACACTTAAAATAAATTAAAATATTTCTCAAAACCTAAAGGAATTTCTGAACTTCCAGATAACTGTTTTGTAATTTAGAAATTTTTGTTTCTAAATATTTTTTTCTGATTAAAGGGAACAGTAAGCCAAAATATTAGGAGGTTGGGGTACTATAGATATTATAACTGCCTCTATCGATTTTAAAAGTACCACAAGTAGATCTCTAGCCATACATGATGATGAATATGCACTCCTGCACAACATTCTCCATCTACTCACCAGCTGATTGAGTTTACCATTATTCATACCTCATTAAGTTTTAGAATATTTATAATCTGTCACAATAATTTCCTTAGTTGTGTATTCTAATTTGCCCAATAATAGATTCAATGTTTATTATATTTTATCTGTAGCACTTATTTATACTCATATATTTATTTTTATTTGTTAATGAGTTAAACTTGCTGTCAGTAAAGTATTTTATTTTTTTAAAGAAGATCATGTAAGTATATTTCAAAGTTTTCAGAAAGTGGCAGTAACAACTGCTTGCTTTTACATTCAAGGGGAAAACTTGCTGGTTTTAACATTATTGGGACATATTCTTTCCCTTAGAACTTTAAAATCACTCTTCTCTCTCAATTTGCATCAAGATTACTGTGGCTAGTCTAATTCCTGCAAATAATTTGAGGTTAGATGAATTTCTCTTTTGTGAATGACTTATTTTTGCTCTATGAATTCTTGAAGATTTGTTTTGTTTTGTTTTTTAACCCATAGGGTAAATAGCTTTAAATATATTTCAATGTATCTGTTTTATAACAAATTTTCCTGGAATATGAAATACACTTATTATCTCAAATTCAGTTATTTCTACATTTCAGGAATTTTTATGTGAATTACATATTTGAATATCTTTTCTTTCTAATTGTACTCAGAAATGAACCATAAAACATGTTTATCTTTAAAATTTAAAATATCTTATATATAAGATCTGCTAACAGTTGTAGTATTTGTCATTTTCTCCTATATTCACTTATTTCAAGATATTCTATTTTTATTCATGTGATTTTCACCTACGCTTTATTCTTTCTGATGACAATGAATTTCTTAGATCTTCAATTATGTGTTCTTCATTCTCAAATTCTTTTCTCAATTCAGGAAGTTTCTTGTTCATTATCTTTAAAAGCCATTTAAAATTTAACATTAAAAATAAGTTTTATCTAGCACCATAACTTCAATATTAAAGACTTGTATTGAGGACTAGCCTTTCTGCAATCAAAGCAAATGCCAATCTGAGAATGAAACATACAATTCATGAGGAAATATAAGAGATCCTGAGTATTTGACATATTTGAAGGAGTGGGAAAAAAGGAAGTAGCAATATATGTGAGAGAAAAACCCAATTTATATCATTATAGCTTGCCATTAGGTTTTCTAATATCTTATTTGAAACATAAGATTCTGACGTAACTTGTAAGATAAATATATGTCTCTTCTTACCCACTCAGTGGCTTGGTTTAGTTTCTTTCATAATCACTTTATTGACCTCTTTCCCACTTTCCAGGCATCAAAGACTGTCATTCATTTATTCATTCATTTATTAAATTAAAACATATATGTATATATAATAAATATAGCACTGTTTTAACCATTTGGATGGTATTAGTGACAAATGCAGGCTAAAACCTTACCTTTTAGGTATTTATATTCTAACTGGAAGAATCAGTCAAAAAACCATACACAAAATAATGAACTGAATACAATATGAGTGTGAATACAATATTAGGGGAATATAAAAAACAGGAAAAATAGAAAATGTAGAAAAGACATGAGGGATCTGAAGTACCAGAGTTAAGAATGTGAAAAATTTTTAGTATTAAATATGATAGTCAAAATAGATGTCATTGGGAACGTGAGATTTGAACATGTGTATTAAAGGAAAGACAATGTGATTCAACCAGAGGAAATGCCTTCTAGGAAGGAGGAAAATGTTAAAAATTGGAGCAAAATTCCTAAGCACAGGAGCTGAATACTATTTTAAGGGAAAATAAAGCTGCCATTATAACCAAATGTAGTAAAAAGAGAGAAATGGAGAAGGTAAGGGAGGTAGCTAGAGTGTAGACAGATCATGATGGATCTTATAGGTCAGTGTAGGGACAGGATTTTGCACTGTGTGAAATACAGAACTGTCCCAGAGTTTGAAATGAGGAGTGACATCATCTAATTCCCTTTTTGAGTGAATGAAAATACCAAAGCAGGAGAAGAGTAGAAGCAGATTAGGAAGCTACTGTAAGAGCCAGGAAAGAAAAAGATACAGAACTGAATGAAATAAAAACACCAAATGTTAGAAAACAGTTGCAGCTGGAGAAAAGATCGATACGTATTGCTAGCAATTAATTAATAAAAAATTACATTCAAAAACTCAAATTTATAATAGTATTAACAAACATTAAAAGAAACTAGAAATAAACCTAACAAAAAATGTTCAAGAAGTCTACACTGAAGAATTACAGTATATGATTGCATGGAAGAAAGCAAAGAGAACTTCATGAATAGGGATGTTCTATGTGCATGGACTAGAAGATACAATAATGTAACTATGTCAGTTTTCTTTTAGTACATTAATAGTTTCAGTACAACCCCAAACAAATTGACAGCTGATTCCAAAGTTTATATGGAAATGCAAAGAAACAATTATAGTCACAGCAATCTTAAGAGAGAAAAAACTCTGGATTACCCATTCGGCCAGGTAGCAAAACTCATAGTAAATATTGACAGATAGACCAATGCAAGAAACAGAATCCAAAAACAGACCCACATTCAGTTGTCTAACTTAATACAGACAGAAACTCATCAAAAAGTGGGCAAAACGTAGTCTTTTCAATAAGATGTCGTAGTAAATTTGTTTCCAATATGATTAAATAAAATAATAGAAAAAACACAAGACGCATACCACACTGTAAACACAATAAATCCATATTTACTGTCAATCTAATTTAAAATATTAAAAAAAAAAACATATAGAGGAAAACATAGTCAATTCTTTAGTTTGATCTTGGCAAAGATTTCTAAAACTGTGCACAAATGCACTAACCATGATGGAAACCAATGCTGAATTAAATTACATTAAGGATTTGTACTCATTGAATAGCATAATAAGTATATGAAAATGCAAGCTACAAAATCAAATACGATAGAGTCAATCCTCACTGTTCACAGATTTCATATTTGTGAATCTGCCTACCCATTAAAATTTATTTGTAAACCCCCAAATCAATACTAGCTATGCTTCTGTGTTCATTTGGGCCTATGCACAGAGCAACAAGGAATTTACACCTCCCAGTGCAGGATTCCAGGATGAGCTGCCTTTTTAAAAATTCTTATTTATTTATTTATTTGAGACAGAGTCTCTCTCTGCTGTCCAGGCTGAAGTGCAGTGGCATGATCTTGGCTAACTCCAACCTCCACCTCGTGGGTTCAAGCGATTCCCCCTCCTCAACCTCCCAGATTAGCTGGGATTACAGGTGCCCACCACCACACCCAGCTAATGTTTGTATTTTTAGTAGAGATGGGTTTTACCATGTTGGCCAGGCTGGTCTAGAACTCCTGATCAAATGATCTGCCCACCTCGGCATCCCAGAGAGAACTGACTTCTTGTTCCAGTTCTCATGCAGTAAACAAGTGTCCTGTTTTGAACATTTTTGTCCTTTTCGTTGGTGACTTTGCTGTGTAAAATAGCCCCAAGTGGAGTGCTCAGGTTTTGCCTCATGTTCCTAGGTGTGAGGAGCCTGTGATGCACCTTATAGAAGAAATCCATGTTAGACAAGCTTCATTCAAGTATGAGTTACACTGCTTTGGGCCATGAGTTTGATGTTCATGAATCAACAATATGTATTAAGTAAATTATATCTAAACAGAAACCACCTAAAACAAGGTTATATACTAATTTGTTGACAAAAATATTGTGACAAAATCCTAGAAGAAACTTAATCCCATAGTTATCTAGGAGAAATGGCTCCATATTCACCAATTCAGTATTCATTAGTTATTTACTAACCCACTAATTCTGTATCAGTGGCTACTTTATATAACATAACTACAAAGTATAATAAGAATGGGGTCTCTCTCTCTCTAATCTATATATACATATCTATATTGATATCAGTATCTGTCCTTTATCTATTTTTTGCAAATATAAGAGCATTTAACTCAGATACAAAATTACTGAAATTATAGAACTTGTATTTAGTAGCTCATACATGCATATGTATTTTGTTCTTACCAGGAGAGTACAAATGCCGCACAAAACTTATTGTTTTTATTTCACTTCTTGATATATGCATATTCTTTTTGTTATTAAGTTTATTATACTTAAGTTCTGGGATACATGTGCAGAAAGTGCAGGTTTGTTAAATAGGTATACATGTGCCATGGTGGTTTGCTGCCACCATCAATCCATCATCTACATTAGGTATTTCTTCTAATGCTTATCCCTCCCCTAGCCCTCCATCCCCTAACAAGCCCTCTTGTGTGATGTTTTCCTCCCTGTGTAGATATGTTCTCATTGTTCAACTCTCACTCATAAGTGAGAACATGCGGTGTTTGGTTTTCTGTTCCTGTGTTAGTTTGTTGAGAATGATTTCCAGCTTCACCCATGTCTCTGCAAAGTCCTTTGTCTTTTCATAAGGGCAGTAATTCCATTCATGAGGGGTCTGCCTTGGTGACTTAATCACTTTCCTGAAGACTGATTCTTTCCGTATCGTTACATTAGTGAAGAGATTTCAACATATGAATTTTAACAAGATACAAATTTTCCAACGGAGATGGATTATTTACGGTAATTATGGTGTTAAAGTAACAAGAGATAAAAGATATTAAGGTTTTTGTTTGCTTTTATTTATTCATTTATTTATTTATTTATTTATTTATTTACTGAGGTGGAGTCTTACTCTGTTGCCCAGGCTGGAGTGCAGTGGCACAATCTCTGCTCACTGCAACCTCTGCCTCCCAAGTTTAAGCTATTGTCACACCTCGGCATTCCAAGTAGCTGGCATTACAGGCACGCCTCACCACGCCCAGCTAATTTTTGTAATTTTAGTAGAGGCATTAAGTTGATGAGTTATAATGCGGCTCTCAGTGTTTGTGGTTGGAGAGCAGAGGTGGAGATCCTGCCTGGAGCACATAGAATTTCTGGATGATGAAGATGGATGGAACAAGGGAAGGGCAATATTGTCACATTTCTCAGATTACAGTGTTAAAAAGTGTATATATTCTAGTTTAACAAGAATGAACTGTTAAAATGCCTACACTATCTACCAAGGATAATCTCTTGGTGTTCCATTAGGACCATTTATACCACAGTACAGATAGTAATTTTCTCCATGAAAAAAACTTAGATTGGGACATTTCTTGGAAAATCATCAGGCATGTAGTTGATGATCAAAAAATCCATATTCAGGAAATAAATGTCTGTATAAGAAAAGGTGTGAGTTTATGAAGGAGGAGGGGAGGAGAGAGAGAAAAACAAAAAAGGAGAGGGAGACTGAGATTCAGGAAGGATAAAAATCCTACTGGGAGTTACAGCAGAAAGGATGTGTTGACAAAAATACGACCTCAGAAAAGTAACTTGCTAATGCTTGATCTTGGCATAAGAACTGAAGAGCATTTTCTGATTTTGGCAAGAGGATGAATGAGGGAATGGAAGGATAGCAGAGAAAAGATGCTGGCAGCAGAGACTAACAACCTCAGGCGTCAACTGCACAGGAAATGTGCTTACCTTAAAAAGCATCAGGATAGGAAGTATTGGTCTTACTTTTCTCTATCTTTTTTCATTGTACTTTCCAGTAAACATCAGTATTCAGTGATAAATAGGACATGTTTTGAACTTCCACCTTTCTTTGAAAAATTCTGTGACAATGTAATAAATCTTACTAAAAAAAGACTTCTCTGATATGGAGCTTCATGTTATATTCTGCCTTAAGTTATATCATTAACTGCTCTAGTCATTACTGTGTCCTTGACTTCCTCGGGTTGATCATTAGTGAAGATATTAAATATGGCCAGCATTAACATAAAGTCTTCTTTCTCGGATACTGCCATTTACGGTAATTTATTACATACATTGAACAATTGTAGTTTGGTAACTTCCATGCAAATTCATAAGTACAACAAAACATTCATAAGTGCAACAAAAGAATGCTAGTTGCTACATAGACAGTAAAATAATAGAAAACACATGTAAGGTGGCTTATTCTTTCCTACAAATTAACGTATGTTTGAAATTATCATTTTCCTTCTAAATATCAGCACTTTGGTCTAAGTAAATTTGTGTTAGTTTTTCAATAAAAAGCTTCGAATCAACCATGTTTTCACCCCAAATATTTATGTTAATTTTCTACCACATGTTGTGGTAACTTGTGTCTGTTTTCTTTCTGTCCTTGTAATATCTTCTAAAATGTAGTATGTCAAAAGCCAAAATGATTTCAAATTTAATGTTTTTTGTATTATTTATGGAATAATAATGATAAGCGTAATGTTTTAAAATATTTGCATTTCAAATATTAAATAAATGATGTTTAACCTCATTCTTTTTATATCCTATTGTCATTCCTACAAAAGCAGCAAAGCATGGTGGTTATGTCTGTGAACTATAGTTTCAGACTCTGAGGTTGGTTCAGCTTTTACTATCTGATGACCATGTGAAAATTAACTAACCTCTCTGTCTCTGCCACCTCATTGGTAAAATGAGGAATAATAATCAACTCCAACACATAAGATTGTTGTTAGGAGTGAGATAAAGTTATAACAAACTTAGAAAACTTAATTATAATAAACTTAGTTCACAGTAAGTACCTTAAACCAAAAAAGTTCAGCAAGTTTTAACATTTAATAAAATCCCTGCATATATCAGTCATCAGTTTGCAATGGCTCCCGAAAAACCAACCATGTCTATTAGCACCATAAAGGTGATAACCCTTGTGATGGGGGAATTGTTTTAGAGGTTGAGCCAAAGTCAGATTGCATTGTGATGAGTTCAGGAGGAAAGTGAGTATAGGTAATGACAATGAGCACAAACTTTGTAAGAATTTTAATGTGACCGAGCTTGGTGGCTCACACCTGTAATCCCAGCACTTTGGGAAGCCGAAGTGGGCGGATCATCTGAGATTAGGAGTTTGAGACCAGCCTGACCAAGATGGTGAAACCCCATCTCTATTAAAATAAAATACAAAAATTAGCCGGGTGTGGTGGTGGGTGCCTGTAATCCCAGCTACTCAGGAGGCTGAGGCAGGAGAATCGCTTAATTCGGGAGGCAGAGATGGCATTGAGCTGAGACTGAGCCACTGTACTCCAGCGTGGGTGACAGAGAGACCTGTCTCAAATAATGATAATAATAATAATTTTAATGTAAAGAAGATGAGAAAGAACAGCATTTTTTCCAGAGGGATCACTGTTAAACAACAGGTTTGGGAAGGTAGGGGATGGATATGACTATATTTCACTGTGGAGTGTTAATAAAGAGTAGAAAAAATAACAAATAGAGGAGAAAATAAGTAGTTAGTGTCGTGAAAGTTAAGAAGAGGTATAAAGAAATGGCATACAAGACAAAAGAAGTTTGATGATTCAAGGAAAGTAAAACTAATGTTGGATTTTTGGAGAATGTTTCCAATAGACAAAAAAAACTTGTTACCTAATTATTTCCTTTTTCTTCAAGAAGTAGGAGAAAAGATTATTTGTCCTTATTCAACTAAATCTCATTGTAATATATGATGCCAACATGTTCTTCTTCTTAATAATATTTACCTGTTTTCTTTTTCTCATCATAAAATGTGATATTTGCTTATTACAAATACAAAAGCAAAATGAAGAGGCATTTGGGAGTGTTCTATGATGAATTGTTTCCTGTAATATTGCTTAAGAATATGATGTTATTGATGCATGTTACAAAGCCAAATATACGTGTATTTAAAGATTCTTTAAGAATATAATTTATAAATTTCTTCCTATTTCTAAAAGTCCCACAACTTTTAGGTATTATTCTATTGCTGGCAATTTAGTTCTTTTTCTAATTACTCTCTGTTTTACTTAATCACACATTGAATATATATGTCCATAAATCTTTGTATGCATTTCCCATTGTTTTCTTAGAATGGATATTTGAGAATAAACTAAGTCATAGACTTATTTGAAGTTCTTAAACTGTCTTTGCAATTCGCCTTCCAGGGAAGTCAACCTGACTTTACAGGCAATACACAAAATGGCTCATTTCCACTTTCAGCAAAATTTGTTATAATCTTGTAAATAATAATTTGGTTTTTGAATTATTTACACTGTTGAATTTATGTTTTACCTGTCCGTTTTAGTGCTATTAATATAAGAATTGTTTTGATATGAAAATATCATCTTATGTTTGCTATTATGCCTCTAGAATAAATTTTGAATTATAAAGTAACAAACTACATGCTATATACATTTTTCCAAATGGTTAACCTTTTAAAAACTTCACATTGATTATTTCAAAATTTATCTTTTAATTGCTTATATGTACTAGAATCTATTCATCTTTCAGTTTTACATAATTCTGGACAGAATGTCATTTCTCTCTATTAACATGCTTTAAAATTTCCCCTATTTTAAACAATCTAATTTCTAAACTTCAGGAAGTTACCTAAGTCCATCATAATGTGATCCCTCCTATATTGGAGTATGAGGTTTCAGCTTCATTTTCTGCTATTCATAACATAGTACAAATGTAGTCATTGGACAGACTTCTGGCTCTTCCTATATTTTTATCTATGTATGGTGAAATGCACTTTCTTAACTTACTAGGCTCTTAATAAACTGCCTGTCTCCAAAAACTGACCCCTAATGTTCATCTCAAGTGTCATTGCTGTGCAGGATTTTAATCACATCAGAGTCTTCTAGTCATACTGACTCTTCTCCAGCCCTTCATGAACCCAGAAGAAAAATGTGTTACTCTTGTTATCCTAAAGAATGTTGTTTACACCACTGGTGCACTACCTTTCCCATTATATTACTGCTGTTTTCTGTAGAATCCATTAATCTACAAAAGATTAATATCTAATAGATATAAATAGAGCTTTCGTAGATTAATAGATTTTATAAAAAATTACTATCTAAGAATTGTGATAATTCATTGTTGTGTAAATTTGTATATAGCAGTAGCATTATGTCTAGTAAGTAAATGTATGATCAAACAATATATGCTTAATTGAATTTAATCGCATATGAACTACTTCCTTTAAAAAAATGTTTGGGGAAAGAAGTTACAATAAAATGTATCTAAATGCTAAAAGGTAGCATATGAAGGTAAAAGATATGGGCATTATCTGAAGAACTAACAGATTAACAAAAGTATATATCCTGCACCAAAAACTATCACTGTGTGAAATATATTATACATAATTACAGGAGGAGTTCCCTTGATAAATGTTCTATCATAATAAGAGTAAGTGAAATTTTATATGAAAAGTCTTTGATGTGTCTTTAGTGGGCAAGAAACATCTTTGCAAATATTAGAGTTGTAGCTTTTGGGTATGAGTTTCAGTATTTATTGATTAAATATTACTTTCATTCATTAATCTTAAATACAAAATGATAGAAAAGGAGGAATAATTCACTTCACAAATGTCAAAAGTAGCATTGAGAACTGAATTCAAATTGTGGGCAGCCTTAGTCAGTTCCATCTGTTATAACAAAAATACTACAGTCTGGATGGCTTACACAACAAACATCAATTTTTCCAAACATGTTTGTCCAAGATCAAGAGACACTAACAGATCTGGTACCTGGTGGAGGCAATTTTTCTGGTATGCACACTGCCATCTTCTCCTTGTATCTTCATGTGACTGAGGAAAAAAATGCTCTAGTCTCCTTTTATGAAGACACTAAGGGGGTCTCCACCATCATAACCTCATAGAAACCCAGTCCCAACTACTAATTCCATCCCATTGAGGATTGAGGTTTCTAAATATGAATTTTGGGAGGACACAAACTCTGTAGTCCGTAACAGAGGGCATTTATATATGTTGCCACCATGTTCTACGTAGGCAGGCCGAATGTGTAGAGCTGAATTGACCTATGTGTTGCAGGCCAGGTAGGGTGGCTCATACCTGTAATCCCAGCACCTTGGGAAGCCAAGGCAGGCAGATCACTTGAGTTCAGGAGTTTGAGACCAGCCTGGGCAACATGGCAAAACTCTGTCTCTACTGAATATACAAATATTAGTGATATTAGCAAGTATGGTGGCACATACCTCTAGTCCCAGCCACTGGGTAGGCTGAGGTGGGAGAATTGCTTCAACACTGGAGAGGGAGGTTGCAATGAGCCAGGAGTTTCCCACTGCTCTCCAGCCTGGGTGACAGAGTGAGAAAAAAAAAAAAAAAAAAAAAAAAAAGATTTGCCATGTTGGTGAGATGAAAGAATAAAATGAAATATAAAATTGAGTATTCTAGCAATAAAGTAATTAAGATAATTGACCTCATAATTCAAGAGTCCAAAAACTGAAAAGACTCATGAGACTCCACAGTCATGTAGGCATTAATAAAATTTCATGATCAGTACAGCAGAAGAAATAAAGCATGGGCTACCATTAAGAGACCCAAGACTTCTAGGCTCAACCTCTCATATATTCTCAAACACATAGGACACACGTCTTCAGATTATGAGATGCCAATACATATGTAAGATGATATGGTTTGACTGTGTCCCCATCCAAATCTCATCTTGAACTGTAATAAACACAATTCCCACATTTCATGGGAGGAACCTGGTGGGAGGTGATTGAATTGTGGGGGGAAGATCTTTCCCATGCTGTTCTTGTGGTAGTGAATGAGTCTCATGAGATCTGATGGCTTTTAAAGAAGGAGTCCCCCTGCACAAGCTCATTCTCTCTTTGCCTGTTGCCAACCAAGTAAGACAGGACTGGCTCCTCCTTGACTTCCACCGTGATTGTGAGGCTTCCCCCAGTCATGTAGAACTGTAAGTCCAATTAAACCTCTTTCTTTTGTAAATTGCCCAGTCCTGGGTATGTCTTTATCAGCAACCTGAAAATGGACTAATATAGAAGGTATCTTGGTTTCAGGGAAACTAAGGCAGAGGTTTACTGGGGATCTTTTATACTCCCCTGGTCACATAGATAAAATTAGGCAGTCTAATAAATTAAATGAAGTCCAAACGATCAGTTTATACATTTTCTCTAAAAAGCATAGACATATTAGCACAAGGTCCCTCCAGAGCAGTTTTGAGCATTAAATAGCTCAAAAGTATGAATCATTAACTAATACGTTTCATCTTCATCTTGGCCAAAGGCAATAACATACTTTCAGGGGTACTTGGAGGTAAGCATACTGTTACCTCAGGCCAGCTATACGTTAGCCTCATCCTTACATATCTAGGTAAGGAAATAATTAAATATAGGAGGAGATAATTGGAAAGGGAGAACGTTTAAGTATTTATAAGAGAGCAAGAAGATGCCAGAAACTGTAAAGGGTCTGAAATTTTGGTCTGTTTACAAGCTAAAAGTTAGTCTGTTCAATCTCATGGCTGTTGGAAGAAGATACAAGTCCCCAGGCAGAGATAAAAACAAAAGTCTTATTATCATTACTTACTACACAGAAGGCAGCAGGAGCTTCATATTTCTCCTTCCCGGTGTGTGCCCTGGGGCAATGTGGAGCATCCCAGGGGAATGCTATACACACAGTGGATCCATTTTACAGCTAGAAGACCCAAATTTGGGCTTCAATATGGAGACTTCAGTCTCCCTATTAAACACTGTAAAAGAGGTCTACAAAGAAACCTGGAAAAAACACATCATTTTTATTATCCTGATGTATAAAATATCTGCCTTCTGTCTCAGGGTAGACAATATCTCTGTTCCCTGAGGTTTACACAAACATGCTTGAAAAGATAATATGGAATATAAATTGGCACAACACAGGCAGAAACACGAGAGACCCACGAAGAACTGTTTTCCTAAGAGAAATATATGAAAATATGGCTAGACCGGGGGATTGTTATATTTTAGTAATTCAAAAGTAAAGCAGTTCTCTGTAAAACTGAATACAAGGCACGACAATGCAGTGAGTGGCTAAAGTGGAGCTGATGTGATGGTAGCTGAGTATAGGGAGATAAATAACATGAAAGACCAGTATATTATATATGTCATGCATACGGCCTTTGAGAGTTTTTATGCTGTGGGCAGAATGATAGTGTAGATGGGGAATGGGTTCCAAAATCACGGTAAAATAGATTACTCAATTAGTTTCAGTTGTTACCTTGTTATTCTTAGATGTGTCTCATATTTAATAAAGAATTTGATGATAGAAATGTCTTTAAGATAAAACTCACTTGTAACAATTTAATTAAAAAGAGTATACATTTTAACAGTATGGAGATTTCTCATACCTAACAAGAGTAATTGTAGAGAAGTGAGAAAATGACAGCAAGACAAAAAGTAAGTTTGGCTTTCCTGGATCTTCTTGGAATGATCTTAAAATGTCCATATAGTATGAGAATGTCCATCCCCATTCTAGATTCATAGGTAAACAGGATACATTCAGTTTCTATTCCTTCCATAACAAATTACCACCAACATGGAGTTTGAAAATCTCAACTCTTTATTATTATTCTGAGTGAAAGTTTTCTGACTCAGAAGTCTGGGTATAGCATAGAACAACAGGGTCCTCTGTGGTGATTCTCAAATTGCTGAAACCAAGGCTTTGCCAGAGCTGTGCTCCTGGAGACTTTGGGGGATGCACCTAAACCCATGCTGATTCAGGATGCTGGCCAAATTTGTGTCTCTGTAGTTGTAGAACTGAGGTCCTCATAGACCTGAAGTCTCCACTTTTATGCTGGTTGTCAGGGCGTCAGCCTTTGCTTCTAGAAACTGCTCACATTGTTTCCATGTGGCTCCCTCTAGAAACAGTAGGTGACATAAATACATGCTTCAAACCTCTTGGCTTTCCTTTCTGTTCCATATCTCTAAATCCAGCTGGAAAAATAATTTTTTTTCTGTTTGTTTGCTTGTTTGCTTGCTTGCTTTTAAGGGCTCATGTGGTTAGATTAGGCCCACTGAGATAATGTAGGGTAATCTTTCTATTTTAAGACCCCTAACATTCAATCTAACCACAAAGTCCCTCTTTTCCTCAGGTACTATGATGTACTTACAAGTTTTGACTATTAAGATGTGACATTTTAGAGAGGCCAGTATTCTGACTAGCACATAAACACCTGATGAGCAACTCTTGCTTATGGAGACTGCAGTGAAAGTACTATTTCAAGTGGATGAAGGTGTATCAACAGATTTTTTAACCATCATGGTAGTTTTCCATAATGTGTAGAATAAGGATTTGGATGGGAAGAGGAGGAAATGATTTTGGGATTGGCAAACAGAAATTCACAGTCACATGGGTAGATGAAACCTGGGTAGACTCTGTATTTGGAGCTGGATAACTTTCTGCACTCCATGGAATTAAATATTTCACAATATTTCTCAAAATGTGAAAAACATTACCAATATCACAAAGTAATTAAAAAGTATTAAGGGCTTAGGAAGGAAATGAAAGGAACTTAATATGCTGAAGATAGAGCGAGGCTAACATTAGGAAGAGAGAAGTTATTTTATAGTTCTGGGGTTGTCTTATTCAAGCTTGTGTTCCAGCTTAAGAAAGCACTTGATTCTGCAGATTAAACCATTTTTCATGCTGCTAATCTGATTTGCTCCTGTGATTTCATTGTTTTTTACAATTTGCAGCATGTTTCACTTTCCATTTTCACTTTCAAAAGATGACTGCTCTGTAACTTTCATTCTCTTTGCCTTCATTACTTGGTATACTTGCTTGAATGGGAACGATTTCTCCCTTATGTGTAGGCATATACTATTGAATTATTTGACTCATGTTAGAGTGCTGTTCTTATTTATGGTAAGTCCCTCAACATAATATCCTATCTAGAAGCTGTGAATATGTCACCTAAGGGTGATGGAGATCTCCAAATAGTCACTTTCCAGAGCTGTAACTGGCACTTGTTTTAAATTGGTACGATTATGCCTAAGCCACGCGATTTGAAAGAATGGTACTGACATGCACAGACTCTTTCCATTGCTTTTATGCGTTTTTTCTATCATAGATCCACACATCATTTTTTATGTCTTGAGTGAATATGACAGCTGTGTGATTTCTTTTTCTTGGTGAGGCCAATTAATCTGTCTACATTTCTGGGCTTTTAATCTTTTTTTTTTTTTTTTTTTTTGCATATGCCTTTTCTTTCTTTTCTTTTCCTTTTTCTTTTCTAAACAAGTTGTTTACATTCTCAGAATATTTGTCTTAGATCTTCATACTTGACTGCTTTTCAAATTACTCAGCCTTTTATCCCAGCTTCCTGTTTTGGATTTACTAATAATCACCCTCAGCTCTCTAGACTCAGGCTGTGATTTAGTCTGTTCTCTTCACACATGCACTGGAATTATTTGAGGTGCATTCAACACTTAAAAGAAGCAGACAAAATAATCACGACAAAGTCTCAACACTGATTTTTTTACTCTGTAAAGGTTTACAAGGGCTTAATGTGAATGTTTGGAAAACTAAGGACATCAGACGACTAATTGTTTCAAGTGATACTTTTAAGGAAGAGAGAAAAACAAACACAAAGAAGGGGATCAAAAATTATTTGTAAGGATATGTGGAATCCACTGATGTGCCGTACTGACGTAGATCTCATAGCAACTTAGCAGAAAGACCTCATACTTCATCTTCATTATGAAATTCAGTTACATAAACTGTTAAGTGAGAAAAATTATATAAGCTGAGGGGTAGTGGGCTCAGTAAAGAATAATGTTGGTGCACTCACCTTTGACTTACTAATTGGAAAATCAATTAAATAAAACAACACATATTCATTGAGTAAAACATTATTGAGTGTATTATTTGCTTTAAAATACTTTTAGGTCAGTTTTCAAGGTTGTAGGTAGTGTGATTGAAATTTAACTATGGGGAAAATATACAGTTCATATAGATCAGAAGATCAAGGTACTTTTTAAAGAGATAATTTTAATAAGGAGTTATGGTATATGCAAGAAAAACCATATATTGCTTCCTATAAAATTATTGTGAACTATACTATTTAAAAAATTGTTTAACATGCAGCACCTAAAATAAAACAAAATCATAGTAAAATAGATTACTCAATTAATTTTCATTATATCTTATTATTCTTAGCTAGATCTCATATTTAATATAGAATTTCATAGTGGCAATGTCTTTAAGATAACATTAATTTTAAAAAATTAATAAATAACTCTACCCAACAATCCCACTTCTGAATATCTACCCAAAGGAAAATAAATTATTATTTTTAAAAGACACATATGACCTATACTCACATGTTTGTAGTGGCACTATTTACAGTAGTAACTCATAGAATCAAAGTAAGTGTCCGTCAGTGGATGACTGGACAAATAAACATGGTATGTATACATCTGGGAATACTGCTTGCAGCCACACAAAAAAGGAGATCATGTCCTTTGCAGCAACATGGATGGTGCTGAAGGCCAATATTCTAAGTGAAATCACTCAGAAACAGAAAATCCAATACCTCACGTTCTCACCCACAAGTGGGAGTTAAATGATACAGATGGACATACAGATAAAGGTAATTAGTGTTGAAAATTACCTACTGGGTAAAATGTTCACTATTTAGATGATGGGCATACCAGAAGCCCAAACCTCACCATTATGCAATATATCCATGTAACAACCCTGCACATGTACCTCCTGAATCTACACATTAATAATATTTTTAAAGAAATAAGTAGAGTTAAAAATAAAAATAATATGCATTTCAGAGGATAATTTACTTTTTCATCACCACACAACAAATTTCTATAGACCTAGGACTATAAAGAATACGACCTTCAGATTCTAAATTTAATGTTTATATTTTATCACATTGTTAACTATAAATTTAGATTGATCTCATTTTCTCACCTAATAGATGGAGTAAACTTCATTTCTTCCATTTACTACTAACTGAAATTGTGATTCTCAACCATATTCGACTCACTTCTGTCTTGAATCAAGACCTTATCAGAAACGTAAAAGTCGAACTTTTGTAATTTGAAATGTCCCACAGGTTAAACAGAAACATATCAATAAACATTATTTCCTCTATATTTTATTGGTTAAAGATTAATAGTATATTGTTTAGGGGTATTTCTCCATCCATAGCTGATGAAATTATCTGAAAAATAAAATATCAGTGATGTAGTTGTTTTATTGATTTCTAAGATATCTCATCTGAGAATTTATTTAATAAATATATGTCTTAGATGTCACGGGAATGGTTCATTCACTTTTCATTTGACAATTCAAAATTTAAAAAGCATATTTTTAAGAATCAAATCAGTGAAAGAATGAGAAATGAAGCTCCTTTAACAGGTGTTTAGGAACTTCAACTTCAAACAGGATAGAGTGCACATTCTTTTTCTTGTTGTTCACACTATGTATATAAGTATATTTTTATTTATATAAATAACTTGGAAAACTTAAGAAAACTAAAACGAACCTCAGAAAACTGAAAGTTAAATAGAATAGGAGAAGCTGGCTAGAGACCTCCGACCTGGTAGGATAATCATGCTCTCTCATATCTCCCAGTCTGGAGCTAGAGGAGTCAGCAACCCAGAAATGCCGAGAGGCACAAACAGAAACTAGGAGGGAGGGAGGGATGAAGAAAGGGATAAAGAGAGGAAGGGCAGAAGGGAGGGAGGGAGAGAGAAAGAGAGAGACAGGAAGAAAAGCAGAGAGGAAGGGAAGGAAGGAATAAAGAAAGAACTGATGAGACTAGTAGGACTATAAGAAAGATCTAACATCCTGTGCATTGGAGTCTGAGGAGAGAGAGAGTGAAAAACTGAAGAAATATTCAATAAATAATGCCTGAAAACCTCCAAAATTTTGGAGACATAAAATATAGACTCAAGAAATTGAGTAAACCTCAAACCCAATAAAACTAAGGAAATTACAATAAAACACATCATAATTAAACTTCTGCAAAAAAAAGGTACAAAAATAAATACTTTTGGAAGCAGCTAGAGAAAAATTATACATATAAAGACAAAAAAATAAGATATAATGGCAGAAAATTTCTTATTAGAAACTATGGAGACCAGGAGGAAGGGCACAAGTGCTGAAAGAAGAATTTTTAACCTAGACTCCTATAACTAGCAAGCATATCCTTCAGCAAAGAAAGGAGAAATCAAGTCTTTCTCAGATGAAGGGAAACTAAGGCAGTTTATCACCCAGAAATTCACTTTAAAAATGGCTAAAGAAAATTGTCTAAACAGGATAGAAAGCATAGGTGGAATCTTGGAATATCAGGAAGAAAAAATAACATATTAAGCAGAAATATAAGTAAATGTTATAGGCTTTTTTTCTTTTGAGTTTTCTATATTATACTTGATGATTGAAGCAAAATTAAAACACTATCTGACATAGTTCTAAATATGTACAGATAAAATATTTAAGAAACTTGTATTATTAGCCAGAGATGGTAAAGAGATGTGAAGGAAGGTAAGGTTTCTCTACTTTGCTCCAACAGATTAGATTATAGACTAATCGACTGCAATTATACAAAAGCATGAGCCGTAAGTGTAGGAATTGAAAATATTGGATTCTATATAAAAAATTTACATTTTTGGCTCTTACTTATTATGGGTGGAAAATAACACTTTTCATCTTGTGTCCAGGGTGCAATCTGACCTGCTTTAACATTGCCCAGTCTGCAAAAGCCCCTGTTAAGTGAATACAAAGGTAATGTACATAGGGAATAAAATATTTGCAAGCCACATATCCAACAGAGGACCAATAGCTAGAATATATAAATAGCTCTCAAAAGTCAACAGTAAACATTTTTAAACATCTAATTATAATGGGAAAATGACATGAACAGACATTTCACCCATTAGTATACACCCACAGCAAATAACCACATAAAGTGATGTTCTACATCATTAAGTCATTACTTGTTAGGAGAATGCAAGTTGAAAGTACATTTGGAGAGCTCTACATACTTGTTAGAATGGCTAAAATACAAAATTGTGACAACAGCAAATTCTGGCAATGATAAGAAAAACTACATCACTCATATATTATTGATGGTAATATTAAATTGTATAGTCACTCTGGAAAACAATTTGTCAGTTTCTTAAACAACTAAGCAGGTAACCATTATACCCATTAATTGCATCTGTGAGCATTTATCCCAGAGAAATGAAGGTTTATGTTCATAGGAAAACCCATGAAGGAATGTTTACAGCAGTTCTCTTCATAGTAACCAAACATTTGACAGAGCCGAGATGTCCTTCATTGAGTGAATTGTTAAACAAACTGTGGTATATCCATTCTATGAAATACTTCTCAGCAATGAAAACCAATGGACTATTTTTGCCCTCAACAAGTTGGATAAATCTCTGTAGAATTGCGCTAAGAAGCTAATCCAAAAATGTATATACACTATGATTCCACTTCCATAACATTCTGATATAATAAAATTATAGAAATGTAGAAGAGATAAGTGGTTACAGGTGATGAATAATAGTGTGAGATGGAAGGGAAGACATGCAGCCATAAAAGGGAAATTTGAGGGATCTTTGTGATGAAAGTCTGCTATATCATGAGTGTACTGATGTCTATATCCTGGTTGAGATATTGTACCCTCATTTGGCAGATGCTACTACTGAGAGAAACAGGATAAAGGGTATAAAGCATCTCTATGTATTATTCCTTAAAACTACCTGAGCATCTACAAATATCATCAAATAAAATTCAAGTTAATAGCTTTTATTAAACTAAAAAAGTGATAATTCATGTTTATGTCAATTTTAATTTCTAGAATGACATTTTTATTCAATGTATCCACAGACCTTAGATTTAGAAAACACTTAAAATTTTGAAGAAGAGACTGTATAGGAGAAAAAAATAAACCAATTTGAGAGGTATTTGATATAATGAGGAGTGAATGTAAGATAACAACAGAAAAAATAGCAATGATAGCTCAAACTTTTCTACAATTGTTCTACTCTTTATGTAATAACCTATTTCGTCTTCCTTGTGACCCCAGAAAATTTTAAGCATAAAAAGGCTGAGTTGTCCAATGCTGCAAATGTATTTTTGTCTTTATGCCAAATAATCGGAAACAACAGTAATTTTTTTTTTTTTTTTTGAGACCGAGTCTTACTCTGTAGCCCAGGCTGGAGTGCAGTGAGTGGAGTGATCTTGGGTCACTGCAACCTCCGCCTCCCAGGTTCAAGTGATTCTCCTGCCTCAGCCTCCTAACTGGGACTGCAGTCATGAACCACCACACCCAGCTAATTTTTTGTGTTTTGTGGCAGAAATAGGGTTTCACCATGTTAGCCAGGGTGGTCTCGATATCCTGACCTTATGATCTGCCTGCCTCGGCTTCCCAAAGTGCTGGGATTACAGGTGTGAAACACTGCGCCCAGCACAACAGTCATTTTAAAGTGAGTCACTGTCAGTTTGACTAATCTATCCTTATCAAAATTTTATAAATTTCTTTAAGAAATATTTTCATTCATGAAATGGGCAGCTTTTATTGAGAAAAGTTCACTTATGGTACGCAATTTGCAGTGAAATTACGATTTCAAACACATTTCCACTGTATACTCTGGAACGTTACATAGTGGAACCTTCTATAATGAATAAAATGATTTATAAATCTCCACTCTCTAATATATGACCACTGGCCATACATGGCTATTGAGTACTTGAATTGTGGTACAATTGAGGAATCGGATGTATAACTTGACTTGCTTTTCATTAACTTAAATGTAAATATCCACAGGTGGCTCTTGCACAGAGTGGCTCTAGCATGTGGGGTCCATGACATCAGAGCTCTTGTCTATTCCATTTACTGCTTCAACTCTCACTCCCGCTCCCCACCCCAGAATAGAGCTTGGAAGTGGACAAGATCTCAATTCTTAATACATGAATCCAGAAAATTAGTCCTTATGTGTCAAACCCGAAAACATTAAAAAAAAAAAAAAAACTAACTAAAGAGATTTGTAAATTAAAAGTAACTGGTCTCAAAAATGTATAATTAGCATAGCCACATTTTTAAGAATTTCATATTTAAGACATGATTGGTTATTATATAAAAGTATCATATTATATATAAGTATTATAGAATTTATATCCTCTCTCTCCTCTACTCAAAGCTCTTCCAGAATATTCTTCTGATTGGCAAAGTACAACCCCCAAGCCAAAAGTAGCCTATGGCCTATATTTGTATACCCCATTAACTAAGAATGGTTTTTACAGACTGAAAGAAGAAAAAGGAGGAGAAGGAGGAAAAGGAGGAGAACTTACAACTTGAACTTACAAATGGAAAAACAATATGTAGCTTCAAATCCTAAAATGTTTACTATGCAGCTCTTTACAGAGCTTCGGACATGCTGCAAGGAAACCTTAAAGGTTTGCAGTCCTGTAGCAAGAAAAAATATATATTTGTTTAATTGTCACAGGAGAGCTTTCAAGATTCAAGTTAGTGTCTGGCATCCAGGAATTTGAACTCAAGCTACTATTCTAGTATTAGGGATGATGTGAAGAATGTAAGCCTGTTTCCCCTTTCTGCAAAATGGAGGCAATGTGATTCTATTTTATGGAATCACTGTTAGTCTTAAAGTGCATATTAAATGTAAAATATTTAGCAAAGTACCTGTGCAAACCGCTCATCTTCTACCACCTGCCCTTCTCACCACACACCACCCAGCTCTGTGTATCTACACAAGTGTCTCTGTGTAGAAAGCACTCTTATGCTTCATTTTGCTGGAAAGGCCTACACAGCTCTCCAATTTTAGCTTAAATACTACTAATTTTCAATAGTGTTTATTTTACCTGGCACAGTGATCCTTTTCTTGAGATCTTACCATAATGTGCCAGTTGCCCATAGAGATGGTTCTATTTTAGTGTGGTTGCTTCAGCAAATCTAACCACTTGACTCTTAACTTCCTGTGGATGGGAAATAACTCTTTACATCTCAGACCTCAGTGCTGATCTGACCCACTATAAACGCAGCCAGCTGCCAATATGTATTCATATTTTCAATGCATTGGGGGGAAAGCAATGGCCAATTTTAAATCTCCATTTTTGAAAATTATCCTCACGTTTTATCACTTATCCTTTTTATTCCATCTCCAGTGCTAGCTAAATGCCACAGACTTTGGACATGATAAGGAGCCCTGTAAGTCACTCATTCCAGCTCTGTTTTCAGAACATTTTCTTCTCATTTAGTCACTAAGTTGATTATTTGTCTCTATATGAACTTTTTTTTTCTGAAAATAGAATAAAAAATTTCCTGAGCTTAGAAATGTTCATCTTTACAGCGGTTCACTGCCTAAGACCTATGAAGCTGTCCAATTGCGTTATGCACTGATTTTTTACTTCACTAGTTAGGTAATAAAACACTACGGTGTGAACATTAGAGTCTAATAAGCACACACCTTAGCGGTTGTTAAGAATATGAGTGTTAGCTGCCCTAACAACTCTGATTCATCATTATCAGACCATAAAAAATTCCCAGAGTGAATTATTATGGTTGTGAAAAATAAGTATAAATGACAAAGAGCATGAAAGTAATATATTTAAATGAAAATACTTACAAATAAGGAATATTATCATGCATAGATTACAGTGTAAAGTCCATTAAAGGTTTTTGAGCAGAATATTTTATTTGGAAAGTTGAAATGACAGCCTTTGAGTTCAAGAAGAACAATTAAAAATATGCAGAGGTGAGAACAGCATTGTATGTCAGGGACTTAGTGAGATTTATAGAAAATCAAGGTTGTACTCTCTGTTAGTGTTCAGAAAACCTTGGGTAATAATTCTCAAGGTTCATTGGGAAAATCCTAGAGGGATATTGGTGAATATTCTTTCCGCATTGTGTCTCTTTTCTTCCTCAAGGACTGTCCATGCCTTTACAGCAAGGCCCAGATTCCAGAATCCCTAAGTACAGATCCTTCAAGGGTGATAATGAACTCTCTAGAATCTGCTGAAAAAAGAGCACAAAAGGCACTGCTTAAAGATATATGCTGCTCTGTTTCTTGACAGTTGGTATGCAAAGTTTTTTGTTAACATTTTAATTTGATGTTGAGTAAGCAAGGTCATTTTCTCCTAATGTCCTGCCAAGGAAACCATAGAAACTGAGTTACATAAAGGTCTTTTTTGTGGCGATTTGCATAACAATGAATCAGCATATATTTTTAAAGTCTAATAGATTGCAAAATGACAGTTTCACTTACCAGCCACGTAGCTGATCTTTGTTTTCCTGCACTCTTTCTTTGGAATTAGTGGATAACAGTTACTAATAGCTCCAACCATTATTTGACTGACAACAATGACAGTTTTATATGGTTCAACCTGTACTTTTATTGTAGGTAGTAATGGATATTATAATAATGTCAGGTAATCAGATTACAAATTCAACATTATATAAGTATAAAAGTCTTTCTTTTTAGGTCCCATTTCAAAATATACTGATGTCAATATAGGAGCTGATTTTTCCCTCATGAACAGTGAAGAAGAAAAATTATAACTCAAAACACAAAATATGAAAGCCCTTACCTAAAAGCCCTGATTTATAAAGAATATAGGTATTCTTCACAGTTAACGATAAACCATCTTTCCATGCTATTTATTATCTAGCTCTTATTAGTCGCTTATTTTGTTCATCAAATCCCAGTTTTTAACCAAGAGAAAGTCAATCCTGGTAAAAATAATTCTCCATTTCTGGTAAAAATAGTAGGTACTTTTATTATGAAGTATAAGGTATCACATCAATATAGGCTAAAGGCTATTAGAGGAAACAATCTTCTTTTTTTTTTTGGAGATAATCACTCCTGTTAATTTTTTATTAATACATATTTTTATACTTATCTATGAGATATATGTGATATTTTGTTACATTCATAGAAGGCATAATGACCAAGTCGGCATATTCAGGGAATCCATCACCTCCAGTGGTGATCATTTCTATGTGTTGTAATAACTCAACTTCTCTCTTCTAGCTATTTTGAAATGTACATGGTTAGCCATCATCACCCTACTCGTCTATCGAATGTTGGAACTTATTCCTTCTATCTAATTATGAACCCATTAATCAACTTATCTTCGTCTCAACCCCACACATCCTTTCCAGCCTTGAGTAACTATCATTCTGCTCTCTACTTCCACGAGATCAACTTTTTAAACTCCATATATGAGTGAGAATGTGCAAAATTTATCTTTCTGTGCCTGGTTTATTTCACTTAACATAATGACCTCTAGTTTTATCCATGTGGTTGCAAAATGAGAGGATTTCTCTCTTTTTTTTTTTTTTTTTTTTTTTTTTTTGAGATGAAGTCTTGCTCTATCGCCAGCCTGGAGTGCAGTGGCGCAATCTTGGCTCACTGCAATCTCCACCTCCTGGTTTTAAGCGATTCTTCCGCCTCAGCCTCCTGAGTAGCTGGGACCACAGGCACGTGCCACAACGCCCGGGTATTTTTTGTATTTTTAGTAGAGACGGGGTTTCACCCTGTTGGCCAGGATGGTCTCGATCTCTTGACCTCGTGATCCACCCACCTCGGCCTCCCAAAGTGCTGGGATTACAGGCGTGAGCCACCGCGCCCGGCACAATCCATTTTATTTCTAAACAGAGAGTGTTTCTAAACATAACAACCAATTTCTTTCATATTTCATACATAGATTTCTAAGTAATTACATAAGTCTATCTACTCTGTAAAAATATGTTGAAAATTTTTCATAGACCTTCTGCATCATAGCTTAGAAAGATAAGCAGCAGGGTTCGACTCTCTCTCCATGAAGACAACCTTGCAGTTCCTCCTCCCAGCACTGCTTCCTTGGAAAGACTGTCTAAGGCAAAGACATAATGTTGAAAGTATCATCAGGCAATATTGATTACTGCCACAACCAGTGCACAGAAGTGGTGATGAGTAAACAGATGAAGCCCAAAACTGTCTTAGCAGCTGGAAACCAGTAACATTGTCACAACTCAACAGGTCCTTTGTGGTACCCTGGAAGACTCAAATCCCACCTAAGCCTCAGTTCCTAGAATGGACCATGGTTTTGCTGAATAAGGGCTGACAGCATCCACCCAAGGTTTCTCCTTACCTCCCTTCCCCTGCCTGAGGCCATTTTTGAGGGTCCCTCTCACCTTCCCTTCTATTCCTTACTGTCCTTCACCTCAGCTCAATGAGGAGAGAGGGACTGATTCCCCAGAACAACCCAAACCATAGCCCAATAAGGAGAGCAGCATTGACTTGTAGGGAGACACTCTGTCCTCTCTACTAAACAACATTACCAAGGCCAATACCTTTAAGGCCCAGATATCTCTAGGTATTTGCTTAACCATCTGCTCCAATTTTTCTCCTCTGATGCCGAAGCTAGAGGTTTAGCCCCCAGCCTGCAGGCTCAGCCCATGCCTCAGTACCAGCCCTAACTATTAAGTTTTCTGTAGCACTCCTACATTTATTTCTTCGGCCCTCAAGTTGATCTTTGGAGATTCTGGCCACACTATAGCCCAAAGCAATTCAAAAGTGCATCTGCCTAAGGATTCTGTTTCTATTGGCACATCTTTCCCTCAATGCCAAACTTCATTTAGGCTCCAAAGAGGGGGAACTCCAGAGTAAGGGTAGACCTCAATGCTCCCTTCAAACAAATACTCAATATTTCCTCTGAAAGATGGAACAGCTGACTGATGAGGGACCAGAGCAGAATTGCAACACAGTCATCATGAGTAAAGTGTTCTATGCCACCAGCACCTGGTACATGCCTCACCTGCAGTCCCTGTGCTATGGCTGCTCTTCAATATATCACATTCTTCAACAGTTCTTACATAACCTGGAAGATGACACCTCCATTCTGACACTCCAGAAAGTTAAGAAGGGATTCAGGGCCCTTCTAAGAGTGAATGCTGTCACTGACCTATCCTCTGTGTGTCTCCTAAAAGCATGTCAGTCATTATGGACCAGACTAATCAGCTTCACTTCTTTATCAGTAGCCATTGGCTCAGTGTGCTTCAGGGTATCAGATGGTACAAAATACATCATGTCCTAACAGTTGATCATAATGAGACTATGATATTGGAGATACTACCCAATTATTATACATGAAAATGTGAAGGTTCTTGATTGAGATTTCTGACAAGATATGCCCTAGGAGATACAAAGATCTACTTCATTGTAAGTGGATCACTACTGGAACATAGCCATGAATGTGGATTGCAACTCTAACACATGTCTTTTGGATGACAGTACTGAAAGTTTTTTTTTTCTGCCAACATGTGTTTCGTAATCCAGTAATACTGGCGTCTCTTGAGATTCTGTTCATAATACAGAATTCAGCCTCTGTTTCATCACTACTGAGTCAGTATTTGTATTGCAGTGAGCTTTTAGGGTGATTCTTATTTACATTAAAGTTTGAAAACCCTGCTGTATCCCATATATCAGGCTACAATGAGCCACAACCCACCCTGTCATAGAAACCCAGTCTACACTGCTTCTTTCCCACAGAAGAACTACAGCAATTACCCAAGCTCAGTATTTGTGTGTCTGAAAATGTTGTAAGTCAACGAAAATGACTGAGGCATGTCTCAATCATTTTTAGAAGTTTGTTTTGGCAGAGTGACGAACACACCTGCGAAAAAGGGACACATAACCACAGGAAACATTTGTGGTCTGTGCTTGTTCCAAAGAGGATCTGGGGAACCTGAATATTTAAAGGGAAAAGAATGAACAGTAAGGGAAAGAGGAGAAGGAAGAAAAGGAAGAGTAGATAAAGAGGCAGGCGTTGCATTCTTTTGAGTCTTCTGATTATCACCACTGAATCTGCATTTTTCACATGAAATGAGCTGACAGGCATAATCAATTATGCATTTGAGTGGTGCTCGGTGAATCTGGATTTTTACCTAAGATAAAATAATCATAGAGTGTAAGAAGCAGTCAGATATGCACTTGTCTCAGGTGGACAGAGGGATGACTTTCAGTTCTGTCCTTTGTCCCATACCTGTGAAGATAAGTTGTTAATGGACATTGTCATGGTGAAATTCAACAGAAGCACTTTAGGGTAAAGATCTGGGAGCCCACAAGGAATTTCCTTGGAAGCAAAATGTAAGGGAGGTATTTATGGAAAAAAAAGTTGTGAAAAGAAATGAGAGGTAGGTTTGTGTCACATATTTTCCAGCTTGACTTTCCCTTTAGCTTAGTGAGTTTTGGGGTTCCTTTCACAGAGTGGATGGCAAGCGGATTTATTTCTATTGTGTGAACAGCAACAATACTTCTGGAGGGCCCCTGAGATTTTCCCTATTCTCTTGAGAAAGATATTCAATCTGAGATGTGAAAATGGGCTGGCCTCGATCCAAGATGGCCGATTAGCAGCAGCTCAGGATTGTAGCTCCCACTGAAAGCACAGAGAGTGAGTGGACGCCACATTTTCAGATGAATTTTCATAGCCTACGGACCAAGAGATTCTTGGCGGAGGAGCCCCACGGGTCGCCAGTGCGACCCTTTTGGAGGGCGCAGCCGTTTGCAGGCGCCCCGACGCGGCGGTTCTCAGTCCGGAGTATACGGGACTGAGTGCCCTTTTGGTCGGCGTTTGGAGCTCCAGGAAAGCAGAGTCTCCCATTCTGCTGATTAAAAAGCGGATTGAAGTGGGGAACCAGACCGGGAGATTCCCGGGCAGAAAAGCGCCACGAATCTTAACGCCGCTGTTTCAGCCGGCATAGTGGGTCGCCGCAGGGGAAAGCTGGTCCCCCACAACAACAATAACAAAAAAAACAGCAGTTGGAACTGCTGAGGATTAAGCGTTTCACACCAAGTACAGCTGAACCCGGGAAGGTCCAGCTCTGTGGGGGAGGGGCGTCCGCCAAAGGAAAATTAAGAAATAGAAAAAACTTTATAACCAACAAGCTGGACGTCCACTCAGAGACCTAATCTGAAAGTCAGCAATTACACAGACAACAGGTGGATAAATCCACAAAGATGGGAAGAAACCAGCGCAAGAAGGCTGAAAACACCCGAAATCAGAATGCCTCTCCTCCTACAGAGGATTGCAGTGCCTCATCACCAATTGAACAAGGCCTGATAGAAAATGAATGTGAGGAATCAACAGAATCAGGCTTCAGAAGGTGGATAATGAGAAACTTCTGTGAGCTAAAAGAACATGTTCTAGCCCAATGCAAGGAAACTAAGAACCTTGAAAAAAGGTTTCACGAAATGTTCATGAGAATGGACAATTTAAAGAGGAATATAAGTGAATTAATGGAGCTGAAAAAACACAATACGAGAACTTCGCGAAGTATGCACAAGTTTAAACAGTCGAATTGATCAAGCAGAAGAAAGGATTTCAGAGGTGGAAGACCAACTTAACGAAATAAAACGAGAAGACAAGATTAGAGAAAAAAGGGTAAAAAGGAATGAGCAAAGTCTCCAAGAAATATGGGACTATGTGAAAAGACCTAATCTACGTTTGATAGGTGTACCTGAATGTGACGAAGAGAATGAATCCAAGCTGGAAAATATTTTTCAGGATATTATCCGGGAAAACTTTCCTAACCTAGCAAGGCAGACTAATATTCAAGTCCAGGAAATCCAGAGAACACCACAAAGATATTCCTCAAAAAGAGCAACCCCAAGGCACATAATCATTAGATTCATCAGGGTTGAAACGAAGGAGAAAATACTACGGGCAGCCAGAGAGAAAGGTCAGGTTACCCACAAGGGGAAGCCTATCAGACTCACAGCTGATCTCTCAGCAGAAACCCTACAAGCCAGAAGAGAGTGGGGGCCAATATTCAACATCCTTAAAGAAAAGAACTTTCAACCCAGAATTTCATATCCAGCCAAACTAAGTTTCATAAGTGAAGGAAAAATAAAATTTTTTGCAAACAAGCAAGTATTCAGAGATTTCATTACCACCAGGCCTGCTTTACAAGAGCTTCTGAAGGAGGCACTATGTATAGAGGGGAATAACCAGTATCAGCCACTTCAAAGGACCCATCAGTAAGCTGCATCCAGATCCATCTTACATGCAAGGATATACAGAGACTCAAAACAAAGGGATGGAGGAAGATTTGCCAACCAAATGGAGAGCAAAAAAAAAAAAAAGCAGTAGTTGCAATTCTCATCTCTGATAAAATAGACTTTAAAGTAATAGAAACCAAAAGAGATAAGAAGGACATTGTATAACGGTAGAGGGATCAATGTAACGGGAAGAGCTAACGACCCTAAGCCTATGCGCACCCAATATAGGAGCACCCAGATACACAGGGCAACTTCTTGGTGACTTACAAAGAGACTTGGACTCCCACACGATAATAGTGGGAGACTTTAACATTACATTGTCAATATTGGACAAATTAATGAGATAGAAGGTTAAGAAGGATACCCGGGACTTGAACTTAAACCTCAAACAAGTAAACTTAATAAACATTTACAGAACTCTCTACTCCAAATCCACAAAATATACATTTTTTTTTCAGTAACGCATCACATTTATTCTAAAAGTGACCACATGGTTGGGAGTAAATCACTCCCTAGCAATTGCATAGCATTTCATAGGTTTAAATGAAATATTGGTTGGCTGTTTGTTTGTTATTTTCCTCCCTTATTCCTTCCTGTCTCCATTGTATAACACAATTATTAGTATAAAAAAAGCTTTTAATATCCATTTGTAGACTGCATTCTAGCCTGGGCAATAGAGCAAGATTCCCATTCTCTCTTCCTTTTTCTTTTTCTTCTTCTTTTTCTCTCTTATTTCATTCTTTTTTCTTCCCTCTTTCTCTTTTTCTCTTTAAAAAAAAGAAAGAAAACCTGAAAAGTGGGGGTAACCCAGAAGCTAGAGAAGAAAAAAAAAAAAAAGAAAATGGGCTGGCCTCTTCATTCTAACACACCCCCACCTTTTCTTATGTTGAAGATAGAGCTGAATAATTATTAAAACATTACCAGAAGCCCTTGTGTTACAGGAGTGAAGATGGAGAAGTGATAAGGAGATAACAGAATAAACTTAATAGAAAGGAGATTGCCCTTAATTACGATTTGTGAAATTATGTCAAGTGGCTGGCTTGTGTATTTTTTCCACCTTCTAACCGGCATAGCCCTTTACATTTTTAAATGCATTTTGCTATTTGTGAAATGTCATGTTTCAATATTTTTTATTGTTTAATTTTATTTCAATTAGTGTGTTTGTATGTACATGTATGTGTTTGTGTATATGTAAAGTTTGTGTTGTGTGCATTATACATGTGACATTTTTATTACCTATTTAAATCTCTCTGGTCTTATTTAAAAAGTAAAAAGCTTAGGCGAGATTAATTCTTAATCCTGGCTGCATATCACAAATAATTTTAATTTTTACAAATATGGTAATGTCTGTGCCACAAGCAAAGCCAATCAAATTTGAATGTCTGTGGGTGGGAAACTGGACAAGAGTCTTATTATTTTCTTTGACTTTTATTTTAGGTTTAGGGGTACATGTGAAGTTTTGTTGTATAGGTAAACACATGTCACAGGGGTTTGCTCTACATATTATTTTATCACCCAGTTATTAAGCCCAGTATCCAATAATTATCTTTTCTGTTCCTCTCACTGCTAACACCCTCACCTCCAAGAAGACCTCAGTGTCTTGTATCCTTCTTTGTCTTCGTTAAGTTCTTATCATTTAGCTCCCACGAATAAGTGAGAATTTCTTGGGTGATTCCAATGTATAGCCAGGTCAATAACCACTGGGTCTGACCTATGTAAGTTTTCAAATTTTGTTTCTTCGGGATTTTTTTGCTATTTGATATGATAATGCCTTAATTAGAAAGATGCATTTCTTTGGTTAAAACCAGGCAAAAGTTCTGCCTTGTCTTCTTTACTGTACTCACAGTTTACACCCTACAGCGCTTAGTCCCCAGGGTTCTATAGAGCTTGTTCAGAAATCCTGTTCGACTACCATGGATATTTTCTAAATTTAAAACTTCTATTATTTCAATCTGCAATCAAGTGAAATTAATGATTAGAGAACATGTGAAAGACATATAATATTCTAATCTTAAATTTAAAGTGAATTAAGGCAAACTATATCTCTTATATTTATTTCAATTTATTTGACACAAAGATTTTCTGAATGATTTAAACATCACAAGGAGTGGCTATCAGTTTTTTTATGTGCATATGCAAGTTAGGTAGATTTCGCTTGTAGTTATTTAAGAGGACTCTAAGAAATCTGTTAATAATATAATGATGACAAATGCTTGGCAAAGCCACTAATGTTCTGTTTTCAAATTCTAGGTTTAACATCAGGCATAGGTACACCTTCGAGGAGGGCAGGCTGTTTATCACACACATTCCGAAGTACCAAGGCACACATTTTTCAGCAAGGCATAGTTATAGAAAAATGTGTTAAATGACCATCTTTTCCACTTACCCTCCTTACAGGAGAATATTTTCAAAATCTTTAGAAATAAATCTGCCAATCTGATTCATTTTCAGAGTTTTCAAACTCAGAGTTGATTAAAGACATGAAAGATTCTCCAACTAATAAGCTGTGAGATTTATGCACCTAAAAGATGAAAATAAAACCCAAATCCAACAGAAGTGTGATGACTAATTTGCCAGGAAATATTAAGCATGATTCATCTTTCAAAATAGGAAGAATAATTATGAAATCAGACTTTTGAAAAAGACGTAGGAGCTGATTCAAATGTTATTACTTTTACCTCATCAATTAATTCAGATCTCTATCTTCAAAAAAAAGCATTTTAAAAGTAACACATCTCAAAATTTTATGATTATTATATAAATTACAATTCCTCAAAGATTTCAAATGCTTGCTTCTAAAAGTTTACTTTTTGAGGTGGTGTAAGTTTATCAAAGTTTATCTCTAATTCAAATGTATTCCTTCTTTGAAAATTATAACCTATTTAATAAATTATCTGAATTAATTTTAATATTTTACATTTTAATAAACAGATATACTATATTTAAAACATTTATTATTCAGTTTCATGTAAGACCACAAGAAACAAACAGATTGTTCTACGTTGCTAACAGGTCACACTTGTTCAGAAAAAGAAATATGGTGAGGTGGGAGGATCCCTGGAGGTTAGGAGTTCTAGGCCAACATAGGCAATATATCCAGACGCCATCTCTAATTTATTTTTTTAACTAGCCAGGTGTGGCAGCCTGTTCCTGTAGTCCCAGCTACTCTGGAGGGTAAGGCTGGAGGGTGACTTGAGCCCAGGAGTTCAAGGCTGAAGTGAATTCTTTACAGACCACTGCATTCCAGTCTGAGCAATACAGTAAGACCACATCTCTAATAAAAAATAAAAGAAAGAAATAAAGAAAAAGAAGTATATTATAGCTCTGTTGAACACATAGTTTACAATATTTTATTCCATTCCATTGGCTGTCTGTTTATTTTGCTGATAGTTTCTTTTGCTGTGCAGAAGATCTCTAGTTTACTTAGGTCTCACTTGTAAATTTTTGTCTTTGTTGCAATTGTTTTTTGTCTCTTCATCATGAAGTCTTTGCCCAAGCTGATGTCCATAATAGCATGTCCTAGCTCTTCTTCTAGGGATTTTAGTTTCAGATTTTACACATAAGTCTTTAACACATCTCAAGTTGATTTTTGTATCTAGTGAAAGGTAGGAGTCCAGTTTCAATCTGATGCATATGGCTAGCCAGTTATCCCAACACCACGTATCGAATAGGGAGTCCTTTCCTTATTGCTTGTTTTTCTCAGCTTTGTTGAAGATCAGATTGTTGTAGGTGTGTAGCTTCATTTCTGAGTTCTCAGGCCTGTTCCATTGGTCTATGTATTTGTTTTTATACCAGTACCATGCTGTTTTGGTTACTGTAGCCTTGTACTATAGTTTGAAGTCAGGTAATATGATGCCTCCAGCTTTATTCATTTTGTTTAAGATTGTTTTGGCTACTCAGTCTTTTTTTGTTTCTAAATGAATTTTAGCATTTTTGTTTTTCTAATTCTGTGAAGAATGTTATTGGCAGTTTGATAAGAATAGCATTGAATCTGCAAATTGCTTTGGGCAGTATGGCCATTTTAGGTCTAATATCCGGAAATCCAAACAAATCAACAAGGAAAAAACAAACAGACCCATTAAAAAATGGGCAAAATACTTGAAAAGACCCTTCTCAAAAGAAGACATACACACAGCTAACAAGCATGTAAAAAAATGTTCAATATCACTAATTATTAGGGAAATACAAATCAAAATCACAATGAGATACCACCTCACACCATTCAGAATGACTAGTATGAAAAAGCAAAAAAAATAACAGATGCTGGTGAGGTTGCAGTGAAAAGGGAATGCTTATACACTGCTGGTGGGAATGTAAATTAGTTCAACCACTGTGGAAAGCAATCTGGAGATTTCTCAAATGACTTATAATAGAACTACCATTAGGCCCAGCAATCCCATTACCAAATATATACTCAAAAGAATATAAATTTACCACAAAGACACTTGCATTCATATGTTCATACCAGCACTATTCATAATAGCAAAGACATGAAATCAACCTAGAGGCTCATCCGTGGTAGACTGGATAATGAAAATGTGGTACATCCACACCATAAAAGACTACACGGATATAAATGAGATCATGGCCTTTGCATCAACATGGAAGGAGCTCTCAGAGGTCACAATTCTAATCAAATTAATTCAGGAACATAAAACCAAATACCACATATTCTTACTCAAAAGTGAAAGCTAATTTTTGAGTACACATGAATAACAGACAGGAATAATAGACACTGGGACCTCTTTGTGGGTGTATTACACATGTTACTGTGGATGTTAACTTCTTAGAGAATAAAATAATTTTCAGGACTTATTATTTGGATGGTGCTTAAGTTTTTAAACAAAATAAAACTAAAAGTATTTTCTTCTTTGGTAATAATTTATTTCATCAGACTATAAATGTGCAATAGCATCTTTCTGAATTCAATTTCCTATTAAAACTTGACACAAGTAGAATATGAAATAATATCATAGCTCTATATTAAATAGCAAACATAGATAACTTTCTTCTTCTCACATAATTAACTGTTACAAATTTGAAAGGTTGTAGATTCATTTAAATATATTCACAAACCAAAGAATGCACACATTCAGTTAATTTACATAATATGATGTGTTCATCTCCTATTCCCTAGAAGTGTTACACTCCTATAAGTAACAATAATCCAGAGATACATTTATAATGTTGATACTAACCACAACTAACCAGAGTCTAGTGACATAACCTTTGATGTTAAGACTTTGAATTAAAAGACTATTTTTATTCTAGTGAAGTTCTTTGTTCTAATAAAAGTCATTTGTTCTAATATCTCTTTTTTTTAAAGTAAAATCAATGCAATCAGTTTGTTGAGATAAGATATTTAAAAGTGAGAACAAAATAAAGTAAAACATAGTTTCATTAATTTTTAATATGTTCACATTGTTGAAAATATAGAATACAGAATATGAGAAAGTGGAAAGTAATAGCTGACTTTAATATCCTTATTAATAAATTGTCACTGCTTAACATTAGATGTATTTTTTCTAGTAATTTTTAAGTATGTATCTGTGTGTATAAAAGTAAGAAACTGTTGTATACTCAGGATTGTATCTGCTGAACATTGTATTTTAAACATTATTTCATTAATCATTATATTGTGAAAAATATTATTTGATAACATATTTTAATCATCACACAATATCCCACTACATGGAATTAATTAATTTCATCTTTCAATATTTAAATTATCTTCCAATTTTTTACTATTATCAAGAACACAGAAATGAATATTCCTGTATATAAATAGTTATGCACATCTTTGTTTTCTTCTTTCTTCTCTTTTTTCTTTTTTTAGAGTCTCCCTCTTCGCCAGGCTGCAGTGCAGAGGTGTGATCTAGGCTCACTGCAACTTCCCTCTTCCAGGTTCAAGGGATTCTCCTGCCTCAGCCTCCCAAGTAGCTGGGACTACAGGCGTGGGTGACCAGTCCCTGCTATTCTTTGTATTTTTAGTAGAGACAGATTTTCACATGTTAGCCAGGATGGTCTCGATCTCCTGACCTCGAGATCCGCTGGCCTCGGCCTCCCAAAGTGTTGGTACTACAGGCGTGAGCCATCGTGCCCAGCCATCTTTGGGTTTTTAAAGCACTAATTTCATAGATAAACTAGTCAGGTGAATTATTTTAACTTCTTTTATTTTTCTTTTTTCATTTTTCTTTATTTACTATTATTTTTTTAGGTAGAGTTTTGCTCTTGTTGCCCAGGCTGGAGTGCAGTGGTGCGATCTCAACTCACTGCAACCTCTGCCTCCCGGATTCAAGTGATTCTTCTGCCACAGCCTCCTGAGTAGCTGGAATTACAGGCGTGCACCATCACGCCCGACTCTAATAATATCTCTTTAAAGTATTAGTATCAAAACATAACTGTGAAATGGGGTCAAGTTATCAGATACTGCACATTTCCCTTTAACCCACTTATGCATGCTTTAAATTTCTTCCAATTAGTTTTTGATGTCTTTTACTTCACCACTTAGAAAATTCCCAACCATTTAGAAGAAAGAAAAACAAATTTATGACTTTTTTATTGAGGTAATATTGCTGAAATTTGGGGGGGGGGGGTCACTTAAAAATATTTCAATTGAAAAACTCATTTAAAAAAATTTTGTTATAATTTGAATGCATTTTTTTCATGTAATGTCTTATTTTTCTGAAAAACAAGTTAGCATTTTGATAATAAACATTTATTTTATTCATAATTGCAAAATCTAATCATTATTTATTAGAGGAATTACAAGGTATCAAACTGCTCTCAGAATTGCTAAAATATTGTACTGTATATGTTCGTTATATTTCTGCTAAAATATCTCCTTCACAATGTCTTTCTGAATCATCGTATTTTCCCCATTCCATTCCTGTGTTATGTGTCTCTTCTATGTATTCTCATCAAAGTCCATCAAGCTTCCACCCAATAGCTGTGAGTTAATTTTTGGCTTAATTCTGTTGTTCCTCTCAAAACTAACATCTCTCTGAAGTTAATATGCATACGTTTCTCATTCTTTATTCACAGTGTACAGGAAAGTGTCTGTTACATAAAAAAGTGTTTGTTGTATGAATGAATTAATAAAATATTCTAATTATTTTTAAATATACATTGTTATAATATCTGATCTTATATTTATCATATTATAATTAAGTACTGAAATATAAACCACAGTGTATTTTTTAATGGAAAGGAACTATATAAATTTTACATGACAAATCACAGATTCCAATAAGGATTAATATCCATGGCAGTCTCAGTAACAAAAAGTTTTTTAAAAAACTACTATAAAATGAGCAGTAATCAAGCCACAATAAAAGTGGTTCAGACAAAAATGAAAATGCTCAAGAAAAATGGAAATTAAAGTGTAATTTAGAGATTTCAATCTCCCTGCAAAATAACAAAATTAACAATGTTGTCAGTATTAAGTCAGCCTAAGGTGAGTAGAAAATGTATGGGAACAGTATTCTTACTCTTGGTGGCTGTAAGATTTGATTAAAATCATTGTAAAGGGCAACTTGCTGTTTTCTGTCAAATTTTAAAAAACATAGAAGCTTCAATTAATAACTGTAAACTGAGCATCTCTCTGACCAAATATAAGTGTATCTGTAAGAATAAATATTAGTATAAAATATATGGTAAAGCATTGTTTAAAATGAGTTAAATAAATTGTTGTCAACATCATGTCCATTGATGGGTGATAATTAACAACAATCAGAATATATTTCTTTATATATGTGGAAAGTGACAGGTTTAAATAAAATAATAGTAATAAAATGGAAAGATCCTCATGATACCTTTTAACTCAAGATTTCAAATCACAGATATTCATATACTATAACTCAATTTATGTAAAAACAATACACTCCCAAAATTCTTGTGTGTGTGCGTGTACATGTCTATGAGGATGTACTGAAATGTTGGTAGAATGCATTGCAAACTATTAAGTGTAATTATTTCTAACACCAAATTGAGATGTGTATTAAATATTTTGTTTTAAAAAATAATGCCTTAAAAGTCTAAAAAGTAAACAAAAACAATAAATTCCCAAATTATTACTAAGAAAGAGATCACGTCTTCAATCTGCAGCAAAGAACATTAAAAAATTTTACCCTAAAACTAGACAGAATATATCATTAATTTTAAAAGCCATTGTGGTTTCACAATTCCACACGTGACAGCCCTGAAATAAGATAAGAAAATGCAATTAAAGCAGCCATAAATATCCCTGCTATATTTCACCTCTAGTCTTTACTTTGCCATTTGACATATGTAAACACATGCCTAAGTGGCCGTGGTTATTTCTAAGCAGGATGCTTATTGCTAACACAGTTTGAGTCAGTATGCCTTATACCTCCTACAGCAATATATTCTGGCATCATTAAGTCAAATGCATTTTATTCCATTCTAACAACCTAAGAGATATTACATATTACGTTTACATGTGCAAATTTTATTTCTCATAATTTTCTTAGTAATAGTATTTTCCTTTATGTAATTCATTTAAATACTTTAAATTGGAAACTTCAGGGTGCTAGAAAAATAAGATACCAGTAAAGAATATACATCTATCTATCTATCTATCTAAGACATTCTGCAGCAATATTATTTAAATATGATACCTGAGACAAATAGTAGCAAAATTGCATCTCAGTGTGAATCCTCTGTATGTGATATCCTGAGGTAATACATCTCACTCCCCACATATAAAAATATGTTAACATGCCTAGATTATTGCCATCATAAAACTGTAGCTTAATAAAAAATAATTCAGTTTTCCCATTTAACTCATGAAATTCTCAGCCAGTTTTCTTAAATCCTTGTATCAATATCAGACAATAACATCTTTCACAATTACATAAGGGTGAAAGACCTTCTGGAGATAAAAAGATGAAAATATGATATGGGTCCAAGAGCTTACATTCTAGATGAAAATGGAAATAATATACAAATAAATCTGTAAAGTGTAAATGTGGCAATGAAGCATTAGGGTCATTCAATTTAGATCAGGAAAATTCAAGGACACTAAATAGTATAGTTTGAGTAATAAATACATTTAGACCAGAAGCACAGTTTGCTGCAAAATCAAAGTGATATTTGGATACAAGTTTAAAAGTTAGATTTTATTTGAAAGTCAAGAAAGATATAAGTGTTCTTGAATTAAGGAAATATTATGTTAGAATGCAGGCAATGGAATGAAAAGAAAATGACAGGTGAAATGTTTTTCTGAATGAGAATTGGCAAAAGTTGAAAACCACATTCACATTTACCGAACATTCTCATTGATAATCGCTTTGCTGTTTATTGTAGAAACTTTGAGGTAAAATGGGGCAAAAAAAAAAAAAACTGATATAATAGAAAAAAATAAACAAAAGAGGACTAAGCAGAAGAGGTCCATGTTGAGGTCTCTTGGAACAGTTTTTAGTTCTTTTCTAATAATGGAATTCTAAAATAAAGCAACCTATCAAGATACAAGATTTTCGTCTCTCAGAGTGCTATTCAGATAAAGACACATGGAATGTAAAATAGGTAGAATATTTTATTGTTTTTACTTTGATCCAAGTTACAAAAGAACTGATAAACTAGTAGCTAAAATCTATGGAAATGAAAAGCAGTTTTATTTGGAAGGGATAACAGAAAGGTTATTTCTAGCTGGGCAGCAGCTGCCAGCGTGTCAGCGCTGATGAACAGATGTAGAGAATTTGTGAGTAGAGATGCTATGGATGGGTTGGTAGTTTGATTGTTTTATTTAAAATTTTTCAAAGAATTATGAGTGCCACAAGGCCATGGGATGTTTCTGACAAAGTATAAAATATTTCACTCTGCTTGGGAATGATGTACTGTGAACTGATGAAGTGCTGAATATACATACATATATGACTGAATAGAAAATATAGTATATTCAAACTAAAGCAGAGGATAGCTGCTCAACATCCTTATCTTGTCATTATTTCCATTTTAATTGAATTGGTTGATTATGCTTCATGTAAAATTGCATGACAGAATTGAGGCAATTTTTGCATGTATGTGGGGAAGCAAATATACTCACTGATGTTGCCTGATCACGAGAGATATATAATAATTCGGCCTTTTTTAATAATTTTGATCACATGTTTTTATTGTTTTTCCCCCAGAATCAGAACTTTGAACAGAAGTATTCGCATATGTAACATGTTTTCTACCTTACATAGTAGAAATACTGTATGCTTCAGCACCATACAGAAAACCGTTATCTACAGAACACCTATCTAAGTAATAATGGAAAGCTGAATTTTAAAAAGTGTATTAAGCAAACTGTATAGCCTGGGTCTTAAAACCACCTAATAAATACTGGCTATACTGAAATGTTTTAGGCATTGTTGTTATTTTTATTGGAAGCGTTTTAAAATTTATAACGATCTGTTCAACCTCAAGTTACTCATGAGGGAAAGAAGTGCCATAATACCAACATTACAGGGTTTAGTGAAAATAAAATAAAGTACTGTGTGTATATGGTGTTACATTCATTTCTTCTAATGAGTATATCTACTATTGTAATAAAATTCATTATTTGTTAAATTAATGTATCTGACTAACATTTGCTTTGCCCCTCCTGTGACTTTATTATGGTATCTATTGATATGGATATATTTTTAAAAATCCTTTTGTTCATTAAAATGTTTGAGTTATTTTTGCTTGTTTGTTTTCATCCATTTCTATATTTCAAATATGTTACAAGGTAAGCATTCCAAACACAATGATAAAAGAGAAAGATTTGGCAAAGAAAGTACCAACTCAGAAATATAAACTAGCTCAATTCCAGGGAGGTAGAAATGGGAAAAAAAAAAAAAAAATAGAACAGTCTACAAGGAACCACCACCACCCCACTAGAGATGTGTCATGTAATGAATGAAATCAAAACAGAACAGAACACAATCTCCTCTAGTTGGGGAGTTAATTCAGCAGGGCTGGCGATTTGTCATGTTCCAATCCTGGAAACTCTCTTTGACACAGTTTCTTCATCTGTGAAATATGGATACTATTAACGACTTCAAAGAACTGTTGTGTTAAGCTGATATTTGTTGATATCATATGCTGGCCTAAGAAACAGGCACAGTAGTGTGTGGGTTGTGACTGCCCTGCACCCTCCTTGACAGCAGAAGACACTGTTCTCTAGCTAATAAACTAGCCACTGCCTCCGGGACTCAAATCATGCCTAGCCCACAATAGGAATTCTATAAGCATTTGTTACCTGAATGAAGAGATAAAGAGGGATGACTGGTAATCTTTTCTCCCTAGGAAGACATTAAAACACCCAAGTTGAGTGAAGGAGATTTAAAGAAAAAATAAAACTTTCAATATATTCTCGTGATTATCTCTAGAATCCACAGCCTCAGAAGAAAGAAAACAACAAAAAAAGACCATCACTTTTTCCGTTTATCACTTGTCAGTTTCTCCAACTCAGGTTATCATGGCGAGGAGAGAAGTGGAGATGCATTCTGTTTATTAATAAAGATACAAAGGCATGGCAGGTGGATTGCACAGTAAAAACTTAAATATATAGTCTCAAGCTTAAAATCTAAATTAATAATTTATTCAAGAAGAACTAAATATCAAATTTATATAAGCATTGTACCATTGTGTGAACTAGAAGTATACATATATGTATGTATATAAACATATGTATGCATATATTATATGTATGTGTATATGGATTTATACACACGTGTATACATCCATATATACACACACACACACACACACACAAACATAGAGAGAAAAAGAGAAAGGAAGAGAGAAAGAAGAAAGATAAGAGGGAGAAGAGGAGGAGAAAAATGAAAGAAAGGAAGAAAGACACAGTCCCATGTCTTCAAGAAATGCATTGCCCATCAGAGAAAACAAGCATAAATAGGCAAGCACAATAAAATATGATTAAAAGCAGAGTTTGCCTAGGGCCTGAGGAAAGGGGAAATTAACACTGCCATGAGCATTTCATTTGTTAACCCACTTCTAAAGTTTATTTCCTGGTGAGTGATATTAAAAACACCATGCATCCTGGGTACAATTAAATCCAATTTAAAATGTATTAAGTGATACTTGCTGAAAAGTGCTTTACAAATAGCTCAGCTCTAGGGGACGTAATGATCTTTAAGAAACAGTACTTACTCCAGAATTCGTGGCACATCATTAGCACTGACATCTTACACACCTATAAGTATATCGCTAGGTATTAGAGAATGTTACCAGCAGTAACTTTTACAGAAATTTAGAGTGGGGGATACGATAATGTGATCTGGAGGAATTCCAGGATCTGCATGTTGATCTGGGTGGTGAAATGTGAGCTATGAACAGCATTTGTGTGGCCAATATGTTAATGAGCATGCAAGGGTTCACCAGACAATTTGAGCTGCCCTCACCAGGCCCAGGGAAGATGTCTAATACTGATAAGCAGGGGGGATCATTGAGATGTGGCTTTTGTGTAATGGTGAACGTTTTTCAAGCTGTTCCCAATTTGAAAACTGCTTTCTGGCCAAAGAGAGAGTGGGATGCAATTACTTCCAACGCTCATCATTTAACAGTGATGATCAGAGAGAAAGAACATAAGAGCACAGAGCTGAGCAATGCATAAGTAGAAGCCACCTTGTTTTTTTCTTGTACTCTGAAAAATAAATGAAGAAATGAGAAAGGACATGCAGAAGGATGACAAACATAATCTACACTTGCATAGATCTGTGCATAGCTGCGAGGAACATGGGAAGCTAGTATTTTCTAATGGCTTATGTGGTTTACATATTTTGAGGTTTGGAAAGAAGATAGAATAAGAAGATAATAACTATCTCTGAAATTAATAATCATGACCCTGACCACGGCCATGTTACTAAGAGTAAAAGCAAGGCAACCTTTGTGCTATCAGAGTTCTCTTTATTCCAAAAGTCATGAAGACTAGACTTGGAATGGATTGCAGAAGATTAAATGGACTGAAATGAGAGAGCAATTACAGAATGTTGTAATTCTCAGTATTTCAAGGGCACTTGAAGTAAGTCCAGAAGTCTGTCACATTTTTTATTGGAACAAGATGGACAAGAATTAGAAAGAGCCAGCAGACAGAGCCCAGTCAATTGGCTGCCTTTTAAAATAGATGCCACTGGAAGGCTCCAAGATTGTAATTCCAGTAGGTACCTTTTTAATGTTCTCACTGTGTCTTCTCCCTTTAATGCATTAGTCTTCAGCAGATTCCAGTGTTTCCTTTTCATCCTTTAATTTGAACTTCTATGTTAACCTAAAAATTGATTATCTTAGTTTTTTTTTTTTCTTGAGACAGAGTCTCACTCTGTCCCCCAGACTGGAGTGCAGTGGCGACATCTCAGCTCACTGCAACAACCTCTGCCTCCCAGGTTCAAACTATCCTCCTGCCTCAGCCTCCCGAGTAGCTGGGACTACAGGTGCGAGCCACCATGCCTGGTTAATTTTTTGTTGTTGTTGAATTTTTAGTAGAGCAGAGTTTCACCATATTGGTCTCGAACCAGGCTGGTCTCAAACTCCTGACCTCGTGATCCGCCTGCCTCTGCCTCTGGGTCAAATTACTAGGATTATAGGCGTGAGCCACCATGCTCAGCCTAGTTTTTTAAATTCAAATTCATTTTACTTTCAAATACTGTTTATGTAAACATATACCAATATTCAAAATAAAGGGGGTAAGGGAATAACATTTAAAATATATCACATACCAATTTCTGGATTGTATAAATCTGGATAGTTATGTATCAATCTTAGGAGCACCATCTAAGCACCTACTAGAGTATATCTTCAGCATAATTACAAGGTTCTGTACCAAGAGTGAAAATTCAGACTCTTCCTTTCAAATAAAGATGAAATAAAGATCAAAGAAAACATTTGTCTAACTGAAAATTAGATGATGATAGAAAATATACCTTTTTAATGTTTATTATCACCCTGTTCTTAAATATAACAAAGAGTGTTCTTCCATGAAAGATTGTGATTATACAACATGTTCAATTACAATGTAGCAGACATATGGAAATTTAACATTTCGTAGTGAAAATAAATCTCAACATGGGATCATAAAACGTGAGCTCAATGTCAGTTTTGCCACAAGTAACCATTGCACTAAAAACAAGTCGCATCTTCTCTAGAGACAATGCAGTTGTGTCTATGTGTAACATTAAGGAGACAATGTGGTTAATGAGATAATTAATAGCTTTGAAAACTGTTATACAAGTTTAACAATAACAGCAGAAGCAAATATTTGCTTTATCATATAATAAATTACACCCCAGACACTCAATATTTGGAAGATGAGAGTGGGCACTGGGAAGGCATTACAAACTTGGCACAATCTGTGGCTTTACTGCCTGCTTCCCGTTGCAGAATCCTCTGTTTACATGGTGGACTTGCAGGAACACCAGTCCCCACTTTTCTCATAGATCATAACAATGGAATCACTTTCCCGAGGCCCATGCCAGACTCTAAGGGGAAACCCACAGCTCCCTCAGGAGAGTCCACAACCAATTCCCAGGTGTTATTACGATGAGAACAGCTACACATTCTCAGCAGTCTTTGCTTTTTTTCCCCCTCTCAGAGTCAGAAGATGAAAAATAAAACTGAAATGAAATTCCAATAAAGTGATGTGATGAAATATAAGAGAATGTCTTTATAATCAAAGGTTAGGCAACAATTTTTCAGAGTTCCAGAAACACAACTATTAGTCCCACAATGAATAAATTAAATTACATCAAAATTTACATTTTCTTTATACAAAAACATCACATGGAATAAGAAAACAGATAAGAAAAAGTACAAAGATTATAACTATGGCATTTCTATCAGAGAAAACTTGAAAGACCAAAAAAGCATATGAGAACATGCTCAAACTACTAATAATATCGTATTGAAAAACAAAGTAATATTTCTCTCCTTCTTTATCGCTTCTCTCCTTCCTGTCTTCTTGCCTTTCTTTCCCTCTTATTTCTTGTCTTTTTCTATTCTTTACTTCCTTTCTGCCTATCTAAAATATTCTGTTCAGAAGATATTCCTTGAGATTGAGCAAAGCAGACATTTACATAGTAGCATTGGTTGGGGGAAGAAGGAAGAGCAATGGCAGCTCTTTATGGGGTGCAGATCCTGGAAAAGGTAAGAAGGTCATTCATGCAAATTAAATGTAATCAACACAAGCAGAGATGTCAAGCCAGAAAAAGATACGAAGGACATCATTGTAGAGGGGCCGGAGGCATTGGCCTAGCATGAGGTGTCTGAGGTGGAAATCTATGTGACAGTGATAAAAAGAAATATAGTGAGGTTAAGGGGACTGGCTTCTTTGCTGTGGGCCAACAGGGTTACAATATGGAAAAGAGGGAAACTAGAATAAACACTTGTGCTTTGATTTGGAATTGGAGATATTCTTGTGGACTTGTAATATTTAGATAGGCTGAAAAATAAAGATGTAAATGTCAAACTCTCTGGTTCTGTCCATTGAGAGGTCCTAAAAGAAGCAACAGCCCAATACCTATGAGTGTATCTACTACTCATGTCTTGAATTTAAATATCATTTTCCCCTTCAAGGACTAGGGATCCCCAGAGAAATGGCTGATTCCAGAGCCGAAGCAGGGAAAGTTTAAGATAAGCCTAGACCACCTGTTTCTCCAGGAAGACAGGTAATGACAAATCATGATGGGAAAGGATATATAAAATATATAAATAATATATAAAGTATAAAAAGGAACACAAAGCTAGCTTGAAAGGGTCCCTACTATCCATAAAAGGGGAACTTCAGCAGGTAAACAATATAGATAATGATAATGAGAACTGAAACCAACATAATTTATTCTACCTATATTCAACAATATAAGGATTTCACATACTTTACTGTTAAACTATATGGAGATAATAAAATGCATATATCTATGCATACATATAATAAGTAAAAAATGAGCAAAACATTGCTAAATTTTTGAGACTAACAATTTGTTATCAATACTCATTTCAAGATCTTCACTTCATTGTGTTTATCAATCCAAAGCTATTTTTTTCATAAACTTCCCCTAACTCTACTTCTACAATTTATAAAATATGTTTTCAAATTGCTGGTTTTAGGTCATAAAAAGATATCAGTATCTTCTCCTGACTTCCTCTGTCTGACATAATAATAAGACTTTGCCAATATGTCTTTCTCCCTTTTTTTTTTTTTTTAAGTTTACTAATTCTGGTATTGTTTGATAAATGATTTTTCTCAGTGGTCTGTTGGGTAATTAAAAGCCCTCAAATAAAACAGGAATTAGTGAGTCCATAATAAGCCAAATAAATTACAAATGAAAAGCTTTTCCCTTCATACAATTTCAACTAATAAATGCAGAAGTGGTAATTGAGAATGGCCTAGGTTATACCATAAGAAGAAAAAATAAAATAAAAGTTATACATACTGGAAAAAAGTATTCTTTTCTGAATGATAAATTTTGAATTTTTTTTTTATTTTTTCTTTTGCCTTTTATTCTTTTGACTTTTATTTGAGGGATGGTTGAACATATGCAGGTTTGTTGCATGGGAAAATTGCATGTTGTTGAAGTTTGGTGTAAAAATGATCCCATCACCCAGGTGATATCCAAAAGGTTTTCAACCCTCTCCTCCTCTTATACTCTGCAGCGTCTATGGTTCCCATCTTTCTGGCCATGCATGTACAATGTTTAGCTCTCACTTATAAGTGAGAATATGCCATATTTTGTTTTCCATTCCTACGTCAAGTTAATTCACCTAGGAGAATTGCTTCCAGCTGCATTCATGTTGTTGTAAAGAACGTAATTTGGTTCATTTTTATGGCTGTGTAGTATGGTGTATACATACCATACACCCATGGTATGGTACATATACAAAACCATAGAATATGTTTTTCCACGTGGTTTACTCTCTCTCCTTTTTAGGAATGCCAAGTCGTAAGTTCGATCTCTTAATGTAATACCATATTTCTCAGAAGTTTTGTTCATTTCTCAAACTATTGTTTCTTTGGTTTTTGTCTGTTTGCGTTGATTCAAAGAAGTGGTCTTCAAGCTCTGGGATTCTTTCCTCAGCTTGGTCTCATCTGCTGTTAACACTTCTGATTGTATTACTAAATTCTTGCAGTGATTTTTTTCACCTCTAGAATTTCAATTTGGTTCTTTCTAAAATGGCTATGTCATCTTTCAACTCTTGGATTGTTTTACTGGTTTTCTTGTATCGGAAATCCTGTATCTCATTAAGCCTCCTTGCCATTGGAATTCCAACTTCTATGGCTGTCATTTCAATCATTTCAATCTGGTTAAGAATCATCGCTGGGAAGCTGGTATCATCATTTGGACATAAAAAAGACACTCTGGCTTTTAGAGTTGCCAGAATTCTTGTGCTGGTTCCTTCTCATCTGTGAGGACTGATGTTCCCTTAATCTTTGAAGTTGCTGTCCTTCAGAAGGAGTTTGTTATTTTTATTTTCTTTTTTCTCTTGAGGGTTTGAGTGTGGCCTAAGTTGGGTTTAGTCAATTGACTTTGCTTCTGGATGCTTCAGAGGGACAAGGCTCAGCTTAGCACTCCTGGGCTGCATGCTCTAACCCTGCGTTGGTAGCTTTGTCCTATGGCTGCTGGAGGTCGGATACCAGCTGCACTGGAGGATTAAAGTGCTCCCTGGCTACTCGCAAAAGTTCTGTGTTAAGGGACACCAGCAAAAGTGCTCCAGCAGGGCAGCAGAGGCTGCTGCTAAAAGCCCTATTGCAATGATTTCTGTCAAAAGCACTCCAGAAGAGTAGTGAAAGCTGTGCTGTGAGCTGGCTCCCAAGGGTGTGGCCAGGCAGGGACCCTAGAATAGGCTGGTAGACAAGGGGGTGTGCAAATCAGACTCACCTTGATCCCACTGGAAAGACAGCCCTGCTCTTTCTAAGTCTGAGAGTTAACAAAGGTTAGAGTCTTCTAGAGGAGTATGGAGAGCCTTGCGGGGTAGGTCTCTATAGCCTTGTTCCTTTGCAGCTGTCTCTATGTCAAACATCCCTGGGTTCCATGCAGACTCAGGCTCCATCTCTTCTGACTGTTTGGGCAATTACCCCTGTCAACTCAAATGTCAATGAGGGGCATGGGATCTCCTGCAGCTAGGATCCCAGAGGTTCATGGCAAGAGTGTGCCACTCCACAGTTATTTCACTCACCCCTTCCTTAGGGGTTGGTTAGAAGCAAGGAACAAGTCCCAGAGCTGAGCAGCTCAGTGCAGGGTTCCCAGGTTCCTTCCCCTTCATCCCTGGGGTCTGCATCACCTCTCCATCCACTTTCAGTACATTCTCTTAGAATACCTATTCAGAGTATGCTGGTCTACTCAATATTCCGGTCTCTTGTCCCATATTCAAATTTATTTTTATTCACAAATGATGTGATTGTCGATGGAGAAAATCCCAAAGCACCAGTAAAAGAAAAATTCCAGAACTAATAAGCAATTATAGAAAATGACAAGATACAAGGTTAATAGTCAAACGCTTTCTTATATAGCAGCAATAAATAATACGAATTCAAAATACAAAATAATAACTCTACAATATCATAAAAAGGAGAAATACTTAGGTGTACACCTATCTGACAAAATATATATAGGATGTATATGAAAAATTACAAAACTCTGGAAAAATATGACCTGAATAAATCAATAATTTGTCTTCATTGTTTAAAAAATCTCAAAATTATTAAAATGTAAGTTCTTCTCCATGTTTTCTATAGATTAAATTAAATCCCAATAAAAATTCCAGCAAACAATTTTGTAGATATTGACAAACTTTTTCTAAAGTATAAATGGGATCACAAGACACCCAGAATAGCCAACACAGAACTGAAGAATAAAGTTAAAGAAGACTCAAAAAAAAGATACTGCAATAAAGATAGCATATTACTAATGAAAAAACAGACATGTAGATTAATGGAACAGGACATTGAGCCTGGAAATAGCCCAAAACAAACATAGCCAACTGATCTTAATAAAGGAGCAAAGGCAAATCAATGAAGAAAGGAGTCTTTTCAGCAAATGGTTCTGGAACAACTAGATATCCAGACGCAAACAATGCATCTAGACACAGACCTTATACTTTTATAAAAATTAATTTAAAATGTATCATCGACCTAAGTATAAACTCAAAACTAAAAAGCTTTTAGAAGAAAGATGAGAGGAACATCTAGGTAACTTTGTATTTGGCAAATCGATTTTACTTCTAACAACAAAATCAGAAACCATTTTTTAAAATATTGATAATTTAGATACTATTAAGATGATAAACTTCTGCTCTGTGAAAAACATGTTAAGAGAATCAAATAAGAAGGCAGAAACTGGGAGAATATATTTGTAAAATAAATATGATAAAAGACTAAGATTCGCAATTATAAAATACTCTGAAAATTGCACAAAAATTAACTCAATTTCTTTAAAAAAATGAGCAATCTGAAAAAAACATAGCACCACAGAACATATGCAGATGGAATATAAGCATATGAAAAGATTCTCAATTGTATTTTCATTAGAGAATTACAGACTAAAACAACAAAGAGATATCATTATGCACCTATTACAATGGCTAACTTGAAAAATCCTGGCAATATCGACTGCTGGCAAAGGTACCGTGGCAACAGGAACTCCCATTCATTGCTGTTGAGTATGAAAAATTGTACAGCTCTGTTGGAGGGAATTTTGATATCTTATAACAAAGATAAACATAATTTTACCATAGTTTACTGCAATCGAGTTTCTAGGTATTTACCCAAATGATTTGAAAACATATATCCGCACATCAATTCAGAAAGATTACACACAAATGGTGTTTTGAAAAAAACGCAAATGAATATCTTCTAAGCTAAAGAGTATTTTTTTAATTTTACTTTTCCCACGATCTTTATATTGTTAGGTTTTGACTTAAAATGGGTGATAGGCAGATATGCCGGCAGGGCCCTTTGAATTTAGTTTAGATTTTTATGTGTTCACTTGTTGAAATAGTCTGCATGCTATTTTCAGAATCTAGATGGCTATAGCTTTTTGAGCAGAAAGGGTGTATTAAGTCAGTTTGTATATTTTAAGCAGATGTGAGGAAACTGTATAAAGAATGAGGATAAGGAAGGGAGGCATATACCTCTTGTTCCTTTTGCTGGTTTTCCATAAGTGTCAGAATCATTTTTATTATAGCAAGTGCACAGATGATTTTCCAAATCAGCTTTTATAAGGCTTGAGTCTGAGACAGAGACCTTGTTTATGGAACAAAAATTTGGTTAGAAAAGTAATCAGGAAAAGGGACACAAAATGGTATAAAAATATTAAATTTGAAGGTCTATTCCAGAAAGTGAGAAAGAAACAAAAAGAAAATACTGTTACCCTGGGGTCATAACAAGAAAGCATCTCAATCGGTCTGTCCCCAAACTTTGAGGCCAAGGATTTCAGAAAGCAATAGATATTCTTGTTGCAAAGCAGGCATACAAGCTGGGCATGGTGGCTCATTCCTGTAATCTCAACACTTTGGGAGCCCGAGGCAGGCAGATCACTTGAGGTCAAGAGTTTGAGAACAGCCTGGCCAACATGGTAAACATCTCTACTAAAAATACAAAACATAGCCACTTCTGGTGGCACGGGCCTGTAATCCTAGCTACTTAGGAGGCTGAAGCAGGACAATCCCTTGAACGTGGGAGCTAGAGGTGGCAGTGAGCCGAGATCACGCCACTGCACTTCAGCCTGGGAGACAGAGCTAGACTGACTCAAAAAACAAAACAAAACACAAAGAGAGCATATGAAAGCTATTTACTTAGAAAATATAAATAAATGTACTTTTAACATATAAAATTAAAATATTTAAAAGACATGGTGCAGACTGCTCATTAAAGGGAAGCACTGAAGATTCCATTTCTCAGTTGTGAGCAGAAGTTTGAACCAAAGGATATTTGTGGTCACCCTCTCAGCTCCCCCTCTTCCAACCTCTACAATAACCCAGGTGCTTTGTACTGCAGAAAACTCAGCAATAAAGCTAATTTATGTTATTCTTCTGCCTTTGCAGTTTGTATTATATGACTTAAGTATCTAGAAATATAAAATAATTAAATCAAAATTTTCAAAAAGTGCATAGATATATTATGTTTCAACTCCATTTTATGATACCTCATCAAAATTAATTTTAAATATTTTTTCAAACTTTTTATCCAGGTTTCTTTTGTATTGGAAATATGCACACAACCATTGTCTTAAAATGCAGTCAATATAAGGGTATTTTTCTTGTATCAGAATAAAAGCAAGTTTCATATTACCTTTGACAAAACACTGTTTGTGTAAGTGAAAAGCTTAGAATCCTGTTCAAATCAAAAAAAAAAAAGTAAACTGAAAAAATATTCTCAATACATATTATAATGTTTTCACTGTAACTGAATTAATTACAACTATATAATTAATGTAGTTTTAAAGTGATGTTAATTCCAATTCTAATGCCATGTTCATCAGAAGTTAGTGAATTGCTGAAGCACAAAAATAAATTTATTTGGCTCCAGATTTCATTGGAATATATATTTTTTCCTTATATAAAAATGTCATCATGGATAGAAAATATTCTAATTAAAGCTTTGTGTATTAACTTGTGTTGGTAAGATAAGTCTCTACTTATGAGTCATTAGTTTTTGAAAAACTAAAATTAATTTTAAAAATTCAGTGTATCAAGTCAGTGGAAAGTCAGTGGATCCAGGAAGTATGTTTAAGATGAAATAATAAAGAGCTGCCACAAAAAGTATTGTTTCCACATTCATATGTTTTTTTACTGTACTGTGAAGAAAGATAAAGATTAGAAAAATATGAAAAATTTGCTATAAAATACAGAAACCAAATATCAACATCATCAAAAGGTCAACATAAAATAATCAGTGACATCTACAGATAATATGAAGGGCTAGGGAGATGACATGTAAAATACAAAGAATGTTTTTTTTTGGCTCATTAAGATAATTGTAAGCATAGAAATATAACCAACCAGTTCTAAAATACCTCCTGTTACTCAGCAGCAACCACCCAGGTCTTAAGTGAGAACTCTGGTCATAACCACTGATTTTTCTCTACCCCTGAACTCCCATATCTGAACCAGGGGCCAGTCCTTCCTTTCTACTTCCCATGGACATATATCTCAATGTTTATTCAGTACCCTGAGACTATACTAGTTTAAGTTACCATTTTATCTTATCATAACTGTCTCACGGCTTCCTTACTGTTTTCTCACTTCTCATCTTCTCCAGGTCTAACCTTTTATTGATACAAGGACCAAAGTAGTCTTTGGAAAGAATATTTTTCTTTTTCTCCTTTCTTTCTTTCTTCTTCTTTCTTTCTTTCTTTCCTTCTTTCTTTCCTTCTTTCTTCTTTTAATTTGTTTACTTTTTGCCTAATGGGGAACAGTGGTGGTCAGTAATTAGTTTTACATGACTTTAAAAAAAGAACACAGAAAAGTTCATAAAACCTTTATATCAGTTTCTGAAATCTGTAATTGAATTAGTTTGCTACATAAGTTAGCTGGAAAATATTTTTGCATGGAACCTCTGTGTTATGTGTCCCAGTTGCAAGGAATAGAAACCCAGATTGCCTGAAGGAGTGGTAATTTTTTATTTTATTTATAATTGGCACCTAATAATTGTGTGAAAAGACCATTTTCTCATGTTGTTCTCATACTCCAAACCTATCTGTGCTTTTATTGCATCCCACTGTCCAATGCTTTACTCATCTTTAGTTACAAATCCAGTTTCTTTCCATTTTAAGAGAGTTTTTTACTCTTCAAAACTATGAGACCTGCAGTTTTGCCTACCTAGATATACCCTTTGTCTGCCTCCGTCAGTCTACTGGATTCTCCCCATCTGACTGGCTTCAGCTTAAATGTGCCCTTGAATGATAAGATTTACGGAGATTCTCCCACTTTCTTTTTTTTTTTTTTTTCTGAGACGGAATTTTGCTCTCATTGCCCAGGCTGGAGCGCAATGGCGCAATCTCGGCTCACCGCAATCTCCGCGTCCGGTTTCAAACGATTCTCCTGCCTCAGTCTCCCAAGTAGCTGGGATTACAGGCATGCACCACCACGCCCAGTTAATTCTGTATTTTTAGTAGAGTCAGGTTTCTCCATGTTGGTCAGGCTGGTCTCGAACTCCCGACGTCAGGTGATCCGCCTGCCTTGGCCTCCCAAAGTGCCAGGATTACAGGCCTGCGCTACCACGCCTGGCCTCCCACTTTCTCCTATATTGCTTCCTCATCAGAACTGGGGCAGAAGAGTCAAGTAAGGTATTAAATTTTGTTTTGTCTTTGCTGATCTAGAAGAGTAAGAAAGAAAGAGTCCCACAGCACTTGAGAAGGGTTTGCTATTGTCATTATTGCCCATGTATCCCCGACATTCTAGAGTAGGTACTCCATAAATATTTGTTGAGTGAATAAAAATAATAACATGGTTAGTAGTTTAAAAGTTCCATTAAGCAAAACTGCTCTCCCTTTTATCTCCTACCCCACCCGTGCTAGGAAGCCTTTCAGGCTTAGATACATGGAGTGGAAATGGGAGGGAAGAAAGTTGAATTCTTTCATTTCTATTTTTACCTCCTCAGAGTCTCACTAGTCAGAACCTCTCACAACTCCTAGTGTATCAGAGTTCACAGGACTCCATCTACAATTTCAATTTTAATTAGTTTACTCAAGTTGCCACAGCTAAAAACAAGGTTGGATAGATATCTTAAATACTTGAAATGTATTTCCTCATAATTGTAAAGGCTGGAAGTCAGAGATCAAGGTGTTAACAGATTTGGGTTCTCCTAAGACATCCTTCCTTGGCTTGCAAATGGCTGCCATATTACTGGGTCCTCACGTGGCCTCTTTCGTGTGTGCACATATGTCTGGTGTCTCTTTGTGTGTCCACATTTTCATTTGAAAATAGATATCATTTGAAATAGGGACATCATTTGAAATAGATTACACCACCTCTAATGGCCTTATTTTAACTTGATTTCCCCTTTCAAAATATCTATCTCCAAATGCAATCACACTCTGATGTCTTTGGGATTAGGACTAGAAGACAGAGATTTTTTTTGTATGTGGTGGTGGGGCACAATTCAGTTTACAAAAGTTGTAAACTTTTATCTTTCCTTATCCTGTATTTTACTTTAACATGTTAGACTGGCTTTTGTGTTTTCTTCCTGAAGATTTATAAAGAAAACTTCCCTTCTTGGACTTTATGAACTTTTCATGATGAATCATTCCAGCTATAGCACTTATCAGAATTAAACATTACTTATCTCATTAAAATTAAAATGCATTATTTCACTATAACTTTTTAAATTATCCTCTCAATTATATGATACTAGTTAGTATTTTTGGAATATTGACATTCTATATATAATGTCAATGCCTTTTCAAGTATTAACACATTCTGTCTTTCTAATAACATTCATCAGTAGAGACTATTATAATAGAAAACCCACTTTACAGATGAAAACATTGAGAAATAAAATTAGTAGATTAAACCCCTAGCATTTAAACTCAGGCAGTCTGAGCCTTAAGTTTAGGTGCATAACTATATTGTACAGCTTTTCTTCTTTAGTGTTTATATTGTAAGATATAAACACTTCAGTGTTATATTGTAAGTCAGAGATTGTTATCATGTAACAGGTTAAGATCACAATCCTTACATAATGGAGTTGAAAATTGTTGACTCTACTCTTTTATTTTCTTGATGAAACTAAACTGAAAAATGTAATTTCCCCAAGATTGTACTTATTCTCTAAATTGCTTACACTTAAACTATCTTTCTAAAAACCAAGGGATCTTAATTATTTTGACCACTCACCTCACATTGCTAATTTTTAACTCCCTTTTTCTGATTGAGTACCTAAGTGCCAGTGGCACATACACTATTAACTTCTAGAAGATGGAGGTAATGTCAGTCTGAAATAAACCTTTCTTTTTCTTCCATGATTTTGTGTGTGTGTGTGATCTTACTCTAGGACTCTTGACCTTCAATAAATAATTGTGTAATGAATGAAAGCATTCTAATTCTTCAATTAAATTTGTCCATCACTGTGAATGAGTTTCCTGACAGCGTGGACCAAAACATGCATTTTTATTTATTTATTTATTTATTTATTTATTTTACCCAGAGTGCCTCCTGAGAACATTGTAAGTACACAATATGTATCATCAAATGAATTCAAACTTGAGTCAAACAGTATGATTAAATCTTGTACACATATTGTATAAATGTCAAAAAACAGGAATAAAATAATCTCTCAGCAGAAAAATATTTTTTACTGTCTCTGTGTAAAAGAGAAGAGCTTCTTTTATAATGATGTGTGTGTATTAAATCTATGTAGCATTTTTATTAAAGAAGCCACCCACTGTATAAATTCTAAATACAAAACAACTTTACCATTTCCCAAAATATCCTGTTAAAATCATTTTTCAGTTTCTTTCTGCTCTTGAAAAAAATCTTAGAATAAGTTTCATTGATTTTCCAGGTATTCAAAGATGATGAAAGTCAGACTCTTACAGCTACCAACACATTTTGATTCCTTTAGGTCTTACTTCATTTAGGTTTCTTTGCAAATATTAGCCTTCTTGGGCAGAGAGGTATTTCCTGACCACTCTGAGTGCAACAGCACGCTCATACCATCTTTATTCTCTTTCTCTGTTCCATATTTCTTAGTTTCTTTTCTTTTTTATTCAACTAAAATTCTCAGCCAGAGCCTTCTGTGTTTAATTAGGGAACTGGCTGAGGTGCCCGGCTTGGGGGGACACTGGATGACTGGAGGCCACATGTAGAATTGGCAATCCTCTGGTCCCCCACCAATGTAGTAGGTGCTGGTGTTGGTAGACACCAGCGTAGATTGCAGCCTTCTTTGCGGGAACCCAGATAAGTTTCCAGGCACGGCTGCATACATTGACGGTTATGGAGGGTAGTCAGTGAAAGTGAAACCTGTATCTTTGCACCTTAGCATTAGCCACTTGGCTCCCCACTTATACACTGTGTATGTCCCTCCCATACCTGAATACATTCTGGGTTTGAATGTTATGCACAGTTTGGCAGCTGTGTCACTTATCACAGATTTAATGGATCACTTGACAATGGAATTGGGACAATACCAGTGTGTAGCAGACTTGGCTAATGCATTCTTCTCAATTTACATTGCTCTAGAGAGCCAGGAAGAGTTTCCCTTCACGTGGAAAGGAAGACAATGGACTTTCATAGTGTTGCCACTGAGCTACGTGCATAGTCCCACGGTATGCCATGGTCTCTTTGCCACGGATTTAGCCGCATGAAAATGTACAAAGGGGGTCCACCTATTCCATTATATTGATGACATTAGGTTAACCTCTGATTCTCTTGCAGATTTAGAAGCAGCAACACCCCTCTTGCAACATTTGGCAGCATGCGGTGGGGCCATCAACGAATCTGAGGTCCAACGGCCTGATTATCTGCCAAATTCTTGGGAGTTATCTGATCAGGTAAGATGGAAGCCATACCACAGGCCATCATAGAAAAAACTTAGACATAATCCTGGTCCACCACAGTGAGGCAGCTATGGACTTTTGTGTGCCTCCTGGACGTTAGTGGATATTTGTGCCCCATTTGACTCAGGTGATAAAACTGGTGCGCCGGTTGACAAAAAAGCGGGGTGTTAACAGGGATTGGGATGATGTGGCTGAGACCACTTTCCTGGCAGCCAAGCAGGTTATTCCACAGGCACAAGCTCTATGGGTAGTTGACCAGGGATGCCAGTTTGAGCTGGATGTGCATGTAACCACAGATGGTTTCAGCTGGAGCCTGTGGCAAGGCATAGTGCACCTGAGAACACCAGTAGGCTTTTGGTCCCAGCTCTAGAAAGGAGCCGAGTTCCAGTATTCATTGACAGACAATCAGTTAGTAGCTGCATATGCTGCTCTTCAGGCTTCTCAGAGTGTGATAAGATGAGCTGTAGTTATCCTGCAGATGACTTACCGATAGCGGGGTGGGTAGTTTCATGGGTAACAACCTCCTGAACTGGGACAGCACAGACATCCACTTTAGCAAAGTGGGGTGCCTACTTAGAACACTGAGGTATGCTGAGTACAAGCCCCTTAGCAGCAGAATTACAAGAAGTCTTGGGAACTGTAGTCCTAATGCAAGATAAGTTCATGGGGCCTGAGGCACCTCTAGACCCTGAACCATCACCATTTAAGGAAGAGTGCCACCCCCCTCCATCCATGGTGGGGCATAGTATACAGATGGGTCTACCCAGGGTGCTGCTGCCCCCTGGACTGCTATCACAGTCCAGCCTAGTACTGACACCATATGGTTTAATACCCAGTGTGGACAAAGTAGCCAGTGGGCTGAACTCAGAGCAGTGTGAATAGTGATCACCAAGGAGGTGACACCTATGGTTATCTGCACCAATACTGGGCAGTTTATCAAGGCTTACCCTTGTGGTTAACTACCTGGAAGTTACAGAATTGGCCAGCTGTTCACCGACCCACTAGGGACAAGCCATGCTGCAAGACCAATGGGAGGAAGGATGATCTCCTCTGACCAGGTATGGGAATGAACAGCAATTTGTTGTTGCCTGCCCTAATGCCCCTAAAGGTAGGGAAACAAAAAACCTGGCTTTGGCCATGGACCCTCCAAGCCTCCCACCCCCAATTGCAGGTGGTTAGCTATTGTGACTCCCTGGGGGGGGAGGACCTGCAGTATAATTTACATGTCACTCCTTGAGTATTAAATATATGGCCTCTGCGATTAACCATTAGTAGAGGAATGGCCAGAAAAGGAACCCTCCTTCAGGGAACATATGTATTGTCTATGTGTTTGCCCTGGCACATACATCCAGCTTCCATGGAGAACTGGACATAGCTAGAGACTTGGAGTCCCATGGCTGATGCCTGGATGCAATGCAGCAAGCTTTGAATAGAGATGCCATAGAACTAATGGCATACCCAACCCTGGCTGACCCATAGAATTTATGATGGGTAAGTCTGGCTCATAGAAGCACACTTGGTGCCCCTGCCACTGGTACGATGATGTATAGAGCAACATTAGGGTTATGTCACCATGGGGTAGTTGCTCACCATAGCCTGAAGTTGATCCTTCCTGTATAGCTGTTATGGCCTATGAGTTCATTGTTCCACTCTGTGGGCATGTCTCCCCCACTGAAAGAACTCCCTCCAGCCTAAGGGGTGGAGTGTAACAATAATGAATATGCTTCAGTCAAGAACAGGCCAAGATAAACATTCAGTACAGCATGACATAGCAGGTTTGGAGCACTGGCGTACAATCCCATGCATTATGTGACCTGTTTGTGTGACCTCATACCTGGCTTTCAGCCACTATTGTCTGTTAGGTGCATAAATGTATCACCGACACTGTGAGAAGGCACATGGCATAATGGAGCTGGCCGCCTTGCAGGCAGAAGGGGGAAGCCAGGAAACAGTGAGTATGCCAGGGAGCACAGCAGCAGGTGGGGGGCTGAACAGCAGCCATGCAGCCACACTAAGAGGAACTGCAGCTAGAGTGGGCAGCCAAGACAAAGGCTTGCACCCAGAGAGAGAATGAAGTGATGTCACAACAGCCTGCAATTCCTTGAGTGTCTTTCCAGCTACCCACCATCTGCCCACCAACTCCCCTCGAACCTCAGCATGGGCTAGAACCTGACAGAGAGTACATATGTTAAAGCAGGTACTCAATGAATATTTGCTGAGTGAATTGAAATATTAATGGAGTTAGTAGATTAAAAGTCCTATTCAGCTAAACTTCTCTTTTTTTTTTTTTTTACCTTATAGCTGCCCTTTTTACAGTTTTTCAGGCTTAGATGCATGCAGTGGAGATAGGATGGAAGAAGTTTGAATTCTTCTTTTGTTTCTATTTTTGCCTCCTCAGATTCTCACTAGTCCAGTACCTCTCACACCTCTTAGTGTATCAGAGTTCACAGAACTTTACCCACCGTTTCAATTTTAACTTATCAGGTTTAGGTATTTTATAAAGTGTCCCAGGACCTTGGTTTTAATGGGTATTGAGCAAAAAAATCATGTCCATGACCAAGGTCCTGAGTCAGGCTGAGGGACCCTGCATTAGGGAAAGTGAACACTCTCACAAATCTAGAGCAACTGTAATACGGAGTTCATTCTCTCTGGAGATGAAGAAGGCACAACTGGCTGGACCTTTCAGTCCTGGAGCCCTCTTGGAGGGAGCTTACAGTTGTGGATTTCTGACATCCATATTCTAGGTGCTGGCTGTGGACTCCTGTCTCTACTTCAGGCCATAGGTGGTCCTCTTCACACAGACTCTCTCAGCCAGCACCACCTCTCTCACATTAACAGCCATCAAAATCATCTGGAGAGCTTGCAAACCACAGGTTCCTGATTGCCCAATGATTTGCATAAATAAAAAGGTCCCAGCGGATGCTGATGTTGCTGGGTCACAGACCACACTTTGAGAACCACTACTTTAAGTAATTTTCTGGCTAAGTGTTAAGTCTAACATGAGTCTACCTCTTATCACAGGTACATTTTGCCAAAATAAATATTTTAGGTTTTGTACTGCAGTTGGCTTACAATACAGCAATTTTTTCTCTGTTATCAACTCAAAATTCCAGGGAGTAATTATTTTGCTTGACGATTCATTCATCTGATGAAAGGGAAAGGTGCCTTCTTTTCTTGCCATGGCAGTAGGACCTTAGGAACACAGAACACATGGAAAAGTTTTTTCCAAAGAAATCCTCACTCTAATGTCTACTCTCTTTACTAGGTGATCACTGACAGGTAAAATTAGCTTTCCATTCTCTGTTTCTTTGATATCCCAGCCAAAACAGGGAGACAGAGCATTTCTATTGGGGCTTCTTTACACATATGATGAGTCATAACTTTGAAAAAAACATCATAAAATAGTTCTGGGCTTTTAAAATGTCTGAATTGAATATAGACTACACCCTTGAAAATATGAAACGTATTTTCTACCGAGTGGTCTACAAATTTTTCTTTCTGAGCTGATATAACTTATTTTTTTTGTAGCAGAGGAAGATCAAGGATGTAAAATATTTTGGTATTCCACAACATAGCATCTCTTATTTTTATTAGAAATATTAAAGAAAATTGTAACTGTAGGAGGAGTTTATTTTAGACATTTTCCCATATGTGGAAATTTTAAAGAGCTTGGTAGGCTCTGAGATAGATCTATCCCTTTGAGAGTTTCAGGTTTTTGCATCAGACATCTACTGCAGTAACTCTCAGGTCCAGAACTAAACAGCTACTCTAAGATTATGAAAAAACAAACAAAAAAAAAAACCACACTTACATACAAACAGGTACAGAAGACCTAAAAGTTTATTTATTTCATAGATGCATAAATTTCATTTAATATGAAATTTCTTTATGCATTAGCTTCTCTTTCCTTTTCTACAAAACTTTTCATTACTCTAAAATGAGGCTACAGATTTTATTTCCAGCTCTTTTTTCTTGTGCTTTTTCAAAATTTCAAATTTCATATATAATTATATTTCAAAATGACACCTTCCTTTGTAGTCATAAAGAATTAGAGGCTTTCAGACAGGAGAACTCATGTGTTTATTATTTTTCATGCTTAGATTATTCTTAGCAAATAAAACTACCTGCAATCATCTACTTATCTTTAAATTCAGAGGTTGACATTAAAAATTATAAGTTTAAAAAATTTCTATTCAGTGCTTCTGATATTTCATGATTCAAATTTATGATAAAGACAGTAAAACATGACTGACCAAGGAAGAAAGGACCTCAACAGATTTACTAGGAGAAACTGCATTTTCATAGTTTTGAATGTCTATGATATTATTAAAAATTAATCTGTTATTCAGGAATAATTTTTGTCTCACAAAAATTCAGGCAAATGGCTGTCTCTAAACTTAGAGGGGATTGACTGGAAACGGACATGAAGGAAATTCATGGGATAATGAAATGTTTTGTATCTTGGTAAAAATGTATGTAGTTTGCCTTATGCTTTTGGAAACTCATGAAACTGTATAACATCTGTAGAGTTTACTGTAAGTACTTATACTTACAGCATAAGTATAAGCAAAATTAAAATATGTATATATATAAATACAGAAATAATCGAGTCTATAAAAATCTATTATCAACATTTATGTATCACTTTATATTTCTATATACAGTGACGTTAAATAAATCAACTTTTCAACAAACACCTTTTTAAGAAGAAATTGATAATGATTGAAGAAATGTTTATCTTAATAAAAGTTTTTTTAAAATCTCACCTTGTATTAGTATTATAATTTGAAAAATATTTGAACTAATTTCTTTTAAGAATAATTGGTTAATTTACTTGTCACCAAAACTTACATGCCTGAGAGGCCACTTTTCTTTAAGATATAAAAAGAAGTCTTTATTTAACTTTCTTAGAATCTGTTTCATTTTGACAGTCTCTAGGGAAATCATGAAATCAACATAGGAAATTATTTAGAAGAAGAAAAATGTTTTTATTTATCTTGATTTCTCTGTTGGTAAGAGAACAAGATCTCTTAATGTAATTACACTGAGAAATGAATATGTGAGAGAGAAATACATGGAAATCATTTCTTCCTCGCATGTCTTGATATTTAACCTAACTACTTGGAATCAAATTCTACTTATATGCCCAAAAGGAGTAACGTCTATATGGATTTGAGATGTCTGCTAAGTGTTATTGTAAAAGCATTTTTAAAGTTTGATTGAGGTATAATTTACATACAATAAACTACACATATTTAAAATATACAATATGATGTGCTGTGGCCTTTGTACACATCCTTGAAAGCATCACTTAAGTCAAGACTGTAAGCAAATTCTCATCACTCCAAAATGTTTCTCTCAGTCCTCGTAATTCTTTCTTTCCACCTTTTTCCTACCTCCCCTCCTCAGGCAAACACAGATCAAGCTTCTGTTTCTATAGAATAGTTTGCATTTTTGTGAGGTTTTGTATAAATCAAATCATACAATATATATATATTGGCATGGCTTCTTTCATTTACTATAATTTTTAGATGCTGTTTCATGTATCAATAGCTCATTCTTTGGTGCTGAGTAGTATCCAGTCATGCGTACGTACCACTATCTGTTCATCCGCTCAACTATTGAAAGGCATCTAAGTTGTTTCTTCAAGTTATGGCCATTAAAATTGTAGATGATTTGAACATTCATGGACACAACTTCAGGGGCATATACTTTACTTACTTTTAGGTAAATAGGAGTGAAATAGCTGGATCAAATGAGAGGTGTGTATTTAACATTCTAGGTTATCACAAACTGTTTTCTGAAGTTGTCATTTTATTTTACAGCCCCACCAATCATGTATAAAGTGTCCAGCTAGCCCTAGATTTTCACTCGCACTTAGTATGGTAAGTCTGTTTTTATTCAAGGCAATCTAAAAGGAGTGAAGTATTTCATTATGGTTTTTTATTGTATTAATACCTAATGATTAATGACCTTTCCTGTGTTTATTTGCCATACATTTATCTTCTTTGATTAAGTATTCATTCAATTTTTTAAATCATTTTTTAATTTTGTATTTGATCATTTATTTCCTTAATATTGAGTTTTGTGCATTTGTTTGTTTTAGATACAAAGTCTCATGAGGTTTCCCAGGCTAGCCATGCACTCCTGAGCTTGTGACCCTCCCAACTTAGCCTCCTGAGTAGCTGGGATTACTGCACCCTACTCCTATTGAGCATTTTAAATAAACTTTTAATTTTAGAATAGATTTTTATTTGCAGAAAAATTGCAGTCATATCCTAGCATATTAGATGTATCTTGCACACAGATTTCCCTATTATTAACATTACTATGATGTATTAGTCACAACTAGTGTATCCATATTCATTCACAATTATCAGCTAAAGTTTATACTTTATTGTGATTTCCTTGTTTTTTAATACAATGTCTTTTTGTCTAAGGCATCACATTACATGTAGTTATCGCGTCTCTTTAGGCTACTTTTTGGCTGTGACAGTTTTCTAGACGTTACTTACTTTACTTAATGATCTTGACAGTTTTGAGTAGTACTAGACAGACATTTTGCATAATGTCTCTCAATTTGCATTTTACTGACCTTTTCCTCATGATTAGATTTGTGCTGTAGTTTGAGGAGGAAGATCACAGAGCTGAAAGGCCATTCTCATCACATTATATCAAGGGTGCATGCTATCAACATGACATCACTGATGGTGTTAACTCTCACCTGGCTGAGGTCAGGCATGTCAGGTTTCCTTTGTTTGCCCAGGATGAAGCCATTCTTTCCTCCAAATTTCCATACTGCATTCATTAGACAATAGGCATGTAAGGGTTGGGAAGTTATGTTCTGCCTTCTTGGTGATGGAGTATATATATGTATATACATATATATACACACATACACATTATTTGGAATTCTTTACTTGAGCTTTGTATATTATACCCTAATTATTTACTTACTCAATCATTTATTTGTAACAGTATAAATCCATTTATATTTATTTTATAGTTTTCTTCCATTTATATTTATTTATTTATTTATTTATTTATTTTTTTTTGTTCATAGTATTCCAGATTTGGCTGCAAAGACTCTCTGTCAGCTACTGTATCTCCTGGATATACCCCCATTTTTTCGTTTGGCACGTTCTCACATTTTGGCACTGTAAGATGGTCCAGGGTCATCTTATGTATTTTGTGCTTCAAAAATCCAAGATGCTCTGGCTACTTTTATTAGAGAATAGTATTAAAACCAAGATACGGGCACTAATTGTGCTCATTGCTACTGTGGTGTTGTTGCTTCTAGGCCTCTCAGCAGACAGAGAAATCAATTATATGTGTCTATGCTAACTTGTGTTATACACCTATCTAATCCCTTTTTTATCATCTGTGTCTGTGTTAACTAAACATGAGTTCATACGGATGATTCCAACTTTCACCCAGTAGCACTTCCCCCTTGCTCATCTGTAACCTCTTATTCCAACAGTGAGAGGTGTGGCTCCCGTAATGCACCATCCATTTACATATTTGTTCAAATAGAGTATACTTGCACAGCTATATCAGAATTATTAACCCATGGCCCTATGAGAAACAACGTTAACAACCAGATTACAAAGCTTGTACACTGTTTTGTCTTTAGTCTTAAAATCTTCACTTATTTCCAAAGTTAACTCAGCAGCTTTCTCTTCTCACTTTCTTCAGTGAACTTATGACATACATTTGTATATTAGATTTTTTGGGGAGTCAGTCTTTATTTCATCTTGGTTCCCCTATCCATGAATTGAGTTTTTAAAAAACTTTGTACACATTAAGTGAAACTTATCCATGGATTGACCAATTTTCATATTTAATATAAATGTAATCATAGAATATGTAACCTTTTGTGTCTGGCTTCTTTAATTTAACATAATGTTTCCAATTTTCATTAATGTTGTATCATGCATTCATATTTCATCATTTCTAATGAAAAAATAAAACTCTTATATGAATATACAAAAAATCCATTCCTCACTTTTTGAAATTGAGGTTGTTTCAACTTTTTAAAATTATGAATAATACTTCTGTGAATACTCTTGTACAAGATTTTGTGTAATCATGTTTTCAGACCTTTTGATCCTGGTATTTACCTAAAAGTGAAATTGCTGGGTCATACAGTAAGTCTCCACTTAACTTTGTGAGAAACTTATACGCTATTTTCCAAAAAGCAACTGCATCATTGTAAATTCCCACACGTAATGTAGGAGAGTTCTTATTTCCCCACATTTTTGCCAACACTTGTCAGTGACCAACTTTTTTATTAAAACTCTTATGGTGGCTGCGAATTGACATTTCGCAGTGGATATGCTTTTCCTGTATCTAATTGTTAATGATGTTGAGCATATCTTCATAAACTTATTATATATCGTGGGAAAATGTGTATTCAAACATTTTATGTATTTTTAATTGGGTAGTCTATTTATTGTTGAGATATACAAGTTCTTTAAATATTCTGTATACTGGACTCATAATATATAACATTTGCAAATATTTTTGTCATTGTGTGAATTGTCTTTTGACTTCCTTGACACTGCTCTTTGAAGTTCAATAGTCTTTAGCTTTTATGAAGCTCAATTGATCTATTATTTTAGTTGCTTGTGCTTTTAGTGTCAGGTCTAAGAAACAATTACCTAATCCAGTGTCATAAAGATTTACACCTATATTTTCTTTAAAGGGTTTTATAGTTTTATATCTTATATTTATGTCTTTATCCATTTGAGTTGGGTTTTGTACATAGTATTAGATAAGAGTCTAACATTTTTACTTTGTTCACGTGGCTTTCCACTTGACACTGAATCATTTGCTGGGGAAAAAAAACGATTCTTCTCCATTGAATTGTCTAGGCACCCTTGTAAAAATAAATTGACTCTAAATGTAAAGACTTATTTCTGATTTCTCAATTCTATTTTCTATACGTACCAATTTCAATACAATACAAAATTTATTACTGCAAATCTGTAGTAGGCTTTGAAGTTAAGAAATATAGTAAGATTTAAAATTAGGAAAAATGTCCTCAGATTTAGTTCTTTCTTATTGTTTAGGCTATTCCGAGTTCCTTGCATTTTCATATGAATTTAAGGATCAGCTTTTCAATTTTTGCAAAAAACAGGTTACTTAAGGTTTTGATAGAGATGTTGGTGAATACATAGACCAATGTGAGGAATATTGCCATCTTAGCAATGTTAAATCTTCCAACCTATAAACACAGACTATCTTTAATATCTGCTCATATATTTAAAATACAATAAAACATTTTGTACTACTGGTATAATGCATTTATGTGGTAATAGTACAGAGTGATCTTCTAGTGACATTGAAAAGTTGAAAACTTGCCTATAAAGATGATAAAACTTATAATGTGGTAGTAATTGCTATAATTTAAAAAAGTTAAAATAAGTAACATAGCTGAAAATTTATAAAGAAAAATATTTCATAGGAAAAAGGATAAATTAGTATATACATATACACCAGAATATATTTCTATCTGTATATGTTTTCAGATTTCAATATTTATTTATTCTTAGATATGGTCTTGCTCTATTGTCCAGGCTAGAGTACAGCAGCATGATTTTAGCTCACTGCAGCCTTGAACTGGTAGGCTCAATCAACTTTCCTACTTCTGCTTCCTGAATAGGTAGGACTACAGGCTCATGGCATTATGCCTGGCTACATTTATTTTTTGTAAATGTAGTCTTGCTGTGGTGCCCAGGCTGGTCCCAAACACTTGGACTCAAATAATCTTTCCACATCAGCCTTCCAAATTGCTAAGATCATACTCTCATATTAAGGAAATAGCTCTGGAAAAACCAACAACTAAGTTATAACCGTTTCACAAATTATAATTCAACTAATCTTTTTCAGGAATTGGAGTGCTTTACAAGGGTTCAATAGAGACCATGCAGAGAGTTTGTATTTTCTACCATCTATTTCTCGTCTATGTTCAGTTGTAATCATTTAAACACTCAGCCAAGTGCCTCCCAAGAATGAAAGAGCAGTTGAGAAGTCCTGAGAACAATCATATCTGTATTGTATAGGCCACAATAGGGACACAGTCATGAACATGGCCTTAATGTCCTATAACTTCCACCTTGTTAAAATTATCTGGCAAAATAAAGAAACACCAGCATCAATGCATAAAGAAGAATGTGCTAGACAATGTTAATTTGTAAATAAGCCTACATTCTTGGTGACAGTGTCATAGTGGAAGCAGTGTGAATAAATCCTAACAAAAAACTGGATCTGAATCCCTGTTAGCTGATAGATTCATGGTGAAGCAAAGGAGAGTTTTATTGTAGCACAGGCTTTTAATATACTGGTTATGGACGCTAAATTAACTGTGGTGATGTCTAAAGTTTTCATGTCTCATGACAGACTTTGTTTCTTATCTACTCTGAAGCTGACACCTGCCATTACCATTGCTTTGCAAGTCTTACTGCCGTTCTGGGTATTAAGACTCACAAGCATTACTTGCTGTGATTTAAAGGGAAAATAAATGCTTGGCCTTTGTAAATAAGTATTAGATATTGGAAATATATTGTGTTTATTAGTGGATAAAAAACATTAGAATATTTAAAAAGTTTAATTAATAATTTATATCTACATATGCTATTTCAAAATTTGGATTAAATAGCATATGGATTAAGTTTCATGAAGCAAAATCTGAACAGAAGAAATAAAATGAGGAGAAAAAACAAGATGTGGTTTATCTCAGGAACTCAAAGCTTTTAGTGTGTGTAAGTAATTTATGGATTTCAAAATTGCAAGACATTTAAATATGTTTAAAAACATTCAGACTAAGACAAAAAGCAAAAATTGTCAATATAAATTTTTCCAAGCCCATAAATGTTAGAGTTGAAAAGTACCTTAATGCAATTTATTCCATCTCTCAATTTTATAGAGGATGAAGCTGAGGACCACAAAAGTAAAGTGATTATCCAATGCAACAGGACTAATAAGAAAGAGTTCTCCTGACTCCCATGGCTGCCGACATTCACAAAGGTAATTCTTATCCCTCACTATTCTATGATTAGTGAATGTTATATTAAGTATAGTATTCCCTTTAGCCTTCGTTCTGGACCAAATTCTTGTGTCTCCCTAAAGTTCATGTGTTGATGTCCTAACTTCCAATAGGATGGTAACTGGGGGTGAGGTCTTTGGAAGGTAATTAGGTTTAGATAAGGTCATATGAGTGAGAAGGCATGATGGGATTAATGCTTTGATAATCAGAGGAAGAGAAACCAATGTTCTCTCTCTCTGTGATATGGACTGAGTGAGAAGGTGACCAGTCTTCACACCAGTAAGAGTATCCTTACCTCACTGGAAACTGAATCTGCTGGCACCGTAATCATGAATTTCTCAGCCTCCACAATTGTGAAAAATAAATATCTGTTATTTAAGCCACTCAATCTGTGGTATTTTGTTATAGTAGCCTGAGCTAAGCAAACCTAATGGCACTTATACTTTCCTTAATTGCAGAATTATATTCCTGAGTATAATGAATTCAGGGGGTTACTGAATATAGTGCTCATGATTGAATTGAGAAAACAAGTAATTTACATCAACTAAAACAATGTTGAAAATGCAATAACCTAAAATATCTTGAGCAGAAATGTAGCAATATTTATATAATACAGTGAAAATAGTGTCTTCCATTGCCATCACAAAAAAATTGTCTTCTTTTTTATAACACTTTCCTGTTCCACTCATTATTTCCAAGTTAAAAGGATGCCAGAAATATTTATTCAAAATATGTTTTTAATTTTTAAATTTGAATTTTTATATTTTGGTAAAAGCCTGACTCATCTGTCCCAAAAGAATTATTTAAATAATAATGACGTTTACTCCATGTGTATCAATAATCTTGAAAATTTTAAAAGACAAAATTATATGATTTATTTGACAAGAGATTTTTAAGATTTATTTACATAGGAGAAAAGAGAAGACCAGCAATAAACATAGAATACCCTCTCAAGAAAGTGAGTATTGTTAGTATTAAAATAACAAAGAATGGCAATTCTTCACCAAATTGATAGTTTAAACTGCATTTAGATGGCATGGGAAGGGAATTATTAAGCTATGATTCAGAGGACACCAGGCACCTTCAGGGCAGTGTGACTATAGACTTTAGTTATGATTCATGAGAATATGTACACAATAGTGAATGTATTCAAATTTTAAAGAACTGCATCTTTAATTTAATAAAATGTTAAAGAACTGCTTAAGTGTAATGAAAAATGGTTATATGGTTTTTAACTGTGAGCCAAAAAGATTAAATTTGGTATTTTGAGATTTATTCTAATACATTGTGCTGTAAATATTGGGTTTTATTACTTTTTTTATGACATAAGCCTCAAAGAGGCACTCATCCAACTATAATTTTAGTTTCTCATGTATTTAGTAAGAACCTATTCAAAATTTTAAAACAATAAATCTAGCTCCTATAAGTATGAATCAGAACATTAAAAACTGGTAAAATAGAATAAACAAATGGCATATGAGAACTGCTATATCACTTCACAAAGAATATAATTTAAAGAAATTATTCAAGTCTCATTTCTAAAATGTGCTTGCTCATTAATTACTAGAGTCCTTGATGTATTAGTTCAGGTTTTTCATAGGCAAAAAAAAAAAAATAGCTGACCTAAGAAAATAATTTTCAGCAGAAAAGATAAACTGATATTTTAATAAATATTGGTTTACGTACTATTCAATGGTAAAGATTTAGTTTAACTTGGCAAGATATTCATTACCTTTTAATTTTATTTTAACAATTAAAATGGTGCAACTGAAAATTGATGTTTTATTTCAAAGCTACAGACAAGCTCGATCTGGCAGTTTTCACCAGATGTTTGAGTATATGCTATAACATGTAAGGCATTGTAAGCATTCATAAAATACTATTTATCATACAAATTAGTATAAAAAACAATCCTCTTTTGCTCGCTGATGTTAGTTATTAAAGTAAATAAGTTTGGAATAACTTGTATTAAATAATCAACTGGATTTATTGTTGAAGAACATATCCTTATTATCAAGACAATTTATAAATATGTATTCAAAATGTATGAGATGTTTTAGCTTATGTTTTGATACTGAAGAAACTAATTTCATCAAATCTGTAACTACTGTATAAGACATTGAATGTGTTTTCATTTTAGTATTCTCCCTGATGTTATGGCCTGTTTATTCAAATCTATTGAAACAGCCTTTCTAATTATGATACTAAGTTTTACATTGTTAGAGAATTTTCCTTGGTATCCTTTATTTAAAAAATACCGCCTTGTTCCTCTTACAAGTGCAGCTGACTATTTCAGAGTGTAATGGACCCAATAATAATCCTTTTAGACAAAAGTATTGTTGTTGTGCATTTGGGAATACTCATTTCTCATATACCAAATCTTTTTCAGGCCACATTCTAACATTTGTATTTTTTACCTCATTTTGGAAACTAGATGTTGATTCCTGACTCATTATTTGACTAGAAGTTCAGAGTTTGTTTAATGGTTTGGAGCTGTCTATGCATAAATCCAGTCTAATTAATCCATTTCTATTTTCTTAAACCCCTTCTCAGAAATTGTAACAATTTCTTAAAAAAAACCCTTCTCAGAAATTGTAACAAGGTGAATAAATGAGGTGCTATTTGTAAAATTGTTAAGGGTATCTATATGATGCACATCAACTAACAGGCATGTAAAAATCATATTTAGCAACAGACTGACAATTTGCTTGATTGTATTAGTAAGAAATCCCTATGTGAGTGAAAATAAAATTTCCTAAATTTCAGCTTTTTTTGGTCAAGCTAAATAATAATAATTGTGAAAAAGTGCAGATTCTGTACTATTTATTTTCCAACTGATGTAACCAGAAAATTGCATCTACTAGGAGAGTGATATTAATCTTTATTTGCGTCAACAATTGATTTCATTTGCATCAGTAGTTAATCATAGCAATTTGTTGGGCCAAATCATTTGTTAAATAAATTTTTCATATTTCAATGGTGTCATTATATGTTAATTATTTATTTGTATTTGATTACATTTTTTAAACTAATAGCCATATAATGATAACTCAACAATGATGATATGCTCTAAGCATAAAACAAAAGACTAGTCAGTTCTATTTAGGGAAAACATAGGTAGGGCATTCAGTTTACTGCAAAATCACAACTTTATTATCAAAACAAAGAAAAATTTAAAAATCAAGAACATAAAAATTACCACAAAATGCATACTTTGTTATGAAATTCTGTTCTTTCTTCTATATCATACTATTTCAAAATTTATTTGGTATGATTTTAGAAATAATAATATTCTACAAATAGAAATATTCTAAATTTAAATATTAAATAGATAGAACATACTAGAAACATTTCAAGAAAGATTGTAAAAAGGATATCACCATATATCATATTTTTAAAAGTTATTACTCTGACAAATAAAATAAATATGAAATGAATGCTGTAATTTGGGAAAAGAAATTTAATTTTTTATTTGAAAACATTTTAAATACAGACCGAAAAATTTAAATGGACTTAATTGAGAAATTGCTTGAATGTACAGAGTTCAGGAAATTTTCTAAGTACAAGATAAATGCTAAAGAGGCCTACTTACAATCCCAGATAGAAAGGCTGAATCTTGTAAAAATGTAGTTTACTAAATTAATTTTCTATTTTATTACAAGTGACCAAGTGTATATGATAAACGTAAGGGAAAAAAGCTAATATTAGTAATGAATATTAGTAATGTAATCCAGAAGGATTTCTGGGATATATCAGAAATGAATTATCAGGCTAAGAAGATATTTATAAAAAACTAGAAATGCTCTGTCCTTGGCAAATAATAAGACAATAAAATTTTACTACTAACATTAAGATAATTATCTTTATCATATTAATTATTACAATATATGAGAATTAGCAAATGAGAATGATCATGAGAATATACTTTGAATAAAATTACTTAGAAGAGCTATATGTAAATACCCAGTGAGTAGTACACAGTATAAGACCAGCAATAAATAAATAAATTAAAAGGCCAGCAATTACAAATATAGATGTCTCCTCTACAGGAACACTTGTTTATATATGCAGAAGAAGATATTATAGGACTGTTAATAATATTTAAAAGAGCTAACAGTATCTGAGAAACCATTATCCAGTCTTATTATTTAGTAAAAAATAAATTATGCAACATTACAAATGTAATATTTTACATGAATTTCAGAAATCCAATATCGAATAATGAAAAGTGATATACACCATGGTATTTTAATGCAAATGTTTTAATCCACAAAGCAATAATGTATATTATATGGATATATATGTTGGTAATAAACATTTTTTAAAAAATTGTATGAATGAAATATACCAATTTCAGAAAAGAATTACATATAAGAATTAAAAAGGGAGCATGTTACATCTTTAACAATTTATTTCTTAAAAATAAACTCTGAAACAGAAATTAAGCTTAATAATTATGCTTAATTTGGTCATACCTGCTTAGATTGCTACCTTTTAAAGTTTCTTCAGGAGTGAACACTTTAATAATAAATACGTTTTTATTTAAAATTTCTCACATTGGTTCCAAAAGTAACATTAAAGAAACAAATTCAGTTTAACTGAAGCATAAAGTTTACTGGAAGTCTATTTAGTGCCTCATAAAATCAACAAGAAGTCCAGAAGTGTGTTTACAAAATTGCTGGAAGCAAGACCAAGATGCTCTCAGAAGCCACTGGATATAACCAGCCTAGATTAGACCCTGTTGTTTCCAGCTCCTCTACCAATGGGTGTTCCTATTCCTTGCCCATGTCATACCTATCAGGGGGCAGAGCAAGGAACTTTTGCCCATTTTTAACCTCCATAGTGACAGATGAGAGTTTCTCCTTTATATCTTTGGAAAGTGTTTTTACACATTTAAAAGGAAAAATAAGAAATGCCCTCAACAATAGACTTTCTCAAGTTAAATAATAAGAAAAGACTTAAAAGAATAAAGACATGCTTGGTAGATATGAACAAAGATTCTGCAGAAATGGTAATGCTAAGATCAATCAGGACATGAAATGAATACATTGTATGTGTTACTTTGTAAGAGAAGCAATCTATCACAACAGTTGAAAGGAGCTAAAATTCCCAGGTTGAATCCTGACTGCCACTTCTCAGATTACCACCACGGGTGAGTTGCTTACCATAATTTTGTTTCAGCACTTTTATCTACAAAATGACAAGATAGTACCTATCTCAGGGTTATTGTAAAGTTTAAAATATTTAATAATAAGAAAAGATTTTGAAAAGTCCTTGGCATCTAATACATACTCCAAAATAATTAATTCTTAGATATGTTTTTAAAAGCTAAAACTATATTACTGATACTAATCTTAGGGTCATAAAGAAAATGATATAAAAATATTTCTGGTAGAAGTGCATCTTTATGCCTGTTACCTGGAGCACAATTTCTCAATAAGTTCCAAAACTCTTTTAAATGCACCTGTGCTTTGTTGGACTTCATAATTAAACTTTTTGGAATTGAATTTGCTATGAAAAATAAACAATATGTATGTTCAACAACACCTGTTTTTACTATTTATATTTTCAAATTAAAAATAATAGTATGATTAAGAAGGCATAAACCCCAAAAGATATATACAAGGAGACAAATTAATAATTTGAAAACTGTAAAGCTGATAGACAAGTTGTAATTTTCTCAACAAGCCAGGTAAAACTGAAACCTATGCTTCCTGAAAGTAACTCAACAAGAAGAAACTTGATTTCTATCTGACATGGTTGGATCTGTGTCCCCACCCACATCTCATGCCGTTTTGTAATCCCCAATGTTGGAAGTAGGGCCTGGTGGGAGGTGATAGTTGGGGGCAGTTGCTCATGAATGGTTTTGCACTATCCCCTTAGTGTTACTCCTGTGACAGAGTTCTCATGAGATCTGATTGTGTAAAAGTCTGTGGTGCCTCCCCCGACTCACTTTTCCTCCTGCTCTGGTCATATAAGATGTGCCTGCTTCCCCTTTGCCTTCCACCATGATTGAAAGTTTCCTAAGACCTCCCAGAAGTCAAGCAGATGCCAGCACCATGCTTCCTGAACAGCCTGAAGAACCATGAGCCAATTAAGCCTCTTTTCTTTGTAAATTATCCACTCTCAGGTATTTCTTTTTTTTTTCTTTATTGTAATTTAAGTTCTGGGGTACATGTGCAGATCATGCAGGATTGTTGCATAGGTACATACATGGCAAAGTGGTTTGCTGCCTTCATCCTCACATCACCTATATCTGGTATTTCTCCCCTCATTATCCCTCCCCACCCTCTCCACCCAGCTGCCCCTCCCCCTAGACCCCCAACTGACCGCAGTGTATGATGCACCCCCTCCCTGTTTCCACGCGTTCTAATTGTTCAGGTATTTCTTTATAGCAATGTGAGAACAGACTAACACACCACCTGTGATCCTATGAAAGCATCCAGAATTGAAGACACCTATGAGGGGGAGGGAGAGAGAAAGGACTAAAAATGGATTAGAAACCTATTCCAAAGAAAAGATAAGGTTCCAGATTCATTCCTTCCTTTCTGTTCCTCTTACTGCTTAGAACAAGCTATGCTCTACAGAAGTTGTTTATTGTGTTCTGTGGCATTAGAGTAGACACCATTGAAGTTATGTGTGTAAGAGAGAGAGAGAGTGTGTGTGTGTGTGTGAGAGATAGTGAAAATACAGGAACTAAGTGAAATTTGTGCAGAACAGTTGTATTCCCATTTCCTGCACATGCTTTTTAGAACACTAATGGCCAAATTATGTGTTCTGTAGGAGATAGGAGACTTCTTGGGGCTTAGAGGTGCTGGTGCAGGAAGATAAAGACCTGCACAAGAGAAAATCCCACCAATGATCCTAATCCATTGCTCACAAGTGAATAGGCACCACACATACAAAGTTCTGAGTTAGCTATAAAACATCCCTCATCTTACATGTGAATAAATAGCCAAAACTCAGGAGGTGCTTGACAGAATTATCTAATATGAAAGACAACCAAGGTGAACAAAGATCATAGAAGGAAGAGAAAATTGGAAAGATCCAGAGTTGGTGCGAGTGTGTGTGTGCTCACTAACACAAAGATCAGATATTCAAACCAGATGCAGATGAATCCAAGAGCTTACCCAATCTTATTTACTAGTAATTTCTGACTAACAACCAGTCTCACAAGCAAGACAGGAGGACTAGGACATTGAGTATGACTCCGTAAGTCCTTTCTTCTCACATCTCACCTGTGCTTTTGGTCCCAGGATCAAAGATAAGGTCTCTAATCATGTGTGTAGACACCTCGGGTGAAAGGGAGTATTCTATTTTATCAACTCTTCATCTTCCATCTACATAAGCATATAGTTTCCATGTCATTTTCCAAGAAGCCTTGTGCTAGAAAACCATAGATTCTACATTTGTTTAACATAAGCAGTCCAATAAAGGGGCCATCCTGCTAAAACAATTGTATCGATAAAAACTGCATTTCTGCTATTATTAGTAGTTTGCTGTTTATCAGTAATTTTACAAGAAGATTAGACAAGGTCACTTTTGTTTCCCCCCTCTTCCCTCACATCAGATAAGGGAGAAAAATGGAATTCAGGCAAATGAGGGCCATGATAGACATATATGTGTACAACTAAAAACAAATGATTGTGTCATTATGGGATAAACTAATATTTTTGAGATTGAAAAAATTTCCTATTTTTTGAAAAGTGGTTTATCTAGGTAGAGTATTATACATAAAATAATAAATATATGTCATACAACTCATTGTAATGAAATTTGTTTCTTAACATTAAAAAGTTGAATACTATCTCTGTCATCCATGTCTTCCTTTTCTTTCTTTGATACAGGTATCTTATAAATTAAATGTTTTATATTATGCATAAAGGAATAATATATAAAAATCTTAAATTTTTATATAGTATAAGAACAAATGTATAACATTAATAAAGATATTCAATCCTATACCATCAGTCTGATTTTTAAAAAATTTCTAGTATATGTCTTCTTGAAAAGTAACACATAGATGTGTTTTGAGCTGCAATGTGTCATTCCTAGCAATAAAATCACTTTTACCCCACGTTGCACATACTAAATGAAACTCTTCTTATTCTAGCCAATTGTTTTATTATATTATTTTTAAACACACTTTTACTGATTTTAAGTAGGATTGAGAGATACAATTATTTAATTCTATTCTACACAAAACCTGATTTCTGCTGTGTCCTTTGTCAGACTTCACTTGAAGAATAACTAAACTGATGACGTATGATCCTTATTCAAGTAAACTTGGTAACTCTTTTCATCACCATAGCATGCATTCTCTTACTTTCTGTAAGACATAACACAATACATTTCCCTTCATCTTCATTATCCTCTTCTTCTAACAAAAATAATTTATAGTATTCCCTTCAACAATGTATCAGGAATAATGACAAAATCTCAACAACGTAAAGAAGGGAAAAGTAGAGCTCCATCTTATCTTTTTACAGTAATGTTAACCTCATTCATTCTACTTCATCTCATGCATTTGGTTATTCAGTTATGGGCTGAGTAGTCAAAATATTTAGCACTTGCTTGACACACAGAGCTTGGCACATCACTTGGCACAACTATTAGCTGTTATTAGAAAGCGGTTTTAAAAAGGACAGCAGTATTAACTACTAATATAGTTAGCAGAGCAAACAAGATTTTAAGAGAATATTATTTTGAAATATTTTTGTATACACTTGACAGAGATTTCTTGTGGTAATTGCAACTCGTTGTGTTCAGCAAGGCTGGTTTGGAGGGAGTGTGTGCTGAGAAGATAATGCTCTTTTATTTCAACCCTGGTTAATTTTATTAAGACCTAGAAAAGCATGGCCAAATCAAAGGTTATCCTAAACAAATTCCAAATATTTGGGCCATTTATTTTTATTTAAGCAATCCAGAAATTTCCTTCAAAGTATTAAGATATGAGCCAAGGGAGAAAAATGCAAGCAACTGACTAAAATATCATATTTCCTGTAGTTTTGTGACCAGGGTAGCAAATGTCAGCCTTTTAAAAATTAGTCATAGAGACATCCAACAGGGGAAAGTGGCAGACCATGTGGGAGAAGGCATGGCTTCAGCCATCTTTCTCCATGTCCTACCTGCTGCTAACCTTCCAAGAATGGTGCACGCAAGTGGCTGGGGAATATATAATACTGTTTTATATAACCCAAAGGCAAATGCCAGAAATCCTGGCTTATAACTTTTTAGATATCTGCCTATAGAAACAATTAAAGATTTCAAATTTTCCTTGACATTTTTGAAAAGCAAGAAATCTGCATCAGATTTCAATATTCCCACTTCAGTCCAGGAATCTGAGACCAGCCTGGGCAACATGGTAAAACTCCGTCTCTAAAAACTTTTTAAAAAAATCATCAGGTATGCTGGCACTTGCTGATAGCCCTGCTACTCAGAAGGCTGAGATGGAGAATAACCTCAGTGTAGAAGGTTGAGGCTGCAGTGAGCCAAGCAGTGATTCCATCACTGCACTCCAGCCTTGGTGACAGAGTGAGACTCTGTCTCAAGTTAAACAAATAAATAAATAAATATTCCCAACCTATTTTAAAATACTTTTTAAAAAGATGCATAAGCATAAAATGATTAAATGGACAAGAAAGTAACAGAATAGTCCTAATGGTTTTTGTTAGTTCAATTTTGAAATAAATATTAAAAATTTGCAATATATTTTACAACGTTGGGAAAATAGACCAATGTTGATAATTGGCCAGTCAGATGGACAATTCCTTCCAGTCAAAATTGTTTTAGTTTAGTTTTGTTTTGATTTATTATTTTAATGCATATTACAATTTAAGTTTGTATATTTGGAAAATCCTTATATTTGAGTTGCTTTCTGTACCTGAAATAGAAATAATGTGTTAATTGTAATTTTTCAAATATTAGGTTTGTTTTTTTTCCACTCGACGGATTCACTAAGCATCAACAGGATATCAACATGGTGCGATGGGGCTGTTGTATGGTTAACAATACAGATATCTGTGTTTTGATGACTGTTTCCTCCCATGAGGAGGCTGGAATAGATATCTGTATTGTGTAGGAAACAGTAAACAAAACACAGATATAAAATTCAAAAGTGTAGTACATTCTACAGAAGAAAATAGACGTGTTCTAAGAAAATATAAAAGGGAAGCCCATTTATTTCATAGAACTTGAAGAACTCTTAGGAGGTAGGCTTTTCTGAGAAAGGAACCTTTTAGTTGACATTTGAAGAATGCTTAACACAGACTAAAATGGGACAAAAAGCATTCCAGGAAATGGAAACAAAAAATGTGTCTCTGCTATAGAAAAGAAAAGAAAACTTGATCTCCTGGAGAAGTGGAAGAACATGAGGCTGTAATTTGAGTAAGGTCAATAGAATGGGTTAAAATGTCAGAAAAGGCTCCTATTACTCAGGGCTTGTACAGTAGTCAAGGGTGTCTTATTTTATCCTTAGTGAAACGAGAAATCTTCATATTGTTCAAAGAAAGACTATGACATGATCACTTTTAGTTCCTAAATGATTTCTTGAGTTGCTGGGTAGAAATTTGATTGGATGCATACCAAGGGAAGATGGAGACTCTGTTTTGATTCATTTTAATAATTTAAGAAAGATATTGTTAAGTTAAACTCAGGGAGTGGCAATGAAAGAGTAAAGCATGCACAGTTGAGATATATGCCTCCCCCCCTCAGGCTTTTTTTAAACATTAAAATGTTATAAAATTTACATTTTAAGAATCCATATATTTTATTTATCTTTTCAAAATTTTATTTTAAGTTCCTAGGATACATGTGTAGGACATGCAGATTTGTTACTTAAGCATGCCATGGTGGTTTGCTGACTCTATCAACCCATCACCTAGGTATTAAGCCTCACATTCATTAGCTATTTATCCTGATACTCTCCGTCCCTCTACCTCCTAGACAGGCCCCAATGTGTGTTGTTCCCCTCCCCTGTGTCCATGTGTTCTCATTGTTCAGCTCACACTTATAAGTGTGAACATGCAAGGTTTGGTTATCTGTTCCTATGTTAGTTTGCTAAAGACATGATAAAACATAGATTAAAAAGATAATGGAGAGAGAAAAAGATAGAAATATAGATAAGTTAATGTCATTAGAGAGGCCTCTAGAAGAGTGCCAAAATGATTTTCAAATATTGCCAAATATTTTAAAAAATAGATAACAACCAAATCTCTTTAAATTTGGTCATAGCTGGTCAATTTTCTTTTCTTTGTTTCATTAGGTGTACAATAATGAAGTTTTATTTTTAGGTTTTCTGTTTTAAAGGTGTTTAATTACTAGAATAGCCCTATGTAAAGTTTTATTTTTAGGTTTTCTGTTCTAAAGGTGTTTAATTACTAGAATAGCCCCTCACCAGTAGAACTTCCTCTGGTGACGGAAACGTTTCCTGCACTTGCCAACATTTTAACCTCTAGGCATGCATGAGCAGCAGGAATGAGGTTTGGTGTGAGCGAAGACTAAATTTTTCATTTAATTTAAGTAATCCATATTAACTTAAATCTAAATACACACATGCTGTCGGCGAGTTTGAGGAAGATTGAACCTACAAACGTCACTCTGCTGCTTTGCAGTATACAATTGGACAGCGTCGTTCTAGAACATAGTGGCAGGTATGGAGAGAGACTGTTATTGGAAGAGTCAGATATTGGAGAAGGAATTCTGGAGTCTTATCCACTTTCTATTTTTAATCTGAGTAACGATTACAAGATTGTTCATGTTATAATTATTAGTCAAACTGCGTATGTATGTTTCATAACCTTTTCTGTGTTTTACTATTACACACACATACATACAAACAGCCCTAGTTAACACAAAGAGAAAATAGGAGGTAAGGGTGTGAAGACAAGTAGTGTGCACAACTTTTGGAAGAAACTGAGCTGTAAAGTCAAAGTAATTAGAACCTGAAATTGAAAGGGATATATCAGTCCATCTGATACATAGTTACTATTTAATTAGGTTGAGAACTCTATATGCTAATTAATGGATAGTTAATTCAGATTAAGGTATAGAGCAGGATAACTGAGTAAGGGGGAATATTATTTGGTGTGTTCAGTGGTAGACGAGTTTAGAGGCGAGTAAACACAACAAAGTGAATCTCTTATTGCTGGTGACTAATTTCTCTATATTTTCTTTAGGTCCAGTGAGCTACATTCTATTAATCTCTATTTTTCTCTTTCAGATGGGAGACCATGATATCCTGATAAGAGGGAAGTTAGTGAAGTACAGTAAAACTACGAGCATCATAAAATCTTTCAGAACTGTGAAGAAGGCTGGAAAAGGTTTAAAATGACAGAAATGGATTAGGAATTGCCCCATTTATTTTTAGGGGAAAATATGAGCAAAGAAAATGATTTAGAATTTGTGTGAAACTAAATGAACAGAACGTTTGCACACAACAGTAGCATCATTAAGCTGCATTTGTCCCGTGTATTAGAAATTTCAAGGAATTCCACATTTATTATTATTTGATTCTTATATTACATACTTCTTTGAGTGAGGTAAGAATTTTATTCCCGATTAATTCAATGATGGTTAAATTGAAAATGATTTAACTTGCTAAGATCAAATAACTGGTGTTAGAGCAAATTACTCCTGCCATTCTGCTGATAGAACTTCTCATACTACATTAATTATATAACATCCATTAATTAAAGAAAAATCAAAAGCTCCAAAATTGAATTCTTCTCTTGTTCTTTCTCCTTGTCCTTCTCTTCTTCATCTTTTTCCTGCCTTAGGAAACACAGAAGATGATTTTTACATCCATATAGTCTGAAAATATTCAGAAAAGTGTATTTCTAGAGGGTGTTTAGGTTTGGCTTATTTTTTTTACATTGTAGTAATCAAAATTGCCTGCAACTATCTCACTGACTGTAGACCCAGAGAACAGACAGTGGTGGAGAGACAAATAATTACTGTTAACCAGCAAGAGAAAAGTATATTAATTTGGTAAAAATGCCATTAAGTAATAGAAGAGGATAGTAACCTCTGTTATTGAAAGGATTTCTGCTTATAATTTTGTAGAAAATCTTCAGAAAATTAATTTATATTGTGCCTCCATTTTCTTCCAACTGTTAATTTATTACTTGAATACTCCTCCTTTGGAGTGACACTTAATGTGTCCCAGATTTGAAGGTACCTGCCTAGACAGCCAAACATATATTAAGTTCATATTCACTTTGAGAATAACATCAACTCTCTTTCTTCCCTGCACATAAAAACAGCTTTGCAATTCTTAGAATTTGAAAAATTGTTTAGAAATTCCTAGAGATAATTTAATTCAATAGGCACATTATTGGTCAGAGGAGCTAAAAGTGATTAATCCGAAAATTTTACATTGAAACTGCAAATAGTCAAGTCAAAATTTTATTTTTTAATTGGGTAATAAACTAACAGAGTTAAATATTAATTTATTCAGACTCAAGTAAAACCAAAGAAATGAACAATACCAGCAACCACACAAGTCTGCTCATAGCATACTCTTGGTTTAGAGTTTATTTCATTTAGTAAAATAATTTAAAAAATTTTTTTTCACATTATATAGTTTCCTTATGTTTAAATTCTAAAACTTTATTAGCTACTCATGCTAGTTGAAAATTTTTCATTTTACCAGCTAAAAATCACATTTCTATGCACTGATGCACAAGTTGCTTGGCAACAGTAGCAAGTGCCTCTGTATATTGCACATAGTGATGCTGCCACCTCATTGTTTAATGGAATTAGCTGTTGCTCTGAGAATCCATAATGGGATAACACTTACAAGCAACTTGCATTCAGATGTGATATTGTTTGAAATGAAGCTATGGAGTTCTAAATTTGTTTTTTTTTTTCTTCTTGTTTCTATTGTTTGTCTTCCCTTTGGCAAGTAAGAAATAATTTTAATTATAGGAGCAATTGCATTACTATGGCTAATAATAGTATTACATAAAAAAAGGATTTAGTTTCAGAAGAGCTATTATGGCTTACATTATAAGTTACCGCTATGCAAGTAAATGACTAAATGAAAACAGAGAACATTCCTAGATAATAGGCCTTATGAAAATGATTATATGGGTGTGTTTAATCTCCAGATCATATTGGTTGTAATTCTCACTAGAAATGTAAGAAGGTGAGTTTAATTTTTTAAAAAAGAAAAAGAATGAAAGAATGCCTTACCATGTAAACAACTTATACCATCTGAAAATCCCTATGATTAATATCTTAATTACGTTTATGACATAAGAACTCAATGATGCGTGAAGGCAATGTTAACTTTAATCAATGAGATGCAAAAGTCAATTTAATTGTCACAAGGCATTTGCTATTACTAGCATGTTTATGTGGTATATTTGCATAATGACTCTTTTAAGCAAAAAACACCTTTCTGTTTTAATTGAATAGAGTGACTTCATTATTTTCTCAACCACTACTGGCTTTTAAAGGATGTACATTTAGTTTGCACAGGAATAAGTGGGCAATATCTTTGCCTGTGGCTGCTTTAAGCAGTCCTGCAGTAGCCAAGATAGTTAAATATTCTTTTCATTCTTTTATTTACTCATTCAACAAGTATGCCTCATTGTGCCAAGTAGAGAGGGAAGAGAAGTGGAGAAAGAAATATAATTGCTGAATTAATAAAGCTCATAGTCTATTGGGTAGAGATAATTGAAAATCCCCTATATACATTTTCTAGTTAAAATTGGATTGAGTGCTATGAAGGAGAGCAACTAGATACTGTTAATAGAAAACCAAACTCTGTGAAATACCTAAAGAGGTTTATTCTGAGCCAGTATGAGTGACCATGGCCTGAGGAAAAATATCAAGAGGTCCTGAGAAAGTGTGCCTGAGTCACTTGGGTTATAGTTTGGTTTTCTCCATTTTAGGGAGACAGAAATTCTAGACAGACATAAATCAACACATGTAAGTTATATATAGGCTTGGTGGCCTGGAAATGAAAGACATATCAAAATGGGTTAGGGGTGGGATGAGGGAATGTTGGAGGTGTTACGGATGGTCATGGGGGAAATTCAAAGATTTTCTTTTTTTATTATACTTTAAGTTCTGGGGTACATGTGCAGAAGGTGCATGTTTATGTGTGGGGGGGGGGTGGGGGCTAAGGGAGGGATAGCAGGGGGGTGGGGGGGATAGGGGAGGGATAGCATTAGGAGAAATACCTAATGTAGATGACGGGGTGATGGATATAGCAAACCACCATGGCATATGGATTCAAAGATTTTCTAACGGCAATTGGTTGAAAAAGTTAAACTTTGTCAAGGCGTTGAAGTCAGTAGAAAGAAATATTTGAGTTAAGATAAGGGGGGCTGTGGAAGCCAAGTTTTTTTTTGTTATGTAGATGAAACCACTAGGTGGCAATCTACCAAAAGAATAGATAGTTAATATCTTTTTTAGACGTTAAAAAGACGTTAGACTCTTAGGAGTCAATCTCTCCTGGATTCTAGAAAGTCTTGGCTATATTAATGGAGATTCTCTACATATGCAAGTTTCCTCTAAAAAAGACAGCTTTACAGAACCATTTCAAAATGTGTCAAAGAAACACATTTCAGGTTAAAATATATTTTATTTCCTTTAGGGTCTCCTATGTTTTCTTATGATGCTACGCCAAAGTCAGGTTGAAATTGTTATTTTATTGCCACAGAGAGTTTGCTTTGTCCATCTTGTGATCTCCATTTCAATGTTAATGCTGGTCAGTTGTGCCTAAACTTTAAAAGGGGAGGATGTGATAAAATGTGTCCAACCCTCATTCCCAGGATGGCTACAAATTTTGTATTTCTGAGGTTTCTCTGCGGTCCCCTTGACCCAGAGGCCACGAAGACTGTTAAGTTCTCTTACTTAAGGACTAGTTCTTGTTTATCTTGAAAACTTGACTGATCAATTCACTTGGTTGGGAGGCTTAGTGTAAACAAGCATTTCAACTTTAAAATAAATTTTAGAACTTATTTTTCCAAATTTCTCCCTTGTTTTAGGGAGATAACACTAACTGAGACCCCAACCATAGGGATGTAGCCTGGCATGCATCCTAGCAGCTTTCAGAAAGGGAGAACCAAAACAAAAAAGCTTAAGTGAAGTCCAAACAATTATCCAAAGATTGGCACTTCTAAATATTTGGAATGTGTTTATCTGGTTTACCATAAATATACAGATATAGTCCAAACACAGTAGTGTACACCTGTAATCCCAGCAATTTGAGAGGCTGAGGTGGCAAATCACTTGAGTTCAGGAGTTTAAGTCCAGCCTGGGCAACGTGGTGAAACCCTGTTTCAAAAAAAAAATACAAAAAAAAAAAAAATTAGCTGGGCATGTTGGTGTAAATTTATAGTCCATCTACTAGGGAGGCTGAGGTGGGAAATGCTGCTTGAGCCCAGGAGGCCAAGGCTACAGTGAGCCATGATCGTGCCACTGCACTGCAGCCTAGGTGACAGAGTGAGATCCTGTCTGAAAAACAAAAAAACCCACAATATACAGATTTAGACCCAGAGGCTCCTGGAAATTTGAGAATGGCATATTCCATGACCTTTATCCAGCAGAGTGCTTCTGACATAAAGAAGAAATTAGAAAAACAAGAGGGGGACCCTGGGGATGGATCCCTCCCAGATAGTTGATACTGCCATCAGTGCATACTGTTCTTCAGAAGCTGAGAAATTAAGGCCAGTTACTATATATTTAGGAGCGGTGGGAAAACCCCACAGAAAAGAAAGGATAGAAATTGACATAAGGCCTTGGGTCACAGTGTGCGTAATGAGAAAGATCACTGGAAGTTCAATGGCCCCAAAAGCAAAGGACTCAAGGGCCAGAAGAAGAAGAGCATGCCAAGGAGAAGGCCCACTGGAAGATGGGGGAACAGGATTGTGACCCTGACAAAGAATGAGGATTCCCAGGGGCTCCCCTAAATCTTTCAGAGCCAATTAAAATTTTCCCACAGGAGCCCTGGGTGCAATTGACCTTACTAACTGTTTAAAGGATGCCCTCTTTTGCATCCAAATTGAGGAAAAGGTCCACATGTTCTTTGCCTTTGAATGGCAAGACCCAGACAAAAATATGACTTTACAATATCGTTGGACAGTGTTGCCTCAAGGATTTAAAATTTTACTCATCCTTTATGGTGAAATACTGGAAAAAGAAAACAACAAAAAACTTAAGCTTATGAGGAGATAGAGGAGTACTATTACAATACATAGATGACTTTCTGATAGCAAGCTCAAACTAAGACCAAAGTCTGTCCACCACTATTTTTGTTTTAAATCATTGAACACAATGTGAGTAAAAGGTATCCTTCCACAAGGCTCAAGTCTGTAAACAGGAAGTGACCTATGTTGGATTACAATTAAAGCAGGGGAAGAGGGGCCTAATGCCCTATAAGAACTAGCCAATAGTCACTATGAACGCGTCTGAGAACGCAAGGCAGCTACGGCGATTTGGGGCATGGTATGCTTCTGCCAATTTTGGATCTATTTTGACACTATTAAAGAAATGTTAATGTCAGCCCCAGCTCTGGGACTGCCAAATCCTTGGAAGCTACTCAAGCTTTATGTCCATGAGAAAAAGAATATAGGGCTAGGAGTGTTGGTCCAGATGCTAGGCACCCGACAAGCAATAGGCTGTTTTTCTAAACAGCTGGATCAAACCACTAAAAGATGGCCTCCCTGACTCTGGGCTGTAGCTGCCACCTGTGAGATGCTAAGGGGCAGAGATGTTCACCCTGAGACAGGCTGTCACCATTTTTTCCGTCATCAGGTGCATTGCTAGAGTAGAGGGAGGCTATTGGTTTACTGCAGGGTAAATGGGCAAACACCAGGCCATCCTACTGAATGTCTCAAATATCACCTCACAAACCATCATGGCTATAAACCCAGTCACCTTGATTCTGGCCATTGTAACCAACCAAAAACTGAAACGATTTCCTGGAAATTCATGATGCAGTTTATTCTAGCAGGTCAGACCCATCAGACCAACCACTGGCCACTTAAGACTTAGGAGCTTTACTCCAACAGTTGCAGCTTCATGGAAAAATGATAATGCCAAGCTCGGTACACTGTGGTGACTGCAGACTCCAAGTTCCTCGGATTTGGAATCTTGGACTTACACCAGTGATTTGCCGGGGGTTCTCAGGCCTTCGGCCACAGACCAAAGGCTGCATCCTTAGTGTCCCTACTTTAGAGGTTTCGGGCCTCAGACTGGTTTCCTTATGCCTCAGCTTGCAGACAGCCTATTTTGGTATTTCACCTTGTGATCGTGTGGGTCAATTCTGCTAATAAATTCCCCTTCATATATACATATATCCTATTGGTTCCGTCCTTTTAGAGAACCCTCTAATACATGTTCCTTTCACCACACTTCTTATATTATGGTTCTTGGGTGGTGAGCGGCTGAACTTGCATTCAAGTACATTAGAATTTATTTTCGGTTTACAGTACAATAAGCCTAGATGTTGGGAAGGTCTTTCTGAGAAAATGACATTTTAACAAGCTCTGAAAAATTGGATAGATGAAAAGGAGACAGTGTCTGGACTGTGCTGAAGAAGAGAAATCAGAGTTTTAAAAAGGGCCTATATGAAATAGAAAGTTGCATATGTGAAGTTTAGCTGAAGATCAGGGAGTAAGGGAAGAATGCCACGTCATGAGAATAGAAAGAAAGGCAGGGAAGGGCTTTACGCTTTATCAATTGTTTTCTTCCTAAACTTTTACCTTTACTTGGCTCTAAAGACTCTGCAGTTGCTTGTTTTTTTCTCCTAACTTCCCTCTTCTCATTATCTATGCTTAGTCCTCTAAATTTTGAATTCTGTGAGGCCTAATTCTCTAGTGCAATCTGTTCTGTAAGGGGACTTACTTAATGGTCTTCTCCAGTGCTCCACATTTAAATGTTATTTACAGTATAATCACACTAAAATGTATGGCTAGAGCCATGACTTCTGCCCAGAATCCTAGACAGTCCAGAAAAAACTTGCATTTCAACATCTAGTAGATATTTCAAATCTATCATGTTCAAATGACAAATCTAGGTTTTCCCCCAAAGCTTCATGGTTTAGTAAGAAGTGCTGTAACTCACTAATTGCTCACATTAGTATTTTGAATTATTCCTTTCCCATTGTTCCAGCATAAAAATCCTTTAGAAATTTCAGTGATTGATCTCTAAAATACATCACAAATTGAACCAAGTATCAACTATACACACTGCTAACACCTACAGGACCCAGGAAAATTTAAAATAAGAGGTTTACTGTTACCTGTTAGAAATATGGGAAAAGACATTCCCTTCTTCCTTTTCTTAGAATATTTCTTATGTTAACTTTTAATGTAAATTATTTCTCTACTCATTTAGGATGTAAGTAAATCATTTTTTAAAGAGTTTACAGCCAGGTTTACAGCTCAGGAACATCTTTCTCAAGGACCTGAGACATCTCTTTGAAACGTCAACATCAAAGAAGGCATCACTCCTACTTCCCACTTTCTGTAGAGGGTTAGGAGCCTACCTCTAGCTGGTGCTGGATCCGAGTTGAAAAACACCTCTTGTCTTCAAGATATGAAAGTTTGCTTTTTCTTCTTAAAAAGCCAATTAATTAACATAAATAATCACTTCAATTACCAGGTATATTTAGGATGAACTATTAAAGAAAAATAGGCTGTCTAGTCCTTTTACTTGAAGACTAGTTATTGTTTATCTTGAAAATATGTGTAATGAGTTGGATCTGTTTCTCTGTATAAAAGGTGTGAGTTCTTTCTGTCTTTGCAGTCACTTAGTGGATTGCCTATGACGTGCATCATATTCTGTTTCAACGCTTATTCAATAATAAGATAATTTTCTTTCTCTTTCACCTTTGAAGAGAGGTTTTCTGGATTGGCAGAATATTTTCTTTTAAATTACATTTTCCCAACAATTTTAATGAGGACCTCTTACCCCGCACAATCAGGTAAGAGACTCCGAATTATTTAAAAAAATTCTTCTAGTTTGGCACTCTAACCAATCCACTCTTACCAAATTTATGATTTTTCTATGGAATAAGCATGAGCAATATGGGCTCTAAAATCTCATCAGAGTCACATTTGGTTAGAAACTATGTGAAGGCAGGAGTGTCATCTGCAGGTCTCTCTCTCTCTCTGGTTACTGTCCCTCTCTCACTTCTGAATGATGACTCACAGGAGACTCCAGGCCTGCAGTGGCCTAAGGATGGTTCTTTTGATTTGGATAAATTAATCTATATGTGAAAGTAAGAACTTCATCTCAAGCAAAGGAGTTACTGGTATTTATTAAATAAACATCATTCCAGGAGAAATGTTCAAAATGATTTGGATATTCAGAAGAAAAAATTTAAAAATTTAAAAGGCGAGGCAATAATTAAAGGCATTTTCCTTTTGCAGAAACCTCCTCCTCCCTTATCTGCTGTCCCAGCTCTCTCCACTTCCCCTGCAGGTTTTTATTCCTCCCTGCCTCAAAGTGACTCCTGAATGAATTCCTAGCTCTGTTTAAGGATGCAGGAGTGTGTGCCTCGTAGGCTAACACAGGGTCCACTTCATGTCTTAGATTAGGTTTCATCTCTAGGAGTTCCTTGTTATTCACACACCATGGAGCAAGAAAGGCAGAAATAATAAAGAAACAGGATCATGGAATGCTTGAGAGCTTGGATGAAAGACTGTGTCCCCATATGAAGACAGCTGGATGAAGAGTAGTTCCGCTATTCACTTGGAGAGAGGAAAACAAACAAGGCATGCAGCTGATGAATGTCAACAGAGACAGTGGGAAAAACGTGACGTGCATCTTTTTTCTTTCTTCCATGTGACAAAAACCAGGCCTTCTCATCTGAATTTTCAGCAAAGTTGATGTCATTGGGAAGCTTCCCAAGACTCTTGGGTAATTCGGATGCATTTCTTACCAGTTGATGTTACTCATTAATTCAAATAAATGATGTTACTCATTTATTTTCTCTGTGCCCCTAGAAATGTTGAGAAGTATTCTGCAGTGTGTTTTCAGTTTACCAGCGTATGCATGGGGATGTGCACCGGCTACTGCATTGAATTCTGTTATTGGCAAACTGTGATCTTTTGATGGGATCTAGAAGAGCACTCCCATCAAGCTGTTTGGTGCCAATGAAGCCGTCTATCTATCATCCTCCACAACTAAGAATGATTACAGGGCATTAGAGACCTGTTGAGAAGAGTGGCTAACACCAATACTTTTAGCCTTTCTGGCAGAGTTGAGTTGGGAGATGTGCAGTGATGTACCAGAAGACCGGTGAGTCTTCTGATTACATCAGTGGTTTGTTGAGGCTTTCTAAAATAATTATCGCAATAGATCCAAGAGCAGGTCAAAGTTTCCCTCTTATCCTGATTACCTTTGTCTTGGCTTTCTTGCCAATTATCTAAACTCAAGGCAAAGGTGGTAGGATGGCAAACTTGAATTATTCTCAAATCTTGGTAGTACTTTCTCATTTGGAGACAATTTAGGAAAGACAAAGAGGAAAATAGATGAAAGACTGTTCTGTTGGCTGCTGTGTTACAGGTCTTTACTAAAGTGAATAATCCTTACTCTGGTCAACCTAAGAAAGTAGCAAAGTGCTTATAGAGATTGCATGCTACTCTTGCAAGTGGACAGGATGTTGGAAGAAGGATTGTAGAAAGAGACTCGACAATGCCAGGATTGCCAGGGCAAGAGAATTAAGGGAACCTAAAAGGACAAAACACTCAGCCAACAAATACTTGGCAGTGGCTCAACATTAACAGTTTGAGAGACTATTGGAGATGGAAAATGATGGACAACTATATCAATATATTTTCCTCAGGCTAACTTATCCTTGCCTTTTTCTGGCAGACACTGATGCTGTACCTATTCTGCAAATTCCTTGGAAATGTCTTGCTTTACAACTAGTAACAGATCAATACAGAAGGTGTTGGTATTCTGGGCCAACCTTTTACTTAACCCTTTCCTCCACAATTCCCACACAGATAGGTCCCCTTGTTGAGCAATGTGTGTTCTCACTTTCCGTTGAATCTCCTGTAAATCTTCTGGGAAGAGATCTGCTGTGCAACTTAAAATCCGCCATGCTCTACACTCTTGTTGGATGGTTTGTGGAACAGCTTGATCAAAAGAATGTGATTTGCTTAGTATTTGCCATCTGAAATAAAAAGGGTATGGCAGAGTGGCAGTTCCAAAGCATGCTAAAAAGCAACCTAGGTATCATTTAGGGCCTTAGGAACTGATTGTACTGGCTAAATTTGAGATATAAAAACAATAAAAATAGCCAAAAGAACAAGCCATAGTCACATATATTTTATTAATAAAACTATTTCTGGGCTGGGCATGGTGGCTCATGCCTATAATCCCAGCACTCTGGAAGGCCTACGAGGGCAGATCACAAGATCAGGAGTTTGAGACCAGCATGCCCAACATAGTGAAACCCTGTCTCTACTAAAAATACAAAAATTAGCCAGGCATGGTGGCACGTGACTGTAGTCCCAGCTACTTGGGAGGCTGAGGCAGGAGAATCTCTTGAACCTGGGAGGTGGAGGTTTCAGTGAGCCGAGATCATGCCACTGCTCTTCAGCTTGGGCAACGGAGTGAGACTTTGTCTCAAAATAAAAAATAAATAAAAATTATTTCCTTTATTGGGAGCTCAGTTATAAAGAATAAAACCAGATATAAAAGAATTAGAAAACTAAGAAATCTTTAAAAAGGGACACCTATCCTATGATAGTACCTACTTCTAGTTAAGAAGGAAGGTAAATATAATACAAATGGTCAATCACTATGACGTGGGATTCTTCTGGTGCAGCTTCACCAGCTGGAAATCTCCACAGCTGGTGATGATCCTGCCTGGGCTTTGCTCAGCCCTGGGCATGTCACAACCTGCTTCTGCCTTGGGCACTTACATCTGGACAAGGGGAGCACGACAGTGCCTACAACCTTGGAGAAGCCAGCAACTGGGGAGCCCCAAGGGGTGTTATGGCTCTTGCCTGGGAGTCCAAAGGTCTGAGCCCCAAGGACCATTACAGCTCCCTCTCCTCTCTACCCGCGGTACAGCAAATGGGGGGCTATGGGGGAGAACGTGGTACTGTTCGTTCATGTAACAGTTCATGTTCATGTTCCCAATGTGCTGGGATTACAGGGTGAGCCACTGCACTGGCCTATATATATATATATATAAATAAAGTTCCATCTTATATATATATATTATATATTATATGTATATATATTATATATAATATGTACTATATATGTATATTATATATAATATATATTATATATAATATACATATATTGTATACATTATAGGTAATATATATATCAAGTTCCATCTAATAATTATATATATATTTTATATATATAATTATATTAGATAATTCTATAAAATATATTCTAATATATATAAAATATGTTAGAATATAATTTATATATATATCAGTTCTATCTAATAATCATACATATATGATTATTAGATAGAACTGATATATATATACAATATATTAGATGAAACATTTATATTTATATAAAAAGTAGGTCAAATATACAGAAATAGAGAATAAAACTAGTTACGAAGGTCAGGGTGGGAGTGAGGAAATGGGTAATTGTAGGTCAAAGGATACAAAGTGGTAGACATACAGGAAGAACAAGTCTAAAAATCGAATGTACAGCACAAGAACTATAGTTAATAAAAGTGTATTGAATTTCAGACTTTTGAGAATAAGTAGTTTATGTTTGCCTTTGCCACAAGGAGAAAATGGGTAACTATATGGAATGATGGATATGTCTATTTGTTTAACCATGGTCAGTTTTTGTACCTATATCATCTATATTTATATCTATATATATCTCATAACATATTATGTACCTTATATATGCACAATGAAGTTTATCTTTAAAACAAAAACAAGAACACATGGACCTTTTGTATGAAAGACACAAATGACTAAAACTCAAAAAAGGAAGAATAGATAACCTAAATAACCCAATACACATTAAAATAAATCAATAACCAATAACATTCCAAAAAGTATAGCATCCAGGACCAGATGGTTTTACCAGTGGATTTTCCCAAACATTCAAGGAAGAAATGGTAGTAATTATCTTCAGTCTTTTCCATGAAATACAAACATTCCATGACACCAGCATTAACCTAATACCAACACCAGATAAAGACATTTCAAGAAAGAAAAAATATTTTACCCATTACTTCCGTATCCATGAAAATAAATAAGTAAATATATAAATAAATGTGAAAGAGAAGCTGCACACTAATAACTCTTATGAACATAGTTGCAAAAGTTCTCAACACAGCACATGGAATCAAACAATTTACTTAAACATTTTGCACAACCAATTGAGCTTTATTCATGGTATGAAAGCATTCATGGCAGGTCCAATATTAGTAAATCAATCAATGTAATTTGACACATTAACAAACTAAAATTATATTATCATGTTAATATATACAGAAAAAGCATTGACAAAATTTAGCATTCATTTATGATTAAAAAACAATAAACAAAAATTTTAAAAAAATACTCTCTCAGAAATCTTGGGCTAGAGGGACCTTGTTCAACTTGATAAAATACCCCATAGCTACCATCACACCTAATGGTGAGAAACTGGATGTATTTTTAATATCAGCAATAGGGCAATAATGTCTTTCAGTACTCTGCTGGAGTATACAGTTAATGCATTAAGGTAAGAAAAGAAGATAAAACTCAGTTTACATGCTTAGCGTTCTTCCCAAATACCCATGAACTCAGTTGAATCATGAGAAAAACATCAGGCAAATGCTAATTGAGTTATATTCTATAAAATATTTGAAGATTCCTCAATACAACTGAGGTAATCAAAAACAATGTCAGAGAAAAATATAGCCAAGAAGAGCCTAAGAGGACATGACTACTTCATGCAATTTGGTATCTTAAATGATATTCTAGAACAGAGAAAGGATACACAGAAAAAACTCAGCAAAACTAAATAAATTATGGCCTTTAGTTAATTAGAATGTATTCACATTGACGTCTTAGTTATAATAGAAGTTCCATATTAAAATAAAATGTTAATAATAGAGAATACTGGGGGTAGAGTATACAGGTATCCTCTGTGTAATTTTTTTATAAATCTAAAACTGTTCTAAAATTGTTTTAAATTTCAAAATAGAAAAAGAAACAAGAGTAATCATGTAAAAATGCAAATCATACTGTTTTATAATATATAATATATATACATTATATTATATATTATATATACTTATTATATATAATATATAATATGTTTTATAATATTTGATATATAACAAGAACTTAAAAATTTGACTTATATTCTCTATATCCCCAAATTTTTGTCCTACTAATTTAGCCTTCTTCATTTTGTTCCAATCTATTGGCTTCCATTGTATCTCTAATTTAAACCTATATAGAATCTTTACCTCTTTCTCTTCTCTCTGCTTGAAAAACAAAGACAAAACAAAGCAAAAGTTTGTATATCTAATTTCATGACTTTCATTCTCTCCTCATTGAGGACACTGAGGAGATTTCACCTCCTCTTAGAGCTCATCTCTGAAATAAGCTAAATTTCATCTATGATTTTTTTCTTATTTTATTTGAATAAGTGGAGAAAGAAAGCAGAATTTTCACAAAACATATCTATTTTTAAGTTATTTTCAATAAAATATTATGAGTCATCAGCTTTTGGAGTTGGACATGTGTGGTGCCAACCATACTCCCAGATTACCGGCATGAAGCTAACCAAATTACTTTGTTATGAAATGTCAGATTTCCATGTCTGGAAATTAATAGTGTTTGGGATTACGGGAACACCATGAGTATAGTTTTAACACATTCACCCAGATATTGAAATATTAAATAAATATTTGAGGATACAAATTCAGAGATAAAAGTTTGGTATCTGAGTCCATCATGAGAGAATGGAGTGGCCTGTGGTTGGAGTACAGTTTAAGATTAAAAAAAAATCAAGACTAAACAAGATTAAAAAAAATAGAGTAACTCAAACTACCAAAAGTCCTAAAAAGAAGGTGACATCAAACATACTGAGTTATAAAAACTGAAAAGGCAGAAGGAAAAAGAATTTAAAAAAGTAATGTCACAGAAAGGTTTTCCAGGAGGATATGGTCAACTCTTGGATGTATCAGAGAGGTTAAATTATAAAGAAGACAGGTCTGAAAAGACAGTCCTGAGCATGGGCAGGGATGGCTTGAAATTCTTATTCACATTTTTAAATCTGCAAGCCTGAGGTGGCAAATGTTTTCCTCCAGTTCCCTTTTCTGAGTTTTCAGATTCAGTCCTTTCTTCCTAAGAAATTTTGAGTCACTCTCTCCTATCCACACCTATGGGTCTCAGGAAATTTAAGAAAATTATTCTGGGTGTGTATACTATTTCTCAGCCAACCTCTCCTCAGGCCAGGTCTTTCGTAAGTGCTAATCCTGGGAGAGGAAGTAAGAAGGCAAATTGTGGTCACTTCCAATTTGTGGCTTTCAGAATGGCTTTACCATCAATAGAAACTACTTTGAATTCTACTATTATTTCATTCTGCATCTTTTATCTTAATTTTTTAGAACTTGGATTGTATGTTGAGGCAGGAGTGATTAATCAACCTAAGACCACACACTGTGTTGTCTCTTTTTATATGTGTTTATTTTCCCATCATATTTAAAAGTTCTTGTCTGAAAAATTGTAAGATAACCCGTACATTACTTCCAGCTCTAATATTATTTGATTATTAATTTCATCCATACAATGTTTATGAATTTCATCTTTAATTCATTTTTAAAGATACCTAGACATAGTTTTTCTTAGTCTATTTGTGTTGCAATAAAGGAATACCTGAGGCTGGACAATTTCGACAGAAAAAAAGTTGTATTTGGCTCCTGGCTTTGCGGACTATGCAAGAAGCATGCACCAGCATCTGCTTCTGGTGAGGGCTTTAGGCTGCGTCCACTATGGTGGAAGTCAAAGGTGAGGAAGTGTGCAGAGATCACATGACAAGAGAGGAAGCAAGAAAGAGAAGGAGAGTGGAGGGAGAGAGAGAGAGAGAGCACAGGAAAGTGTCAGGCTCTCTTTAACAACCAGCTCTTGTGGGAACAAACACAGCGAGAATTCAGTCATTACTTCCAGGACAGCACTGAGCTATTCATGACAGATCTGACTCCATGACTCAAACACCTTCCACTAGGCCCCATTTTTAACATAGAGGACAAGATTTCAACATGAGATTTGGCAAAGTCAAACAAATCAATATTCCAAAGTATTGAATCATCATATCTATAAATAAAACAGATGATTAGAGTGTTTTATGTTCAGATCACACCCTAATCAGCTACTATTGACTAATTTCTTTTACAGTGTAGTGACCACTAATATAAGTGGAGCCATTTATTAGTGAGATGGCTAGATAACTGATTTGCCCCTCTATAAACTTCCCCAATCTTCTCCACTGTGTGCTCCTCATCCCAGAAGCCTAATGGGTAGAGACTGCATTAATGGGCTCCTTGCTTTCTACTAGTTATTTGGGTTCAGCCAACAGTCAACATAAGCAGGAACTGGAGGAGGGAGAGCAGTGGCATTGGGGTAATCATTCCTTTTGTTTATTTTTGCAGAATGGCTATGCAATGGCTAAATCCCTAAACTGGAGATCACAGTTTCTACATGACTTTCTCCATATAGCCTCTTTCTTGGTTCTAGTAATGTCTTCTTCCTTCATCTCTTCAGGTTTACTAGTCTGCTACATTTTCTAGTTACCTGGTGTACTGCACTGGTCACTGTGGACTTTTTTTGCACTGTCGTTACCCTGCCCATATCTTACATGAAACGTTACTTTTAAATACTCTCCTCAAATTCACCAATTTTAGTTTTGCCATATTGGAAAATTGCACAATACAGTTAACAGATACATTTTAAGAATAACATTTCATTTCTCTAATGACCAGTGATGAACGGAAAACCAAACACTGCATGTTCTCACTCATAAGTGAGTGTTGAACAATGAGAACACATGGACACAGGGAGGGGGAACATCACACACCAGGGACTGTTGGGGGGTGGAGGGCTAGGGGAGGGATAGCAGAGGGTCGGGGGATGGGGAGGGATAACATTAGGAGAAATTAGGAGAAATACCTAATGTAGGTGACGGGGCAATGGAGGCAGCAAACAACCATGGCACGTGTCTACCTATGTAACAATCCTGCACGATATGCACACATACCCCAAAACTTAAAGTATAATTTTTAAAAAGTTACATTAAAAAAAAATTTCAGAAAAGTAATAGATCAACTTACTAAATGTGATTTTTGCTATGTTATTTAATACATATTTATAATAAATTACTGTGTATAAAGAACCCATCAGATGAATGTAAACACTATGGAATGTTTGCTCTTACGGAGATTCAATTCCTGCTGTAATAAGACTTAGCCAGAGCCTAGTAACATCAAAAATTTTAAATATTACTCTCTTTATATAGAAAATTAGTAAAAATACAGAATTCTTCCTATTTTATGAATAATCAGTTTCAACTATGTTACCAGCCTGTAGCATAAAAATGTTTTTTTTTAATTTTCTGGTAGCTATTTTTAATCACAGACTTCTCTTTTTAGGTTTACTGTGTATGGCAAGATAGGATATATTGACTACAATAGCAAATAGATTCAAAGATATTTAAAATATTATAGAAGTTTATTTTTTTCATATAACAGTACTATACGGTAAACAAGCTAAAAAGGTAGATTTGTGCCATGTATTCTTTTTTTAACTCATGGCTTCAAAGTTTGCTCTGGAAGTTGTCTTCAATTCAGTCATCCAGAAAGGCAAAGGAGCTTGGAAATTTCTGTGGGCCATTCATGAAAGTGGTACATAACACTTTTGCTCCTACTTCAAAGGTAGGCAAGTGCTTGGTCAGGTGGGCACTCCTAACCTCTAAGGGACCTAGAAAGTGTAGTCTAGCTGTGTGTCTAGGAAGGAGAAGAGAATTTGGATTCCAGTGATCTAGCAGTCTCTACAGCATTGCACAATGCATAAATATATACATTTATTTGTATGATATTTAAAGATGTCAATATATGCAGGTCAAAAGAGATATATATATATATATATATATACACACACACACACACATATATACAAAATATGAACGTTTATGTTTATATGGGCTAATCTTCATTATGAATACTATGACTGATGTAACTAATCAGAAAATAGGGGGAAATATTTCACTTTTCTGTAATCATTTATCAATTTAAGATCATGCACTATGTTATTTTTAATCCAACTACCAGTGGAACTAGAAGTAGTAGGCATGGTACATCTAGTTCTCAGGATTTTTGGATTTTTTGAAAGTTTTTTTTTTTTTTTTTTTTTGAGACATAGAGTCTTGCTCTGTCGCCTGGCTGGAGTGCAGTGGTGCAATCTCAGCTCACTGCAACCTCCACCTCCTGGGTTCAAGTGATTCCCACACCTCCGCCCCTTGAGTAGCTAGGACTACAGGCACCTGCCACCACGCCTGGCTAATTTTTTGTATTTTAGTAGAGACAGGGTTTCACCATGTTGGCCAGGATGGTCTCAATCTCCTGACCTCGTGATCGGCCTGCCTCGGCCTCCCAAAGTGCCAGGATTACAGGCTTGAGCCACTGCGCCCGGCCAGGTGTACTGAACTTTTCTATACCTACTTTCGGTAGAGATAAGAACGTAAAATCAGTTAAGCCATATTTCTTAGTCTTCCATATTTAAATAGATTTCTTTGATTTTAAAATCAGATTTATGTTCTGAATGACCTGTATTATGGTTATGCTCTGTCTGACTGGAAAGAACAAAAATTTGCTTAAATATAGAAATGTATTGTGATAATACATCAGAGAAGTAAAGGAGCACATGAGATGATCTGGTAATCAAGACTCTTGGAGGCCCTGTAATGTCACAGCAGGAGTCCACAACCCCTGGGCTACGGACTGGTACTGGTCCATGACCTGTTAAAAAATGGGCCACACAGCAGGAGGCAAGTGGTGGATGAGGGAGCATGACTGCTTGAGCTTCACCTCCTGTCAGACCAGCAGCAGCATTAGATTCTTATAGGAGCGTGAACCCTAATGAGAACCCTAATACTTTTACCCCAACACTATCCCCCAACTCCCCCTGTCCATGGAAAAATTGCTTTCCATGAAACCAGTCCCTGGTCCCTGGTGCCAAAATGGTTGGGGACCCCTGACTTAGAGTATGGTAGTGTGCAAAAGACCACCAGGATGGCTCAATAGTGGAAATGAGAGCTTTGTTGGTGACTGTTTGAAAAGTGCAAAGAGACAGTCTCCAGCATGTACAGAGGGAGAAGGCAGTCTGGGGTTTAGTCCTCACAGAAGTCTTTGTTACATAATAGAGACACACATATTCCATCGGGTTGGGGAGAAATCTATACATATTTATGAGGGAAGCTGAGCACAGGTGCAACGGGCAAACATATGTAACACCATTCCAGGTTCACTCTGGGGTGGGGTTTTAGCATTACAATGAGGTAGAATTTGACTCTGTACATCAAAAAGTGACCAAAAGTGAACTGCAGGTCACAAGGCACTTTGTGCACAGCCTCTGTAAGCTGCTGAAGCCAATTTAAGGTCTGTAATTGTTTATAAGAAAAGAATGTTTGCAAGATCCATTCTCTGTTTGATGGGCGTTGTAGTGGTCTGTGTTGTAAATCTGGTCATTTTGCCTAATAGCTCCTCTTCTTAGGGAGTTCTCAAGAGTGTGTTTGTCCTTGTAGCCATAAGAACTTAGGAAGGTGCAATGCCAGCTGAATCCTGAACACTTGACCTTTGGGTAATTTATATATCTTTACCTTGAGGCTTGTCTTTGTTGATTAAGGGCCATCTATTTTGGTCTCTCAGATCACAGCATCAGAATCCTATTTCCTCAGGGGCAGGCTTTCATAGCACCTTACTTTGCATGGGTAAAAGTTCAAATATTTGGCTGCCAGGAAGGCTGAGGGCTTAATAAATCAGAATGAAGGCCTCTCTGGCTTTAACACATTGATTTCTAGATATAGGAGAGTAGCCACGATAGCTAGTGGTGACAGACAGATGCACAGGTGCCTCACAAAAGCAGCTCTTTACCAGCCATCTTGAACTTATTGCAATATGTGGCTAGCAATCTGGCCATACCAGGGGCACCTGCTGAATGGCAGTCCTGCTTTACTGACCTGAGGTTCTTGGGATGTATTTTTTCTCTATTTCTTTTCCCTTCATGTCTACACCTGACAACACTGCAGCTTCTCCTTACTTCCTTTTTCCTACTTCAGGATATTTTGGATACACAGCTTCTATCATCTCAGGTCTCCTTTGCCTTTTGTATGTATTTCTGTATACTTTTTGCCAAGATCCCTGAAGAGGAGGATCATATTGGTCTAATTAGTTACGATCAATGTAGGATGTGTATTTTGGCAAGAGTTTCATGCCATCTTATGTAAACTAAAATAATTGCTCTTTATTTTAAGGAATAATCCCCTAGTTGTCCACTGTGACCCAGGCAGCCAGGTTGCACCACTTAAAGCAAAGCATCCTACATGTAAATAACCTCTGGTTGTCACTCTTTCAGAAGGGGAATGAACACATCAGCCACTGTGAATATCAGAGGTTCCTCTCCAGATCAAACATGCTCCTGTGCTCTATACAGCTAATACATCTCATTGTTACAATATTATTTATTATTTTCCAGAGAGATGTCAGCTAGCAAAATAGACAATATTCAGGGATTTCAGCAAAAATAATTTTATTAAATGTTCTCTACGTTTCTTCTCAAATTATTCCTGCAACCACATCTGGGAAAAAAACGACATTGGAGAGAAAAAAAGATAAAGAATGTCACCTTTATAATACTGAGCATAAAATTCTGTGAACCATTTTTACATTAACCACTCACTTGGGAACCAACTGAAAAAAAAAATAATCTACTGTGAATATGACCCATCATCACTGCTTTTCATTCAATAAAGCCAGATTTATCTTTGTCTACAGTATGCAACATTATTGAAAAGCTGACAGACAAGAAGGCATTAAAGCCAACCCCAAAGGGTCAGTGAAATGGATTTATAGTTTATGGCTTCTTGCCTACATTTTCAGACTGTCACTAATGGGACAATTACACTCTAATGACCCTTCACAAAGTGGAAGCCAAAAATATAATTCAGTTTTTGTATAAATTAAAACAAATGAAATGGTTTTCAATTTAGCACTGTTGACATCTTTTTCAGAGAATCATTTTTGTGGTATAAATATTGAAGTTATTTAGGGGAAAAAGTTTAACAATGTATCATCTGTCAGATTGTGGGAGTCATACATTTCAAGTAGACAGATCCATGTAAGATTCACTTTAAAAATTTTAACTCTATCTTAAAGACCAGAGTGATGAGATTTATGTTCTGTTTTTAATTAACATTTTATCTCTAAAGGCAAATAAATGTCTTTTAATTGATTTACTCATATATGTGCATGTGTGTATACCTGTTATAAAAAAAATCTTTATATCCTTAACCTTGCCAAATAATATTTATATTAGGTTTTTATAAACAAGATATCTAGAATTTATTCGTGATCTTTATAAGAAGCAATAGTTTGAAGTTTTCCAGAAAGAGATTATCTATCTGGATAGTACTTCGTGAAACCCAGAAGCCTCTGAGTAATACATAGGTTACCTGACAAAAACCTTTCAATTGTTTATCAAAATTTGATTAAACATATGAAGTTATAAGGCTTTCATCTTTACCTTGTGGTGACCTTATTAAGTATGCATTACATAATTATTTTTCAGAGATTTGCTACCAGAGTTCTTTTCACTTTCCTTAGAAAGTTCTCACTTGGTTTCTTAAATTCCAAGTTGATCCCTTTTCTGATGGCTCCATGAACAGCTCTCTTTTCTTCCAAATTTTGATTCTCCTTGTGTGCAGGCTCATGGCTCACATTCCCCTAGTGTGTCAGGTGTCTGTTTCTCATTCTTGTGTAATGATAATTATATATAAAATACAATTTAACCAGCAGTTTACCTCTACGATTTTCCTCTCTTTTTCTTGAAAACATTTTTATGGGATTGACACATACTCTTTTTTCTAATTTTCTGAATACCTGTTTCATGCAGTTTTATACTATATTAAACTAAATAATGCAATCTTTGTTAAGCTTAATTATGGAAAAGACACACAGTTAAAAAAAAAAAAACAACCCTGTTCATTTAACAAAGTTATTTACTGCTTTCTTATTATAGTTTGATCTAGTGAAAAAAAGAAAAATAGAATTAAATGAATGTAGGCTGCCCAGTAGAAATGTTTAAAATAGAATTAAATGAATGTAGGAGGCCCAGTCACCAATGTTTAAAATAATTAATGCATTTTATATGTTTTAATTCATATATGTACACTACCAAAGCCAAGTAATTATTATCTTTAGCTAGAATGCAGAGGCTCCAGTTAAATTTTTATTTATTTATTTATTGAGACGGAGTCTTGCTCTGTTACCCAGGCTGCAGTGCAATGGCCCAATCTCTGCTCACTGCAACCTCTGCCTCCTGGGTTCAAGCAATTCTCCTGTCTCAGTCTCCCGAGTATCAGGAATTAGATACCCACAACTATGCCCAGCTAATTTTTGTATTTTTAGTAGAGACAGGGTTTTATCATATTGGCCAGGCTGGTCTCGACTGCTGACCTTGTGATGCGCCCACCTCGGCCTCCCAAAGTGCTGGAATTACAGGCATGAGCCACTGCACCTGGTCTGTTCCAGTTAAATTTTTATGATGAACTCACTAGAAAATATTTTGGTAAAGTACAACAAATAGACCAGAGCAAAGTGAAGTTGCTATATAATTAGACTGGAGCTAAACAATAATAACAATTAGAAAGACAAGAGAGAAAACTATATTAAGTGTCCTGCTTAACCCTGGGCCATTTACCAAATGTTAAGAATTCCATCATCTGTGAGCACTTGGTATTGGTTCATTGTAACAAGGAAAATATAGTGCATCAAGACCAACTGTTCAGAACTCTTACCTTAGTTCTTGTCACATGGCCAGGAAAGACTAGGCTCATGGACACCTAGAAGGATGAGGAAAATGGAATTTATTGGGCAAAAAGGAGAAAAAGTAAAATAACTCTCAGCAAAGCGAAAGAGAGTCCTACTAGCAAGTTTCCCCACCTCACAGATTGAGTCCCAGGTCACCACCCAGGAATAGCAGACGCCAGGCTCCTCCACCTGCAAATGTCCCAAACTTCTTGAGGGTCCACCACGTTTTCCCAGTTCACAGGTGGGTATCATTCGGAAAGAATCAGTCGGAAAAGGGCGGGCTTCATCCAGGATCAGCAGTCTGGTTTTTCAGCCTTCAGGCTGTTTTAGGCTTGAAGCTGGGGTTTTGCTGGGGACCTTTGCTTGTCTCCTGTCTCTATCACAATAGAACCCCTAGTTTCTTGAGAAATTTTTCACAATAATAAGGGAAAGAAAGCAAACTCTGAAATTTTCTATCATGAAAGTTCTTTTGTTTTGTAACTCTATAAGATGATAATAAATTTCTCTCAATGCCTCAAATAAGAAAGAAAAGATTATAAAAAGCCACTCTTTTTAGAATTAAAATAAAGAAGCCATTTAATTACAGGAAGAGAAAGAGGGACTAGTCTTTTTCTGAGAGGCTAGTCAACTAATCTTTCTTTGTATATTATATAATAGTTGGAAGAGGGTATTGCTCTGAGAGGAGAGTGTCTCAGATCTTTTAAACAGTTCCAGGGAAGTCATCTAATCTGTAGAGAATGATTATTCCTATGTGATTTTTTTTTGGTATCTAGTATTATCTAACTGTTACTTTTATTATTAAGAGTAGAAAAAACATGGATGCTATTGAAAATTCCCCCAGTTGGTATCTGTAAGTTGAAGTTCTCAACCCTCCTTTTATTCCTTTAGAAATATAACCTAATAATTAATTTGGGATTTGTCAAGGAAAAAATTGAGTCTCCCTAAAACTTTTGGAAAAAAAAAAAAAAAGTCCTCCTTTTGCTCTTGGAAACTATGTATTATTGTATCTATAGTCATCCTGCAGTGCTGTGGAACTCCAGAAATTGTTCTTGCTGTCTCGCTGTAATTTTGTATCCTTTAACAAATTTAGTTCCTATTCCTGGAGACCCACTGAAACTGCTCTTGCTTTACCAGTTACCACCATATTACAAATTCAATAAGCAAGTTTTTGGCCTCATATTGTTGGAATTCTCAGGTCTGGCTGTGTCTCTGTCCAAATTTCATCTTGACTTCCCATATGTTATGGGAGGGACCCAGTGGAAGGTAATTGAATCATGGGGGTAGGTCTTTCCTGTGCTGTTTTCATGATACTGAGTAAGTCTCACAAGATCTGATGGTTTTATAAAGAGAAGTTTCCCTGAACAGGTACTGTTACTCTCTCTTCTGCAGACATGTGTGATGTGTCTTTCACCTTCCACCATGATAGTGAAGCCTCCCCAGCCAAATGGAACCGTAAGTCCATTAAACCTCTTTCTTTGTAAATTGCCTAGTATGGGGTGTCTTTATCAGCAGCATGAAAATGGACTAATACACATACCATACAATTAATAATGTATTTACTGAAGCACTATTTCTTGACATCTATGTCATTATATTCATTTATTTCTAACTGTCAATGTGTCTGGTTTTTGCTGATTTCTTGTCTACCTGATGATAAATAATAGAGTTTTGCAAAACTAGTTTTTTGCCTTTCTTCTCATGATTTTTCCCATTATTTGATTAAATGTTATCCATATTCTAATTGGTATCTCTATACGTAACCACAAAACTGACATTACTGTTTGTATATATTGAGGGAAATTCAAAGCTAACGTGATCAGAACTGAACTCTTGCTTTTAATTTTGAAATCTCTTTTAGTTTTCTCTAGCAGACTAAGCTTCAACTTCATCTTCCAAGGCGTACATGTCCCCCCACTGATCATCTTCCTTCACACTTATCAATAGCTTGCCAATAGCTAATCTGTATTTAAGCACAAAAATTAATATAACCAAGATATATCTTGACATTCATCTTCATATTTCTCTACTGCACCACTCTGTCTCTATTAAATTAGTTGAAGCCAACCTCATCTGCCTAGGCCTCTATAATGGCAACGTTTCCAGTTTCATTCTTGCCTCCCTTTTGCTCCTTTGTCTTAAATCATACTCCCAGAGAAGCTAAAGTCTGGGAGAATGGTTTAAGACAAAAGTGCTTTTGTCTAAAATGAAGTTTCGGTGTAAAAATTAAATCATATAATCTTCCTTTTAAGACCCCTTAATGGCTTCTCCTTTTCCTTACAATAAAAGGAAAAATTGTTGATATGGTAAACAGGATTTTCCATCCTCTGGTCCGGCCCAGACTCCTTCTCTAATGTGGTAACCTTCTCATTAGCCACTCTGATGTCCTTTCAGTTTCTTAATTAACAAAATCTTTCCATCCTGATGGTTTTTGAGTATGCTATTTCTTCTTGAAAATTATTTTTTTTACATTCAACCAAGGTGGACAGAAAAAAAAGAAAATTAATTTTATAGGTATTCTCTGTCTCAATTCTTAATTGCATGTCTCATCAAACTTTTCACTCAATAGGACCTCCTCTAGTTTTCATCTAAATAAGTTTGTCCTGTTAGAGTGTCTATTATATTCTGCAATTTCTTTTGCAGTATTCATAATCAACTTTTCTTCTTTTCCTATATAATTTTGTGGATTTGACAAAATCTATTCTCTCTTTTAGATTATTACCTTCAAAAGTCAGAGGCTGTGTCTTTTTAATTCATCATGGTGTAATTTTAGCAAGTGATCCAGAACCTTGATTATAGATGAAATTTTGTAACCAAAAATAAGTAAAAGGATGGATATGTTTATTGGATCTATTCTTATCTAAATCAATAGATATTTAAGATTGGATATTTAAGATTATTTCAAAAATGAGTTAAGCAGGGTAGGAGTCCATGGCAAAGACGGGACTAGAACATATTGGACATGCAATGTCACAGCACATGTTTTTCATATGAATATGAGAAATACTTTTCCCCATAAATGTCTCTCAGTGTACTGTAATAAAATGTCAGCAAAAAGAACAAATGAAATATTATAATACGTGATATATATTATATAGCCATGCTCAACACGAACAGTTTCCTTTTCTGCAAAGTTACTATCATTAGCAAGATATTCTATTGACATTTATCCTAATCTTAATAATTATTGATACCCATAGCCATAATACAGAGTGTATATGGTTCCTCAAAACATGAAAGTGTCAAACCAAACTGTTTTCTTTCTTATTAAAATTTCTATTTTTAGATTTTTATTGTTATAGTCAATGCCTCCTAATTTATGTATATATAAACAAATTGTAAAAAAGTTGTGATTTAGGAAAACACATATATGTATACATAGGTACACACATATATACAAAAAAAGATGTCTAGTTAATAAACATAAACCATATTTTAAATAATTAATAAAATGGGTTAAAATCTAAATATAGAATGTTTTCATCTGTTATCACAGAAGATATCTTTTTTGTATATGGTAATATCGATGGTATTATAATATTAACATTATATATTCCATTATGTCACTCCCTCATTTATAAATTTCCTCTATATTTAATGACTTCTTTCTATATATTAGAGCCTGGGAACACTGTGAGACAAGTTCCTGCTCTCAGATATTGATATTCTAGAATGAGTGTTCTAGATTTCCACATTTGTTTAAAACATTCGTTAATATATAAAATGAGTCCCAAAAGAGGGCACTAGTTCCTTGCAGCAATAGAGGCTAGAAAATGATGTAGAAAATGATCTAAATATGCTTATTACAACTTTATTTGTGAGAGGAATTTAAAACAAGGAAAAATCAAAATTTTTTCAAAAGAGAATAGATGAAGGACATTTGATCAACTATTCTTCTAAAACAGCTACATCAATGAATGGGGCAGCAGGCCATATAACGTACACAATGAGGACTTCTATGTAGACCTTTTGATGTTTATGTACAATGCTGATGTCAACGCAAAATGCTTTTGAAATAAAGCATAGTTATTTTTAATGCAGAATTAACCCCAAAAAAATAAAAACTAGGACAAGACTGAAAGGAAACAGGAAGATATCTCCAGATGTTAGATATTAGTAATTTATTTATGGTATTTTTTGTATTAAAATAGAGCAAGAAAATACTTTAAAAATTCCTCACCTATGAAAACAATGTTTCTTGCTTTCATGTTCTATTATAGGAAAATAAAAGTCTTTGCTTTAAATATCCAGTATTTTATTTTCATTTATTAAAATCACATTTGATATTATAAGGTTTTAATAAGGCCAAGACAAAAAGTCAATTCATAAATAATGATGTCAGTGTCTACATATAAAGTGTAAAAATTAAGGCATGATATTATCTGATTTTATAAACAAAAGCCCAGATATCCTCAAAGCATTGGTTTAGCAAGCTACTTGAAAAAATATCTTTGTTGTGAATATAATTGCTTACTGTAAAACCGAAGTTAGTTACCAGCAGTATCAAAGACTTTCTCAAAGACAGCCTAAAATGTGATATTTTTAAGTAACTTTTTCTTTTCTGGAAAAAAATAGACTGATAGACAAGTTATTGCATTTTCAGTCAATCATGCTAATTTTATTTTTCTTATTTATTTGCCTGTTATTGGTCATTACACAATTTATTCTTAATCAGTGAAATAATATGTTTTCATCTTTAAGCACACAAAACTAATGGAAGTGTGTTAGAATCTGCCACCTGTTTTGTGTTTACCCTTTTGTTTTTTACTGAAAAACATCACTCTTTATAAATCATCAGAATTGTATAAAGCATCATTTTTATATATTCTCCTCACAATATGCCCTAAAGCTTGATTAAATACTTCTTTAATGATTTTCCCATTAATAAAAGTACCTAGACTGAAATAACCAGCATCCCTCCTTGTCCCTGTAACTTCCTGATCTTCATGGTTTGAAACATTAAATCAACTCCAAGGCTGGGGCTCAGCGCAACCCCAGCATCTGGGCTCAGTATAGTGCCAGTCCAATACAGCAAACTGGCAGTTCTCCATCAAGCAAGTCTGCTATTGGTGCTATGCTAATCCTGGGCCATATTTGTACCTGCTGATTTCTTAGATAATTCCTTGTCTCTGTATCTTATCCTCACTCTTTCCTAAAGTTGCAATAACTACAATCTCCTTTGGGTTGTCTTTTGTTTTTGCTGAAAGAAATATGTAGATGCCTAGATCCCTATCTGGTAAACTCTGATAAATGGCAAAGTTTGAAAGTCATTGCATTTACCCCACTCCATTAATCAAAAAATGCAATTGCCAAAATGATTACGTTCTCTTTTTGGTAAAGGGAAGTGATTAAATTCCCATGATTATTTCAGAGCTTACATGGCTGGAAATGAGCTGAACAAAAAAGATTTTTTACAAATACATTTTGTTGTGAAAAAATGTTTGTTTGCAAAATAGAGATTCAGTTATTGAACCAATCATTAAAATAATGTTTGTCCAGGAGCAAACATGAAGAAATAATGATTAGAATTGTAACAGAGTTTCTATTTTTGGACAGTATTCATTGTCAGCAAATTTGTTGACAATCTTTATAGTCAGCAAAGTGTAACATTCCATAAACCAATATTTAAAATAGTCTGCATTTTAACTAAATGAATGAAAACCTATGCAAATGCAATAAAGTTTCAAATAAAGTATTGACTGTTTTCTCACTATGTGTAGATAAACATGGTTTTTGAACAATAGAACCTCAATGATTCCTTTATGATTTTTTAATTAGGATCAATTAATTAACCTGTTATGAGACTGTGCAGCAGTTGTCTACTTGATGATATGAGTTAAAATGATGATTCTAAAATAGTGCAATAATAAATCAACATTTTATAGGATTTATATGTAATTAATGTGATCTAGAAGTACTCATTAAGTGTCTTTAATATAGTTATATAAAATTGCCTTTCTTGCAATGATTTTAAAGTTAGTAATGCAGATCATAAGGAAGTTCTTTTTTCTTTTTTTTTTTTTGAGACAGAGTTTCGCTCTTCACTCTTTCACTCTTGTTGCCCAGGCTGGAGTATAATAGCACTATCTCAGTTCACTGCAACCTCAGCCTTCTGGGTTCAAGTGAATCTCCTGCCCAACTTCCCGAGTAGCTGGGATTACAGGAGCCTGCCACCACTCCCAGCTAATTTTTGTATTTTTAGTAGGGACAGAATTTCACCATGTTGGCCAGGCTGGTCTCAAACTACTGACCTCAGGAGATCCTCCTATCTCGGCCTCCCAAAATGCTGGGATTACAGGCGTGAGCCACCTTGCCCAGTCTGTGATGAAGTTCTAAAATAAATTGCTTTCATTTTAAAATTGTGAACTTTAAAAGATGTACAGAAATGAGCCACAAAAGAAAATTAAACAAATCTATAAGGGCATGCCTATCATGTTATTTTCTCATAATGGATTATCAAAGAAAGCATCTTCATCATAAAAGTATACATATGTTAATATAACAATATTTTGCACAAACAATGTTTTTAACACTATACAAATATTTACTGTTCCTTAAATATAATCATTTTATTGTGTTCCTATCTGGAAATAAAAGTAAATAATGCAATATTAAATAGTGTAAGGACTCATTTTTATTTTTTGCTAAACTTAAACTACATTTTTTCTTTTTTTCTACTGATTCTAAAATATTGATTTGTTATTTAGCAGTTAGCATGTAAACAAGTATAATTTCATATTTTAATTTTTATTTTGTTAATGAAACATATAACTGAAACTATTTATTAAATATAGCATTTGAAATATTGAGATGTATTAGTTCATTCTCACACTGCTATAAAGAAATACCAGATACTGGGTAACTTAAAAAGAAAAAAGGGTTAATTGACTCAAAATTCCACAGACTATATGGGAGGCATGACTGGGAAGCCCTCAGAAAACTTTCAATTATGGTAGAAGCCAAAGGGGAAAAAGGCACATCTCACATGGCTCCAGCATGAGGATGAGATTGAAGGGGAAGGTGCTACATACTTTTAAACAACCAGATCTTGTGAGAACTCACTCACTACCATGAGAACAGCAAGGAGGAAATGAACATTTTGTTATATGTTTATTGGCTACTTGTATGTCTTCTTTTGAGAAGTGTTTGTTCATGTATTTTGCCAATTTTGTGAATGGGGTTATTTGTTTTTTGTGTGTTTATTTATTTAAGTTTCTGGATATTAGGTCTTTGTCAGATGCATAGTTTGAGAATATTTTCTCCTATGTTCTAGGTTGCCTGTTTACTCTGTTGATGGTTTCTTTTGCTATGGTGAAGCTTGGTTTAATGAAGTCCCAATTGTCAATTTTTGTTCTCATCGCAATTGCTTTTGGGGACTTAGTTAAAAATTTTTTTGCAAAGATCAATGTCAAAGAAGGATGTTTTCTAGGTTTTCTTCTAGGATTTTTTTTTATAATTTGAGGCGTTATATTCAAATATTTAATCCATCTTGAGTTGATTTTTGTGTATGGTGAAAAATAAATTCTGTTCTTCAGCATGGGGCTAGCTGGTTATCCCAGCACCATTTATTGAATAGGGTGTCCTTTCCCCATTGCTTTTGTCAGCCTTGTTGAAGATCAGATGGTTTTAAGTGTGTGACTTTATTTCTGAGTTTTCTATTCTTTTCCATTGGTCTATGTGTCTGTTTTTGTATTAGTACCATGCTGTTTTGTGTGACATACTATAACCTTATAGTATAATTTGAAATTGGATAGTGTAATGCTTCTGGCATTGTTCTTTTTGCTTAGTATTACTTGGCTGTTTGGGTTCTTTTTTAGTTCTCTATGAATTTTAGAATCATTTTTTAAAATTTTGTGAAGAATGAAATTCGTAGTTTGATAAGAATAGTGTTGAATATGTAGATTGTTTAGGGCAGAATGGCCATTTAAACAATATTGATGCTTCCAATCCATAAGCATAAAATGTTTTTTCTATTTATTTGTGTCATCTCTGATTTCTTTCATCAATGCTTTTAGTTCTCCTTGTAGAAATTTTTCAGCTTCTTGATTAGCAGTATTCCTAGGTATATCATTTTAGTGGCTATTGTAAATGGGATTGTGTTCTTGATTCAACTCTCAGCCTGGACATTATTGATGTATAGAAATGCTACTGATTTTGTACATTCTGTATTATGAAACCTTATTAAAATTATTTATCAGTTCTAGTAGCCTTTGACAGAGTCCTTAGGGCTCATAAGTATAGAATCATATTACAGAACATGAATTTTTAAATTCTCATGTCCATAAATTTGCCTGCTGTTATTGAGATTAATGCTCCTGTTTTAACATAACCATATAATCTTTGGTATATTATTTAAATTTATTAATTAGAGCCTTGATATTTTACTACCTGTAAATTTTACAGTTATGCAAAATCTCAAACATTAAATCATGAAGTCTTTCTTTTTCATTTTAAAATATTTGAATATGACCAATTATATATATAGGAAAAAATCACTCTTTCTAATAGCTTCTTCAAAGTAGAAATAAATTTATCTATAGCACTAATGATATTTCTCTTCACTCATAACATTGACAAACACCTTTCTTCATTTCATAATATGTATGCTGAAAATACGCTATACACACACACACACACACACACACACACATATACACATTCCCACACAAATGCTTAGATTGATGGATAAATAGGTAGGTAGATACATACATACATAGATACGAAGACAGCTAGATAGATGTCAATAGATTTTCTGTTGTGGTGTCTCATTGAGGATTTTCATAATTTCCCATCAATCATATCATTTCATGACATTTTTTTTTTCTTTTTTTTTTTTTTTTTGAGACAGAGTCTCACTCAGTCACCAGGCGCCAGGCTGGAGTGCAGTGGCACGACCTTGGCTCACTGCAACCTCCGCTGCCCGGGTTCAAGCATTCTCCTGCCTCAGCCTCCGGAGTAGCTGGGACTACAGGCGCGCGCCACCACGCCCAGCTAATTTTTTTGTATTTTTAGTAGAGACGGGACTTCACCATGTTGACCAGGACGGTCTCGATCTCTTGACCTCGTGATCCGCCTGCCTCGGCCTCCCAAAGTGCTGGAATTACAGGCGTGAGCCACCGCGCCCGGCCCCCATTTCATGACATTTTTAAAGCCATGTGTACATGTACTATTTCAAATAAATATAAAAGTAGAGTTGCATATGATATCACCTTATAAAATTATTCTACAGGATGGCTAAGGGCAGATATTGTTACAACTCCTCATTGACATAAAATATTAACCATTTTAACATCAGTTAACATGTTTCTCTATTATATTACATAGCAACTTGTTCAATTTTTATTTCCCGTCATAGATAAGTTTATTATCGTATGGAGTAGATATAATGGCAATTTGTTTAGGGATGTGCTTCATCTATAATTAATTTTTTAAAGTATATAAAAGTTTCAAACTAATATCAGAGAGAAAAGATTCACATATATTAATAAGTTAAGGAATATGTGGAATATTAAAACCTGAAGAGAGAATTTTTAAAAAGTAATTGCTTAAATAAGTTATTAACAACATCTAAATAAGAGAATAACCAAAAAAGTAATTGACAGCAGTGTTTAAAGATTAGAATGAAATTACTTTATTTTGTGAATTTTACTTATATATGCCATAATTTTATCATTCAATTAATTGATATTAATCTTCTAGTGGGTTCTAAACATATTATTTTATACTTTTTTTTAAAAAAGGACACTCTTCTAGTACTTTCTTCAATAATACACAACATAATCTCTTTACCTAGAGATAAAAGTTTACTATTTGTGCAATTACTCGTTTCTAATTTCCAAATAGTTTTCAAAATTACTAATAAGCCCTTGATTTCAAAGAATTTTCCACTTTCTACCCTCTTATTAAAATGTTATTTGAATATGTATGAATGTGAATATACACATAGATTTTCCTAAGGTCAAGTATAGAGGATATTAAATCCATTATATTTGAGAAATCAGTAAAATATTTAAATAAGGAATTTTAATGTTCAAAGTTTAGGGATATAGAAATTTCATGATAAATTTTATGTCATGTGAAATTTAAGTATACATGACAATTAGACTTTGAGGTCACAGTTAATTTAGGTACGAAATGAAAGTGTAGGAGACAGCTTAGGAAATCATTTAATTAAAAACTATTTTTTTCAATTAAAAGAGTTTTTTTTCTTTTATGAAATAACATAACTGAGACTTACCTTAGACTTCATTTTTATTCTTTAAACTTTAATCAAAATGAAAGACATGAAAGCATGTGTTACAGAATAGGAGATACTGCAGATGTGTTATTAATTTCAGTTAGAAGGGATTCTAAACTTGAGGTAATTGCACTGACCAAACTTTGTTTGAGGACATTATTTACATCTTGTATTGATTCGTCTAAGACTTAGGCGGAGGATAGTTTAATGCATTCCGTACTAAATGGCAACAGTTTAACCAAAAGCTAATAAAATTTACAGTGATTTTAATTGCAAATTCACCTAAGCTTTAATGAATACTAACTCAGACCATTGAGAATGCTAACAGAAACTAATTTTTTTTTTACACCCTGCTCCCAGAAAGTAAGATTTTTTAATAAATATTTATTTAGCCTAATAAGTATTTAAAATCCATGTAAATATACTTACAATAATATTTAAAATGGATATCAGCTTCTGGAGGGCTATTATTGAGAGCATATTTAATAACTGCTATTAGGAAATCCTACTGCCTGTGAAATATTATTCACTACATCTCATTTAGTACGATATATTTTAATTATAATTTGGAGAAGCCTAATCAAGCATTTTCACAAAATAAACAGACCACTAAGACTAGACTGTATTTCTCCTTCTGAACAATTTACTATCCTCCCAAAAGGTGCAAATGGATCTTTAACTTTCAAATAGAGTTGATGCAGAAAGGTTGATCTGTATTGATGTAACCTGCTCTTCCAGACAGTCCATTTATTTATCAAAGAGGCTTCCTAAATTAGTGAAAATAGGGCTTAAACATTCTGTGAACTGTCTGTAATATGTGTATTACTTAGGTGAAATGCAGACTATGTAGCATATTATGGGAACAAATCAATTTTATTCAATTGCATTTTAGTTCTCTGACACTAATTGGATCTAATCAGGGATTTTTGCTTTTCAGACAACTTCCAGACTACAATCAGATAAGAATCTCCCTACTCTGGCCTTATTTCTGTATAATATTTTTTCCATGCTGAGTTTGTGGTAAAGACAATCTAAAGATTTTAGCACTCTTAACACATTTTCTTGTTGAAATGTAGTTTCCTCCCCCAAAGCTTCTTCTTCATGTCCAATATCAGCTAGCTTTCAGGGTGGATAATATGGTTTGGCTCTGTGTCCCCACCCAAATCTCACCTTGAATTATAATCCCCATAATCTCCTCATGTCAAGGGCAGGACTAGGTAGAGGTAATTAAATCAAGGAGTCGGGTTCCCCCATGCTGCTCGTGTGATAACGAGTGAGTCTTATGAGGTCTGATGATCTAAAAGCATCTGGCATTTCCCCTGCTTGCACTCACTTCATCCTGCCACTCTGTGAAGAGATACCTTTCTCCATGATTCTAAGTTTCCTGAGGCTTCCCCAGCAATATGGAACTGTGAATCAACTAAACCTCTCTCCTTTGTAAATTACCCAGTCTTGGGTATTTTTTCATAGCGATGTGAAAACAAACTAATACAGTAAATTTGTACCACAGAGAGTGGGGTGCTGCTAAAAAGACACCCAAAAAATGGTAGCGACTTTGGAACTAGGTAACAGGCAGAGGTTGGAACACTTTGGAAGGCTCAAAACAGACAGGAATATGTGGGAAAGTTTGGAACTTCCTAGAAACTTGTCAAATGGCTTTGACCAAAATGTTGATATTGATATGAACAGTAAAGTCCAGGCTGAGGTGATCTCAGATGAAGATGAGGAACTTGTTATAAACTAGAATAAAGGTCACTCTTGCTATGCTTTAGCAAAGAGATTAGCAGCATTTTGACTCTGTCCTTGATCTGCGGAGCTTTGAACTTAAGAGTGATAATTTAGAATATCTGGCGGAAAAAAACTTTAAGCAGCAAAATGTCAAGAGGTAGTAGAGTATGAAAGTATGGAAAATTTGCAGCCTGATAATGAGATAGAAAAGAAAAACTTGGCCAGGCACTGTGGCTCATGCCTATAATCCCAGGGCTTTGGGAGGCCAAGGCAGGTGGATCATGAGGTCAGGAGCTTAAGACCATCCTGGCAAACGTGGTGAAACCCCGTCTCCACTAAAAATACAAAAATTAGCCAGGCGTGGTGGCATGCACCTGCAGTCCCAGCTACCAAGAGGCTGAGGCAGGAGTATGACTTGAACCTGGGAGGTGGAGGTTGCAGTGAGACAAGATCACACCACTGCACTCCAGCTTTACATTTCTAGTTTGGTTTGCCAGAGTGAGACTAAAAAATAAATAAATAAATAAATAAATAAAAGAAAAATAAAAATAAAAGACAAACCCATTTTCTGGGGGAGACATTGAAGCCCTCTGGATAAATCTGCATAAGTAACAAGAAACTGAATGTTAATCACCAAGCCCATGGGAAAAATGTATCCAGGACAAGATCAGAGACCTTCACAGCAGCCCTTCCCATCATAGACTTTGAGGTCTTGGAGGAAAAGTTGGTTTCCTGGGCCAGGCCCAGGCCCTGCCTGTTCTGTCCAGCCTTGGGACATGCCACCCTGCATCCCAGCTGCTTCAGCTCCAGTCAGGGCTAAAAGGGGCCAAGGTAGAGTTCTGGTCATTGTTTTAGAGGTTACAAGCCCAAAACCTTGGCAGCTTACACATAGCCTTGGGCCTGCAGGTGCACAGAAGTCAAGAATTGAACTTTGGGAATCTCTGCCTAGGTTTCAGAGGATTTATTAAAATGCCTGGAAGTCTAGGCAGAAGTTTGCTACAGGGATGGACCCCTCATGGAGAGTATCTGCTAGGACAATGCAGAAGGGAAATGTAGGGTTGGAGCACTCACACAGAATCTCCACTGGGACACTGCCTAGTGGAGCTGTGAGAAGAGGGCCACCATACTCCAGATCCCAGAATGGTAGATCTACCAACAGCTTGAAGCATGTATCTGAAACAGCCACAGACACTCAACGCCAGCACTTGAAATCAACCAGAAGAGGGGCTGTACCCTGCAAGGCCATGGGGTGGAGCTGCTCAAGACTATGGGAGCCCACCTTTTGCATCAGCGTTACCTAGATGTGAGACATGGCGTCAAAGGAGATTATTTTGGATATTTATGGTTAAATAGTTGCCTTATTGGATTTTGGACTTGCACTTGCATGGGGCCTGTAACCCCTTTGTTTTAGCCAATTTGTCCCATTTGGAATGGGTGTATTTACCCAGTCCCTGTACCACCCCCCACACCATTGTATCTAGGAAGTAACAAACTTGCTTTTGATTTTACAAGATCATAGGAAGAAGGGACCTGCCTTGTCTCAGATGAGAGTTTGGACTGTGGACTTTTCAGTTATTGCTGGAATGAGTTAAGACTTTGAGGGATGTTGAAAATGCCTGTGTTTTGAAATGTGAGGGCATGAGATATTGGAGGGGTCAGGGGCAGAATGATATGGTTTGGGTCTGTGTCCCCACCCAAATCTCACCTTGGTTTGTAATCCCCATAATCCCCATGTGTGAAGGGCAGGATCATGGAGGCAATTTCCTTCATGCTCTTTTTGTGATAATGAAGTGCCAGCATCACAAGATCTGATGGTTTTATAAGCATCTGACGTTTTCCCTGCTTGCACTCATTCTGTCTCCTGATGTCCTGTGAAGAGGTACCTTCCACCATAATTGTAATTTTCCTTAGGCTTCCCCAGCCATGTGAAACTGTGAGCCAATTCAACCTCTTTCCTTTATAAATTACCCAGTCTTAGGTATTTCTTTACAGCAGTGTGAGAATGGACTAATACAGTGGGACTTGCCTTTTCTTACATTTCTAGTTTGGTTTGTTATAATACATATAGGAATAATGCTTTAGGAATAGCATCTGACTTATATTGCTACATAAAAATGTATTCATAAGGATCCTTTGTGGAGTTCCTAATTTACCCTTCAGCCTTTGCTTTGGGAACTCACCACTGCTCTTAGATTATGTGTACACCCTCTGCCTCCTTTTGTTATCACTCATAAGTTTACTTAAGGTAATAATATTTTTACTTCAAAAACTGTGTCTGAGAAGAGAAAACTCATAGCCTGTCCTAAATATTGAGACTTGATCAGGCTGTAAGATTACTGTCTGACTCAGGGCCATACCTCTGTGTGTCTGTTCAGAGAATGACTCATGGAATCAGTCTGGAAGCCAAAGAGGTCACTTGGTTTGGAAAATGAGAAAATATTCCATGCTGACTCATTTAGGTCATGATAGAGTTTTCGTTTCCATGTGATTGAAGAGCTATGGAACAGCTGTGGAAGAATACAGCCAATGTCCTGAATAATACATGGCACCTACAGAGTAAAAAAATAGTTTATACCTGAAAACCTTGTCCTGAAAATTGGAGTGCTCTTTGGGAATTCCCAAGGCATAGAAATCACTAGAAACAAGTTGTTCACTGAGTAAACCTTTCACTGTGTTTATGAAAGTGTGGTCAGGGTTTTATTCTCCTGAGGGAGGAAATGTTCCCTCCATCTTGCAGAAACAGCACTTTCAGATAATTTATGTGACCACCACTTAGAGGAAGCAGATAATAAATTTAGAGTCTGAGAATGCAGGAGATGAGGATATTTAGAAGTACTTCAAGCAAAAAAAAACAAAAATTGGAAAAGGAATATTCAGTCTTTTGAAGATGATTTGCAATGTATCTTTTTATTTTCTTTTTCCTTAAGAAATAATAATTTGTTGCAAAAAGCCTACTAATAAATGTGAAACTAAAGAAAGAGAGCATACTTCTAAAACCTCCTCAGATCATGGTTTGAAGAATATGATGCGGAAAGTGAAATAAATCAAAGAACCAGGATCAATCCTCAGATAAAGAACAGTACAGGACAATTCCTTGTCCCCACATTCACCATAAGGGATACAAATAAACATTTTAGTGTTAAGAATTCCATTTCCAAATTCAATTTGTTATTCAATATATTATGTGCATTTAAATAAAATTCTTCTATATACAATATAGCAACAGTTCATTTAAGTATAGAGCATTTGCTACATTTCAGTGTTCAATGTGAATAGTGCATGTGATGTGAAAATTCTTGGAAATTCAGAAGAAAAAAAAACTTAGGTTTTCTGTGTCTTTCGGAGAGAATGTGTTTAAATTCTGTTGAATATGAGGGTGACCTTAGAGCAGGAAACCAGAAAATAAATTTAAAGATAGGTATTCAGTAAAACATTTTCATAAGTTTTACAAATTTTATTTCAATGTTAACTGAACAGGAGACTATTTGTTTATCACTTTTTAATGTTCCTTTTTTGGCAAATGTCATTTACAATGAGAAAATCCAGTATTTGCAATATAAAAGAGTGATTTTTCCATTAACGGTAGAATTCTTTGCAAAGGTCAAGACTATACTATTAGCACACTTTTCTTCCCAATGATGTTACACATTTCTTTGGCCACCTGAAGTTTAATCCTTGTGATTATTTTTCAACTCCTTGTCACCATAATTTTTCCTTTGTATATTATTCCATTTTAATTTCTTGGTGATTTTAATATGATCTCTCCTTCATGACTATATCTTGCTATATGTTAAAGGAAATGCACGGCTTTCAAATTTCTCCAAATCTTATGTCTAAACTATTTATATCACGTGTGTCAAAACTCCAGTACTAATTCTGTGTGTAATGTGACAATGTACACAGTAGACTTTACTTATATGCCATTATATATTTATAACTAAGACAAAGTCAAAAATCATGTTTGATAATGGTTTTAAATACTTTTCATGCCAGGCTAGGTGGCTCACGCCTATAATCCCAGCACTTTGGGAGGCCGAGGCGGGTGGATCACTAGGTCAAGAGATCGAGACCATCCTGGTCAACATGGTGAAACCCCGTCTCTACTAAAAATACAAAAATTAGCTGGGCATGGTGGCGCAGCCTGTAGTCCCAGCTACTCAGGAGGCTGAGGCAGGAGAATTGCTTGAACCCAGGAGGCGGAGGTTGCGGTGAGCCAAGATCGCGCCATTGCACTCCAGCCTGGGTAATAAGAGCGGAACTCCCTCTCAAAAAAAAAAAGAAAAAAAAAACTTTTCATTGATGAAATTGCATATGCATAAATAAATGGCTCTGCATACTCTAATTCCATCCAAATAATTGCTTATTTGAATGTTTTTAATAGTCCTGTTTTACTCAGAAAATAGAGGATAATTTAAAAAGTAAGTTCATACTTATAATGACTGCAATAAAAAGTCAAAAATAGTTAATTAAATAATTTTCTTAAGAACAGTCATATTTTCTTTTGATCACTATAAACTACCTATGTCATAATTTGTTTTAGTTTTCTTTTGCTTTTCTCTTAAAAATACTGAGAAGTAGAACACAGTATTATTCAAACTTGGAGATATTTGTAATCACTGTTGAATTCATATATATAACATATGGTGAAAATAACAGAATATTAATAAAGTTTAGGGTTTTAAAATAACTACCTACAAAAATTGTAATCCACCTTATTATGAAATTCCTTTTGTCAGACCTTCCTTGAAAAAATTGAAAAAAAATTAGACAAAAAAAAAACATAAACATGTTTGCAGGTACATTCATCCAGTATAGTCTATCTGATATACTAACATAGATAGTCTAACTGCCTTTAAAATATAATATAATAATTATTTTATATGTCTTTTGAAGAGAATATATTTATTTAGAACCTCTTCGTCCCTTTAATTAATCTGAAACTGAAGAATCCTCTTTTGCTATGATGTATAGTAAAGACAAAAATATTTATTTATGTAAGCTAATTTTAAAAATTCTGTTCTTACATTTAGTATATATTTTTGGCTGTTGAGGAAGACAACAGCCAAAATTGATAATTTATAAACTGTCTTTTAAAAAATATTTTGAAATAGGTTAAATAATTTTTTTCTTAATTTATCTCTGTGAAACTACTAATGAAAAGGTAATGAATTCAAGTTAGAATAGTTTTACCAATTGGAGATCCTACTGAAAATTGCAAGAAGTGATTATAATCAATGTCTACTATGGGAAATTTGAGACATTTCTTTCATTATGACTTAGGTTTTCTCCAAAAGCAAACTCCAGACATGGACGTGGGAACAATTAGGATATTTGGGATGTGATCTGTGAAGGCAGCAAGTGAAGAGGTGGGAGAGTGTGACGGAGCAGGAGGGACCCATACAGAGTAGTTATTTAGCTGGTTATCACTGAGCCACTACTGCTCACTGCAACAGATGTTCCTCCAAATGAAACTCACAATTGTTTTTCCACAGCACAGAGGCTGCAGATTTATCCATGTCATCTTGTCCCTCGTTGGTTGAGGTTAACTTCAAGGATATTAACTTTCTCTATTTAATAACTGTTGAGAAAGCTGCTTGGATATGAGAGAAAACTGTGTTGCCGAAAACCCAAGTCATCCAGAAAGCAGCGATGTGGGAGGCAGCCCGTGTGTGCAAAGAAGGTCCCCTCCAGCTATCCTAAAGTCCAAGCTGGCCCACAAGATATAGAACTGGCACAAAAGGAGTCTGTTATAGTGTTACAGTTAATATTAGGCTTAACATAATGAAAAGGTTACTCAGAAAAAAAAAATGTAGTTTTTTTTTTTTTTTTTTTTTTTGAGATGGAGTCTTGCTCTGTCTGCCAGGCTGGAGTGGAGTGGCACCATCTTGGCTCACTGCAACCTCTGCCTTTCGGGTTCAAGTGATTCTCCTGTCTCAACCTCCCGAGTAGCCAGGACTATAGGCACGTGCCACTACACCCGGCCAATATTTTGTATTTTTAGTAGAGTCAGGGTTTTACTATGTTAGCCAGGCTGGTGTTGAACTCCTGACCTCGTGATCCATCCTCCTCGGCTTCCCATAGTGCTGGGATTACAGGCATCAGCCACCATGCCCAGCCATAGATTTTAATACATACTTCTTTGGGAATATTTTTTTAAAATAATTCCTTATTAAAACTGCATACTTTCTACATGACTTATATTCTTATATTTTACTTATAAAGTTTTGCAGTATATATTGTGAGGTTTAGAGTGTTATTATTTTTTTTTATTTTAATGGTTACCCTTAATTTTTTAGCATGAATTCTTCATTAATTTTTTTTTTTCCAAATCCAAAACTTATCTTCTCCTGATAGTAACAAGTATTGTATCATATGATTGCCCACTGCATACTGCTTATTTGTTATAATTGGAAAATTTAATTTTATATTTTCAGTGGTTATTATGATATTAGTCATTGCTTATTCTGTTAAAAAATGCCTTAAAACATAGCAGCTTCAAACATTTATTATATCAGAGTTTCTGTGAGTCAAGAATGTGCATGTGGCTTAGCTGGGTGTCTCTGGCTCAAGAATTTGCAAGCCGCGGTTCATGGCTCTGGCTTCATCAGAAGTCTCAATTGAGACTCATCTGCTTCCAAGCTCACTCACATGTCTCTTGGCAGGCCCTGGTCCCTTGACACATGGACTGTCCGTAGGGTGCCTGAGAACATAGTAGCTGGCTTTCTCCAGGGTGAGATCCAATGGAGAACAAGAGAGAGAAGACGTCTAAGTCAGCAGCCACAGCTGCTTTTGTGAGCTAATCTCTGAAGTGACATTCCCTCACTTCAGTCATTTTTCTTAGAAATAAAAGTTCAGCCTACACTCAAAGGAAAGGAATAACAATAATGCATAAATACTAAGAGGAAAGGATTACTGTGGGTCATGGTAGAGATTGGCTATCAATAATTGTAACTTAATATCAGTCAAATTTTAATTTAATTGGCTCACAAATTTATCGATTTTCCTTGAATTTTTACCTTTTATCTAATCATACTTTCTTAGTCTATTTGGGCAGCTATGACAAAATACCATAAGCTGGGTAATTTAAAAACAAAGGAAATTTGTTTCTGCTTAGCACTGGAGGCTGGAAATTCCAAGATTCAAGACACCTGCAGATTGAGTGTCTGGTGAGAGTCTGGTTCAGAGAATGCTACCTTATTTCTGTGTCCTCACATGGAAGAAGGGACAAGGAAGGGCTCTATGGTTTCTTTTGTAAGGGCACTAATTCCATTCATGAAGGCTCTGCCCTCATGAACTAATTACCTCCCAAAAGCCCCATTTCCAAATGCTGTCACATAGGAGGTTAGGTCTCAATATAGAATTTTTTTTTTTTTTTTTTTTTTTTTTTTTTTTTTTTGAGATAGAGCCTCACTCTTTTGCCAGGCTGGAGTGCAGTGGTGTGAGCTCTGCTCACTGCAACTTTTGCCTCCCGGGTTCAAGGGATTCTCCTGCCTCAGCCTCCTGAGTAGCTGGGACTACAGGTGCATGCCACCATGCCCTGCTAATTTTTGTATTTTGAGTAGAGATGGGGTTTCACCATGTTGGCCAGAATGGTGTCGATTTCCTGATCTCATGATCTGCCCGCCTCAGCCTCTCCAAGTGTTGGGATTACAGGCATGAGCCACTGCGCCCAGCCAGGATTTCATCTTTATATCCCTGCAAATACCTTTTTAAAATCTGTGCTATTAATAAGAGTTTAGCTAAATTAAAATTATTTACTCTTGCAAATAGTATTCTATCTATTCCTATGGATAAAATATGTTGATGTCAATCTTTGTTTAGGTATTTTGCATTTTCTGTGATCATTACAAAACATTTTAATTATCCCTGAGAATCTCTACTCCTGTTGTGAAGTGTTTAGTTTTTCACTTATCCTTTGACTTGCTCAATACTAGAGAGTATACTTTCAACAAGATATATAATTGTACTTGTTTTTGCAGAACATTTCAGAAATTGTGTCTCTTTTTTTGTATCATACTGTTTTTTTTTCTCCCATAATCTCTTACTTTTCAAACTCCACACATTGGTACAAAAATATTTATTGAGTGTTTATTATGCTACATGCATACTTTTATGTAGCAGGAGTACTGAAATGATTCCACCTCTACACATAAAGATCCCTGCCTTCTCTGTCTTTACATTTTAGTTTAATTTAATTTAGTTTTATTAAAATGATTCTTTTGATAATATGTTTAAACATCTTAAACACACTTATAATTATTTTAGAATTATTTTATAAAATTAATCTTTTCTAGATTCACTTCTTGTCCATAAAAAAGCAATTGCCAGAAAGGCTGATTATTTGTCTAAGACGTTATCTTTGGTCTGTGTTTGTAGTTTCTGGGGCAATATCTGGCATATTTAGATTCACTACAAATCATTGTTAATGGGTGATTGTTGCTTCGTTGGGTCTCTTCTATATTAAACTCTCTCCTTTTTTGTTCTGAAATTTTGGTTGGCAGGATTTGTTGGACGAAATGAATGTTTTGTTTGTTATTTTTATCTTCATGTTGTGCCACTTTCAAATATCCTTTCCTGACTAGTCCTTTTGTACCTCCTTCATTTAGCATCCTGAGCTCCCCTGAATATAACATCATCTCTGAGCTTTCGTGCTAAAAGATGTTGGGTGTGACAGATCCAGATGCCAGCCACAGGGGGCTTGATTGGTTTCTGATGGATAAGAAGGAGCTTTTGTTTTCTTTATTCATCATGATCTTGTCTTGTTATAAAACCAAATCTCAAGGGAATGAGTTAGTAGTAGTTTTCTCAGCCCCATTCCAGCCCTTGCTTCCAAGGTTTGAACTAGGTTCTAGTTGTGCTTCTTGAGAGAAACAGAGTCTACTCTATAGGATGTGAACCTCCAGCTTCTGCTGCCTGCATTTTAGCCCAGAGGCCAAAGGTTTCAGCCACAGTCACAGCTCTGCATTTCTTCTACTCCCTATATGACACATTCATATTTCAGTCTCTTTCTCCTAAGTTTACACATTTCTATTTTTCTCCTATTTACCTATTTCATTTGCTCTTGGAATCCGTGTCATATAAATGGTTTGCCAAATTATGACTCAGTATATCATGATGACACATTGTGAATGTTCAAGAAATATATATCATGTGTAGTGTGTCGCAAACTTTAATAACCTTAGACAAGTTACTTCTTTGATAATAATCCTGCACTGTGCATATATATATATATATATATATATTTTTTTTTTTTTGAGACAGAGTCTCACTCTGTCGCCCAAGCTGGAGTGCTGCAGTGTGATCTTGGCTCGCTGCAAACTCTGCCCCCTGGGCTCAAGTGATTATCATGCCTCAGCCTCCTGAGCAGTTTGGGTTACACGCATGCATTACCATGCTGGGTTAATTTTTGCATTTTTAGTAGAGATGTGATTTTACCACTTTGGCCATGCTGGTCTCGAACTCTTGGTCTCAAGTGATCCCATCCACCTCAGCCTCCCAAAATGCTGAGACTACAGGCGTGAGCCACTATGCCTGGCCCACAGTTTATACTTTTAAATGGCTGCTAATGACACCAAGAATCTGCTTAGGGTTATGAGTAGACAAGTGCTATGACATAAACATTCTGTTGCTAACAGGAGAATGATTTCAAAGATGAAAAAAAGATGTAAAGAAAATTTAGAAGGACAACACAGCAGATAGCACAGAAGATGATGAAGCTTTCAAGTACAGTGAAAGTCAGGGGACTTGATAGAATGTGGACTTAAGAGGTCCGAAAAACGTAGTGAGGACTCTCAAGAGAATATTCAGGTTGATGAGAATGAAAGAAAGCTTGTCATGTTTGCTTTAGGTCATAACTAATTGGGACAAAACACCAGGCAATTGATGATATAGGGCTGTACACCTGGAAACTGATTAGAAGAGAAAACTCATGTAAAAATGAGGAAAAATTCAGAGCCCTTATTATTAATAATAGGTGCCATTATAGTAGAACCCTTTTTAATGTAGTCATAAATAGAGATATTTATTCAACCTACATGTATTAAGCATCCACCATCGCCAGATACCTTTTAGGTGCAGGGTCTAAAGCTGGCCAAAGTGTCTGTCCTCTTAGTGGGTAAGACAGAATATAAACATATTAACCCATGCTTCAAATGCAAAAACAACCAAACAAACAAACAAAAAACTTGGAATTTAGAAAAATAAAACAAGGAGGATGGATGCCATCTCAGGACTTGCAGTTTTAAAGAGTGGTCGAGGAGAAGCTCATTGATGAAGCACCATTTTGAGACTTCATGGAAATAAGATTCATGGTGATGAAGAGTGTCCTGGAAAAACTGATCTTCTGGCAATAACTAACTAACTGAGATAAAATAAATAATGAGATTAGGCAAGCAGTGGTGTAAAGGAATGAGAAGAATTAATAGGAAGGAAGAAAGTAGTCTAAAAGGCATCTAATGCTTTACTAAATATAGGGTTTTTTTAAATAATTAAGTTTTACTTAATTAGATCTTAGAGCCAAATTTCATAGAATTATGATATTTGGAGGCCAAATTGTAGTGGATATGTAATACAGTTTTCTAGAAACAGTAAATAAAAATTGTTTTGAGGTTAGCCAGATATTAAAATACATTAATAAGCTATAGTATTAAAAAGGTGTGACATTGAAATAAGAAAAAGCACAAATAAATAAACCTATAAAGAGAAGTTAACTTTGTGATAAATGAGGTATGTAAAATCACTGATTAAAAGATAGTTGATAAATGGTATTAACATAATCATTTATTCACTGGAAAAACATAACAGGTCCTATACTACATGATTCACAAATATTTACAACTTAAATTTCAGATGGTTAGAAAAACATACTGAGATGACATTATAGTAAAAATATTATGTACAAGTATTAAAATAAATTAATAATCTCCAGAAATTTTGGAAATTAAAAGGAGATGAATAAATGATTGCTGATTCAGCTCACTAGTGAAATTTGAGCAGTCCTGTAAGAACAGAAGTAGATAAGAGACACAGCAAGGTTGTTCAAGTCACCAATTCTCAGAAAAAAACATAAATGGTGACATACACCTCTAAGGTAGGATGTGATAAAGCTGAAATTGAAGAATTTTTTTGAAAGTCCATATAAGAAACATGTAGAAATATAAAATACATATATAATCACTAGAATTTTGCCAGAAAAAAATAAATTCTGCTAAGTTATGCAATTATAGCTGCTTTAACCATGCTGGAGATTGCAGAATTATTTTATTCAGAAACGTGAATAGTGAGGCTCAAAATTCAGGAACATGAATCATAACTTAGCACTAGATAGAAATAAAATACTGAAAACAAACTTATAAGTTGTGAAGTTCAAATTGGCTAATTGAGGGATTAAAGCCCTCCAATCTCAAGGTTACCCTCAGCTCCAAGAATGCTGACAGAAGGTTCCCGAATTCCCTGTGGAAAGTCAACAGCCAGAGGGAAAATCCACACCAGCGACTGGTATTTGGAGGCCTCCATGAACTCTTTAAGCCCACACATTAAACAAGAGTTGAAAAAAGATCCATGAGAAAGTACAGTGTTTTGAAATTTCAAGAGACCTGAGATAAAGACTAAATCTTAAAAGCTACCAGATTAAAATACATGCTACACACAAATCATAATTATGGATCAGATAACTTGCTGCCACACAAGAGCACCAATGGAATCATGAAGCCATTAGAGAAATTCCTTTATAATCTGAGGGGAGATGATTTCACTTCCACATTATATGCCCAAATCAGTATTGACATATTAGAATAAAGACCCTTTTAAATTGAAAAGCTCTCAAAAAAATTACTTTTTATGATCACATTATCAGAAAGCCAATGGAAGTTGTGTGTGGCAAATTGGAAGGAAAGAATACATCAATAAAGAACAAAGACAATGTGGTAGATAATCGTGCCCTTAGGAGGATTATTCTACCCTTTTCTTGGAAGGCTATCTCAAAACTTGCCCAGGTGAATGGCATCTGAGTGGAAGTGAAGAGTGTCACTTCCAGAGGAAGACTGTAAGTCACCTTTAGTGCATTTAATTAGTGCTGAAGTTTATTTGGAATGAAATATTCAAATTTTGCTCTTAAGTAATTCTTATTATTATACAAATGAGTTTTGAAAAAGTCAGGACAAAACATTTTTAAACTATATAATTCCATAACAAAAGTGTTTATTATAGAAGACACTGAAGATATGGCAGGTAATCAGCCTACTTAGAGATTCTCATATTATTGTGGTTTGGCCTTTCTTCTACTCCACTAAGTCACTTTTTAAAATGTGGAATTAACATGAAAGTGTTTCTATTTTACTTCAGCTTCACAAAAAATGTTTAGTTACAGATTCTTATTAGACAGCAGTGGTAATTTTGAAATTTGATTATTGATTCACACAAGGACAAATTTTATTTTAGGTTATTTTGGATATGTACATGAATTCCAGAAATACAGATTTTTTCATTTTTTATTCTGTACCTAATTATTTTTTACTTCAAAAATAGTTCTTTTATAATAAGTGAGCCTTAGATATTGTTTTGAGCCAGGAGAAATCAAGCTGTATTCATTCTCCTTACTCATAAACCATTTCCTGCACATCAGAAATGGTTTATCATATGTATATTTTATTCCTAGATGTGAAGCATGTGGAATTACTTTTGAATTTTCTTTCCCTAAAGGTAAAACTGAGAAACCTATTCACGTTAAAAAATATTTAAACTATTATAGAATAATTAGAAGGGAGGAAGGAAATTTACAGTGTTTCATTGTAAAGAATGTTAGAATTCAGATGAAAAATTTCCTGATGTCATAGCCTTTTCTATGTAGTTTATATGGCCCTTCAGTTATGTATGTCCTTTCAATTTTATATGTACCATTTCATTTTATTAAGTTTTGTTTTGTTTTGCAAAATCTCATTGCCTTTTTATCCCCATTCTCCCCTACTTTAAGCCACCAGCAAACTGCTATCCTCAAGTACAAATTGCTTAGATGCCAATTATCCAAAAAAATTTTATCTAAACAATTCTATTTCATGTTTAAAAAAATCCTGTATTATATTTAGGCATTTGTCTTTAGTTAGATATCTTAAATTTTCAAAAGATATTTTTATGAATATATTTTAAAATTTTGCCAAATAGCACTAGAAACAAGTTGAAAAATGGCACTCAGAACAACCTGATTTTTTTTTTAGAATTTATTTTTATAACTGTTTGTTACCCATAATAGTTAAGTAGGAAATGTGAAGTAAATTTTGTAAAAGATTATTCTTCCTACATTTTAATGAGGGTGAATTTTAACATGTTTGCTATGCTTTAAAGTGGTAAAATTTTGTGACTAGAAATGTTTCTTTGCTTATAAACATGTTTTCAAAAAGTATAGCTATAAACATATTTATGTTTCGTCAAGCACATAGTTGCATTGCAAACTGGAGTTAAATAGTGCTATATACTAAAGTTGTAAATATGTTTTGGACAACACCAAAAAATTCTACAATGTTTTGAAAAAAAAAGTGTGGATTAAAACCCATTAAAACCTATAAGCATATATAGATAAGTATTACATATATGCATGGACATATACATGTACACACATACATGTTTGCATGACTCATCAGAATGTGGTGGATGCAGCTGTAAACCAATAGAATAGGAGGGAGCCCAAGAATGTGTTATTTCCTCAATTAGTATAAATGCCTGACCTGCCAGAAAACAACAAGCTCTGACTCTGTGCATCATTTAGTAATATGGTGAGTAACAGTGGTAAAAGTAGGCATCCTTGTCACGTTCAAGATCATTTGGTGATTAATTGGAGGAATTTTGATCATATGACTTCATGAACTTTTCTAATTTGGGTTTTATATATATATATAATATATAAATATATATAAAATATATAACAGGAAAAAATATTCTAAAAATTAAATGGAGGTGTAATTGTATGAGCAAAGTGGGTATTGAGCTACATAAAGTACAAAACAACAAAGCCAAATATCTGACAACTATGAAACATTCTAGTCAAGTTTTTTAACCCACTTTTAACTACATTCCTAGAGGTTGTGTTCTTTACCACAGTTTAGTTTCCAAAGTTATAAAGCAAAACAAAACAAATACAATAAGGCATAATTCAAGAATGGGATACAGTCTGAGAAATATGTCGTCAAGCAATTTCATTATTGTATGGACATCATAGAGTGTACTTACACAAACCTAGATGGTGTAGCCTACTACACAACCAGCCTATTCCTCTTAGGCTGAAAACCTGTACAGCATGTTACTCCACTGAACGTTGTAGGTAATTGCAACACAATGGTAAGTATTTGCATATCTAAACATATGTAAACCTACAAAAAGTACAGTAGAAGTATGAATAAAAAAGTTAAAAAATGGCACGTTTGCACAGGGCCATTACCATGAATGAAGATTGTGGGACTGGAAGCTGCTTTGGGTGTCAGTGAGTGGTGAGTGACTGTGAGGGCCTAGGACATTATCGTACACTACTGTAGACTTTATAAACATTTGATAAGGTTTGGCTCTGTGTCCCCATCTAAATCTAATCTCAAATTGTAATCACCATATGTCAAGAGAGGGACCTAGTGGGAAGAGATTGGATTATGCCAGTGGTTTCCATTATGCTGTTCTCCTGATAGTGAGTGAGTTCTCATGAGATTTGATGATTTTTAAAAATGTTTGGCAGTTCCCCGGTGCACACGCTCTCTCTCTCTCTTTCTCTGTCTCTCTCTCTCCTGCTGCCTTATGAAGAAGGTGTCTGCTTTCCCTTTGCCTTCTGCCATAATTGTAAGTTTGGTAAGACTTCCCCAGCCATGCAGAACTGTGAGTCAATTAAATCTGTTTTGTTTATAAATTACACAGCCTCAGGTAGTATCTTTATAGCAGTCTGAGAACGGACTAATACAACACTGTGCACTTAGGCTACACTAAATTTATAATAAAATATTTTTTATTTCTCTAATAACAAATTTTGCTTAGCTTACTGGAATGTTTTTATTTTAAAGCTTTTTCTAACTATTCTACTCTTTTCTAGTAAGATAGCTTAAAACATAAACAGCTTGTAGAACTGTAGAAAAATATTACCTTACAAACAAATGAATATTAAAAAATATTTTATTGAAGTTGAATAAAACTTTGAAGGACAAAGAAAGTGGCAAGTCACAAATAGTTTCAGGAGGTAATGGACTGAAAAACAAGAGACCACGAGCCAAAGCTAAAGCTAAGAAAAGATAGTGTGCCAAGGGAGTTCATGAAAAATGTCTTCAGGCAAAGGTGGATTAGTGTTTGGAACAACAAGCAGTTAGAAACAAAGAGTATCATTAAACAATCTTATCACTGCTCCTTAAATGGATGGATATCACTGGACAGCCAATTTTTTAATCCTCAGACTCTCATGTATATGCAGAAAGGCAAAAAGAAGAGATATATTTAAGTTAAAGTAATATAGTACACTTCAAGTGAGAGATTGAATTTATCTTGCAAGAAGGCATGTGAGTTATGTTTCAGTATGTAGAGAATAGCAATTATGGAATAATAAAGTATGATTGTGATCAATAATCATTTTAAGATAAAAGCCCCAACAAAATCAAGTATGCATAGAGTAGAGCTTGAATAGCTGTAAAGGATGCCAAGAGAAGTACTCTAAGACTTTGGCATCCTGGACAAACCTACCATCTCCCTGCAAGAACCAGTATTTCACCATTCATTTGCTTTTTTCTTTTTTATTTGGCAAATAAAATTGTATGTATTTACTGTGTGTAATTTTATTTTGTCATTCCACAATGTATACATATATCAAAATACCATTAATTTTAAATTTAAATTAAGATGACTTTACCATAGTCAAAAACTGCTTTACACATGATTTCATAGGAACATTACCTCTAAATAATGCTATAAATCCCAGGAAAAGAATAGAGTCATAAGGAAAACAAATATGAGGAGCAAGTTATACAGCGGTGTTCTGAATTTAAAGCATTAAGTATGTGTCAGATACAGAATGTCTGTAGGGCACCTTGGGTGGCCAGGGGAGAGTGGAATAAATGTTTGAAACATGATTGAAAGGCCTACAAGAGAGTCAGGAATTGTAATGACAGCAATTTCATAATTCAGCATAAGGTTGTCTTTGAAAAGTATTTTCTTTTTATTTATTTATTTTTTATTATACTTTAAGTTCTGGGGTACATGTGCAGAACATGCAGGTTTGTTGCATAGGTATACACGTGCCATGGTGGTTTGCTGCATCCATCACCCCGTCACCTATATTAGGTATTTCTCCTAATGCTATCCCTCCCCTAGCCCCCCAAACCCCAACAGGCCCTGGGTGTGTGTGTGTGATGTTCCGCTCCATGTGTCCATGTGTCCTCATTGTTCAACTTCTACTTGTGAGTGAGAACATGTGGTGTTTGATTTTCTGTTCTTGTGCTAGTTTGCTGAGAATAATGGTTTCCAGCTTCATCCATGTCCCTGCAAAGGACATAAACTCATCTGATGGCTGCATAGTATTCCATGGTGTATATGTGCCACATTTTCTTTATCCAGTCTGTCACTGATGGGCATTTGGGTTGTTTCCAAGTGAAAACAACTTTCTAAGTTTAAAATCTTCTAAGGTTCTCACCAAAATACTATAATAGCTTTCTAAGTGACTCTGTTTCTCCCGATCCTCATAATCTCAGAACAAGGTGATAAAAAAATGTGTTAGGTAAGTCAGAAGGCAGTGCTTTCTCTACTTTCTAAGAATCTTGTGATTCACTTTCTCATGAATCCTGTAATATCACGGAACACGTGGATGCATTCAGAACACCGAAGTGTAGCAATTTTAACAAGTTAGACTCACTCTTCCAGAGAATTTCAGTTACACAGGCTTGACTAGGCTTCACCAACCAAGTGCCCAGGATAAATTCAGGTGTTAGGGTAAGAGTAACTTCAAAGCTTTGATGTGTTTATTAGATATGATTTCATAGATAGTTTTCCAGAGCTATGGGAAAAAATGTTAGAATTATGAAAATCCATTGAGAGACAATTGAGCAGAAACCACATATAAAATATCAGAGATAGAGTGGTTGAAAGAGGAATAAGGGTGATGGTGCCTGGGGCTATACTCTGAGATAATTTAAAGACAATATGATGTCATTTTGATAAAGAGAGTACTATTTTAGTTCTAAATAACAATCCCAAACCAAGACATGATGGACATATAGGAAAGACTTCCAAACCATGGGAAATGAAATTTTATTGGATGTAGCTCTTCTAATGAAAAGTTTCTTCAAAAATGATTTTTGCTTAATGTATAATCAGTTATTACACAATAATTAGTGCATATCCACTATGGACCAGGTTCTCATGAGTGTATCAGGGGAAATCATGCCTCATTGACGATCACAAGTGAGTAATGCCAATGATATCTCCAAGCAGGATAATGCAGCTTAAAACAGTGGCAATTTCAATACCAAAGGACAACTGGTGAGCATTACATTATTGTTTTTGTTTATTGCTACTTTTGCTACTAATATGCTTGGAAGTTTGGTCAATTTATTTTCAGCTTTGGGCATTCCATTTCTAAGAAGAGTAATGGCAAGCTACAGTTAGGAGGCTGGCCATCTGAAAATGAACATGTGAAAAAAGTAAAAATAATTATTTATAAAAGCAAAACAAAAATGAACCCCACAGATTTAGGAATGTCCACATGTGAGTAAGCAGAGTGTTGATCTGGTGTCACTTCAGAGAGTCGAAGGAATTCAGGAATAAGTTATAGGAAAGCATATTTTACATCAAAGTGTTTTCTAACAGTTGGTGTTGACTGACAAAGAACATTACCGAAATTATTTGAGTGAAAGGAATTGTATACTGGTGTTAGGGTCAAAATCCATTTATAAGAAAGCTTTACACTGAAGAGGTTAACAGTAAGTGTTAGAGTCAGACCTTGGCTCAAATGCCAAACTTACTACCTATTAGTTTTCTCCTCTTGGGCAATTTACTACTCTCTCTAAGCCTGAGTTCACTCATCTGTGCAGCAAGGACAACAATGTCTGCTTGAGGAATTATGTGGATGGTTAAATAATGTAAGATAGCAAGAGAGTTTAGAGCAGTTTCTGGTTGTGAAAAGATTTCTTATTTTACCCTTTTTAGCATTTAAATGATACACTAAGGTATAAACATATATTAAGGGATTATCTTGATTTCAGTAACTATAACTTTCATTATTATGCATAATCTATAGCTATATATTTCTTATTTGTTAAGGATAATATTAAAGAAATAAATTTTAGATTATCCACTTTAAAATTCTGGAAAAAGATTGATTCCAAATAATGAAATTCATAAAAAATACTAAAATATTCAGGTTTATATCTTTCTAGGAATTCCTACTCAGAATCTGATTGTTAGGTAATGATTGAATTAAATAATACTTTACATCACAAAAATACCATTTGAGAAATACTGGAAAGATATTAGTTATAATTTAGGTACAAACCCATAAGACAGACAAAATATAAATTGGATAAATGAATAAACTGATATGGAAAAAAATCACTACCATCTGCAGCATAAGAGGCAAACAGTTTAAATTTACAAATTCATAGGAAAATATGGCTATCATGGATTATTCAAATGTGTCCTGTGGTCATCGGCATACCTTGGAAATATTGAAAGCACTGTTAATCTCAAATTAGTTAATGAACAGGAGCTCTTTCCATTTTCTCTAACTGTGGCTGTGTCAATCAGGGTTGATCAGAAGAGCAGAATCACTATGTCTGAGATATAAAAAGGGACTTGTCAAGTGATTACACTTCATACAATAGTGAGAATGGATTAAACTGTGTTAGCAGACTATGCTTCTGTATTTATGCTGTGGACTGAAGTCAGCAAGGCAGGTAGTCAAAAAAGAGAGAATACTGTGAAATGGGGGAAAACAAGCAGGAACTTCCAGCAATGAGTTTAGACCCATAAACATAGACATCAGATCTCTCGCTGACTGTAGTTCTCCTATTGAACCTGGTTGGTATGGATTACTGGAATGATATTAAGTATTAATAAACTGACTTGGGGAAAATGACCTATTAATCATGTGAAACTTTGCTGTTCAAGAACCAGGCATGATTTTCTAACTGTTCAACTCTACTTTTGTCTATTAGGAGTGTTTTAATGATTTCCTCCTATAGGTTATGTACACTTCTCATAAATTTTACTCCTAAGTATTTAATAATCTTTGTTGATGTTATAAATGGAATCACTAACATTATTTTGTCTAACTGGTTATTGTTTATATATAAGGATACTATTGGTTTCCGTACATTCGTTTGTGTTCGTAAAATTTGCCAACTATAACCACTAAGGAAAATACATCAGAAGATTAATGGTTATATTGCTATTAATTGTTTCCGATAATTGTTTTCACAGAATTTAAATAAATATAAAATTCTTAAGTTTTAAAGGAGGATAAATTGCTATCTGACTTTTAGTAACATCACAATTAGTAATCTTAAAAAGGTGTATTTTAAAATAGTAACTTTTTTATTACCACAATTACATAAAGAATTAAATAATAATATTTAATGAACTTCCATATTTTTTACATTTTTCCAAGTTAAGAATCTTAGTTTTACATTTCTATTCTCACAGTAGTTTTTCATAATAATGTCTTTAAGTAATAAATTTTTTTTTAAATCAATGTTATTTCCTGACAATAAAGTTCCTTTTTATGTAATATCTACTGAAAGATCTTCCCTCTTAGTCATTAATTTTATATGAAATAACTGTCATCAGCTAGCTAAACCAGTAAATATTTCCAAATATATTATAAATTTTGAAGCATTATTTATTATAAAAATAACTTCAGATATTTTATTTAGATTCCAGAGGTTTAAAAGCAGAAAAGTACATCTTATTTTAATTTCACAATTACTTTCTTTCGTTGTATTTTTTTAAAAGCCTCAGTCCTAATAATCTTCCTTTCAAAATGTCTTCCAAATATAATATTTTATTCATAAGGAAAAATTAATGTTTTTCAAATTTTACAGACAAATCCCAAATTCCAAGTTTTCACTCATTTTGAAAATATTTTCCACTGAAAACATGTCAAGCAATTCTCAGTACATCCAAACACCTCAGTTGCTAAGCAACTGCTAATGAATTTCCACCAAAAACGTTTCAGACTAGGTCTTCAACATATCAAATATTCACACAGTCCTTGATGCCTTTGCAAAATGTCCCTCTATTGTAGCATGAAAAAGTTACTGGAAATAATAAGTAGAAGTTACTGGTTACAGCTATAATGTTGGGCGAGAAAGCAAGCAAAAATCATTTTAGTTTGTTTTCTGAGGCTTGGCTTCTTTTATTACATTTTTACCTAAGAAAATGTAGATAATTTAACATCTATAAGTAAATACTTTATTGTCTTAATTAATGTAAGATATTTAATTGGAAATAGTTTAAATGTAAATATAAGGCTATTTGAAAATAAATACAGCATATCTATGTATAGAAAGTGAATTTTTCAATAGAAGTGATTTTTCTTTTCTAATGTTAGTATTTCATACCACAGATATATATTTTGAAAAGATACCTATTCATTTTATATTATCATTACATGCTAATATTACATATTTGCTATTCACTTTTAAATCAGATATATAAATTTACATTTAGCATAATAGTTTTTTAATAGGTTAAGATTTAAATATTTTGTTTTAAGAAATTTTGAACTCTAAGAATAATGCAGTTAATAATATTCTTACTGACTTACAAAAAATACATCCATAGTTTTAGAAATGTTTTTCATACATCAATAAAAATGCATCATTCTTTAATGGAAGGAGAAGAAAATTAGTTTTGAAGCTATCATGTAATAGCTGATTGATTTTTGGACAAATAATATTGCTTACTATCAGTATCCTTATCTGTAACATTTTTTAAGTTAGAATAAGGATATTACCTTCAAAGGATTTAGTATTATTAAATAAAGTTATAGTCATAAGCATACTTTATAAACTTCACACTAATATGTACATTATGTTTACTTTAAATTATATAATATATTGGTTTTTCATTGAATTCATTACTAAATTACATTATAACATCATAGTATTACATCATAAAAGTCATGAACATTGATAAATATATTAAGTTTCCACATATACTTATGAAAATGTCAAATAATTTTGCAACTGTATGTTCAGGAAAAAAGAATCCCTTCAATGCCTAGTTAGTTGAGGATTTTTAACACAAAGATATGTTGAATTTTCAAAAGGCTTTTCTGCATCTATTCAGATGTATATGTGTTGTTTTTTTTTAGTTCTGTCTATGTGATGAATCACATTTATTGATCTGTATATGTTGAACCAACCTTGCATCCCAAGGATAAAGCCTACTTGATTATGGTAGATTAGCTTTTTAATGTATTACTGGATTTGGTTTCCTAGTATCATGTTGAGAATTTCTACATCTATGTTCGTCAAGAATATTGGCCTGAAGTTTTCTTTTTGTATTGAGTCTCTGCCAGGTTTTCGTATCAGGATGATGCTGGCCTCAAAAAATGAGTTAAGGAAGAATTCATCCTCTTCACTTTTCTGGAAGAGTTTCAATAGGAATGGTAGCAGCTTTTCATCATACATCTCATCGAATTAGACTGGGATTCCATCTGGTCCTGGGCTTCTTTTGGCTGGTAAGCTTTTTATCACTGATTCAATTTTGGAACTAATTATTGATCTGTTCAGGAATTCAGTTTCTTCCTGATTCAGTCTTGGCGGGCTCTTTGTGCCTAGAAATGTATCCATTTTTTCTAGTTTTATAGTTTGTGTGCATAGAGGTGTTTGTGATGGTCTCTGAGGGTCTTTTGTATATCTGTGGGGTCAGTGATAATGTTCCCTTTGTCACTTCTAGTTGGGTTTATTTGGATCTTCTCTCTCTTTTTTGAATTAGCTAGTGGTCTGTTTATTTTATTAATGTTTTCAAAAAGCAACTCTTGGAATCATTGATCTTTGTATGATTTTTTATTTCTCAATGCCCTTCAGTTCAGCTCCGATTTTGGTTATTTCTTGTCTTCTGCTAGCTTTGGGGCTACCCTTGTTTCTCTCATTCCTCTACTTGTGTTGTTGGGTTGTTAATTTGAGATATTTCTAACTCTTTGAAGTAGGTGTTTAGTGCTATAAACTTCCCTCTTAACAATCCCCTGGTTTTGTGTCAGAGATTCTGGTATGTTGCATCTTTGTTCTCACTAGTTTCAAAGAATTTCTTGATTTCTGCCTTATTTTCATTATTTTCCCAAAAGTTACTCAGGAGCAGGTAGTTCAATTTCCATCTTATTTACTGTTTTGAGTATTTTTAAAGTATTGACTTCTATTTTTATTGCACTGTGGTCCAAGAGTGAGGTTGGTATGATTTCAGTTATTTTTAATCTGCAGAGGATATTTTATGTCCAATTGTGTGGTCAATTTTAGAGTACATACCATGTGGTGATGTTGCAGAATGTGTATTCTGTTGTCTTGGAGTGCAGAGTTCTATAGATCTCTATTAGGCCCATTTGGTCAAGTGTTTATTCAGATCATGAATATCTTTGTTAATTTTCTGCCTCAACAGTCTGCCTAATACTGTTAGTGGGTTGTTGAAGACTCCCACTATTACTGTGTAGAAATCTAAGTCTTTTTGCAGGTCTCTAAGAATTTGTTTTATGAATCTGAGTTATCTTATGCTGAGTGCATATATATTGGGAATATTTAGAATTCTTGTGGAATTGACACTTTACCATTATGTAATGCCCTTCTTTGTCATTTTTTATCTTCGTTGATTTAAAGTCTGTTTTGTCTGAATTTGAAATCGCAACTCTTAATTTGTTTTCCATTGGCTTGGTAGCATTTTCTCCATCCCTTTATTTTAAGCCTACGGATGTCACTGCATGTGAGATGGTTTTTGCAGACAGCATACCATTGGGTCTTGTTTCGTGATGTAGCCTGCCACTCTGTGACTTTTAATTGTGGCATCAGCCTGTTTACATTCAAGGTTAATATTGATATGTGCTGTCAACATGTTGTTACCTGTTATTATGCAGACTCATTTGCTTGGTTGCTTTATAGTGTCTATAGGTTGTGTACTTAATTACGTTTTTGTAGTGGCTGGTAATGGTCTTTCCTTTCCATTTGTAGTGCTCCAGTTGGGACCTCTTGTAAGGAAGGTTCAATGCTTACAAATTCCCTTAGCATTTGCTTGTCTGAAAAGGGTCCTATTTCTCCTCCGCATATGAAGCTTAGTTTGGCTAGAGATTAAATTTTTCACTGGAAATTCTTTTGTTTGACAATACTGACAATAGGTCCTCATTCTCTTCTGGTTTGTAGGTTTTCTGCTGAATGGTTTGCTGTTAGCTTGATGAGGTTCCCTTTATAGGTGTGGTCCTGTCCCTTTTCCCTAGCATACTTTAACATTTTTTTTCTTTCATTTTGATGTTGGAAAAATCTTGCTATTATATGTCTTGGGGATGGTCTTCTTTGGTATTATCTCTCAAGGGTTTTCTGCATTTCCTGAATTTGAATATGGGTCTCTCTAGTGAGCTTAAGGAAGATTTTTTCATGACGATATTCTGAAATAAGTTTTCTAAGTTGCCTGCATTCCCCCCATCTCTTTCAGCGATAGCAATGAGTCACAGATTTGGTCTCCTTACATGATCCCATATTTCACAAAGTTTTCATTTATTCTTTTCAATTTTTTTTTTCTGACTTAAGATAAACAGTCTTCAAGCTCTGGGATTCTTTCCTCAGCTTGATTTATTCTGTTGTTAATACTTGCAATTGCATTACAAAATTCTTATAGTATGTTTTTTAGTTCTTTCAGATCAGTTTGGTTCTTTTTATACTGGCAATTTTATCTATCAGCTCCTATAGTATTTTACTGTAGCCCTTAGATTTATTGGATTGGGTTTCAACTTTCTTCTGAATCTTATGTTCTTCACTCCTATCCATACTCTGAATTCTCTTTCTGCCATTTCAGCCCTTTCAGCCTGGTTAAGAACCCTTCTTGGACAACTAATACAGTTGTCTGGAGGAAAGAAAGACACTCTGGATTTTTGAGTTTCCAGAGTTCTTGTGCTAGTTCTTTCTCATCTGTGTGAGCTGGTGTTTTATTTAACTGAAATGTAGATTGAGTACAGTCAGTAGACTTTCTTTTCTGGATGTTTTCACAGGGCTGAGGCTTTGTGAAGGGTCTTTATTTGTAGCTAAATTCTTGTCCTTGGTTTCACAGGGAGGTATATTAGGAAAGCATTTTCAATGTTTAAGTTTTGGGCTGTGATCTTGTAGATGGTACTTAAGGGTAAAGGCCAGTAGGCAGGCTCTTGCTCAGCCACATGGCTCCTCTGTACTTGCTCAGGATTGCAGTCATGCTCCTCTCAGTGCTCTGAAAGTGTGGGCTCCTCTCACACATGAATGCTGGCTGCAGATCTCGGCTGGGCACTCTCAGACTGCCCACTGCAGCTCTGGGGCGAGCTCAGGCTTTATGTTCCCTCACCCTCTTGGAGGCAGCATGGGAACAGGCCTTGGCAGTGGGTGTGGCAGAGGGCCTTTGCTTGTCTCCTGGGGCTCTACCCCAGAGAGATAAAGAGCTATTATCAATCAGTGCCATCAGCCCAGGGTAGGGTGGCTGCACTGTGTGCCCAAGCTGGTGACAAGCAGGAGACAGGAGGTGGTCATGGTGGAAACAGACTGGCTTCTTCATGTTAGGACTTGCTAGAACTGTGGTTAAGGTACTCTGGGTCTTTTCTCCTTCCCCAGTGCAAAGGCAGTGCCACTGCAGTGACAATGGCAGTGGGCTTTTGGCTGCCTCTGGGAGCTCCACCTCAGAGATGCAGAACTGATGCTAATGGGCACGGGCGGGGGGGGGTGGCAGAGGGGAGCTGTACTGCTGAGTGGAGCCCCCAGCTCATGTAGTCTCTTTCTCCCAGCTCTTTCTTCCCCCAGAAAGAGGGCAGCAGGGCAGAACAGCTGCCGTGGCTATCACAAAGGGGCTGTTTGTTGCCTCTGGTAGTCCCTGCCCAGAGAGACACAGAGCTACTCCCAGTAGGTGTTTTGAGCTGGGGGTGGGGCAGGTGTTCTTCAGTCTGGAGCCAGGGGCTCTGCCTGTTGAAGGGTCCGGGGTAGGGGGTCGCAGGGAAGCGGGACTGGACTCCTCTCCCTATGGTGGCTGTTGGAAATTCTAGTGTTGCAGCCAGGCCTTCTGTTCCTTCCCAAGCCTGAGGGATAAGGGTGTCACCCCTGCAGCTACAATGGTGGAAGAGTGGTGGGTTGTCTCTGGGATTTCCTCCCCAAAGAAAGGCACAGCCGCCTCCCACTGAAGTTCAGGTTGGGCAGGGTCATCGTGCTGCAGCCCCAGGCCAGGAGGCCCTGCCCAGTGAGAAGTAGGGATAGGGACCCACATGAAAAACAGCCCGGTTGCTTTTCTGAGGAACAGCTGTGCTGTGCTGGGAGTCAGTACCAGTCCTTAATCACCGTGCATCCTCCAGAGGCAAAGGGCAACAGCAGAGAGGACTGCAGAGCTGCAAAAACAGTGGCCTGCCTCTCCCTCTGGGAGTTCCTTCCCAGGGAAGTGCAGAGCTGCTGCCAGCGGAGAGCCCAGGCAGGGCTGGGCTACACTAGGGTCACAGACCAGTGGCCTTACCCTGTGAGGTGCATGGAGGTGAGGCCTGTGGTCCATTGGTCTTCAGCCTTGTAGATTCGGCCCCATTCCCGGAGCTTCAGCCGTTGATGCTGGGACTCCCGGCGATCCAAGGGTCCTCCATGACTCCATGTGTACCTGAGCAGCGGCTCTGGTCATACTCCACAGCTTCTCTGACAGTCTGGAGGCCCAGATAGGATTGGATCACAGGGGAGCTCCGGAGCCCACAGTTGCAAAGGTCCCTGGCAAAAGTGTGGGTCCCCAGAGACTCTCACTCACTCACTGATTCCCCACAGTTTGGGGGTCCTCCCCTAGCTCCATGCCATTCCCAGGTGGACAGTCCTTCTGTCTCACTACTCTCTGTTCTCCGTGGGTCGAGAGTGTGTGCCTTGTTGAATCCCATTGTGTCCACCTGGATGGTCCAGTTGAGCTAGTATTTACTCACCCTCTCCGTGAGAGCCAAGCACAGGAGCTGCTTCTAGTCAGCCATCTTGGCCTTGCCCCCCATTTGTGGATTTTCTGTCTGCTTGCGCTATTGATAACTGAACAAGGAAAATTGAATCTCCAACTATAACTGAGTTTATTTTTAAATTAAACTCTGTCAGTTTTGCTTTCATGCATTTTGCAATTCTATTATTTGCTGTAGACATATTTGGAGTTTTATGTCTTTACATTAAATTTACCCTTTTACAATTTTAAAATGTGTCAAAATCAATGACAAAAAAATCTTAAGAATAGCAATATAGAAAATGACACATTGCATACAGAAGAGCAATAAAATGGATACCTGTTGATTTGCCACAGGAAATAATGAAAGCCAGAAAACAATGACAAGTCATACTTAAACTTCTTAAAAACAAAAACTTGTCAATATATGTGAAAATATTATGTAATCCTTCAGAAATGAAGACTACGTAAAGATATTTTCAGATAAACATTAGGCAAAAGCATAAATCATCAGCAGAAGTTTACTTCAAATAATGCTATATATCTGCATAGTTTCGGAAATAATAAATTTGTGAATAAATATAAAATATTAAATTCTATTCACTTTTCATTTCTTTAGGTAATTGACTTTTTAAAGTAAAAAATATTTTTGAGGTAAAAGGAATATACTGTAGTAAGATTCTTATACATTGTATGTCTTCATTCAACTCCATTGATAAATTTCTGGAAACTGCAGTTTTAAGCAAAACGATGTTAAATGAAACCAATTTTACTGTAAGTTAGTGAATAAAAACAAGAATTAAGTTTCTACAGCATATTACTGGTCACAAAAACATTACCAAACTTCTAAATAAAGACAAAAACACTTCTAATACTAAACACTAAAATAAATGTAAGCTATGCATACATCTAAGAAAGATGAATAAAAAAACAAGCAGGATCATTATTTTCCCAGTAAATTCCATTTTAGGGTTTTAGGTGGCTGGAATCTACTCAGGTAGCTCAGGATGCAAGGCCACCAAGGCTGGACAGGACACTGTTCCACAGCAGGACACGACTCCCATGCACACCCACAGTCACTCCTACTGGGTCAGTAAAGACACACCAGTTCACCTACATATGCACATCTGTGGGATGTAGAAGGAAACTGTATTACTTGGATGACACTCATGCAGACATGGGAAGGACTTTAACTCCAACAGACAGTGGCCCCTGGAGAAAGTTGATTTTTTTTTCTCATCAACATCATAACAAAACTATGTTGAACAACATGACATTATTTGAGGACCTCCTTTATATGGAAAATGGTCTGATTTTAATTCAAAACATATTGTAACAGATGAAAAAATATGTACTATAATCCCTATGGCAATTACTATAAAATAAAAAGAGGAATTGTGAATAATAAACCAAGAGAGAAGCTCGAGTCAAAAGCTAAAAACAAAAAATTTAAAAATAGCAAAATAATACATTTAAATACAACCATATATCAGGAATTACCTTACATGAAATTGATTTAGGAAAATACATGAAAGTATTAGAACACATTAGCAGATTCGAGAAAATAAATCTTTGATTATTTCAATGGCTGCATATTAAAACAAGCACTAAATGTCACCATTCATTAATGCTGCAGGTTCTTAGCAAACTAAGAAAGGAAGAAAATTTTTTTTTATTGTACTTTAGGTTCTGGGGTACATGTGCAGATCATGCAGGATTCTTGCATAGGTACACACATGGCAATGTGGTTTGCTGCCTCCATTCCCCCATCACCTACATCTGGCATTTCTCCCCCATGTTATCCCCTCCCTGACCTCCCCACCCCTGAGTTGTCCCTCCTTGGCCCCCGCAACAGACCCCAGTGTGTGATGCTCCCCTCCCTGTGTCCATGTGTTCTCACTGTTCATCACCTGCCTATGAGTGAGAACATGCAGTGTTTGATTTTCTGTTTTTGTGTCAGTTTGCTGAGAATTATGGTTTCCAGATTCATCCATGTCCCTACAAAGGACAGAAACTCATCAATTTTATGGCTGCATAGTATTCTGTGGTGTATACGTGCCACATTTTCCTTGTCCAGTCTATCGTTGATAGGCATTTGGGTTGGTCCCAGGTCTTTGCTATTGTAAACAGTGCTGCTATGAACATACGTGTGCATGTGTCTTTATAATAGAATAATTTATAATCCTTTGGGTTTATACTAGTAATGGGATTGCTGGGTGAAATGGAATTTCTATTTCTAGGTCCTTGAGGAAGCCCCGCACTGTCTTCCACAATGGTTGAACTAGTTTACACTCCCACCAACAGTGTAAAAGTGTTCCTATTTCTCCACATCCTGTCCAGCATCTGTTGTCTCCAGATTTTTTAATGATCGCCATTCTAACTGGTGTGAGGTGGTATCTCAATGTGGTTTTGATTTGCATTTCTCTAATGACTGGTGATGATGAGCACTTTTTCCTATGTTTGTTGGCCTCATATATGTCTTCTTTTGAAAAATGTCTGTTGATATCCTTCGCCCACTTTTGGATGGGTTTGTTTGCTTTTTCTTGTAAATCTGTTTTAATTCTTTGTAGATTCTGGATATCAGTCCTTTCTCAGATGGGTAGATTGCAAAAATTTTTGCCCATTCTGTTGGTTGCTGGTTCACTCTAATGATTACTTCTTTTGCTGTACAGAAGCTCTGGAGTTTAATTAGGTCCCATTTGTCTATTTTGGCTTTTGTTGTCAATGCTTTTGGTGTTTTAGTCATGCCTATGCCTATGTCCTAAATGGTTTTGCCTAAGTTTTCTTCTAGGGTTTTTATGGTGTTAGGTCTTATGTTTAAGTCTTTAATCCATCTGGAGTTAATTTCAGTGTATGGTGTCAGGAAGGGGTCCAGCTTCTGCTTTCTGCACACTGCTAGCCAGTTTTCCCAACACCATTTATTAAACAGGGAATCCTTTTCCCATTGCTTGTTTTTGTCAGGTTTGTCAAAGATCGGATGGTTGTAGATGTGTGGCATTGCCTCCAGGGCCTCTGTTCTGTTCCATTGGTCTATATCTCTGTTTTGGTACCAGCACCATGCTGCTTTGATTACTGTAGACTTGTAGTATAGTTTGAAGTCAGGTAGTGTGATGCCTCCAGCTTTGTTCTTTTTGCTTAGAATTGACTTAACTATGTGGGCTCTCTTTTGGTTCCATATGAAGTTTAAGGTGGATTTTTCCAGTTCTGTAAAGAAGGTCATTGGTAGCTTGATGGGGATAGCATTGAATCTATAAATTACTTTGGGCAGTATGGCCATTTTCACAATATTGATTCTTTCTAACCATGAGCATGGAATGTTTCTCCATCTATTTGTGTCCTCTCTGATTTCTTTGTGCAGTGGTCTCCTTGAACAGGTCCTTTACATTCTTTGTTAGTTGTGTTCCTAGGTATTTTATTCTCTTTGTAGCAATTGTGAATGGCAGTTCATTCTTGATTTGGCTCTCTTTAAGTCTGTTACTGGTGTATAGGAATGCTTGTGATTTTTGCACATTGATTTTGTATACTGAGACTTTGCTGAAGTTGCTTATCAGTTTCAGGAGCCTTTGGGCTGAGACGATGGGGTCTTCTAAATATACAATCATGTCGTCTGCAAATAGATACAATTTGACTTCCTCTTTTCCTAATTGAATACTCTTTATTTATTTTTTCTTGCCTAATTGCCCTGGCTAGAATTTCCTATACTATATTGAATAGGAGTGTTGAGAGAAGGGCATCCTTGTCTAGTGCCAGATTTCAAAGGGAATGCTTCCAGTTTTTGCCCATTCAGTATGATATTGGCTGTAGGTTTGTCATAAAAACTTTGATTCTTTTGAGATATGTTCCTTCGATACCTAGTTTATTGAGAGGTTTTCGCATAAAGAGCTGTTGAATTTTGTCAAAGGCCTTCTCTGCATCTACTGAGATAATCATGTGGTTTTTGTCTTTGGTTCTGTTTATGTGGCAGATTATATTTATAGACTTGCGTATGTTGAACCAGCCTTGCATCCCTGGGATGAAGCCTACTTGATCGTGATGGATAAGCTTTTTAATGTGCTGTTGCAATGGGTTTGCCAGTATTTTATTGAAGATTTTTGCATCTATGTTCTTTATGGATATTGGCCTGAAGTTTTTTTTTGTTGAGTCTCTGCAGGGTTTTGGTATCAGGATGATGTTGGTCTCATAAAATGATTTGGGAAGGATTCCCTCTTTCTGTATTGTTTGGAATAGTTTCAGAAGGAATGGTACCAGCTCCTCTTTGTACTTCTTGTAGAATTCAGCTGTGAACCCATCTGGGTCTGGACTTTTTTTGATTGGTAGGCTATTAATTGCTGCCTCAACTTCAGCCTTTGTTATTGGTCTATTCAAGGTTTCAACTTCTTCCTGGTTTAGGCTTGGGAGGGTGCAAGTGTCCAGGAATTTATCCATTTCTTCGAACTTTACTGGTTTATGTGCATAGAGTTGTTTGTAGTAATCTCTGATTGTAGTTTGTGTTTCTGTGGAATCAGTGGTGATATCCCCTTTATCATTTTTTATTGCATCTGTTTGATTCTTCTCCCTTTTCTTTTTTATATATCTGGCTAGCAGTCTGTCTATTTTGTTGATCCTTTCAAAAAACCAGCTCCTGGATTTATTGATTTTTTGAAGAGTTTTTTGTGTCTCTATCTCCTTCAGTTCTGCTGTGATCTTAGTTATTTCTTGTCTTATGCTAGCTTTTGAGTTTTTTTGATCTTGCTCCTCCAGCTCTTTCAATTTTGACAATAGAGTGTCGATTTTAGATCTTTCCTTGCTTCTCATGTGGGCATTTATTGCTGTAAATTTCCCTCTAGACACTGCTTTAAATGTGTCCCAGAGATTCTGATATGTTGTGTCCTCATTCTCATTGGTTTCAAAGAACATCTTTATTTCTGCCTTCATTTCATTGTTTATCCAGTCAACATTAAGGAGCCAGTTGTTCAGTTTCCATGAAGTTGTGCCGTTCTGAGTTAGTTTCTGAATTCTGAGTTCTAATTTGATTGCTCTATGGTCTGAGAGAGTGTTTGTTATGATTTCTCTTCTTTTGCATTTTGCTGATGAGTGATTTACTTCCAATTATGTGGTCAGTTTTAGAGTAGGTGTGATTTGGTGCTGAGAAGAATGTATATTCTGTGGATTTGGGGTGGAGATTTCTGTAGATGTCTATTAGGTCTGCTTGGTCCAGATCTGAGTTCAATTCCTGGATATCCTTGTTAATTTTCTGTCTTGCTCTGATCTGTCTAATATTGACAGTGGAGTGTTAAAGTCTCCCACTATTATTGTGTGGGAATCTAAGTCTCTTTGCAGGTCATTAGGAACTTGCTTTATGTACCTGGGTGCTCCTGTATTGGGTGAGCATATATTTAGGATCATCAGCTCTTCTTGATGCATTGATCATTTTACCATTATGTAATGCCCTTCTTTGTCTCTTTTGATCTTTGTTGGTTTAAGGTCCATTGTTTCAGAGGCTAGGATTGCAACTCCTGCTATTTTTGCTCTCCATTTGCTTGATAAATCTTTCTCCATTCCTTTATTTTACCTATGTGTGTCATTGTACATGAGATGGGTTTCCTGAATACAGCACACCTATGGGTCTTGACTTTTTATCCAATTTGCCAGTCTGTGTCTTTTGACAGGGACATTTAGTCCATTTACATTTTAGGTTAATGTTGTTATGTGTGAATTTGATCCTGCCATTTTGTTGCTAGCCAGATGTTTTGCCCATTAGTTGACATATTTTTTTCATTGTGTTGATGGTCTTTACCATGTGGTACATTTTTGGGTGGCTGGTACTGGTTGTTCCTTTCCTTGTTTAGTGCTTCTTTCAGGAGCTCTTTTAAGGCAGGCCTGGTGGTGATGATATCTCTCAGCAATTGCTTGTCCATAACGGATTTTCTTTCTCCTTTGCTTATGAAGCTTAGTTTGGCTGGATATGAAATTCTAGTTGAAAGTTCTTTTCTTTAAGGATGTTGAATATTGGACCCCATTCTCTTCTGGCTTGTAGGGTTTCTGCTGAGAAATCCTCTGTAAGTCGGATGGGCTTCGCTTTGTGGGTAACCCGACCTTTCTCTCTGGCTGCCCTTAGCTTCTTTTCCTTCATTTCAACCATGGTGAATCTGATGATTATGTGCCTCGGGGGTTGCTCTTCTTGAGGAATATCTTTGTGGTGTTCTCTTGTATTTCCTGGACTTGAATGGTGGCCTGGCTTGCTAGGTTGGGGAAGTTCTCCTGGATAATATCCTGAAGAGTGTTTTCCAGCTTGGATTCATTCTCTGTCACATTCAGGTATGCCTATCAAATATGGATTAGGTTTTTTCACATAATCCTATATTTCTTGGAGGCTTTGTTCATTTCTTTTCACTCTTTTTTCTCTATTCTTGCCTTCTTGTTTTATTTCATGGAGTTGATCTTCAATCTCTGATATCCTTTCTTCTGCTTGTTTGATTCAGCTATTGAAACTTGTGTATGCTTCGCAAAGTTCTCATGCTGTGTTTTTCAGCTCCATCAAGTCATTTATATTCTTCTTTAAGCTGTTTATTCTAGTTAGCACCTCATCTAACCTTCTTTCTAGGTTCTTAATTTTTTTGCATTGGGTTAGCACATGGTCTTTTAGCTCTGAGAAATTTGTTATTATCCACCTCCTGGTGCCTGTTTCTGTAAATTCATCAGATTCCTTCTCCATCCATCTTTGATTCCTGGCTGGTGAGGAGTTGTGATCCTTTGGAGGCGGAGAGGCGTTCTAGTTTTTGCTGTTTTCATCCTTTTTGCACTGATTTCTTCCCATCTTACTGGCTTTATCTGCCTGTGGTCTTTGTAATTGGTGACTTTCAGATGGGGTCTCTAAGTGGATGTCCTTTTCATTGATGATGAAGTTATTTCTTTCTGCTTCTTTGTTTTCCTTCTAACAGTGACGCACCTCTGCTGCAAGACTGGTGGAGGTCGAGCTCCAGACCCTGCTTGCCTGGGCATCATCTGCAGGGGCTGCAGAACAGTAAGGGTTGCTGCCAGTTTCTTCTGTTATCTTCATCCCAGAAGGGTACCTGCCAGATGTTGGCCTGAGCTCTCCTTTATGAGGTGTCTCTTTGGCTATATGGGGGTTGGGGAGCTGCTTGAGGAGACAGTCTGTCCCTTACAGGAGGTCAAGTGCTGTGCTGGGAGCTCTGTTGTTCCGTGCAGAGCTGCTGGGCAGTTACTTTTAAGTCTGCTACAGCGGAACTCATAACCGCCTCCTTTCCCAAGTGCTCTGTCCTAGGAAGGCTGGCTTTATTGATAAGTTCCTGTTGTGCTGCTGCCTTTTTCATAGATGCCGTGCCCCACAGAGTAGTCTAGTCACAGTCTGTCTGCAGAGGTGTTGCTGAGCTGCCGCAGGCTCTGCCCAGCTGCTGTGTGAACTGCCTCGGTAGTGGTGGTCACCCTTCCCCACTGAGCTGGACCAGCCTGGGTCCAGCTGCGCTTGCTGCAAAACTCTCATTCCATAGCATTTCAGATTGCTTGTTTTGTGGGGGTGGTACCCTCCAAGCCAGATCACCTGGCTCCCTGTCACTGCCCCCTCCCTTCCAGTTGAATGGGCGGCTATGTCTCCCAGGCGTTTCTGGCGCCAGTTGAAATGGCTGCCCAGATTTGTGTGAGTTTCTGTGTGCCAACCCGGCACCAGCTGAAACTGCCGTGCGGAAAGCTCATGGCACTTTTTGGCCCAGGAATCTCCTGGTCTGTGGGCAGTGCAAATTTGTTTGGAAATGCAGTGGGCACTCACCCTCTGCATTGTTCTTGCTGGGAACTGCATTCCTGAGCTGTTCCTATTTGGCTAACTTGGATCCTCCCCCCCCCAAAATCGAAAGGAAGAAATTTTTTAACCTGATAAAGTATTGATATGGTTTGGCTGTGTCCTCACCCAAATCTCATCTTGAGGAGGGACCTAGTGGAAGGTAACAATCCTGGGGGCAGGTTTTTCTCATGCTTTTATTGTGATAATGAATAAGTCTCATGAGATCTGATGGTTTTAAAAAAGGGGGAGTTTCCCTGCACAAACTCTCTTTTTGCATGCTGTCATCCATGTAAGACGTTACTTGGTCCTTTTTGCTTTCCACCATGATTGTGAGGCCTTACCAGCCATGTGGAACTGTAAGTTTATTAAACCTCCTTTTCTTCCCAGTTTCAGGTATGTCTTTATCAGCAGCATGAAAATGGACTAATACAAGTATACTGAGGGGGAAAAAGCTACATAAAACGCTATACATACTAGAAAAACATTTAGAGCATTCTCTTTAAAGTTAATCATACTAAAAATGACAGCCATATTCAAAATTTTATAGTGGTCCTTGGGAAAACAAACACTAAACAAAAAAGAAACCCTGAGATGTACGTAGAAATAGCCAATATTTTGATTATTAGACTATTGGTCATGTACATTGTAAAAATGAAGGAAATGCAAAAGCCTTTTAGAACTATTTAAATAAAATGGTATCCAACAACAAACAAATTTATAGTGATGCACGAGCATAGTGCATCAGTGTTGTACTGGTGTTTATAATGGTAAAAATAGTAAACTATTAACACTGGTAGAAAAATTAAAATTTTAGCAAAATAACAAAAAGCTCCAATATCCTTTAGAATAAATCTAATAAAACACACAAACAATGTTTATAGAGAGATTCCAAAACATTGTTGAAATTCTTAAAACTCACAGGCGGGTGTTGAACAATGAGAACACATGGACACAGGGAGGGGAGCATCACACACTGGGTTCTGGTCGGGGGGAAAAAGGGAGGGACAGCAGGGGGTGGGAAGTTGGGGGAGAGATAGCATGGGGAGAAATGCCAGATATAAGTGATGGGGGAGGAAGGCAGCAAATCACACTGCCATGTGTGTACCTATGCAACAATCTTGCATGTTCTTCACATGTACCCCAAAACCTAAAATGCAATAAAAAAAAAGACTGAAATAGAGGAATATACATGCTTACTGATCAAAATACTCAGTATATTAAAGATATCAATTCTCTACAAATTGATTTGTAAATGCAAAATATTCTCAGTGAAAGTTTCTGTAAAATCGTGTGTGTGAGTGTGTGTGCGTGTATGTTAAAAAAAAAAAAAAAACAGAACCCAAATAAATAAATATTTTGTGGGTATTGACTGGGTGATATCACCAATTCTCTCTAAATCAAACAACAAACTTAAAGGATTTTATGTTAAAATGGGGTTTCTTGTAAAACTTGACAAGTTGTTGCAAATAAATATATCAAGAAGTTCAGAAAACCCCAGTAATTAAGACACCAATGTAAGCACAGGTAGTGCTAAGACAAATCAAGCTAATGAATGGTCAAGGAATGAGCTGAATAAAATACAGATAAATTAGAGGAGTAAGAGGGTAAGCATAGAACCTAAGAAAGTTATCCTTCCTTTATTCTTCATGACATGTGCAGGGCAAGAATGAGATTACTGGGTGTGCAGGTATTTTACTTTTGCCCCTTTCCTTTGCTTTAGCTCTTGTTTCACTTATTCTTCTATTTTGCAAGAAGTTCCAGCACCAAATATTTTACTGTCATTGTTTCTTATCTTCTTCTTAATGAGATTTTCATTGTGATGAGAGTGACTAGCTTTCTTCTAGGTGGAGAACTAACATGTGGATTGGTGTGTTGTCTGGTTATTTAGTTTTAAGTTGTTTTATGAAAAGACAATCTGTGACAGACACCACAACTGCATTCATGTTCAGTGCTCTGCTAGGTCACCTTTCCAGGCTCCCTTACATTCAGATGGGTCATGTAAACAGTTATCACCAAGGTGATATGAGTGGAAGTGAAGTGTCTCATCTCCAAGCCAAGGCACTTAAGAAAAAAGAAAAAGTGCCCTCTCCATTCTGTCTCTTGTCTCTCTCTCTCTGGCCATATTCGGGGGAACCCAATGGAGTTCTCTGATGCCCTAGAAAGCAAAACCATGAGATGAAAGGAGCTTGGGTCTCTGAAGACACATGTGGAGCCATCTCCTACCAATTGACATTACACTTAGCTTTTATCAGACTGAGCTTTAAAGGTGGTTTGTGTCACCCAACATCATCTAGGAGACTGTACTCTCTTAGGGAAAAATTTATCCCCAAATAAAATATATATTCAAATTGTTAGTAGGGTCTTAATAAATGAAATGGAATATTCTGAAGTAGGATTAACATAACTGTTTGCTACTATATATAATCATCAAATAAGAATGTTTTTCTAAGTCAGAAAAGAGGTAAAAGGAAAAAAAAAAACAGGTATGATCATCTTGAGGTTTGTTTTGTACACTTCTTCCTGAGTGGGCATGTAGAGCATATGAATGCAAAAGGTAATGCAACAGTATTGATTTTTTGTCCCTTTTTGGTGCAGGGAAGAAAGAAAAGATGAGTCATCTCGTCACTTTTCAGTAGCAAAATCCCAGGTCACTTTGCTCCCAGCAGAAAAATATTTGGATACAAGGTCTATAGAAATGGATTAAGACAGAGATTGATAACATTTAACTTGTTGACTCCTTCCTTCAAGTTATTGTTTTTTTTTAACGCACTTTCAAAACTTTATTTTTTAAAATATAGACTTTATTTTTAGAGAAGTTTTTGGTTGACAGAAAAATTGAAAGTTAGGCACAGACATTTTCCATATAATTTTTGCCCCACAAGTGCACAACCTCTCTCATTATCAACTTCCCCCACCAGGGTATTACATTAGTTACAACTGGTGAACCTACATTAACGCATAACTGAAAGAAAAGCGTAATTGTTTCTTCTTCCCTCACAAATCAGGATTTTGTGCCGTGTTCCTGACATATTATTGTTCTCCCTGATCTTTCCATTTAAAGTATCAATGATTTTTTTCTTAGTTTTCTTATGTTTTTGCTTATTCTTCTATTTTGCGAGAAGTTCCAGCACCAAATGTTTTGCTGATACTGTTTGTTATATTCTTCTTAATGTTATTTGCATTGTGATGACAGTGACTAGCTTTCTTTTCAGTGTAGAAGTAACGTGGATATTTCTGGTTTAAAATAATTTTACCATGATTTCTTCCCCTTGTGAAAGAAGCAAAATGCATTATCTCAACAATAAATACTCTAAAAATTATATACTCTCTATGCTTACTACACATGTATGTGTAAACACTCCCCCAATATTACTGCATAATACAGCATCAAATAATACAATTATTGTACATGTGTCTGTGATCAGAGTTAAAATATCAGTAGTGGAATTATTTTTGGTCATATTCATATTTTTTCTATAAAACTCATGTTCTGGGGGCGTCTTTATTATATATAATTAAAGAAAAGAAATACCAATTCAGAATCACTGCCTGACCTTGACTGAAATAACTGACACAAATATAAATGCATTAATGCTGTCCTCAGAAGATAGTTATGCACATTAGAGTGTTCAGAAATAAAGATAAAATGAATATTTTAGGAAAGAGAGGAAAAAGCATCAAAAGTTTACCACTGGTAATAGTTATCTGACTATAGTCAACAAAATCGATGGCAGTTTTGAAAATTTCATATTGTCATACTAGCTTTGCAGTAATATTTATTTTCTACCCTGTAAATGATATATGTCAAAAGTATTTTTTAGAAATAAGTAAGCAATAATTCACCTAATTTAATAAATTCTTTGTAAAATACTCATATGTCCTTGCTACTAGTCAGCTCATACATATGCAGACATCCACTGGCCTTTCCCTTCTATTTTAGATCTATGTTACATTTTGCACTAAATTTCATTTCATGTTCCTTAGAAGTCAAACTCCAGCTTGAAATTTCTGCAGGTAACTGAAAGGCTTATATTCTCATAATTGTCTCTGATTATGTGCTCCTGCCACCTCCTAGCCATGCTATGATCTCTGCTGCCACGACTCAAACATTCTGCTCAGCCTTCTGATTGAACTCATTTACCTCTTTCTTTCTCCCTCCCTCCCTCCCTTCCTCCTTTTCCCCCTCACTCATCCTCACCTATTCATATTCTTGTACATATTTGTTTAAAATTATCAATTTCTCTCTATCGTTTCAGTTACATCACAGGTGTATCTTCTAATTATACATATATTCTAATTCCTCAATCAGTTTCTTCTTTTATTAATACAGTGTTTTGAAATGTGTCTCAATTTCAAAATGTAGGAAATTTTGGGCTTTCTCTCCCTTCCTTCCTTCCTTCCTTCCTTCTCTCTCTCTCTTTCTTTCTTTTTCTTTCTTTCTTTCTCTCTTCCTTTTCTTTCTTTCAACAGAGTCTCACTCTGTTGCCAAGGCTGTAGTGCCTTGCTATGATCTCAGCTCACGTCAACCTCTGCCATCTGGGTTCAAATTATTCTCGTGTCTCAGCTTCCTGAGTAGCTGGATTACAGGTGCCTTCCATCACACCTGGATAATTTTCTTTTTTCTTTTATTGTATTTCTAGTAGAGACAGGGTTTCACGATGTTGGCCAGGCTGGGCTGGTCTCAAACTCCTGACCTCAAGTGATTCTCTTTTTGCTCTTTCTTTCTATATAAATTTTATTGTGATTTGCTAACCTGTTTTACATGTTTTTAATCCAGTCGTGTCGAGGTTTGCTTTCAAGATAAGTGTGTAGTTTTACAGGATTCATATATAGTTGAAAACAATATGGATTCTTGGTGATGAGGACAGTTCAGGCATTTCTATGGCTTGAGCGCAGTGGGTGAGAGGATGAGATAATGGAAGCTAAACTGTATCTCCCCTTATGGGACCTGAGCTTTTATTCTCCGTAGATAAGAAACCACTAGAAGACTTTGAGCATAGGAATGATATGATCTGACTTAGATTTATGAAATAATTGCATTTATTGTTTTGGAAAGAGACTAAAGGCAGGAAAATACATGAAAGCACAAACACTAGCTAGGAGGCATTTGCATATTGCAGGTGAGAAATGTTGTTTTATTGGACTAAGTTGATTAGACTAAGGAAATTACAAGATGTGTTTGAATTCTGAATACATGTTTATGCATACATTATGATATTTGCTTAAGATGTGGTTGTGCTGTGTGAAGAAAATTAAGGAGTTAAAGTTTTGTTGTTGCTGATGTTTTTTTGTACTGAAGTTAAAGTTTCTATAAATCAGTGAGAGATAAAAGAGTTAGTTGAGAAAGAAGGATCAGTATTTTTCTTTAGGACATGTTAAGTGTAAGATGTCTATTAGCTAGCCAAGTTTACAATTGGAAATCAAAGTCTTTATTAGAGGAAATGTCTTGGTGATTATATAAAGTTTTGAGAATACAAATAATGTTATAGGATTATATGGGATTATGTAGGTTGTGAAAGTAGAAGAAAAAAAGCTCAATGGCCAATTACAATGAGGGGTGAGTGCATGGATGAGGAGAGTGAGAGGTTCTAGTAGCCAAGTGGGTAAAGAGCTTCAATGAAGAGGGAGTAAGAACAGGTTTGCTATATAAACACCCACTAGTTATGTTTTAGCTCATCTTTATCCAAATGTCTAAGACATGGACTGGCAAACTGAGAGCTCAAGAAATATTTATTGAATGAATAATAGAAATTCTGACAACACATAAGATAATGTTATGTAGATATTATACACATATTATTTTAAAATATTTCAAATTTCTAACATACAGCACTAAGCCATTGTATATTTCACACATGGAGGAAATAAATAAATCACTCTCAAAAAGCATAAATGAAAAATTTTACAGGAAAACAAAAATGTCATTTTATGTTAAAATTGCCTTCAAGCAAAAAGATGATAGAATAAAAGAGGGCAAATCTCTAGAGTTACTATAACTTTCTCTTATCCATCAAGAATCATAACTGATGATTTTTTAAATCTGAAATAAAAGAAATGCACAGTAATGCAATAAACAGAATAGTTTTTTTTTTCCTCCAGATATGTGACCATATAAATTGAATACTAGCAAGGTAACACTCTTGGTTAAAAAAACTGCACCCTAAATTAGAAATAGGAAAAACAGAAACGTGAAATAATAGCACTCTTATGGTGGGTGATGGCTCAGGGGTCTGGTCTCTATGGAATAGACAGGAGAGATATTGGCAATTTAAATAAAAACACCCTTGGCTGAAATTAATTCTGAAGGAATTTGGACACCTGTTCTTGCAGGTGACAATATAATTGTACATGAATTTGAGCCAATCAACTATTTCTGTAGAGTAGAACAGATGCCTCTATTCAAGTATGGAGAATAAGCTTTTCTGGCAATTGCTTATAATAATCAGAAATAGTGACATCAATAGCATTCATATGCTAATTAGAATCTTTTTACTATCTGGTATGAATATTGGCTGGTTTTCTGTTTGACCTATGTAACTCCAGGATATTTGCCCATTTTAGTTACAGAATCACACAAGGGAAAGAGTAGACATCCTGCTTGCTTATGTAGGTGTACTAATTTTCAAGCCAGTGTGATACAGTTGAGAAAAATAACTGAAATTTGATTTGGTTGTATTCAAGAATAAAAAAGCAATACAAGTAGCAAATAGGAGTTTACAACACACAAATTTTTCTCAGTGGCACAAAAAAACTGACTGAATTGTGATTACTAACTTAAAAGGTTATGCATTTTGTCTATATTGCTTATGCTTTGGAGATGAAAAAATATCAAATGAAGAATGGGGTTAGCTGCAAAGCTCAGCCTTACTTATCATATATTCATATTAACAATGAAGAAAATGAAATGGACCTCAATAATAGTGTTAAGTATTCAAACTGAAAACTTGTTGGAAAAATATAACTGTCAGTTATAAAAATAGTATTTAATAAGAAAAATTGCTATTTTATTGTCAAATGCATAATATGCATATTTTAGTTTTTGCTAAAAAAAATATCTAGTGCTGAGAGAGTCGTCCAATAAATTTTATAAGCATGATATGGTAATTTAAAAAAATTATCAATATGTAAGAAAAATGTGGCATATCATTTACAAAGACGATAAACTCTGGGAACAATAACAAAAATGTGCTATGTATTATGGGAAGAAACATAAAACAAATAATTAGAAAAATGATGAATAAAATTATTTCTAGCAACTTATAAATGCTAAATATTAAGCAACTATTTTAAACACATGGTTGTAAACCATGAAACATGAATAATAGCTCTTGTCTTATTAAGGGGTTTACAGATGCTAAAATACTTATAATTGAAAATATTTTGAGGGTGTATCCAAAGACAATAACTGCAGAGGATTATCACATTTTAAAATACTTCTTACAAAGCTGAACACAGGCAATACTTATTTGAGAGTGCATGAAAATGACAATGGCATAGCTATGCGTCCTAATCCTAACAAATTGCAATAGAAGATATTTTAAAAATTATGTCATCCTATATTCCTTTTATTGGGCATTGTTTAAGTTTGAGAATAAATGTAGAAGCATATATCTGCCTTGAAAATGTACAAAGTTTACTTTATTCAACAATGATACAAATATTTTCAGTGTCTGTGAAATTTCCCCATATATTGCAAATAGATTTAGAAAACAAAAATTTGAAAACAATTTCAACTCACAATGGGTCATTGAGGTTAGTGTTACTATGTCCCTCTCTCTCTCCCCCAATGTGCACATGTATATACATATGAGCAGTTATTTAGAGGCTGCATGCTAAGTTGGTTTAGAAATTATTAATGATATTTTCAAATATATAAATTGTATACAAAATAAATTTTTTAAATATTTACTTTTAAATTTTGAGGAAAACCATTGCTTTTACCAAATATAATTGAAAGCAAAATGCAATGCACATGATGTCCTCGAAAGCATCAAAAGAGTTAAAATATTATTTGAAGAAAAATGAAGTGGATTTTGCCCATAGAACACAGCATTGGCATTAATCAAATTGCATATTCTTTTTACTTTTCCATTGTGCCAAAGAGCACATAACATGAAGAAAAGCCTCTTCAGATTTTAACTATACAGTATTGTTAATTAAATGCACAATGTTATATAGCAGATTTCCGGAACTTTTTTCATTTTACATGACTGAAATTCTATACCTAGTGAACAGCAACTCCTCATTTCCCCCCACCACCCCAAGCAAAAATCATTCTCTCTTACATTTCTATGAGTTTGCCTATGTGCATACCTCATGTAAGCGGAATCATGCAGCATCTGTCCTTCTGTAACTGGCTTATTCTACTTTGCATGTCATCAAGGTTCATCTATGTTGTCATATTTGATCGGAATTCCTTCTTTTTATTGCTGAGTAATAGTTAACTTTATATATATGCCACATTTTCTTTTTCCATTGAGCCATTGATGAACATTTATGTTGTTCCTACCTCATGGCTGTTATGAATTATGCTACCATAAAAATGAAGTGCAAATATATCTTCAAATTCCTGATTTCAATTTTATGCGCTATATACCCAGATGCTGGATTCCTAGATCAAGTGGTTTTTAAATTTTTGAGAGGCTTCCATGCTGTTTTCCGTAGCAGCTGCAACATTTTACATTTCCACCATGAGTGCACAAAGGTTCCAACTTCTCTACATGCTCTCCAGCACACTGTTGTTGCTGCTGTTGATAATGGCCAACCTAATAAGTGTTAATGCCTCATTGTGACTTTGATTTTCATTTCCCTAATGATTAATGATGTAGAACATCTCTTCACCTACTTGCTGGACATTTGTATGTCATCTTTTGAAAAAGGTTTGTTCAAGTCCTTTGTCCATTTTTTCATAGATTGTTTCTTTGTCTTGTATCATGTTGTAGGAGTTCCTCATTTTTTATATTAATTCTTTATGAGATTATGGTTGGCAAATATGTTCTCACATTCTATAGGCTGCCTTTTTACTCTTCAAATTGTATCATTTGCTGTGCAGAAGTTTTCTAATTTGATGTAAGTTTATTTGTCTTGTATCATGTTGTAGGAGTTCCTCATTTTTTATATTAATTTTTCATGAGATACATGGTTGGCAAATATGTTCTCACATTCTATAGGTTGCCTTTTTACTTTTCAAATTGTATCCTTTGCAGTGCAGACGTTTTGTAATTTGATGTAAATCCCACTTGCCTATTTTAACTTTTGTTGCCTGTTTCTTTTTTTTTTATTTATTTATTTTTTGGTGTTGATGTTTTATATCGTTTCATATCCAAAAAAGCACTGCCAAAATCATGTTGTAAAGTTTTTTACTATATTTTCTTTTAGAGTTGTATTAGCTTTAGGTCTTATTTTTAAGTCTTGAGTTCATAGTTGTTTCTTACAGTTCTTTTAATTTCTGTGAATTCAGTGTCTCCTCATTCACTTCTAATTTTATTCATTTGGCTTTTTTCTTAATCTAGCTAAAGTTTTAACAAATTTGTTGATCTTTGTAAAAAAAATTACTCATTGCTTTGATTTTTTAAAATTGTTTTTTCTGTTCTATATTTTATCTAGTTCTGCTGGAATTTAATTATTTCCTCCCTCTGCTAGTTTCAGACAAAGTTTGTGTTTCTTTTCATAGTTCTTTGAGGTGTAAAGTCAAGTTGTTTGTGATATTTCTTCCATTTTAATGACGATTTCGTCACTATAAACTTTTCTCTTAGTAGTGCTTTTGGTCTTTCCCATTAATTTTGGTAGATTCTGTTTTAATGTTTGTTTGTCTCTGATATTTTCTAACGGATTAAATTTAATGAATTAAATTAGATTATCTGAATTAAAATAAAAGCAAGATCCAACTAGATGCTGTCTATAAGAGAGTCATTTTTGATTTAAGGTCACATATATGTTAACAGCGAAAGAATAGAAAATATATTTCATGCAAATGATAACCAAAAGACAGCATGTATCGCTATACTTGTAGCAAGTAAAATAAACTTTAAGTCAAAAACTATCACAAGAGAAGAAAAAAAGACATTATAGAATAATGATGTATAATTCCTGGGTCTATTAACCAAGAAGATACAACAATTATAAATACATATGCATCCAACATTAGGACACCAAAACATAAGAAGAAAACTGGAAGGTAAAATAGATGGCAGCACAATAATAGTATATAATTTCCTTATTCCACTTATTATTTAAGTTACAAAGAGGTCATCCTAGAGAAAAATGATGGGTTTCCTTATAAAGAGAAGAGACAGAGACACAGATATGCAGAGGAAAAATGCCACACAAAAACAGAGCTAGAGATTGAACAAGTCACAGAAAACACGGCCCTGCTGACCCTTTGATTTTAGACTTCTAAGCTTCAGAATTGTGAAACAAAAGATTTCTGTTCTTTAAGCTATCAGTTTGTGGTACTTTATTCCAGCAGTTCTAGGAAACCAATACAATAGCTAACCAACATACTGATGAAAAAGAACATTTGGACATATGTTTCCTTAACAGGAAATGATTTTTTAAATGAATTACATGGGTTGCATTAAATTCTCTCTCTCTCTCTTACTCTCTTTCTTTCTCTCTCTCTTTACCCCTAACAGTGTATGTAGGAGATTTTATTAAAGTTTGCCTAAGTGAGTAAAAGAAAAATACAAAAATAACTTCAAATTAAATATTAGATATCCTTTGAATTAAAATTCTTTGGACATTGACGATTTTTTTCCTGTCTTCTTTATTCACCCCACTTATTTCTTGGTGGGCAAGAGAGAATATAATAATTACCTTCCAATGTATATTCATGTGAACAATTGTGTATTTTTCATTGTTTTTGTGTTTAACTGTTTTTGCTATTTGTAAGCATTTCCCACTTAATATATGTAAGCATTTCCCACTCACTGAACATTTTCAATATTACTATGTGGTATTTTTAGTGATAGTATAGTATGTCATTATATTGATGAGTGGCTTTCTCATACATGGTTTAGCACCATCCCCTCTGTGTTGTTCTTATGATAGTGAGTTCTTAGAAGATCTGGTTGTTTAAAAGTGTGGCACCTCCCCCTTTCTCTTTATTGCTCCTACTCTTGCCATGTAAGACACCTGCTCCCACTTTGCCTTCTACCATAATTGGAAGATTCCTGAGGCCTTCCCAAATGCAGAAGCCACCATGCTTCCTGTACACCCTGAAGAAATGTAAGCTAATTAAACCTCTTTTCTTTATATATTGCCCAGTCTCAGGTATTTCTTTACAGCAATGCAAGAACAGAGCAATAGATCCCTGATCTGAGGAAAAAAGTATTCAGTCTTTTATCATTAAGCACAATATGTTTTGTAAGATTTTTAAAAAGTGCCTTTTCATATGCAGGGGTTTTTTTGTTTTGTTTTTCTTTTTTTTTTTACTTTTTGATCATTTTTACTATAAGTGGGAATTGAATTTTGTTAAATGCTTTTTCTTATTTTATTAAAATAATATGTTTTTTCTTTTTTGTGCAAATTTTATGAGCCTAATTTACTAATTTCCAGATGTAAATCAAACCTAGAAAACCTAGAATAAACACCATTAAGTCATTACTGATTATCTCATTTTATAGTGATGAATCTCACTTGTTAATACTTATCAATTTTTTCCCATGTTAATGGGGAAAGTCTTCTATAGCTATCTTTTTCTATAATATATTTATTTGTTCATTTTTCAAGTCAGATATGGCAGCATCATAACTGAAGGGGGTGTTCATCTTTGCATTTTTTAAATTTATTTGTGTAAGCTTGTTATTATATATTTAAAAGTTTCATGTAATTTATCAGTGAAGCCACTAGGTTCCATAATTTTCACTGTTGGAAGGTTTTCATCAGAAATTTATTTATGATATACAGAATTTCTATTTCTTCTTTTGTCAATTTTAAAATTTTTATCTATTTAAAGATTTTTTTTCATTTTCTCTAAAGTTGTTGAACTTATTGCCATACAATTGTTATCATTTTCCCTTACTATGCCTTTAATAATCAAAAGATGTTAGTAATATCCTGTTTTCTCTCCTGATACTAATATTTTTCTCCTTTTATAAAAAACATCTCCCATCAATGTAGAGTTTCTAAGTTTATTCTTTCTATCCAAGTAATTTTGTCTTCATTAATTCTCTCTCTTTTTTTTTTTCTTTTCTGTGTTACTGATTTCTGCTCACTTGTTTTATGCTTTTAACATTGGGTTTGTTGATTTCTGCTAATTTATTTATTTATGCTTTTAATTTTGCATTTAATTTTATTGTCTTTGCTTATATTCTTAAGGTTAAAATTTAGAAAGCAAATCTTAGAGATTTATTTCTTTCTAATGTTAGCACTGAATAGACCAATTTCCTCTAAACACTAATGTAGCTCCTTTCTATGAATTTTCATATGTCTAATTTTATTTTTAAACAAAATATTTATAATTTACTTTGAGATTTTTTCTTTTATCCATGTGATATTTAAAGTTATATTAATTTCTAAATATGTCATTATTTTTACATGTAATTTATTTATCTCTAAATTTAATTCTGTTTGGTCAAATATCTTATTTTGAAGTATTTTAAGACTTTAAATATATTGAGATTTGTTTTGCTATCGCACATTCTATTTACTATTGACATGTGTGAATATTTTATGTGCACTTGAAAATTCTTAATCACAAAATACATTTGGGTCTCCATGCTGCTTTCTGATTCTCTGATTTATCTTTTCAGTTCACTCACCAAGCATCACAACAGATCATTTGAAACTTTCACTACCCTTCTCAAATTTGTAAACCTTCTCATCTATTTTTCACAGAAAATGACCTCACTTCTCACTGCGTAGAGAAAACAGATGGCCTCAGACAGGAATGCTCTCACTTTCTGATACCAAATTTAGAAACCTATTTTCCTTTTCACCTGATAAAGTAGAGGAGTTTTTCTTCCAATGAAAGACTAATCCCTTTGCTCAGGAGTTTGTAGCTCTCTTTCATAAAGCTTACCCAAAAGTATATCCCTTATCTCTCATATATTTTAAGCTGGTGCCTTTCAAATAGTTATTTTTCTCTTATTAAACTCACAACCACTAAGTTGGAGAAACAACACAACAGACCCCTGATCATCCTGTTGTTACCTTTGGATCTTTCTCTCACATCAAAATGTCTCAAACATGTTTTAATATTATTTTATTTCCTCACTTTCTGTTCACTCCTCTCTATACGGAAACTTCACTATCTTCCACTGAGGTAGTTAATCACGCTAATAAATTAACTAGAACAACCCATTCTATAATCAACATGTGACCTCTATATTTTTCCAAGTGAGAAAGGGCATGATTAGACTAGTGTAAAGGACCCTACCAAGTACTCATAATTCTAATACTACCAGTGACAGACTCCTGGGTAGCGACTTTTCCATTGGAGTTGACATCACCATTCCACTAAATAGCAGTCAGACTTGTTCAAGAGATGAACGTGAATTTCCATGATTCTTTCTTCATCCCAAAGAACAAGACTTAATGAAATATAACTATGTATCTAAGACCCTACAGGAAAAAGGAACTCATTGAAGAAAAAACACATTTAATAAAAGAATATAATTTTGGCATCTGCTTTGGAATACTGTTGTTATTGTGCTATTGTCTATATGCTAATAGGCATATGAGGAAGACTTTTTACATTCCTCTTCGTCTATTTCTAACCATAACTTTAGCAGACCATGCTTGTATAAACTGAAATGCAACACTTCTAGAATAACATCTTTTTCTCACTGATGCCACAGAATTTAGGGGAAAAAAATGCTTTTTCTAAGTGATTTTACTTTTAAGAGCCATGTGGTTATCTGCATGCATTCAGTAAAAAGCAACCCTATTTTTGCCACTTTATTGTTAGACAAACACATTGCACAGCAAAGTTCATACTTTTGGGATCATATTTAAAAGTCAACTTCATATGCAAATCAGACATGATTTATGACAATAATCATGCAACATTATTGTAGTTTTTTGTGGGATCAGGGCCTATAAGGCCTTCCTAGGAAACGAGTATAGGATCTTTTCTATGGCTTGAAGCATTCATATAGTAGGTAGTAAGGAAAGTCACTTTCTGGCATAGCATAAACTTTAACAAACTTGGGGAAATACAATTCACCCACATTATAATTTCTGTAAGCAAACCTAGTGAAGATGAATTGTCTTCATTTTGATTTTTTAGCCTTGAAATATACAAATGAATACGTATAACAGAGATTATTAAAAACATAACCCTAGAGTTCTTAAGTAATATCTTCTGTGCCATTTTTGGTATTCATAAAGGTTTCATAAACCTTACCCCAAAGTATATCCCTTATCTCTCGTATATTTTAAGCCTGTGTCTTTCTAGCAATTCCTTCCACTTATTACTAAACTCACTGCAACTAAGTGGGGAAAGCAGCACAACTAAACCCCTTTCTTAACCCCTCATCATCCTGCTACTGCCTTCAGATCCCTTTCCTCTCTCACATCAAAATTTCTCAAATGTGTTTTTAATATTCTTTCATTTTCTCACTTTCTAGTCACTCCTCTCCATGTAGCAACTTTACTGTCTTCCAGTGAGATGTTAACTACTCTACCAACTAGTTAACTAAGTATTACTTATTACTTTATATAACATAAAGTAATATTACTTTAAATAATAATATAAAGTATTACTTGAAATAATATATTACATATATTAATTATAAAAAGTATAATTATTAAAGTAATATATAGAGTAAGATTAATTTATATCAATTATTATTAAGTAATATAATTAATTCATTAATAATATAAGTATATTAGGGTTATATTTTTAACATTTTTGGAATTATCCTCTGACAGTGTGTCATCTTGGTTTGATGATGGAAATCACTGACCTAGTGATCTTTCACTTAACCAAATTAGTCTCTCTGAACAAGCCAGATCCAGAAGTGAGAAAGGCAGATGCAGAGGCCCTGACTCAGGAAAGAGCATTGCATGACCTAGAAGCATATTTTACCATGAAATCTGCCATGTGCAAATGATGAAATAGTGCATGGTGAAAGAAGTAATGAGCTCAGTATTCCAATATAAATATAAACAGCTTTCAAATATATAAGATTAAGTTTAAAAAGTAAAAACAGATGAAAGTGTAACATGTAAGAAGCAGGGGTGAGGGGATTGTGCCAAAAGTAAGACCAGGATAAAGGGAACAAAATAGAAAATAAAATGTAACAAATTTTATCTGGTGACATGAATACACCAAAGACTATGATTAGCTCCCTGAGGTTGAAAAAAGACAGACTGACTTACATTGTCACTAAAACTGAATGAATGCGAGAGACAAGAAATGAAGTGGACTTACATAGAAGTCAGATTATGAAATGCATTATAAGCCGTAAGAAAAGTTTTTAATTATCATTTGTGTAAATTTAAGGAGTAAAAGTGCAGTTTTGTTACACAAATATAAGGCATAGTGGTGAAGTCTGGACTTTTAATGTAACCATCAACCAAATAACTTACATTGTACCCTTCAAGTAATTTATTATCCCTCACCCCCTCCAACCCCTCCAAGTCTCCCTTACCTATCATTCCACACTGGTTGTCCATATGTGCATATTATTTAGCTTACTTATAAATCGGAACATACCATATTTGAATTTCTGAGAAGCTTTAAGTGGCTAGACATCAGCTGATGTGTAATTTTAAAATGATGACTTGGGTTGCTGTATAGACAGGATGAGAAGGGACAAAGGAGACCAGTGCTGGGTCTATTTCAGTAGTCCAGGTGGGAGATGGGAAAGTGGAGAAGAATTGACAAATGAAACAGATCAGATTGGGAGGAAATTAGGAGGAAGTGATAGTGCAAGGGAAATAAGTGATTCGATTCAGGATAAATTTTAGAGTTAAATTACCAAACTTCCTCATGTACTGATAAGGGGATGTGGACTTGGTGAGAATTTACAAAGAGAAGAGTTCGATATTGACTTCTGGGTTTTTAACCCTTCTGGGGATGTTGCTACTACAAGCACCACAAATGTGATAAAGATATAGTGATGAGAAAAGTAAAATTCAGAATTGTTTTTGTTATTTCTATGTTCTTCCTTTAAGTAACACAGGCCCTTAAGATATTTTCTCAGAGGAGAAGCATCAGGTGCTTGCTGGTGAGTAGGAGGCTTAGTGTTTGATATATGGAGTAGACAAGACAATGTGGAACAAAAGATGGATTATCCAACTAACCTTTCTTCAAAAATTTTGCTTGAGTAAGATTTATGTCCCCCACCCCGCCCACACACACACCAAGAGAGAGAAAGAAGCAAAATTATATCCATGTATTTGCAGGGAGAGTGCCTTTTTAATCTCCCTGGCAATTGTGGTTCCTGCTACATAAACGCACAAAAAATGTGTTAGTCACATTCTGGCAAGATTAAAAGCATGTACTGTGATTCAGAGGAGTATAATCTACTTCTGTGGAAAAGTACTCCAGTGGGAGAAGTGGAAAAAATATTAAGTGGGGATAAGATAGAATTAAATAGTATCTGAATATGTAAATAAGATGTATATAAATAGAATGTCATCCTCATTGGAGAGACTTAAAGGTGGACCTACTAGTGGGATATTGTTAAAATTGAATATTCATTTCTGATTAAAACAAGAAAAATCTCTGAATTTTCTATAAATGGAAAGAGATGTTCTCAACTTGCTGAAGATTATCTACCAGAAATTTCTGTAAACAAAATACTTAATGATGAAATATTAAAAGAAATTCCATTAAAGTCAAGAATAATTATGATGCCCAGTATCACCATAATTATTCAACGCAGTGGTAGCACACTGGAATAAATCATTCCCCCTCATCAACGAAACTCATGCAGACAACAAAATAAGCAGAATTCATCACACAGCTACTACCCGGGAATATTCAGATTAAAGAAATACATAAAGCTTCTTAAATAGGATGTAAGGGCTTTCTGATCTGTAAGAATATTTGAAACATATGTAGAACTTATTAGACGCAGTTCTTGTTTTTGTTAAACATATTAACACTTGTTTGGCCACCCACCAACCATGGGAAATTGTGTACAAGTATTATATTTATTGTATAGATTTGTAAACTGAAATGTGGAGATATTAAGTTGCCCAAGATCACTTCACTAACAAAGATCCAAATCCAGGCAGTCTAGCTTAGAAGACTACTAAAGTTTTTACCACTAAGCGCTCTCACTGCCTTGAGATGTTTTGTTTAACACCTATACCTACCACTAACAACTCTCGGTTTTACTGCACATTCATTTTATTCATTTCAGTTTTTAGACCATAGTAAGTACATTTTATGATTTACCATTACACGACATAAAAAATCCTTCAAATTACCACTTGCTGCATTAGTATATATATTGAAGTGTGTATTTATCTAACTGATAAGTCAATTAAGAAAATGTTGGGAAGCGGCTTCCCCATAGACACAGATTTTCAGACTGTCTTTGCAACCTCCTTCATATAAACTCTTCCAATAATCCTTTCTCCACTATTTCATAATGTTTCTGATTTTCATCATTAAAGCAAATCAAATGGCAAGACTTAAAGAAATCTGCATACTTTTTCATAGTTTGTGTTATTTAATAAATGATACTATTAAATTAGAGCTAACATTTGGAAGAGGGGCACCTGGAGAGAACAGTGCCTTGAATGTTATATCATTTGTAATGCACAAAATGATTGCCTGTATCAGTGTAGACAGCCAAGAAAGTATTTACTGAGAAACCCAAATGGAATATTCATGACTAAACCAAGCATTGCCAATAATGAACACTATAGTTAAGTTCAAGTGCATTACATTAGAATTGAACTTCTAGTACATGATATATCTTGAGTAATACAATAATGAAAACCATCTTCATACTTGGCATGAAGTATTGATTAATATCTTAATATTAACCTCTTTTTAAGTAAGCAACAGAGATCTATTTGCTGAATACAAGATTTTTCAAAGTATCATTAAAAAGAAAAGACCATTCAGCTAAGATCACAAGTATTATTTTCTTAATAACGTTAATAATTTTTAAATTGAGGTGCAAACCTACATACAATAAGAAAACAATTACATAGGGCACACCTATTGTTGATCACATTATTTTATCAACCTAGAGAGGCATACTCAAAAGAAAGAAATGTTTAGTGAGAAAAAAATCACATCTATTCTTAATTAGTTTTCTCTATCAAAGGCCACTTTATGTATGTTTTAAGAAAAAGTAATAAACAATATGAAAATAATATATGTAATCAAATTAATTAGCATTATTGTGTGCCAATTCTGCCGCTCCATAGCATGATAGAAGTATATATACTATATTTCATGGTAAGTATAATTTGAAAGTAACTGGTTTCCCACTTTCTCTTCTCCCATCTTTGAAAGTAGTCTCCACACATCTGCAAAACAGATCTTAAACCCAACAGGCCAGGACTTCATGACTAAAACACCAAAAACAATGGCAACAAAAGCCAAAATAGACAAATGGGATCTAATTAAACTTAAGAGCTTCTGCACAGCAAAAGAAGCTATCACTAGAGTGAACTGGCAACCAGCAGAATGGGAAAAAAAATTTGCAATCTACACATCTGACAAAGGGCTAATATGCAGAATCTACAAAGAACTGAAATAAATTTACAAGAAAAAAAACAAACAATATCATCAAAAAGTGAGTGAAGAATATGAACAGATAATTCTCAAAAGAAGACATTTATGAGGCCAACAAACATGGAAAAAAGCTCATCATCACTGCTCATTAGAGAAATGCAAATCAAAACCACATTGAGATACCACCTCATGCCAGTTAGAATGGCAATCATTAAAAAATCAGGAGACAACAGATGCTGGAGAGGATGTGGAGAAAGAGGGACACTTTTACACTGTTGATGGGAGTGTAAACTAGTTCAACCGTTGTGGAAGACAGTGTGGCGCTTCCTCAAGGACCTAGAAATAGAAATACTATTTGACCCAACAATCTAATTATTGGGTATATACCCAAAGGATTATAAAACATTCAGTTATAAAGACACATGCATACATATGTTTATTGCGGCACTGTTTACAATAGCAAAGACTTGGAACCACCCAAATGCTCATCAATGATAGACCGCATAAAGAAAATGGGGCACATATGCACCATGGAATACTATGCAGTCATTAGAAAGGATGAGTTCATGTCCTTTGCAGGGGCATGGATGAAGCTGGAAACCATCATTCTCAGCTAACTGACACAAGAACAGAAAACCAAACACCACATGTTCTCACTCACAAGTGGGTTTTGAACAGTGAGAACACATGGACACAGGGAGGGAACATCATACACCAGGGCCTGTCAGGAGTTGGGGGCTAGGAGAGGGATGGCAGAGGATGGGAGGATTGGGGAGGGATTACATTAGGAGAAATACCTAACGTAGATGACAGGGGATGGATGCAGCAAACCACCATGGCACGTGTATACCTATGTAACAAACCTGCACGCTCTGCACATGGACCTCAGAACGTAAAGAATAATAAAAAAAAAAGAAAGAAAGAAAACAAAAACCCACATGAGGAAGTATTGCTTTCTTGCTTAAAATTATTTAATGACTATGCATTGCTTTTAGAATTAACTATGATTACCACTTCTTGGCCTTTTGGCTAAGATCAAGTGTAGAATTAACTATGATTTACCTAAAGTACCTACATATTTAAGTTTTTTTCTAGTCATTGTCTCGTAAATTATGCATTCATGCAACCTACTGTAAAGCCACTTTGGTTTTCTTTCAGTTTTTTGATCATGATCAGTTTTGTGCCAACTCAAAGCCATTGGCATACTGTTTCTTCCTCCTTAAATGCTGTGAAACCTCACTATTTGCATGGCTATTTTCTTCTCATTAGTTAATTTTCAGCACAAATATAATCCACAAAAAGGCCTTCTCTAAAATTACTAAAGAATGTTTCCTCCTGTATTATTGATGTCAGTCTTCTAATTTTTTTCTTGAGGTTATTTTATCTGTATTTACCTGTTTTTTCCTGACTCTTCTACTGGAATATAGTCCATGAAGGCAGGAGCTGCACCTTTCCTGTTCCCAGTTCTTAGCTCCTGGACAAATGGGTGAAATACAGATATTCATTAAATGAGTAAAGCAGTGATAATTGAAAAAAATAAACATTTTTTAATAAAATAAAATTGATAAGTGACAGCTTAAATAAGCAAATTTTGGCATTATGTTAGATTCCTATAAGCTGTATAGCTTTGGGTCCAAAATCTTCCTTTATTTAGGAATGAGGATTCAACTGATAATAATTACAATACTAGACCTTGATGAATTTTATTCAGGCTAACTTCTAAAACATTATTGCTTGTTCTGTAAATCTTTTCTTTTCCACAAACCTTTTCTGAGCTGTGTATGCATTAGGCCTGTCAAACTTACTCTGTCTAGACTATAGCTCCTAATTGCACTCCCTCATCCAGACCTGTTTGTCTCCTCGTTTTCCCCCATTTCAGTAAATAGTGTCACCATCCACATAGTTTTGAATCCAGAGTCTTCCCTAAACTTTCTCTTTTCTTTACCCCTTAAAGCCAATCTGCCAGCAATTCCAGATGGTGTGACTCTTAAACATCTTCTGAATCATTGTGCTTTTTGTCAGCTATATACTTTTAACCTTAAATTAAGAGGCTAGCAAGTGCCAAGACTTGCTAGAATGTAGGCCTTTACTGTCTGATAGAATGGACAGCCTTATGTAAAAGGTGAAACGAATGTGAAGAGACGTATGTATGTATACTGAGTGGTGCTGAAGAGATAGGTAGCTCTGAAACAAAGTAAATGAAGGTGATGATGAAAATGGATGTGTACCTATGGGGCCCACATGGGGTGAAAGGATGAAGAAAATATTTAAACAAATAGCATAAGACTGAAAAGTGAGTGCAGCATCACATTGCAGAGAAATTGTCTTCCAGCACCATATATATTGTTTCAGTTAATACATTCAGGGCTGTTGCTCAGATTAACATTCTATGTATCTCTCATAATGTGTTGGTACCTGGACCATTATTGCAGTGGCATTATTAGAATTATTTTCTGAGTTGTACATACTAGGAAACTCAATACTAGATAAAGTAAATATCTAGGTCATACAGCAAAGAAACTAACTTAAAATTTAAAATAAAAATATTCTGACTTTAAAGTCCATATATACACTTTATACCATACAACAAGAATTCACCGTATGTCATTCACATGCATTTGGACAGTGCTAGTATAATATGTGATGGTCATTGGCACCTGTGGAATTTAATTAATTTACCAAGTAGTATACCTGAATATGAAGAAAATTCTTTATATATATATATATGTGTGTGTGTGTGTGTGTGTGTGTGTGTGTGTGTATTGTATTTCTCACTGAATAAGGAATAATTTATTTGATTGATCAATACCTCTCAGTGAATGACTAAGATAATATTTTAGGCAAAATTCAGCAGGGCTTCCACAGCATCTTCATAAATGCTCCTTAGTTCCTATATGATTCACTGTTATTTAGCCTGCTTTCCATAAAAATAATCTAAAATTATTTTAAAATCAAATTAAAAATTCTTACATTTATAATACTCTGATGGTTACTCAATTACAATATCAACAAACAGATGTGTAACTGAACTATATTTAGAAAAATGACATTGCTCTGAAATAAATTAGTTCAAACGAATTATTACGTTCCGTCTTGAAGCCTGGAAATTTCTAAAACATCATCTGCCTGTTCCAACAGTGCAGGAAGGAGAGCTAGGCCTTTGTGGATTGTTAATTATAGCCCTTAATGATGCACTACACACTCCCACTGGAGTATATTCTTTGGAAAGCTGATACTTCTAAGAAAATATAGTGTGGGATTTTCTTGTTAAAGATATTCTATGATACCTAAACCTATAGTTATAATTAATTTTTTTTAAATTCTGTAGTTAGACAGAGAGAGTCTACAATCTCTATACAGGGTCCTATTAGGTCATTTATGATAATTTCAGTGATGTTGACTCCAAGTTCCTTATATTTCTATTAAAAAGTATTCACAGGCAATTCCTGTGCATTATTCTCTATGAAGTGCACAATGATTCCAGATATTAGGTTTTGTAGAGCACAACACCAGTGACTCCTTTGACTATCCAGGAAGACTTGTGTCATTTTGAGAAAATGCCTGGGGAGGTGGGAGATAGCATCAAAACTGGCAGGTGTCTGGCTTGCAAAATCCTCTTCCTGATGTTCAGGGAAAACCAAATTCTGCTTGTACAGGGTTTTTCAAACTTATCTCTGTGAAAGGATAGTGCAGTACCATTTGTGGGTATGCATGGCATTTCTTCTATTTCTAAATGACCCAACTAAGATCTGACTTACCTGCGTGTTAATTCCGGAAAGCAATTCTCACTTGAGATATAGATCAAATACAAGATTCTGTATTTCTTTTTCTAGGACATTTGTCCTGTATCATTTATTGATTACTGTTGTATCTGACACTGTACTAAATATTTTTAACTGCACAATTTCAACTAATACCATCAATGTTTGTGTGAGAAAAGCATTATTATTATTCTCATTCGAATAATTAAAAACAAGGTTTAATGTGGTTTTATAACTTGATCTAAGACACATAGTATGTGAAGGCCATGATCAGTAAACAACACTGTCTTCTGTGGAGTGCTGATTTTTTGACAGATCTCTCTCCCTTGTTCACTGTTATATTTCAGCTGAATTAAACTACCCACGCAATTTTAAGAGTGATAATTTCAACATTCAATAATATTAATTTGTTTTAAATAGAAAATGCTCATGACTAAAAAACTAAGTTATTTAGATCTTGAGAATACGAAAGCTTTAAACAAATTGTTTGCTTTATCATTGCAGCAATTAAATAGAGTAAAATGAAAGTACCAAAAAATGTTATGAGTCCTTCATTATAGGTTAAGAACATTATCCTTGTACCAGTTTGACTAAAATGCAGCTAATAAGCTGTGTAAGTAGGAAATGTGTTTTTGCTGATAAAATGTCAGTAATACGAAAAATGAATGAATGCCATGCTAAGAACCAGGTTAATTAGGAAATGGCCCCTGAGTACCATCCGGCAAATAGTAGAGTTAGTGAGTTTAACACTCTCACAGTGATGCAGAGCAAAGGGGTATGAACAAAGACATCCTTCTGATAATTAGAGAATCACAATGTTCTGAAGGAGTGGGAAGGTTATGATGTCAGGCTCCCTGTTTATGTTTGAATCATCTTCAAAGCACCACTTCCGGCTAATGGGCAGCCCATTTTCGAAAGTTTTTGTAAATAATGGCTCAATGCCTCCTGAATCTTGTAATTTAACATTTGACAAGTATTTTTCTTTTGGTGCTAGAAAATGTTGTCCTTGCGTCAGGGTAAAATCTGACAGCATAAAAGGACAATTATGAGAGTTGACTATTTCAAAGTATTTTGAAAGAGCTTTGTGAATGTTAATGCAGCTTCATGCTCATTTTTACTTGACAAGTAGGTATATAAAGCTATATGGATATATATCAGATATATGTATATATTCTACATATTCTATGCACGTGTGATCAAATAGTACAAACAGCCCTCAATTTGGGGGGCAAAATAAGATAACTGCACCAATATCCTTTATAAATATATCTCTATATAAATATTATCTGTGGTTTGCATGTAGTAAGAATGTCCATGTCTTCCACTCTCCTTCATTCCAGCATTATTATATTTGCACTGTTCATCTATCCCTTTCCTGTATTAATTTTACTAATATACAGCCAGGTTTTACTGACATCTCACTAACACACTACTCCAAACCTGGTTATTTCTTTTTTGTTGTTGAAGTTCTCATATTAATTCTTAGCACCTCATTCACAGCAGAAAAACTTGCTCCTCTAGTGTAGCTGAAATAGTTCCTGGTAAGTTACTCAATGTTTGTCTATTTTTTGGAGCCAAGCCACATATAGCCAAGTCTGAGAAGTGAATAGAGAGATGGGAATGGGACTGGCAGCTTTGAATGACTTCCAGAAGCAGAAAAATAAAAGATAACCAAGATTTGGAAAGAAGGAGTGGTTTCCAGGACAGCAGGTAGACACTTTCTTAAATCCATCCTCAAAAATGGTTCATTCTACATTCTCTGACATTCGAATCTCAAAATACCCTTTTTGAAGGCATCCTGAAGGATGTCATTTGTCTACCTATAAGATAAAAGGAAAAGCAAGTATAAACAATTGGAACAAAAGATGATAGGAGTCTGATCTACGAGAGTAAGGATTGTGGCTGTTTTATCAACTTTTTACTTCGCATTTTCTCGCACAGTTTTTGATACTTAAGAGATGTTGTCTACATATGTAATGAGTGAATATTTACCATATGAGTAGAAAATTATTGAATGGAAATTTGTGTAGCAATCCCCAGGCAAATAGTGTGCTATGCTTTGATTGTCTTTGTACCCTCCAGGACTCATGCATTGCAAACTTCATCCTTAATGCAACAGCGTTGGAAGCCTGGGCCTATTGAGGGGGTTTATGTTATAAAAGCTTCACCCTTAAGAATTGATTAATGCCACTATAAAAAAGGCTTCCAGGAGAGGGCTCTCTCTTCTGCTCTTCTAACACATGAGGGGCAGTGTTCTTCCTCTCTCGGGAGATGTGGCACCATCTTGGATGACTGAGGCCAAGCCTTTACCAGACACCAAACCAGCCAGTACTTTTATTTTATTCTGGCCTCCAGAACTGTGAGAAATACATTTCTGTTGTTCATAAATTACCCAGTCTGTGGTTCTCTGTTAGAGCAGTACAAAACAGACTAGGCCATGGTGTTAGGAAATTGGCAGAGTAGTAATACTTCATATACTTAGAGATTCAAGATTTCAAATTTGTAAAATTAAACAAAAATAATTCTATGAGACTAAAATGATTTTATTTATGAAAAACTAAGCATATCTCAATGGTTTCTAACAGGTAATGCCATAAATATGGTAGCAAAGTATGCACACATCCTGATCTCTCTGCTCCTCCATTTTAAGTTAGTGTCTAATATCTATAAAGTGGGCTCTTAATCTTGTCTGAAATTTTATTTCAACCAGATTGTCTCATTTCAATGGTGATAACAACATGATCAAAATAAATGGCTTTACATTTTTCAGTAATCGTCAACATTTTGCCTCTACTCAGTGTAAACATACGTGGTATATGTGTATCTTTATCAATAAAGTAAATTCATCTTACAACAAAAAATAATACCCTGAAGTCAAATGCCTTCATTCAGAATTTATAAAAAATTTCTAAGAAAGTAGACTTTGTCACAAGATGCTTCAACAACCCTGCTGCAGTTATCATTACAGACGTGGTAAGAGTTCATCTCTTTGTCAGTATGTAAATTAGGGTAAAATGTGTTAAATTATTGTCCCAGCAAGAGACGCAGCTCTAAAAAAAAACAAACACTCAGAGAATCTTAAGTATCAGGTAATTAGACAAGGTAAATTCTTAGAAGTCTATTTGTTCATTATGTATTCATTTTCTTGTTAAATGACATACAAAATTGATGTTTGACATTCTCATTCAATAAACTTAAAATATAGAGGCTAAATAAAATTGCTGTGAATTGACTCACCCACAGAGAGTATGTAATTAAGGTATGCGACTGACAACATTACAAAAATTCTACAAATATGAGAACACTGGATTACTATTTTCTTTGGAAAAAGGAGATACATTTTGCTTGTATTTCTGCTGATATTTAAAAAGTAGGCTACTTTTTCTGAGGTAGTTTGAAGCCTGTTAGTTTTCCTTTGCATTTTGAGAATAAACAGGAAGTACTCAAGAAACTGCATTTCAGCAGTTAGTGAATATGTTTCCTCTGGAATTCTTGGAACAAACTTTCCCAACTTGCTTTGCATTTTGGCTTCTGACCACATAAAATAACATTTTGTATTTGTGACGGCTTGGAAATTACATGAATCTGGTTTATATAATTGAGTGTGTTGTACTGCATTGTACTGATTATTCAGAGATTACTTAAATGGGCAATTTTCTCTAGTTTTTGTAATAGAACCTTATAATTTTATCCTTTGTATAAGTATTGGACTTTAGAAACCAACTCTTTTATCTGGCTTGGGAGTTCGCAAGCAGAATTCTTGGCAGTAGAACACCATCAAGAATCAAATATCCAAAGCTTCTGGAGGGAGGAACACATATCCAAAGGCTGACCCTGTCAGATCTAGGAACATAGTGATAGATGTTTCTGTTGCTATTTAATGATATTTGTACTTGGTACGTATGGTAAAATACTATCCGCTTATTGAATATTGTACTATTGTCTGGTTTGAGTGTAGCTTTTCTCTACTTCCCTAAATAATGGTGTTAAGATGAGATTATTGGCTCCAATCCCTAGGATACTGTTCTTTTCCTTGGAGTATTGGCACTAGTTCTTATTTTCATGATAAAGCACACCGACAAAGGAAGATCCACCTGCTGCTTTCTGAAACTAGAAGGCAAAATATTTTATGTGAACTCAGTTGATATTTCTTGAAACAGCTGTTTTGGAAAAATGATACAGAAACTGATAAAAGCATGTCAGTTTTACTTAATGTCACAAAAACCCCTCTGAGACAGAGCAAGCTCAGTTCCTCCCTCACTTGTAAAACCTGAAGTGACATTAGAAAAGAAATATTCTGACTAAACAATGTGTATTTAACTTTGAGTTCATAAAATTGTTTACAGTTTGCAAGGATAAAAAACATACTATAGTAACTACAAAGAAAAGATAAAAGACTGTAAGTGATAAATTTCTTTATCATCAGTGTAAAAAGCCTGCAGTTTACAGAGTGATAGTAGATCAACTTTTAGTTTAATATTATAACTACTTGGTGTTTTTAACATTTGCAAGTTATTTTTAATCACCTGTTTAATAGCAGCATTTGTAAAGAAGTTGTCATTAAATAAATAGCATGGTTAAGGTTTTCATAATTTTTCTATACATTTTACACATACATATTTTACCAGTGTTCTAAAATATTACTTTTTAAAAATTGATTTAATCAATTATTTCAGCACATTAAGGTAATTAAAGACGACGCTTACACACAATAGAAAAATTGGCTCATTCCCAAGCTGTCACACTGTAGGACACCTACAGTGCTTAGCAGCTTCTCTTCCATACTCTTCTTCAGCTTCCCCTGACTCTGGTACTACTGTTCCCAAGGGCTCTGCCCAACTTTCATTTTAGGGCTAGCTCTAGTGAAGATCGTCCACATCTGACCTGAATACTCTCCCAACAGGGATCTCTTATCTTCATATTCTTTCTCCCCAAAGTTATTTTACAACCTGCCTACAATCTCATGCCCTGATGTCCAAATGCATCATTCTTGAATCAATACAGCTGTTCAGTATGTCCTCTTTTGCTGAAGAAACACAACAGGTCAGACAAAATGATTCCTCTACCAGTACCTAGACAGAAAATTCAGGTTTTACTCTCCATGCTCCCACCAGCCCTACTGTGTTTTCTTTTCTTTTCATTCTTTTTATTTTATTTTTTTCAAATGGAGTTTCACTCTTGTTGCCCAGGCTGGAGGGTGCAATGGCAAGATCTCAGCTCACTGCAACCTCCGCCTCCCGGGTTCAAGTGATTCTCCTGCCTCAGCTTCCTGAGTAGCAAGAATTACAGGTACCCACCACCATGCCCGGCTAATTTTTTGTATTTCTAGTAGAGATGGGGTTTCACCATGTTGGCCAGACTGGTCTCCAACTCCTCATCTCAGGTGATCCACCCGCCTGGGCCTCCCAAAATGCTAGGATTATAGGCGTAAGCCACCATGCCTGGCTCACCCCACTATGTTATCTAGTCAGCCTCACTTCCATTCTCCATTGGATACATTTAAAACATCTAGAAAAGTATTTTCTGCAGTAACAGTTTTATGATTTAACTGTGGAATCTCATCCCCAAAATGAAAATGGCATTATGTGATATTTGAGGTGAAAAAATAAACTATTTGCATTTCTAACTTCCTATTTATATGAGAAGCATGTTTTTAATGAGCTGATTGACATATTTTTGACTCTAATCTATGTCATACAAAGATGAATGAAAATATTTTACCTAAAAAAAGATTATAGCCTCTGTCCTTATCATTTATAGATCTGAGAATATGGCCTATAACACGAGTGTGACTGGCTGATTCAGGAAACATATTTTGCTGCTATTAAATTGAAATGGTATATAATTAATCCACTTACTCTTAACCTCATTGTTTAATGTTTGAATAAAAAAGCCCCTATCTTAATATTAGTTCTATGTAAATGACACATTTAAGAAAAAAAAGAGATGAAGCAAATAGGGAAAGTTTGTTATTTAAAAATCAAAGTCGCCTTGTAAGAAACATCACACTGTCACAGGATCTTTAGGGTGTTGCTTTGCCAGCCGGAAACCTGTGGCTGGTGACATCTCTGCTTGACTTTTGCTTGTGCCCACTGGGCTCGTCCGGCCTACTCGGCCCAGAAGGCTGTGCTTGGCTTGTACTACCGGCCCAGATCTCACACCTGCCGAGGGTGAGCCAGGCACTGAGAGGCGAAGGATGTGTGAGTGAGTAAGCACGGGGTCCAGCCACGGTAAGCACTGTATCCATTGATATAGCCCCATTCAATAGCTAACATATTACTAATGCAGACATAAAGAAGTAAAACAATCTTTTATCCTTTTGATTAAAAAATGTTATAAATGTTTTCAGATACATACAGATACCAAAACTAGTATACAAAACTTCTGTGTTCCCATCTCCTTGTTGCAACAATTACCAACCCATAGCCAGTCATGTTAAATCTGTAATGCCACCAACTTCATCCTAACCTCCTTAACACAAAATAGGTAGAAAAATTCCAGATATCATATAATTTCATCCGCAAATAACCAAAAGATAGACCTTTTAAAAATTGTTATACTATCACTATTCAGACACACAAACATGGTAACTAAAAATAATTTATTAAATTATTGTTCAGATTTCCCTGTTGTGTATGCATATATATAACATCGTATTTATAAAAATTACATATGCTGAGTCATGTGCTTATAAATAAATAATTTGCTATATAAAGTGTGTGTACATATGCATATATTGGCAGACATACATGTATACATGTATGTACGTGTGCCTATATGAGCATACACATATTTACCCATGTGTGTTTGTATACATACCTATGCACACATTTCTTATGAAAGGAATCAGGGAACTATCTCCATTCAGTCACTGGCAGCTCTAGCTCATGCACCCTTCTGCTGTCAGTTTCTCTTTCAGCAACAAACAAAAAGTGAAAGCAACTGAAGCAAGTGAAAGAGGCCTCCCGGATCTAGTGCCAGTGATTCGTGCTCTGACCCGACTCCATTTCAGATTCCAAACCATAGGTTATACTCAAGGCTTGTAACCCCCCCACAGTTGAAGTAATGAATATATGTTTGGTGGCAATACATGGACCACACATTTCTCAGAATGGTAAAAAATAATGTGACTGTAAGTTTGTTTATTTTCCTTTTACTGTTTCCAAAGGCTCCCATATTTCTAGTCATTCACTAGTTTGATTAGATTCTGTTGCCACTTGGTGAACTGATTGACAGGTGGTGGTCAGTCTCGTTTTCGTTATTGTTTGTGGTAGATTTTGAAACTTGACCTCCCTTGTCAAATAATTCATTTGTTGAATTATTACTTTGATCAACCAATTAATGGCTTAGACATGTCTCTCCAGCATTTGCTTTTTATTCTTAAAACTTTCATAAAGTCAAGTTTAGAAAAGTTAAATTACAGAAGAATTTCAAGAGATTGGTATAAAACACTGAAGCCAAATTGCTAATTTTGCCATTTGATCACCTATCAACTTAATTTTAATAATAGATTTTTGTTACCTGCTTTATAATAAATTATAATCAGATAATAATTTATACAAAATCTTGATATGTTGTTCAATATAGATATTTGCATTAATTTAAATTTCTTAAAATTGCATTGAAATACCATTTATCTTGATTTCTGAGTTTGTTGATGCCCCTTAAAATTTTGTAGTCAAGGTGACCAGCTCATTTGCTTTATCCTATTCCCAGCCTTATCCTAAACAGCTATTTCCAGTGCAGAAACAATTGTTTTGAATTTGAAAAGACAGAAGCTTGATTGTTGCCAGAGAATTACTTGATTTAGGCTGCAGGTGGCATAAATCAGTATTTGATGAAACCTAGGTTTAAATAGGAATGAGGAGAGTAATTGGCACTTAATTAACATCAGTGATAAGACAAAGCAGTAATATTATCCTTGAATGCATAGAATCCCAGGGTTTTTATGAACTCTGCTGCTATTTGTTTGTTTGTTTGCTTGCTTGCTTCTAATCTAAGAACTCTTGAATAAAGCTCAACACACTTAATTTCTATTGATACGTTCACTTATTTGTCATATGCTAGTATTCTATTTGCCCAAATCTATGATATTGTTTAGATACAAATGTTTAATTGGAGGTATCTTCACATATTGTCTTATTTATGTGAAGTAATTTTCACCATGCATATTATTGTATTGTAGCTTCTATATCTCAAATTTGATTGACAAAATATACCCATTAAGATTTATATTAGGCCATTCTTGCAGGAGAAATACCTGAGACTGGGTAATTTCTTTATAAAGAAGAGAGGTTCAATTGGCTCATAATTCTGCAGGCTGTACAAGCATGGTGCTGCTGGGCTTCTGGGGAGGCCTCAGGCAGCTTTTGCTCACGGCAGAAGGTGAAGGGGGAAGCAGGCATATCACGTGGCCAAAGCAGGCGCAAGAGAAGGATGGGGAGGTGCCACACACTTTTAAATACCCAGACCTCATGAGAACTCACTTAGTATCACCAAGGTCAGCATCAAGAGGATGGCGCTAAACCATTCGTGAGAAATCCACCCCCATGATCTGGTCACCTCCCACTAGGCCCCACTCCAACACTGGAGACTACAATAGGACATGAGACTTGAAGGGGGCACATACCCCTTTTAATCATGATGGGTTTTTTCTTCCTGTTGATATTATTGACCTCACCAAATTCTCATAATTCAGTGGGTTTTTTTTTTTTCCATTTTCTCATGTGGAATATGAAGCAGCATCTCTGGGTCATGAATACTTTTTTCTTTAATATCAGTTCTTCTGTGAGTACCTAAAACTTTTCAAGAGATCTCACTTAGCTTTTCAAGAGCTAAGCCAGATAAAACTACTTTTAATTATAAATAGCTGAATTACTTAATACAAAAGTAGTACATACTTAATTTAGGTAGAAAAAATATGCATATCAGGAAACAGAAAGATAGAAACTTCACACATATAATTTTCAAAACCAAGGAGAGGACTATTTAGATTTTAGTTTTTCTTGTTTTACAAAATGGAATAGTAATTACATATTCTGGTAGCATAATTATTTTCCTAACACTTTATACAATAAAAATTATAATTGATAAATTACATTTCATTACTGAATTATATATTTAATCTATCCATATCAATTATATCTCTTTTTAACTCTTACAAACAATGCTACAAGAGCTAAACCTTTGTAAAATTGTTCATATCCTCATTTTTAAGCTTTTTTTTTTTTTTTTTTTTTGAGAAAGAGTCTCACCCTGTCACCCAGGCTGGAGTGCAGTGGTATGATCTTGGCTCACTGCAACCTCTGCCTCCCGGGTTCAAGTGATTCTCCTGCCTCAGCCTCTCAAGTAGCTGAGATTACAGAAGCCCAACACCATGCCTGGCTAATTTTTGTATTTTTAGTAGAGATGGGTTTCACTATGTTGGCCAGGTTGGTCTTGAACTTATGATCTCAGATGATCCGTCTGCCTCAGCCTCCCAAAGTGCTGGAATTACACATGTGAGCCACCATGCCTGGCTTCATTTTTAAAACTTTTTATAAGAGATTTCAAAATGTTTTTCCTTTTTCTTTTTTATTGTATAAATTTATAGGGTACGAGTGCTATTTTTTTACATGCATAGATCACGGTACCATTCAGAATAGTTTCACTGCTCTAAATACCCTCTATGCTCTGCCTTTTCGTCCTGCTGTCCTCCAACTTCTGGCAACCAAGATCATTTACTGTCTCCAGAGTTTTGCCTTTTCCAGAATGTCATATAGTTAGACCCATATATATATTATCACATAGTGTAAAGCCATTTCACATTGGCTTCTTTCACTCAGTAATTTGCATTTAAGTTTGCATCACCTCTTTTTATGGCTTGATATCTGATTTCTCTTTAGTGCTGAGTAAGATTCCATTGTATGGATGTACCATGGTTTATCCATTTACTCAGTGAAGGACACCTTGGTGGTGCCCTAGGTTTGGCAATTATAAATAAAACTGCTATAAACATCTATGTGCAGGTCTTTGTGTGGACATAAATATTCAGTTCATTCCGGTAAAAGCCAAGGAGCAAAACCACTGGATCCTATAATAAGAATATCATTAGTTTTTATTTTAAAAACCTGGCAAACTATCTTCCACGGTGGCTGTACCATTTTATGTTCCCACCAACGATGTAGGAAAGCCTATTGCCAGCATTTAGTGTTGTGTTTGAAATTTTGGCCAATCTGATAATAGAACATTTTTGTATTTAAAATTATTTTTGAGATTCTTAAATAATTGCATCATTTTTATATGTCAGCTTGAGACTAACCTAGATGTATATTAAATTGTATCATCCAACAACATATTTTCTCCATTTATTCATGTTAAGTTTATTTTAGGTGTTTTTATATTTGTACCTAGGATAAGTGAAATAATTTTTTCTGCTTCATTTTTCTTTTTTCCTTTTTTTTTTTTTTTTTTTTTTGAGATGGAGTTTCTCTCTTGTTACCCAGGCTGGAGTGCAACGGTGTGATCTTGGCTCACTGCAACCTCTGCCTCCTGGGTTCAAGCAATTCTCCTGCCTCAGCCTCCCAAGTAGCTGGGACTACAGGCGCACGTCACCATGCCCAGCTAATTTTTTGTATTTTTAGTAGAGACAGGGTTTCACCATGTTGACCAGGATGGTCCCAATCTCTTGATCTCGTGATATACCCACCTCAGCCTCCCAAAGTGCTGGGATTATAGGCATGAGCCACCACACCCAGCCCTCTGCTTCATTTTTCTATTAAGTTTTGAAGAATTTGGAAGAAAATTGTATTTACTTATTAATTTATTTATAACTGACAACTAAATTGTCTTCAGTTCTAATAGTTTTATATTATTTCTTCCAGTAAGCAATTATATTATCAGACAAAATTATCATTTTTCTCCTCTATGTCAACATCTATTATCCTTATTAATTGCATTATTTCTACTTCTAGAATAATGCTAATAATGGGAGTAATGTCTTCATCATTTTGCCATTAAGTATTATATGGTAGATTTTCTAATAAAATCTAGTATTTAATTGCTTGGATGATGATGATGATGATGATGATGAAGATGATTGAGACAGATTCTCACTCTGTTGACCAGGCTGTAGTACAATGGCACAACCTCAGTTCACTGCAACCTCTGTCTACCGGCTCAAGCAATTCTCCTGCCTCAGCCTCCTGAGTAGCTGGGATTACAGGTGCCTGCCACACCTTCCAGCTAACTTTTGTATTTTTAGTAGAGATGGGGTTTGACCATGTTGGCCAGACTGGTCCCGAACTCCTGACCTCAGGTAATCTGCCCACCTCGGCCTCCCAAAGTGCTGGGATTACAGGCAGAAGCCACTGTGCCCAGCCATATTATTATTATTAAAAAAAAATCTGTACCACAGTCTGGCAAAATGTTTACTTAAGTCTTTCTCCATTTATTCTATCAATTTTAGTCCCAATGTATGCCTCCCCCACTCCCTAACCTCAATGTCTATCATTGATTCCATTGTATTGCTGTTCTAGTATTTTGGAAATATCTATTGTTTCTTGTCCTCTCTATAAAAATTATTGCATTATAGAAAACTCTACCTCATCTTGTGCCCCTAATATGCCACCCTCCCCACACCCCTGTGATTCTAAATCCAGTTTCAAGTTGCTGAAGTTTGGAAATGTTGACCCCTCTTGGAAACTAAATAACGTATTTTGGCATTTTAGCATTCAATAAGTACTGCTGAATGGATAAAAATTAATCATATTGTAATACAATAATTTACAAATAGAATATGCCATTTTCCCACATGCGCTATGGCCCTAGTCCTTAGAGTTTAGTTCTGCAGTGGAGTCAAGGAGTCAGATTCTAATTGTTTTCATCAACAACTAACTATAATGGACTTAGGTTAATTACTTGATTCTAACCGTCTCATTTTCCTCTCCTCTGAAGTGAGGGAGTGAGACACATGATAGTTAAGGTTGTTTCTGGTCTGAAATTGTAGTCCAAGCATGTTCATTTTTACCCCAGTGCAGCACGAATTCTAAGCACTGCCCTTTCCTCACCAGATCACTGTTCCTCTGTTGCATGAAATATGAACCGTGTCTCAAGTCCGCTGCTCCACTACCCAAAATAGACATATCTACTCTGATCTGGAGGTGCTGAAAATGTATAGCAGATAAGAGCTCATATCATAGCATATGTCATTTATTGCAGTAAGTGAATATTAGAGAGTAGTATGTGGAGTAGATACTTGAAATTTTTACACTAGGGAGTCAGATGCCTGAAAATAAGTCTTCATCTCCAGGAGAAAAGCAATCTTCAGGCTGTGGCCCTTCTAACATTTACCCCATAGCCAGTGGGGGAAATCTACATGGAAAAATGATTATTTCAGAGCAGCATGAAGACATCCAAATATGTACTAAATGTTCCAACGTTGTTTAACCGTGGTGGCACCAAATTATGTATTCATTTAAGCAGGAAATAAAACAATACCTGAGGTTTACTTGTAACAGTCATTCTTAGAAACATTTTTAAATTTCCATTTTAAGATTTTAATGTGTGGTAAATAATGAAAGTATTGATGTATGTTAACTACATGAATGAGCCTGTATTTCTAATCAGGCCACAATTTTGTGGTAATTGTCAGTAGTAGTTAACTTTCTTTTTAAGTTAATGGTAATTTGCTCACATGAGAAGTTAATAAGGATGAAAAGGAGGAAAAATTGCTGTTACAATAAGAGACAACTGGACTACGTCATCAACATCAATATTGCAAAGTATAGCTGCATCGTAGTTACTATTTTCAAACTTGCTGTGAATTTTCTAAACATAACTAACAATGACCTTGAATTATTTTAAAATGTTCTTAAGTACAATGTTCCAAGATACTGTGTTTTCTTTATTGTATTTCCTTTGAGATAGCAAGAATACAGTGTAATATGTTTTTATTTCTTTCTGGTCTGGAGAGATTCCTTCCAACTACCAAGCACCTGTCCCCTTCATCCATCTTACAAATAAAAACCTTTGGTTCTAGTTATCAGTTAGCAGCCTAAAGAGCATGTCACTGTCACTCTGTCTGCCAAGTACAGTCTCACCCTACCAATCATTGCTGTAGAGCAGAATGGGAAGCCATGTCAACAGTGTGATGCAGACAGTATCCCTACCGCTTGTCACTACATCTGCTTGTTTTTTACTTCATCACTAGTAGTTTTCTACTTTGACAATAGTAGTCTCTAGTCTCGTAAGAAGAGTAACAAGAAAAGGTGAAAAACATTTTCTTCATGACTTTCTTTTGTAATTCACTTGAATTGCAAAACTATGGATTTCTAAAGCTTCACCCAGTAAAAGATTTTCTGGGTAAAAGAACAACTGAAACATCAGCATACCACACATGCAGGATTCAACATCAGGATGGTTACCAAGCAACTGGGAGCCATCAACAACACTTTGTTTTTATAAATCTCCCGTGACTAGAGTGGGCCACTGCTCTCTGCCATGACACAGCAACAGGATTTTGTTGTTATTGATTTTTGCACATTGTGTGTTTGGGGCAGCAACAGCAGCAGTAGATATTCTATATTAGGGAGTTAGAATATATGTTATTTGGAATAAAGTAACAGGTCTTGTGATTGTAAGTGAAAATGTCTTCAGTAAAATAATTATTTCAGAGTCTGAAATGAACAGCCAAAAAGTGCACTTCTATCTGATTCCATGTGACTCTTGGATTTGAAATTACCTCAACTCTGAATAAGATTTTGAATTAGCCATGATATTTAACAAACTTTACAGAGTGAAAATTATTGGCATGGTTAAAATTCTAAAGTCACAAGTCTCTTGTGGTGAATGATAGTATTTTACATTAGTCAAGAGGTTCTCATAGGGAACAAAGTATTTCCTGGAAAGCATAATTGAATGACAGCATTGGGTTGAATATGAGCATCACTCTAGGTCCTAGTGTGTTTTTTGCCAGTGAGAAAAGAAGGCTACCTAGATAAGTGAGGTGGGAGAATGTAGAGCCCCAACCTGGAAGGAGGTGATCAAAAGTAGGGATGTAGAAAATAGACGTGGCAACCAGGGGGATGGTCCCATGGGCATAGCCAGAGGTGCAAACCCTCTTCAATATAATTAAAATATTGTTTTTAATTATATTGTTTTTAAAGTCTGTAAAATCCCAATATGCTTGGTGTGCATGATTTTTGTAGCTGTTATTGAAGCTGATTAAAGGCTGAGCTTTATATTGGGTCAACGTAGTTAGAGACAAGAAAATGACATCCCCCAGAAACTGAGAAGCAGAGGCCAGAATATAACACAATGGAGGCTAAGTTCTAACATAGTAAACAAGTTGGGGTAAGAAAAGCGTTCCATGTAGGTTGGGATGGCTATGGAGTGGCTCCTTTCATATGTCTTTCAAGATAACCTGCAGCTGGGTGCGTAGCTGACCGACGGCCTCCACAAAAGGCTGAAGCCCAGGTTGCTTTCAGCCAAAGACTGACCAGGCAGGAGCAGGATTATTATTAGCATTGGTCTACTCCTGTCCAACCTGAGACCCTTCCAACATACAATCTTGCTCAGGTATTCCCCAAAGGCTGGGAAAAAAATAAAAATAAAAAACTTTCTGATAATTGTCTTTTTAATGTATATGCTGTAAAAACTATGTGATATAAACAAATCCATCCAACTCTGCTTTAAAGCCCGCAGTAAAAATTGCTTTGTTAAAACAATTTTACAAAAGAGAGCCATGCAAAGCAAGGTAATTCTAGGATATTCATCAACGTTATGCTTTTTTCCTTGTAGGAAATCCAGATGTAATCATATATCATATAACAGATGATCATTCAGAGGATAATGGGGAGGACCAAAATTTTAGGAAATTTGTTGTAATGCAAACACCTGGTTTCACAGAGTCTAATGTGTGTGAAAGTCAGGAACCAAAAAGGTTAAAAGGTTCAACATAGTTTCAGAATTCTATTCTTTACCTTTCCTTACATCAGAAGATTTTCTCTCTCCTTTCTTGCTCTTCTCTGTCCTCTCTCTCCTTCTCTCTCTCTCACACACAAATAATACTTCTAAATGCTTTTGCATGTTTTGTCTGTGCATATTCTTTTGTATTTTCTTTCTTGTTTTACTGTCACTATAGATTCAAACTTGCTTTGTATTTCTCATTTTATGCATTTTGAAAGGAAGAGTCTAATTGCATTTGCTAATAGTTACCATCATATTAGGTAGATATTTTGAAATCAGGATCATTTTACGACTTTTTGTCTCAAGACATGATAGTCAATGTTAACGAAAAATATGATCCACTAAGACTCTAACCTCCATAGAGAATTCTAGGTGTGACAGATGACCTTACATTAAATGAGGATTATGGAAATACATTATACCCTTATTGAGAAGGAATGAACATTGCTCAGTAATGTACTGAATTGACAGGAATGAGCCAATTACGGAAGATAGATATAGTATCTTCTGGGGCAAAGGGTAGCCATGTTTACTGACCAGAATAATAAAAATAACATCTCCCTTTGGAGCAAAGCACAGTCAAGTTTAATCACCATTATGAAAGGTTCAGGGTTCTTCTTACATAACACAATCCACTGTGTACATGAGGTGTCACCTAGCCCTCTTCATGTTGCCCTGTAGGAATTGGAGCTCTGAGATCTGGCATGATAAAAGCTGATAGAGTGGATATGACTGTTGGTGTGAGTCATAAAATCCTTTGTCTCTAACTCAGGAGTCTCTTATCTTCTGCTTTCATGAAACTGCAGCAGGCTAATGTGTTAGCTTGCACATAAGGAGAAAAATCTCTGTCCTTTCATAATTCTTAACAGTTCTGGTAATAAAGATGGGTTGCTGAGAGAAACATGGATTTTTGGAAAGGGAGGATGAGAACCTCATGAGTTGATTAACATGATATGAGGAAAGTCCATAAGAATTAATAAACATATTGACTAAAAGATATGGTCAACCAAGTAATATATCATCCTTCTGTCAGTGGATTGGAGGTATGGTTGCAGGCTGAACCTACCAAGAAGTAGGTTCAGAGACAATTGCCTGAATGTTGCCTGGCTTGCTGCTAACTCCCTTCAGGGGTTCAGTCAGCCTTGTGTCTACCCATTTTAACAACCAGTACTAAGATCTGTGCTGGAGGGCAAAAAGGTTCCAACTCCTTTCAGGAAAAAAAAAAAAAAAAAAGTTAAACAGCTGAGCACCTATACTGAGAGAGAATAGATGGAAACTTGTAGCCTATGGGCATAACAAAACACATTATTAGATCAATTGCAAAGTGAGAGTGTGAGGGGCTTCACCCTTGTTATGCTTTCATGACACTGGCAAGAGCTGAGCAGTCTTACAGCTCAGCCGCTTCTGAAATCTATGACACCAAGCTTTGATGTTTTTGCTAATGACAGTAAAACACCTGAGTTGTTTTGTTTGTTTGTTTGTTTTTAAGTGAGTCCTGGAAATTACATGTAAACTTCAGCTTTCTCAGGAAGGTTTCCCAGAAACAGATGAATTTCCGTGTAAAGTCAGTGATGATGCATTGACTAGTATACTGGCATTTAGTGCCCTAAATCGTGTTTACAAGGCTGATGAAGGTGGACCATTGGCAAATGAAAAATGAAACCCCACAGATATAGATAAATGTTTACAGTCAATCTGATTACTCTGGGAAACTTCCCTTGTACTTAACTTGAAACCAAGCATGAATTTATGAGATATCATCAAGCTAATGGAGCAACAAATGCCTCAGATTAAGGTGAGCTCCGCCAAGAACTTAGTGAGAGCCAAGCTCACAGTGGCCAGAAAGAGCAAACCCTATAATCCTAGAAGGAGAGTACTGTGTCTTTGGCTGTGACAGCTGGGTAAAGAGGTGCCTGAGGGGTAAATTCACAATGTCTAGAATGATGACATTGCCACCTACCTCCCCCATATATATATATGTACCTTTGGGTGCAACAAAAGCATTTGAATATTGTTTGGTTGAACTGCAAGCAGACAACTTGCTGATAATTAATGAAAGTAAATCCACATATCTCACTAGACAGAAATGTTCTCTCCTCTTCTGCCCCAACCCCTTCCTCCTTCTGCATTCCTACCTCAGAAACTTAAAGGGGATAGATAATTAAAGATGGATCTAAGGTCTCTCTGTGCCAACCAGGAACTAAATAAAGGTCATATACTTCTGTACCCTGAGCTGGGGTATCTAAGAGGCGGGAAGAAGTGACACCTTTATGGTTTTCTTGGTTCCACATGTACCAGTCATCATTCTACTTGGTCTCATTGGGGCTGAGATCTCATGCAATCCATCTAATAGAGCTGGCAGTCTTCACAATGAGGATGGAACCCAATGTGACCTTTTGGGTGCAACTCTTCAGGCTGATTCAGTGTAGTTTTTGCTTCTACATGTAAATATATAGTAGGAATTGAAGCATTATGTGCTTGTATTTCTTCATCTCATAATTTGGATAAAAGAGTAGATTTTGTGTTCTGTAATTGTTCTATTACATTATCCTAATAAAAGCCATTCGTCCAGGAAATGTCTTTCCTGGTGAGTGATACAGATATGGATATTGATATATTCTGCAACCTAATACCAAATAAAATAGTTTTCATTTATTTGAAAAAGGGAAAAAATATACATATGTTCTCCAACCCAATAAAATATCAGTCTCAAAATGGAAATGAAACAATAAAAGTTAGATTAACTTAAAGACTTTCATTAGCTGGATGGGTGGCCTTCCTTTTTCAATACCTAAATATGTCTTTTTGAAAGACAAAACTAAAAGGCAATCCCTCAAATCTGTTATGTGACAAAAGTTTTCAGATTTTCTGTTGGTTCATAATAGAGTGAATTAGGTTGTCAAAATATACCTGGTAAATCAATAAATATTCAATAAGTATAAGGAAAAGCATGCCTAGGCTAGTGGGGGAATAATTTATTTAGGTAGCTGTTATGCTGGCAGAGCTCATGATCTCTCTGCAAATGTGGCATCACTTACTGCAGCAAGCCATCCCTTACATGTTACTGAGGTTTGCTGTCTTTCCTCAGTGCTCCCATACGCTTTGTTTAAGAATTTACTATTCTGCATTATAGTGGCATTTCTCCTTAAATAAACAGTATGTTTCTTAAAGGCAGGGATTTTATCTTATTATTCTTTGCTACATACGAAGCTTAACACAGCAAGATACTCATTTTATTTTCTGGATGAATAAGTAAATGAATACGTTAGGAGAAATGCATCCTATACCACCTTGAAAAAAAAAATCCTTTGCCAAAATTGTTGAACTACTACTACCCTTACAGTCTGTTAAATCAGTATCAGATGGGTCTTTATATATAGGAAATACTTCATATATATGTTAATACAGAACGACAGTGGTATCCCAAAAAGATATTATCACTAAGCTTGGCTTTCTTTTTTAAAGCGAATGTAATAAAAATTCAATAGGTTTGTTTGGATTTGCCTTTATGAAATAAACAAAACTCTGTTTAGCTGTCAGTAAAAATGATGTTCAGCAAGTCCGTAGACCACATGCTTGAGCCTTTTCTTGTTACATTTTGAAGCAGAAAGCTTGCTCCTTGTCACCTTCAATTTGACATTTTACAGGAACTAGAAATATAAGTCAGGTAGAGAAACATGTTACATATTGTTCTTTCCCCTCAAGCTGACCACCAATAATCTTAAATGTCAACAATGTCAGATTTCAATGTTGTTGTTCACTGAATCACCACACTGTGGATTGAAAAACTGATCTCTACCACTTTTATTGTTCTAAATGTTTCCTATGTGGTGATTAAAAGAAAAAGAAAAAAAATTGACTGGCTTGACAGATGGTTTTATGTTACCTCTGTTTAAATATAATACTTTGAACTTCTTATTGAATCAGGCAAATGGAATGGAGCATTCTCCTGCTTCATAAAATATGTTTAAACTAAGAAGGAAATCAGCTCTCTGGATTGGCTTGTAGCAATTATTTACCATTTTCTTTTGGTAAGGTGCCCACTATGGAAAGTATATTATATGAGCTGTGGATTGGTTATAAAAATAAATGACATGAATATGTTTTGACAGATTTTAATTCACTATACGCATAAAAAAATAAGAATTTATTTTCCAAACACGTCGATGTTTACTGTGGGAGCTTACTGTTATTTACAAGTTCATTTTATTTATTTTTGATTTATTTGCATATTTTTTGAGACAGAGTATCACTGTGACACCCAGGCTGGAGTGCAGTGGTGCAATCTCGGCTCATTGCAACCTCCACCTGCTGGGTTCAAGCAATTATTCTGCCTCAGCCTCTCGAGTAGCTGGAATTACAGGTGCCCACCACCATGTCAGGCTGATTTTTGAATTTTTAGTAAAGACAAGGTTTTACCATGTTGGCCAGGCTGGTCTTGAACTCCTGACCTCAGGTGATCCACCCAACTCAGCCTCCCAAAGTGCTGGGATTACAGGCATGTGCCACCATGCCCAGCCATGAGTTCATTTTGAAAATACAAGATATCTTTTTCATGTAGTTAATTTGCAAGCTTTACCTTAATCATATGTTCTACCAAATATTTACTAATATCAACAACATTTATATCCAACAATGTATAAAAATTGTTGGATATAAATATTCACATTTTATATCCAGTAACTGAAATGCATAATCAGATTTAGCTATGATGGAATGTCTGTTGATTCATTGGACCAGACATGGAAAATTTTCTAGAGAGAGGTAATTGTGGCCTAAGCCCCCTAACCAGAAATTGTGCCTCTAAGTTGCTGTAGAATCACCAGATAGCAGTAGAATCCTGAAACAGAGAATTCAACAGAAATGTCAAGAAAACAAGAAATATAGCCTCACTTACAAAAATATAAATCTCCTAATGAAAATAGTAGTTAGAGAAACAGATAGATTAATGAATTTGGGAACCAAACTACTATATTAAAAAGTCATTGGTATTAAAATAGAAAAATGTTTCATTCATCCAAGTATTCAATACACATGTACTGAACACATAATGGGTTTTCAGACACCTCTGCAGGTGCTGGGGAGAAAGAAGAACAACAAAGAGATGACTCCTGTCCACAGGAGCTTACATTTCAGAGTGTGTGGGAGGGTCTGGCTGTGTGTGTGTATGGGTGGGGCATTCACTTATTTATAGTTATTAAAATAATTAGTAATTGTAATTAGTGCTGCAAAGGAAGTGAACAGAGTACTTGATGAAGCATAGCAGTGAGGGTTCTCACCTCTGTGCACGATGTTCAGTCTGAGCCCTGAAAACAAGTAAAGTGATGATCAGATAAAAGAGCAATGAAAGCACATCCCACCAAGAGTGTTCTCACCGAGCAGGAAGCAGCAGGCCTTGGGCTAATGTGTGTGTGTGTATGTGTATGTGTGCACGCATGTGTGTGTGTGTGTGTGTGTGTTATACATATATATGTAATTTTTTATATTTTTTTTAAGATGGAATGTCACTTTGTTGCCCAGGGTGGAGTACAGTGGTAACAACTCTCGGCTCACTGCACCCTCCGGCTCCCGGGTTCAAATGATTCTGCGGCCTCAGCCTCCTGAGTAGCTGGGACTATAGGAATGCACCACCATGCCCTGCTAATTTTTGTATTTTTAGTAGAGATGGGGTTTCTCCATGTTGGCCAGGCTGGTCTCAAACTCCTGGCCTCAAGTGATCTGCCTGCCTCAGCCTCCCAAACTGTTGGGATTATAGGCATGAGCCACTGCGCCGGCCAATATTCTGATATTTAACAGAGAGACACCTGCTTTTCAATAATCTCACTGCTTCCCATTACAAGATGACTCCTAACTAATCTAGGCCATTAGACCATTTTTTAATGAAGAAGACTAAAAGTAGTTTCACAACTGACAGTAGAGGGGATAAAAATGATTTGTTTAGCAGTGAATACACTGTTCCTGATGTCCTTGCATTTTGGAAATGCATAACTAGCCTATGCCTATAGTGAAGCAGTTTTCCAGTCACCAGTGGTCTTAAAGTCCACGGATGTCATCTGTGGGATCCCATCAAGAATGAGCTCCTCATTATCACTTAAAATAGCAATATATCTGTGTCATTGCTACCATGCTACTCAACCTGATGTTGAGTACAAATGCAGCAGTTACCATAAGCAAGCCTCTCTCTGAATTAAAAATTGCCCTTTGTCCCTGAGAATTTACTGATTGTTCTGCACAGCTATGCGATGGTACTTCTCTAGAATAAGCATTAGAGTGTCTCTACATTGAAACTTTTTTTTTTTTTTTTTTTTTGCAGTGCAGGAATCAAGCATTGATTGATAACTAGGTGTGGAGCATGATAGTTTGGCACAAAAATACTAAAAGCAGTATCAAGGGCTAAATATACCATTTGAGGTTAAGAATAAAGTTTTAGACACTCTTTTACAACTACATAACAATACCAAAATAAGAAAACTTAATCAAGAATTAAATGAAGGGGAAAAGAAATAAAAGAAAAGGAAAATAAATGCTAATTTATGAGATGAAAGCTTTTATATTCAACTTAGAACAAATCACAAAAAGTAATTGTCATTCGTATCACTGTTGTGTCACCATGTGCATATGTTTCCATGGCAATAGCATTTATAAAGTTAATCTATCAGCATTTTTCATGACACCATTTTGACCTGTGAGTCCTTAGAGAGATCAAGGTGGCACTAATATAATTAAATGTAAGAATTATTTCACAGAGCATCTAGGAATACAGGTGTAGGTATCTTAGATGTGCCATTTATCCCTGAGTTTATGAATAGAGCTGTTACCATCATAGAAGAAAAAAAGTGTGTGTGTGTGTGTGTGTGTGTGTGTGTGTGTGTATGTAATAATACATTGCACACACATGCACATATATGTGTGAGTGGGTATATTTTTCCTGAAACAATCTATATATTGATCAAATTGAACATTTTTATTTCCATGATTTACGTAAAGAAACGGTTGCTTATTAAATTTAAAAAGTAAACAAGGAACTAGTGGCACCAACTACCCAGATTTTTAATTTTACACCCCCTGATTCTAGTTTCAGGTGTTATACTTTATGTATTTGATAAGATGCTAGTAACATCTTTAGGACCAAGGCTTTGGTGGTTATTCAAAATGAAAAAAACCAAACACCTTAGGTAGTGCTCACAGTCTCATAAAAACCAGCAGAGTGTTCACAGCGGCAAATGTCATTCTATGTCATCAGTATTCCATCCACAAGTGGTATCATCCCTCCATCCTGCCCCCAATTCTATTTTCAGAAGCACAAGCTAAACGTTGTTGTCAAATAGTTTACAATAGAAACAGGATGTGTCAGTTCACATTGACTTATTTACTCCTAAAAATCTCATTTTAGACACCAGATTCAAATTAGCTCAACTGTATTTCCTACACCAGGAAGATAAAGTTTAATGACACTGAAAGCAAAACAATTTGTGATTAGCTTCTGAATAATTTGTACTGGGCTATAACGACTTTCTATTATAATAATTAAAACTTAAGTTCAGATTCTATTTTGTTTTCCTTTTTGTACTTATCAGAATAAGATAATGCAAACTAAACTTTAAGAAATTCTGAATGTGTCATTTATTAATTTGGAATTAAAAACAATTTAAACACAATGTGGTACACTTAAAGAAAAAATAGTGGGAAGACGTTGGTAGTTGGTATTTTTAAAAATAATGTTAATATAGTTAAATCACTAAAAAGAGAATGCTGACCAGGCAGGTCACAGCAAGGCCAGGAATGAAGAAATTATTCTAGATTTTCTGAACAATAAGGAATTAATTCCTTGAGAATGCCACCATCCAAAGAAATCAGCAGTTTATTCCTCAGTTACAAAGCTGATAACACAAATTTCAGAAAGACAATCTGATTAACATTTCTACCAAAAGTAAAAGCAATGTAAAAAAGAAGTCATGAAGAAAAACCAAGGTGTTAACCATGGTGAGAATAAAAAATGAAGGAAACTGATGCTTAACCAATGCCCTCATTCCTTGCTACATGCCATGAAACTTTGTAAATAGGGGTATCTAAAACTTTAAGGTTTAAGCTTAATGTGGATCATGTCCCTTTTGTATATCTTTCAAATTAAGTTACAAATGTTCAAAGATTATGAAATGAGAAATAAGAAAGCTATTTATTCACACCCAGCTTATTTTCTTTAAAAAATACATAACACAATACTTACAATAGTAGATGGGATTCAATAATAGGATTATGGGTATCAAAATTCAAGAATTCTGCCTCATTATCAAAAACTGTGAAGGGTTTGTGATGTTACTCTACTTGCAAGCTAACAAGTTGGCCTGCTAAAGTTTCATGGCTACTGATCAAAGACATGAGACCACAGGGTCAGATATAAAGGCTAGTTTAATAATCAGAAGCAGTAGCCAGAATATCAGCATTTGCACTATTTCCCTGAGTTCAGTTCTGGCAGAGTAGCAAATAGGTTCACATGATATCCTCACCACCCAGTGAGTTGTATCACAGCACAAGAACCCTGAATTTAGAGAACCTAATCTTATAATCAGCAGAAAGCATGTCTGACCTTTGTTCTGGAGGGAAACATCTTTCTTACACTAGCCAGAAAATAAGTCTGTCCTTTACTCCAGAGGGAAACACTGTCTCTATCTTCCAAGGCCCTTTGCTATACAAATATGATTAAAAGGCAATCCAAACAAAGGCAGTCAGGACTTCTTTTTGCAAGACTACAGCAACTTGAGACACCTATGGAGAAAGGTCTCTCAACATTCATTTCCTAAATCTTCTTTAGTTTTGGAAGTGTGATCTTCCCCCTCTCCTCTCTATTCCTATAGCATCCTATATGTACCCTAATCAAGTGAAGCTTTCACACTCTGTTGTAATTTTCTGTTCCTATGAGATTAAACAAAAATCAGAGGAGGCCATTTTTTTGCACTCATTCCTTACACTAGTCCCTGACAGAGCTGACCAAACCAAAATGGAGTCACTCACACTAAATGCCACATAATCAGAGATTTTAAGGAAGCAGATTGACCCCAAAACAGACCAGATCTTCTTAAAAGCAGGTGATTACAGTCAACCTGAGTCAGGATAATAAAGAATCCCCTTCTGCTTTAATTATTACAAAAGGGTAACCTAAAGTAACCTAAGGTCACCAATCAGGTTTTTATTATTATTATTATTGTTCTGTTTACTTGTTTCGACCTTACAAAACCCACTGCTCTGGTATTGCCCAGAGAGCTCTCACTGTATTTCGTAAAAGTCAATATATCTGTAACTAAAGGTGTTGTAATTTTGTTTTTTGACATTGGTTAAAAACAACTACCACTATTACTACAACTATCACTCGTATCTATTTTCGTTATTTTCAACAAATATTCTAATATAAAGTAACTCCTGCAAATGTTTTTGTGTGAATTAATAAAATAATGATTGATAGGGTAATATTTGACAGAAAAGCAAAATAAAACAAAATAATGCCTACATAAACTGGCATTATCCACAGGCAAGAAGGGAATAATCACTTTTTAAAAAGAAATCTAGGTTACTAATAGAAATTTAAACTATTAATTGTAGATAGTGTCAATAAGTATATTTTTAGTAGATAGTCTTCAGTGATAAAAGACAACCACCATTTTCAGTCTCTTTTGATTACAAATATATTAGAAAGGTCTATGTTCAAAGATGCAAAAAGTCTTCAAAGGCAACATTCAACTACAAAGAAGCACACGATGCATTCATAGAGGGTGGCTTCTTTAAGGGTTTTTCCAGTCTTGTCTGAGTTTTTGTAATATAAAACCAGTCTTTTAAAGTTAGTCCATAAAAAGACAAAGTCTCAGAAAAGAATATATGCTTTGAAATGCCCTGCAAAAGTATCATAATGCAATGCTAGTGAAGTATAAAACAGAGTATTCTTGCAAAACTTCTTAAATAAAAAAATGATTTCAAAAACTTTGGTGAAACATTTCAGTAACATCATTTATTTTTTCTTACTTTTAGTTTGTAAATACCACAGCAGAAATAGCAAGGCTACTAACACCAGAAAGTTTCTATGTTGCAAGACTTTGTTAGCAGTAGCCAATGCACTAGGAAATCCAAGAGACTTCAGCATATGCCCAAAAGTAAAAGAGCAAGCAGGGCCAAATGTTTATAAAAAAAATTGCCATTAGCATATTACTACAATGATAGATTAATTTCAATTTCTATGGTTAAACATATCCATCTCTGCAATATTGTATTTTCTTATCAAGGGTATTTGTCTAAATATTGTACTAGGTATAGCCAAAGATAGAACAATGGCTATGGGGAGCTTATTTTCAAATATCAATTGTTACTGTAATGTATAAAAATTGGGCACAATAATTGAAGTAATTGTCACCACAAAACTGTACTCTCTAACATGCAATACAGAAAATGGAGGATAGTAAATTTTTTAACATTCCCATGCAAATGTTCAAAAGTGGTTAGCGAGGACATCCTTGATTTGCTCATAATACACTCATTCCTTTCACCAACCATGAGTATGTACATATTTCTCTGATTGGAAAGAACTAGGAAGGAGGTTTTACTTTTTACTTTCCAGTTTGCTATTAAAGAGAGAAAACAAGCAACTCAAAACAACCTTACACACATGCGTACACACACATGCACACACACACACGCAAAGATATTTTGTTCACCATGTATATTGAAGAGACTGTTTTCAGTCAATCCACAGGAAGAGCGAATGAGAGTGACATCTGGGCTACATTAAAGGAACAGTTGTATTGTCCAAAGAACTCAAGTTTAAGTTGTAATTTGCGTTAAAATCTCCCAAGGAGTCTAAATCTCTGAAAGCCAAAAGGATCTAACTGCAGGGTAAACCTCTGCTCCCACAGACATGCTTGTCTCTAGATCAGTATGCAACTCCAGGCCTGACTTATCTACTATTTCTGTCTCAGCTGTTATCCAAATCTCTCTCTTTTTTTTTTTCAATTTTACTTATTTTACTTTAGGTGCATACTATATCTGGCATTTCTCCCCATGTTATCCCCTCCCCCACCCTCCTTTCCCTCCCCCACCCCCCATTGTCTCTCCCCCTATCCCCCAACTGTCCCCTGTGTGTGATGCTCCTCTCCCTGAGTCCACGTGTTCTCGTTGTTCAACACCCACCTATGAGTGAGAACATACGGTGCTTGGCTTTCTGTTCTTGGGTCAGTTTGCTGAGAATGATGGTTTCCAGATTCATCCAAGTCCCTACAAAGGACACGAACTCATCGTTTTTTATGGCTGCATAGTATTCCATGGTGTATCTGTACCACATTTTCTTTGTCCAGTCTATCATTGATGGGCATTTGGGTTGATTATCCAAATCTCTTATCCAGTGGCTTTGCCAGAGTCTTCACCAGTTCATCCTCATATCCACAAGACATGCTCTTGCCTTTCACCTAGCATTCTCACATTGAGTAACTCCTTTCATTGTCCTCTCACCACTTCCCAAGAGCTATCCTTCAAAGCAAATTCAGCCACTTTTCAGCTTGGCTGTTCTCTCCACATGTTCAAAGACAATTCATATTGAGATATTATGATTCTGTGTCATGCCTTTTACCCAGATATGAGTAGACTTCATTTTCCCTTTGTCTTTGCATAAGCATGCAAATGACCTTAACAGTGTTTGTCAGGTTTTTTGTACTGATTTTTCAAGCTTCAGAAAATCTCATCCTGAGTATTGGCAGCAGGTACACCATATAGGCTTGCTTTTTGTTCTGGTATGCATGTGCCTTTTCCCCCAATGTTTAGTTATTTATTGACATTATCAGCAGCTTAAGATGGAATATTGTTACCAAAATGGCAGGGTTTTGATGCTCATTGCACAGACAGCCAATCACTGAGACAATGAGTCTTTCCAGGCAGGAAAAGGAAGGCTTTAATTGGGTGCTTCAGCTGAGGGAGCACATCAGTCTCAAATTGGTCTGCTGACAGACTAAAATTAGGGGTTTATATGGCAGGGAAGAAATGTAACCATATGTGGGAAAACAGGAACTGGGGACGGGTTAGAAAGACGAGTTGATCAGTAGGAAGCAGATGGTTGCTTAGGTCATCATGACAGGTATGGGGTCTGGTTTCTCATTGTCTATATGTGGTGATCTGGTGAGTTTCAGCTCTTTGATACTATCTGGGAGGACTGACGGTTGGTTTCCTGAGAAAGGAACTCAGATAAGACAAAAGTAACTTTCTCAAGTTTCAAGACTGGGAGGGTCAATTTCTGTGTTTATTCAAAAGAAACCATAATCATTAGTTTTATGGAACAATTGAGCCAGTTTAAATATCATTCCCATTACTTAACTTAGGGGATGAAAGCCTTGGCCTTGTCCATTGCTTTGTGTAAACTATCCAATACAGTTCCAAGTTTTCATTCCACCAAATATCATTATAATTATTATTACTGGCATAAAGTCAAGTGTAACATCTTTAATTCCAGAACTATAGATCATTATTAATAAAAATAGTAGCAGTGGTCAAGCTAATATGATATTTTAAAATATGCTTTTACTCATTTAGTTTACATTCACGTCCAAGCATAGAGATTCTACATAATCATTGCTTCTGCTTATCAAAGTTATAAATATAAAAACCAGAATAGCAAATAAGTTATATATTTCTGCATCCTCACTCCTCATCAGTATTTTTATACCATTCAAAGAATATGATATTATTTTATTCTAAATATTACTCATATGTTTTCTAGGGATAGAGTAGATTTTATTTTTCAGGGATCCTGAAAAGGTATTGAAATAGAAAATCTATGGGGTAGGTTGTCTTCTGCCTTCAAAATGTGCCTAGGCAAGTCTGCATTAGAAGCTAGGTTACATTAAGGACATGGAATCACCTGGAGTTGCTTTGATTCAGTGTCAGGAGCCAAGTTTAATGTTCTCACAGAGTCATGAATAGCCTGTAATAACATATCTTCCAAATGGATTTGGGGAGTATTCTTTCTTTTCTCTGAGGATTTGTGACTGCTGTAAAGTGAAAATTTTAGGGTATAAACTGGGGAGCTTATACCTGTGTGATTCACAATGAAGATTCAGGGCTAGACCAAAACCTTTCATTATTTTTGCACTCAGTGTGGTTACTGGCTAATTTTACATAGGGACTCAGAATATAATGAACCATCTGGTAGCACACATAAATGTTTTTAATGGAAATATCATTTCTATGTAATAACAAGAAACAATGGTTTGTTTTCTTTTGCTTGTTTTGGTTTTGTGACCTTTTTTTTTTAATAATCTGTTGTTAGAAAACAACTTCAGTAAAAAATTGTGTGCATATGTATAATGAGATTATTCTAGAGTAAACAATACACTTAGATTTTGGGGTGCAATTTTAGAAAGTAGAATGTAGAAAACTATAAACATTGTCATGTAGAACTGTAAGTTTCTCTTGAAACTGGATTTGAACATATGTAAGCCAAATATAATGTACATTTTAGAGCAACACCCTACCACCAGCAAAATTTAAAAACTGCTGCATTTCATTATTGTTGGTTTTTCTTTTAAAGAAAAGCATGTTTTCTCCAAAGAGAATAACAAAACACACACGTGCACACGTACACAAACACACACACACACAAATGTATAAACTAAAACCTAATATTGTCTTGTCTCTTTCTCTCCTAGGAACACACACACACACACACACACAAACACACACACACACACACTTTTAAATAGTATATAAGTAGATATATAAATGCATACATATACATGTGAATACATGATACATACATAAATACATATAAATACATTTATACCTACATAAAACAGGTAATTCATGAAAAAGAAATAAACACTGATTTTGATTCTTATTGTCTTATAAAATGTATTAAGCAAATGCACACACAAACACACACACCAGAGGAAGAGATATATAAATCAAATTGGCAATGTAGGACTACAGCTGTAATTGGGACACACTTATGAAAATGAAGGAGCAGAGTGACAGAAGCTAGATTTCTAGAAATATTTTATTATAAAGCAAGAAATTGGCTGCAGTGAGGAAGAATGAGCAATAAACCTTGTGGAACAGTGGGCGGTCTGATATATTCACAACCTGGCTACTGCTATTTGAACCCTTTCCAACACAGTCGCCTCAGAAGCATGTATGCACCTTGGGAAAATAGATAAAGGCAAATCTAAAATAACTGCCTCACTATGATGTCTGACACCTCAATACTCTCACTGTGGAACTCTTTCAATAGAGAGACATAGAGAAAGAGATTTATTCTCCTCCTCAATTTGCCATAGTTCTGGTCAGTCTGTGATGTCATGGGGATAGAAAGTCTTGGTATGCATAATGATCAGCTGGGATTTGAACCTATATTTTACATCTTTTTCTCAGAACTGTGGAATCAAACAACAGCCTGGTGTAGGGAATTAAACAGCAGACATGTAGCATCAGGTAATCATCTGGTCTCATGATAGAGATCATATGGGATTCCCAAAAGCATTGGTAGGGAGAACTTTGAAAATTGCAGTTATCCAATGCAATCTTCTTATTAATTGTAATTGGACTGGGTTAGTTCCTGGAGACTAGTGAAACCTAACTGTTTATAAAGACATATTTATAATAGTGCAGAAAGCCACAAGTTGAGTCCAAACCCTAATGATTTTCTCTCAGAAATTACTGCCTTTAAAAAATGATTCTGTAATATAAAAGGTATAATAGTGGCATAATATATAAGTCATCAAAGTTTTATTAAAGCCACTTTATTGTGTTTTAGAATGGTAGCCTATTATTTTAAAAAGAAAAAGAAACAAGATTAGGAAGTTACACCAAGAACCAAAGCAAATGATAGATAATATCTTCTAGGGAAAGTTTTTAACTGAAGATTCACTGTTATATTAATAGGGTTGTGACTTAACAATTTTTATATATTAAAGAACAATACAACTTAAATTATAGCACTTTGAAATGAATAAATTATGAAACTTTGTCACTATAAATTAGAAAAAAACATTAATATGAACATAAAATTGTAATTAACATGAAAAATTCACTAAGAAATGAATCACTTTCAAAGAATGATTTGCTTTCTTTTCTAAGAATTCAAAAATCAGAAATTCTAGAAACTCCCCAGGTATTTTTACCTGAGGAGACTGGTATAATATGTGTTAAAATGTAAACAAAACAAAAATACAACTTTCATGCATGCACAAACACACACACACACACACATACACACACACACACAAACATCAACTCTGACATTCTTGTTTTTCCATTTTTAAAATTGTGGTGGAATATGAATAACATAAAAATTACCATCTTAACCATTTTAAGTGTACTGCTCAGTGATATTAAATATATTTATAAAGTTGTACAACCAATATCACCATCTATCTTCATCTATTTTCATCTGGAAAAACTAAAATTCTATACCCATTAAATGCCAACTTTCCAGTACTCCATCCCCTTATACCCTGAAAACCACCATTCTACTTTTCATCTGTATGATTTTGATGATAGTAGTCTCCTCTTATCTGTTCCAAGCTCTCTAGTGGATGTCTGAAACTTAGCATAGTACTGAAACCATTGTATGTTTTCTCCTAGCAGACGTCTGAAACTAAGTATAGTATTGAAACTATTATGTAATAGGTTTTTTTCCTTTTATGATAAAGTTTAATTTACAAATTAAGTACCATAAAAGATTAACAACAATTATTAGTAATAAAATTGATCAACTGAGTTAAGTTGGGGGTTACTGGAATGCAAGCATTGTGATACTGTGACAGCTGATCTACTTCAGCGTGGAGAGTAGCATAAAAGATAACTATTGGGTACTGGGCTTAATACCTGGGTAATGAAATAATATGTACAACAAACCCCTATGACACGTATTTACCTATGTTACAAACCTTCACCTGAAACCCAAAACCTAAAATAAATGTTAAAAAAAAAAAAAAAGGACGGTTGAACTGATAACCAAGATGGCTGCTAAGTGGCTAACAGTTGTGTATAACATATACAGCGTGGATAAAGAGATGATTCAGATCCCAGAAAGGAGGGAACAAGATGATGCAAGATTTGGTCAGGCTACTCAGAATGGTGTGCAACTTGAAACTTATTCTGGAACTATCTGGTATATTGTGGCTGTGTCCCCACACAGAACCCACCTTGAATTGTAATAATCCCCATGTGTTAAAGGCTAGGCCAGGTGGAGATAACTGAATCATGGGGGTAGTTTCCCCATACTGTTCTTGCGATAGTGAATAAATCTCATGAGATCTGATGGTTTTATACGTGGGAGTTCCCCTGCACAAGCTCTCTTGCATGCCACCATGTAAAACATGACTTTGCTACCCCTTTGCCTTCTGCCATGATTGTGAGGCCTCCCCAGCCACGTGGAATTATGATTTTATTAAACTTCTTTGCTTTGTAAATTATCCAATCTTTAGTATGTTTTTGTTAGCAGTATGGAGAAAAGACTAACACATTATCAATTTAATATTTTGGACCGTAGTTTACCACAGGTAAACAAAACCTTTGAAAGTACACCCACAGATAAGGAGGAACAACTGTATTCTGATAACTTTATATAAGTGAAATCATAAAGTATTTGTTCTTCTGTGACTGGCTTATTTTGCAGAGCGTAATGGCCTCAAGGTTATCCATGTTGTAGTGTGTGTCAGATTTCCTTCCTTTAAAGGATCCATAGTATTTTATTGTGTGTGTGTGTGTATATATATATATATATATATACACACACACACATATCACACTTTGCTTATTCATTCATATTTTCACTTCTGCATTTTGGTCAGAAAAGACTGAGATTAGAACTTGCAAGAACAAATTTAAATAGATAAATCATTTATTTTAATTTTTGATAAAAAGATTCCTTAGGAATGCTATCTATGAAACCAGGGATGTGCTGTTGTTTTGTTCATTTAGTAGCACTGTTGTTAGGATGCTGCTACGTGTGTTTATTTTGTGATATTAGATTTGTAAAAAGTACTATATACTATTTATGTGTTCATAGTGATTAATAAGAAAAAAAGAAACTGAATAGAACACCAGCTCTCTCACCCAAGCTGATCAAAAATACCTGTGGGATCATTGAGGATGCACTTAACAGATTGATAGTCTCTCTCTCTTTTTTTTTTTTTTTTTTTTTTTGAGATGGAATCTCACTCTGTCACCAGGCTGGAGTGTAGTGGCATGATCTTGGCTCACTGCAACCTCCACCTCCCAGGTTCTAGTGATCCTCCTGCCTCAGCCTCCCAAGTAGCTAGGACTACAGGCACATGCCACCACGCCCAGCTAATTTTTGTATTTTTGGTAGAGACGGAGTTTCACCCTGTTGGCTAGGATGGTCTCAATCTCTTGACCTCGTAATCCACCCACCCAGGCCTCCCAAAGTGCTGGGATTACAGACATGAGTCATCACACCTGGCCCAGACTGATATTCTTTCTTTATAGAATAATAGATAATGCATATTCTTCACATGAATAGGGGGGACAGAAACTGTTTCAGAAAGTGAATAAAAGGTTACAGAAATGTGTCTTGGTAAATAGAAGTGGAGTAATCTGCCCAGAAGTGAGAAGGAAGTGAGAATCTAGACTGGAGAAGGCTTTCAATCTCTTTCCCACTGGAGAGAAGTCCAGAAAGCTCTTCAGAGATTATTGCAAAATTGTATTACTTTTGTTATTTGTCACAGAAGTAACAAATAGGTCTAGAACTGTACTGGGTGCTCAGGGAGTATTTATGTTTGTTAATAAACAAATACCAAGTTGAAATTATATGTAATGTAGTATTACATAATAAATAGCACACACACACATATATATATAACATAGTATATATAGATTGTATAGCATATGCATATACCTATAGTATTAAAGAGCTTGTAAAGTTGATATTTTTCAGTTAAATCTATTTACATTTATTTCAAGATTTCTAGAAACAACTAACCCATCTGAAAAAGTACCATAATACTGTTCATTATAAATTACTAATGGCTAGAAAGATTTTAATTTCCATTATATCCTATATATCTTCAAGATTTTTTGTAATTATTACTTCTATGACATTAACATCCTTTCACACACTTGTAGATATGGAGTGTAATAATATAAAAGGCCAGAACTAGTAGAGTACACCAAGATCTAATCCAAACCTGTAATTAACAGTGAAGAAAGCTATAGGTCTAAGAAGATCAAATTGTACAACTGAGTTAAGAATATGAGTAATAATAATGAAGAAAAAAACAAGCAGGAGAGAAGGAGCAGGGAATATTTGTGGACAGTACATGGTGCATACTGCAGCATTTGCTAAGAACAGCATTTGCTAAGTTCTCCTAATTTTTCGACTACATTAAAAACACTGAATTTTTTAAAAGTATTCAGACATGTTCTATTTATAATCTTACAAAAACATTCCTTTAGAAAAGAGGCCTTCATTTCATTAGGGAAATTAGAGGAAGGATTTCCTATTTAATGAAAGGTGCTGGGAGAACAGGTTAGCCATATGCAGAAAATTGAAACTAGACCCCTTCCTTACACTTTGTACCAAAAGTAACTCAAGATGGATTAAAGACTTAAATGTAAACCCAAAACTATAGAAACTGTAGAAGAAAATCTAGGCAATACCATTGAGGACATAGACATAGTCAAAGATTTCATTATGAAATCGCCAAAAGCAATTATAACAAAAGCAAAGATTGACAAATGAGATCTAATTAAACAAAAGGGCTTCTGTACAGCAAAAGAAACTATCATCAGAGCGAATAGGCAACCTACATAGTAGAAGAAAATTGTTGCAATCTATTCATCTGGCAAAGTTCTAATATCCAGAATCTACAAGGAATTTTCTATTTTTCTTCTCTGATGCCTTTAGCATTTGGCTCACCACTTGCCCAGGGTTACTCTATGATGTAAGATGGCTGCTTGAACTCAGGGCGACAGATCAAATGAAGGACTGCAATTACAGATTTTTCTAAGCTACAAGAAGAAATATATAAATGCGCTGTAGAACTGTTTTATTAGACATTTATTGTCCTAGGCTACAAATATGTAGCAACTCATCTGGGTTAATGAGACTCTTTATTGAAAAAAAAAAAAAAAAAAAAAGTTAAAAAACAGCATCATAGAATAGGAAGATTAATTCTTTAAAATTATCTTTTGCCTTAAATGGACAAAAAATGTTAATACATAATGCAATTTTAGAGGCTTTTTTTAAAGAAAAGGCCAGCCAAAGCTTTAAAAATGTAAACTAAGCAAAGATGAGAAGCAGAATTTACACAGGTTCAAACTTCAGGCAGACTCAGCAGCTTGATTAAAGGTATTACGTACTTTCTTTTTCATAAATGGCTTCAAATGTTGTGAAAGAAGAAATTTAGTCAAAAATATAAGTTGAAATATAAAACCTATGCTTTTATAATCAAATTGTAGACTCCATCTAAAGAAGTAAAATGACTTCTGAATCTAGAGAAAAGAGCTAGCCTCCAAAAGAAATATAAAACCAAATTTCCTCTGTTCTCTAATACTTAAGAACTGACAGAGGATGGCACATGTAAACTTACTGTAAGCAAACAGCTGTGGAAGCTCCTGTTTACTGTATTGATAGGAGACAATAATAACTATCAAAAACTGTTCAATTATGTCACATTAAAAATAAAATAGTACTGCAAAAACTCTGTCATTTTTCTTAACTCCCAAAGCAGCACTGTCTACAAATGTACATAGGTGACAACATGCTCTTATAAACACAGCCACTCTATCTACAATTAATTCCACCTCATGAAACAGTGTATTCTTAAGGGAAAATGTTAAGATTGTTTGAAATAAATGGGAATGTAGATAAATTATAATAAGAATAAAGGGAAAAGGAGAACAATTTTGTTTTAAAGTAAAACATTTTGTTGTAACAGAAAATATAAGACGTAATAAAAGACAAACTTTATGCATGGTTAGTTGTAGAAAGCTTGAAGGGCAATTTACTTTATTTTCTCTAGTTTACTGGAACCACTCAAGTAATGAAAATTTCTAGTAATTCTAAACAGTTTCAACTTCTAACACATACCGTCCCCATTCAGGAACTATTATCAAAGAACATTCCTTTCTTCTTTGTGATACAATCTGTAAAATTTTAATAAGTATAATCTACTCTGCAAATAGAACTGCCAGATTAAATGTATTAAAGTCTCATTTATCTACACATAATCAGACTGTAGCTGATCTAGAAATTAGAATACTTACATTATATATGAAACATTAAATTAACAAAGAACTACCTAGAGTTCCAGAATCTTTATTGAGAAAAGACTAATGGAGAATAGACTGAATAACTGGAGCAAAATCTATAAGAATACAGATTGTCTTCTTTTATATGCTTCTGACTTTGCTCTTTTTTACATTATTAATAGTAATAACTTAGGTTTAAGGCTTAATGTAGAAAATAACTATTCAAATTCAAGTTTCCTGAGCCATTGCTAGGCAGCCAATATGAAAAACAAGACAGAGTTACTTTTTACTAACTTTACTAATAATGGTGCTTGTCTTAGTCTGTCCATGCTGTTCTAATAAAAGTCAAGTAGATAAATTTATAAACAACAGAAATTAATTTGCTTTATAATTCTGGAGGCTGGGAAGTCCAAGAAGAAGGCCACAGCAGATTTTATATCTGGTAAGGGCTTCCTCTCTGCTCCCCAGGTGGTGCCTTCTTACTGTGTCCTCACATGCAGATGGGGATAAAGGGCCAAATAGACTCACTCAAGCCCTTTTATTAAGGGCACTAATTGTATCCCTGAGGGTGAAGCTCTTATAACCTAATCACCTCTGAAAGTCCCCCTCTCTTGATACTAAAGCATTGGGGATTCAGTTTCAATCTGAATTTTGGAGGAACAGAAACATTCAAACCAGACAACACTTTTTTGAGTTGATATAAACATAAATAAAAATATCCTTGCTCTAGGGGAATGCACTGATTCTTAGAATCAGCAATTACTATTTGTCTTGATGACTCCAATAAAGTTAACTGCATCTCTTTTGCAGCTCTGGATTACCTCTATGGGAAATGAGGTGGCTCTTCAGTGCCAATTTTGGTTGGTTTTGGGTTTTTTTTTCTTTTCTTTTTTTTTTTTTTTTTGAGACAGAATCTCACTTTTTCAACCAGGCTGGAGTGCAATGGCACTATCTCAGCTCACTGCAACCTCTGCCTCCTGGGTTCAAGTGATTCTCCTGCTTCAGCCTCCTGAGTAGCTGGGACAACAGGAGTGTACCACCACACCCAGCTAATTTTTGGGAGATATTTTAGTAGAGACAGGATTTCGCCACGTTGGCCAGGCTGGTCTCAAACTCCTGACTTCAGGTGATCTGCCCATCTCAGCCTCCCAAAGTGCTGGCATTACAAGCATGAACCTGGCTGCCAATTTAGGATTAAGAATAATTGTTTTGTGGCATTGGTAGTTAGTCCTTCCAGCACCCTAAAAAAAAAATCCACAGTGATAAAACACTTTTTGGTTAAATAAATAACTGAGGGAACAGGTATTGAAGGATATCAATTACATCTATAGTAACTGTGGAATTTTAAGTGCCTTTCAAAGTGTATTTCTCACTTTGGTTGAAATAGTAAATAACAGACTTCTAAATAACAAACATTAAATTTCCTAAAGCCAAGTAGTAATGAATAATAACATAGTCTTTAATTTTCTTTTGATCAACTAACAGTAGTCTGAACCATTAATGATACTTTATGTAACACATACCATGCAATATAATGTTAATTCAGGTGAGATAAAACAATTTTTGTCTAAAAGAAGAGGCAATCTGGCTTGCCACAACAGATCCAGGAAGTTACTTTAACTTCACTTTGAAGTCACTTTTTTTCTTGGTCAGATGTGGGAAATCTGGAATCATGGTCTTCAGTTCTCCCTTCTTATAATAATCTTAGTTGTACTTACTTGTCTCACAGTTATTTAATGCCTGTTATCCTAAGATGAAATGTCTTGCCTCTAAACTCTACCAGAAGATGATTCAACAAATTTTTCAAATAGAAAAAACAAAGAGCATAAAATGCTGCTGATTCATGCTTAAGCTGAAAATAATATTTCCTGAAGACAGAACCACTTCTTCAATGAGAACCACAACATGAAGATCTGAACAAGCCGTGATGGGCTTTCTGAAGCATCAGCTGAAGGAGTACCAAAAGAAAGGCACAATAGTTTTTGAAAGTTCACATATTCTAGGAAAGACTGATATTGTTCCAAAGCCAACGGAACTGGTATTAAACTGATCTAGCTGTTGAAACCAAACCAAAACAAAACAAAGAAAATCTCTCCTTACTAAACATTATTTCTACTGCAAGCTAGCCAGTCAGCAACAGTCATTTCCTTCTGAAAGCCAGGCAGGCAGGCAGGGATTCACTCCAATAAACACATTTCAGAATATCAAACATTAAATAGTCTCACATGAGTAATAATGATTCTACCCATTTGAAGATACATCAGTCTTCACCCTCATACTTCCTCTATACCCATATAAAGTCATCAGTGCCTTCCATTAAGAGAGACTGTGCCTGACCAGCATTGCTTCCCATTTCTAGAACAAGCAGAAAATTGTGCCTTCTGTTTCCTCACTTCAGATGTTCAGTGGCAATCTTATTATCCTACCCTTATGAATCCTAGGCTTCTGGTTTCGGCAAGCCCATGAACAATAGTATGACACGTTCTTCCACTTTTCTTGAAAGAGTCCTAACTTACATGTGGGCATCCCAGGCAGTTAACCCCTCCGTTAACTTCAGAAGTCTTAGTTTGGATAATAAGTCATACATTCATTCAAATATGGTAGCATTCATGGAGATAATAAAATGATGACATTCTTTTTTGGACATATTGTATTTAAAGTCTTTGTGAAACAGCCACGTAAAAATTTTCAGTAAGTTGGCTTATCATCACAACTATATGGTGAGTAACTGAAATCTCTGGAGTAATGGGGATCATATAAAAAGAAGAGACTGCAAGATGAGAGAAGAACTAAGATGAAGAGCAGTGATTATTATCATTGAAGGAAAAAGAAATCAAGAAGAGCACAGAAGTGTAATTGAAAAATCAGAAGAAAACAAAGTTATCAAAGTCATAAGAAGAGAGTCATTAAGGGTCCATGCATGTTCAGCATTTGGTGCATATTGCAGACCTAACAGGTAAAATTCTCAGAATATCTACACTGATGACTTTAGGAAGAACAATTTCAGTGGAGTAATTAATGAAGAAACAACTCAAATTACCATGCAGTGATGTGTCAAAAGAACTATGAAAAAACAGACATCATGAATATAAATAGTGCTTTTCAAAAGAGTGGCTTTGAAAAGATAGGGAAGAGAGTAGATACCAGTTGAAGAAATTGGCTTAGTTTTATCTTCCACTTTGAAAATGTGGATGAATGAGCCGGGAGGACATTATGCTCAGTGAAATAAGTCAGGCACAGAAAGACAAATACTGCGTGATCTCACTTAGATGTGGAATCTAACAATGTTGAACTCATAGAAGTAGAGAATAGAATGGTGGTTACTAGGGGCTGAAAGAAGGGAGAGTGGGGGAGATATCCATCAAAGGATAAAATATTTCTCTAGATAGAAGGAATAAGCTCAAGAGATCTATTGTACAACATGCTAACTATAGTTAATAACAATGTATTGTAGTCTTGAAAATTGCTAAAATAGTAGTTCTACTATTTTAAGTGTTCTCATTAAAATAATAAATATGTGAGGTAATAATGCATATGTTATTTAGCTCAATTTAGTAATTCCAAAATGTATACATATTCCAAAAACAGGCTGTACACAGTAAATATGTACAATTTTTATCCATCAATGAAAACATAGATTTTAAATGTTAAAAAAAAGTGAAGTGAGTTAGTTATATTTAAATATTGATAGAAAAAGCCTGGGAGAAATAGAATTCGATAAAAAAATGTGCTGAGATAAATCAACTGAATGAATTTTTAGGGCAGCAGAGATGGGGCATCCTGACCACAGTGAAGTATTAGGCTTACATCAGTGGAACAATAAGATTTCCATTATAACATAATTATGGTCAGCAAGGAGGTTCTTGGATATTACGAATGTCAATAAAAGTCTCTTTTCTTTGTCCAAGCTCTGAAGCTATTGAAAGACACACACAGATGGTGACATAAGAGAACAGAGATTTAAATATCCATTTTATCTGGAAGAAACATACATGGGAGGAGATGGCTTAGGGGTGTAGACAAATGGTATGCTTACATTATATGCTAAAATTTACCCTCAACTCTGAACACTCTCATAGAACTCTGCTCTTATAAAGGTTAAGCACAGAAATCTAAATCAGGGTTTTCAATGGGAAAACTGGCTCACTAGAAAATAATAATAATAATAATAATGAGAGAGACAGAGAGAGAGAGAGTGTGTGTGCAAGAGAAAGAAAAGTATGTAGCTGAGCATGCCTATTCATGTAAATTGGGTAATTGGATGGTGGAAATATAAAGGAGGCCACAAGATTTACCCTTAGGAAGTACTTCACATGGAGACCAGAGTAGTAGCAAAATCAGATGTGTACAGTTGTAGTTACTTTTGTAGATTTATTGAGAAATTAATTCTTTTCTGATGATTTATTTGAGGTAACAAGCAAAGATATTTTTAAGGTAATGTGTACGTTCGATTTAGCTGTTCTGTGGGATATTTCAAAATATTATGATAAACATGATAAATATATCCAATTTTTATTTGTCAAGTGAAACTTTTAAAAAGTGAGACAAAAGAGCATTTACTGCCTAGCACTTTTGTGAAGACAAATACACTACTTGGCTGGTGTTATAAAGAGTGAGAAGGCTCATTATAAATTATATAGCACGATGTTTTTCAAAAAAGGCATTTGAGGGCCCAATTGAAGTGGCAACCCCTGAATTTCTCATGCTACCAAACCACCTGGTTACATAATCATTTTTATGCCAATACAAAGAAAAGGAAAACTTTATATTGATCTATGAATAAAATTATTTTCAGGAATGTGTAGCAGTGATATAAAAAGAAATGAAAGTTCTGCCAAGAGAGTAGTTGAAGTTTTAGAAGATAGAAAAAATAAAGAGATATCAAGGAATTTGAAGTTCTTCTGTGATTAAAAAAATGTATTTAAATACCTGAAGTTTTAAAGTTTCAGAAGTTTAAAGCATTGTGTTCAGAGACTGTGACATATTTGATATATGATGATATTTGAATATATATTCTAGTATCTCACATAAATTTGGGTTTTTAAGTCCCACCTTTGAAAATTCTAGTGAGTGTAGACGATCTTTTTGAGTCAGAATTAGATTAATACATTTCTGTTTACCTTTGTTTAGCTGCCAAAGCTTCTGCCACTTTAAGAAAATCAATTACAGCCAATTTATGTCTGGCTTTCAGGAAAGCTATTTGCAAGAATCTAAATTTAGGAAAACAAAATCATATCACCCTGCTGTTCAAAATTGTAAGCCAATATTGGTAAAAATATATTAAATTGTTACATGCACAATAATACAAGAACATTTAAAAATATCAACACCATTGCTTTTTTAAACAACTTTTAGCACATTTTATTGATAAGTCATTTTGTATTGAATGAATCAAATTTGTTTAGATTTGGATTAACATATTATGGGTGGGATAGACAGATGGATAAAAAATACTTCTGACATGGTTTATCTGCATTAAATATTCCAAGAACAAGCATTTTTGTCTCTTCTTTCCAGGCTATGTCACAGGCACCAGGCATGAATTTTTAAAATCTAGGTCAGTGGTTAGCAATTGAAGAAACAAAGTATCAGAATACTGTAAATATCTGCAACGTATATTTGAATTTTCCATCCTCTGCTCTACTGACTTCTATTTTTTACCTGTATTCATGTAATATAGAAAATATCAGAACCCATAGGTGTCAGGTAACACACTGAGTATTTTAAGAAAACATCTTCTTTAAATGATGATTTTGATAATTTGATGTGCACCTCTGGTTAAAAATAATTCTTTTTCCAGTTCCCAATAGCAGAAACCTCTACAAACCAAAAGAGGTCTTTCACTCTAACAGCTAGTGGTGATAGTCATACTACCAAGAAAACTGTCCCATGACTTTAAAACTGCCACATGTGGCATAAACTATACTGGAGTCTGTATCAAAGCAAAATGCTGAAACAAAGGAGGAAGTAACGTGTTTCCCTTTCCATTTAAGCCATTTTAAATTCTAATTTAACAAAGATAAATATATGTTGAAAAAGCAATTATTTATTTTACATCAAAGTATTAGTTTATACTTTAGTGAATTTATTATTTTTGACTATTTTGTAAACCCTAGGATTGTTTAAGCCAAGTACACCTTTATCAAGAGACTGATCAAAATAAGACTGCAGATCAGCTGAGTCTCATTATAATATAAAAGCTTTTCTCCAAATTTTAAAATATATTACTAAGTTTTATTAAAGAACAAAATGGGCAAGGACTTCATGACTAAAACAACAAAAGCAATGGCAACAAAAGCCAAAACAGACAAATGGGATCTACTTAAAGAGCTTCTGCACAGCAAAAGAAACTATCAGAGTTAACTGGCAACCAACAGAATGGGAAAACATTTTTGCGATCTACTCATCTGACAAAGGGCTAATATCCAGAATCTACAAAGAACTTAAACAAATATACAAGAAAAAAACAAACAACCCCATCAAAAAGTAGGCAACGGATATGAACAGACAATTCTCAAAAGAAGACATTTATACAGCCATCAAACATATGAAAAAAAGCTCATCATCACTGGTCATTAAAGAAATGCAAATCAAAACCACATTGAGATACCATCTCAGGCCAGTTAGAATGGAGATCCTTAAAAAAAAAAAAAAAGAGAGACAACAGATGCTGGAGAGGGTGTGGAAAAATAGGAATGCTTTTACACTGTTGGTGGGAGTGTAAATTAGTTCAACCATTGTGGAAGACAGTGTGGTGATTCTTCAAGGATCTATAACCAGAAATACCATTTGACCCAGCAATCCCATTACTGGGTATATGCCCAAGGGGTTATAAATCATTCTATTATGAAGACACATGCACATTTATGTTTATTGCGGCACTGTTCACAATAGCAACTTGGAACCAACCCAAATGCCCATCAACAATAGACTGGATAAAGAAAATGTGGCACATATACACCACGGAATACTATGCAGTCGTAAAAATGGATGAGTTTATATACTTTGCAGGGACGTGAATAAAGCTGGAAACCATCATTCTCAACAAACTGACACAAGAACAGAAAACCAAACACTACATGTTCTCACTCATAAATGGATATTGAACAATGAGAACACATGGACACAGGGAGGGGAACATCACACACTAGGGCGTGTTGGGGGATGGGAAGCTAGGGACGGATAGCAGGGGGTGGGGGTTAGGGGAGGGGTAGCATTAGGAGAAAATACCTAATGTAGATGATGGGGTGATGGATGCAGCAAACCACCATGGCATGTGTATACCTATGTAACAAACCTGCACATTCTGCACATGTACTGCAGAACTTAAAGTATAATAAAAAAGGACAAAATAATTTTCAAACTATATCAAATATATTTAAAGGCATTTTCCATAGAATAAAAAGAGACACAATTTCTCTAACATTTCTTTAACCTCTGCTTGATAGGTAATCACGATGGAGACAATAGTTTCTAAGACCCTGTATCTAAGCTGCTCATATATCCATGAAGCCCTATAGTTGATGTCACAATTCAACTTTTAACATTCATTGCCATAAATGAATAATTGATAACACTGAAATGGTGACCATTGTGTTCCTCCAAAGCTCTTTCCTGTAATAAAACATAAAAGGAAATTATCATAGTTTATTAGCAATCATTTTCCACTTTAAAAGTTTAACACTGCCTAGAGGAAATTTCATATTAAACTAGCACCTGTGAAATTCTTCCATAGGGATAACTAAATTTTCTTTCATGATAATTCCCTTTTCTACACATAAAAATAATGATCAGCAAACCATATACCAGGAGAAAACTTTAACATGCTTTTAAGCAGCATCTACTATTTAAGTATTTAAACTAACTAATTTAACAGAAAGTAATGAAATCATTTTCTTTGTCCACTGACATTTTCACACTACATAAAAGTAACACTGGTGGACTCTTACTTTTGACCTACTTCATTTATTTTTTTACAAAATCAATCTTTAAAAGTCTATAGTGCAAGGCCACAGGCAAGATTTTATGTGGTGAGTAAGAAACCCACATGGATAATATTATTTAACAGAAATCCATTTTAGGAAAATAATTGACTTCTATGAAGAATTTGTGTCAATCAAACAGGCTACAGTACACAGCCATTTTGCTCTCAAGGCTAAGAAGAACTCTATGTACTGTAAATACAATCTCTGATATGTGATGCAGGGTTTCCACAGCCTAAGTCCTCAGAATCGGTTAAGAACCACAGAGCTCTCTCCCTGTGAGCTCTGATATACTAACAATTTTTAGAAGAACAAATTTCTACCTCTTAGTCTCTAAGATTGTTCTAGACAATAAAGAAAGATCTTGATTTTTCTTTTTAAATGCTTGAGATAGGGGTATAGGGGATTAAGGCCTAAGACACATGATAGGTTATTAATGTGGAATGATCAGTCACTTAATTTAAAGATAATTATATATTTTAAAAATTAGGCCAGACTTGGGGGCTCACTCCTGTAATCCTAGCACTTCGGGAGGCCAAGGCTGGTGGATCACCTGAGGTCAGGAGTTTGAGACCAGCCTGGCCAACATGGTGAAACCCCACCTCTACTAAAAATACAAAAATTAGCTGGGCATGGTGGTGCACACATGTAATCCCAGCTACTGAGGAGACTGAGGCAGGAGAATTGCTTGAACCTGGAAGGCGAAGGTTGAGTGAGCCGAGAGTTGGTGCCACTGCACTCCAGCCTGGGCAACAGAGCAAGACTCCGTCTCAATAAAACGAACAAAAAAATTAATATGCATTCCTAAGTCCTTTCCTCCATGAAACTCTAAATGTATCAGGTCCCTTGCTTTCTTCTTATTACTTTAGGTGATTCTATGGCAGGCCAGGGTTCACTAAGGGCTGAACAGGCAGGCTTCCATGACAACTGTTTCAGCACTGACTGAGTAGTTAAGTTAAATATTAAAAGCTTATAGAGCTAATGCCCTCATATATAGGCTGGAATGCAACAAAATCCCACTAAGAGTTTTGCCTAGGCCTTTCTTAGGCCTTCAAGCATGATAAGATAATGAAGGAATTCTGAACAGAACCCATTTATGATTAAACAAGTTTTACATGGGGCCTGAAGGACCTCCCCAAACCTCCACAAACAAGCTTTATTGGGGACTAAAAGAACTCCCCAAATCTCCATGATTTAGTAGGAGATAAGGTAAAGGTAATCACTCTGGTACCTGGAACCATTTAGATTAAGTAAATTTATTGAGGAAGGTCTTCAGGACTCAGATCTTAGTCATAGATTAGAAGGTAATCACTTACATCTGTAGATGAATCCACAGTTACACGTAGACAGATAGAAGGTGTATAAGCTCTGCAAAGCTTTGTAATTTTGAGTTGGTCTGGCGATATTTTCCCAGCCTTCTTCCTGTACCTGGTTACAGAAATAAACTCTCTTCTTTCCCAGTTCATCTGCATCACATTATTAGGCCATGAAAATATGCAGCCTGACCCTTGGTTTGGTCCCAGAACCATGCCACTATCAAATGTGGATTTATTATTGAATTCTGTCTGTCTTTGAGGACCAAGCAACAGGATTCACAATTCAGTCTCCTATACACCATTTATTAATTGGTTCACATGGCTTGAAGTCCATGTCAAACAGGGAAGGCTTTGCTTCAGGCCTAACCCAGTTTCATTGTTCTCTGACTTCTTCATCTGGCCCCTCCTCTGTGCTGGCCTCATCTGGAAGTTAGCCTCTTTCATAGCAGTAAAATGCATACAGCAATTTCAGGCTTCCCACACACTAGTCTTCCCAGAGATTAGGAGAGTTTCTTTTTCTGTGGCTCATACTCTAAGCTATTTCTTCCCAGAAGCTTCCAGCAAAACTCCTGTCATGTCATGTGTGTGAATAGGGTCATAAGTCAACCTCTGAATCAATCTTTGCATCAAAGTGATCAAAGTGGTAGAATTAACTCTGGATCAATGATGCCTCATCCTTGGAACTGGTAGTGGAGTCAGTTTCTGATCAGCTTCCTTAACAGAAGCCAAACAAAAACCTACCAAATAAATAGGTATCATTGCTATGAAAAGTAAAAACATTTTAGATTCTGAGTTTTCTTCTCACAGAAGATTATTTAAAAAAAAGTTTAAGGGATGTACAGGTTTAACAAGACACCAGAGTGTGAGTGATATATTACAATGTTAATGATATTTATAAAATAGAGAAGGATTTAAAAATAATTGTAATTATATTGGCATAGTGAGTTAGAAAATTATTAATAGCAGTTACTCATCAAGGAAAGAGGTTGTTATTTTCAGGATTGTCATCAAAGCTGAAGAACTACAATAGAATGAACAGAATTTTATCACATAACTTGGAAATAGTAAAACATATCCCACAATATTAACTGAGATATTTCCTCATAACCAAATTTGTTTGGAGTATAGCATATAATAATAGAGAATCAAAAATGTTCATTAAACAACAACCAAGAGGTTGAAAAACCTTTGATTAATCTATCTATGCCATAGATTTTTTACAAAAAATTTCTTCTGGTTTGCCTCTTGTTTAAGCATTACAACTCTAGTATTACTTCTTACTCTAAATACATTATTATATATTTTAAACTGTTCTCAAAGCTATGTATGCATGAGGAAATTTTCTGACATTTTGAAAATTGTATTCCCTTGAAATTGAATGAAATTAAATGAAATGGGTGATATTTCTGAAGATTCGTGTTTTGGTTAATTATTGCTGCGTAACATGTTACCACAAATCTTAATGGCTTAAAACAACAGCCATTTATTTTGCTTATAAATCTGCAATTTGAAGAGAGCTTTGTTGGAATGATTCTTCTCTGCTCCTCATAGCATTATCAAAGGCTGCCCTAACAGGGGCTAGAATATCCACTTTCAAGTTCACTCACATGACTGAAGAGTACATGGGACTTGAGCTGTGCCAATGGGATTGGCACCCGTGGCTGACTGGGCATCCTCAGAGCAGGAGCTTGGTGGGTGGGTTCTAAAAGCAAGCCTCATAAGAAAGCAAAGCAGAAGTGCATCGGAGTGTATGGTCTAGCTTCAGAAGTCACAGAACATCAATTCTAGCATACTCCACACATCAAGGAAATCACACAGGGCCACCTAGGTTTACGACACCAAGACATGATGTAACCAGCTCATAAGAAGCAGATATAATGAGAGGTATTGCAGCACCCACATGTGCAAAATACAATCTGACTCAATCCCCCAGCAATTACTTTCTTCTTCCTCCCTCTATCTTCTTCCTTGCTCTTGCCATCTCTTTTATCTTTACTGTATCGATTTGTTTAACCTATCAATATGGTTTGGCTCTGTGTCCCCACCCAAATCTCATCCTGAATTGTAATAATCCTCATATGTCATGGGAGGGACACTGTAGAAGGTAACTGAATCATGGGGGTGAGTTTTTTTCTCTGCTGTTCTTACGATAGTGAATAAGTCTTATAAGATCTGATGGTTTTATAAAGAGAAGTTTCTCTGCACATGCTCTCTTATCTGCTGCCATGCAAGATGTGATTGTGCTCCTCCTTTGCCTTCCATCATGATTGTGGGGCCTCCCCAGTCATGTGGAACTGTGAGTCAATTGAACCTCTTTCCTTTATAAATTATGTAGCATCAGGTATGGCTTCATTAGCAGCATAGGTCCAGACTAATGCACCTACCATCTATTCATAGAAATGAAGTTGGAGACCTCTTGGTTGGGGGAGATACAAAAGAAAGAATGTAATGAGCAATCACTCCCACAATCTTGGTTTTTAGCCACTCACTTTTCCTAATCCATATACTTACCCCAAACTTCTTGCTGTCTTTCATGTCCCTGTGGTCATGGTTTAGGTTATCTATTATTTCTTTGCATTCATATATATTCATTTAGATAATGTACAAAGAAATACTGCAAAATATTTGGAAGCAGACAAATGGGTTTTAATCTTGGCTCTGCTATTCATTAACAATGTGTTTTTAGTCAGTGGCTTCATGCACCTTGATATATGTAAAATAGTGATAATGATGTGTAGAGCTCCTGTGCATATTAAATAATTATTATGTAGAAAATACTCAGCATATTACCTGACACATAAGTGCCCAATAAATGGTAGCTATCCATAATCATTCATTCAAGCATTCATAAGACATTTTATATGTATACACACACACGTACATATACACATATATACATACAGAATCATAGAGTTGTAAATGAGATATTGAGTTTGCCTTTATGAACCTGCAGTTAATTAGGGAAGAAGATCCTATAACAAATATTTTCAGACTATTTGGGGAGATTAAAAAATACTTCATGTTCTCTGTGAAGTATTTGCCCATCAGGAACTAAAACTTTGAAATATGCAGAGTCCAGATTTGATGTGTAAATTCCTGAATTGGATCATTAGGAGTAAGAGAAGCAGAGCCATTCCTGCCTCCACATTTTGGTCTTGGATCTATGTATTCTATGTTTCAGAAGTACACCATAAAAACAACTTTAATTTAAGGTTTCTATGTGTGAAGATGCTTCAGCATTCTTATGAGGTATTGCCTCTGAGATGACACTTCAGCTGTCACTTTACAAGGCTGTTCCAGTACTCTTCTAGTTAATGCAGGGTGCGCTATGACCAGTTGATTCCTTAGCCGTGGGCCCACTATGCCCTTCCTTTGTCAGGGGACACCTGTTGGTCTGTGTGGCATGATGTAGAATATCATGCATGTGAATCAGTTACTGTAGGCCCTCAGAGAATGAGATAGACTCAAACCCTGCAGGAAGGCAAGTCAAGCTTCTTCCCAGAATATGTACCCATTCTATCATCATGAACCACTGGAGGCCAAGGAAGAAGAAATCCAGTGCGACCAATCTGCCATCTTTCCTTAACATGTGATGTTACTTTCCTTAACATATTATGCGATACTGGAAGTGCAAAGCTGCTCTCTGTTGCTGGCAGATTTGACATCTGGCAGTGACACCAGCTGGACCAGCCTTGCGAGATGAGAGCCCATGCTGTTGGGCCTATGCATAACCTCCACCTAGGACCCTGTATTAGTCTGTTTCACACTGCTGATAAAGACATACTCAAGACTGGGAAATTTACAAAAGAAAGAGGCTTAATTGAACTTACAGTTCCACATGGCTGGGGAGGTCTCACAATCATGGCAAAAGGCAAAGAGGAGTAAGTCACATCTTACATGGATGGCCGCAGGCAAAAAAAAAGAGCTTGTACAGAAAAACTTCACCTTATAAAGCCATTGTATCTCTGAGGCTTATTCACTATCATGAGAATAGTGCAGTAAATGCCCACCCCCATAAGTCAATCACCTCCCACCGGGTTCCTCCCACAACATGTGGGAATTCCAGATGAGATTTGGGTGGGGACACAACCAAACCACATCAGACCCCATATGTGCTACTTCATTCCTCTTCTTATTGAGAAAGCAATGGAGTGGTCAATGACAGAGGCTGGCTGACATGATCTTGCTCAGTCATTTTGGTCTATGTGGTTGTGTTATGCCTCCTCTGTACCAGCTGTTATTTGGTGGTTATCATGAAATATTAATATCTCTATGCTTTGTACTTACTCTCATATGTCTGAACATATGCTTCTACTCTAGACCTCGTAAGCTAATATGCCTCTAGTCTAAACCTCCTAAGCCCTCCGGGCTTCTAATCAGCTGGCCAAGCTTTAGCAGGTGGCAATTTGATATACATTCTTACCTCAGGCCATTTTCTGTTCTACACAAAGTGGAATACTACTTGAACCTCTGTCCACAGGCAGGATTTTTCTCATCAACTATCTTTCAGGGTCACCCCTGAGGCAGACTGGGGTACACCTATCATCCATTTCTGAACTGCACCTGCATTCTGTGATGATCTGTCTGTGAACAAAGCTCCATTTTTCCCTCCTTTGCACTTGCCCCATTGCAATTATAGGTTTGTTTCCAGGAAGGGGCACTAGTTCCTCAGTAGTAGATGATGTAGGGTCTGGGCTACCTGGTTGTGAACCTTGTTTATGCTACCAAGTCCTGCTTATGCTCATTTTCATCTTAAAAGAAATGTTGCAAGGCCCTGCAACTGTATGACTGAGTGGGTCTGAGAAAATCCAGTTTATGATTGGCAGCTTTAATTATATGGTCACTTGATGTCCTATAGTCAAAGATCTCTGTCTTTCCCAGGGTTCAATAACATGCCAGGAGCTATTTTGCAAAAGGTGTATAATTTTTTACTGCAGATATCATGTTCTAGGTCAAAAACCCTCCTGGTTAATACTGTGATTATTTGATTAGATTTTTCTATAAACTACATATGTTATCTCTTCTCATCACTGATAACTTCAATAGCACAGAGTCAGCTATATGGCCCCAGCAGCTGTCCAGACCTGACACAGAGTACATCTGGGTCTGGGCTCCACTGAAAGCTGAAAGCTTTTAATGTTACCTAGTATACAGGTTGGGGCACACTCTTAAGGGTGAGACATGCTTACTCCAAAACTCAAAGAAATCTATCAAGCAGTGTGCTTTCATCCTTGATTGTGGGAAGTTGAAGATGCAATAATTTATCTTTTCCTCTCTTTGGTCAAAACAGTCAGATTATGTATGTTTCACCATGTATTCATTTTATTAACAGAAATATTGGATTCTTAATGCTATTATAGACTTCTTGACTAATTGCTTTCTGAAATTAACATAGTAAAATAATAAATATGCATTTAAACAAAAATATAGAAAATTAAACCCAGCTATAGGAGTTTCTTGATAAAATTATAAGTACACATTTCTACCTTTAGTCAAATTCTTGCGTAACCGTAACCACTTTCACTTTCTTGAAGTCAGTGAATAACTAATAAACTTAATGTGTATTCGTTCTCACTGACATGATAACAGGAAAGCAAAGAGAATTTTGAAGTTGATCAGCTTTGTAAGATGTTAAAATATTTACATTTCAAAATTAAACAATGAGAAATATAATCTGCAGTCAACAAGAGGCTGCATTAAATTGCTGATGATAAATGGTGGAAAATAAAGTTGGAAATACTATTTCAAATTGTATCTTCTAGGGATTAAGATAAAACTTGATTGTTGAAAATGAATTTGACTGATGAACAAGACAAAATATATGGATAATCTGGTGTAAATATAATCATGTGTGAAATTCATTGGTGGTTAATGTAAATGCCAACATCTTTAGCCAAAAAAAAAAAAGAAAGAAAAAGAATAGAGTCAAAACTTTTGCAAGTCTAGTCTACCAGTTTTATGCCACAATTAAGCATAAACAGCATTCTGAAATCAGAGTTGTTACCTAACACGGGGAAAGCTATGAGAATTATTTCATGTGACAGAATAATTTATTCCATATTGCAGTTAAGGAAAATGATTAAAGCCTTTTGATTCATTTGACAAAGAGATTTTGGAAGCTTTTCAAATTTATTCAACTACTTTCTGAAGTCCCATACCTACATCCTATAATTGTCCACTGGATTCGCATACCAACATGAGAAAATAGTAATAACTTTTAAGTTAAATCATTTAAGCTTTGTTAGTTCTAATTCTGCTAAATTTCCTACTGAACTTCTCAATTTTTATTGTTCACTCAAAATCAGTTACAATGTATTTGTGGCTTTTTTTCTTTTTTATTTTTCTTTCTTTCTTTCTTTTTTCTTTTTTTGAGACAGGGTCTCACTCTGTTGCCCAGGGCTGGAGTGCAGTGGCATGGCATGGCATGGATCACTGCAGCCTTGACCTCCTTGGCCTCAAGCAATTCTCCCATCTAAGCATCCCAATTAGCAGCGAGTAATATACCATGCCCAGCTAATTAAAAGAAAAAAAATTTGTAGAGACGGGGGTCTCACCATTTTGTTCAGGCTGGTTTCAAGTTCCTGGGCTCAAGCAATCTTCCTGCCTTGGTCTCCCAAAGTGTTGGGATAACAGGTGTGAGCTACTGCACCTGGCCTTTGCCTTTTTGCCTAAAATAAAAATACTATTGTATTTTAATAAACTAGTATCTTCTTCCTCCTCCTCTTTTCATCCAGGGACGTGGATGAAGCTGGAAACCATCATTCTCAGCAAATTAACGCAAGACCAGAAAACCAAACACTGCCTGTCCTCACTCAAAAATGGGAGTTGAACAATGAGAACACATGGACACAGGAAGGGGAACATCACACAGTGGGACTTGTCAGGGGGTGAGGAGCTAGGGGAGGGACAGCATTAGGAGAAATATCTTATGTAGATAATGGGTTGTTGGGTGCAGCAAACCACCCTGGTGTGTTTATACTTATGTAACAAACCTGCACATTCTGCACATGTATCTCAGAACTTAAAGTATAATAACAATAAAATGAAAAAAAATGTAGACTCAGAAAGAAAATACAATCTGTGCTTTTACATCTCTTGGATATAATTTTGTATGACATACATGTATCTTGTAAAAGAAAAAGATAGGTTAAAATTAAACAGAGTATCATTAAAAAAAAGAAATACAACGTCAAAATCAGTTTTCAAACTGTTTTCTAATCTCTTCATTACATAATTCCCTTTGAGTTATAATTTTAACTTTCTATTTCAGTTCTCAATCCTTCAGATTTATTATTTAATCCTCTCATATTATATGATGTATTTTAGAAAAATACATAATTTATCAAGACAGGAGTGCATGTAGTTTACTTGATTTACATCTTTTGTTGAATTATCTATATATAGTTAATTGAGAACAGCATGGAAAACCATGCTGAATTAAAAAACCTAACTTTTTTATGTTAGCTAAAACTAAAAAGTTACTTTTAGCTGGGCAAAGTGGCTGATGCCTGCAATCCCAACTACTTGAGAGGCTGAGCTAGGAGGACTGCTTGAGGCAAGGAATTTGAGACCAGCCTGAGGAGACACTGCCCCCACCAACACCATGTCTATAAAATAAGAAAAATTAGCTGGGTATGGTGGTTTGTGCCTGTAGTGCCAGCAGACTGCAATGAGAGGATCATTTGGGCCCAGGATCTGTGACTCCACTGCACTCCACAGAGTAGTTGTGTGTGTGTGTGTGTGTGTGTGTGTGTGTGTGTGTTCAGAAATAGTGAGACCTTGTCTGTAAAAATAAATAAATAATTTAAAAATTCTCTTTTGTCATGATATCAACACTATCTACACAAAATCAAATATGGTTTTTATATAAATACTTCTTATTGCAACATTTCCTTCAAGCACCAACAATAGAGTTTCATCTTACTTTGGTAGTTGTCTATTTCGATCACAAGAATTAATAAAAATGTGCACAATTTCTGTCCTTTTATAAATTCAAAATATTTATTTCCATGATGTGGGAATTCACTCTGGAGGGTGACAAAAATATTAAAGGAAAAATGTTAGAGAAAGTTATAGAATATAGTCTCAAACCCCTTTAGAAGGCCTAAAGGTTTTTTCAATAGTTCTTGGCTGAAAGCAGCCCAAATCCCCTTTACATTTAGTCAATAAGTAAAGCAAACAGTTAAGGTATGGTGAGAAGTTTATCTAACTAGCTTCTTTACTCATGTAGTCTTAAAACTAACCTTTAAGAAGGATGCTCCTCCCAAGAAGTAGTCAAACAAAGAGCTTACCCTCTAATAGTGTTTAAGCATCAGAATCTGTCCTTTAATCTTTCAACCTCTAGTAGTGTTGACTTAAGCCTTTGTCAATTAAACTTTTCTAAATAAATGCAAGTCTCACTAGCTAGTACAGGCTGGCAGCTGCTATCTCTTTACAGCACTCTCCAAGAAGTCTGTAAGCAACCACAGACCCTCAGCCAGACTAGCAACGCATAATGTCTGTGTGTCAGTGTACTTTATTCATTCATTGCAATGTCAAAGTCTCTAAGACAGAGTGCCGCAAGTAGTGACCCTGATACCACGATACATTAAAGAAATGTTAATAATATCCGAACATTGTTGTCTTTTTGTTCTTGGTTTTAGTTTTTGATATTCCACTAGAATTGTTGAATTCATGAGTTATAAAAATTACAACAGTTTATCAGAATAAAATGTTCTGGCTGAGTGTAGTGGCTCATTCCTCCAATCCATTGCTTTGGCAGGCTTGAGGCCAAGTTTGAGACCAGACTGAGTAACACAGTGAGACCTGATCTCTACAGAAAATGAGTGGTGTGGTGGTGCATGCCTATAGTACCAGCTACTCGGGAGGCTGAGGCAGGAAGATCACTTGACCCAAGAAGTTGAGAACTGCAGTGATCTGTGATTGTACCTCTGCTCTCCAGCCTGGGCAATAGAGCTAGATCTTGTCTCAAAAAAAGAAAGAAAGAAAGAATGCAAAATTCCAACAATTTAAAAGTGGCAGCAATGACATCTTTTGTGAATAGCAAACCATGAGGAATCTCCTTAAGTGAAGTTGTTTCCTGCAGAGTGAGAACCAAAACAACACGGCCCAAAATGATACAGACTAACATTCCTGTGGTGTAAGTATGACATAAGAACTTTTATCATGCTTACTGTGACATCCTACATCTGTTTCATTAAACTAAAATGTTCATAGGAGAACTTATGTTGTTAATTTTTTGTGTGTACTATAGGTTAATACTATCATATTTAAGCATAGGCATGGATTTATTTTGGCATTTTAACAATTGAAAACACCATGTCAGCTCTGTTCATAAAATTTTTCCATACAGGAGAGTAGGGCATAAAGCTCAGAGATGGCTTGACAATGGGCTTAGGATAGGGTTACAATGCCTCTTTTTACTCATTAATGTTGTAACCTAAAAAAAAAAGAAAGGAATGTACATAGAGCAGTTTGTTTCTGGCAAAACCAAATTTGCTCCTCCTTATAATAGCAACATCAATGTGAACTGTCAAAATGTATCTGGCATTAAAATGGCTATGTCACAGTATCATCTATCCATAGGAAGTATCAAGAGATAAGATCCAACAGGTAGATCAGAGCCAAATGGCATATGTCCATGGAGTACACTGTAATTAATTCTATAGGATAAAAGTAATTACTGGGATTTTGTCAGGGGGAGCACTATGGTCAAAGTAGTGCTTTGGAAAGATTAATTTAATCCATACCAGGACAGTTTAGAGTTTGTAGATTACAAACCAAAAGGCCAGTTAATAACCTGTTATCATTATCTGGGATTAAAATAAAATGTCATATAGGGAGCATACCATGGAAATGAGAAGAGCTATATTCAAACACTGAAAACACAGGATCAAGAGAATTTCTATACAATAGAGTTGATAATAGCAAGGAATATTAAACATAACCTTCAGGTTTGCTTTTGCTCATATGAAAATAAGTGCAAATGTAGGCAACCCAGAGCTGGTGCAGTTGCTTAAAGTTACTCTCAGAGTAACAAAAGCCAAAATAGACAAATGGGACCTAATCAAACTCCATAGCTTCTGCACAGCAAAAGAAACAGTCATTAGAGTGAATCGGAACCAACAGAATGGGAAAAAATTTTTGCAGTCTACCCATCTGACAAAGGGCTGATAACCAGAATCTACAAAGAACTGAAACACATTTACAAGAAAAAAACAAACAAGCCCATTCAAAAGTGGGCGAAGGATATGAACAGACACTTTACAAAAGAAGACATACATGAAGCCAACAAACATATGAAAAAATGCTCATCATCACTGGTCATTAGAGAAATGCAAATCAAAACTACATTGAGATACCATCTCACGCCAGTTAGAATGGCGATCATTAAAAAATCTGGAGACAACAGATGCTGGAGAGGATGTGGAGAAATAGGAACGCTTTTTACACTGTTGGTGGGAGTGTAAATTAGTTCAACCACTGTGGAAGACGGTGTGGCGATTCCTCAAGGACCTAGAAATAGAAATTCCATTTATCCAGCAATCCCATTACTGGGTATATATCCAAAAGACTATAAATCGTTCTACTATAAGGACACATGCACACGAATGTTCATTGCAGCACAGTTTACAATAGCAAAGACCTGGAACCAACCCAAATGCCCATCGATGATAGACTGGACAGGGAAAATGTGGCACATATACACCATGGAATATTATGCAGCCATCAAAAATGATGAGTTCGTGTCCTTTGTAGGGACATGGATGAACCTGGAAACCATCATTCTCAGCAAACTGACACAAGAACAGAAAATCAAACACCGCATGTTCTCACTCATAGGCGGGTGTTGAACAATGGGAACACATGGACACAGGGAGGGGGAGTATCACACAGTGGGGTCTGTCGGGGGAAAAGGGGAGGGATAGTGGGGGTTGGGGGAGTTGGGGAGGGATAGCATGGGGAGAAATGCCAGATATAGGTGATGGGGGAGGAAGGCAGCAAATTACACTGCCATGTGTGTACCTATGCAACAATCTTCCATGTTCTTTACATGTACCCCCAAACCTAAAATGCAATAAAAAAAAAAAAAAGTTACTCTCAGAGACTTTGGTTCAATCTGCTTTCCAGACAGGAAGAGGGGAAAGGGGGAAAGAGTTAGAACAAACAGCATTGGTCCCATTTATCAAGAAAAGAAAATAATTACACTTAGTTGTTTTTAAGCTTTCCCTTTTATCTTATCATTAGAGCTATTTCGTGGGACCACTGATTGCAGATCACAGTGGGAGGTATCAGCAGGCTCCCTCTTCTCCTGACAGACTTGTTGGGTGGGGCCAGTGAGTACCAGCCGGAGACTGAGATATCCAAATGCTTACTTCCCTGACTCTCCCAGTTTGGCCACAATCTGGAAGTGACAACTGCTTGCAAAGGTAGAAAATTTCGGTCAGACGGCCCCTCAACTACAGTTTCATCTCTCAAAGGGATAAGCGGGGAACCACTCTCCCCTTCTTGCTCCTTTTGGCTTCCCTTTTTGGTTTCTGTTAACCCAGCCCACACTTATGGGAACAGTCCCTAATTTCTTCAATTACCTCTTTTATGTGTGCTACTCGTTTGCTGCTGAACTAGATGAATATGTGAAAACAGTAAATAATTTTGATTATAAAACTGCCTCTGAATAAAATTGGGGTAAAATAAATGAAGAGATGTGTAGAAAGTTTAACAAGTAAAAATCCACTTGGTTAATATAAAAATGAAACGAATTCTCAAATTGGTATGAAAATATGGCCTAAGAAAAATTTTATAGAGCCAATAAACTATTTCTGTGTGAAGGTGCAAGAAACAACTTATGATTTTAAGGATTTAGATATAGAATGGATCCAAAAATGTATCATCATTGTGTTTGTCCCTTTAAAAAAAATCTGTTTTGGATAATCTTATCAAATTGAGGTATAGCTGCTTTGAAATTAGTTCAAACAGATGTAATTTAAAATAACTTTCAGAAAGCATAATTCCTAAACTGAATAAAATATCAAAAGTATTCTGAAAAATTATACTAACCTTCAAACAATGTTTCAAAACAAGAATCAGGATTTTACATTAGAAATTACAGTAGGATGGGCTATACATCTTATTCCAAATGGCAAGGACTTAAAATCTCATTCTTGAACCTAATTATAAAAAAGTAAAAGATAACCACAAGTAAAATTTAAAACAAAATGTCCTCCAGAACACTGCCAGGGTTTTGTCCAGGGCGATGGGGAGAGGCAGGAAACAAAGTATGCGCATCAAAGGACAAAAACATAGGAAACACAAACAAATCATAGGGGATAAAACAGACAAATGCTCAGGTTATAACAACAATTGCAAATAAAATTTCAAACTAATCAAACAACAAACAAGAGATAAGAGACTCTTGACTGATGGAGTCAGACAATCATCATGCAACCTCTAAAATCATATACAAATGTACTATAAATAAAAGAGGTAACATTATCGGCAATGTAAATACAATTCAAGGCAAAAATCATTAAGTGGTTCAATATTAGTCATGTTACATAAGTAGCAATGTGACAGGAAAGGGGGTCCCAAGAGAGGATTCTTGAATCTTGGGCAAGAAACAAGTTGAGAGGAGTAGATAATGTGAAAGCAAATTTATTAAGAAAGTAAAGGAATAAAGAATGGCTACTCCATAGGAAAAGCAGCCCTAAGGGTGTGGTTGCCCATTTTTATGGTTATTTCTTGACGATATGCTTGCAAGGGGTGGATTATTCATGCCTCCCACTTTTAGACCATACAGAGTAACTTCTTAACATTGCCATGGCATTTGTAAACTGTCATGGTGCCACAGGAGTGTAGCAGTGAGGACAATGAGAAATCACTCTTCTTGCCATCTTGATATCAGTGGGTTTTAGCTGGCTTTTTTTTTTTTTAATCAGCAAACTGTTTTATTAGCAAGGCCTTAATGACCTGTATCTTGTACTGACCTCCCATCTCATTATGTGACTTAGACTGCCTAACTGTCTGGGAGTGAAACCCAGTAAGTTTCAGCCTCATTTTATCCAGCTCCTATTCAAAATGGAATTGCTCTTGTTCAAACCCCTCTAACAGTAAGAAATGTCATAATATAATCAAATTTATTCTGAAATGCTTTGTGATAAATGAAACTGAAGGAAATTATAAATCCCAAACAGTTAAAAATAAAAGGAGACACTGACATCAATTCTAAAGTCATAGGAACTAAATATTTCATGTATACGAACATGAAAAAAAGCATAGACATTTGAATATCAATTTTATATTATATGGATTATGCCTGTAATATATAAAGAAACATGTGTGTTGACTAAAAGCATTTTCAAACTTTTATATCATGAGCCTAAAAGGACATACTTGCACTAAATGACCTCTAGTTCCCTAAGAGATAAAGATAGAATCACTTTTTTAATTTTTCTGCTGAATTTCAAAACTGATGCGTCAGTTGGTAAGTTACTCCCTAGATGCACAAGGGTATTTTTCTTCTTCCTTTTTTTGAACTTGCATCATGTCTTTCAGGCCACTAGGGTAACATCTAAAAAGTAATCACCTCAGTGGCTCCTCATAGAAAGCACTTTTGAGAGTTACTTTCAATGTTATATTCTGGGCAACTGCCAGAAAATTACAAGACATTTTCCTTGTAGTACTTTGTCATTTTAGGCATCCAGTCTTGGCTCAAAACCCAAAGAGAAGATGAGAAAAAGGCCAAATCTCTTAACATTGAGGAATTTATAAAACTCCAAGTAAAAGTTAATTCCTAAAGCACTCATATGACAGCAGACACAACTATTATGTCTTTATACAAAGGTTGTTGACTAAATATGTTTATATATCTGAGTTGAGTTTAATTTTTAATTAACCATATTTTCTTGACCTGAACTGTTCATTAAATAAGAGACAGTAGGAAAACTATTAAAATTCTAATAAAATTGTTTTGCAAAATGTACATTTTCATTATCTGCAACACTCCTCTCACTACTATTTCCTGGGCAGAATTTCCTATTTCTTAGCTTTGTCATATTAGGATGGAAATAACAGAGTAATGTAATGAGAATGGTGATTATTGTGATCCATTGGAACAATGTACTCTCCTAGAAGAAAAAAATAAACATTTAAGCAGTTAATGTGTAATTATGGCCAGTCAGAACATATTACATATTGCATCATATGATTAATCTTTTCCTCTGAGTCCTACCTTCTGTATCTAAGATTTTGAAAAATATATTTTGAGTTTACCAAATTACATCATAATGCATACCTATTGAGGTAAATTGAATCTTTTTCTGAAATTTAACTTCTATAGAGTTAACATATATAATAAATACATATATTTTTAAATGTAAAATAGTCAATACAAATACCCACTGCCCAGAATGAGAACTAGAAGAGTTTGGTTTTGTTTTTAATTAGCATAAATGGGAGTGCAAACTTAAGGATGTGACTGGGATAAAATGTAATTTTATAAAGATAAATTTTTACTATCCAAGACAGAAATATGCAAATATAAAGAAAAAGAAAAACAAATTTAGTTAAAATATTAAGGATCCACTATGTCATTAGATACATCTCATGACGTCAAGGCTTAAAGTGTGTTCACTCTCTAATTCCTTAGGAAACCCTCTCCTTTGCTTTTCCTTCTTTTTAAAAAATAATTTTATCTGTTTAGATTCAAGGGTATATGTGCGGGTTTGTTACATGGGTATATTGTGCGATACTGAAGTTTGGGATACAAATGACCCCTTCCCCTAAGTAGTGAGCACAGTACTCAACAGCCAGCATTTCAAACCATCCCTGCTACCTCTCTCCCCCTGTCTAGTAGTACCTAGTTATCTATTATGTTTATGAGTACTCAATGTTTAGCTCCTGCTTATAAATGAGAACACATAGCATTTGGTTTTCTGTTCCCGCATTAATTTTCTCAGGATAATGGTCTCTAGCTGCATCCATGTTGCTGCAAAGGACATGATTTCATTCTTCACTATTGCTTCATAGTATTCCATGTTGCATAGATATCACATTTCTCTATCCATCCTCTGTTGATGGACACTAGTTGATGGACACTAGTTGATGGACACTCCATGTCTTTGCTATTGTGAATAGTGCTGCAATGAACATACAAATTCATACGTCTTTTGATGGAGCAATTCATTTTATACATACACACACACACACACACACACACACACACACACACACACACAGTAATGAGATTGCTGGGTCGAGATGGTAGCTCTTAAGTTCTTTGAGAAGTCTCCTAACTGCTTTTCACAGTGGCCGAATTGATTTACATTTCCACGAACAGTAAATAAATATTCCCTTTTTGCTGCAACCTTGCCAGCGTCTGGTGTTTTTTGACTTTTTAATTATAGCTATTCTGCCTGATGTGAGCTGGTATCTCATTGTAGTTTAGATTTGCATTTCTCTGATGGTTATCGATATGAGCATTTTTCCACATTTGTTGGCTGAGAGTATGACTTCTTTTGAGAAGTATCTGTTCATGTCTTTTGCTCATTTTGAGTGAGATTTTTTTGTTTGTTTGTTGAATTAAGTTCCTTATAGAGCATGGATGTTGGACTTTTGTCAGTTCAGTTTTCAAAAACTTTCTCCCATTCTGTAGGTTGTCTATTTACTCTGTGGCTAATTTCTTTAGCTGTGCAGAAGCTCTTTAGTTTAATTAGGTCTCATTTGTCAATTTTTGTTTATGTTGCAATTGTTTTTGAGGACTTAATCATAAATTATTTACCAAGACTGATTCTAGAATGGTGTTTTTTAGATTATCTTTTAGGATACTTATAGTTTGAAGTCTTATAGTTAAATCTTTAATCCATCTTAATTTTTGCATGTGGTGAAAGGTAAGGGTCCAGATTTGTTTTCCTGCATATGGCCAGTCAGCTGTACCAGCACCATTTATTGAATAGTGAGTCATTTCCCAGTTGCTTATTTTTGTCAACTTTGCGAAGGTCAGATGGCCGCGGGTGTGGAGCTATATTTCTGGGTTCTCTATGCTGTTCCATTGGTCCATGTGTCTGTTTTTATGCCAGTACAATGCTGTTTTGGTTATACTATGGTTTGGGTATAGTACAATTGGAAGTCAGGTAATATGATTTCTCCAGCTTTGTTCTTTTTGCTACAGATTGCTTTTGCTATTCAGGCTCTTTTTTGATTCCATACTTGTTTTAGAACTGTTTTTCCTAATTCTGTGAAAAATAAAGTTGGTAGTTTTATAGGAATAGCTTTGAAACCGTAGATAGCCTTGGGATGTATGACCATTTTAATGACACTGATTCTTCCAATGCATGAACATGGAAATTTTGTTTTCATTTGTTCATGTCATCTACAATTTGTTTCATCAGTGATTTGTAGTTCTCCTCACAGAAGTCTTTCATCTCCTTGTTTGATGTACTCCCAGGTATTTTATTTTTTTGTGGAATTGGATTTTTGATTTGGCTCTCAGTCTTTTTTTCCTTTTTTTTTTAAATTATACTTTAAGTTCTGGGGTACATGTGCAGATCATCAGCTTGAATGTTATTGGTGTACAGAAATGCTATTGATTTTTGTATAATAATTTTGTATCCTAAAATTTACTTAAGACGTTTATCAGTACCAGTAGCCTTTTGGTAGAGTCTTTAGGGTTTTCTAGGTGTAGAATTATATTATCAGCAAAAAGAGATAGTTTGACTCTTTTTTTTTTTTTTTTTTATTATGGATCCCTTTTAGTTACTTATCCTGCCTGATTTCTTTGGCTAGGACTTCTAGTACTATGTTGAACAGAAGTAGTGAGAGTGGGCATCCTTGTCTTGTTCGAGTTCTTAAGGGGAATGCTTCCAGTTTTTGCCTCTTCAGTATGATGTTGGCTGTGGGATTATCATAGATTGCTCTTATTGAGGTATGTTCCTTTTATGCCTAATTTTTTGAGGGTTATCATTATGAAGGGATAGTAGATTATATTGCAGGCTTTTTCCATGTCTATGGAGATGATCATATGGTTTTTGTTTTTAATTCTGTTTATGTGGTGAGTCACATATATTAATTTGCATATGTTGAATCTAACTTGCATGCCAGGAATTAAGCCTACTAGATCACAGTGAATTAATTTTGATGTGCTGCTAGATTCAGCTTGCTAGTATTCTGTTGAGGATATTTGTGTTAATGTTCAGCAGGGATATTGACCTGTATGTTTTCTTCTTCTTCTTCTGTCTTTGCCAGGTTTTGATATCACAGTGATGCAGACTTCATAGAATGAGTAAGGAAAAGACCCTCTTCCTTGATTTTTTGGAATAGTGGAATTCGTATCAAGTCTTCTTTGTGTATCTGGTAGAATTCAGCTATGAATCCGTCTGGTCCAGGGCTTTTTTTTTGTTGGTAGGGTTTTTTAAAATTGCTGATTCAATTGCGAACTCAATATTAGCCTGTTCACATTTTAAATTTCTTCCTGATTCAATATTGGGAGGTTGTGTCTCCAGGAATTTTCCATTTCCTCTTGACTTTCTAGTTTGTGTGCATAGAGGTGTTCATAATAGTCTCAAGATTTTTCTGTATTTCTGTTAGATCAATTGTAATGTCACCTTTGTTTCTGATTATGGTTAACTGGATCTTCTCTTTTTTTCTTTGTTAATCTAGCTAGTGGTCTATCAATTTTCTTTATTCTTTTGAATAATCAACTTTTGGTTTTATTGATTCTTTGTATAAATTTTTGAGTCTCAATTTTGAGGTGTTATAAAATTCAATTAGTCTTCAAAATAATCTTATGAAATAGGAAATGATATATTTATCATTATTAATAAGCACACATGCATAGCTAAAAAAAATGCAAAAATAAAATAAAAGTAAAATTTGGGCCAGGCACAGTGGCTCATGCCTATAATCCCAACACTTTGGGAGGCTAAGACAGGAAGATAGCTTAAGGCTAGGAGTTTGAGACCAGCCTGGGTCACTTCGGGAGATCCCATCTCTACAAACAATTAAAAAAATTATTCGGCCATGATGGCTCATACAGGTAGCCACAGCTACTCATGGGGCTGAGGTGGGAGGATCACTTGAGCCTGGAAGGTCAAGGCTGCAGTGAGCCATGATCACACCACTGCACTTCAGCCTGGGTGACAGAGAAGGACCCTGTCTCAACAAAATAAAAGCAAAAAAATAGAAGGAAAATTTAACACAAGTCAAAATAAGGGTTCTATCTTCATGGCTGGTATGAGAGTGCAGATGATTAGTAGTGCAATGGGGCTTCCAACGTGCTGCATTACTCTATTCCATGTCGTATTCTGGGCAGCAAATACCTGTATTCACCATTTCGCACTAAAAAAAAATGTATATTTTATTCATTTTGTACATGTAGAACAAATAAATTTACTCCTTTCTATATTCTCAGGGACACAAGGAGACACCTTCGGCTGAAAGGAGGCATAAGTTACATAAGTATTGCATGCTGAGAAGGCATGTGCAATTTGTTTTCACAGCACAATGGAGATGGTAGACAGCACTGCCAAGAGAAAATCAGGAATCAGAAATGCTTCATGCAGAAGATTGCAGTCACTCTGGTACTCCGAGGATAATTAGGAAATCTCCAGGTGGTAAAAAAGGGGAAAGAGCACCCAGGCATCCTTTTAAAAAAACATTCAAGAAGAAAAAGCAAGCAAGCCAGCAACCTAGAAATAGGAGATACAACTTAAAGGTAGAATGGGATAAATTGAAGTAAATGAGGCCATTGGAAATATGACTATATTTTTAATTTTGGCTACAGTCTAAAGTCAATCAATTTCCCTCTCTTTCTCTCTCTCTTTCTGTCTCCCTGTTTTTGTCTCTTTCCCTTTCACATACACACAGCAATAGAGTGATTTTGACAGTGAAGGAAATGAAATAGGAACATTTATGGTTCAATAATTCATACAGAAGGGCTTAAAATATGCAAGATGAATGAAAAGAGATGCCAAAATTTTCACGTTCACACTGTGTTTATTCAACAAACTTTTAAAACAATTTTGGTTTTAAAACAATATACTTTTAAAACAATTTTGGTGTGTCTTGAAGTAAGGGTGGATAATGGGGCAAATATTTTTGGCTTGCTAATTATGTTTCTTTTCCTAATCATTTTCCCCTTTCCTACCTCCCTAAAGAAATCCAAATGTTAAATTCTCATATTTATATACATTCTCAAAACTAAAGGTGGTCACATGTTACAGTTTCACCTAATGAGACATAATGATTATTCTACTAGAATTATGTGGGAAGATTCTCTTTCCCTGGTAAAGAGATTTAAGCGTCTGTTGCCATCACCTCTTCCTTCAGTCTTGACTGTGGATGTAATGTCTTGATACTGGCAGTTATTTTGTTACCATGAGAATGTCAGAGCATCCACCTCTGACATCACCAAACCACTGAACCAATACTAGCAACTTCCTTTTTATTGTCTCAGGAAAAAAAAAAATCAAATATGTTAAAGCCATTTTCTATTACTTGAGGCTAGAAGTATTTCTGGCTGCTAGAAGTTCAGTCCTCACTGAGAAAGCAAAGCTAAAATATTCCAAGCTATGGCTTTGGTTTCACCATTGGTTATGTGAGACAGAATTGGCATGGGTTTAAGGGAATTTATGAAAGAACTGGTATGAAGTTAAAAGAAACATTTTACGTAAAATAAAATGTCCTTTTGATTTTACTATGCATAAACATAACAATTGTGATTTTGAATATCAGAATCATCCAAATTCTGGACAGAGCATTGAACATTTAGGTCACGATAAATGAAATTATTAAAATTTAATTAATTTATGATGAAAATATTTCTAAAACGTAGCAAATATTTTGCAAGTTCGATTTAATGTTGAAACTTTAAAATGTTAAAAACAGAAAACAAAAATTTATAAGTGCCCATCAGCTTGGATCCTAAGCAAACTAATTGCAAGTTCATCTTAAAACTGTTTTTATCGACGATTGCCTAAAACAACTGTGAGGACCTGTGCTATGCTTCCATTCTGAGGTGTCACTAGGAGTCCCAAACAGGGAGGATTTACTAGAGAGATGCTCTCCAATCCTTCCTAAACCTCCACTGTTTTCTGAACTGAAGAGCTACTCTCCCTGTTTCCCTTGGCAAATCCCCCATTGCCATTCTCCTCATTGGTTTATTGCCTCATATGTCCCATAGGCCAAAAACCCTCTGCTGAGGTCCAACACGCTGTTATTTGATCCTTCTTTAATTTTTAATGCTTATTGGTGAATTTGTTTGTTTTCCCACCATTGTCTCTAATTGTCGGTGTCTAATTGTCATTGATGTTTCACTCAAACCTCCCAGCCTGCATATTTCAGGTATTTAATTCATTTTCCACTTAATAGGAAACATTTTTCCTTTCTCATATTCAACTATTCTATGGAGAAAAACCAGACTAGAAATGTTGGGTCTTAAAGATATAGTTGTTCATAGTACTTTTTAATCTCAAAACTGGGAAGGTAGCCACAGACAACTTGGAAAAAGTAAGTTTTGTTATAGGCTAATTTTTTCCCATAACTACTGTTTCTTCGATCTTGCAGTAGACACACCGTAACCATGAGGATTCTTCTTTTGGACCCCCATTATCTTCTTGTAATGTAGCTTTCATCAGCAGCTTTGTCTCTTCACTAACCCACCCCTCGCTCAGGTGTTCAAACATGCCTGCCATTTTGCTGCCCTAGTTGTGAAGCGTGTTAAACCTGTATTTCATGATCTACTGGGAGTTCATTCCTCATTGTGATTAGATATTAGACAAATATCACTAACCTCTGACTAGAAGTATATCCAGATCTTATATCTGACTCAATATTTAGAGCCATTTTACGTATTTGTCTTTTTGTAATCTCAAAGGTAAATATAATTGTTGTATCCATTTTAGGAAAATGAAATGAAATTCATAAAAGTTAGGTGGCTAGGTCAATATCACATAACTAAACAAATAGAAAGTCCCATGCCTAGCTTTCTGGCTGGAATCCTTGCTTCATGGTCCTATTCTCTCTCTCTCTTTCTATTGTTCCCTCCCCATATAAATAAATTGGCACCAAGCTATTACCAATGAGAACTCAACATCTCTAGAACATATGCAGACGCACAGATATATAGCCCTTCAACTCTAGGAATTTCATTGCCTTAGAGTCTCAAGAATATACTTTAACTAAAAGTCTAATCTTTCATTCATAATAAATTGATACAAATACATTTGATTTTATCTCAGTTGCACAACCAAAAATGTGCAAAAATTAAGAATTAACCTGGACAAATAATAGTTAAAAGTTCAAGAGAAATATTATAATCATTTTTTTAGTTACTTGATATAAGCTAAATAAAGAGAATTGAAATACATTTATTTCATTGTTACAAAGGCTATCAAATTAAACTATAGTTACATACTGGATAATTGAGTATGTATGTGACTAACTGTGCTAAAGAGCATTTTTAATTATACTAAAAAATTATATTAGCTGAGACTTAACTTCTTGAGAATGTGACACAATACAATCCCTAATGAGCCAACTTACTGCCACCAGTAAATAAGAGGCACTTACTGAGCTAGTAAAAAATATAAGAATTTTTAAGAACTATGTAAATTCAACATTAAGGACACACAATTTTAACATTAGCAAACACTGATTATACAGGTGATGTAAAATTCTCATTATAGATCTCTTCATTAAACAACAAAATTGCTTAACCTAGTTGAAATTACCGCTATGATTATCACTTTTCCCTTCACAGTATTACTTCAGACATCAGAGGAAAGCAGGCGAGAATATGTGGGATGAGGGGCATGCTTCCTTGCATGTGCTCTATGTACTTCGATTTCACCATTGTGTGGTACCACATGGTACTGCTCTATTGATAAAACAAACTTTTTGAGGACACATGCAACTACTGAATAGATTAAGTTGGAAAAATTGAACTGTTGATTCCTCTAAAGCAAGTTTACATGAAGACAATTGGCCTGATAAAAGTTATTTTCTGTGCTTCCATCAAAACCATGCAGCTATTGATAAAAGTAGATTTTTGAGGACCAAAGAAAACCACAAGGTTTTCATCTAGGATCATAATTATCCTGGATGAAAATTACCATGCTTTTGAAGACCTACCTTGGACAAACAAAACACATGTTATAAAAACACCAGTACATTATGGTACCTTGATGTGTAACATGCATTTGATTCAGAATTAGAAAACTAGCTACACTAAATTTTTAAAGTTCAGAAAAGGAAAGGACTAATGAATGTATCAGATAAATATTTATGGAAGAGAGAGAGAGAGCGAATAGGCATATTGGGTGTGAGAAAGACTTAGTCCTAGAATAAACACTAAATTTTTCAAAGTTTTAAGTATTCTGTATTTGAGAGCAATGTTAAGCTTGACTTACATATTATATTTTTAACTTATTAGTAATTTAGATTGGCCTTGCTCAATAATTTCTCAATAATAATGACAGTATAGGATTCCTGTCATTTTAAGAAAAACTTGTCATTATAGGAAAACCTGTCATCATAAGATAACTAGTATTGACAAAATTATTTTCAATGTGTAAATTAATAACTGCTTTATTAAACTATACACAAAAGTGAATATATATTGAATAAGAAAGAATTTGTGAACTTCATTGAAATAAATTGCAAGTAATTTTCCAACACATAGAAAAGCATATTTAACGTGTTCTTTCTATCAGTCACATTTAGAATAAAAATGCAAGAATGGTTAAGTGACTTGCCCCAAATCACACTACAAATAGACCCAACTGTGGGTCTTAGGAGTCAGATATTCCTAAATTGTAATATGGTGTATTTGCTCTATGCAGTTCTCTGAATTTACCCACGCTAACATGAATTGCACAGTTCTTTCATTTAACCACAGTCTTTCTGCTCTCATAGATACTATCATATAATAACTCCTAGTTTACCCACAAGACTTCCCACCAGACTATGAATCCCTCAGGTCTTCCCTGAAATCTATGCCTGGTATATAGAGTTTCAATAAATATTGTAATGATGGCTTTTTAAAAAATGAAGCCCCATATCGTAGTGAATAGAAACTTGACTGTGATATGAGATCAACTTGAGCTTGCCGCTCATCAGCTTTATGACTTAGCATAAGTTATTTAGATTTTCTGAGGCACTCTCCTAATTTTTGAAGACAGAACACCTCACTGAATTTAGGAAGTTTAAATCATTTAATGTAAGGAACACGTTATGTACATAAATGTTCCATCAACATGACTTCAGTGGCGTGAGACCTGCACAGCCAGAAAAACACCTGAAATAGGCAGAATCATTCAGATTGCATAAAAATAGCTATGTGAATTTTTGTCTGACTAGACACAAATAATATTCTATTAATATACAATTCAATTATAATAAGATTAGAGAAGCAAGTTAGCTGCAGTGTGTGTGTTTGTGTGTGTGTGCATGTGCACACACTGGGGACAGGAAAGGTGTGAAAATTCTCCAACCCATGGAGGGAAAATAACTGAATAAAAGTACAAGTTGAATCTGTAAGTTTATACCAGATAATACATATGTACACCATAGTGTACTTCATATATTTTGTAAATATAGTTTTAACTTACAGTCTCATATTCACACTTACTTGTTAGATAGCAGTTTATTTCTAATGCAAGTCAAGTCACCCTGAATATAAATTGCTCTCAGGTTCAACATTCTAGCCTTAAGTTCTGACATATAACTGTTTTCAAATAACAAAAATTATTTCCTGAACTTGTCTTTCAACCCTGGAAAGATTTATAACTAAGTAAAAAGATAATAAAAGCAAATAAACTCACTGATTTAATTATTTCATGATAAAGTAAGGGATATGGTTTTAATCAATATAACAACCTGCAGCTATTTGGCACTGAAAGGCCCACAGTGTTTCATAAACATTACCACTGCAGAGATTTTGAAAGATCAGATTTAAGATTTCAATTTTAAAATGTCTAGTTAAGTAAATGACTTTAAGTTGTGACAGCAACTTGGCATCACAGCAACTTGACAATGCTTTAATGACTGCTGAAAATGTTTAAATGAACTTAAGACTTACTACAGTTAATCTTTTATTATTAGATTTACAAGATTTCTTTAAATCTTGGAAAAGTTTTCCTTTTGTGTATTTAAAATATTTAGAAATAAAATTGAATACATTATATTTGAAAATACAATTTAAAATCTATGAAGGGATAGAATTTCTAAGTTATAAGTAAAATAAATAGACATGATTTTTATAGTTGAATTTAAATGTAAATTGAGGCATTTTTATGATGTATTAAAAAAAATGGTAGTTTAACTCTCAACTCTACATAGCCTTTTCTGTACATAAACATTTCTTTCAGATTAAAACATATTTCATCCTTGTAAAAAACCATTCGATAAATTTTAGTTTTCTTCAATCTGGTTGTCATACTACAATACCAAGGTTTGACTGTCTCATATTAAAATTGCTTCATATTACTCTGCAACTGTATAGATAAATGATCAATAACCATACAAATCTATATTCAATAAAAATATAAATTTTAAAGTCAATTTTCAAGAGGGAAAAGATTATCTATCATGATTATGCTTAAGTTTCCAAGAGTAAATTTAATTTATGACATTAATAATTATTTTCTTTACTGATGTATAATGAAAAGTGGTAGTTGTGAGGTTAGCTAATTTTTCTCTCTGTTTGGCAAGCAAAAGAAACCAGAATGTTGAGCTTCCTGGCACACCAGGGAGAGAAAAGATGGGGATAAGTTTTTTGTAAGGAGACAGTAGTCCAGGGCCAATGAAAAAGTCTTATATTAAATTTTAAATTATTACCTGTTCCATGCTAAAATTCTTTTGAAATAAACTTAAAAACTTAAGAAAAGATTATATCCCATCACAATCTTTTATTAGTGGTTCATTGGAGAATTGAGGGGAGATTTGTACAAATTTGAAACAAATCATGCAATGGAAAATACCAGGATGCAGATGCACAAGAAAAATTAGCAACAGTGATACAGTGAAGGCAGGACAGGGGCCACACTGCAACCTGAAAAACAGAGAAGAATCCCAGAGGAACCCTGTGGGAATCCTGAGAAAATCAAAAGAAATTCTGAGATCACAGGTGTTACAGCACATCAGAAGTCAAATTATGCATTTTTCGATAACCCCACAACACTGGATATCATAAGAATTTCACTATAGGAACATCTTCATGCATACCCGAACATCTGGCTCTAAAATTGGAATGTTTAAGTCCCATGAAAATATATCATGAAGATAATTTTGGCATATTAAATACAGAGCCAGAATCAACCAGAATACTGGGCTGAAGTCCTGGATTTTTCTAATCCTGTGACATGGGACAAGTCTCTGAGTCTCCATTTCTTTTAGTATGAACACTTATTATAATAGCCTACAATTTGCCAGCTGCTATTCTATGGGTTTTACACATTAAATTTAACTGTTACAACAAACCTATGGAAGGTTCTGTCATTATAATCCTTTTACATCTTGAAGAGAATGAGGTACAAAAATATTAAGTAACTGGCCTGAAGTCATGCAATATTAGTACATGGCAGTAAGGGGATTTGAACTCAGGAAGTTTGGCTCCAACCAAGTGGAAATAATTCCTGCTTATCTTTTTTACCTCAACAAGCTTTTGCAGTGCTCCCAGGGAATGCATGGTGATATATTTTACAATGGTTAGCCCAGTTCCATCCCTGATCTCAAAGAGCACATAATTCTAAAGTAAGTTCTAAAGTAAAAAGCCTCTCTAAAACTCACGTTAACCATAGATAATATGTTCCTATGGAAACATACTTTGCAATTTATAGATCTTAGTATAAAGAAAAATGATATTTTTAACATATTTATAGTCAGATAATTATTTTTATTTTTCCCTTAAGCATTTGCATAATTTAAAACAAGATTTTATTTATTCCAAAATATGTAAGGCAGCTTGTATCAAAATAAATAGTTTGAAATTTAAATGTGAAGAAACGGTGGATCAGATTATTTGGAGAATTACTTCCTACAATTCAATTTACTGGTATATGTTGCATCTATTTCCTAACATACTTTGAGATGTTTCCAACTCAGTGCTATGGTTTCCATGAGGAGGAATTTTTACTTTGAAATAGCTAAAATACTATATAATGTTACCAAGTTTTACAACTGACTTTAATAAATTTCTAAAAATTTGTATTTTATTCAAAGATAAATGTTTTGTCTGTCTTAATCCACAGCTGGTTTTGGTATTTTTAATGAATTGGCTGACTTGGATGTTTATTGAAATGACTGGTCTGTTGGACAGCAGAGAGGAATGTTTAAAACTCACTGCTGTGGTTTCCACGAGGAGGGGTTTTTACTCGCTTTCCTCTTACTTCTTTCCACAGGGGCAAAGTTACCTGCTGATAAATCTAGAGTGGAACTGCCAAATAGTGTAGGCTCCAGTCCTGATGTTCTTGGGAATCAGCCTGACGTGAGAGTAAGATTAAGTGTTCTAATCCACTCCTGCAGGTTAAGAGTACTGTAAGGGCAGATTTCCATGCATGATTTCCAGCACCACTTGGGGCCGGGTGGGAAACTTTGCCTAAATCTGGTCTTAAGTATTAGGGAGTTCATCTTTGTCACATTCTTCAACCTAGTCTTTCTCACTAACAGAGCTCACATTTCAATCTCTGATCCTTTGTTCCCTCGACAGAACGTAAGCAGGGAAGTAGAAGAGCAATACTGCCTCCTCAAAACTGTAATACAATCTAAACTCTCCCGCAGAGAGGGGGCAATCCTTGTGAGGATTTAGCAAAAGAATGCAGACTGCCTCTAAGAGCTGAAAAAGGCAAGGAAACAGATTCTTTCCTAGAGACTCTAGAAAGAAACACAGACCTAACAACACCTTTATTATAGCCTAATGAGACCCATTTCAGGCTTTGGATTTCCATAAATGTAAAATAATAAATTTCTGTTGTTTTAAGCTACTAAGTTTATGGTAACTTGTTACAGCAGAGATAACTTTATACATACATGGATGGTCAAAATTTTACAAAAGCACAGAAGGGAGAGCTCTGCTTTGATGCAGATGCATATTGGCCTGAATTAAAAATTATTCATGAGTAGAAATTTTCTATCATTTTTAGGTATGGTTTTATTGAGAGTTCCACAAACACAAGCCTCATTGTACATCATATATTAAAGGATTTAGATTCAAGTAGCAATAATGTATGTATGTATGTATTTATTTTTGAAACAGAGTCTCACTATGTTACCTAGGCTGGAATGCAGTGACAGGATCATGGCTCACTGCAGCCTCAACCTCTTTCCACCTCAACCTCCCGAGTAGCTTGGACCACAGGCATGCACCACTACATCTGGCTAGTTTTCTTTCTTTTTTTTTTTTTTTTTTTGGCAGAGATTTGGTTTCACTATATTGCCCAGGCCAGTCTTAACTCCTGGCCTCAAGTAATCCTCCTGTCTTGGCCCCTCCAAGTGCTGGGATTACAGGTGTGAGCCATCACACCCAACCAGCAATTTATATGTGGATAATTTGTATAAATCATGTATCTTCTGGTCTTCAGTGGCACATAATATTATGATTAAACTACAAGGACATAAAAACAATTTGGGCACATCTTTTAAAACGTTTAAATAAACATTATGATTTAACAAACTCTGCCAAGAACTGTCACAAAAAGCAAGAAACACAAACACTTTTTAATACCAGATGTGAAATGGTATAAAGTCAAAATACATTAGTGACTCAGTATAAAGTCAAAATACATTAGTGACTCAGCCCTGTGACAGCTTGCACCCTGGAGATTATCTCTTTAAAGTGCGGAGACAGACTGAAAAATTTGACATGTTTGTTTGAGAATCAACCTAAATATCTGCATATGAAATACTGAAATAATGTTTCTTAGCAGAGAGTTACATTTTTGAATTTGGTAAGACAATATAGTAAGGAATACTAAATTTACTTTGAATCTCTCATTAGTATTTGCAGCTGGTCAGGGCACCACATACAGTTTTGACAGGAGAACAGAAGCAGAAATTCAGCCTGAGGTCCACTTACTAAACTGGAGTTGGCATGGGGCTGTACCTGCCTCATATGGAGAAAGGAGTGTCACCTTGTCAAGCAAGGTATATTTCAGGACTTTATCCATCCAGAAAGGACATCTTTTCCTAGATTTTACAAAGCTTTTCTATGGACTGGTGACAGATCAGCATGTTACAGAACAGACCATTATTCAAAATATAAAACCAAATATAACATATTTGACTAAAGTCACAGTTAAATATCATAAGTTTACAATCATTCCTTTGCATGGTTTGAAGTGGTGGTACTTCACTTCAAATGAATAGTGATCACATTTTTGATTTATTGATAAAGTAGAAATTTGCTTGAAATGTGTTCCCAGATATTATTTTATTTTGCTTATATAAGTACACAGGCCAATTAATATGAGTAGATGTCTATCAATGTCCAAGTTTTGTAATTTATATCTTAGTATAATTATGCAATTCAAAAATATTTCTCTATGTTCTGTACCTACTGAAAGGTATGATTTGCTACAGTCTTTTCTCTGTAAGCTATGAAGGGGAAACTGAGTGAGTAGTAGTTTTTTTGTACCAAAGACTTGAAAATCAAAAAATACTTCTGCATATTTAAATGCTGATATAGATATTTTAGTGTCAGAAGAAGATGTTCATTATACATTGTTATGTGAAATAGATTATGAAAAATATTTTATGTGACCTAATTCATATTAAAATTTGTCTTTTATGCGGAGGTATGGGTAATTACTCACAGATAAAATTCTAGAAGTGCCAGGTGCAGTGGCTCACACTTGTAATCCCAACACTTTGGGAGGCCAAGGCAGGTGGATCACCTGCAGTCAGTGTCCTAAACCAGCTTGACCAACATGATGAAACCCCGTCTCTAACCATCATTCTCAGCAAACTGACACAAGAACAGAAAATCAAACAGCACATGTTCTCATTCATAGGCGGCTGTTGAACAATGAGAACACATGGACGCAGGGAGGGGAGCATCACACACTGAGGTCTGTGGGGGGGGGAACTAGGGGAGGGACAGCAGGGGGTGGGGAGTTGGGGAGGGATAACGGGGTGAAATGCCAGATACAGGTGATGGGGGAGAAAGGCAGCAAACCACATTGCCATGTATGTACCTATGCAATAATCCTGCATGTTCTTCACATGTACCGCAAAACCTAAAACACAATAAAGTATTAAATAAAAAAAATACAAAATTAGCAGGGCATGGTGGTGCATACCTGTAATCCCAGCTACTCTACTCGGAAGGCTGAGGCAGAAGAATCGCTTGAATCGGAGACGGAGGTTGCAGTGAGCTGAAATAGCGCCACTGCACTCCAGCCTGAGCAACAAGAGTGAAACTCCATCTAAAAAACAAAGAAAAAATAATTCTAGAAGTACACATGCCAAGATGTTACCATGTTTATCTCCATTTCATTGACAATATATTTTTAAATTATTCATTTGTGCAGACATATTTTCTAATGTTTCGATGACGTGTAAAGTTTATTGTTTTAATTGTCAAAAAGACTTATTTTCTTTGGAGAGTTTTTGCTACGAGAGAATAGGGAAAAACAAGAAAATGACATAAATATATATATAATCATTCAGATCAGCACTATATCCTGCTAGTAATATTCAGGTGGATTCTAGTTAGGAATAGTCAGAGAAACAGAATCAACAGTCTGTGTGTTTATGAAATTGCCTCAATTGAAATATCTCAACGCGAACCATATCGCATTCACCTTTCTTTATTCAGTGCATCTCATTGTGTCTTTAAAATAGTATGCCCAGAGAAAATATCAAGAACAAAGGAAAAATAAAGACTTTAAAAGAAATCATTTCAAATCTATCTACAGTACAGGCATGATAATGGAGGAAATAAAATTTATAATGTTTAGAAGGAAAGAAGTAAATTTCACTATTCACAGATGACATAATTAGCCATGTAGAAATTTCCACAAAATCCACAAAGCCATTATAACTAATAATTGAGTTCAGTAAAATCACATGACACAAAGTTAATACAAATATTTAACTCCATTTTTATGTAACAGCAAAGCCAATTAAAAATTAAAAGTACCATTTACAATATCAAAAATAATTTATTAAACATAAATCTAAAAAATATGTACAGAGTCAGAATACTGAAAATTATAAAACACTAATGAAAGACATCAGAGAACATCTAAGTAAATGAAGTTATTTCCATTTATAATGAAATGTTATTATGTTATTTCTCCCTAAATTGATCTGAAAATATGATGCAATTTCAACTAAATCACAACAGGACTTTTTTGGGAGAAATTCACATGAAATTTAAAATTTATTTGGAAAGGCAAAGAAACTAAAACAATTTTGAAAAAGTATAAATTTGAAGGATTAACTCTTCATAATTTCAATACTAACTCTAAAGCTATAATAATCAAGACAGTGTTGGATAAGTGAAAGCAGCAATATAAATCAATATAACAGAAGAGAGAGTGCAGAAATAAGCTCATATGCATATGGTGAATCATTTTTGTCAAAGTGCAAAGTTAATTCAATGGAGAAAAAATTATCTCCAACACACACTATTGGAATACGAGACACTCACATATTTATTTATTTATATACACACACACACACACACACACACACACATATATATACACACATACACGTCAATCCAAACCTCATATCATGTATGTAACGTAACACAAAATAGAACATATACTTAAATGTAAATCTTAAAATAAATAAATAAATTGCATATTATCTAAACTAAGAGCTTCTCCTGTTTAAAGATGTAAGAGAATAAAAAGTAAAGCCATAGACTAGAACACAATATTTTCAAAATGCATATTTGAACATGGAATTATATCCATGATACTTAAAGAACTAACAAAACTTTAAGAAATCAACTAAATACACAACAGCAAAGTATTTCAAACATTTGTCAAAGAAGATCTATAAATGGCAAAAAAATGAATATATGCTCAAGATCATTAGTTATTAGAGAAATGCAAACACAATCCTCAGTAAGATTCCACTATAAAGATATTAGAATGGCAAAACTAAAATTAAAAATAAAATTGGCAATACTAAGTGCTGACAATTATACAGAGTTCATACATTGGTAGTGGGAAAACAAAACTATACATTTGCTTTGAAAAAAATTCTGAAAATTTATTAAATATATATTTACAGTACAATCAAGAAATCTCAGTCCCACGTATTTATACAGGAAAAATAAACTTTCTTATTCACAGAAAGTTCTGTGGATGAAGGTTTATACCTTTTCTATTTACACTCACCAAACCCAAAAATAATCGAAATGTCCTACAACCTGTAAAATGCTAGTTCTTCCATACGATGGAATACTAGTCAGCTGTGAGAAGAAGAGAAGTATTGACACAAACATCATGAATGAATTTGAAATCAGTATGGTAAGTGAAAAAAGCAAATTCAAAAGGTTATATACTGTATTGTTCAATATACATGGCCTTCTGAAAAAGACAATATTATAGGCTCAGAAACCATCAGTATTTGCTGGCACCTGGGAAATGGAGTGGGTGGGGATACTGAAAACAAAAGAACAAAAGCAAATTTTGGAGGGTAATGAAATTGTTCTATATGTTGACAGTAACACTATTTACAAAACTATGAATTTGTTAAGACTTACAGAACTACACATTACAAAGCGTAAGTTTAACAGTATGTGAGTTATACTTCAATAATACTGGCTACAAATATACTGACACAAAATAGTTGATAAAATGTGTAGTAAATTAAAATCCAACAGTAACAAATACTCAGGAACAAATACTCAGTTTTGACATGTGAGCACTAGTGGTTTGCTGGCTTCTTATAATCTGGCAGCTCAGGTTACTAAAACAAACATATATGTGTATTGATAGTATCATTTTTTTCTTGCAGTTTCTAAAAAACAAGTTGATTAAACACAAATGGCCAAAGATATCAGAGCTCACTCTACTCAGGAAATGGAGATAATGCTGAAGAGCAGCTCATAGTACACATAAATTTAGCTAAATATTTTTTCTTGGAACTTTACAAATGCATAGTTTTTCTATTTATTACTAATAATGTCACTATTTGCTCATCTGCTGTTATATGAAAATGATGGTGTTACAAATAATTTGTGTTTACAGCTTCATTATTGTCAAAAACGCAACTGGCTCTAAATTGTATAAAACTAAGAAAGTTTGTGTTTTCATCACAAAGTCTGTGTTTTGAATTTTAAATTTTTTAGGAATGTGTTCTGATGGCATGATTTTAATGACAAGAAAACAGTCTGGAATTGTTACACAGATAAAGAAGTTTGTATCAGACTGTGAATCGCCAGACTGCTTCATTCATCAGAAACACTTGCTATGAATGAAAAAATGAAATCAATTGAACTAAACAGTTTATCTGGTGATATTGTAAAATTTGATACTAAATAAATATATGTATTAGTCTTTCTAGATTATTCTCATTATGTTTTAATACAGAAGTTCATCATAAACAACTCTTAGAGCATGCTGAAATGCAGTTTATATTCTGGTTTTTAAAAAAGTTCTATTGACAATGTTTGAATTACTGAATAAATCATTCTGCAAGAACTTTCTGCAATATAAGAAACTGACTTGACCCCAACTTTTAAAATACACAAAATAAACAGCAAGTCTAATGTCTTTCATAAATCATTTTACTATTTTTATGCCTGGAAAACACACACACACATACACTCTTCAATGGATATTAAACATCTGTGAAAAATTATCACCAGGCACCTCCAAATTTGACAGAATATTTTGAATTTTATTTCCTTATCAAAGATCCACACCAGAAAAATATGAAATCCATTCTATTAAAATATGATTAAAATATAATTAAATGTACAAGGTTAATGATTAGATGTAGTATTATTCTTCCTAGATTATTGAAGATTACTATTGACGAAGGATTGAAGATAAATTTTAAAAATACAAAATCACTTGCTTTATAATAGATAAAAGTGAATTCCATCAGCTTACTGTAATTACTTCAAATTCTTTTCTTCCAGTCTAAGCAACATGCCTATCTGAGACTAGCTTCTCCACTGAGTGTTATGAAATCAACGCATAAACATTTAAGATGGACATTGTCCCCTCTGAGTGACACTGTCATTTATCTAACCTAGATTATATAAATTAACAACCAAAAAGCAAGTTTATCACTTCGTTGACATACACATGATTGATTCAAACTGCACATATAGAAGTTTAGTACTGGGATTGCTACTTCACTTATAACCTTTGTTTGATTATAGTTGTGGAACAACAGAAAGTTGCAACTATAATAATATTTTTATATAAATTACCTATAAAAATGATTTTAATAAAAAATGTGTGCATTTTTTGCAACCATTTCTTATTGTACATTTGAGTATTGAAATAATATTTGATCTGTTAAATCTAATAATAAAATTAGTTTCATTTCTTTTATTTTTCTAATAATTTTATTTTTATGTTTGTTTTTAATTGTATTTTACAAAAGCATAGGTCTCTGACAATTGTAAATTAAAAAGCAAACTATCCCTCACAACAGATGGTATGAGAAACAGTGCTATAAAATTTATCTCATATCAAAGACAAGAGAAAAAAATAGGATAACTAATAGTTTTTCACAGAAAATTGAGTTATATTGTAGCTAGGTGGCCAAAGAATGTTAATAAACATCAAACTGCAAAGTACAATATTCTTTAACAAAGCCCTATAGTGGGTTGGCTGTTAGCCCTGCCTTGTTAAAATTTTAATTAATGACCGGGAGGAAGACAGATAAAGGGCATGTTTTTAAGATTTGTAGATGGCAGCAAGCTAGGAGTAATAACTAACTCAATAGACACAAAATCAAGGGAAAACGTGGTTTTGACCATCTGTCATGCCATGTAGAAACTCAGACAACATTTTACAGAACGCAAGCAAAATCTGGTACTTTTCAAACCCCAGTGGTATACTTTCAAAGGAAAGCTTTTTGGAGTAGTTCCTTAAAAAGAAAAATCTGGAGATTTTAATTGCATGTGCAAATACATTATGGTTAGTGGATGAGGATCCTGAAAATTCTAACACAAAAAGACACTTTGCAAAATAGAAGGTAACATGGGTGAAGTATCCCATTATTCTCCAGTCTCAAAAGTCAATTTCAAACCGGATTTTTATTTCTGCCTTTGTCAAGTATAAAGGATTTTTCTTCTGATTATGATCATCTATCTCTCCATTGTTCAAATCCTAAATCAAATGGCCTGAGGGCTTTTTGTGTCCTGGACCATCACTGGTACAATCGAGAAGAGTCATGGGATTCAAAGTGGAAGTGTCAGAGCTGGGCGAAAGGTTTTTGGCACAGATGATGTGTTTGTCTGCAAGCATGAAGCTCAGTGGGCAACAAGACAGCCTGACTCTGGATACTGGCAGCTGTCCAAACAAGAGGAGAGCGAGAGTGACAGCTCTGGGCCATGCTGTTTTCCCCTACTCTCCACGGTGTTGGGAGTCTGTCTGTCCTTACTCCTGAGAAGCTTAGTCTCCCTGTTCTTTTCTCTGTGTTTCTTTTCCTTTTGCCTTCCCTTTTCTGTGAAGAAACAAAACAATACAAAACAAAACAACACTAAACACCTTCCACATAGGTAGGCAGCAGTTTGAGTCTAAGTTTGTAAAGGAAGCAGGCAGCATAGAAAGCCACACAAGAAGCATCCTTCATTTCTCAGCTTCTCAAGTTTAACTAAAAACTTTTGAGAGAAATCGTTTCATGACCATGTTCATATTAATTGCTTGCTATTAAAATGCAACTGTCTATGTTGTGGAATAGTGAGGGACTGTGTTAAGAAAAATTGCCTGTGTTTCAAAGGCAGGAATTTCCCAGCGCCATACCTCCATCCACACCCCCATCTGGGGACCAGAGGGGCTTCAAATGTAAAGTTATTTGTCTGACTTTCCCCGCGCCCAGTCTAGGTAGAAATTCCGGGTGAGCTTCTTTGTTCAGAAAGCCCGCCAAAAGCCCTGGGAGGAGGGGCACTGTTGGGGGCCAAAGAAACCAATCTGGGATCAGAGCCCATCAATCACTCCAGAGGAAGTTTGAATGAACTCCTCTCATTGAACGAGAACATGAATGGGGTGGGAATAACTCCGGGTTAAAATCCGCCTGCCCTTTACCTGTGCGGATTTCCCTCTCTGGGATTCCCTCCCACAACTGTGTGGGAGCTCTCTCTCCCTCTCTCTCTACCTGTGCGGATATCCCCTCCGGATTCCCCTTCCACGGCAGCGTGGGAGCTCTCTCTCCTTTTGTCTCTTTCTCCCTCTCTGCCTAATAACTCGCTCTCTGCTAACTCTTTGGGTCCGATATTTACTTGAATGGTAAGCTCACTGCACCTCCAGGGCCCCTTCCCTCACTTCTTGGGGCAAAGAGAGGCCAAGAACCTCGAGCACATCAAATCAGGGAGGGAGCTGAGCCCTCCTGCGTCCCACCCTGTTACAATAGTATATGACATTTACTTCATTTTACAATGAGGCTTTAAATTTGGAGTATGCGGTAGGCAACTCCAAGTAATGTGCCTCATGTCTCCATTTTCACATTCCAAAACAAAAAAAAAATAGTAATATTACACTCCATTTTAATATCCATATTATTGGCTTTATTTGGATATGGTGGTCTAAGTGCCCTAAATTACTCCACGTAAATTCCTCAAATTCCTGATGGTGGTTTCACGTGTTCTCCTTACTCATCCCTCACCCCCTTTCTCACCTGTGTCTTTACCAGACTGTCTCAGTGCTACATCCAAAGCTGACCACTTTAGGGACATTGCCACTGTACTACGGACACTCTCTGTGGCATGTGGACCACTGAAATACCCTATTTTGTGTTCAGGCAGAGAACATAACTACTACATCTGGAACACAAGCAGGCCTCCTTCATTCCTCAAAGCATAATGGTACTTTGGACAGAACTTTTGTACAAGACTATAGTGAAGGTCTGTGGGAAAACAAAGGGAAACCACCCTCAGCATCTCAGAGCTGAGACCTTCCTCATAGCCAACTGCTTAAGGAATGTGCAGACATCTTCAGAGGCACTTCATGGCCCAAAAGATCTAGGACGTATTTTCTACAACCCTTTGAGAGGAAGCATTCACCTTGTTCCAGGATGATTAAAAATTGAAACAAACATTTCCTCAAGTAGAGAGCCTCAGAGTGATATATTTGCATAACAGAGAGGCCCAAGCCCCTGACACATAGCCACCAAATATTCTGACCACACTTATCTGTCACAAGGACCAGTAATATCCTCAGGTGCCCTTTCCCAGAGACCTAAAGTCCACATCACCTCTAAAGAAGAGTTGCATGAAAACAGAGAAGTATGTAGAAACAAGGTCCAAACAAAGTTTTAGAAAAAAGAAATTTCTCAATTAGAAATATAGTGTGATCATTCTGCTGAAAAAAATAAATGCTAGTCATGTTATAAAGAGAAGGCAGAATCACAACCAGAAGTTTATTTTTGAGGGCTATTTTCCTTCACTTAATTCTATCTTCAAATTTATGCATAGGTATTGTTTTAATTTTTTTAAATAAGAAAATATAGAATACAGAATATGAAATATTTGATATTAAATAAAACATAAATGTATTAAACATTTATAAAATATATACATAGTGTTGAATTGAATGAATTGGATCTTCAGAGTAAATTCCTAGAATTTGGACTGTGGATGAAAGGTTAACACGTATCTTTGTTTTCAAAGATATTTCCAAATTCCCTCATTAAGGATTTTACCTGCCTGGTGTGGTGGCTTACACCTGTAATCCCAGAACTTTGGGAGTCTAAGGCGGGTGGATCACGAGGTCAGGAGTTCAAGACCAGCCTGGCCAACATGGTGAAACCCTGTCGCTACTAAGAAAACAAAAAATTAGCTGGGCATGGTGGCGGGCACCTGTATCCCAGTTACTGGAGAAGCTGAGGCACAGAATTCCTTCAACTTGGTAGGAAGAGGTTGCAGTGAGCTGAGATCGCGCCACTGCACTCCAGCCTGGACGACAGAGTGAGGCTCCATCTCAAAAAAAAAAAAAAAAAGAATTTACCAGTTTGCATTCCTACTAGATATGTAAGAAAGTTATTGTTTCTACATACTCTTGCAAGCAGAGTATTTTATATACTTGTTAGCAGTGTATTATTATACAACTTAATTTTTGCCATTCTGATAATATGATGGTTTTTATGTGTATCTTTTGATTATCAGAGAGGCTGAACATCTTTCCATATGCTCAAAGAGGTTTTAAATATGTTTCTGGTAGATTATCATGAGTTTTTTGTGACTTTCTCTCATATTATGGGTTTCCTATGATCAAGATATCAGTCCTTTATCAGTGATACAGTGTTATACATTCTTCCATTTTCCATATGTCTCTTGACTTTGTTCTGGTGTTCTTTCCTACTCAATTACTCTCTTCTTAAAGTTTAATGCTGTCAAATATGTCAAGATTTTCTTTTATTGGGTTTTTCTCAAATTGCAATTATGGTCTTGAGTAGCAGGCCAAGTATTGGTTCAGTTATTCTATTCTTATGTTGCCTACTAAGACTCTGCCTTTAGCATTTGTGGTTAGCCTGCCAGCTAGGCAGATCAAATGCAGAGAATTTGTGCCTCCAATCCCAGGTACTCTCCTTTTCCTGTTTCATCTTTCACTTCCCAGTGAAGATTTATTTTTATTAATTATTTTTGCTTCCATGTGTGGTTCAGACAAAGGGTGGCCTCAGGCTAGAAGTGATGAAAATATGAAAATCACTCCCACCATTCCCTTTTGCCAATGGTGGTTTACTTGCCAGTTTCTGCTAACTTTTGATCATTCCCCAGTGTCTTCCAGTAGTTTTTGTTCATTTTTGTTTTTTCTCTAGAGTTTATAGCTACTATCTATGGGAAGTTGATTCAATGGTAGCTAACTTGTCCCTTACCAGGAGTGAAACCCAAACATGTAAATTTTGTTATAGTTAGAAAGCCTTATGCTATATTCATGTTGAGGACAAATTTCCAAAGTAATTAGATAATTCTAGCTAGAAAAATTTTACCCTAATGCTTTCTCAAACACTCATTTTTCCAAAAATTCTTATAGTACATAATCAATTTATTTCATTAAGAAAAAATGAGTATTTTGACACTTGTTAGAAAAGGTCAATCTGGTTTTAATAGTCTCTTATATCGTTATCTGAAACGTGAACTGCATGACTGCTATGACTTATAAAAGTGATAGTTTCAGTGACAATGAGATACATCAGAAACACCAATGGCAAGTAACCAAGGTATATCTTTATGGACAATTCAAACAAAATATAATTTGATCATTAATGACCTATGCTGAGGAGCGAATGCATACATCATGAAGCCTCTGTTATTCAGTTTGAGGATTATATATTTCTATGAAAGATAAAAAAGAACTAGAAAACAAGTGCAAACTTAATGTTGAGAACTGGGATCCATCCTCCTTTTTTGCATTGTGTGTCCCAGTTCTTTACTGAAAGTGACAGTAATTTCAAGGATGCTTGTTCAACTGGAGTGTGTAGGAGTGGGTATGAGTCTCTAGGCTGAATGGTCTCTAAAATCTGTGAATAGTTACATTAGCATATCAAAAACCTTCCAAAGTGTCTTTGGGAGTTTTTATTTTCTTTTATCTGCAGGTTTTTTCTGTTTGGAAGAGAAAAGTGTATCTTGAGATCTGGGTTTTATTTCAAGGTTATTGAAGTATTACAGGAGCCTGGTCAAATGAAAGACTGATGAATAATATCCAGGGGGCACTTCTAGTAAGACAATCCTGTTGTTTCAAGAAACTTGAGAACCAATGATAGAGAAATATATTTTTTTTCAAGTTTGTTGCTAGTGAGAATAAATTTTGACAGAATACTCAACTTGTTTTTCTAAGTTTACCTATAAACTGTAGATTTTCAATATTCCAATTCAAAATGAATGCCTATCATTTTGCAGTACTAAGTCCTTCTGTTCAAGAAATATCTAGACTTTAAACACAGATTTGTTGTCTAAAATAAAATAATGTAATAAAATAAATTCAAGACCATTTAAGATATTCATGTCTTTTTGTTTAATAGTAAGCTTCGGGGTAACTTTCCGGAGGTTTTCCCATATTAATTTTGTCATTAACAATGTGCCAATAAGAAATGTCACTTATGTTATCTAGGTATAATTTTCTGCATATGCAGTCTAGGTGATCACAAAGATTTCTTCGTACTCTAAAGTTCTTTCTTCTTGAAGATTGTCTGCTATCTACTATAGTATAATAAATTGAAAACTCTAGGATAAAGATATACAAATTAATAAATACACACAAATAAATACAAATGGAAAATCAACACACAGAGAATGTATCCTCATCATCCAACTTAAGAAATATTTTATCTTTGAAAATCTTTGTGGCCTTCTCAGCAAGTTGGCTTAACATGGAGCAGCTAAAATAGCCAGAAACCTGTAATCTGACTCCCTTAAAGAATGAGAAGACAGATGTCAGGGCTACTATTGAAATTAGAAAATTTAAAAATGGGGAAAAGCACAGAGAAAAGAAAACCACAGAAAGGTAGCACCAAATTCTGCAAATAAACTCTGAGTGAATCTCTGGCAGATGCAGAAACTACACTTGCATGCAACAGATTCCAAGCAGTACTGACAAAGCTAAAAGAACTGAAAATACATCTCGGCTGCTGTCAACAATAGGGGACTCAGTTTGCACTTTGAGTTTAGCCAAGTTAACCTTCCAAAACAAAAGGTTAAATATCACATAAATACCATTCTAGAAGAAAAGGAGGGAAAATACGGAGTTGAAATATATTTGAAGAATTAATGGACAAAAATTTCCCTAAGTTGAGAAAGGCATAATTTTACAAATTTAAGAAATTCATCAATTTTAATTAGTGGAATTGATCCTATATTACGAAAATCATGAGGTGTTTGTTTTACTTTTCTTTTCTCTTTGCCCTTTTCTTCCTTCATGCATGATTGCTTACCCGTAGTTATTTCGGTAGAGAGTAGTCACTAATAATTGATTAACTTTATATTCTAAACCCCCAGGGGTTGCCTGCAAGATTAATGAAATTGTTTTTCTTTTAAAGAACAATGATTCTTAGGTCATACAGACCTCTTTGATGGCATCTAGAGGTTCAGTCTGAGGCGGGAGGCAAACAGCTTTGATCACGGAAGGTTCTCACCTCACACTCAACTTCCTTACTCATAAAAGCCCCTAGTTATGTTCAAAAGCAGGTCAGACTTCAGAGTTTGCCTCTCCCACTCTCATGCTTTGGCCAAATCGAATAAACTTTTCTCTGCTCCTATGCACTGATGTGCCATTGTTGGGCTTACTCTGCACTGTATATTCAAACCCAAATCTGGGAGTTCTAACAGCAGTAGAACTAGTACATAAACAACCACACCTAGACACATCATAATCAAATTGTTAATTCAAATCTTAAAAGAAAATCTTCAAAGTAGAAAGAGAAAAAGAACACTTTACGTACATGGGAACAATAATATTAATGTTTGCTGACTTTCATCAAAAACAATAAAAACCAGAAGACAGTGTAATAATATTTTGAAAGTTTAGAATATTTTCAACCTAAGATTTCCATTTCCAGTGAAAATATTTCAAAAATTTAAAACAAAATGATAATATTTTCCAATGAGAGAGTGTGTCTATTAGTGTGAGAGTGAAATAATGTCCTGTCATCAGATCTGTACCACAGAAATTTTAAATAAAATCTTCCTGTTGAAGGAAAATTAATAATGATATACACATTGTTGGCCAGCTTGACCTTATCAAAAATTATAAAGTGCTACACATAAAAGTATCAGTATATTCATTCTAAGTGCTTTCTAGAGAGTACATCTATTTGGGTGAGAGGCTAATAATATCTTGACAGCAGACCTGTACTACAGAAATTTTAAAGAAATTATCCTAGTTGAAGGAAAATTAATAACGATATACATATCGTCAGCTAGCTTGACCTAATTGAAAATTATAAAGTGTTAATACATAAAAATATCAGTATATTCATCCTTTCTAAGTGCTTGTGTACATTTATCATGTTATGGTACATTTATAGACCATATTCTGAGCATCAAAGAATGCTCAGTAATTGCAATAATTGAAATCACACAAAGCATCTTATTAACCACAATGAAATTAATTATAAAATTAACAGAAGGACGGAAGAGAAAATTCTAAATATTTTAAAACAACATACAGCTGTAAATATCCTGTGGTTGCATAATACATCATATGGATGTATAAATACATACTCAATTGAATGAAAAAAAACAAGATATATAAAAATTTGTTGGATAAAGTCTAGTCAGTACTTAAAAAAAAATTAATTGAAAATTCTTGTTTTAGCAAAGTATAGTTTTAAAATCAATTACCTAAGATTCCATAAAAAAAAAAAAAAAACAAGCAAACTCCACATCCACTCGAATGGTAAAATTTAACGGAATGATTGTCATCAAGTATCAGCAAGGATTTGAAGAAAGTAGAACTCTCGTGTGCTGCTGGTGGAAATGTAAAATGGTATAAACACTTTTGAAAACTGTTTTTCAGTTTCTTAAATAGATAAACATACTACATAGAGGGAAATAAAACTTTCCTAGATTTTTTCACTGTTTCTGTAAAAAACCCTCACCTCCTAAAAATATTTTCACAAACCATTAGAGATCTCAATTAGATCTGTAGCCATTTGTCTACTTAGTTGTTCTGACCCAATGAGAGAGTCAAACTTCTCATTTTACTAAAATGGTTACAGTTGTACTAGGTTCCAGGTTAAGAGTCCAAGGTATCTGAAAAAATAAGAGCAGCTACTTTCCTAGGTATTTACATATCAAAGGCGAATGGGCTCCAAGAATCTGGACACATTTCTAGGTCATAAAAACTGGGTCACAAGGGGCTAGCTGGCTGTGAGAGAGATCCATATACATGCATGCTGAAAGGCAGAACGAAGGAGTCCTTTTCAGAGGAGTGGGGATGCAGCTGCCTCCTTCCCCTTTATAAGCAGAGAAAAATTATTTTTTTCTTTATTCCTAGCTATTAGGCTGTCTAGCTACTTGTATAGGACAACTGGCCTACTTCTCATCACATTGTTCTAAGGATAAGGACTAAGGCAAAGGGAGGAGAACACCTATTATTTGCAGTCACACATATAATGTCTCTACCTATGATTAACAATATCTCATGCGCACTTTTAGGTTAAAATTAATAAAGATAAATGTTAAAAATTCAACACACACATAACACAACCCTGGCATTCTACTCATAGGTATTTAGCCTACATCAAAGAGAAGTAACTATAATAGCAGAAATATACATAGAGCAAAAATTGACACAACCACTAGGAAACAAAGCCATCTTAACAGGAGATTTTAAAGCATCTCTCCAAGTTAGAAAAAAGTGTGTGTGTGCACACTCACCAATGTGTTGTTGATGACTTATACAATTTAAATAATGTGATCTCCTAATGGACATATAGAAAACACTATGCAGAAACATTTCAGAATGCACTTTGTTTTCAAGGACACATAAATAATTTCCAAGTATTGACCATATGCAGAACCATAAAGTGAGTTTCAAAAAATCTCCAAGTATTAAGATAATGTACAATATTTTTATCACAGTGCTATCAAAAAACATAACTACTAATTCCTATGTATTTGGAAATTAAGAGCGATAAATTTAAAGCAGGCATAAAAATAACAATAAAAATAGAACATAATCTGAACAGTGAAAATATCACATATCAAAACGTATAGGATGCAATTAAAGCATTGCTTCTCCTCAGTTACCTTTTTAAACTTCTGCCTTCCCCTTAAATATTAGTTTTCCCAGAATTTATATCTTACTTATAACTTTTTCCATGCTAGCTATTCTTCTTGAGTAATAGCATTCCAGTACTGGTTTAAGCCACCAGCTATAATACTAATGATTTGCTAATACTATTTCTATTTATGGCTGTAAAATGCTTGGATTTACTAATGAGGGCAAATTTACTAACAACCCAGAAGCTGGCTGAGAATGTGTCCATTTTATTTTTCCTCTCTTTAACCTTTCTTTGATTTAGAGGTAAATGGATGTGTAAAATGAAGAAAATAATGAATGTCTTGTGAAATAACTACGTTTGGATTTTTTCTTGGCTCTTCACTATATTACCCCCGGCAAATCTATTAGAAAGTTAAGGAAACACAAATCAAAACCACAATGAGATGCCATCTCACGCCAGTGCCTGTTAGAATGGTGATCATTAAAAAGTCAGAAAACAACAGATGCTAGAAAGGATGTGGAGAAACAGGAATGATTTTACACTGTTGGTGGGAGTGTAAATTAGTTCAACCACTGTGAAAGACAGTGTGGTGATTCCACAAGGATCTAGAACCAGAAATACCCTTTGACCCAGCAAACCCTTTACTGGGTATATGCCCAAGGGATTATAAATCATTCTACTATAAAGACACATGCACACATATGTTTACTGCCACACTATTCACAATAGCAAAGACTTGGAACCAACCCAAATGTCCATCAATGATAGACTGGAAAAAGAAAATGTGGCACATGTACACCATGGAATACTATGCAGCAATAAAAAATGGATGAGTTCATGTCCTTTGCAGTGACATGGATGAAGCTGGAAACCATCATTCTCAGCAAATTAACACTGGAACAGAAAACCAAACACTGAATGTTTCTCACTCATAAGTGGGAGTTGAACAATGAGAACACATAGCCACAGGGAGGGGAACATCACATACTGGGGACTGTTGAGGGGCAAGGGGCTAGAAGAGGGATAGCATTAGGAGAAATACCCAAAGTAGATGAGGGGTTGATGGGTGCAGCAAACCACCATGGCACATGTATACCTATGTAACAAACCTGCATGTTCTTCTCATGTATACCAGAACTTAAAGTATAATAATAAAAAATACAATAAAAAATCCAGCCTTCAAAAAAAAGTAGGAAAGAAAGAAAGAAAAAAGAAAAGAAAGAAAAGACAAAGAAAGAAAGGAAGGAAGGAAGGAAAGGGAAAGGGAGAAAGAGAAAGAGAAAGAAAGAGTGAGTTAAGGAAACTTTCTTAGGGTTTTGAAATCCAAATCCTAAACACCATCACTTCCACTGAGCCAGACTTAAAGTAAATATCACAATGAAAAAGAATGCCCCTCTTCCGGTGAACTATTCAAGGAACTAGACATGTATGTGGGCATGCTTTACCTCCTGAAGAAAACAGAAAATGTAAGTGCCTAAGAGCAGTCAGCACTGGCCATGTGTTGGTCTGTCACAGTGTGCCCTTCTTAAAAGCATCTGAAATGGAGCACTCAGAAGTAAACAGGATGTACTTGAAGAGTACTCACTCCCATCATTTTCATGGTAATTGCCATCATCCTAAATGGAAAGCTAGGATAGTAGAATAATTCTATACAAAACATAGAATATGAAATCAAGAATGACAATAGCTGATAACCTACATTTTGATATACTACACTTTCTTTTCACAATACTTGAAAACAATCATAGAAACAAATAAACAACAGTTATTTTTCTAAGTTTAGTGTTAAGTGCTTATTTTTGACTTTTGCCCATGTTACTTCTCCCCTACTGTCTAAACCAAGAAACAAACAAAAGAGACATAGCCTTAATGTAACCTTAGTTTTAACTTAAGTTGGGCCTCTTGGCTTGAGAGAAGAAATGTTTTGTGGGTTGAGAAAAATGAATCCCTCACCTATGGCTTGAGATGCCATGCTGGTCTCTGTGATGACCACTGATCACTGAAGGAGCCCAGGACATTTTTGAAACTGAAGTGACTTTTAACCAATCCCATTCCCACTCCCGCTTTTTTTTTTCAGAATTTGAATGTAGAGAGGCCTTGAAAGTTGGAAAGCATGATCCCAAAGCAAGTCTGTGTGTAGGAAAGAACAAGAAAAACACCTGAAATTACCTTGAGAGGAAATTTTAGGCTGATAATTTAAGTTCAGTATAAGTTCCTCATGGTTTTTTAGGGGTTAAGGGTATGGGAAGATGGCTGATTTCTGTGTAATATGTACCTAATGTAGGCAGCTCCTCTGGCTCTAGTAACAATGATCCAGTAGGTTGTCCTTTTAAAAAACAACAAACTAAGCAAACAAGGTGAACTAAAATGAACTGGCCTTTTTCATGAACCACCAATGTCAATTGCATGAAATGGTGTAAGTATGTAATTCTGGCCCTCACACACAATTGTCATTTGTTTAGATGAGCAGAACCAGTCCTCTATAGTGATACTTTATACCAGTGAGAAGCAGTGAAAGTTTTGCCCACGAGATTTTAGTCGTTCTTCATTTTGTTTGGAATTAGTCCTGAAAACTTCTGATTAAATTCCAAGAAATTTTAGACTTTTTTTTTTCCTGCATGTCTTTTTCCTCCATTTAGTAAGTAGTAGGAGGAAGACATTAAGTAGAAATAATTATAAAATGGAAGAAAAGTAACAGTACGCATACCTGAACTGGTAAAACAGATTGTTTTAAACATATTTTATCACTTTGATTTCTCTTTTAAGTTGAAAATTTTCTCTTTTACTTAAAGATTTATAAACCTTTTTCTACATTAAAAATATTAAATGTTTACCAGTTTATAGTACAATCACGTTTTCTAATTTGGTGCTCTTTTTTAGTGCTGTTTATTGTTTTTTGGATATAGAGAAGATATCAAAATATGTATGTAAACATTTCAATATTTTTTTACATGGTTCCTGGCTTTTGTCTAATGATTAGTTAGTCCTACCTCTTTACCCTCAGTATTATACAAGCAATTATTTCCTTATAGTAATTTGAAATGTCTGTAATTACATTTAAGCCATAAATCCACTTGAAATATATTTTAGGGTACATGAAAAAAATAGGATTAGTTCTTATTGTGCACAATATGTTTCACCCATTAATTATTAAATTGGAGATACTCTAAAGTACTTTAGAAAGCTATTGTGAAGAATAAACTTAAAATATACCCAAATAAATTAGCAATTAGCTCAAGAGTTATATGAGAATTAATATTACTGGATCTATATTTACCTTATTATTGAAAAGTAGATTATACTTTTAATCCCAGTTCAGATCACTTTATTTATTCATGTACCTTTCTAAACCTAAAAGTGAAAGGACTTTCAGAAAAATGCTAGTAGATATTTCTCAGAGAGGGTTTTTGGGTCCCCCTCATATTTCTCTTTATTTTAAAGACATTTTTCAAAACATATCTATTTTTTAATACAAAAAAGGACTTTTCTAGATGTTCTCCTTCCACAATACTATACTATAATGAGAGCAAAGAATATTACTTTAAAAAATGCTGAAAATGAGCAAAAGGATAAGATTAAAACAAAACTTTTTGCAAATGGTTGAAAGAGACAGAATAATTCTTGTTAAAGTGGGACAGAGAGAGCACAGGTGGACAGAAGGGAGAGTGGATGTGGGAGCTGTTGTTCAAGCAGACACCTCTGAAAAACCAGAGCTATCAGATACGGAGAGGAAAGAACTTCAGAAACAGGTGATCCTTATGGTGTGCAGATTTGCATTTGTAAATTTGTCTTCTTGCTAATATTTATGTTACCTCAAAAATCAATAATCACTGTCGATGGTCATTTGCAGATATATGCAGAGTGGCAAAAAATTTAAGTTACCTGAAGAGAGAGCACATTCCCAGCTGAGGGTGAACAAAGTAGTACTTTGCCTGCTTGTTTCCACTTTCATGCTATAAACAAGTGTACTTTTCAGGGTTTATTTAATGCCATGTTTTTCACACTTTTCTGTGTGATTTTTGTTAGTGAGTTTGCTGTTTAAATTGGCCCCAAAGTGTAGACCTGCAGGGCTGTCTAGTGTTCCTAGGCTCAAGAAGGCTGTGTGTGATATGTCTTACAAAGAAAATAGAAGTGGTAGATAAGCTTCATACAGTTGCGAGTTACAGCACTGTTGGCTGTGAGTTCAAGGTTGAAGACCAATCGACAATATTTATTATATAAGGTGTCTTTAAACAGAAACACTCATGAACCAAGGTTATTGACTGATTGATAAAAATTCAGTGACCAAAGGCTTCCAGGACCCTAACACTGTATTTCCCCAGGAGCAATAGGGTATTGTTCACTAATTGTGTTTGCAACAATGTTATATGACATAAGTACTGCAGAAAACAAGAAACAACTGTAATTGATTGGACTATTCACCTGCCTAATGCAGTGGATTTCCCACCACTACACAGTGGAATCCCTTGGAGGGTGAGCATTTAAAAAATGCAGATGCTGGTAACCCATTTTACCCTCTCCTCCAGGCCATGGAAATCTGAATCTGTGCAGGTGTCTGCTTTGGTGTTTTTAACAACTCAAGTAATTCCAGAAATTCCTTTCTACAAAATTATACCTCAAGAAAGTGGAAGTTGTTGGTTGAAAGGCTCTTTTCAGAAGCAAGTCATCTGGGATGTTGCTCTTCTCTTCTTCCTTCCACCTTCCTGGAATGCAGCAATGACGATTTGAGCTCTCCTAGCCTTCTACACTCACCAGGTAATTTTGAAAATAACAATAACTGGTTTATTTAGTTTATCTTGCCAGCTAGTACCTCCAATCCAACAATCTTGGATGCCACCAGAATCTAAAATCCCTTTTACAGTGTTTCCTAAGCCTCAAATTCTCATAAGTCACTTTATCCTCTATAATCAGTCCTTTGCATGCAATATTATCTCTAATTTTTTTTTTCTTCTGTCATCTCGCTCACTCCTGGGGAAAACACAATCTGGCCAATCTAGCTAGCTGAACAGAGCTGAGGTAAACCAGGTTTCTTACATTAAGTGAACAGCCATTACTTTCAAGAAGGCCATTAGAGCTATCTAGCAATGGTACAAAATTTCCCCTCTTCATCCCCTTTACTCTCTCACTCTCCTAGATGACTACGCCTATTTTATACCTCCTTTTCTCTTCTCAGCCTCCAAGACCTCTTCCCCCATCTTTTTTCTCATCTATTGTTCTGTTTCCTATTTCACTGAAAAAAATGGAAGTAGTAAAGAGGTAAGTTGAATAATATATTAAAAGGGCTGTAAACCTAGGACTGTATGTACAGCCAACTTACCTTGCAAGAATGAATGTCATAAAAAGACATATTTTAGGCAAAGAAAAATTGAGAAAATATTAAAGATACACTTAAGGCAGAAAAAAATGAGCACAGAAAAAGGCTTGAACAGTATGATGGTACAGAAAGAAAAACATAAACATAGAAATAAATATACATAAATATTGGATGTATAAAAGAGTAGGATGCATTGCTTTTAATAAAAGGGAGGCATTAATCATCTCAAAATAATTCAAGAAAGAAGTAAATTATAAAGGAATATATTAATAGTTAAAAGAGGTATAGACAGAAAGTACATACTAATTATAAATAAATCCATGTATATCAATAATCACATGGATATAAACACTTCAGATAAAAGACAATGATTGCTAGAATGTGAGTAAAAATCCTGCTATCATCTATTTACAGTACGTATATTAAAAACATCAGACCACAAAATGTTTGATAATATCAAAATGAAAATTTACACGTCAAACTAATACTAAACAAAGTTCCAACATACTTAATATAAAAATAATAACAAAAGATAAACAGCACTACATAAATTTAAGAATAACTCAACCATGAGTTTCACTGGAATTCAGAAAACACTTAGAAAGATTAATGGATAAACTACGTATCAAAATATGTGGAATATAAGCAATATGGTTTAAAAGACAAATTAATAGCCTTAAATTAGTATAGTAAAAATGACAAAAATGTTAAAATGCAAATGGAAAAACAATAGCTCCTGACATTGAGGAGCTGGCCTGTTACCATCAGCCAGGCCTAATATCCTCCTGTTAAACATGAATATTTCACAGAACAAAGCCACTCTGTCCCCCACAGTGGATCAAGAAAAAGACCACACTACTTCATAATCATGTTTGAATACAGGAAAAGTATAAACATTTGCTAAACCACAAAACAGTGCACATTCCTGTCTCCCAGTTAATATATGCAAAGGGTACTTTTTCATCAATTATAGCTTTAGCCTCTCTGTACTCATCTCTCCTTCTATATAAGATTTATTCAGATACCCAACTACTCTTACTTCCTGAGAGAAGCTAATCCAGAGAAAAGCCACATTTCTTAAATCTCTCTCACTGCAATATGCAATAAACCCAGCTTATTCCTGGTGGGTTTTGGCAGTAGGACACTGACCAAAAGAATGGATCATATATCTAATTAAAGAAGATACAAAACATAACATCAAAAGAAAATTAGAAAAAAAAATGAAGGAAATATGTAAAATCAGGAGCCAAAATTAATGCAACAGCAAATGTACATAAAATAGAAGTTAGAAACAAACCAAAACTAAAAGTTAATCTTCAAAAAGACTTACATAAAAGGCAAACTGCAATTAATAAAAGAAAATAAGGCACACATGCTCAATACTAAAGATAGAAAAAAATATGTAGGGGGTGAAGAGTTAAAGAGGCAACAGAATGCATTTTGAGTAAATTTAGGTCAATAAATGTGAAAAAGAAAAGGACACAGACTGGGCAATAAAGCAAGACTTCATGTCTACAAAAAAAAAAAAAAAAAAAAATTAGCAAGGTCTGGTGGTATGCACCAGTAGTTCCAGCTTATTTGGGAGGGTGAGGTGGGAGATGGCTTGAGCCCAGGCAGTCAAGGTCATGCCACACACCGCAGCCTGCATAACCAAATGAGACCAAAAAAGACAAATTCTTAAAACTACAGCTTGCCAAAACAGACTTACAAAATAACTATGTGAGCTAAATAGAATAAGCTTATAAGCACAAAATACAATTTTATACATAGTTAAAAATCTTCCCACAAACAAAATACAATGGTCAGATGACTTTACCAATAGGTTCTAATGAACATTCTAGTATTAAATCATTTCAATCTTATGCAAACTCTTCTAAAGAACATAAAAATGGAAGATTTCCAACTTATTTTATGTGACAAGTATAATGTTGACTTTAAAATTAGGCAAGTACAGTATGAGAAAAGATTATTACAGGCAAATCACAATTATAATTGTTGATGTAAACATCTTAAACGAATTATTAACAAAGAAATTTCAGCAAACTATACAAATAAAATGAATCATTCCCAGGCTCATTTTATCACAGTAAACAAAGTTCGATTGAATCTCAAATAAGGAAAGAGTTTTACATAATGCATTCATTAACTGATAAAGGCAAGAAACACATGAGAATCTCCATAAGATGAAGCAAAAACATTCAATAAATTTCATCATGCATTCAGGATAAAATGTCACGTATTAAACTAGGAATAGAAGGGAATATCACATCCTGATCAGGTAAACTTATGAAATACACACAACATCAATTTTGGAAAGCAGTGAAATGTTAGAAGCACTCTATTAACATTATAAATAGTACAAGACTACCCATTACAAATATTACCGTATCTATTCAGTATTTCATAGGGGGTCCTAACAAATGTAAGAATATTAAAAAGTTATAAAATTAGAAAGAAGGAAATATAATTCTCAGTAATTACACATTACCAAACCATATACATAAATATTTCCAAAGAGTTTACAGGCAAATTGTTGAATTAATAAGAAGATTTAATGAGGTCCCTGATACAATATAAATACACAAAAATAAACTGCATTTTCTATATACTAGCAAGAGTTAGAACATATAATTAAAAATAAACATAATTCACAGTAATAACAATACATAAAGTGCTTTGACTTAAATCTACTAAAGGATTACCAAGTATTAAATAAAAGGAGACGCATGCCATGCCCATTAAAGAGGTCAACTCTCCCAAAACTCACACAATGCACTTAAAATTAAAATGCATTGTTCTTTTGTTTGTTTTAAGGAACTGTGAAAACTAATTATAAAATGCATATGGATGACCAAAGGCTTAAGAAAAATCCAAGACAACAATGAGAAAGAAAATAAAGACTCATCTTGCCAGATTTCAAGGCTAACAAGACTACAGTAATAAATTCAGTGTGATATCATCACTGATGTAATCAAATTTGCCAGCAGGATAGAAGAGAAAGCCCAAAAAGGACTCCTACAAAATACAGAGACATATTTGGTAGAGATGGCATTGAAGATTAGTGTGAAAAAAAAAAAGATTATTCAATCTTTTCAATTTAGGACAATAGGTTATTCATACAGGAACAAAGTCAGAATAGACACAATAATTAATATAAAGTAGATTAAATACTTATATATGAAAGATAAAATCTGTGGCAGATGGACTGTAATATGACCCCCAAAATTATCCCCCATCTCCTGGTATTAATGCCCTTATGTAGCCCATTCCTTCTGCGTATAGGTGGGACCTGTGACTTGCTTTCAACCAATAGGATGCTGCAAAGATGATGGGGTGTCACTTTCATAATTTAGGCTACATCGTAGGCAGAGTTTCTCTACTGACTCTCTTCCTGGCTTTAACGAAGCAAGTTGCTATACAGAGAGGTCCACATGGTAAGCTACTAAAGGCGGACCCCAGGCAACAACCAGAAAAGTACTGAAGCTTTAGGTTCAACAATCTATAAGATACTGAATCCTGCTAACAATCATGTGAGCTTGGAAGCATATGCTTCCCCAGTTGAGTCTCAAATGACATTGCAGTCCTAGCCAGCAACTTAATTGCAGGCTTGTGAAAGACCATAAACCAGAGTACCCAATTAAGTCATGATTGATTCCTGACCCACAGAAATTGTGAGATAATTAAAATATGTTGTTTCAAGCCACTAGGTTTCTGATAATATTGTTAGGCAGCAATCAATAAGTTTAAAAAAATGCTTAGGAGAAAATATAGGAAAAGATTTTTAGGGCCAAAATCTTGGGGAAAAATTTTTAGTAAGATGCAAAAACAGTATAAATGATAAAGGAAAACTGACATATTTGATGACTTTCAAATTAGGAACATCTGTATATCTAAAGCAATCATAAAGGTCACTCTGCAAAAATCAAGAAAACATTAGCCAAAAAGTTAGTCACAATACATATAACCAAAATAGGATTAGTATTCATAATATATAGTAAACTTCAGTGAGTCAATAAAAAAATAACGGACTAAAAAAGCGGTATAAGAAATGACCCCAGTTTCACTCCAGAAAAGAAACACACAAAGCAAAAATAAAGATTATGTGTGTGAATTTGGGTGGGTGTGTGGGTTTGGACGGGTGGGTGGGTGGGTATATGTGTACATGTGCACACACACTTGTGTGTATAAGCTCTAAGTCATTACTAATCAGAGGAATGTAAATGAAAACCATAATTTGACATCCTTTTATCCCACCAGACAGGAAAATGTTAACAATCCTGTAAATGTCAAGTGCAGAAGAAAATCTAGAACAACAGAAACTCTTCTATATTACAGTGTTAACTTATATAATTTGGAAAATAATTTGGCATTGTCTAGAATAGTTGAGGATGTACATATCATATAAATCCAGAACCTTTCAGCTCTAGATATATATATATATATATATATATATATATATATATATATATATATATATATGCTAAAAAGGAAGACTGGGTAGCTGTGAGAGGGAAGACTCTTAGTACAAACAAAGTAACAAAAAAACTAAATTCTTGCACAGTATGGAACATACTTAAGAATTTTAAAAGAAAATTGCTTGAGTTTGCAAAAATTAGAAATACCCCTAAAATCTATCAAGCAGCTAAAAGATAAGTAAGGTATGGCATGTTCCTACAATGGCATATTCATATAATGAATCACTATCATGGTGAAAATATGTGATCTCCACCTACAAACATCACATACATTAGATAATATTTTGAGCAAAAAATAAAAGCAAGATAGATACTGATACATACAACATGTTACTGACAGTAAATATTAGATGTCAACCTGACTAGATTGAAGGATTCCTAGATGTTGATGAAGCATTGTTCCTGGGTGTGTCTGTGAGGGTGCTGCCAGAGGAGATTGGCATTTGAGGCAGGGGACTGGGAGGGGAAAACCCACCTTCAATGCGGGGGTGGACACCATCTAATAGGGTGCCAGCAAGGATAGAACAAAGCAGGCAGAAGAACTGGGATAGACAAACTGCTTGCTGAGTTGACTTGTTCTCTTTCTCTCCCTCCCATGCCACATACTTGGCTTCCTCTCCTCTTGACCTTGGACATTAGACTCCAGGTTCTTCAGCCTTTGGACTTGAACCAATAGCCTGTCAGGGGTTCTCCATCCTTCAGTCTCAGACTGAGAGCTGCACTGTTGAAGGTTTTAGATTTGGACTGAGCAAGGCTACCAGCTTCTCTTTCCCCAGCTGGCAGATGGCCTACTGTGGAATGTCTCCTTGTAATCCTGTAAGCCAATTCTCCTTAACAACCTTATCTTATTGGTTCTGTCCTTCTGGAGAACCCTAATACAGTTAGTATTTAAATAAAGTTCACAAACATGCAAAATTATACAGTATGTTAATAATAACAGACTTATATATGGTGGAGCTATAAAGAAGAACAAGGAAATGATAAACACAAAATCCAGGACAGAAGTAACCTCTGGGATGGTTCATGGGAACAGAGGATGTGAAAATGGAAAGTCAGCTGGAGGGCTTAACTACTATTAACTGCATATTTCTTAGTGAGGTTAGTGTATACACTCATGCTCATTTTATTATTATCTTTTATATTAAATATGCTTCATAACATTTTGTAGAATGTGTGAGTATAAGAATTCTAAATCTAAATCCCAGCTGCTCCGCCAAAACAACTTATGGATATCATAGGGGAGGGCTTCCAACTTCCCAACTAGGGTAAATGCATCTTTTCATTGTCAACATATTAATCTATTTTGCATATCCAAATACCTAAAATTTGACAGAAAGGGACAATAAAGCTCATATATGCAAGAATCAACACAATAGTGGTTTGTAACTGCTTACAGACAACTAATGCAAGGATGTGGCAGCAATATCCAATAATAAACAATCACACACAAGGACTTACTCTCCATTGAAGGTATGTGCCTATCACAGTACTATGACACTCAGTCCTACTTCAGAAGTCACACTCCCCCTTTCCTCAGTGAAAGGCTGAGTTTCTGACCCGAGGCTCCGGAATTTGTTCCTGGGTCCCAATGTACAAGCCGTGAAAAAGAAAGCATACAAACTTAAAAAGCACCAACCAAAAGATGAGGTACTGTAGAATATTATCACAACCCCAAAAATGTGTGAATATCCTGTGAATTAACAGAAAAGTTCACTCTAGGTAGATTTAATAATTTTATATTGATATAATCCTCTCTTATGTATGGTGTTAAGGTAATAATATATAGATACACATTTATATGTAATTTGAATACACTTCCTCCAACTGGTTTCTATTTCTTCCATCATAACCAATGGAGTAAATGTAATATTCTAAAATATGCTGAGCTTTATTTATACTTAAGTGGAAAAAATTGAAATGGAAAAAATACAATAATTACAATGTAGACAATCACAAATATATATCTTTCAAATGAAGGTATGAACACAGTTATGCTTAATGTTATGAAAATGGCACTTGCGGCCAGGCAGGGTGGCTCGTGTGTGCAATCCAAGCACTTTGGGAGTATGAGGGGGGTGGATTACCTGAGGTCAGGAGTTCAAGACCAGCCTGACCAACATGGCAAAACCCCATCTCTACTAAAAATACAAAAAAATTAGCTGGGCCTGATGGCAGGCTCCTGTAATCCCAGCTACTCAGGAGGCTGGGGCATGAGAATTGCCTGAACCCAGGAGGCAGAGGTTGCAGTCAGCTGATAACATGCCACTGCACTCCAGCCTGGGTGACAAAGTGAGATGACTGTGTCTCAAAAGAAAAAAATAAAAGCATTTGTGACATGGAATAAAACTGAATGACAGCAGCAAACATGAATTCAGAAATGTTTATATCTCAATAAATCTCAGAAGCAAACATACTTTGAGAAAAGTCAAAATATGGCTCTGTAAATGAAGATACTGAAAATGAAAGGCTGAATAAAATTGTTTTTTGAAATACGAATATTAAAAAGCAGTATTTCTAAATCAACATTTGGGTAATTTTTATTTTGCCAGTTTGTGCAACTTCATTAATATACTAAATACTAAAATAGGTACCTGATTAATATAGATATCTACTATATATGCCCAAATTACCTGAAAATATTTTAAATATTTTTTCACTTAAAAACAGATGCATCACATTTTATATTGGTTTTTCTTCTTCGGGCATAGACTGTAGGAGAATGAAAGTAAAGATACCTCTGCTGCCTCTCTCTCATCAGTAAGACAAGAATATGGGAGATGGTCACAAAGAGGAAATAATTACTGTTCCATTAACTTACATACTTTTTGAAAATCCCTGTGTCAACTTTGCAGAAATTTACTGATAGAAAAATGAAGATTTAAAATTAAGAATCTTGCATAAGACCTCAGAGCTAGTAAGATACTAACTGGGGGGATTTACACTTATTTGTAATTCCAAAGATCATATAAAATATAAACTTCTCGTGTATATATAACATTTTCAGTGGTAATGTCCCCCTTCAAATTAAGGATGGAAACAGAGGAAAGGTAAAAACAAGGCTTGTGAAAAACCCACCAGTACAACCTCACGGTTGGACAGAGAAAACCTTGTCTCTTAAGGTAATGACATTTTATGTGTGTGCATACAAGCATGTAACTTTTTATTCATGTGTTCCACAATAGAGTATTTTAGATAGTTTTATAGTTATTGTTGGGAAAAAGTCAAAATAACAATGGCACATGTGTACATTTCAGTTTATTTTGGTAAATCTACAGAGATAATCACAAGTTGGCTGGTGTACACAAGCCAACTGTAAGTGTGTTGTGCTCCAGTTAGCACTGAACTAGCCAGGGTGTTCAGGTTAGTTTAAAAATAATAGTAAAAACTTTCTGTTTTGTTTATGTGTGGTTAAATTTTATTAGCTATATCCTTTACATGAACTTATATTTTAATGAGTATCTCATCTAAACAATTTCATCATTTCTTGGTTGTACTGTGTTTTTATATGTATGAATCTCCCTTTAAGTGAAATACTGCATTGAAGCATCAAATTAAATTGGTCCAATAAAGTTAAAATAGCTGTATTTTAAAGTTGAAAGCAATGTAAACAAACCTACAGAAAAAGCAATCTTTTGGAACAAAGTGAAGGAATGAATAAATGAACATCCCATTAAAACAACAAACAAAAATTAATAAAACTTGGCAGTAATTTTCCAGTATAGTACAAGGGTTTGGAGCATTATTTGCATCATGCAATGAATAAGGTAAAAATAGTTTATTGAGGGGGTGTCAGATTTTAACGCAAGATTTGAAGAGTTTATAGTTCTCATTTAGCAAATGAGAAAAGTGACAGTAGTAGGAGCCAAATTGACTTCCAAAAAGAGAAACAAGGAGCATTAAAGATGTTGCATGACCATGAATATTTCCCTCTTTAAACATAAAGAATAATGTATGTATCCCACGGTCAGAAATAGAGAAAAACACAACATATGAGACCACTGCTTACCTAGCACACTAGAAAACCTGAGACATTAGATGAAATTCAACATCAGTGTTAATGCACTTGATAATAAGACCTCAGAGCTAATAGATAATGCCTGGGGGGATTTGCACTTATTTCTAATTCCAAAGATCACATAAAATATAAACTTGTTGATGTATATAACATTTTTAATGGTAATCTAGGACACTTGAAAACCTGAGACATTGAAAGAAAAATTACATTCATCTCAAGAGTCAGCAATACAGAAATCATTTAAATAGTATAAAACAGAAAGAGCAATTGTCATGTACTGTGAAACAGTATCGACTTAGATGATTATAATTTACCTTTCTGTTCTTTCAAGTCTCATCTACCCTAATATTTCAGTCTTTTAAATAGTTTATAGAATAATTAACACCACTGTTATGGGAATGATTCTCCTCGAGTACTTTATTTTCTGTGTTCAGGTTTAGAGTCTCTCCTTTCTTCCCATTTTACTTCTTCCCTCCCTCCTTCGATTCCTTTCTTCTATTATTTACAAGACAGGGAAAAGAACAACAGATTGTTGCTTTTCCCTAAAACAAACTCTATTTGAATATATTTGATCAACTGTTAGTCAGAATTCACAAGACTCTTGCTTCTACTTGGTGTAGGCTCTTTTTTGCTGGGAAATGTGTGAAAAGTGGAAAAAGAATGTTTAAACTGTCAGCTCCATGGAGGTAGGGCCCATGTGTGCTTTGTTCACGACTGCATTCCCAGGATTGAGAGCTGTCCCTGGCACTGTGGATCTGGAGGTACTTACGGGGGAGAGTAGGAAGAATAGAAAAAGAAAAGCCTGATGGAGCCTGAATCAAATACATTGAGTTGTCCTTCGTACCGCCATTACTAGCAGTGGTCCGTACACAGGGCAGTCAGACCACACTCAGGCATTTTTTTTCTCTCTTCAGGTCATTCCTTGATATTCAAATACAGACCAAACTTGGGGTGGTTGAGTGAGTGGAAACTCCAAGAGTGAGTTACAGTAGTTTTATTCTGTTTGCACTTATGTATAACCCAGAATCTCTTTTAGAAGACCTGTTCATTGATGAGACATGCTGTGAGAAATACAGACTCAAAACCCAGTGATCTCTACTCACATTTACCTATCATAATCCCCTCAACTCAATAAATTATTCTTTTTCCTCTAACCATGCTGTTTCAGAAATAAATAAGCCATGTCTACTATAGAACAGGTACCACTTCTTGGTGCTTTTCCTTGGATGGTAATCACTATCTTGCATGCCCCTCCTCTCACTCCTCCTTTTCCTGATGAACTTCTAATAGTTTCAAAGTCTCTAGAGAGACTGCCAATTCTTCACAGAGCAGATTCATAGTGAACTGACTTTTATGTTCTTCCTTTATGCTAATCAGTACCTGTACAGCAGACCCACCAAAAATATGGTAAATAGGCAAATTAACAATGAATTATAAATTCATTCAAAATTCCTTCAAAAAACTATAGAATTGAAACGAAATCTGCCTAAATCTTGGCCATACCATTTACCAGCTGATTTACTTTGGACAGATCACCTGACATGATTTTCAAACATGTATGCAAAATAACTACTAGAGAGAGTTGTTGTGAGGATTGTAATGATACATAAAAACCTTATGATTCCATGTGCAGCACATATTAAGTGATTAATTCATGATAGATCCCTACCCAATGTAAACCAGTTATTGACAGTTCAGTCAACGTTTAAGCAGGCAGTAAATAGACCACATATTAACTGTCTCAATATCTTAGAATGTTAGGGAGCCTTACCTCTGGAAGTAGTGTTATACTGCTATTAAAAAAAAAAAAAAAAAAAAGCATCTTCAATATGCTAACCTTACATCACTTTAGTGCAGTCTCTTCTTTTAGTGATACCATGCCTGAATGAAGATCTTACCAGTGGCAGTAGGGGCAGATGTAGAATACAGATGCTTGATACAGGTACATTCTCGCCATTTAGAAAGTTGCAGTCAGGACCTGGAATTAAGTTAGGGGAACAGAGGCACGAGAATCCAAGGTTGGGGAAGGTGGAGAAGGATCAAGCTCAGTTGCTAAAATTGTGGCTTTGGGTAACAGTATTCAACTTGTCCTCCATTTTCCAACTGGTGGTTCCTCGGCTCCACACAAAATCCTAACAGCATTACTCAAAGACCTAAGGAAAAGGGGGTATGATAAAATTATCCCAATAATAGACAAGTTGCTTTTAGCTTTTTATTTTTGTATTAACAGGAGTCTTATTATACATAGGTCTGATAAACTTATGATTTTCAGTCATAAACTTTATGATCTTCAGTCTGTTTCCAGTGCTGCATTAACTGGATAACGTGTGAAGCAAAAACAACAAACAAAAACTACTAATTGCTTGGAAGACCTAGCTGAATCTGTCTTTGAAAACAACCAATTAAACATGTATGTGTTACTTAGACTAAATACAAGACAAGCCCATATAAATGGTAGCTCAAACATCTCAAGTGTTTCAGAGAATGCCAGAATCTATTGTTTAAAAAGTGTCTATTATCCTCTATGCAAAAATCCAAAGTCATTTGGGTCTTTAAAAATTATATAGATAATTTTTCTTCCAAAATGAAGTGAAATAATAACTAATCAGATATATTAGATAATTTGGTCAACATTTAAATGAGCAGATAATAGCCCAGAAATTAACTGTCTTATTCTTAGAATGTTAGATACCCTTATCTTTGGAAGCAGTGTTATACTGCCTTCTACTTACACTTTTTCCTAAATTAATAAATGAAAACTTTTCTATTTCTGATCAGAGTTAATCAAGCCAAATAAAGCAATTCAAAAATTATTATTATTTACTCACTTATAATTGTGTTATACTTTGCATATCAAGAATATCTAGGATATTTGGTGATGTACAGAAATCACTGCTGAACAATGATGCCAACCAAAAGTAAGTGGTGGAGGAGGTCCTTCTTTGAGTACATTTGCAGAGGGCAATGTACCAAGACCTGGGAATTTTGATATAAGAAAGGATTGTCCCATTCTTATCAGGTATTTATTAATTATTAAATGTCTAATATTTTGGTGTCTATACCTAATACGTATAAATTTTCATGTCATCTGCTTATTAAAATTTGAATTTTAAATTAAATTCTACAAATTAAATTTATGTAGATTTAGCTTCTTTTTCCTGGGCAGATTTTCCTATTTCCTATTCTCTCTGAATTTTCATGACAGTAAACTCTGAATACGGCCTTTTTATTTCATCCTGAATAAATCTGTGTTGTATGAAACTTTAAAAGGCCAATTATCATTATATTTGTTACTTTACTTTTGTCAGCAAAATTAGTAAGTCCTTTCAAAATTTTAAAATTTCAATCCTACTATTTTAATAAAAAGCATTTATCTCAATTAGGCCTAAGTTTGGGGAAGTTAATGTAGAAAAATATGGATTTTACATTAAAGAAATTTTATGTGTTTCTTTCAGAAGTGTCAGATAGTGATAATCCCTCTTTTAATTATTTTAAAAATAAGAACAAAAATAAGAGTACAAGCTATTTAAAATTCTCCTAGATCACCCTAAGTGCAGGACCTGGGAATGTGCTGGGACAGTCAGGACCCTTAGGAATTGTTTCTAAGGCAGGGGTCTCAGGCAGGATCACATGCATGCATATCCAATGGATGTGTCACCCCCTAACCCATACATAACATTCCTTATAGGAGAATCTGTGAGTAGATGCTTTCTCCAGGAAACTTTCTATTTTAGAATTAACTAAATAGTAAGATGCATGTCTAAAATTTTCCCTTGGGATGGGAGTAGGTGAATATAGAAACAGGCAAATACAACTCTGCATTGCCATGTGGGGGGTGAAAGCTGGGATACATTGTAAAGATCATTTTGGGAAGTCTGTACCTTTCTTTTGCTATCAATAACATGTCTCCATATTCATGCTCAATTTAACTCACTTTCTTTTTCATTTTCTGTAATTCTTCTTCCCCCTATTACGCCACACACTCCATCTGGCCTTCTCCTGCCCATGAGTACATTTCTGTATTGTCTGTACAACGTTAAAATAAAGGCAGTAATAGTTTCTGCTTTCTTGTTTGCTACCTGCACACAGTTGTAATTCCTACCTTGATCAGACCTAATACTACTGACAGTCCAGACTTTTTATATGTGATCCAATTCAAGGTCACATATCCTGGGAATTGAAAGTAAACACTGAGACTCTGACCAATAATGGAAATAGTGTTATCATCCATGTACCATGCAATATTCATGTACATATCATCCAAATTGCATTTTATATGCTTGCCGGTAATTCTGAGATAGACAGAATAATCTTTCTTGCGAATAATAGTGTAGATTCAGGTCTTCAGTGCCCTCTCAACCTATATTCACATGATTTTCATTCATTTTGACGTTATAGAAGGAAAATCATGAGAGATATGGGAAGAAGATGTGGAGGAGGGGGGAGCAGTCTCCATTCACACTGTAATGGAATAAAAATGACAGCCAAGTTAGGTTTAGCTGGAATGTAACATATCCACAGCTTTATCACTCTGGAGGCACATTTTGACATGATAACAAACTACTGAGAAAGAACCATTTTTATCTAGGTCAGAATGACAGACTCTCAAGTGTTAGAGAGCTTGGGGGAACTACGGTTTGAAACATCAGGAAGAAGACTGAAATCTGTACAGAGATTTTCATCAAGTCTCGACACTGCCTAATGTTTTCATTGCATACATTGTAATTACTCCACTGGCTTATAATGGCATAGCATTTTGATTTCAGAGCCTATCAAAATAAAATAAACCACATTTTGTGACGACTACATTTATAATGAGATGCAGACGGTAAAGGAAACAGATGCCTCTGACATCATCTCCCATTTGCTTTCAACTTTTGCAGACACTGGCAGTCTGTAAACTCATTCAAAGGGATGCAAGATAAGTCAGGCAGTTTTCCAATTCTGTTTCCAGTCTAAAAGACACGGCAGTGGCATTACTTTGAGTCACGGAGTGTTAATTCCACCAAAATAAGTTTGATTCTAAGTCTGTGTCAGTCTTTAATGCAAAACTAATCATCTGGGGGAAAATGCCCCACAAATATTGGGAGTTTAGCAATTAGTAACTACTGATTGTTTTTCTTGACAGTGACAGAAAGGATAGGGTGGGAGTGATGTGATGGCGAACAGCTGTAGCTTCAGGGAGGAAAAAAGTGAAAGGACAGTTTCACAGACAACCACGTGTAAAATAATCTACCAGCCCTTGGCACCCAGATTGTTCAAAGACTTATTCCTTATTATTTCTAAGTAAAAAACTTTAAGGAGGCTTTTCAAGTCAGTTTCTGATCTCAAAAAAAACATATTCATTCTGTATTTCCATCTGTATTTCCCAGAAGAAATCATATAGTTCTGATAGGAGCTTTCACCATTTCCTCAGTGATTATCACTGAACATTATATACAGTAAAAGAAATTCTTCTTTTCTTTTTCTTTGTGCAAGATAAGTGTGTCAGAAGATCTTTTCAAAAGGATAAGGAACTTTTGTAGTCCATCTTGAAAGCAAGAGATGCATGGGGAAAGCAGCTATTGCAAGGCCTTTAGCAGTGTTTGAGGTCCCTAGATAGAGTAGCACAGTTACAGATGAAGGAGAGTTAGACAAAAACCTTTAAAATTTTCCCATCTCCCTTGACCTCCATGATATAACTTCATCTACCACTCTGTAGCAGAAACATTTTAGCAGACAAAATTTTCAGAAACAAAGGCAAGGGAGGTAATAACATAAAAATAAATTCTGCTAGGCCAAATATGGTGCCAATTTTTAAAACAATCTCTCTGTGCAAATAACACTGAACACACACACACACACACACACACACACACACACACACACATTACAAGAATAAACAAACTCTTCTAATTCATATCCGCAAAGTGGGTTGGGAAGTATTAGTGCAAATTTCTGCTGACCTGCAGCATTTAGTCCATAAACTTTGGATATCCTAGGCGATCCATCAGTGTCCAGCAGATGTTTTCAATTAGTTTAATTTCCTCTCTAGGCAAGTTCTGTTTCCAAACATGAGTATTAGTTGGTGATATTTCCCCTTCATAGGGAAGGTAAAAAAGGTTTGTGGAGGTGGCGAACAATATTTGGTTTAAACTAGCAGGAGACAAAGGAATTCCAAGAAAGGCAAAAATCCTTTCAGTAGTTTTCTGAGGAAAATGCACAATATCTTCAAACTTGACCAGTTGGTAACTAGTAGGCAGCAAATCTGTATTTATTCTCAAGGCTGCTGCTGTATTTGCTAGCCACAAGTGAGACAACAGGGACACTGCATTTGATTTGGATTTTGATAATTCTTTCCTCAATGGTTCATACTCGAAAGCATAGCCCGAATTTAAGTTACATTTGCCTTTACCTCCCTCTATTTTAAACAATTTTGCTAAATGCTCTGGTACATTCTTCAAAGAATAAAGACTTGGTTTACTATTGTACAGCATTGAATAAATCCATGCCCGAGGGTCTCTTACTATGTATAATGCCCTCATCGAATCTCCTAAAACTTCCTGAAAAAAATGAAGCTTTAACGTCCAGCTCCCACTGCTTAAACTGAGCACAGGACGTGCACTTGGGTAGTACACCAGGTGTCTCCTCAAAGCCCTAATATATTCAGCATCTCTATCAAAGGCGCCTTTCATTTGACTTCTTTGTTCTGGCAAAGACTCTCTCCTTTTTAATTTTCTTTTTTTGTCCTTATTCATTGTAAGATATTGGGCCAGTTTACCCCTACTAGGTTCATGCAAATGGATGTTTTGCAAATGTAATTTTGTATCCCGAACTAAAGACTGTAACCAACCTCGGAGTAAACGAAAATGCCCACTACGGATATCTGACACCTTCCATTCACAGGCATCTACAAATGAGTCGATTTCAAACTCAGTTTCAGGAATATCAATGTAGGCCGTAGGAACCCTGATGTAGAGAAAATCACTACTGTTGAAAAAAAGTTGTTTGAGAATTTCAGCTCCTGAACCAGGAAGTGAGGTAATGACAACATCAGGAAGATCGATGTGGTGCCCTTCAGAAGACAAAGACTTCTTGCTTGCCTCGGCTTCTGTCCTTGTCCATTTTGCACAAATGGGCTGAGTGCAAGTGCTCCACACATCCAGAAGCTCAATAAACCACAAGGCAATAACAAGTATTAGTATCCATCGCATTAATTTTCTAAAAGAAAGGTAAAAACGCCATTGGAAAGTTAAAATCACCAAGCTAATGCACAAAATTAATCCAATTGCTATATTAAATTTAAATCCAAAGGGTAAAATAACCCCATCATGTCTTACGGGCTTTACTATTGCTTGAGTGCCCAAACCAAATCGGGTTATTTGGCCTTGATCAGCAACACTGGCAAAGCCACCAAATCCCAGATAATTGAATCTTGTCTTCAGGTTATGGTAATCAGTTACGACAGAAACAACATGTTCAGTATTATTGACATTGAGAGAAATCTGAAGTCCAGAATTGGAATTATCAATAAATCTGCAGCTGGAAACATTGACATATGGCCCATAAAAGACATATGCAATTCTTGTGATTGTAGATTCCATCTGAAAAGTAACATTAACAAATTGAGTCCACCGTTTTTTAAATTCAGCAGCTTGCTCTGCTTCCTGTATACTAGCCATGGGACTATTGCCATGATGATCAAACCAAAACATTTTGTAGTGCGCATCCCACACATCCATCATGGCACCGTGATACCTATTCATAAACCTATATGGGATATATTTAAAATCAATATCCAAATTATGAAAGAAGGCACTGACAGAATTTATTGGGGAATCTTCTTGCCTCTCAATATGATCAACAACTAGCAGAGTTTGAGAATTTAAGAGAAGCAAAGCACGATATACACTTTTCAGTCTCATTGCTGAAGAATAAGCAGACACTGCTTCCCCACTCAAAAATATCATTTCCCCCATGTTGAGAGGCAGTGATGATTTCCCCAGCTGCATCACCAACCTCCTCACCAGTCCACTTAAGCCACTGTGCACATTCTCCCAGTTGACCTTCCCAGGGCTTATTACACTGGCTTGAGGGTGATGGAGCGAACACCAATACATTATTAAGGTGGCTCAACTTGGGTCCATAGAGAGCTTCAGAAACAAATACTTGTCCATTGGGGGCAAAAGTAAATGAGTTCTGATCTGGATGCTCATGTCCTGGGTTAAAGCTTCTCCACCCATCAATCCATGAATATGGCTGAAAATGAACTATGTCATACACAGCTCGTCCCCCCCAGCTTCCCAGATTTAAAAGACACAAAGGTATTAGTTTGTGTGTTTGGCAACCCAGCCCCATAAGTAACTACACCCCAATTTGGGAATGTGTGTATTTTTGCAGTACCATATTCAGCAGGTGGCTGTGGTATGAGCTGGGGATCATACCAGATGTATTCGGTGTGAAGAGTACTCCACCTCTGGGCAGTCGAAGGAACCATCGGTCCATCTTTAGGTCGGTGCTTTCTAATTTGCTGAGCTAACCAATTCCCAGCTCCATTCTTTAAGATGAACTTATCCAAGAAAACTAGCTGGCTCTCTGGACCATAAAACCAATTATAATTGGAATCTGCTATACCCACAGTTCTTTGGAAGCCAGGTAAAAGGGTGGCATAATAGAACCAAAAGTGCATCTTTAACCAGTTATTATCCAAGTTGTTGATATTAAAATGGCGCTGGGCCAGAAAAACATACTGTGTGATGGATTTAGCTGTGTAGCTTCCATAGGCCACACCTTCATCCAAAGAACCATCAACAATATGATTTAATAGAAACATCGTCTTTTCCATTGCATCCACTACAACCTGTTTCCATATATTTGCTTTAGATCCTTTATCTACGCCAGTCACCAAGGCCCCTGTGAGTAATGCTATCATATTAGTGGCTTGGTGGTTATGGAGAAGCTGTTTGCCCCACGAGCGGACCTTGGAATACTCATACATTTCCTCAGTAATAACCCATATTTTTTCCAGGTATTTTTGTCTTCGATGATTATCTAGTAAGTTATATAAAAAGTCGAAGGCAGTGGCAAAACCTGTTAAGGAATGGCCAACTGGAACCTCATCTCCTGGTGCATTCTCTACTAGCCAGTCTTTGTAGCCAACCATCCTGTCCATATATTCCAAGACAAATTCAAAGGCAACTTTGTCTTCTGGGCATAACAAACAGTACAATGCTAAAGGAGGCAGATTGTTACCATAAATTTCATTCCACTTGGCAGCAAAATCAGCATGCTTTGGTGGAGGTAGGTAGTATGTCGGGTTGGACAGCATAACTGTCACTGCACTTCTGATAGCTCTAAAAAGATGCAAATGGCTTGTGCGAGACTTTTGTCTCATTGCTTGGGTTTCTCCAGCATCAAAATATAAACTTGGATGAAGCATACTTTTCTTCAGCTTTTGGTTGGGTCTGAAATCTTGCACTCTCTGTGTTTTAAACTGATCTATATCATCTGTGAAAACCGCCCATTCAGAGTAATTGCTCACAGATTCCTCAAAAGTAGAGAAAGCAAACATCAATAACGCTAAGAATAGTAAATGTCCTGTAAACATTACCGCCATGATCCATGGGGGTGCTCCTTCCTTAGGCATACATGTCAGATACGATGCTCAATGCGTTTCCCATCTGGTTAGTATAAAATATACAGTAAAGGCCTTGAAAAAAACAAAGACTGTAAATCTGATATGCTGTGAAATTCAGCTGACATTCAGTTCATTCTAAGCAAGTGCAGTTGCCAAAAGAGAAAACTTACATTGTGTATCTCTGTCCCTGGCACAGTTTTGCTTCCGGTAAAACTTCAAAGAATGTTAAAATCTCAAAATTTTCCATGATACACAGGGAAGTGGTACAGTTAAAAAAATACTATGAATTAAGCATTTACTTCCTTTACATAAATCTACTTAACACAAAGAGTTGGGACACACATTGTTAAAAAAAAGAGAAAACGCACTCCAAAATTCAAATTAAGAGTCATTTCTACCATAGAAAACCATCACTGATGACAAAATTACCACATATGTATGATCCATTTGTGTATGTTTGCCCAAAGATGATGATGAATTACTGACATTCCTGGAGTGGACTCAGTTGTTATTTCTCTCAACTTTTTTTACTTCTTGCCTTGTGAATTTTTTCTTCTTCCATTTATGAGAGAAAAACATCCTCAACAAGTGGTCAAAGTCTTACTTGGTTTTAAAGAATTCAAAATTCCTGCCTTCATTTCAAATGTTTTTCAGGCTTACTTACTCATCAGCCTATTATGACAAAGAGAAATCATTTTCACATCTTCTCTTATCAGCGTCATCTGTACAACTGTAAAAATGGAATCCCTTCAGCCACCTAGGTACTTCTCGTCCAATCATGAAGTAACAGCCAACTGGGAAAGAAAATTCCCCTTTCAGCAACAGGGAGGTCTCTCTTCTGTTCCTTTCTCATGACACTCTTTTCTGGGGGTGGGGGACAAAACAAAAATTCTCTGAGGCTCCAGGTATGCTGAGAGTGAACATAAACTGATGACTTAAACATTCTGCAATCACTTGATACAAATTTTAGAATCACAGTAAAATCGCATATTATCTACAACCTAAGCTAACGCAAGTGATTTTTTTCTTACCCGTTTAAGTGCACTTATTTGGAACCGAATGACCGTCAGCAGAGGACAAGCAACTAATAATACAAAATACGTAAGATCGAACTCTCCTGACAATATCTAGAGTTTAACGCCACTAAAGTGGCTTTAGTCACTTAAAAATGTTTTTATTCAAACGCAGTTTACACAAAGATGAGTCCTGCTATCTTTGTTATTTCTTGTTCCCAAGGACCGAGGGACAAAAAAGTAAAAGTTGAAAAGACCTTTTTAAAAATTCCGGGAAGATTTCGCTTTCATGGGATCAGAATGCATCTTCCTAAAGAGAACTACTCGGACCAGTCGTTTTTTTTCTCGGCGGGGGAACCCAAATCGTGACCCGGCGCCAGGCCGAGGGGCGGCAGCTACGCGCCCGGCGCTCACCTGTGGCCGCGTCCCCCGTCCTCAGGCGGAGCCGCCAGAGGGAGCTCGTACCCCGGTGTCGGGAGCCGCCTCTCCGTGCCCGTCCGCGGCTGGAAGAACCTAAGCAAGTTTCAGTCTTGGACAAGTCTCCCCCTCTGTAGGAAACATTCCGGCGAGGAGTTTCCTGATCCGCCCCGCCTGTTGCGTTTTTTCATTGGCGTTCTCCTGACCCTGCCGACCCCCAAGCTCCGCTCCCCGCCCTGGGGCTGAGGCAGGAGGGTGAGAGACCCCTGAGCCGCCAAGTCCGCTTACCTCAGGCAGATCCCCCACGGGGGTTCGGCGCCGCACTGGGCCCCGAGGGAGGCGGAGGTGGAGAGTTCCAGAAAACTGCTCTGCACCAAGAGTCACGGGGCTCCGGGCGCCCCCAGCGCTCTGGCAGGCGGCGGCCCCCAGCTCGGTCTCCTCAGACGCGCTCGGTCCCCCACGCCTCGCACCGCCCGGACACGCCCGCCCTCAGGAAACGTTGGACGCTCGCGGGGGCAACCCCTGACTGCGGGACAGAGACCCGCGGGCGGGGGGCGGTCTCAGTGGCCCCTGGTCCAGCACAGCGCCCGCGTCCCCAGGAAGTGTTGTCGCCGCGGCAGCCGCTCTACTGTGCCAGCTCCAGCAGCGCGGCCCGGGTAGGGTGAGAGACGGCTTTCCGGGCGGGCAGGCGGGGGCGGGGCGGAGATAGGACGGGGCGGGACTGGAGGCGGGGTCTCAGGGAGGGCGAGAGACAGCGACACTGGCCGGCGGGCGAGGGGCGGGACGGGGACAGCACGGGGCGGGGTCGGAGGCGAGGCCTCACAAAGGCCCAGGGGAGGCGTGGGCAGGCCGGCGGCGGGCGGGGCGGGGCCGACAGCAGGTGGGACGGAGCCGAGGCGGGGCCAAGCGCCCTGGGTTTCTAAGCAGAGTCGGAGTTTTTGCGTTCTGGGCTGCAGCGAAGATCGCGCGCTCCCGGAGGAGTTGAGCTGGAGGAGGGGACAGTTTGGGAGAACGAGTGTCTAAAGACACTGCCGTGCTGGTGTTAAAAGCTTTTGGTTATGGAAAGAGAACAACTGTATAATAGAGCCATAGTGGGGACTGATGGGAGGAGCTGGAGGGGGAAGGGATAAGCCCTGGGATGAGAGAAATCATCCTTTTGGAAAGAGCAAGGGCTGGGAGGGAGGGAATGAGCACTCCCTTGGAACAGAGGCAGCCTGGCTGAGCTTACTGTCCTTTGGAAGAGTAAAACCAAAACATCCAGATTAATACAGAAGAATAACTTCTGTAGCCCAGATGCTAACAGAGATCAGGGGAAAACAGAAAAGACTAATCAACTTTACTGATGGAAAACAATTTCTCAGGCAGTATAAATAGGGGAAGCATGGGACAAACAAGTAGAAGGAGCCTCTTATTTAAAAATGGGATCTGGTATTCGGTAAAGACCTACATGCAGACAGGAGAAGGCAGTGTGCCCAGTTACTATGACATGTGAGTGCAGTGCCAGGGTGTGGAAATCCTAGAGCAGGCTGGGAATCCTGCTCTAGGATTTCCATATCCTTCACATATGGAACTTCTCACAGATAGGTGAGATGACATTTTGGTGTAAACTAACCCAAGGTCTGACCTGAAATGTCACAAATAATAACTTAGTAGCAATAGGAATACAGGGAAATATACACTTCACAAATGAACAATTCCATTCCCAGTTGGAGATTAGTAACACATTCAGTATCTTCATTTCCCATACTATTTTGATAAATTTTTATTTATTATTATTATTTGAGATGAAGTATGGCTGTGTCTCCCAGGATGGAGTGCAGTGGCGCGATCTCAGCTCACTGCAACCTCCGCCTCCCGGGTTCAAGCAATTTTCCTGCCTCAGCCTCCTGAGTAGCTGGGATTACAGGCGTACACCACCACATCCAGCTAATTTTTGTATCTTTCGTCTAAATGGGTTTCCACCATGTTGGCTAGGCTGGTCTCGAACTCCTAACCTTGTGATCTCCCTGCCTCGGCGGCCCAAAGTGCTGGGATTACAGGCATGAGCCACTGCGCCCGGCTAAGCCACCTCTCCTGGCCGGTAATATATAATAAGGTATTTTTTAACATTTTAAAAATAAATGTCTTGCTTTGATCATTTACTGGTGAAAATCAAATATTAGACTACTGCTAGCAGAATAAATTTCAAATCATTTAACGTTAAGGTGAAATGTGGCCTCTAAGTCTTCATCACTCTTCTATTTTGTCACTGTTGTAACTCTAGCCCAGTCCAAATGGCCACACTTGCTTTTGCTTTGGAGCTTCTGTAACTATGCTTATTCAGTTCCTTCCCTCACAGCGTCCTTTATCCAACCACCCTACTTCACTAATTAAATTTTTTCTGACTATTGAATTTACCTGGTCATCCTAATCTCAACTCAGATATTTAAATTCTTCTGTAAATAACTTGTGAGTTTCTCTAGCCAGAATCTGTTATTCCAGAACTATATCATTTGTACCTATATTCAGCCCTTTAGGTTGTTTATTTTCTGCTTTCTATTTCAACTGGTTGACTCCTGTACCCCGTTCAAAACTCCTTCAAGTCATGAGTAAGCACTCAAGTCCCCTTTGCTATACCTGCTTTTGAAATGAGTTGAACCTTTAACAATTGGGCTGATAGAGCGCCTCTTCTCCTCCACTGAGGTTCATTCCAAAACAACGATTCTCTTCTAACACAACTCCCTGTAAAATCTGGATTGTCCCTCTACATGGCCCCTGATAGAGGAAGAGGATCCATGGCCTCCAACCTCATTTATGAGAGAGCGCAGTTGGTGAAAAGGGGGGCCTGACTCTAGAGACTCCTATCTATTTGCAGAGAGGAGCCTAGAATTTAGGGTTAGTAAACACAGCTGGTAGATGCACAGAATATTTCTCAGAACAAAGTGTGTGGGTAGGGTTATTTATTTTGATGGATCCAAAGTGTCTCATGATGTGAGGGCAAGGTGAGTCAGAATTAACGGACAAACATGTGCCAAGCAAATATCCTTCTAATATTGTTTTCAGATCTTGAAATACCAATGTGACCATTTTCATTTTTCAGATGAATGAATTCAGGTACAGACATTGCGGCCTTTCAGCTCTGCCCCATGCATCTGCGCTGAAGCAGTGGGGGATGCAGCTAGCCTCCCAGCATTCTCAGATGAGCTTTCAGGCTAATTCATTTTGAACAGACATCTTTTCGTAGTGGCAAAATGTGAATGCATTAAAATAAAACAAGAGCCACAACTGAACAATTCAAATCATTGGCAAAAATGGTGGTAGGTAAATGGCACTATTAAAAATGAAGAGAGTCTTGTTTCCTGTGAACTAAAAATGGATAGCTCCAATTATTGCTCCTTCCACACATGAAGATGGTACAAAGTTAGTTAATTATAAATAATGCATCCAACCATAGAAGGGATGAGCTATATGCTATGTTTTGTACATTAAAAACCTTTATGAGTGTGGCAAGAGACACATGTACCAACAGCTGCTAAATTCAGAATCCTGGAGCAGTATCTTATTTTAATGTAAGTGAAGAACGGTACAGTCTATTGCTCTGGGGATTTCTCTCTATATAAAAGGATCTTAAATCTACATGAGATTTTAACTTTGTGATTTCAAAGTACTTATGAAAATCTGTTTTCTTTATTTGCATATCTATCAATCTACCCGCAGCCTCCTATCTTACAACAGAAACAATCCTATGTAGAATAGATTCTTCAAAGCAGAAGCCTTTCTCGTGCTCCTTCCCTTTCCTTTCTTCCTTCCTTTCTCTCTCTCTCTTTTTTAAAATTTTATTTCTCAACATCTATCCCAGAGCCTGGCACTTTTTATTGAATGTGTGTGGTGAACGTTAAACATGAATTATCACACCCATTTTATGACAGAAAGAAAAAGTCATAAAGGTCTAAAGGGGGTTACTACCTTCTAAGCAGAGTCATACACTGTTTCTCCTGACTATGCTGAGAAGCCTCTTACCACACAACCCGTAATTGGAGCTATGCCTTGAGGTGACTTAATTCAAGTGAAACATGAAACTGGAAAGTCATACAACATTTTCAAGAGAATTTCTGCATGAAATGTATATATTAAGATAGGCAAATTCAAGCTCTGAGCCTTAGAACGATCAAGTACCAGCCATAACACAAGGTTAGAAACTACACAAAGTCCCTGATCTAAAATCGCATTTGTCCATGATGGTTTTTAAGGAAAAGGGGCCAACACATTCAAGAACCAATTTCTGTGCTTTCAACAACTCATATGTATAGGTCTCCAATACCTGGGCTTTGATACAGCATAGGCATTTGAATATGGAGACAGCTTTGTTATTCTGATGCCATAACTCTTCTTTGCTATGGCTTTGGCCCTGAAAGCTCAGATGCAGATTTCTTGAACCACTTACCAGGGCCAGATGTATATTATATTGATCCACTAGCAATATTTGAACTAGTGTCTGCCCCAGAGGTTAGAGATATTACAGCTGTGACTCTTTAGAAACAGACACCAGACTTAAGCTGCAAATTTAATTGCTCAATTGGCCAGCAGCAATAGACCACACCAATAATAAAGATGAAACCACAAATTTAAAGCAGGCAGTAGAATCTGGAAATACTCTTTTTTTTCTCCACAATTGTATTGAATACAAAACATCTCAAAACGACAGGGATTTTGCCTGCAGAGTTGCTCATGAAGATGTGGATGAGAGTGTTTCTTGAGTTTGTTTATCCAGCTGTACGTACAAGAGTCAGTATGACAGTAACTAGATCTGTTAAAACTTAAAAATACCAAAGCCAAATTCTGGGGGAAAAAAATTTCCCCCATAAGTCTACTAAAGCCTTGAATTCATAAATGAGAAACTTTACTGCTACCGTATTTGCTTCCATACAGTTTGGCTTTTGACAGGAAAGAAAATTTTAAACAAAGTAAAACTTGCAAAGGGATCATAAGAGGGTTTCTCCAGGGCTCTTCCTCCCTCCCTGTCCCCTGGCCTGGTCTACTTGCACCAGTGTTTCTCAACAGGACATTTGGCAATGTCTGCAGAAATTTTTATATTGGTCTTGTTTAGTGGGAGGGACTGCTGGAATCTGGTGAATACATGTCAGGATGCTGCTAAATATCCTACAATGCACAGGACAACTTCCTCTCCCCCTCTTGCCTCACAAAACAAAGAATTATTCAGTTCGGAAAGTCAGTACTGCTGAGAATGAGAAACTGTGACCCATCCCACTGACTCTAAAAATGGATTATGAGCAAATTGTTGGTAGTTCAAATCAAGTCCCCTTAGCTTGCCAGTTACCTGCTTGCAGTTTGTTTTAGAGCCAACTGTTATGGCTAGAATGTGCATATGTTGAAACCAATGTGATAACATTAAGAGATGGAGCCTTTTGGGAAGTCCTTTTCTCAAGAATGACATTTGTGCCTTATAAAAGAGGTTGAAGGGAGTACCCTAGTCTCTTTTGGCCCTTTGGTCTCAGTTCATTTTGTGTTGCTGTAACAGAATAGCTGACCCTGGATAATTTATAATGAACAGAAATTTATTTCCTCACAGTTCTGGAGGTTGGTAAGTCCAAGATCAAGGTGCTGGCCAATTAGGGTCCAGACTCTCTTCTTCAAAGATGGCACCTGAATGCTTCAACCTCCAGAGAGGAAGGTCATTATGTCCTCACATGGCAGAAAAGAGGCAGAAAGAGAGAACCTATTATTCCCACAAGCCCTTTTTATAGCACATTAATCCATTCTTCATAAAGAGCTTTCTCACTTGGCCACACCCCCAAACACTATTGCACTGGGGGATTACATTTCCAACACTTGGATTTTGGGGAACACGTGGGACCATAGCGTCTTTCATCTCTTTCTCCACATGAGGACACAGTGTCCATGTCTTTATTGCCCCTTCCACTCTGTGAGGATTCAGCAAGAGATATCATCTTGGAAGCAGAGAGTAAGCCCTCCCCCAGACACAGAACCTGCTGGCAACTTGATCTTGGAATTTCCTGCCTTGAGAACTCTAAGAAATAAATTTCTGCTATAAATTACTTTATCTGTGGTATTTTGTTGTAGTGGCAAGAACAGACTAAGATACTAGCTCTTATTAATTTATTCACAGATGACTTTTTGTTGTTTACCAGATATGGGGGTTCATTTTTCTTCATTTGACCTAAGGCACTTCTAACCCAGCTGTCTCACCTATTATAAAAGCTTGAGCTATGCCTATAGGCATAATTGGCAGTAAACTAGCTACTACCAAATAATATTTAGAATGATGTGTCTTTTAGGATTATTCGAAACACCCTTCTGATATTAATAAGAGAATGTCCTTTTACTCCCAACCCCCTTACATATCAAACACCCCAATTACCTTTACTATCTGATTATTTCCACTGGAACAGTGTTTTTCAAATTGCAATTTTTAGAATACCAGTATCAGAAAGTTCATGGTGCTGTTAAAAATGACAGTTATCAAATCTGTCTCAGCTTTATGGATTAAGAATCTCAGTGCGTGACCTGGTATTCTATACCTTAAAATGTTCCTCAAGTGCCTAACAAATTTTGAGAGTCACTGTTCAAATGTAATTCTCATTCTTTTCTCCTTGCCCACACACCAGTGTCCGAGGGTTTGTTTGGCTACGTAACAGAAACATTCTGTCTGGCAGAAGCATAAGGACTAACTAGGGTTAGGAACTAATGTTGCAGAGTAACAAGGTAGTAGAGTTAACCAATAAAGGCAAATAAGATTTATAAAACAGAAAAGAGAAAAAAAAAATGATTACAACCTAGAAACAGTGAAACTTGCATTTTTGGGGGGCAAATTGATTAAATGGCAGTTAACAGAGGAATTCGTTGCCCAGAAAACAGAGTTTAGCGGTAGAGCAGAAATGACAGGTTCCTCTGTAGAGTTTTGGCCACTAACCCTCCATCAGCACCTACATCTTACTCAGATCCAGCCAGGACCATATGCCTCAGTAGGCTTCTTGCTGGAAAGCCACTAAAGGATTCCTCTCTCCATCTGTCTGTTCTTTCTCTGCTCCTAAGCATTTACTTGCTTCTCTTTTTCTGAGGATCAATTTCACCTGCTTCTTCATGGTGATACAACTCAACATGGCTATCCTTCAGCACAAGTTTATATTGCCTTGACTCTACCATCAGGCAGATATTGATTGTCCTTTTTGAACCTCAAATTCAAATTCTCAGAAAGATGGTTTCATACCAGAGTCAGTTGCATCATGACTCCAGCAGCAATGGAAAACAATTCAGGGTCATACAGTTCAAATATCGCTACAGGGGCTGACATCCGTGGGTTCAGGGTATCAATCATCTTAGGAAGAGAGAGCTAGCTTATACCTTAAAAGTATCTATTATAAAATGACATACCAGAGAGTCATGCACCCCCAGAGATGCACATAAAAGCAGCATATTTGGTGGTGAGTAGTTGAGGTGGTGGTAGTTGAGGTGTGGTGGGATAGTGGAAGACTGGGTTAGAGGAAAGTTTAAAAAATGCCCACACGTCACGAACAGGCTGACTCCTCTTTCTTACTCCCTGAAAATCATTTCTTTTGTCAAATGTATTAAATTTACCTAATTAGAAGATTCACCTCAAATTGCTTGTTAAAAGCACAAAATATGAGATCCAAGACCCTACTTGAAAATAGAGGAAGGAAATGTAAGAAGCTCGAATTTTCAAATTCTATTATGATCCTGCAAAATTAGCAAATTACCATTAGATAACCTTTAAAAATATTGACAGCTACCAACATTTCCCTAAACCCACTGCTGCCACCAACACCTGAGCCCTGATAACCACCACACTCTAGTTGTATGAGATCAATTTTTTTAAAAAAATCCACATTTGAGTGAGTTCATGCAGTAGTTATCTTTCTGTACCTGGCTTATTTCGCTTAGCATAATGTCCTCCAAGTTCATTGATATTGTTGAAAATGGCTAAATAATATTCCACTGTGTATATGTACCACATTTTCCTTATCCACTCATCTATTGATGGACACTTAAGTTGATTCCATAGCTTGGCTATTGTGAATAGAACTGTTATGAACATGGTAGTGCAGAGATATATATCAGTATCTGTTTGATATACTGATATGACAAAAATGATAACTATATGTGATGCATATATTAGATTTAGTCAAACCATAATCTACATATACTTAAAAACTTGATATTTTACATGATAAATAAGTTATAATTTTACCTGTCAATTTATTTTATTTTTCTTATTTTATTTATTTATTTGAGACAGAATCTCTCACTGTTGGCTAGAGTGCAGTAGTACAATCTTAGCTCAATAAAACCTCCACCTCCCAAGTTCAAGTGATTCTCCTGTCTCAACCTCCTTAGCAGCTGGGACTATAGGCATGTGCCACCACACCTGGCTAATTTTTGTATTTTTAATAGAGACAAGGTTTTGCCATGTTGGCCAGACTGGTCTCAAACTCCTAACCTCAGGTGATCTGCCCGCCTCTGCCTCCCAAAGTTCTGGGATTACAAGTATGAACAACTGCACCTGGCCTTACCTGTCAATTAATAATAATAATAATTAGCCAGCTACTTAGGGTAGAACATAATTTTGTTTCAGATTCAGAGAGTAAAGTTTGATAGAGATGGGAGGTAGCACCACACTGTCCTGCTAGGTAATTTATGTGGGTGAAGCCAGCCAGGTGCTTGTTACCATGTGAAATGTAAGGCCCTATGTCACAAGACAACCTGATTTTGCAAAGAAAGCCAGAAATCTGAACTCATATGGGAAATTATCTGATTTTTATAATGGCGTAAATTGTCTTGAAAACTCTGTGAATGCCAAATAAAATATATCTATAAAATGGATTCAAATCATAAACTTCAAGGTTTTTAACTTCTGACTGTGAAGTTGGATGCATGAAAATAAATTTCCTGATTTTGCATATGCTAGCTAAACACCCCCAGGAATTCAACTTTCCATTTGAATTCTGGGAAAAAAAGTACTATCCTTTCTTTTAAGTTATCTACTGCTATAACTCCTCTCAGTCTGGAACAATCAAAGACTGGTGATATATTCAAGCATTATTCCTGCAGATGTGTATTAAATTTTATTTCCTTAATTTGATAAATATTCACTGAGTGCCCAGTAATGCACTGTGCCAGACACTGAGAAACCTCAAGGGGAAAAAAACATTCTTCACCAAATGGAGCTTAGAATCTGTGGATAGAAAATGTACAAAAGGCATGAATTATTACTTCATTTTTTTTCTGTGTTTTAATCATTACTTCATCATATTTAAAGGACTTTGAAGGTTCATCTATATCCTGATTCAGTTATTTTCAAAATCATGTTTAAATTGATGAGGACAGAAGATTAGTAATGACTCAGGAGCTGGGAAAATAGGTAAAAACCCAAATGTTGTAAGAAATCACTAGGATGTTTGCATTTTTTCAGAAGTGCACTCTTTCTGTTCTAATACCTGGAATCCAGCCAGGCACAAAGCAAGCTGGCTGACTACTGAAGAAAGGAATGCTGAACCCTCTCTTGCTGACCTGCTTTCAGAGTTTCCAGCACAGCCAGCCAGAGACTTCCTATAGACAACGAGGAAATTCAAAAACAAAGAACTTAGTAGTTTGGCTATTTCTCTAGGAGCCCTTGGGGATGAGACTGAGCCAATTTTTCTGCAGCTGGCCGCAAAGCAGGCCACTGAAAAGGATCAGTATGAAAGAACAGGGCATACCATTGGTGTGCGTCACTATGGGCCAGAGCTTCTTGTCATGGGATTCAGTCAAACTGAAAATGCAAGATGAAAGTCATCTCTCTTTGGTAACCATTTGTAAAATAATACATAGAAAAGAGGTGAACAGACCATGTTTCCCAAAGACTTGATGATAAAAAAAATAACAAAAGACTCTTAATAATTCCCTGAGCTGGAAATGCAGACTGCTTGGTCTGGGATCAAATCTAGAATTTTATGTTCTTAGCAGGCACATCAAGTGGTTAGCATCAGCAGAGAAGTTTAGGAGTACTGAAGTTGGAGGGTAAAGGATGATTCCCTCCCTGTAATGGCATTACTCTGAGTCACCTACTGTGTGTTGTCCTGGGCTTACTTCTGGTCAACTCTTATAGGTTTATGGTTACATACTGGATTTTGGAATGAGATGGTCCTGAGTTTCAATACAAGTTCTGAGATTATATTGTAAGTTTCCTGGAGATATCAGGCCAGTTACTTAACTTTTCTGAATATAGGTGTCTTGCGTAAAATGGATTTACAATATTACTAACTGTATAAGGTATTTGAGAAGATCAAATGAGAAGAGGGAGGTACATTTCTTAGTACAGAGCTTTAAGAGTTGTTGTACTTTAAAAGCAATTTTATATACTGTATTTCATTTAGTCTTTTTAATAATCATGTGAAATATTAACTCAATTTTGTGTACTAAACAACTGAGAAAGAGAAATTAGGAATAGAAAATATTATAACTTAGGATGGTGTGACAAAAATAGTATTCCAGTGTGTAGGGCTGTAGGGGCCCCACAGGGTCTTGGGGGTGTCCCTTATGCACTGCTGAGGTGCAGGATCTGAGAAGTAAAGAGACAGGACACTGAAGAACTGGTGAAGAGCATCTGGACTCCGGGGGCCACACCACCTGTGAGCAGAGATCAGCGGCGGCCCCCAAATGCCCCAGAGCATCTGTATTTATTAGGTACAAGCAGGGGGAAGGGTCATGCATGCGGTCATCATCTATAGGCTTAGTAATAGGGCATGCATAATCACGTGAGTCACAAGCAAGGGGACCACCCCATTATGTCACCTGGGCAGAGAGATGGGCCGTGCGCAGCAGGGGGCTGTGCTGGACACAGTAGTAGAGGGTCATGTACGGAAAAGTGGTCCACCCCCATTAGGTCACCGAGGCAAGGAGGTGGGCTGTGTGCAGCAGGTGCCTTGCGCAACACTTCTTATCTGGGGACTGGAGACTTCAAAGGATTTCTAATAGAAGAATACTGTAAGCCAAGGCAGTGGGAGCTGACAGACTTGTGCTCTTCTCTTAAGATATTTATGGGAGGATGATTTGAGCTAGCACAGAAGCGAGAAAAGACTGACAGGGTGTACAGCCGCTGTGACTGGTCACACCAGAAGGGTTCTTCTCCCTTGGTTACTTCCAGGATCTCAGGCCTGAGGCCTGCTTTTCACAGGAACTGGATGCAAGGTACTACAACTCCTTTATCAGGAGGAGAGGTACTTGCTCCAAGCCTGCCATATAGCGTACACCCTTTTAGGCAGGGACACCACTGCCTGCGTCTTTGGTTCTTGTCCTGGTCTGGCTGTTTTCCCATGTACTGCTTCTGTTCTGTGACTGTTCTAGGCATTCCTCCTACTACAAACTACTATATGGTTATATAGAAGGATTATATAAATCAGCACGAAATGTGTCAGTACAGCTCCAACTACAAAACCTATAGGATTATATAGAAAGATTATATAGAACTAAGTATGCTAGATATAAGCATTAAGTATGATTATATAAACTAGATATATGTTAGCAGTAAGTTATACTGCAAGCACTAATTCTATAAACTAATATATGATTATATATGAAGGATTATATAAAGGAAACAGCTGAGCAATAACACTATAAACTAAGAGATTCTTCAGACACTAGTTGTGCCTGAGGTCTGGGCAGTTCTCCTTCCTTGGTGCCCATGGCGGGTGTTACCCACACCAGTGTCTACCAACCTGCTTTCTGAACTTGTCTAATTTTAAAGACTGAGAATATTTGAAGAAAACATGTAGTACAGTTCTCTCATTTTACTGGTGAAGAATCTGAGCTCGATGTGTGAGACAGATAGAAGGACTACTGGACCAGAACACAGGTCTCTACCCATCTGCAGCCGTACCATGACAGTGCTATTTGTTTTTAAGCATATTCAGTAATACATAAAGTTGCTTCTTCTGATATTAAAAAAATAACTCATAAAAATAACAATTCTATATGCAGCTTAACTTAGAGCAGTTTTTCAAAGAATTTTCTAGGGCCCAAAATTTTTCTGGGAGCATTTTTAAAAGCCAAGTATCTATATCCATTACAGATCCTTTTTGAAACAGAGTTATGATTGGGGCATGAAAATTTGCATTTTTATCAGGTTTACCAATAAAAGATTGAGAGCGAGCTAATTAAACCATTCTGTCCTTGGAGACAGAAATTGGGCACTGTCCTTCTTTTGTCTTCCCATCACTTCCAGCCAGAATTTTAGGCACATACTTTCCACTTAGTTAACTCATTGAATTGAACAGTGGTGGAATGAAATTAGGTCAAATGTTTTAATTATATAAAAATCTCTGAAGCACATGTATGGAGGGATTATTTTCAAAGGTATAATTTCTATGATTTACTCTGAATTACAAGCATGATTCTCCTGTCAGATATATTTGTCTGGCAAATATATGTATATATGATACTTGTGACATTTGATATATACTTTACATATTTATTATATATAAAAGACAAAGAGGGATAGAGAGTGGAGAAAAATAGCTTTGAGGCCAATTTTGAAGAATGGTATCTTGGCTATTAGTCATCTATTGCTGTGTAACAAATTATCCCCAAACTTGGCAGCTGTAAACAAATAACAGTTTATTTTTTCACACAATTTCTGAGCATTAGCAATCAAAACAGCTTAATTAACAGGATGGTCCTAGTCAGGGTCACTCAGAGGGTTATAGCCAATATATCTGTATTTTAACCATATTACCTTGGGTGGGGTATGACGAGGCCAGATGCAGATAAAAAGAGAAAATGGCTGAGCATGGTGGATTAGGCATGAACACTTTGGGAGGCTGAAGTGGGAGGATTGCTTGAGCCTAGGGGTTCAAGACCAGCCTGTGCAACATAGTGAAACCTCATCCATAAGAAATATTTTTAAAAATTATCTGGGCATGGTAGTGTGTACCTATAGCCCCAGCTACTCAGGAAACTGAGGTGGGAAGATCCATTAAGCCCAGAAGTTAGAGGATACAGTTAGCTATGATCAGGCCACTGCACTCCAGACTGTGCAACAGAGTGAGACCATCTCTAATAATAATAATAATAATAATAACAATTTAGAAAGACAGAGGGAGAAACTGGAAGGAGTCCTGCAGTTGTGCTATACTCACAGCTCAGCAGGCTGTGCAATGCCGTTCTCAGAAAGCAATGGGTATTGGTCATGAGGCAGAGGTAGAAAGGGGATTGGTGGGCAAATGTCCTTATTGTTCTTTTTGCAGGAAGGAGCAGGCCAGGCAGGGTAAGCAGGCTTGCAATCAGCTGGCTTGAGTATGTTCAATGGGCTCTGATTATAGGGGTTGTTCCTGGTTTCTTGGTACTTGGCCCTGAGTGATAAGGTTGAGGTATGGTGGTTTCCTGGTACTTGTCCCTGAATGATTAGGGTTGGGTATAGTGGCCTGGAGTGTGAGAGCCCAAGAAGGGAGTTGGTTGGGATTTGGACTTATTCTCTCAAGAAGAACTGACTAGAGACTAGCTAGGGTGTCAAAATGGTTTAGATAGCATTTTAAAAACTGTATCACAGCTTGACAGGGCTACATTTTCTTAGGTCTTGAGTGAGGTTGAAACAACTACTTTCTATAGGGCTCACCCAGGGGCTGCTGGCATGAAGCCTCTGTTCTTCACATGGACCACACCATAAGGCGGCTTGACTGTCTTCACAGTATGGCCCCTGAAGTCCTCCAGAGTTAGCCATTCAAGAGAGAGAGACAAGGAGGAAACTACATTCCTTCGCTGGCCTTGTCTCTGAAGTCACAGCCTTTTACTTCCACATTACTCTGTTCCTCAGAAGCAAGACATTTAGTCCAGGACACCTAAGTTAAGCCACCCCAGCAGCATGAGCACTATTCTTTCAAAAAAAAAGATGACAAGAACATTTTCTTCCAGATTAGGATTCAAGTAATGCTGATCGGAGAGAAGAGCAAATGTTTGATTTATTTTTCATTTATTTTGGTCATTATTACGGTTCCATTATTTTTGATATTAAAAAGTCATGGTTGAAGAAAACAAAGGTGGTTTCTCTTCATTAATTTCCTATGTAATCATTAGGCAAATTCTAAAATAACATTATAGATTATCACTATATCAAAACAGGCTGGGCATAGTGGCTCACCCCTGTAATCGCAGCATTTTGGGAGGCCAAGGCAGGTAGATCATCTGAGGTCAGGAGTCTGAAACCAGCCTAACCAATGTGGCAAAACCTTGTCTCTATTAAAAATACAAAAACTAGCCGGGTGTGGTGGTGTGTGCCTGTAAACCCAGCTACTTGGGAGGCTGAGGAAGGAGAAATGCTTGAACCTGGAAAGTGGAGGTTGCAGTAAGCTGAGATCATGCCACTGTACTCCAGCCTAGGCAATAGAGTGAGACTCTATCTCAATAAATAAATAAATAAATCATCCATGTAATAAAACAATATGCAAAATTATGTAGCTAAACACATTTTTGTGTTTATTCATTTGTTTATTCAACAGATTTTATTACAGTTCTTAGTATGTGCCAATCTCAGTAGTTAGCATTGGGTATACAATAGAGAAAAAAAGAACATGGTTGTAGTTCTCATTGACTTTGTGGCTTAGTACAAGAAAAAAGTTCTATTAACACTAATACATATATAAATAAAAGCTGTGTTAAAGTGAAAAAAGTATTTTATACTACTTTACATAGACAGGCAGTGTGGAGGAATAGTTAGAGAAGCCTTGTTGGAGAAAGTGGCAATTTTCCCTTGAGCTAAACTGTGGGAAGGGGTTGGAAAAAAATCAGACCTTCCATAATCTATTGAACTTTATATCATATTTTCTAAAAGTTAAGCAATTTTAACTTACAAAGACATTCTCAATGTTTTGCTACCTCAGGCAAATATTGTTATCCTTTTAAATGCCTTTAATTTTTAATCCCCTGTCTCATTAATAGTCTTTTTATAAATGTGAATATTGTTCTGGACAAATATGATGGCCTCTTTCAATATATGTTATCAGACCTCCTATAACATAATTATTTTAACATTTACTAGCTTATAATCACAAGATCTATTTCTTCCACCCTCAATGAACTTTGTGGAATGATACTATTGCTTCCTGAGAGTCATGGGGTGCCATCTTCCCTACTGGACACAGGGAAAATATGGAAGAGAGCCTTGGTTATACTCACATGTTGGTGGAAATTTCTCTTTCTATGGGTGGGGATACTTAGTGTGGTGGTCCCGGCCTTGACCAACAATAGTTCCTACAATGCAACTGTTATACTTGAGACACTTTTGTTTTTTAAAAATCAAACCTATGGTGTGCTTTCCCAGTAAGGGGTGGGGGAGAAGAATAAGTTTCATGTGGATGGAATAGCAAGGACAAATGCCTGTAGTGGGAGGGAGGCAGGCTCACAAGAGAAACAAAAACAATTGGTTATCTGGATAGAAGAAAGCTGAGGATAATGTGATGTGATGGAAGACTAAAGATGTTCAACCAAATAAGATCTAATACATAGGTTTATTATCAATTCCATTTTGCCAAGAGTAGTGTGGGTTTACATTAGCTTTCCCATCTCAAGTACTGGTAGTGCTTCCTGCTAATCTCAGACATTTCTTGGTTTGGATGATATATTTTATGATCATGTTACATATGTCAAGATTTTGGTCTTAACAGTTAGAAGCTGTTAAGGGTTTTAAATATAAAATATAAATTTAAATATAAAATAACATGAATATCAGATTTGTGTTTTGCACTATATCTCCCTGGCTATACTGCATAGAATAAATTACCAAGGTACTTCCAAAGAGACTAGTTTATTGCCGTAGTTCTGGCAAGATACGGTACTTGAATCAGACTGATAGCAGTGAAGATGGATGGATGGGACCCAACTGGAGAAATGGGCTGTCAACTCTGCCCTGTAGCCCTTCCATGAACCTCTCCTTGACTGACCTTTACACTCTCCCACTCTCCGTGACTAGTAAATACCCTTTACCCTTAAAAACTAGGACCCCACTTGCACATCCAGACATGTTTCTCCTTAATTTCTAGAGGAGAAATTGTTCTTTTTCCTTGAAAACTAAAATCAATAGACAGGAACCCCCTTATTGTCATTGTCCAGCTATCAAACCTGCAAATCTACCTACATCTGCACAAAGCCTCATTGCTTCTCAGATTACAATATGAGAGGTATCTCTCTTTTACCTAAAGTCAATAAATCCACCTCTGATTTGGATCCTGGAAATTATCTTCTTGTCTCTGCCCAGCATTTGTTCCCCAGATTTCATCACTTCTCACTATCTTTAACCCAAAGCATTCTGGTGTCTCCCCCTCACCATTTCCTGAAAGGGCTCCTTCTGAGGACATCAATGACATCTGTGTCATTTAATTCAATAGAACTATTCCAATTCTCATCTTACTCGACCTTTCAGCAGCATATGATACTGTTGTTCAGTATATGTCTTTGAAGCTATTATTTACACTGGCCTCTGAGTAACTTTCCTCATTTTCACCTCTGCCTCCTTTGCAGTCCTTACCTATTGGAACCTCAAGGAACCTCAAGGCTCTTGGACAATATTTCCTTCTTACTCTGTCCTCTCACTATACAACCTTATATATAACCCCATCATTAATAGCCATCCATAGATTAATTTTCTACATTTACATATCCAAGTCAAGGTAATCAAATGCCCTTTTAGTAGTGCCAATGGAATTTCTCACAAATGAAACCAAAAATTCACATGGCCAAACTGAAATTTGCAAATTCCTCCTACTCTAAACCTGATCCATTTCCATTCCCTGTATTTTGGGAAGTGTCACATAAGTCAGAATGCCAACATCCTTTATGCTTCCATCGTCTCATAGTTTATCTTTCACCAAGTTCAGCTAATTCTATTCTCTAAATATTTAAAAGAGTGGTATTTGCTGTACTTTCTTATTATCTGCAGTAGCAATGAATTGTGTGGGTATACTCATGGAGAAAGCAGATTATAAAGTCAATCCAAGATTAGGTTTCACCCTGGAGACAGTACAAGGAGACTGTGGTATTTGCAGCAGTGCTCCTGAAATGAGGTTCTATGAATCTAGCTGTGTACAGAAGGAACTATGAATATGGCAAGCTTCTGTATTGAATTTCTGATGTGACCAACAACTGGTCTTAGGGAAAGAGTTGTAAAGTAAGCTGCAGAAGAGGAGGTGTTTTGAGGGAACAAGTGTATTAGTCCATTTTTATACTGTTATAAAGAACTGCCCAAGACTGGGTAATTCATAAAGGAAAGAAGTTTAATTGACTCACAGTTTGGCATGACTGGGGAGGCCTCAGGAAAATTACAATCATGGCAGAAGGAAAGGGGAAACAAGGCATCTTCTTCAGATTTCGTGAGAACTTACCTATCATGAGAACAGCATGGGAGAAACCACACCCATGATTCAGTAACCTCCACCTGTTCTCTCCCCTTGACACATGGAAATTATGAGGATTATGGGGGTTCCAATTCAATATGAGATTTGAGTGGGTACTCAAAGCCTAATCACAGCACAATTCTTTCTTTTTTTATTTTTCTTGCATTCACATTTTTAAATTTCTAGTTAGACTCGGTGCTAAAAATAGACCAGTGAACCAAAGAACTAAAACCCCTGTTGCCTAGGAGGCTTACCTTCATGTAAAGCTAACATACAATACCTACATATACCAAAAAGATAATGCTTTATAGCAACAGGAAGATAATAAAGCAGATTAAGAAGCCACAGAAACACTGAAATGCTAATTTAGAGGTTCTTCTTGTGGGGGTGATATTTGAGCCGAGACCAAACAAAGTGACAGAACAAGGCAAGAGAATTTCAGTAAATGGATCAGCTGAGACACAGACCTGGAGATGAGAGTGCTTAGTGAGACTGAGGAAAAGCAAGGAAGCCAGTGCACCTGGAAAGCATTTAGAGGATGTGGGGGGATGAAGATTTGGAGAAGTAACTAAGGACCAGGTAATGCATGGCCTGCGTTCCTTGGTAAGGATACTAAATTGTGTCTTTGATGTGTTTGGAAGATATTAGAGTGCTTTGAGCAGGGGAGCAGCAAGATATGAACTGTTTCAAAAAAAAATTTCTCTGACTACTATATGAAGAATAAGGTATGGTGAAAAAAAGAAGTGTCATCAGGAAAACCCGAGCAGGATGTAGAAATTAGTAATTTTGCATGATGTAAAGGTCCAGAGCATGACCAGAGGTGGAGCAGAGGATAAATTCACTGGAAAGTGATGTTCAAGGAGCTGAGAGGCTGTGAAAAGTTCACCCACGCAGAAATGTGCAGGAATTGGTTGGGAGTATTTCACCTGTGAGGAGGAATCATGGTGAGGTCCCCCAGTGAAAACCATGTGGGACAGAATGTGATAGAGTTTAATAGGTAATATCCCAAAAGCTCAAAAACAAAAATAGACACATGGGATTATATTAAATTAAGAAACTTCTGCACAGCAAAGCAAACAAGCAATAGAATGAGAAAACAACTTGTTGAATGGGAGAAAATATTTGCCAATTATTCATCTGACAAGGGGATAATATCTAGAATGTGCAAAAAACTCAAACAACTCAACATACGAAATTAAATTATTCCATTAAAAAGTGGGCCAAGGACATGGAAAGACATTTATTTAAAAAAGACATAAACATGTCCAGCAGGTATATGAAAAATGCTCCACATTGCTAATCATCAAGGAAATGCAAACCAAACGACAATGAGGTATTATCTTACATTAGTTAGAATGGCTATTATCAATAAGACAACAAATAACAGATACTAGTGAAGGTGTAAAGAAAACTCTTACATGCAATTAGTGTGGATGCAAATTGGTACAACCCCTATGGGAAACAGTATGGAGACTTCTCAAAACACTTAAAATAGAACTGCCACATGATTTAGCAATCCCTCTACTGAGTATTTATATGAAGGAAAAGAAATTAGTATATCAAAGGCTTACCTGCATTGACATGTTTATTGCAGCATGATTCACAATCAACCTAAGTGTTCATCATTGGAAAAATGAATAAAGAAAACATGTACATACACAATGGAACACTATTCAGCCACAAAAAACAAGGAGATCCTGTCATTTGCAGCAGTGCAGATGCAATTGGAAGTCATTGTGTTAGGTGAAATAAGCCAGGCACAGAGAGGCAAATATTACATGTTCTCATTCATGTGAGAGCTAAAAAAGTTGATCTCATTGTGGTGTGGTATAGAATCAGATGACAGTGGCTAGGAAGAGTGTATGGTTGGGAAGTGGGAATAAGAGAGGTTGATTAATTGGTACAAACAGAGTTAGATAGAAGATAGAAGTTCTAATGTTCATAGCAGAGTACAGTGACTATAGTTAGCAATGATGTATTATATATTTCAAAGTGGCTAGGAGAGAGGACTTGAATTGTTCTCAATTCATAGAAATGATACGTAGTCCGGGTGATGGATACTCCAAATACCCTGACTTAATCATCAAACATTTTGTGTATGTAATAAATACATATGCCCCATAAATGTATAAAATGCTATTAATTTAAAAAATAATCTTTGATAATAAGTGTTGCACATATTAGACAAACATTAGACTTGAAACATCAAAAATTTAATTCAACTCTTTTTTTAAAAAAGATACATAGGTTGAATAACTGTTTTTCTTTAGTAAAAAATGCTACTTGTAAAAAATGGAGCTCAACTTCATGTAGATTAGCTTTTATTGTTTCCCTTAAACTCAATGTTAATACTATTCTTAATGTCATTTAAAGATTTTTCATATACCATTAAAAGGGATAGAAATATCAGTTTTAACCAAAAAGATACAAAGACCACCAAAGTTTGATTAACTTATGAAAAGGAAGTTGCCTTGCCCTTCAGTGAATTATCATTAATGTCATTGCCAGAACTTAATGTTTCACGTTATGCTCAGGCAATGCTGATGGTAGCTTTGAGTGCTTGCTGATGAGAACCTCTGAATGGTGAGGTCCACAAGAGGAAACAAAATGTCATGTGTGAATTCTACATTTTGAGATTATTTTTTATGTATCTCTTTTTATAGTTATCTTTTGGCAACTTATAAAACCTCTCTTATTTTGGGGGGAAAAGTAAAGAACACTTACCATGGCAAGAATTTTACACTAGCAGGGGACCATTTCTTGTAAATTGTGCTATTAATTACAGAATTCCTGTGCCTCATGAAAAAAAAAAAAAAAAAAAAAAAAAAAAAAGAACAAAACAATACATTTCTTAAAATGAAGATAGAACTTGTTATTCTTATCCTTTTTCTTTTAAACTGTCCTTCTGTGTTAGAAAGTAATTTAAAATTATGAATTAAAAATGTCTCAAACATATAATTTTAAAAAATGCTTAGGGGAATTTAAAAACAGATCTGAATGGTCATTTCTTTTACATTCATCAGATGAACTTAATTTTCATGATTCATTCCAGATGAAATGAATAATGAAATATCTTTGCATTTCATACTGGTATGAATAGTATTATTCAATGTCCATTTAATTTAGACTCCTTTTCCTTCTTAAGTGCATATTATTTTTAAAGCATCAAACAGTATAGTTCAATAGCTTCAGATATTTTATTATGGCTTATTTAATTGCTATTTAAAATTTAAAACTTTTAGTATGATAAAATTTCCAAGACTGCAGCAAAGGGGGAAAATAATTTGCCCATTTTTTATACATATGTTCTTTTTTTTTTCCTATATAAAAGGCTTGCTAATCTGTAATCTAACTGATTTAACTATATCATTTACTCTTGTGAGATCTAGGATTTTGGATTTCAGTGGAATTAAAAGAGATTTCAAAGTTAGGGAATTTGGAAACAAAAAAATCCTCAGAAAGCCTTGAAGAAAAAAATGCCCATACGTATATTTTTTTAAAAATTAAACAAAACTTATTATTTTTAAGACTATCTGTGTATTCTACAACCATATAGATTATTTGGAAGCTAAAGGAAAGAGCTTTGTGTTAATATATTTGATTTTTTAAAAGCGCTTTTGTGTAATTCTGCTATTTGGTTGGGATTCTACGACTATTTCTTTCAAAAGTGTACAGGTAATGAAATTAAAAGGAAAGCCATCTAAAATTAAATATACTAAATATGAGTCATTCAAATGTTATATTTTATCTAATCAAACTGTATTTAAACATTTATAAATATTTTCTATTCTATGTATTGTTATATAAGGACATTTTAAAAATCAGTAGTTTTATATATCGATTATTTTGAATCTTTACTTCATTAAAAAATGGACATATACAAATTACCTCAAATGCTATGACCTTTGTTATAGTATGTGTGTGTGTGTGATATATATATGTATATGTGTATATATATATATATATATATATATATATATATATAAAATCCAGAAGTTCAGAAAGTATTTTATCAGTTCCATGGAAAACTGAAATTATGTTCAAGAGACTTTAGAGATCTGGTACTTACATAGTTAGACAATTCTCACCTCCACTTAACTGGTTACTCTGAAATGCTAGCAACTCACTTAGTCCTTCTGTAATAGCTCATAGGAAACTCCCAAGCACCAGATTTAACTGCATTTTTCTGTATGGGAGCTCTTGTAGCCACTAATCTAATGGAAGTCCTACTTTAACTCTGCTGATCAGTCAGCTGTAGCCAACTGGGCAGGGTTCTGTGGTCAAAAGCATTATAATTTGTTTGAAGACCCTCTTACTACAGGCCTGTTTGTGTGAGTCCCTTCCAGGAGTTGGGTTATGTAGCAGCACTAGCACTCTTGCTGATCCTTGATTCTCGAATTTAGAACAGGAAATGACCTTAGTGGTAATGTAAGCTACCTCCTCATTTTGTCCTGGAGAACAGATCATTGCTTCACTTGCTGATTCTAATCTTTTCATAGAATTCAAAAATTCTAAACTAGTGTTATTCCAAGGGCCACCCTTGAAATATAAGGGATTAAAAACAGATTGTGAAAAAATAGCAACAGTAAACTTTTAGCTAAGCAACTATTAGGGATTAGGGACAATCGGTACATACATCATGTAAATAGCACATCACAGATCACTGGGGTGAGAGAAGCAGAAAAGGAGAAAAGGATTCTGTAAGAAAAGGAATCATATAACAGACCCTATCATATCTCATCCATCCTTAAGTCAAAGCAAAAGTGCTTATGGAAAAAGCCATGAACTCACTTACAATGACATATTTCATGATTAATGTTATTAGGGAAAATAGAGGTGAATATATTATAGAAAATTGTTCCTTTATAGCTAACTGAATTATAAAATGAGGTTATGCTAATTATTATATGTATGAAATTCCAGAATCATTGTGAGGCTGGTGATATTTTTTAAATAGCAGATCCATTTCTGAGCAAGGCAAATCAATTTGCTGTGTGAGATTAAAGGAATTGTCATCTGATTGACACAGCAGTATTTATTTTTATAATACCAGAACTATCTTTTGAAAATAGACGAAAAGGAAGAAGACACTGACAATTTTGCATCCATAATGGAAACTTTTTTTCTCACCAAATTGACCAAATGTTTTTGTATTCTAGAGAAACTATCTATATAACTGTGTATTCTAGTCAGATCAGTTAAACTAAGCTACAGTCTGCTAATGTCTGATAGGGTGGCACAAGGATAGCTGACTGAGTTGATTTAACAAATATTTATTGCAGGCTTTGGATGCTCCATACAGCATTGTAAATTTGTTATTAATAGAGGAGAGATTTAGAGGAGACATTTTGCAAATAAGTAAGTCATGGTTGCTGTCCTTGAAAAAGTCACAATCTATTGAGCAAAGATAGAAATAATACAATATGTGGCAATAACATTATGTTAAAAAGCTAGGATTTGAAGTGTTGAGTTAATCATTGTGTTAAGGGATTGAATATAGATATTATTGTACATGAGTAAGGATTGAAAGACAGCAAATCAACATGGCATGTATGTACCTATGCAACAATCCTGCAGGATGCAGGATGTGCACATGTACCCCAGAGCCCAAAGTACAGCAGAAAAAATAAAGTCAGTGTTTGTTGAATATAAGATGAATCATTCTTGAAAAAAAAAAGAAAGTGAGTTAGCCAAAGAAATGTATAGATAAATGAAAAAAATGATCAAAAATTATTATTTTGGGACAGAAAGCAGTTGACTAAGCATGATTTATTCACTAATTCATTTTTTCATTCTTGATAAACCTTTTTAGAGACTTCACTTCCAGTGGCCAGATAAGTAAATGGACTAAGTGCTAAGAGCACATATTCTCACAATCTTGTATTATTTTTCAAATACCATGCTGGCCAAACTAAATGGCAATATTTTGCCAGTGAGCTGTCAATTCTTATATTCTGACACAGAATGTAAAATTTTAAATACTATACATGTTATAAAATAAACTCTGACACAACACCATATGCAAAGATTCCACTTGGCTTTACCAACAGCGATAAAGAAAGGGGGAGACATTGGTATTGACTAGTTCAATGTGTTTTAGGAAAAGTTGAAGTCTGGTTTCCATATGAATGTTTACAATAATGTTAGATTGTGTGTTGAAAAACTATCACAGGGAATACCAGGTAAAACAGATTAAATACAAATGTCTTATTTGTTCCCATCTGATGTTTTATTGGAGTTTAGAAATTGATTTTTTAAAACCACAAGAGCAGGAGAGCTAAAGAAAATATAAGAAAAAAATAAATTCAAAATCTAGAAAATAGGTGACTTAGCATATCTGAGAAAGCTATCAAGTATCTGTCAGTGAAAAAGTTGAAACATCTGATGACAGTGCAGTGTCCTGAAAATACCAAGGAATCTGAGCCATCAGATTCCCGAGGAAATGGAAATGAAGATTTCAACATGAGGAGCATTAGTTATTTTGGATGTTGATTAGGTTTTTAAGAAAGTTTAGTTAAAACCTTGTGTTCGGCAATTTATCTTAGGAAATGGTAATTGGCATTTTGATAAAAGATACCTATAGAATACAACAGCAAAAAAACCTACCCAGTTTAATTCAGTTCTTCAGTGAGTCAAAATGCTGCTTGGTTTCATTGAACACAAAACAATTAATACATCACTGTCATTCAGCTTTCTAAAAGTATTATAAATTTCTATTATTTGTATTAAAACTTGGTATAGTGCCAAAGATTTTACATATATTAATAATTGGATTATGGATGAAATTATGTTGCTAGTATTCACAATGGTAGAAATACATATTAATGATTTTTTTTGTTTATGGAAATTTGAAAGCAAATTTATTCGCACATCAATTCAATAAATGTTTACTGTACTGTATACTAGGAATTGGGTGATTTGGGGACATAATGAACTTGGTGATCAGCGGCCAGTTTTTCAAATGTTCTTATCCTACCTGGGAAGTCAGATGCTAACAATAACCAATACAATATGTGGCGGGAAATCCATCTTGGATGTGCACACATACTTCAGAAACACTGAGGAAGGATGTTTCTGCATGGAAAGGAGTTTATGAGAGTGGATTACCAATGCCCTCCAGTCTCTATCTACATCTACCCACAGCACCAGGCTTCCAATATACTGGTGATTTACCTGAGAGCTTACCTTTGCTCATCCTGTTTCTATGCTTGGACTGAGCCTTTCACTTACCTCTGTATAGGATGATTTAATGAAGACTCAGGCTTAAGACTCAGATTAAATATGCCTTGAAAAAAATAAAACAAATCAACCCAGAAACACACCTGTAGTGAAATGAGGGTGAACTACCATCTTTTTGTATAAGTTAAATTGTTTTGATTATCAGTGTTCTAGGAATTCTTTTTTTGCCTTTAGGGGTGGAGGTTAATGTAGAAGATAAAAAGACTTTCCTGGATAGAGACTTTTAGGAGGCCCAAGACACTTACAGAGTGCTAGAGTCTTTAGTGGTAAGGTAATTTGTGTGGTAAATCGCTATCGGTGGTACAGTGGGGGGCATATATTCAATAAAAAATTAGGAAGGGTGATTTCTTCCCAGGGAGAAGAATGATGCAGGTCAAAATCCTAGAATTCTGACAAAGATAACAACAGGTCATGAATATTAAGTGAAGAAAGTAATTTTAGGGAAAGAACCGATTTCTGAGGAAAAATAAAAGTTTAGTTTGGTGATAATATATGAAAAAAATGATTATACAGATGAAAACATGTTAATTAAAATACTTTTTCAATTTCAAGAAGTATATAAAGGATCCAGATTGGATGCTTATATTTAGGGGAAAGAATCCATACTGCCTATTTATTTATTTATTTTGGAAAAAATAATCAGTGAGCATTTTGGGTGTGTTTGTGTGTATCAGATAATTAAATCAGATAAAATATATTGAGGAAAAATAGTACATTATTGAGCTCAATAACCCTATTAAACTCTGATGTCGAAGTCTGGTAGAAAAACAGCATGGGTTAAGAGGCAGATGTAGTACTATTGGTGTGTGCTTTTATGTACATAAGTGGTAACTTCCCGGCAACTCCTCAAAAGTAGGTCTAAGGGGTGTGATAGAGCCGGGAGGGAGATATTGCTGAGAGCTACTTTGGTCCTTTGATTTACTCTGTTGTTGGAACACTCCTACTTTACCTGTTTTGTACAAAGTGTATCAAGGCTGTGGAAACATTAATGGTATCAGTCCCTTGTGGACCTTGTGAGAAAGAAATGAACGGTAATCTCTCTCTCTCTTCTCTCGCTATAATGTGATAAAGAAATATGAGGTTGTAGATTCTGAAGGATTTAAAAATATATACTTATTGTCATTGTTTATCAAAATGCTAATAAATCAGTTCAACATCTAGAGTTAACAAATTTAATATGTATACCAATGCTAAATAGATTGTTAGGGTGGAGTAATTCCAAACGTGTGCGTGCATGTGTGTGTGTGTTTGTGTGTGTGTCTGTGTGTGTGTGTGTGTATGTGTGTCTGAAAGGATTCCTGAAAGAGTGTAATTCAACTTTCCTGAATTCTGTCTTTTGATACATTAGTTCACTGGATCCGCAAAACTGAGATCAAGACTCGGGACCATGGTGCAACCAGCTGCTCTCCTTAGATAAAATTTCTATCTTGCCTCTAACACAGTTTACATATTTTAGTTTTTCTGGCAGAGCATTTTTCTTCATATGATTTCCACAGAATGTTAAAACAGAATAGAAATAAAACTTTTTAATATTTATTCTTAAATTATATCTTCAAAATGAGTCATAACTGTTTTTGTTTACACATAGATTTTTGAGATTCATTGAACTATTGAGGTCTAAGAGTAAATTACAATGCTTATATTAGAGAAGCTTGTTTTTCTGAACATCTCAGAGCCGACTGTGAGAGACACTAGGGATTAAGGAGGAAACAAACTTAGATATCAAAAATTAACAACAGGAAAACAATCAGCTTGAATTACCAGATGAGAGAGAGAGGAAGTCACCAAGGGAGAAAGTAGGAAAAAGTGGGTGATACCAAAGCAGAGATGCGCCACAATATGTATACACAGAAAGAACAAGGCCAGCTTGGCATCTTATTTTTCAATTTAAATTTTTTTTATTTCCATAGGTTTTTGGGAAACAGGTGGTGTTTGATTATATGAATAAGTTATTTAGTAGCGATTTGTAAGATTTTGGTGCACCCATCACCGGAGCAGTATACACTATACCCAATTTATAGTCTTTTATCCCTCGTCCCCTTGCCACCTGTTTCCCTAAGTCCCCAAAGTCCATTGTATTATTCTTATGCCTTTGCATCCTCATGACTTAGCTCCCACTTATGAGTGGGAACATACAATGTTAGGTTTTCCATTCTTGTGTTATTTCACTTAGAATAACGTTCTCCAATTCCATCCAGGTTGCTGCAAATGCCATTATTTCATTCCTTTTTATGGTTGAATAGTATTCCATAGCGTGTGTGTGTGTGTGTGTTGTGTGTGTGTGTTTATGTGTGTGTATATCTATATCTATATCTATCCATCTATCTATCTATATCAATTTCTTTACCCACTCATTGATTGACAGGCATTTGAGCTGGCTCCATAATTTTTTTTTTTTGCAATTGCAAATTGTGCTGCTACAAACATGTGTGTGCAAGTATCATTTTTGTATCATGATTTCTTTTCCTCTGGGTAGATACCCAGTAGTGGGACTGCTGGATCAAGTGGTAGTTCTACTTTTAGGTCTTTAAGGGATCTCCACACTCTTTTCCATAGTGGTTGTACTAGTTTACATTCCCAGCAGCAGTGTAAAAGTGTTTTCTTTTCACTGCACCCGCACCAACATCTATTTTTTTTTTTTAATTTTTGATTATGGCCATTCTTTCATGAGTAAAGTGGTATCACATTTTGGTTTTGATTTGCATTTCCCTGATAATTAGTGATATTGAGCAATTTTTCATATGTTTCTTGGCCATTTGTGTATCTTGAAAGTTACAGAGAAATAATAGCTTTCTCTTGATAGAGAAAGACAGAGAGAGAGAATTGCAATTTGATTAGAATTACTGATTTTATCCTAATTATTATTGCTATTTTTCCCTAAGAATACTATCTCTTATTCAGTATTTGTAGATATCTAGGCAAGTGGGTTTTGACCAAGCAGTAATTGTGAGAAAGAGATAATACTGCAGCTAGAGTTCTGGAAGTTGGCAAGGACCTGAAGTACATCACCAGCAATGTCAAAACTGGAATTTATCCATGGTAGGATAATCATGTATGTGAAGTGATTCTGAGGCTAAAAAAGTAATATCAGCTGATCTAAATACTAGTACATTTTAAAAACAAGATTGCATTTGATGGGGAGTAATTAACTATGGATAATAAAAATAAAACATAATCTCCAAAAAAGAATAGTTATGTTGCAGAAATATACAGGATGTTGATTAGAAGATTTGATATATCTTCACTTCATACATCCCTACAGAATCATTTTATGGCTTTAAAAACTTTTATAACAGTTTGTAAAATATTTATTTTTATTCCCATAAGATACAGACAAATGCTATAGATGCTCTGTGAATTTTTTTTCTCTTTAGGTTGTCAAAGGCAAGAGGTATATGTATTAGTCATCATTTCCATCAATATCTATTAAGCATCTACTAGGTGTCTTTAGTGTTGGGCTGGTGTATAAAATTACCCATGTTTGAATATATTGAACTTGAGGTGCTAAATCACTTGGAAAAAACATCCAGAAAGTTTCACGGAAGCTGGATGCTCCAACTTTATTCTAGATGGGCTTCACTAACTTTAACTGAATTGATTCACTAATTTAAACTACCAATCTAACTGAATTGTTTTCACTATTGAATGAAAAAGATTTTGGATTAAGTAATTCTAATCATTCAATCATGCATAACAAGCAATATAAATTAGGTTTTATATATATAGCATATTTTATTAAATTTTCAATTATAACTACTACTCAATCTGACTATTGCATTATTAATTGTTTTCTGATATTTCAGAACATCAGAGACAAGTTATGTCTAATGGCTAACTTTTATGTTGATTTAGCACTTTTTAAATAAGGTTTACATGAATTGAATAAAAATATATAGGCCAATTTTGAGTTATAGAACAAATTTAATTTGAAAACTATCTTTGAAAATCTGAATAGCCAGTTTTGTATTTAAAATACATATTCATAATGTATACAGAAATTATTTATTCAATTCACCATGATGACACTTATTTTACAACCATGATAATGAATATTAATTTTAAAATTCAGAGGAATATGTACTACTTAAACAAGATATATACTTGACAGAATTTGAATGGAAGATAGATATTGCAATATATTAATTTTACATATTCCACTAAGATCAAGCAGTGATCTAATAAAAAAGGTATTATAACTCTTTTGACTTGCCATATACTTATTTAGAAAAGAAATCAGTTTTGAAAATGCAAAAACCATATAGATAAAACATTATTACAATCAACTTGCTTGTTGAAAACATTGACATCTTGACTAAGAAAATAAAATGTTTCTTATGTCAATTTGGCAGCAATTTTACTCCTGTAGAAAATGGCAGTACTTCACATGCCATTATTGAGTATTCAGGGACTTGGTTTTCTCAGCATCCTACAGAATCTTATACTGACCCACTACGGTATATTATCTTGATTTGGAGTACATGAAACATGAAAGTTCAGGAACCTATTCAGCATCTGCCATCCAAAGTTAAAGACAAGGTGCAAGTCCTTATAATTCTTACCACTTATAACGGTGCATGAAGACTGGCAGGTCACATTGTATGTTAGTCCATTTGAGTTACTTATAAAGAAACACCTGAGACTGGGTAATGTATAAAGAAAAGAAATCTATTTGGCTTACAGTTCTGCAGGCTGTACATGAAGCATACTGACAGCTTCTGCTTCTAGTGAGGGCCTCAGAAAAATTACAACATGGCAGAAGCCCAAAGGGACCAAGCATTTCCCTGATAATTTCCCAGGAGAAAGAGAGAGAAAGTGGGGAGGTCCCATACTATTTCATCAGCCAGATCTTGCATGAACTAACAGAGAACTCCCTCATTACCATGGGGAGGGCACCAAGCTATTCATGAGGGATCCACCCCCATGACTCAAACACCTCTCACCTCTAAAACTGGGGAATCACATTTCAACAAGAAATTTGAAGGGAACAAACATCCAAACTATATCACACTGAATCTTGGAGAAACATTATATCAGCATTTGATTGTACTACTCAAACCCATTTATCATCAAATTAGTAGGCCTATCTACCAGTAAGGCAAAAAGAAAGAGACGGTTCTTAAGCTAGTCCAAGCTGTAATCTACGCATCATAGACACTTGGGTCACTTACACTGGCGGCCCCAGTGTTGCTTGGGTTATCTGTAGTTGCTCAGAAATGCTATATGGAACCTGAAGCAAAGTAATAGGGTTGCTGCTATGCTGTTGGGATAGAAACAAGTATGCCATCAAATCAGGGAATTTTAAAGGTGCTTCTCAATTTGCCATGTTCGGTGCTAAAAGGTAATGTAAGACTACAACAACCTTATAAAGGATGGATAATCATGCAATAAAATATATTAGGGGTAATGAATCCAGGAAGTAGAAATATGAAATGATGGGTGGAAAAGTTATATTGCAAATCACCATCATGATTTCCTGATTCATTGGAGAAATCAGAATGGTGGTTACTATTTATATTTCTAATTGCTTTGTAGCATCATGTATCTACCCATGTACATTAATTAACATCCACCCGATTTTCTTACCCTAATTATTTTGTATATGGTATTTGTGAAGTTTATTTTCCCTGTGAGGTTTCCCATATTTTGTATTTTCAAGTAATATCAACCATGCTGATATTATTTAAAAGTATAAAATATGGGAAGTCTCGCAGGCAAAATAAAATTTCAAATTACTTTCATGTTACAGAATATCAAAGTGCTTATATGACTGAACTAGATGAGGAAGAAATATCATTAGAGATAGAAGCTGATGGTTTTGGAAACATTTTGTTTTGGCAAGAATGTGAACATGTTTTCATTTTTATAGGTGAAATTGTGTTTTCCTGAGACAGGATGGTGAAGCCTATTATTTTTGTTGCTAGAAAGTTCAGGTATGGAAAAGGGCTGCTTGTTCATACTGAAAAATTTATAAGTGGATTATAAAGACTGGAATGCTTAAAATATGTTCCAATCCTTTTTTGTATTGAGAGATTTCCATATATATCCTGCAGAGAATCTAATAAATTGCATTTCCCAATTTTCTTTGTCACCAGAATTTACTCATGTGACTTCGGTTATGCTAAACCAATGTTCCCTTATAAACTCATATTTGCTAGCAAGTTTATGAGGAAATAGGGCATGAGGCAACCTTCTTCTGGTTTGAAGAAGGTTATCAACAGTAGCAAGCTCCTGAAGTGATGATGGTAGCCACAGATGCTCCAGAGAGACAGAGACAGCAGAGTTCTCAGGTGAGTGACAGGCATAGTCTTTCCCCTGGGGGCATTTATGGAGAGTGTGCTTTTTTTTCCCTTAAAACCTCAGGTGAAAAATCTATTCCTTCAGTCCTTTAACAATCCAGTGAACTTTCTAAAATCCCTTTATAGATTCCTTCTGGCACACACTAGCTTAGTCTACAATGATGCACCCTCAGTAGTGTACTGCTTATTAGTTGTTGAACTTGGAGGAAATACTTTTGGTGTCTCTGAATTCCAGTTCCACTATCGGATAAGATGATATATAGGTGGGAATCTTGTGTTTTTAATACATGTTTGTTGAATTCTCTTGATGTACTTCTGTACACTGGTTATGTCGTATGATTCAGAATTCACAGGGTTCACCATAGTCCCTCAATGTCTCTATTACTTGGTTATCATTATTTACCTAGGACCAAAAATTAATGATGCATTTTCATCTTTCACATACAAATTATGTTAAACCATGTACAGACATAGAACATTAAAGTTAAAAACTTGGGCAGAACTAGAGAATAAGAAATTTAGAAAGATAGATGGCTGAAGCAATTTTCTGCCTTACCTACTTTTGTAGGTAAGGGCCTAAAGGCTATTGGGGTATTTAGTGCCAAACTGAGGATAGACTCATACATTTCTGAAGGTTTTATTTTATTTTTTTCTTACATAAGGTCAAATGGATAATTATGTTCCATCATGTACTTCCCTCCCACAGATTCTGCTGTTACTGTCCCGTTCCCTTGGAGGTGCTCAAGGGTGATAGCAGCTAAACTTTATTTCTTTTTATCAGTTAATTTGTAACTACTCTGTATAATCCATATCTAAATAAAAGGTTGAATTTTCCAGGACAATGCTGATATTATTCAAAAGTACAAAATACCAAAAGTTGCACAGGGAAAAAATAAAACTCATATATTTAAAAGGTGCAGGCATCATGCCATATCACAGTGCAGTAGAAACAAATGACTATGAATGACTTCCTGTGAGCTGTTTAGCCTCCCACAGACACAGTTTTCTCAACTGAAAATAGAGCGAGTCATCAGTTAAGATTTAGGGTAATTATATAGGGCAAAGTCCGAAGAGAAGTGCTCAGCAATATTCTTGGCAATAAGTGAGTGTTCTTAAGGGTTAGTTCCCTTATCCTGACCCTCAGGATCAATTAATAGTTTAACATCAATTATGGAAGATGTCAACTTACTTAAATAATTCAACAAAAGGAAAAAATTGAAATCAAAATCGTGAAAATATACCGGCAGTCTCATGTTCTTTGCAACATTATTTGCAATAGATAAGATCGAGAAACAACCTAAATATCAATCAGTAAATGAATGCGTAAAGAAATTATGTGTGTGTATTCACATAAATGGAAAATGGAATATTATTCCACAATAAAAATGGAAATCTTCTCATCTCAGACAACACAGATGGACAGGGAGGACATTATGCTAAGTGAAATGAATCAGACACAGAAAATCAAATAGCAGATCCTCTCACTTACATATAAAATCTAAAATAGTCAAACTCATGGAAGCAGAGAGTACAATGGTGGTTACCAGGATATATGCGGGTGGGGCCAAGAATGAAGAGTTGATGGTGAAAGGGTACAAAGGTTCGATTATGCAGGAAAATGAAGTTTGGAGATATATATATATGGTATATTAATGGCATAGTGCTTATTGCTAATAATACTGTTAGGTTGGTGCAAAAGCAATTGCGATTTTACCATTGAAAGTAATGTCAAAAACCACAATTACTTCTAAGATGATAGATTTTATGTTAAGTATTCTTATCACAAACTAATAATAATAAGGATGGGAGGAAAACTTTTGGAGGTGATGGAAATGTCTGTGAATTTGATGGTGGCAGTAGTTTCATGGGTGTGTATATGTGCTTATCCCCTCACTTGTCAAGTTGCATACATTAAATATGTACAGTGTCCTACATGGTAATCACGAGATTAATGTGAGATATGAAAGAACATGAGATGTGGCATTTCTTCTGACCAAATGAAAGATGAAAGAGATTACAGTACAAAAAGTCCTGGCTTTCCTATCAATGAACTGTATATCATTTTTGACAAGGCATATGCTACGTATGCCCTTAATTAGCTTCTCCTTCTGAGAAGTGAAGCATTTGGGTCATATAATATCAAAATCCCTTTCTGATATATGGAATTATATTAATTAATAACATACACACATTTCTCTATAGTTATTTGGATTTACTTTTTAGCATATGAAGGTATAATTTGTTTTATAATCTTTCAAATCTAATTTGAGATTTTAAAAATCAAATTTAGATGATGTAGCTCAGAAGTAGGTAACCATCTATTCTGTATTACTCTGAGTTAGCCTAAATTTCTGGTAAAAGGATCCTCATTTTTCTTACTTTTTATATGCAGTGTTATTATCACAGGGTCATTTTGTAATGATCTTTTCAGGATTCTAGTTCAGGGAAATAATTAGAAATAGAATAAAATTTGCTGGTCATTGCTCATACGTTCAAGTAGCTATTCCTTCTGCAAGTATTTTAAATGTAAACCACTAACATTCACTCTGCTGTATACTTGGGGGACAGCCTTGCTTTCTTCAGGTAAATTGCAGCTGGCAGACACAAAGTATTTTAACTTCCTGTCTAACTTCTTTTAAAATATTATCTGCATCTGTCCCTATCTTTGTGCCATCTCTTCTTGTCCCAGGTAATCTTCCTTTCAGTATACATCTTTATCTGAGATCTTGCTCAATCACATTTCCTCTGGGACTTCATCAATTTTCTTCTCTCTCTCTACTGAGAAATTCTAGTATGTTTGTTAAGAACCTGGATTTAGTCTAGCTCCACCACTGCTAGCTATGTGAACTTGGGCATGTTATTTAGAAGTCTGAGTCTGTTCCGGGAGGCGGAGGTTGCAGTGAGCTGAGATCGCGCCCGCCACAGCCTGGGCAACAAAAGCGAAAACTCCGAAACACATGCACACAAAAGTCTGCGTCTGTGTTTCCTCAGCTGTAAAATAGGATAATAATATAACCTCCCTAGTAAGGCATTTGGTGAGCATTAAACGAAATACTTATAAAGTACTTAGAAGGAGACCTTAATAAATTTTGGCTCTTATTTTATCTTTGAACTCTCTCTCTCTCCCCCGTCTCCCTCCCTCCCTCTCTCTCTCTCTCTTTCCCCACCAGTTATTTATTCTGAACATGTAAGCATAGAGTCTCTCCCACTGTAAAAATTCTACCATTTTGCTCTTTGTTTTTATTCAAATACTACCTTATTTTTTTCTTTTATTCTCATCTATGTGTATTAATACTTTACGAGAATTAATTTCACCCCACCTGTCACAAAATCCTACCTTTTTGCCGCCCATTTCTAAAACAATTCCTCTCCCATCTAGGTAACGGCCCTAACTCATGCTTTTGTTATTCCTCACCTCTCTTGTGCCAAAAGGCTTGTGCCTGCTTTGAAACAGAAGAATGACTTTATTCTAAAGAAACATATAATTTAGTAAAAAGAAAAGCCCTAACAAATCGAAGATATGGCAATACACACCTTGCAATGTCAATATTTCAAATTACAAGGTTTGATGACGTTCTTTTACTAGGAAATTTTAAAGGAAGAAACATGATGACAAATTCAAATACTGGGAAGCCTTCCATGTTAATTGTTGATTTATTGAGCCAGAAGGCAAGCCTGGATGGTCTGATAGTGCTGCTTACTAGAGGGACACAGCGTTTCCAACTTTTAATGCAATTTGCCCCTTGGAACTACTGGAAAGCTTATTTTATTTTGATGTTCCCCACATCCTGTAATGTTTATTTATTTAATAAACAGACCATGGATTTGGAAACAAAATAATCTATACAATAGAACCCTGTGAACATATTTTGTGACTCTTTGGCCACAGCATAAAGGAACTGAAAAAAATAGCATTAACCACAGAAAGATTCACGAATTCTGATATTGTTAATGGTTGTTATAAAGAATAATTTTAATTTATTTTGTGATATTGTTAATAGTTGTTATAAAGAATAATTTTAATTTATTTTGATAAGACATCTCTACATCTTTTATAATATTAATGGCTGTTACAATATCAGATACATATTTGGATTTGCAAGTCTTCTTACTTCAATTACTTATTAGACTCATGTTATATTTCTACTTATTGGTCCATGAAAAAGTTTATCAAATTAGTGTTCTATATCCCCTGCCTCTGTTTTTCCCACTAATGCATTAACCCTTTCAAATACAGATTTATCTTCCAAAACTTTGATAAAATGTCTCTGTTTGTTGAAGTCAGCCATTTAAATTATTGTATTTTTGGGGGGTAACATGAGGCTAACTCTCCCTGATCTCATTCTATTTATCCTCTTGTTGCTTTTTGATTTCTTGATATTGGTTTATTTTCTTCCTCATATTGGCAAAATTAGAGACAACTCACCAATTATTTTCTAATGTAAACATTAACATTTTAAAAATTCATTTTACATCCTACTAAATGTTATTTCATTCAAATTTTTCGATAAAAAAAGTTTCATTCCTGGAGTTGCACACTACCCAAAGTAGATATAAGATTATTAAATTATGAAATCCTAATACCTGCAGGCAAAGGGGGAAGGGCAAAGAGAAATTTGTATATTTAGGAAGTAATCAAAGGTACATGGACTTCTGATCAGTGTAGCATCAAGGTCAGGCTCATTTTGGAAGCTGTGCCTGACCAAAAGGCAAGAACCATAAAATCAGCCCACCAACAAAGTACCACTCAAGGACAATACTGAAGGAACTGAACCAAGGAGAATAAACAATGCAACGAAAGAAATAGAGGTATTTAGGGAGAGGACAGACTGCTGAGGAAGATGCAGAGCAGAAATGTGAACCACACTGCAAGTACAAAGAAGCTCTTCCTTGGTAATGAGTAACTGGCAGCGGTCACTGAAGTGTGAACATTCCACTTGCATTGTGTTTTTAATGAGAGAAGTACTTAGAGCTCAAAAGTGCAGCTGATGCCAACTAAAAAACTCATTTGCTCCATACAGATGAAGACATGGAGAATTTCCAGTAATTAATAACAAATAATCTTTTCCAAATATTATTTTCATTCACCATTCTCAGTTGGAAACAACAGAATCTACTCTAGCAGGATTGAAATGCAAGTGTTTATTAAAGGAAATGAGGGAGTTCACAGAATTTTCAGGAGGGTCAAAGAACCAGGCTTGGTGCTATTCAATTGGAAACAATGGAGCCAGGAGCTACACCCAAAAACATAGTGAGAATGTTCTAGCAAAAACACCACAAGTGCCATCGCTCACTGCCAGACATTGACAAGGATATTGATTGAACATCAGAAGTTCTGTTCACATGTTTGTGGCTATGACTTTATGCTGCCCCTTCCACATCCGGTTTTCATTTGAATGCATCTAATTGGTATAGCCTAGTGCATGCACCCACTTACTAGCCACAAGGAAGTGGGAGAAATTTGGTATTTGGAAATCATTTTGGAAGGCTGGGATGTGCAATGTATTAAAACTATCAAAATATTGAGGAGATGTTCAAAAGATGCCAGCCAGTAAGTATAACAGATGGTCAGCTAATCCCTGACACAAGAAAATGACCATTCATGGAAAGTTTATCCATAAAGAGACATCAAGAAGTGGACCAGAAGACAATCTAGAACTGAAAGATCAGAGCAGTCACCACAAACTAGACTAGAGGTCTTCAAACTGGAGTGCATGTTGGATTCTTTTGGAGGGCTTGTTAAATCACAGATTGCTTGGCACAGGCCCGTAAGTTTCCATTCAGAAGGCCTGGGGTCACACAGGAGATTCCACCGTTCTAACAAAGTCTCAGGTAACCTTGATAATGATAGTCCCAGGACCACACCCTGAGAACCCCTGGACTACTACACCATAAGCATTTCCTTGAGTAAATACTGGTTAAAGTTCTCACAAATTCAGTGTTTTTTTTTGTTGTTGTTGAGATGGAGTCTTGCTCTGTTGCCCAGGCTGCAGAACAGTGGTGCACTCTCAGCTCACTGCAACCTCCACCTCCCGGATTCAAGCAATTCTCCTGCCTCAGCCTCCCGAGAAGCTGGGACTACAGGTGCGTGCCATTGCACCCAGCTAATTTTTGTATTTTTAGTAGAGACTGGGTTTCATCATGTTGGTCAGGCTGGTTTAGAACTCCAGACCTCCTGATCTGCCTGCCTTGGCTTCCCAAAGTGCTGGGGTTACAGGCATGATCCACCACGCCTGACACAAATTCAGTCTTGATGTTGGATTGAAAGTCAGTTGAAAAAGTACAGGATAAATTGTCAGCAATTCTGTATTTTTGAATAAATACACTTAACTGTGCATTACTTTTCAATTAAACCTTTGATTATTTATGTGAATTCTTGGGTTACAGAATTCCTTCAAGGAATTCTAAAGTTGTGTATATGAACCAGATGTGTCCAATCTCATAGTCACTCTCAGAAACTCAGAAGCAAAGCAAGAACAGACCAGGAATGTTCCTATTGGGTGTATTACATGTCACAGTAACTAAAACTTTAAAATGATTTTATTATTTAGTTCAGGGTTCAGTAATTCCCAAGAGAAGGAATTGCAGCCTGCATACAAGTATTAATTTTACAAATTTTATAATTTTTTGAAACTAATTTATGGTGACAGGTATAATATTTTAAAAGTCATGTACAGATGAAGATCAATATACCCTATTTTTAAATTTTTTATAAATAATAGTTTATATATCTATGTGAGATACCTATATCTAATGAAAATGAAACATTTCTCTTGACGCACAATTTTCCTAGTAGATAGAGAAACCTACGTCTAGGGATTAAAATAAGGCTATGATATAACCTAAACTATCCTCAGTAGTTATTACTTTCATTATTTTTTATGATTCGTATTCTTCCCTCTAGTTTGTGCAATTGTTCAGAAAAAAACATTATGGTGAGGCTCACTGCCCTGTATTCTGATTGATGTTGTCACGTGTTATTATAATTGCCTTTCCTATGTTCCCAAATAGTAATAAAGTTTCAAAGTCACACATGACCATATGCCAATGAAAACAATATTTTCTTTTTCCATAAAATTTAGTATTATGCCTTTAATTTTTCTTGAGTCAAATGCAATAGTTTTAAAGAAAAGAAATTTTCCGTTTAAAAAATGTTTCTCAGTAAATTTTGAGGTTTAAAATTATTTTGTTCACAAATTTGAGAAAAATGCCATTTCTTAAAACACAGCATTCTTGATCAACTGGAGTTCTAACTGGATATATTTGGGTTTTCAGTTAGGTACATAAGCATGATAAATTATGCATTCATATTACCTATACTGCTGAATTTCTGCACCTTGAGATAATGGTTGGCCCCTGGTGATAATTACACAACAGATGGTTTTCCTGAAGCAGAACGACACATATCATGCAATTTAACCGTGAAGGAAATGGAGAGGGCTTATAAAAATAAATAGAGATAGACACCTGATAAGTGACTTAATACATAGCAATGTGTTGAGTCCGACACCGACATTCATTTTCTCCCCCTTAATTGGGCTGATTTTCATGGAAATCTCATAGGTAAGGATTTAAACAAGCCTGTTCTGACTGTAGCCCATCCTCGCGGGCTATGTGTACTTGTGAAAATCAAATATTTTGTTTTAATCTGCTTTTGCCATGGTTTTCAAAATACAATCTTAGCTCTTTTAGGTGACTGAAGCATGAACAATAACTTATTGATGGAAGGGGTTCAAAAGAGCTTTCTTTTGTTCGTCTAGAAAAACAAAATACCCTCTTTTTAAATAGCTTTATTGAAATATAATGCATATATTATGAAAGTCACCATTTATAGTATATAATTCAGTGCTTTTTAGTGCTTTCATACCATGTGGTTTTATATTCAGTGTTGTGCAACCATCATTACTACCATTTTCAACTTCCCCAAAAGAAATGTCATGCCCATTTGTAATTACTTCTCATAACCCCACTCCAATTCAATTCCTCCCTTCAGTTTTAAGCAATCATATCCTTTCAATCTTTGTAGATTTGCATTTTCTTGAAACTGCATATAAATAGAATCATACAATATGTGCTCATTTTTGCCTGGTTTCTTTCACTTAGCATAATATCGTCAAGGTCAATTCATGTTCTAGCATGTATCCATGCCTCATTTATTTTTATGGCCAAATAATACTCCATTATATGAATATATGCAATTTCAATTACCTATTTCTCAGTTAAAACACATTTTTTGCTATTATAAATAGCATTGCTATAAACATTAGTGTATATGCCTTTATAAATGTGGGACTTCCGTTTTCAATTCTCTTGTGTATATAGCAATGAGTACAATTGCTGGGTCATATGGTAACACTATGTTTAAAATTTGAGGAAACACTGAATTGTTTTCCAAAGTCATTACATCATTTTATATTCTCCCAACAAGGTACGAGGGTTCTAACTTCTTCATGTCCTCATTCACACTTGTTATTGACGGCCTTTTGATTTTATCCATCTGAGTGCATGTGAGGTGATACTGCATTATGGTTCTAATTTGCATTTCCCTAATGACTAATGATATTGCGCATGTGTCAATGTGCTTACTGTGTATCACGCTATACATCCTTTGTAGTATAATGTCTTATGTGTATAACTTGGACAACAACCTTCAAATAATTTGCCCATTTAAAAATTAACAAACTTTATTTTTTAGAGCAATTTCATATTTATAGCAAAATTGTACAATAAATGCAGAGAGTTCCCCATACTTTCCCTGTCCCCCCACACATATATAATCTCCCCAACATCCCACACGAGAGTGGTATATTCGTGACATTTGTTACACTCAGTGAACCTATATTGACACATCTTCACCTAAGTCCATAGATTACTTTAGAGTTCACGCTTGGTGTTTCACATCATATAATTTTTGGCACATGTATAATGACATGTATCCACCATAGCAGTGTATACTACGTAACAGTTTAACTGGCCTGAAAATCCTCTCTGTTCTAGCTATTCATTTCTCCCTCACCCCAAACCCCCATAACTACTTATATTTATACTGTCTCCACAATTTGCAATATCCAGAATGTCATATAGTTGGGATCATTTAGTATAGAAACTTTTCAGATTTGCTTCTTTCTTTTTTACTTTTTAAAATTTTTTGGAGATGGAATCTCGCTCTGTCCCCAGGCTGGAGTGCAATGGTTTGATCTCAGCTCACTGCAACCTCTGCCTCCTGGTTCAGGTGATTCTCCTGCCTCAGCATCCTGAGTAGCTGGGATTACAAGTATGCACCACCATGCTCAGCAAATTTTCATACTTTTAGTAGAGACAAGGTTTCACCATGTTGGCCTGGCTGGTCTCGAATTCCTGACCTCAAATGATCCATCTGCCTAGGCCTCCCAAAGTACTGGGATTACAGATGTGAGCTACCTCACTGGCCACTGCTTCTTTCTTTTAGTAATATGCATTTACATTTCATCCATGTCTTTTCATAGCTTGATAGCTCAATTATTCTTGGCACTGAATAATATTCTGTTGTTTGTACATATCATAGCTTATCCACTCACCAACTGTAGGGCATCTTGGTTGCTTCCAAGTTTTGGCAATTACAAATAAAGCTGTTATAAACATCCAGATGCAGATTTTTGTATGGAAGTAGGTTTTTGTTTCATTTAGGTAAGTACCAAAGAGCACAATTGCTGAATCTTACAGTGAAAGTATGTTTAGTTTTGTAGGAAATTGCCAAACTTTCTTCCACAGTTTTATACCCTTTTCACTCCCACCAGCAACGATGGAGAGTTCTTGTTTCTCTACATCCTCAATAGCATATGGTGTTGTCAGTGTTTAGAATTTTGGTCATTCTAATAGATGTGCAGAGGTATCTCACTGTTGTTTCAATTTGCAATTCCCTTATGACATACGATATCAAATATCTGTTCATATGCTTACTTGTCATCTGTATATCTTTGGTGAGGTATCTGTTCAGGTCCTTGCCCATTTTAAAATGGGCTTGTTCATTCTCTTGTGGAGTTCTAAGTGTTCTTTGTATGTTTTGGGTAATGGTCCTTTATCAAGTTTATCTTTTGCACATACTTTTTCCCAGTCTTTGGCTTGTCTTCTCATTCTCTTGACATTACCTTTTGCAAACAAGATGCTTTTAATTTTAATGAAGTCCAGCTTATCAATTATTTCTTTCATTGATCTGCCTTTGTTGTTCTATCTAAAAAGTCATCCCCATACAAAAGATCTTCTAGATTTTCTTCTATGTTATTTTTTAGAAGTTGTATAGTTTTGCATTTTGCATTTAACAGTTTTGAATTAATTTTTGTGAAGGGTGTAATGTCTGTGTCTAGATTCACTTCTTTTTTCACCTGCATAGTATATCTAGGTGTTTCAGCACCATTTGTTGAAAATTTTTGTTCAATTGCGTTACCTTTGTTCCTTTGTCAAAAATCAACTGGACATATTTACATGGATTTATTTATGGGCTTTCTATTCTGTTCTATTGATCTAGTTGTCTGTTCTTTTGCCAATGCCACATTGTCTTGTTTACTGTAGAATTACGTTAAGTCCTAAAGTGAAGTAGCATCAATCCTCCACTTTGTTTTTCTTCTTTAATTGGTATTTCTGAGTTTTTGCTCCTTCATATAAATATTGGAATCAGTTTATTGATATCCACAAACAAAACTTGCTGGAATGTTAATTAGGATGGCATCAAATGTATACAAGTTGATAATGATCTTCCTACCCATCAGTACAGACTATGTCGCTATCAGGATTTTTTTTTTTAATATTTTCATCAGAGTTTTGTAGATCTTCTCATATGGCCTTTATTTTATTAGATTAATATCTAAATATTTTATTTTCTGGGTGCTACTGAAAATGGTAAAATGTTCCTAACTTCAGATTACACATGCTCACTCCTGATATATACAAAAATGACTGACTTTTGTGTATTAACCACATATCTTGTAGTCTTATTACAATCACGTAGTAGTTCCTAGAGGGTTTTGTGTTCATTCTTTTAGATTTTCCACATAGATGATCATGTCATTTGTGAACAAAAATGATTTTATTTCTTTCTTCCTAATTTGTATAATTTTAAATTCCTTTTCATGTCTTATTGCATTAACTAGGACTTCTAGAATGGCTGAAAAATATGGTAAAGGGATATTTTTGCCTTATTCTTCATGTTAGCTGGAAAGTCTCTAGTTTCTTATTTTTAGGTTGATGTTATTTATAGGTATTTTGTAATTATTTTATGTCAGGATGAAAAGGTTTAATCTATTTCTAGCTTGCTGAGAGTTTTTACCATGAATAGGTGTTGAATTTTATCAAATGCTTTTTCTGCATCTAATTGATATGATTATGTGATTTATCATTTTTAACCTGTTGATGTGATAGGTTGCATTAGTTAACTGTACTCGATTATAGTGTATAACTTTTTTATACATTGTTAGATTTAATTTGCTGATATTTTGCTGAAAATGTTTGCATCTGTGGGTTCATGAGAACGTATTTCTTTCAATGTCTTTGTCGGTTTTAGATCTTAAAGTAATGCTGACATCATAGAATGAGTTAGGAGGTATTCCCTTTGATTCTCTCTTCTTTACTTATTCGTTCTATGATGTTATTTCTTTCTTTATGTAGATATCGCTTTCTGACCTATATCATTTTTCTTCTCTCTATAGAATTTCTGTTCACATTTCTTGCAAAGCAGTTCTACTGGTAACAAACTCATTTTTTTGTTTGAGGAAGTCCTTATTTCTCCTTCATTTTTGAAGGATTATGTCACAGGGTACAAAATTCTAGGTTGGTGGGTTTTCTCTCAACATTTTGAATATTTTGCTCTCTTCTTGCTTTCATGTTTTCTGAGAAGTCAGATATAATTCTTTGTTTCTATAGGTAATTTGTCACTTCTTTTTAAGACTTTTAATTTCATCTTTGATTTTCTGAAGTTTGAATGTAATATGCTAAGGTATAGTTGTTTTTGGCATGTATCCTTGTTAGTGTTCTGTGAATTTTCTGGATCTGTGGTTTGGTGTCTGATGTTAATTTTGGGAAAATCTGTGTTATTATTGCTTGAAATATTGCTTCTATTTCTTCTTTTCTTCTTTAGATATTTTCATTATGCAAGCATTGTATATTCTGTTGTTTTATTTTTTGATATTCTGGTTTGTTTATTCATTTTTCTCTTTGTTTTCAGTTTTGAAAGTTTTCGTCATATCCTCAAGCCCAGAGATTATTTCCTCAGTCATATCCAGTCTACCAATAAGCCCATTAAAGCGTTCTTTATTTCTGTAACAGTGTCTCTGATCTCTAGTATTTCTTTTTGATTCTTACTGTGAATTTTAATATCTCTTCTTACATTATTTATGTGCTTACATGTTGTCTATTTTTTTCATTAAAGCCCTTAGCACAGTATTCATAATTATTTTTTTAAATACTGGTCTAATAATTCAAACATTTCTGCCATATTTAACTCTGATTCTGATGCTCGTTCAGTTTCTTCAAAAAACTTTTTTTTCATTTTTAGTATGCCTTTTAATTTTTATTGAAAAGCAGATAAAATGTAAAAGAAATTGTGGCAAATGGGCCTTTATAATGCAGTAGCAATATATGGGGGAAGGGAAAGTATTCTGTAGTCTTATGTTAGGATTTAGTCTTTTGGTGAGCTTGTGCTCTTGGACTGAGACCTTCACCAATGCCTCCCAGTTTTTTCCTCTTTTGAGAGACATAGTGGCTAGAGGGGGCAGGAGTGTTTTATTTCCCTTCCTCCACATAAAGGCTAGAGAGGGCTAGATTTGGGTATGTTCCTTCCCCCGAGGCCAGTTAGGCTTTAATAAAAACCCCAGCAAATTAGGTTCTGTTAAAATATTTTCTCCTGAGAGCAGGCATTGTTAAGAAAAACAGAGTGTTCTGGGAAATTTCAAAATGGTTTCTTTTTTCTTACTCCTACCAGAAGCATGAGAGGATTTTTCTCCAGTATTCACTGCAAAAACCAGGTCATGTTCCAGGAAGTAAAGCTCATAAAAGTGTAGAGTTCCCGCAAGAGTTTTTAATTCTCAAACTTGTTCTCACTAAGCCTCCAGCAAATCATCAATTACAATTCAGATTTCCCTACCCCAGCACCTGTTCCCAAGGAGGTTGCTACTCCTGCGTTTCTGCTCCGCAAAGTTGTGATTCTCTGTTTTCACCTGTCTGTGTCTCCAAATTTTATGGCAGTGGTTTTGCATTGCGACCTCACTTTCCTGCCCTTCCTAAGAAAAATTGTTAATTTTTCAGTTTGTTCAGCCTCTTAATTATTGGAATAGAGCAGTGGCTTCTAAGCTCCTTAAATAACCCAACTAAAAAATGGACAGACTCCTTGAACCCGAAGTCTGCCCATTTTTTAGTTGGATTATTTGTCTTTCCATTACTAGGTTGTAAGAGGTCTTTCTATATTCTGGATATAATTTCCCTTATGATAGCAAGTATTTTCTTTTATTCTGAGTGTTTTCTTTTCACTTGCTTGATGATATTCTTTGCAGCAAGAAGTTTTTCATCTTATTAGAGGCAAAGTATCTATGTGTTTTCTTTTTTTGCTTGTGTCCTTCAGTGTTATATCTAAAAGAAATCACCTAGCTCAAGGGCACAAAGACTTACTCCTCTGTTTCCTTCTACAAATTGTATAATTTTGAGTTAATAATCATTAAATTTTTTTATGTGTAGTATAACGTATGGGTCCAACTTTATTTCTTGCATGTGGTTATCCAGTTGCCTCAGCACCACTGTTAAGAGATGACTATTGAATTGACAATTGCCTCATGATAGATGATACATAAGGCATATGAGAATTTATATATAAGATAAAGGATATGGAATCTAAATAGTAAATATTAGGTTGATGCAAATGTAACTGTGGTTTTTGCCATTACAAGTGTATTGTACTGTCTCCAATCTTGGCCTTTTGGTTCTCAGATCTAGTCTTTTCTCCTGTATTGTAGTAGGGCTAAACCTTAGCATAACTCCCATTGCTAAATATGGTAAAAGGCAACAACAGAAAGTCCTGGAACGGGAGAAAGGGACTAGCTTCTCTCTGTAGTTTGCAGCATCTGTAAAAGCAGTTATGTCTTCTTGCTGTTGCAGGCTTTGATGGACAGATGTGTCTTCATGTCAGCTTCTGCTTGGTCCTTGGAACACTGGATCAACACTCTCTAAATTCCAGCAATACATTTGCTTTTTAGTCCAGGGATGGTAGCAGCTTCTTTGTGAATTTCTAGGTCATCTCCTTGTCCCGTTTGCACTTTTAACTTTATAATCACCTGTGTAATTAATCCCTTGTATTGAAACCTTTCTTCTTGAAAATGTAGAGTAGTTGCCTTTTCTTGTTTATATCCTAATTGTACTGCCATCTACCAGTAGTGAAACCAGGGGGGTAAATCTAGGAAGACAAGTTTCCTAATATGTCTTCTCTGATTTCTTATCCTGCTTTGCATCTATTTCTCAAGATAGGGCCATACAAATTTTATCTCAGGCTCAATCAAACCTTCAGAATCTAGTGTCAATTCCATCCACGGTTTAGGGATTCAGAAAACTTCTAACAGAGGGTACAGAGTCAATCAAGACTTGCATCCAAGAATAGCAATTTAGGGAACTGAAAGATCGTCATGAGCAAATGTCAGTAAGAGCGTACAGGCAGATCATGTGGATGGGGACAAACAGTGAAGGCTCTTGCATGTAAACATAAGGAGCTTACCATTCATCCTGTTGAAAAAGGCAACCTTCTAATGGGGGAGTAATCAGTATTTTTTCTTTAAATTATCAGGCATTGGACATTTAATGTGGTGAATGAATAAAAAGCTTTTCAATCTTCAAAACTCTCTTTATTATGCAAATATGAAGTAGGAAAAGTAACATCTAAACCATATTTGCAAATATTTTTTCACAACTGACCTTCAAGTTTATTATGCACCTGGTATTTGAAGTCATAAGCAGAGAGATGCAGAGTAATCATGATTCCTTTGCAACAGTTTTTTCAGGACAGTTTATTATTTTGTGTTTTAAAAAACCAGCTACATTTTCCTGTGCAGTTTAGAAGAAAAAATCTGGTTGAGCAAGATTTCGGTTTTTGTCCTAAATTATTTCGCTGAACACATATGAAAATAAGGGAAAAATACCTGCCAGATAAGAAACCAAGTTTATGATTCTAAAAATTCCAAAAGCATGTCCATATTTAGCACCTGCATTCATTATATACCACATTGATCTATTAAGTAAGTATGATCACATAAAACATATGCAGCTGAAAATCTCAACCTTCCCAAGACTGCTTCATTTGACAATTTTTCTGGAGTATCCATGTTTTTTGAAAGTGAACATTATATTGAATGAATATATCATGCAAATGATTTATTCTTTTTAATCACTATTGAATTGCAGCTTCCTTATTTAGGAATGAAACTCTTCAGTTTGACAGAATTTTTTTTGACTTGATAAGGAGTACATGTTATTAACTTTGATATGTACATTTTTCATGTCAAAATATACTGGTTTTAAAATTTACATTGCAACTATCTTTGTATATTTTATTTATAATATGAATAATATATATTTAAGTTTATACAAAAAAATACACACTTTGAAAGCTAGCTAACTAATCTTGAGTTCTTTGTTACAAGTATAAAGCATATAAAATGATTTTCTTCATTTTTACTAATTTAACTTATTTATGTCCTTTGTAAATTACTTCAGCTATTTTACATTTGATTTCTCTGTTCAATATCTCAGAAGAATAAAAGTAAAAAATACTATAACTTGTTCACTATAAAACTAGGTTTTTTCTACAAAAAGTTTTAAAGGGGATAGTGATTGTTATAGTTATTTTATTTTCATGCATCAAAGACTACAATGGGAATAAAAGTTCAAATTATAAAATTAAAATTTTGTCCTAGAGCTATACATTTTAATACAGGAAGTGTCATTATGTTTCATTTTACATTTTGATACTTTTAATACTTTATAATTTTTGCCAATTAAAACTTAAAATATTGATAGCTATTTTCTCTCTCTGTCTCACTTTTACTTTCTGTATTTCTTTGACATTGAAAATTGATTTACTAATTAATACTCCCTCCAAATTATGCCTCTGAAAATATATTTAGTAAAACATAATAGTAATAAATGTAGGTCTTTAAGTTTTTCATCAATCCACTTTGCTAAGATTTAGATAAACTGCTATTTTTAAAAGACAGAACTCTTTACACTTGTAAATATATCTGATTTTATACATTTAAATATAACCATTAAAAATTTAAGCAAAGGAAACTTAGCAGCAAGCCTTCTTAGTATTTTCCTGGCTGGATTCTAAGTATACCAATACTGGTACATTTAGAAAGCCTGTTCCTTTGGTGAATAAGCTCAGAAGATATCAGCTAATAATTGCTTTAAATGTGCCAGCAGACGTTTCAGTTATCTCAATAATAGGTTTACAAACTATTAATTTTGTAATTCGGTCAAGTCTTAAAAATGCTCAAAGACTTTAAAGAGGTGTTGACATTGCATTTAAGGTATATCTACCCTTCCCACTACATGGCCACTTTCCTTCATCAAATATGCCATGTTTTGGTTCTCAATTCCCTTATCTTAAATGAAAGATTGTGCAAGGACTTTAATTTTTTTTTTTCTACTTTGAGCCCTTAGGATTCCATGATCCCTGTGCTAAAAATTATTAGCTAAATAGATAAATCTCTGGAACAGAGACTTTTGAGGTAATTTTCCAAACTGGGACACTAAAATTCATACACTGACAAACATGAATAAAATCTATGCTCACTGACCTTTATTCCTCTGCCATATACTTCAGGTACAATTCTCCATTGTGTGGTATGTGTCTATGAACAATATTTCTCTTTTCATTCTTTTTAATTAGATTTCTTTGACCCTTGCACTAGCTAGAAATGACAGTTCTTACCTTGACTAGAAATGTTTTACTTATCTCTCACTCCACTTAGAAGTGTTTTACTTATTATTTGAGCTATTCAGTCTTTCAAAAAAATTCATTTATCATCAGATATGTCTAAGACACTGAAAACAAAATTCTGAGATAAAATATTGATAGTTTCTGCAGTCAAGGAAGTTTTAGCTTATTATTTGTGTAATTCATGAAACCATAAATTACACAATAGATTATTGAAACATCAATAGTGCTACAAGTGAGAGATGCGTGATATATTTAAGTTATGAGGCCTACTTTGGGAAAGTCAAGGACCAGATGCCTGAGGAGTGATCATTGAGTTAAGTTATAAAGAAAGAAGAGGAATTAACTAGAGAAAGAGGAGGGAAGGTCAATCTAGGAAGAGAACATGGAAGCCACAAGGCCAAGGACCTGAAATGCCCTGTGTTTTGGAGCAGGGGGAATGAAGGCAATGTTGAACATGATGATTTCCGTTATATAATCTGGAATCAGGCCCTTTAGGAGATGTCCAATATGTTGGCTTTTACATTAAAGAATAATGCAAGTGGTTATGTAGGGAGGCACAGAGTAAGACTTTTAAAACTTTGAAGATGTTCCAAATTTTCAAGAGCTCAGCCTGCCTAAGCCAGAATGGATGTGAGAGTGCTTTCCATAGCCTAGGTAGGGAATAATGGCCTTTAAACTAAAATAGTGGCAGTTTACATAGATGCATGTCAATGAAGTCTAAGAATAATCAGGAAGTGCATTTTACAGGACTAAGTGTTTGCATAGATACCAGAGGACACTAAGATGGAGCTATCAGACTGTGCCCCCCAGGTCCCAGCTTGAGGAATGTCATTCCATGTAATAGGGCATGGCAAGGAAGAGGGCCAGGTAGAACGAACACAGCCCTCCCTTTGTGCTTCTTCAGAAAATGAGTCTGCATCCTTTTGATATTTATTTCCATCCAATTTTGTTAAGCTTGTACCGCTGTGTACATTCAGATTAGAGCCATATAGCTGTGTGCTGCATGATATCTTATAGTCAGTTCAAGAAGTACTTACCTATAAAATCAGAGAGGCTATTAGAAGTAAGAGTTAATAATTTTGGCCTTGGAATCTATGTATATTAGTGACTTTCTAAAAGTTACACAACTAGTAAGTACTCTAAGTTGGATTTAAATATAACATGTATTTACTCTTATGGACAAACAGGATGAAGCCATTTTCTGTATTTTCTTCTATAGGCTGGAAATATTTTTAACTCTTTGTGAAGCTACATACTTTTTAACACTCTGTATCAACAAATAGCTTTAGTTAGGAATTCTGTCCCTTTTCCAGTCTCTTCCTTAGAGCTGTCTGTTGGGCTCTATGGTGGGCTGAACAATGGACCAGCAAATATGTCCAGGACACATGAATGATACCTTACATAGTAAAAGGGACTTTAGAAATGTGATTAAGCTAGGAATCATGCAGTCATGAGATTAACCTAGCTCATCAGATTTGTCTGATGTAATCACAATTTTTCTTATAAATTAGTAGCAAAGTCAATAGCAGGTGATATGACATAACAAAGAAGCAAAAGTTGGAAATAAGGCAAGGTAGGGGCTATGAACCAAGGCATGCCAGCAGCCTCTAGAGGCTGTAAGAGACATGGAACAGATTCCTTCCCTAGAGCCTCCAGAAGGAACCAGCCATGCTGTTTTCTTGATTTTAGTCCTACAAGACTCATTTAAGAGTTCTGATCTCCAGACCTACAGGCTAATAATTTTGTTATTTTAAGATTCTAAGATTGTGATAAGTTTTTGCGGCAAAAATAGGAAATCAGTGTAGGTTCTGTCAGATCTATAACTTCTTAGTACTTGCATATAGACATGTAAAACTAAATTTAGCATCCACTCCTTCCTACCCATCACCACAGCAAATTGCCAGTCTTCCCAATATCCTTGGTATCATCAATGACATTAATTCTCTCAGAGTTGTGTTTATGCTTTCTGTTTCATATATATTTCTAGCAAAAGTCTTGAGACTCTTCTTTTTCAAAAAATTAATATCATTCACTTCATATTCTCTACTATAAAATATAAGAACAGAGAACACAAATGACTATCTTTTTATTCTGATATGGTATTCAGGGCCAACATTAACTTGTTTCACAAAGATTTCCTTCTGAGTCCTTCTATTGTAGCCATTATGGGCTTTGTATTTCTCCCATTATCTGCGTTATTTGTTTCCTTTTTGTTTTTTGTTCCCTGCTGATGTTACTCTATCTCCTCCTTAGCCATATTCATCATTATATTACATTCAGGAAACAAATGGTAAATAATTTGTTAAAAGACAAGTAAACGAAATGTTTTTAATAAAAGTTCAAAATAGATTTCTTCCAAGATGCTTCTTCTGAACCAATATATTATTTCATAACATCATTATTAGCATTATTCTATGTATTTTATTATTTAATCTTTATTTATCTACATTCAGCTGTTTCAGAAAGTTTTTATTTTCTCTCCAACTCAGCTGTTATTCCATAAAAGTAACATGCAGCAGTACTCTATATTCATATTCACTTTCCTAAATATACTTATTAATCACATATTTTGTGACAAATGCTAACGATATGCAATAAACAAGACAGATACCATTCTTCTCCTCGTGAAATTTGAAGTATGTGCTTTTCTTTGGTTCTATAACTTTAGAATGTATATAGTGGTGAATTTGTTTCCCAAGACTGCCTTCATAAATTACCACAAACGAGATGGCTTAAATCAACAGAAATTTATTCTCTCACAGCTCTGCATGCCAGAGGATCAAAATCCAGGCATCAGCAAGCTCGATTTCTTCTGAGAGCTCTTAGGGAGAGTCTCTTCCCTACCTCTCTCCTGTCTTCTGTGGCTGCTGGCAATACTTGGTAGTTCTTGGCTTATAGCTTGGCTTACCACTTCAGTCCTTGCCTCTGTCATTGCACTGACCTCTGCCTGTGTGTCTCTGTATTCAGGTATTGCTTTACTCTTCTTTTAAGGACACCAGTCAAACTGGATTAGGGCTCATCCTAACTCAGCATGACTTCGTCTTAACTTAATTCCATCTGCAAATAACTTATTTCTAAATAAGGTTCACAGATTCTGGGGTTTAGGATCGAACATATCTTTTGAGGGGACACAATTCAACGCACAACATTTGTTTATAATCTCTGGTAATATAAGATTAATATATGTCAATGTTTGCTGAATTTCCAAGCACAAGATAAAAGTCTATGAGAATGAATATATTGCCAGAAATTATAAAAGCAACTATTTAGCAAAAACAGAAATGCAAATGTTGAGGCCAAAAATACAAATTCTCATCTGCTATTTGGATTGAACAATCTATTATAATTAGTTTGTTTTTCTATGTAATAAATATACATTTGTTTTTTCTTTCTAACTGAGTAGACCATATGGCCCTCAGTTTTATAAGTCCCTATTTTAGCTATTTCTACATCATCCATGTGTAAGAAACAATACCAATATTTCTTTGATTTTTATCAATATAAGCAGTTAAAAAGGTTGCAAAAGCAAATAAAATAAATACACTTTAAAAAACATCAAACTCAATATTTGTTTATATATGATAAACTTTCAGAAATATCAATTTAAATTGACCCAAAATTTATTAGAATGTCTGGTAACATTAAACAGTCTATGAAAGAAAAAAATGCAATTAAAATATTTAAATGTAGTAGATTATTAATAAAAAAAATATATATAAATATATAGAAAAGTGTATGCAATATTTGAAATGAATAATGAAGCAAAACCATAGATACCGACTATATAGAATGATACAAAAATATTAGATACTACATAAGAAAAATTAATTAGATAACTGTTAACTGGAAGGCTATAAATTATTATAAATAATCCATGAAGAAGTATTAAATAGAAAATAATATATAGAAATAATTGAAAAATTGATTAAAGGCCTAGCGTTTAACATGAGTTTACTGTTGAGCTATATCTACTCTTAACAAAAACTCAGTGATCATTTAAAAAGTTTAGATACTGGGAAAAGACAAAAAGCTCCTTAATTTATTTTGGAAGCATAGTTTTAATAGGAAAGCCTGTAAAGATTAAAAAGAAAAAGAGGAAAAATATAGCCCAATATTCCTTAAGTATTCATATCTCAAAGCCCAAATCAAATATAGGAAAACTCAGTTCAAGCAGGAAAATAACAGAATACAATATTATATTCTTAGTTGATTAGTGTGCTTCAATATCATAAAATATATTACATTTTTAATTGTATCCAGTAAATTAAAATATATAAGCCACATATTTATAACAATATATGCTGGTAATTACTAAATCCCAAGTGAACTATAAATATAAAGATACTTTTTGAGTATGGTGAAATCATTTAACACAAAACAACAACAAGGATCTTTCAAAACTGGGAAATGATAATTAAGAAAGCAGTACAATCACCATTTTCCAATTGTTGTATGAGGTATGCAAAATAAATTGAGATAAAAAATAATGATTTCAATAAATACTAAAAAAAGACAAATACTCTAATGATGAATTGTGGCAATGAGTACCTAGGAAAGCCTGAAGACTCTAGTAAAGATTTACAGAGTTAATAAGTAATTGTGATAAAGTGACAGAGCATAGTACCCCCAAAATCATTAGCTGCAGTGATATTAAAGAGTTATACTAGTGTTAGCTAGCTGGAAATAGCTAGTTCAAAATAAAAGAAAAACAATAAAATATTTAAGAGTAGATTTAACATAAAAGTAAATAAACTCTAATTGAATAAAATTATAGTATCTCATTGGAGGATACAAAACATGATATTCAGATATATTACATTATTGATTGTGAAGTCATAAAATAAAAATGCCAACTCTTGCAAAATCAATGTATTAATTTAATACACTTAGAAGAAGTATCCTTAGGGTTTTGTGCTCATTGAATTTGTTCTTATTTTTGTTGTTTTGGCAATTGGACATTAGTTTACAGTGAATGTGCAAGAAGATATATCAAAAATGTCCAGAAAATTATGAAGAAGATTTGTCTTACTTGGCATTAAAAAATAAACAATATGGTCTAACATATCAAGAACTAAATAGACAAAGAATTAGATAGACAAGAAATGGATGCCACATGTTTAGGTATGTATTTACATGTTTGTGTGTGTATGTGTGGGTGAGAGAGAGGGGAGGCATTTAATTATATAGATAACACAATATTTTATTTTATAAAACTGCAAAGCTATCTTAAAGAAAATAAATATGAATTTCTGTTTGTCTTGGTCCAAAAGAATAAATTCTATGCTCATTAATGCTTTATATATGTGAAATAAAATAGCATTTGTTTCCACAGGTGCAAGTACCAGGTATCAGAATTAACCTTACTATGGACAATAGCGCTAGATAAAATATATGAAAATATATAAACTATCATCATAAATGCATTGAAAGAACTGGAATAATGCTTGAAAACTGCTGAGAGTGGATGTTAAGAGTTCTTTCCACAAAAATGATAACCATGTGAAGTAATTAGCATTTAACCATTCCACACTTCAAAAAATGATGTTGTGCCTGATAAATATATACAATTTTATCTGTCAATTAAAAACTAAATAAAATTAAACATTATTTTAAAAAGAGGAAAAATAAACAAGCAGCTAAAAATAAGATAAAAGCAGGAACTGAAGACATCAAAGCTGATTTGACATTGAAGACATTTGGTGAACTAAAAAACATGAACTTGAGGTTTTATGACTTTGTAAATTTCAGGGGCAAGAACACAAAGCCAGAGTCAATTTAGATTACAGAAATCCAAGAAATATACCCATATGAAAAAAATAAGTCAGGTGAAAATAAATATTTTTCAGTAAGTGAAACCTGGACAATTATCCACAAAGAAGAAAAAACATGAAAATGTTCCTGTGCCTTATATATCATGCTCAAATCTGTATTTCAAGTAGATTACACACTTACACAGGAAAGGAGAAACTATAAAAACTTTGGGTTAAAATCTAGAAAATTTTAGGATCACATGGAATGAAAGTATTAAAAGCCAGATTGTAAGAAAAGTAGTCATAAATTTGATTACATTTAATTTAAGAGCTTCTATTCATCAAAGTGCACTGAAGAGTGAAAGATGAAAGAAAAAAGAAAGGAGGGAAGGAGAAAAGGAGGGAAGGAGGAAAGAAGGAAGGAAGGAAGGAAGGAAAAAATACAAATCAGGAAGATGGAGACACACTTTCTACTGAAATATGTGCTAAATTTATGCAGTAGTTTACAGACGAGGAAGGCAAAAATAATAATTGTGAAAATACTCTCATTTGCTCATCTGCCCTCCATCAGTTCCTTCCCAGTCACTCTGACCTCTTCTTCATTGTTGGAACATTCTTATTAGGTGTCAAGGCCCTTTTAAGTAAATCAGTAAGATTGAAGCTATAAAGGAATCTATAGATACCTTTGACTGCCCAAAATGATGGAATAAAGGAATAAATACATGAATAAATAAATGAACTTGAAAATATAACATAAACTCAAAAAACAAATGGAAGATTGGGATATTTGTAAATCAATACATGATAAAGTATTAATGTCCTTAAAATACAGAGGACTATCTATCAAATAGCAAAATGAGTGAAAGATATGCTTACTTAACTTTTACACATGCCAGTCCAAAGAGGAAATTTAAAAATGAAAATTATGCTCAACCTTTCGTGTATCTTGTGAAATGCAAATGCAAATAAGAATAAAATGCACTGACACAAGAACAGAAAATCAAACACCGCATGTTCTCACTCATAGGCGGGTGTTGAACAATGGGAACACATGGACACAGGGAGGGGGAGTATCACACACTGGGGTCTGTCGGGGGGAAAAAGGGGAGGGATAGTGGGGGGGTGGGGAGTTGGGGGAGGGATAGCATGGGGAGAAATGCCAGATATAGGTGATGGGGAGGAAGGCAGCAAATCACACTGCCATGTGTGTACCTATGCAACAATCTTCCATGTTCTTCACATGTACCCCCAAACCTAAAATGCAATAAAAAAAAAAGAATAAAATGCAATTTCTCCAAAGTTAGATTGACAAGGTTAAATAAAGTAACATTTCTTGCTCTTTCAAATTGGGGGTGCATGGCATTGACACAAGGTAGAAATGTGAATTATTTCAACTATTATGGGGGAGGGAAGCAAGCCAGAAATATGTATTTACGTAAAACATATCATTTTATCCAGATTCCTAGTCAGAGTAATGCTTCTCATAGAAACAGAAACTCAGGACATATGAGTGTTATCTTTAAGAATTGTGGCATTGTTTGCAGACACACAAAAAATTTAAGTTATATAAGGGTGCATTATTAAATCTGTTGAATAAATGTGGCCCAATTAGACAATGGAAAATTAATCAGTCTTTAAAAATAATGCATTAGAACCATGATAGTCATGGGAATTCCATAATGTATTAAGTGAGAAAAGTGAAAGGTAGAGAAGTGTACATATATAGTATATTCTCATAATTATAAAACAATAACAAAAGAATAACATGTATACACAAGTAAGTGATTTGCATGTGTATGGGGAAAATAATGAAAGACAGAAAAAATAGGGGTTTTTTTTGTCTTTTTAAAAGTTAAGTGTTTGGCAGAAAGCAGGGTGGCTGCAAATAGAGAGGCAGGTGGTAGAACACATAAAAAGAAGGAATCTCAGACTTTTCTTGTAGTTTCCACAGCATCTAACATGCAGTCAAATGGATAAAGCATACATAAAGTATTTAGATTAACCGTAGAAGGAAAATGCTATCAACAATAATATAATGTATACATATTGAATAGACACATAGGAAGGAATTAATTTACACAAATCTAAACTAATTTTAAAGTATAAAATTGTATAAAATGTGTTTTTGTATTTTTGTTATCTCAAATGACCATCTATAATGATTTGTTTTACAAAAAAAACCCAAATAGATATCACAATACTTGGCCAGATAATTTAGCTGTGAAAAAGAAATCCCTTAGGGGCCAATTAGCCTTGATCTATTTGTTCTATGATGAAAAACTTTACTAGAAGACTGGGACAGTCTCAGCTATGTCAAAACCATATGATTTAGGCATAAGGGAGAATTTGTGAGGGCATAAGACACAAAACCAATCCTTTACTACAAGATGGGGAAGGTAAGAAAGAGAAGGAGAAAAGAGAATAAGGAAAATAAAATAAAAGCAATCAATCCAGTGTAATAACAGTAAGATGCAATGATCGATGAGTTCTTGATATGCTGGCAAGTGTCTTTAAGAGCAAAATATCTATTACTTGATCCTTTTCCTGAAGAAAAGTTTGAATTGATACTGTTACCTATATTGTAAATAAAAAGGACTATTCAATGTAAGTAATTTGCCTTACATCACAGTCAATGAAGGGTAGAACAGGATTCCCAGCCTAAAGCTAGTGAATATAATCCTTATACCGTAGCTATGACACACCAATACTGCCTGGATTCCCTTCATATGTTTTCTAGGCTGCTCTAGTATTTTCTTAAACTAGCTTACTTGATTTTTGAGTTCGTGCATTTGAATTTCCCCCACAGCTCCCATAGCATACACATGTGTGTATGCACAGGCACCCACACACACACATACACAGGTTCTACACCACACTACCCCAGCAATAACCAGTCTTAACATTTTGAGATTTATTCTTTTAGTCTTTCTCATTTTTTAAATTAATGAGTGGTTAAACTTGGTGGGCTTTCCTAGTAATTAGCTGTCATTGCACAGGAAGCCAGGCCCTGGAAGTCTGGAAGAGCACTAGATACATGTTGATGGAGACCTGTACTTAGTAAAAGTCCGGAGCACTAAATCTTCAGGGAGAATACAGGACAAAACAAACCATGGAGAGAAGGGGGCTGGATCACCAAAGGACAACATGAGAGCCCACGGGGTTGGTGGGCAGTTGGACATCAGTATCTGGAAGTAAAGAGGCTGCAGAAAAAAGAGCACGGTAACTCTGGATGCTTTCCAAAAGTAACCTCACATTTACACAAACTGAGTTCAACCTACTATTAAGCCGCTAAATTAACAGACTCAAGCATGAAAACCAATGAAACAACAAACTGAATAGTAGCTTCATCTGACAGTCATTTTGATAAAATTTTGAGGATTAGAATTTCTATGTAGATGGGAAATCAAACTTTCCTTTTCCATACCCAACTCCATCTCATCTTAAAAAAAAATGTATGCACAATTATGTCTATTTTCCTAATGTCAGAAAACCAAAGGTCAGAAACATTTCGAATAGGTCTCTTATTTCCTTGTTAAAAGCCAGCAATGAATTTTTGAAAAATGTAGCATAATCCTTATATCAAGTGTCTCAGTGACATAATGGATCTCATTTATCTTCCAGGAATATTACATTTCTTTTGACTGAAACTTTTGTTTCTACAAATGCCTCTTGAAGGCAGATTTGTCATCTGTTAGTTATCATCTTTCGTAATTTTCTTTTAGTCCCATCTCTGTTCACTGGTGAAATATTATTTGTTCTACATTCACAGTATCTGTTATTCATCTACAAATTACTCAACTTCTCTCCTTCCACTATCCTAATTCGAATGTCAGAAACTCGAGGAAGCTACAGGAGTCTCCCCATAGTTTTCCTTAGCTGTCATCTTTTCCTGCTTTGAGTACATTCTGAGTGTACTTCCGGAGCTACCAGATCAATTGACAGCCAGATCAGTTTCCTGAAGACCAGCACTTATTATGTCACTTCTCTATTTGAGAAGAGCCAAAAATATTTACTGGCTACCCTTTGCCTATAGAATAATGCTCAAATATGTCAGTCATTTTTCCATCTCTGGAATGAACAATCTATTTAAGTATTTTTCTCATTATTTGCTATTATATGGAACAGACACTGGCCATACTCGACTATAAAATATTACAGCTCAAAGGTGAAATTTTTCCATGTGCTTTTTGATCCAGTGTTTTTGATGTCTGAAATATCCTTTTTAAAGATAAAACTTATGTGAACACTTCTCCTTAACTCAAATCCCACGTGAAACATAAACCTGAATTTATATTTCTAAACTGAAAACTATGGAATCCTCCTTTAAATTCCTGTATGCTTTAATCTGTACTAATTGTATTACATAGATCTGGTTAGTATTATACTTAGTATATATTCCTGTATGTATTATTAATAAATACATTATAATTTTTGTGTTTATATATTACCTTCTGATAGTTTGAATACAAAACAGTTTATATATCTGCTTTATTTACATATCCCTTAGAATCAATGGCAAAATTTCTTGCACACATAATCAGTAAATATTTGATGAGTAATTGAATGAATCAAGCAGGTGAATACCCCTCTTCATAACTACACTGGTTGCTATAGATCAAATAGTTTAATTAACGCAAAGAAAACCAATTTGCATCAGCCTATATATAACAGGCCAGAAACAAAAGTTCACTGTTCCGTACTCTATTAGGTTTTCAACCTTTATGCATCGGCCCTGGAAGAGTAATAACATCAAATAAGAACCTGTGAGTTTTTTACCTCAGTCCTTTTGTAGTGTGGCTGCTTGCATGAAGTACAAGACCACATTCCCAGGTTGACTGAAATCCCTCCCGAGAGAGCTGCGGCTCAGGCTGTGACTCTGATGTGAAGTCTAGTGCTCCTGTTTCTGATCACTGTTTCACCCCTGCTTTATCCAATTTGCCTCTTACATGCATGCTCTGACCCACAGTGCTGCCTAGGTTTGGTATTGCAGATCTATTTTCTACTTCCTGCAGACCTATTTCTAGTTGTTGTTTTTAATGGGAAAGCAATGATTATTCGTGAGACACTCAAAGAGGACATGGTACCTTTTACGGAACTATTAGGTTGGTGCAAAAGTAATTGTGGTTTTAATAGAAAATTTGGTAAGACTGTTTTGGAGTTTATATTACACATTTACAATGTTAATTGTTCAAACCTCAAGTCACAGTGAGTAGAGAAATATAAATAAAGACAAATGGGGGATTTGGAGGTATGGTTTGTGGAAGAGGAAGATGTTGATTATAGAGTTAGGAATGTGTTCTTACAGAGAAGAGATACTTCTCCCCCCTAAAGAGCTTAAGTTCTTTTTTATAATCAATGAAGAAAATTATTGATCCTGATATTGTATTTTTTTCTCTCTTCACCCGTGTCTAAGAGACTGAACAAAAGTCTGGGATGATGTCATATAGCATTGTTTGATTGCTTTTCCTGAAGGTATAGGTTTATCCTAGTCCGGGGCCTAGTTAGGTATTTATGTCTGATGGGCCTTGGCTAGAGATGGAATGACCTGAAACTCTCCATCCTGCTTTCATTGCTTCTTTTCTGCCTCTCTCATTTCCTTCTTTCTCTCAATTAAAATGTGTGTTTAGGTCATATGCACTTAGTCCTTTGCTATTCATTTGGAAGATATTATAAAAATGAAAGAGACTCTCTTTGATCTCAAAAAAGAACAGGCTGGAAGGAAAAAATGTTACCAGGCAATTACCTGGTAAAAATAAGTTACAGTTAGGTTGTTGACTTCTCAAGTGAAGATGTTGTCTAAGAAACATTCCCTAGGGGTCTGAACTTATTTACCAAATATGAACAATGGGTAATGGTAAGAGTCCACAATTTATTTCTAGCTGAGGCTACATTAAGATCATTTGGGAGATAGATATGAATATATAGTTATATATTCAGTATATATATATGCATGTAATGTATACATTTATATATGTAGTCACATACTTCTGTATGTACATGTGGTTTTAAATATGTATATAATATGTGTGTGTCTGTGAACAAGCTATATGCACGCTATAGCTATATACACAAACTAAGTAGATCTGGCTGAAGCATACCATCAAAGAAGAGCTCATTTGCAGTTGATATTTCTTGGTCAACTGTATTTTCAAATACCATGCCTTTGGACAGCATATTAGTATGAAAAGTCAGCAGTTGTATAAGCATTTTCTCGTTGAAACAGGTAGGATGTCATTGATAATAGTAATTTCTTTACTCTGTTTCAATAACACAGAATACCTGTGTGGAATTGTGATATTAACATGCATGTTAGAGGCCAAACTCAGTTACTCATACCTGTAATCCCAACACTTTGGGAAGCCAAGGTGGGAGGATTACTTGAAGCCAGGAGTTTTAGACCAGCCAGACCAGCCTGGGCAACATAGTGAGACCTCACCTCAAAAAAGAAAAACAGAAAGAAAGAAAGAAGAGAGAGAGAGGGAGGGAGGGAGGGAAGGAAGGAAGGAGGGAAAGAAGTTAGCCAGGCATAGTGCCAGCTATCGAGAGGCTGAGGCAAGAAGTACACTTGAGCCTCAGAATTCGAGGCTACTGTGAGCTATGATTGCACCATTGCACTTCAGTCTCTGTGACACAGTGAGACTCTGTCTTAAAAAAAAAAGGCATGTTAAAATCCTCTATTTTGGTTTTCAAAAACGGTCAGATGCTGACATTGGTATCGAATTCGTAGAAATTTTGTGCTATAATGATTAAGACTGAACAGTTTCTGCTTCTTGGCTAGTTTCAGTGAATTTTTTAAAGAAGATTGATTACATATGTGATAACTTTTAAGCTGGCTTTTCTGTTCAAAATTAAATACATTTTCCTCTTCCTATTGTAATTTAAAAGTTTTGTCTTTTTGGTTCTGACTGAGAAATACTCCCAGTATCCACATATAACATCAGAGGGACGTGGGACCATCTTTGCTGCCCCATTTCTTGCCCACTGGTTATAAGCTTTGATGCAACCACTTCAGTTGATCTTTTTTCCTTCATCATCCCCAGCCTCCCGCACAAGCTGGAATATCTTTGAATTAAAATAACTTTCTGAATTAAGGAGGGCTGTTATTTGATCAAGCCTATCTCACTGCATGATCCATATTGAATTTGATTTTGTTTCACCTTATTCTCATTTGTATTTAATTCATAAATTGATGGTGTTCTACAATGGGCTAAGATTTTACCTTGTTATTTATAGTCCTCTTTTTATTTTTTGGGCTTTTTGTTACTCTTTTAAAGTAGCAGTTACCCTGGATTTTCCAATTAAATGTATTTCAATTCCATATCCTTTTCTAGTTCTTGAAAACATAAGGGACCCTAAATCTAACATATGTAACCAAATCATGCTATGATTTGCCAAAAGGAATACATCATCTTGCTGGAATTTAGCTGCTATGGCCAAGATTTGTACTCTCTTTTTATAACATAATTTCCTTTTATGGTTTTGTATTCACTCTTTTTTCTTAAATCATCCAAGCAGTATTTTTTTAATTGTCAAGAAAAAGTGATATAATTATTCATTTAATCAACTTAAGATTGTGCTATAAATTTGACATATTACTTTCTAAGTAGGAGTTTGCTTGCTTAACTCAATGATAGTTTATGTATTATAGAACAGATATTCTCATGATTACTGGTACAAAGAAGATTATCACCTTTCAAAAAAGTAATATTAAGATGGTACAGTGCTATGGACCTCTTCTATAGTCCCGCCTGCTCAGGAGGCTAAGCAGGGAGGATTCCTTGAACTCAGGAGTTCAAGACCACCCTTGGTCATACAGGGAGACCTTATATCTAAAAAAAAAAAAATTTAATAAGTTAATTTTTTTTCTGTATTTTTCAGTGAGATCTCATAGATCTAGCCTTACAAAGTTCTCACAACACAGTGATTGCTGGATAGTAAGTGTTTTATTTATCAGGCAGTGCAAATCACAAACCACAGTAATTTTATATCCCAAAAAAGATTATTGGAGAACAAAAATAAATCTAATGAAATTTTGTTTCATGAAACCCAATATATTTACTCACTTGGCACTTCAAATAGTTCCTAAAAATTTTGAATGCAAAAAGCTAATCACATTTGTATGAAGCCTAAATTATCAATAGAAGTTGCATTATTACAGTATATTTTTAAAAATTATATGCATTTTACAATAAATTGTTTGTTGAAAAAAGTTTTTCTTGGTATTATAATTTTTTTTAGTAATTAATACATTTACAAATGCCATGGGAACAAAAACAGTGATCTTTGAAACATAATCTGCTTTTTATATATAATACTGAATATGGAGTGGCTTTAAAGCCAGTTATATTTGAAACGTGCTTCACTTATGCAGATTAGCTCCTTCAATATATTTTCACTTTGGTCATGTTGCAATAGTACTGACATTTTGAAAATACTCAGAAATCATCAAAATTTGATTGACCCAGCTAACTGTTCAAAAGCCTTTGACCAATAATCAGGTAATATACAATTTGTTTTGATCCCTAAATAGAATTAAATGGCACCAAAGTCCTGTTACTCTCCTTTATGGAGTTTTAAAAAATATATTAATAAGCCGCGTGTGGTGGCTCACGCCTGTAATCCCAGCACTTTGAGAGGCTGAGGCAGGCAGATCATGAGCTCAGGAGTTTGAGACCAGCCTGGACAATATGGTGAAACCCTCCCTGTCTCTACTAAAAATACAAAAATTAGCCAGGCGTGGTGGTGTGTATGTGTAGTCCCAGCTACTTGGGAGGCTGAGGCAGAAGAATCACTTGAACCCGGGAGGCAGAGGTTGCAGTGAGCCAAGATTGTGCCATTGCACTCCAGTCTGGGTGACTGAGCAAACCTCTGTCTCAAAAAAATAAAATAAATTACTATTTGCATGTATGTACACACATACATATATGTAAGTATTTGCATCTATTTATTTTACTATCTCAACTAATTATAAGATAAAATGAGCAAGAGGATTTTTTAAAAAGTCCTTATTAACAGTATTTTTAATCATAATTTAATATACATCAGAAACCATGATTTTAATTACATTATTTGTGATATACCAGATGTTCAAACAGCACAATTTTGTATTAATTTAGGACTTTGTATTGTAAGATGTAAATTTTAAGTGCTTCTTTGATGTCTGTAAGCACCACTGGGCCCCAGAGGCCTTGCCATGAGTTTTCCTGCTCTCATTAGACATTCCCTCCTCCAACAGGACCGACTCCCCACCTAGCTAAATCAACTGTATCTCACCTGGTCCTCAACAAAGTGGGTTTTACTTCCTTGTCATTATATACAATTCTTTAAATAAATAAATTTCATTTTCCTAGTTGAATCAAAGTTTATGTCACCCTCTCGTTACTACAAAGCCTGCCTTGCACAGCTCTGTTGATTCATTCTGCATCTGAGTGAAACTTGTGGCTCTGCACAGCATATAGCATCCATCTTCCATAGTCTGTGAGTATATGTAATTAATAAATCACCAGTCCCCTCTTACCACAATTGGTGTCCTGTTTGGATGTCTCATACTATTTACCAATGTGGGAGTCCTCCTTTACCAGTAGGGTGATTAGAAGTGATCAGAACAGGCTGATAGTGGGCTCCCAAGATATTTTTGAAAATGTAGTCCTGAATAGAAGACCACTTTATCTTCACAAAGAAGCCCACAAAGCAAATGTTCACAGGTAATTCTAATTTTTGTTTTCCCTTCTGTTTCTATTAAGGGAGTGACATGTGAAATTGGTCAAAGTTCTAAATTCCTATACTCTATGACCAAATGAAAATGATTATTTTCTAATCTGGAAAAACGTAATGTAGGTTGATATTAATTATCTATCACAACCATAAAAATCATCTCATTGAAGTACTCATTTACTATTTAAATTTTAGCCCAACAAACACAATGAGGAATTCTATGAGGCAATTTGGGTGCACCATTAACTCCTGTATGATTGTGATCACTTGATTTACAGGGTTGCTCACTGCTGTGGTTTGAATGTTTTATGTGAAACTCATGTTAAATCTTAATCTCTAGTGTGGCAGTATCGAGAGGTGGCACCTGTAGGAGGTGACTGGGTCATGAGGACTCTGCCCTCATGAATGGATTAATCCATTAATGGATTAATAGACTAATGGGTTACTGGATTAATGGGTTATCATGGGAGTGACTGGAGCTAGCACACTCAGCCCCTTCACTATGTGATGACTGGCGCTGCCTCTGGTCTTTGCAGAGTCCTCACCAGTAAGAAGGCTGTCACCTCTTGCAGGCCCTGACTCTTGGGTTTTTCAGCCTCCCCTAACTGTAAAAATAAATTTGTTTTATTTACGAATTATCTAGTTTTTAGTATTCTGTTATAGGCAATGGAAAATGGACTAAGACACTGTATCGGTTAAATTTTGGATGATGTAAAAAACAGTGATGAATTTATTTTAAAATAATTGATCAGGAGGCATTTTTATTCTTATATTGGAGGTATTGAGAAAAATAAATAAATACATGTAGAATCTTCTTAAAGCCACTGAATCCTCTAAACAAATGAATAAAAGAATCAAACAGGGTTTTGTTCTTTTTTTTAAATCAAATTACCATTAACCAGACTGTGATGTACATAAGAGGAAATCCACTCAGAAGTTAGGAAGACATAAATACATTTTAATTTGTAAATAGCCAGGCAGATCCAATTCATTTCACACATGTTCTCAAGGTAAAATACAGTATCAAGTAGGAGGACTTGGCAGCACTATTGATATAGGTAATTTATTCCAAATTCAGGTAGTAATCGGAATGGCCACCTGTGTTAGTTAATTGTGTTTATCTGAAGGAAAAACAAAATGTCTCACATCTGTCTAGAAAGCAGGTTGTTGCAATGTGGAGCCAAGTGCCTAGGTTAAAATCCCTCAGAGACAGACAGATTGGGATGCTGTTTTCCTTGATGTTTCCATTTCAAAGAGATGGCTCCAAGGTCTTCCATAACAAACATTACTGGGTTATAAGACAGGTAAGAGGTTTATTTTGCTTTCTAAAAATGTTTACATACATCTCTATGGGACAGAGAAAGAATTTACAATTACTAATTTTCAAAAGGAAATTAAGCAAAGAGAAAGGTGGCAAGTCTCCTCATCTGACACCAGGGAAAATTCATTTTAAAAATATGATATATATACAAAATATATATCATATATATTTATTTCTATTTTTTTGATATATGAATAATACATATAAATTATATATAAATCATTTAGATATGATAGATATATCATATATATATTTATTCTTATTCAGGGCAGCACAATGATATGGTTTCCTTTTATCATGTCTTGAATATATATAGGGAATGCTTCATAATTTTTTATAGCAGATGGCAAGGGAGGGCACACACCAAAGTGATAGCCAGTAAGAGATCACCTTTCCTTTGCAATTTGGGGATTGTTATCTGCTTTTCCAAGATACTATTTCTACCAATGCCAAGCTTGATAAGAGTCTTGAGATGTAGTTCAGTCTAATCATAGATGTCACTAGACAAGACTGATCCAATGCAGTTTATGACAGAAATGTGGCCATTATTTTAGTAAGGATGGTTAAGATAATGCTGCACTATAAAACTAATAGTAGAGTTCTAGTAGATTAAAAACACTTTTTTTTCCTTCTAGTTTGTGCTTTATTTGCCATTGCAATTGGCTTAAGGGCCTCATTCTCCACTAGCACTCAGGAACTCAGGGTCATGGAGACCCCCACAGTATTGTAGCTGTACTATCTAGAATATGTGGCCTCCTTTGTTTATGGCTCGGAAGAGATAGTTAAAGGGCCACAAGCCTTCTCTGATACTACTTAGCTTAGAAGTGAAATGAAGGCATCACTTCTAACTGCAGTTCTTTGGCCAGTGCTAGTCACATGGCCTCAGCTGAATTTTGCCTGGGAGGTGTAATGGTGCAGACTAGATGTGGAAGTCTCTTTTTCCCTCCTCAGGAATACAGCTGCTTTCCCAGGGACAAACCTCCATCCCTGGGCAGCCTGTGTACAATGACCTGGGACAACTTGATGGGAGTGAGGGTAAAAGATTCCAGGCTCTTAATTTAATCTCAGTATTTCTCAAGAGCCCTTATTGCTCCAGAGCTCCTCTTAGGATAGCTGAAGCTATTATGCATCCTCTCTCTCTGCTCACTCACCCCTTCGCTGCAGGAATTGATCTGGCCTGCATTTTCTGATGAATTCCTTATAAGCAAATCTTTAATTTAGAGTCTGGTTCCCAGGAACCTTGACCTGTAGGCCACCACTTATATCAAAATCATCAGATTGCTTGTTAAAAATGCAAATGACTTGTCTTTTTTTTTTTTAAGAGAAAAAGAGAAAGAAGGAAGTAAAAAAAAATGAAATAAAGAGAAAAAGAAGAAGAAAAAAAAGGGAGAGAGAAAGGGAATCTTGCTCTATTGCCCAGGCTAGAATGCAGTCTACAAATGGATATTAAAAGCTTTTTTATACTAATAATTGTGTTATACAATGGAGACAGGAAGGAATAAGGGAGGAAAATAACAAACAAACAGCCAACCAATATTTCATTTAAACCTATGAAATGCTATGCAATTGCTAGGGAGTGATTTACTCCCAACCATGTGGTCACTTTTAGAATAAATGTGATGCGTTACTGAAAAAAAAATGTATATTTTGTGGATTTGGAGTAGAGAGTTCTGTAAATGTTTATTAAGTTTACTTGTTTGAGGTTTAAGTTCAAGTTCCGGGTATCCTTCTTAACCTTCCGTCTCATTAATTTGTCCAATATTGACAATGTAATGTTAAAGTCTCCCACTATTATTGTGTGGGAGTCCAAGTCTCTTTGTAAGTCACCAAGAAGTTGCCCTGTGTATCTGGGTGCTCCTATATTGGGTGCACATAGACTTAGGGTCGTTAGCTCTTCCCGTTACATTGATCCCTCTACCATTATACAATGTCCTTCTTATCTCTTTCGGTTTCTATTACTTTAAAGTCTATTTTATCAGAGATGAGAATTGCAACTACTGCTTTTTTTTTTTTTTTTTCTCTCCATTTGGTTGGCAAATCTTCCTCCATCCCTTTGTTTTGAGTCTCTGTATATCCTTGCATGTAAGATGGATCTGGATGCAGCTTACTGATGGGTTTTTTGAAGTGGCTGATACTGGTTGTTCCTTTCTGTATATAGTGCCTCTTTCAGAAGCTCTTGTAAAGCAGGCCTGGTGGTAATGAAATCTCTGAGTACTTGCTTGTTTGTAAAAAATTTTATTTTTCCTTCACTTATGAAACTTAGTTTGGCTGGATATGAAATTCTGGGTTGAAAGTTCTTTTCTTTGAGGATGTTGAATATCAGCCCCCACTCTCTTCTGGCTTGTAGGGTTTCTGCTGAGAGATCAGCTGTGAGTCTGATAGGCTTCCCTTTGTGGGTAACCTGACCTTTCTCTCTGGCCGCCCGTAGTATTTTCTCCTTCATTTCAACCCTGATGAATCTAATGATTATGTGCCTTGGGGTTGCTCTTTTTGAGGAATATCTTTGTGGTGTTCTCTGTCTTACCTGGAGTTGGGTATTGTCTTGCCTTGCTAGGTTAGGAAAGTTTTCCTGGATAATATCCTGAAAAATATTTTCCAGCTTGGATTCATTCTCTTTGTCACATTCAGGTACACCTATCAAACATAGATTAGGTCTTTTCACATAGTCCCATATTTCTTGGAGACTTTGCTCATTCCTTTTTATCCTTTTTTCTCTAATCTTGTCTTCTCGTTTTATTTCGTTAAGTTGGTCTTCGACCTCTGAAATCCTTTCTTCTGCTTGATCAATTCGACTGTTAAAACTTGTGCATACTTCTCAAAGTTCTCGTATTGTGTTTTTTGGCTTCATTAATTCACTTATATTCTTCTTTAAATTGTCCATTCTCATGAACATTTCGTGAAACCTTTTTTCAAGGTTCTTAGTTTCCTTGCATTGGGCTAGAACATGTTCTTTTAGCTCACAGAAGTTTCTCATTATCCACCTTCTGAAGCCTGATTCTGTTGATTCCTCACATTCATTTTCTATCAGGCCTTGTTCAATTGGTGATGAGGCACTGCAATCCTCTGTAGGAGGAGAGGCATTCTGATTTCGGGTGTTTTCAGCCTTTTTGCGCTGGTTTCTTCCCATCTTTGTGGATTTATCCACCTGTCGTCTGTGTAATTGCTGACTTTCAGATTAGGTCTCTGAGTGGACGTCCAGCTTGTTGGTGATAAAGTTTTTTCTATTTCTTAATTTTCCTTCAGCGGACGCCCCTCCCCCACAGAGCTGGACCTTCCCTGGTTCAGCTGTACTTGCTGTGAAACTCTCAATCTTCAGCAGTTCCAACTGCTGTTTTTATTATTTTTTTTTTTTGTGGAGGGGGGTACCAGCCTTCCCCTGCGGCTACCCACTACGCCGGCTGAAACAGCAGCGTTAAGATTCATGGCGCCTTTCTGCCTGGGAATCTCCCGGTCTAGTTCCCCCACTTCAGTCCGCTTTTCAATCAGCTGAATGGGAGACTCTGCCTTCCCAGAGCTCCAACGCCAACCAAAAGGGCACTCAGTCCCGTATACTCCGGACCGAGAACCGCCGCGCCGGGGCGCCTGCAAAACGGCCTCGCCCTCCAAAAGGGTCGTGCTGGCGACCCGTGGGTCTCCTCCGCCAAGAATCTCTTGGTCCGTGGGCAATGAAAATTCGTCTGAAAATGTGGCGTCCACTCACTCTCTGTGCTTTCAGTGGGAGCTACAATTCTGAGCTGCTCGACTTGTCTTTATCACAGGCCTGTTGAGTTAGAATATCTAGAAATGGAGGTTGGAAATCTGCATTATTAAAAAGCTCCCCATACAATTATTTTTCTTATTTAAAGTGACACTAACAATGACAGTTGTAATTACCTTGATTATTCACAAAATTGAATACTTGAAGTGGTGGGGAAAGTTTTCAGAGAATTAAGAAACCTTATGCAGGCTTTTGTGTCAAAATCATTTATGCTAACGTAGAAAAATGTTTACAAATGAGATTCATAAGGGATAGTCAAAGAAACCACTTGCAGCGAGAAAGATTTGAGTCAACAAATCATGCCATGTCTGTTGTCAATTACAGGAGGGAGCCAAATTAACATATTTAACATTTTTGATGCCTCAGATCCGTGCTGCCTAAAACTTCCTACCTTAGCCACTTCTTTTCTTTGAGCTTCTAGAATTGTAAACCTGAATTGCCAATTGCCATTGCTGAGAAGGCAAATGAGGTTTTAAAACTATTAGGCCATTTTGAGACTGATACTCTTAAAGTGGACATATAACTGAAGTCTTTCTTTCACATTAGAATAAATTACTACTTCCCTTCTTGTTCAGATCTTGCTGGAAACTCCAGAAGTCCTCAATGTATCAAGCATTGAGCCATGAGACACTGCCTTGCAGGAAGTGAAAGGGAAAAATGTGTGCCCCATATACATTTACCAGAATATCCTCATATATTTTAAACCCAGTAGAAATGATAATGTAAGCTCTATGATCAAAAGACATGACTATATATAAAGCCCCATGTCACCCATCTGTTCACACACCATTGTCGACACTCATAACCCTGCCTAGCTGGGAACACAACAGTCATGTGGGTCCAGGATCCAAGGGCTGATTAAAAATGGTCCTATTGCATAAAACAAGGTCAAAAGACTGTTTGCACTGTACCATAATGACTACTGTAAAACAACCTGTACTTATTTAAAATTTTGTATATTTTATTCATCATTGATTTTTACATTAATTTTAACTTTCCAAAATATTGCATTTAGTTATTGCTTTCTTGATTATTCTGTTTTCTGTTAACCCTGAAATTTGGTGCCCAAGGTGAGTACCTCACTTCCCTTACTTTAATCTTAGCCCTACCATGAGGGATCATTGCTTTTATATACTGGCACTCAATTACACATATGAGTAGCCGCACATTTTGAATGTTTGCCTTATTTAAAAGCCAGAGTGATGCGGTAGAAAGAACATTAAATTAGAAAGGACAAAACGTGAGTAATAGTTCCATCTCTGGAGCGTCTTAGTGATGTGAACTTGGAAAACCATAGACTCATTTATGTTAGCTTTTATCTGGAATGGAAATAAGTGCAATGTGACATGTTTGTTAACCTCAAAGTATCCTTGTGAGAATCCAGTGAGTTAATGCCTTGTGAAAACATTCTGAAAAAATAGGATCTTTTTAAATGCATATAAATAATAACATTATTTGTTGCTATTTTTATAGCATAATCTTTGGAAAGTTTTTGATGAATATATAAGTGAGAGAAATGCATTCCGGTTAGATGACCCAGTTGTTGTTAACTAAAACATTTTTCTTCTCATCTCAATTATTACTCCCTTCTCCAAATCCATGTATTCCCAATTCTCCTCATTTATTTATACCATTGAAAGCTAGGGTTTGGGTGGCAGTACTAGAGCAGTGATTTTCAAGTGAGGTTCCTTAACCAGCAGATAAGTATCACCTGGATCTTGTTAGAAATGCAAATTTTCAGACATCCAATAAACTCTGGGGCTTGGGCCAACAATGTGCATTTTAACAAGCCCTCCAGGTGATTTGGAAGCCTGCTAATGTGGACAGCCACTAGATCAAATGAAAGGAATGGGAGAGCGGAAGATCAGTCTGCCAAGTGCTTTCTCCAGAACCAGAACTTTTATTTTGTTGGTAGAATTCCCCTAAAATCCCTTTTTGTTTTTACCATTTTATCATTAATTTCTAGGCCACATATTTTTTCTTCCTTTTTTTTAATTGTGTAATTTAAGAATCTCTCTTCTCTCCCCCTCCCCCCCACCCCCCCCCCATAGAAATAGGTGTTAGGTAAGAATCACCTGGAGTGCTTGAGTGAAAAGTGATTATCACTGGCTCCTGCCTAGTATCATTAATTGCTATGGAATCTTTAACAGAAATGTCCATACTAATGACAATGAAGCCATTTCTGGACCACAATTTGAGTTGTGCAGTGATATGGTTTGGCTTTGCGTTCACACCCAAATCTCATCTTGAATTGTAATCCCATAATCCCCACGTGTAGTGAGAGGGACCAAATGGGAGGTAATTGAATCATGGGGGGTGGTTCCACCATGCTGTTCTCGTGAGAGTGAGTGAGTTCTCGTGAGAGTGAGTGAGTTCTCACGAGATCGATGGTTTTATAAGTGTCTGGCATTTCCCTTGCTGGTACTCAGTCGCTCTCCTGCTGCTCTGGTGAGGAGGTGTCTTCTGCCTTGATTGTAAGTTTCTTGCAGGCTCTCCAGCCATGTGGAACTGTGAGTCAATTAACTTCTTTTCTTTATAAATTACCCAGTCTCAGGTATTTCTTCATAGCAGTATAAGAACCAACTAATGCATGCAGTTATTAGGGTAACGTTTCAAGAAACACAGCTGCAGGTAGAACTTAATCAGCTGTAATTCATCAATGCTTAATCAAGCTCTAATTTTTCTTAATGTACTTGTTCCATAAGTATTTCAGTTATCAGAGACAAAACTGACAAGTTAAACTGAAGACTGAACATAAGCTACTATCTTTACTTCCTTCTAAAACTACACTTACATGAAAATAAGTGGATAACAGAGACGCACTTTCATAAAGTGTGATCTTGCGACATAATCAGCAATACGTATTTGATCTTCATCCTGTTTCCTAGCACAGAGCTCCTAACATCCTTGAAGTTTCCTGATAGGGGTGTGAGGAAGGTATTTTGGTATTCCTAATAAGCCACTTTTTTCACCCCTATTTATGCCAATTAGGTGATTCTTGGTGGGCCCTTTAGAAAGCTTCAAGACACAGGCTGATTGCCAGAAGAACCAACTATGAGATTAGAGGTTTGGAATTTTCAGCCCTATTTTTCTGTTTCCCCCTCTCCTAGCCTCTCTAGGGGCAGAGGGACTGGAGATTGAGTTTGTTAAATATGCACACTTTGAATGAAGAGACCCCCCCCCCCACCCCGCAAACAGGCTTTGTGTGAGCAACATGACTGTTTATTCACCTGGGCGCAGGTGGGCTAAGGCCGAAGGGCGTTAGCAAAGGGCAATGAGATAGGAGTTGGTTTTATAGGTTTGGGGTGGGCAGTGGAAAGTTACAGAGTAAGATCAGTTACAGTGGTGGGGTAGGGGCAAGGAGTATACATTACCGTAAGTTCAGTTACAATGGTGGGTGGGGTAAGAGTAGTTAAGATGGTAGGGTGGGGTGAGGAGTAGTCACATTATCATAATAACAGTTAAGATGGCAGGGTTGGGTGAGGGGCTTGTCAGGGAAGCTCAGCTGGGCGGATGGCCGATTAGGGACAATGGCAAATGCAGGGGGTGTGGGGTGGGTGGGAGACAATCAGCCCAGGCAAGTCAGACTTCAGACTCTCAGGTTCCAGGCTTGCATATGGAGACCTGACAGAGTTAATCACAAATGACCAATGATTTAATAATCAATCTTGTCTACATAATGAAGCCTCCATTAAAAACCCCTAAAGAATGGAGTTCAGAAAGCTTCCAGGTTGGTGAACACATTCATGTGCTCAAAGGGTGGTGCACTGCAATTCATGAGCACAGACCAGATGCTCCTATACTTGGGACCCTTCTGGACCTCACTGTATTTACCTCTTCATCTGACTGTTCATTTGTATTCTTTATAATAAACCTGTGATAGTAAATAGTGTTTTGCTGAGTTCTGTGAGCCATCCTAGCAAATTAAGCAAGAAGTCATGGAGACCTCTGACCTTGTAGCCAAGTGGGGCAGAAGTGTAGGTAACCTGAGGACCCACTACTTGCAATTGGCCTCTGAAGTCAGGGCAGTCTGTAGCCTGAGATTTTAAACATGTGCAGCCCAGTGCTTACTCTGGGTAGTCAGAATTTAATTAAATTGTAGGACACCCAGTTGGTATCAGATAATTGGTTGGTGTGAAGAAAAAAAATTCCATACTTTTGGTACTAGAATTGGTGTTACAAAAGTACTTCAGAGAAGGCAAATGAAAAAAGGTGACTGGGTTTTGAAATATCAGTTATATCTCTTCCTAACTGGAGTTCAGAACCATTGAAGGAGAGTGGCAGGGTGCAGATTAGGTTCCTAACAGGAAAAGACACACTGGAGGAGAAGTTTTGGTAGTGCAAATACATGAGCTTGCTAACTTTCTTTTGAGTTGTGCTTAGCACCCAGATTGCTGCATTCCAGGGTGCAGGGCAGACCCAGCTTCACTACATTTAACAAGTCACCAAGGGAGCAGACAGGAATTTAACATCTCCATAGTCTGGGAGTGAAGGCTGAGCCAGCCATTCTCACCAGATAAGTCCCATCCTGTTCTGGGGAGAGGTGTGAGGTTATCTCTAAGAAGGCTGTTGTAACTTAAATGAAGAGTGTTGATAGCTTAATGGCAGTAAGCCAACCTGAAGACCTAAAACCAGGGGGTAAGGAATCTGCTGAAAACAAGTTCTACAGAAAAATGTTTCAGCCTTTAACCAATGGGTTTGGCTATTGATCTAAACAAAAGTCATTCAGAAGGTGACTTTGTTCCTCATGGGAGAAAATTGGTTCTGGGTCAAAACAGTCTTGCTTTTATCTTTCATAGGTTAGATCCATCACAAACAATCTTAATCAGATAATGGGTGGATAATTAGGTTTTGCTCAGAGAAAGGCTCTGAAATGGGTCAGGAGAGTACTTTGAGTACATACAGTGTGCGTTAACTCCTAGGCTACTCTATTTTAATCAGGCTGAAATTTTACTCACTGTTCTATTTCCAAATCATATTTAGTCATACTGCTAAAGTATCAAAGTATCAAAGGCATTCCTCTAATAAAAACCCAACAACGTTGGACTGAATGCGGTGGCCAGTGCCTGTACTCCTGGTACTTCTGGGAGGCCAAGGTGGAGGATCACTTGAGTCGAGGAGTTGGAGACCAGCATGAGCAACATAGTGGGACTTCGTCTCCACAAAAATAAAAATTTATAAATACCTCATTGTGGTGGCACATGACTGTAGTTGCAGCTACTCAGGAGGCTGCGGCAGGAGGATTCCTTGGGCCTGGGAATTTGAGGCTACAGTGAGGTATAATTATAAGTGCACTTCACCCTGGGCAAAAAAGCAAGACCCATCTCAAAACAAAACAACAGCAACAACATTAAAATGCCCCATTTTCCATATTTAAACATAAGTCCCTCTGTTATCAAATTCTAAAGGAATGATTAAGTCCAAAGACTAAATCCCTGTGTATGAACTCCTTTTTGCTTAAAGCGACATGGTGCTGAATTGCTTGGTGAAGGATGAATATATTGAGCCTTCCATCTACCACATGCTGATAACTCTGGTGGTATGCTGAGGCAGGATGCAGCACGTTCCTTCCCAACTCTGTCTCCAGTGACATTACCTTGATTAAATCGTCAAAAATTAGATGATTTACAGGATGGAAATTGTCAAATGCTATAAATTGGGGTGGTTTTATTTTTTTATTCCTGAGAGTGAGATTAACAGCACAATTAATTTATAAAACTCTATGTATAAAATTTCCTTTGCTGAAAAGTGCTTTTTGTGTGTGGGGGAGGGAATTAGCTGCATAAAAATAGTCTATGTATTACAGAGTACTATAAACGTAGCCTGTTTTAAAAAATATTCCTTTTTACAGATATTTCTTGTTGCTACTGGCCACAAGTAAGGTAAAAGACATGCAATTATTCACTTCCATGATAGGATAGTGGGGAGAAAATGTATCCTTAAAAGCAATAGCAGTAACCAGAAAAGGTACAGCCTGCAAGCATTTCCACAGGCAGTGATGGAGAATGAAGATGGTGACCATGATCTTAGCCAAGGCTAAGATCTCATTTCAATAAAACTCCTATTTTTAGAAATTCCTGGCATTCAACTGTCCCCTCACCTTAAATTGGTCCTTTCTTTTATAACTTAACCTTTTAATTTCCCACATGCTGACATGCTTTCTTGAAATCATGAGAGTCGATAATTGTGACTTTATTTATTTTGCTGCTTTATAAGATGTTTTCTGAACACAACAAGCTCAAATGTGAGCATTAGTGCCTTTACAGAGCACTAACCAGCTAAACTTTATTTACTAACATGACAATTAAGAGATTAAATAATTGATATCTTCCAGCATCCTATGAAAAAATATCTAGTATAATCATAGTATGTATTCCACAGAATGTTAATTTTGAGAAATACTAAAAGGAAGTGGAGATGCTGAGTTAAATCATTTTAGAGGGTATTTTATATTACAAAGAAGCTACAATGTGTAAAACTTAGGAATATAAGTGTTTTTAATTTGAGGACTTCATGAATTTCACCACCCTTCTTTATATTGTATAAATTAGAATTTTATTCTTCCGGAATCTGGCAAAAATGATGTTTCTGATCTCATGATTTTCTTCTGTGCTGCAGAATATTATGATGCATTCAATTTATGGAAAAAAATACATTTTAAATGCCATGTAGGCAGATGGGATCATCTATGGATCTGTGCCTTATTCTTACTTAGATTAATGGTTGGCATACCCTGATGTAGAAGAGCATGTGCATGTACGTGTATAGGGCTGAGGCAGAGGATAGGTTTATGGCATTAGTGCCTTTATGTTACATATATGATTGAAAATGGATCATGTCTCCATGAGCTATTTGTTACTACAGTAGCCATGCATCCATATATGGCAGTTCCTATAAAGAAATTACTAATTTTTCTTTTTAATCCTTTGATCTTTGGGTATTCTGGAATCTGTGGTGGTCTGGAAGATCATAACCGGTGTCATTATATGGCATAGGCAGTGTTACCCTGTGTAGCGCTTACCACACTAGCTCTTGCCAAGAAAACTCCCCTCTGTGTCTTTATTTTTCTAACAAAGCTTTAAGCAGAAGTCCATTTTGAAAACGTTATAAATAAATCTGTCCTCCTTAAAGCAAAATGATAGTGGTCAGAATTTGTTACCCATCATCAAAGTTTCCCATCAGTCTTTGGTATCTCTAGCTCATTAAATCCCTGGGGCTTAAGAGGTATGATTTGTAATCTACAGATCCAGAGAAATCTCATTTTAAGAATGGGAGAATGGAAACTCAATGAAGCAAAGAAATAAACAGGAAGTTTAAAAGTATTTTTTCTTTGCTAGTTGCTTTTCTCATTGCTATGGATTCTCATAGATGGGGGTAAAAATGGGCTCTGACTCTGTTAATAACCAGAAGGCCTTATCCTCTCCCCTAGACTAAACTTTAGACAGCCTTTTTCCTGACTCTAGCCCTAACCTCCCTTTATCTTAGATAATTTACTTTAGAAAACATATAATTGTAAATCCTTTCTCTGCCCATTTGAAATGCAAATCTTTTTAAAAGTGTTTTGCCAGTCTTGCAACCCAGAACTGGTCAAGAACCTGGGGGTTATCCCTTTGAAATAAAGTCGTGTACCACATAATGACACTTTGGTTAATGACAGATCACATTTATGACAGTGTATGTGATACACTGATTTTCCCGTGCCTATAAGATTTATAAGGGACGTGAAAAATTTCTGTCACCTGGTGACATTGTACCTGTCATCATGTGGCAGCACAATTTATTTCTTTATAAATGTAATGTAGCCTTAGTTTATAGTGTTTATAAAGCCTATAATAGTATAGAATAAAGTCCTGAGCCTTCACATTCACTCACCGCTCATTCACTGACTCACCCTGAGCAACTTCCAGTCCTGCAAGCACCATTCAAAGGAAGTGCCCAATACCTGTGTACCAATTTTTTATCCTTTATACCATATTTTTACTGTACATTTTCTATGTTTAGACATGTTCAAATATACAAATAGTTACCATTGTGTTATAATGCCTGAAGTATTCACTATAGTAACATGCTGTATGGGTTAGTAGCACAGGAGCAATAGGCTACACCTTATAGCCTAGGTGTCTCGTAGGTTATACCATCAGTGTTTGTGTAAGTACATTGTATGATGTTTGCACAGAGAGAAAATCACGTAATGCACTTCTCAGAATATATCCCCCATCATTAAGTGAAGCATGACTATAAAATTATCTGAGAAGACAGAGCCCCTATCTCCCAGTTTTTTTTTTTTTTTATTTTATTTTACTTTAGGTACATGCTGTATCTGGCATTTCTCCCCATGTTATCCCTCCCTGCCACCCCTCACCCAGTTTTTGTGAGAAGGTAGAAGCCTAACTTCAGAAGTCTCCTTACTCTAAGTTGTAAAACTATCTGTTTTTATGGAGATATGAGGAAGTTTACTTTTCCTTTGGGTAGAGCCAATTAGAAAGTACAGTGACCTAAGACTCATTTCTCAGGGCAGTTCATAAAAACCCTCCCACTCTTTGTTTTACAGGAATTCAGTTTGACTTAGTTTTGGCCTCTCCTACTGCAAAAGCCTTAAATAAAGTCTTCCTTACCTCTTTAACTTTGGCTAATGCAAATTTCAAGCCTGATTCTGCACTTAACTTGAAATTCTTATAGCTCTATAAAATTAAGTCTATAAACTGAATGACTATAATAGTATCTAATTTCAGAATTATTCTGATAATCAAATGAGATAATATATAAAATGACGTTAGCATAGTACCTGGGTCAGAGTAAGTACTAGCAATAATAGTAATAGTACTGAATAATAAAGTATATATTATAATTAAGTATATTATAAAATATACTATTTTATTAATAGTACTTAATTATAATTGTAATATATAAAGTATATATTACAAAAATATATAAGTATACATTACAAAAATATAAAGTATATATTAGAAAATATATTACAAAAAATATATAAAGTATATTACAAAAATATATAAAGTATATATTACAATTATAATTAAGTACTATTAATAAAAATAATTACTGTTATTGTTGCAATATAATTAGAAGACAATAAATGAACATTTTTTTCTCTATCTTGAAATGGTCCTATATTCTACTATAATAATGCTATTATTACAAATTTTTCTCCTCTCATTGTAATGTGAACATCTGAGATTCATTATGCAATTAAGAAAATTCCTAACTATTTAGAGACATTTATCTTGTGAATTAATCTTTTCACCTTGTATATTAGACTTTGCCCACACAAAGTTCCTTCTCTGACAGTTAGCACTTCTCTTTAGACTACCATTGCCAGCTTGCCAACACCTCTTCAAAGGAGACTGAGGAAAGGGAAAGAGAGAAAATCGAAAACTCTGGGTTTCCAGGGTTACTTTCAAAGCACTGAAATGAAGAGATGCTTAGGAAGGAGGATGGTTGAGTCTTTTGTCTCTTGATGCATTGTCTAACTTTCTGCCCCCTGATGGCTCCTGATGAGTCTAGCTGCTCTGACTCACAAAGAAGTAAATTTTGGGGAATAGAGGGGGCTTTTTCTTTTGAGTCATGATCACTTGAAATCCAGTTTATTTCTGAAACCACATGCATTAAGAATTGCATAGATTGTCTCTAAAGTGGACCAGGCACCAAAGTTTGAATAAATATGCTTATTTGATGAGATTTTTTTCAAATGGGCCCAATGGAACAAATAAAGAGCTGTTTTTCAGCTATGTAACAGTTCTGCTTCCTGGTTGAGAAGCCATAAGAATGCACAGATAGACGTTATAAGGCTGATTCAATCTGTATTTTAAGTGTAACATTTCACAATTGCTAAAATTAACAACAAATATTTACTTAAAAATCAATTTACATTGCAATTTTTTGTTTGTCTTAAAGCCTGTTAGCAAACACTGCTAACCAGAACCTGATAGGAGTCAGTAAGGTGTGTAGACATCCCTGGGGAAGATTGAGATCCTGAAAACCATTTCAATGTCCTCGGTACGCCATCTTTGTTCTAACTCCATATTTGAGTTTTACTGAAAAAGGCAGCCTGTCAGAGATTAGGACTGGAGAATAAGTAATCTATGTTAACTTCACTAATTTTTTTCCCTTCAGAAACATAAAAAATACATCAAAGAAGAATTTCTGTCACTGTTTTGCCTTTTGATCCTTCCTAGTCAAAGACTAGTATTAAAGTGCATTTCAGTTGATTGTGCTAGTAATATAAAAAATAATCACATAATATACAGGAAAAGTGAAAAATCAAAACAAAAAACAGTGTTGAAAACCAATACACTTCTCAAAATATTGAACATAGTTCAAAAGAAGCAATGGATACTTCAGTCGGCCGGATAGGTCCTCAGGCAATTTCAGAGATGAGGTTCGGATTCTCAAGAGAGCCGGAAGAGGAGAGCAAGACTGTCTTTCCATTTCTTCTGGGAATTCTTAATGCTCATCCCCAGAGCCAAAAATGACTTTATAAAGGTTTTGAGGCCATGTCTTTCTCTGGAGAACCTTACTGTTCTTATGTAGTCTAAGGAAAAAGGTGCTGTGATGAAATTTTAGTTATTTTTTAACATGAAAATAACATAGTGGGGAAAAGTGAGATATAGTGAACCAAGGAATCTTTTGCTTAAAAATAAAATATAATTTTCCTGTTGCAAGTCCTTACACAAAAGACTCATTGGCCTCTATGAAGTTTTAAACAAGTCTTTGTGGGATGAAAGAATATACTCTTCTTAAGTTGTAGTTATAGAATCACTCAGGCTTGGAGGGGTGTAATTAAAGCTTATCCAATCATTTGTGCCAGTCAGAGCCAGGCTCCTTGTGGAACGTGAAAATGAATTCTGTAAGGAGAGAGAATAATAACTGGCTAAAATTTGCGAAGTGTTAAACCTATTTTAAACAGTTATTAGAAGTTACCCAAATGAGAAATCATAGTTGGTCTCTGCTGAAATAACCATCAGCTTAGGTTTTTTTTAGAACACAGACACATATGTTTTGAATATAATTATAAATTGTGTCAATTCATCATTTAATATATAGTGATGTAATATCCCTTTGCAACTTTAGTTTTTTGTGGATTCATGTATAAGTTTAATTATAAAAGTGTTTAGTATTCACTTTACAAGGTTGATAGCATGATCTCTGTATTGCAGGAAGTATTTTAAAATCAAATCCAGTGGTGCATTTATTTAAAATCTTCTGTATTCTTCGTCTGTATTTCAGATAATTTTATTCATAAATCTGTGCTTATAATGTATCTACTAAAAATCTCAAGAGACAGGAGTTAATGAAATCAAGAATTGTCAACCATATTAAAATATTACTTTCTTTTTCTAAAAACACACTAATAAAAACATTTTTATTATATTTACAGTATTCCCCTTTTTTATGTCATTTAGCCATCAAACTCCTTGAAAGGCAAGACTTTACAACACACTTTTTCGTGCTATGTTCTAACTATCTGTACAGATGGATATATTCATGTTTTTATTCAATCAACATTTATTGGATGTCTGTTGTTTGCCAGAGTTTATGCTACATGTTGGATATAACTAAATTTTACAAATTCTTCAGCATTCTATTCTATAACTGATGTATAACTTCTTCCTTTTCAAATAATACTCACTTTTGAGCTTTCGGAAATCATTTTTGAGCCTGTCAAGCCTATGTTCTTTATCTTAATCTCTATCAAATTTTTATATCTACATTTGCAACTATTAACACAACTTTCTACAGATATGAAGCGTAGTGCAAAGTAAATGTTTTTTTTTTTTTAATCAAATTTATCACCTAATGTAAGCTCTGTCTTTCATAAATTTAAGATACAGGGTCTACTGTTCTCGTAACACAAAGAACCTTGGAGGGATCTGTGATTTTTCTCCTTCATTGCCCTCAAAATCTTCTTTGGAACAGCATTTAAATTCATTTCCACCTCTTTACCTCTTTTGTTCCATTCTTGTTGTTTTACCTGAGAGGCTTGGGTAATCCTGCAAGTAATTTATGATCTGGACCAAAGTGGCCCATAGGGCTACCCAGCAACCCTCCTCTATTTCCCCCATCTCTTTCACTTTTACCACCTCCTGGACATCTCCTTTCCATGTCTTCTGTCTTCCGAATGTTTCGCTTTCATGTTTAGCTCTCAAGTGTGTTTCCTGTTTCAGCTAATAAATGTACTCTGCCCTCTACACAGTTGCTTAAATCAATAGCATTCCTCTGTGAGCCCCTTCTTCCATTTGAGCATCAGATCTTTTCCTTTTCACCAAAAGACAGTGCTTCAGAAACTTTCTTATCTATCCTGCAGTATCACATTTTCCTTCTCTACATGAACATATTCATCAACTTAAAATACTTGAGTAAATTTTCATCTCTAAAGGATAAACAAAAAGAGCCTCCCTTGATCCAAGTCATCCTTAACATTTTTTCTACTCTTTTTCAACAAAGCTTCTTTAAAAAGTCATCTACATTTGCTATCTCCAATTTGTTTTCTTATATTCTTTATTTAATAACTAAGTGCTGACTTAACTCACTGGGTAACCAGGATATTACCGAGAATAAAAAGGAAATGCTATTGATAATTATTGAAGTTTAGTCCAAATTTGGACTGTCTTATGGAAACCAGATATACTACATACTCTTTTAACTTCATTTCATTTTACTTTTCTAGAAAAAAACATTGTGGATGCATATTAGTTGTAAATATTTTTGAGGTACATGTGATATTTCGATAGAAGCATACAATGTGTAATGATTAAATCAGGGCAATTGGGATATCCAGCATTTCAAGTACCTATCATTTCTTTGTATTAGGAACACTCAAATTCCACTCTTATTTATTTTGAAATATACAATAAATTAAATTATTAATTATATTTGCCTTATTATGCTACTGAAAACTAGACCTTATTCTTTCTAACTGTACTGTTATACCATCACATTTCTATCCTCTCTGTCTACTTCCCTTCCCAGCCTCTAGTAATCATCATTCTATTCTCTATCTCAGTGAGTTTGATTTTGTTTATAGATCCCACATAGGAGTGAGAACATGTGATATCTGTCTTTCTGTGTCTGACTTATTTCACATAATGCAATGTTCTTCAGTTTCATTATGTTGGTGCAAATAACAGGATTTCATTTTTTTTTATGTCTGAGTAGTATTGCATTGTGTATATATACATTTTCTTTATCCATTCATCCCCTGATTGGCACTTAGGGTGATTTCATATTTTGGCCATTGTGAACAGTGCTGCAATAAAAATGGAAGTGCAAATATGTCTCCCATACACGATTTCCTTTCTTTCCCTCCTACCTTTCTTTTTCTTTTTCTTTCTTTTCTTTCCTTTTCCAGTATATCCTCCAATATACTGATTTCCTTTCCTTTCTCCAATATACTGATTTTCCTTTCTTTCCATATACTTATTTCCTTCCTTTATATTTCCTTCTAGATCTGGAGAAAAGAAAGTATATGTATTTTATATTTAATATATATATATTATAAGTACACATAAAAAAATAAATTTTTGTGATTAATCCTTTGTCAGATGGCTAGTTTGCAAATACTTTCTCCCATTCTGCAGGTTGTCTCTTCCCTTTCTTGACTGTTCCTATGCTGTGCAGAAGGTTTTTAGCTAGTTGTGATCCCATTTATTCAATTTTGCTTTGGTTAGTATGAACATTTTAACCATATTGATTCTTATAATTCGTGATCATGGGATATCTTTCCATTTCTTTGTGTCCTCTTTAATTTCTTTCATTAATGTTTTTTAGTTTTTATTGCAGAGATCTTTCATTTATTTGGTTAAGTTTATGCTAAGTCATTTTATTTGTATTTACTGTAAATGGAATTACTTTCTTGGTTTCTTTTTCCAATTGTTCATCGTTGGCATATAGAAATGCTGCTAATTTTTGTATCCCAATATTGTATCCTCAAACTTTATTGAATTTGTTTATGAGTTCTATTTGTTTTTGGTCAAGTCTTTAGAGTTTTCCAAATATAAGATCATATGGTTTGCAAACAAGGATAATTTGACTTTTTTTTTCAGTTTGAATGTCTTTTATTTCTCTCGTCTAGTATAATTGTCCAAAGAGTTCATCTTTCCTGTTGCTGACATACAGCCAATTTATCAAGACAGGGGTATTGCAATAGAAAGAGTTTTACACATGTAGAGTTGATTAAGAGGGAGACTGGAGTTTTATTATTACTCAAATCAGGCTCCTCCAAAATATGGAGAGTTTTAAAAAGATAGTTTGGCAGTGGTCAGGGTTTGCCCAGGAATACGATGTAAACACAGAGGTGTGGAAAATGGTTCCAGTGTGCTGAGTCCACTTCTGAGTGGGGGCCACAGGTGGGTAATCCGGTTCTAAGAAATGCCAAAGCCTGAAAAGACATCTCAAAATGCCAATCTTAGGTTCTACAATAGTGATCTCTGCAGGAGTAATTGGGGAAGTTGCAAATCTTGTGACCTTGGAATAATAACTGGTAATCAGTTATGACTACCTCTTAGCAGAATAGCTCCTCTCATTCTCCAAACCTGGTGGTCTCTTTCATTAGTTTTACAAAGGTTGTTTAGTTTTGGGAAAGGGCTATTATCATTTAAAATATAAACTAAATTGCTCCCAAAGTTATCTTGGCCTAATTCCAGGAATGATTAATGGCAGTTTGAAGGTTAAAGGCAAGGTGAGGATTCGTTAGGTCAGATCTCTTTCACTGTCATAATTTTTGGAAAAGTGGTTTCACTTGGACTCCCAGTACTACTGACATCCTTTTATTAACCCAATTCAGTGAGGCCTTATCCATATTACTCCCTCAAATTGCTATTATAGAATTAAATATAAACCTTTGCAGTTCTAAATATGATAATTTTTTTTTTTTTTTAGACAGCATCTCGCTCTGTCACCCAGGCTAGAGTCCAGTGGCTTGATCTCGGCTCACTGGAACCTCTGCCTCCTGGGTTCAAAGCCATTCTCCTGCCTCAGCTTCCCGAGTAGCTGGGATTACAGACATGTGCCACCGCATCCGGTTAATTTTTTATTTTTCGTAGAGATGAGGTTTCTCCATGTTGGTCAGGCTGATCTCAAACTCCTGACCTCAGGTGATCCGCCCACCTTGGTCTTCCAAAGTGCTGGGATTATAGGCATGAGCCACCATGTCCTGCCTGATGATGAATTCTTAGCCCTCATCTTACTTGGCCTACCAGCATCATTTGCCATTGTATCACTCATTCCTCCTAGAAACTCTTTTTCCTTTGTTTACTTAGCTTGCAGGACTTCACATGGACGTGGCTTTCCTCTTCATTCATTAATCATTATTTCTCAGTCTCACTTGCTGGTCTCCTTTTTCAGTCTCTGACCACCTTAGCCTTGGACTATACCAGGACTCAGTCCTTGAAATATTTCTCATCTCTATTTACCTTCGCTTCGCTGGTGGTCGTTCCTATAAAATGAATTACCTCTATACTATCACTAAGATTTTGCTAATATATATTCGAAATCTTTTTGTTGCAAATCCATGAGGTACTTAACTCTACGTTGTAATGCATAAACTAGAATAGTCTTACATTTACATGTCAGGAAAAGGTATTTCCCATAAACAATCTAAAAATGCTATATTTTCAAATTCAAGTGACATAAAAGACCTTGACTTGTTTAAAAAAGTATTTAGGTACTTGAGTGAAGAGAATTCTTTTGAAAATATTTTCCTTGTTGAAAGTAGCTCAAAATAGATGAGATTTAATTTACCTCTCCCAACAGAATTTTATTGGTGTTCAACAATTGTGCAATATTCATCAGAGAACTGGGCTATGCCAGGAACAAATGCTTTAGGGCATGCAATCAGTCAGTGTCATCAGACACAGTGCACAGCCCCAGAGTGACAGTGCCAATCAAATTGGTGACTCCTGGGAGATGAAGGAAAGGAGGCAAGTGAGTGCTCCTGAGTAGATACTTGCAGGAGATTTCCTCATGCTGCTTTTAGGCGAACACAGTATTGCTTTTGTGGCAATACTGCCTGCTTTAGTCTTCTTGAGCAGGTGTAACAAAATACCATACCCTGAGTGGCTTAAACAGACATTTATTTCTCATGGTTCTAGAGACTAGAAATCCATGAGCTACATGACAGTGTTTTTGGGTTCTCAGTAGGGCCCCTTTCCAGGCTTTCAGAAGGCCGTATTCTCTCTGTTTTCTCACATGGTGGAGAGGGGGGATCTCTGGCATCTCTTCCTTGTAATAAGGCCACTAATCCCATCATGCAGACCCTACCCAATGACCTCATCTAAACCCAATTACTGCCCAAAGGCCCCATCTTCTAATACTATCACACTGGGAGTTAGGACATTAAGTTAAATTTTGAAACTTACATACTTTCAGGCTATAAGTGCTATTGCTTCTTTTGGACAGACTTCCTCCAGAATCCATAATGCATTGAGTGAAAATTTTTTATAGTAGATTAGGGTTACCAGTGACCAAAGAGATAGACTGAATCAGCATAAAATTAATAATCTAAGTTTGGTTCTAGCACTTGCTCTCTGCTGTATAAGAAAGTCTCTTAACTTCTTACCCTTAGCTTTTTAATAGGTAGAATAATGGAGTTGGGTCGCAGGAGCTTATGGCTTCCTTCTAGCTCTAAAACACCAAAACTTTATGATAAAAACAAGCTTCTCTCTTTTATTGAAAGAAACACCTTAATTATTCAATAATTTGAAACTAGACTATCTTATATATTGCTTTGCTATTGAAAATCTTTGCACCAAAAAAATCTGTAAAACACATTTTCACTTCCACTGTAGTACAAATTTAGCAATGAGCAAATTCTTCGTCAATTTGCCTCATAGATTTCCTTCCTGAATATCACCTCATTTCATTCTGAGTATTTAGTGAAAGTCAGATTCCAACAGATGAGTCATCTTCCTTAGCTCTTGGTTTCCTCATGACTTCTAATTTATGAATCTGCATTGGAATCTGTACTTGACTTATATGTATCTCCTATATTTAGCTCAAGTTCAATGTGGACTAACCACATCTGGTTTCCAGAGCTCCCAGATCTAACCACTGGCACAAGTCTTTCCAACTGATAAGGAGCTTCACTTGACTACCTTCAGCTGAAAGCACAGTCCAAATGTTTTCAGCTGTCTGGCTTGGCACCTGGAACTGTCCCCCATTACATTTTGGTATGACATGAGTTGGTGTCACTTTCTGAATACCTTGAAATGAAAGAAATTCTTGAATTCTAAAATGTGCCAGAATGTGTAGCATTTCTAAAGCATAATAAATTTAATTTCTTATTTATAATAGAAAGTAAATAATGCAATAAAGTAATATTTAGAATTACATAGCACCATTAGAACCACACATTTTCAGGAAAATCAATATGATTTGAGATCCACCTTTACATTGCTACAATCTGTGGGAAGCATGTTAACCAGCTCCCATGCCAGTCTTGAATCTGTCTGACCATAGTATTAACTGCTGTGCTTTGGATATACTTGCTGAGTGTATGCACAAAATGTTTTACTTTTCATTTCCAAATGGATTATGTTTTTTTTGGTAGAAGGCATAAAAATGTGTGCAAATCAATAGTAAGTATGTAATATGTAAATAGTTTTGATTATGGGATTTCACACAATTAGGGTAAAAACATTGATGTCCTTGCCACCAAATCAACCATGTCTACAGTAATAGATATGGTAAAGTTGATTGCAATAGTTTGGGATTTGAAATGCCTTAGAACTGATGAGTGCAGTTGTGACTAAACAAGTATTGAAGTTATTTTTATTTCAATGACAGCATTAGGGTGGAATAGAAACCCTTGAAAGAGGAGGAAGTATAGTGTGACAGGAGCAGAGACGACCCTTTCACTCGCCCCGCAGCATTCCACACAGTGTCCTATCTTCTGATTCAGAGACCAGATGTGGGTATTAGTAGGGCATGTGTGGCTTGTACAGTATGTCAGTTCTAATGTACTTGGAGGAGAAGGGATTTATTTTTACACTCCTCTCCCTAAAAGTCATTAATAATTAATTAACCTTTAGCGTCCTTTAGGGCAAATTCAAAGAGCAGTTGTGAAGACTGACCGTAAACACCATGAAATTTAGCTCATGGCCATCTCAAAACAGCTTATGTATGAGCTATTTTGACACTGTTTTCCATTAAAATTCATAGGAAGAAAGAGACAGACAAAATATTTGTGGGTTTTTCTGAATGGAAATACCATTAGAGAATGATCTCAGCTATGGAAGAAACTACTCTGAAATTCTGGAAAAGTCATAAACATCATTTTTTCTTCTTTTTATTTCTCCAACAGAAAAAGGAAGGATAGTCAACATTTTCAAAGGTAGTCAGTGACAAAAAGCCTTTATATTCTTGATGAATTGGAAAATTACTCTTTTACTTCACTAAATATTTTTTATAACAGTAGCTAAGCCATGTATCTCTGAGGTTTAAAAGAAATCCAGTGCTCATGTAACCTTTAATAGTCTCCTCCAAACAACTTTTGATGAGTAAGAATTTCCAAGAAAAATGAACCTATTTTTTAAGAAATTTCTTATCCTAAATATGGGCATACCTCATTTTAATGTGCTTCTCAGATATTGTATTCTTTATAAATTGAGGACTTTGGCAGCCCTGCTTTGAGCAAGTATAGTGGTGCCATTTTTTCCAGCAGCATGTGCTCACTTGGTGTCTCTGTATCACATTTACTAATTCATGTAAATATTCCTAATTGTTTCATTGCTATTATATCTGTTATGGTGATCTGCGAATCATGATCTTCGATGTTGCTATTGCAACTGTTTTGAGATCACCATGAAATATATAAGACAGGGAACTTGATAAACGTGTGTTATTCTGACTGCTTCACCAACCAGCTGTTTCCTCATCTTCCTCTCCTCAGGCCTCCCTGTTGCCTCAGGCACAGCAATATCAAAATTAGGCCAACTAAGAACCCTACTGTAGCCTCTAGGTTTTCAAGTGACAGGAAGAGTTACGTGTTTTGACATTAAAACTAGAAATGAGGGCGATCCAAGATGGCCAAATAGGAATGGCTCTGAAGTGCAGTTCCCAGTGAGAACAATGCAGAGGGTGAGTGATCACCCCATTTCCAAATGAGTTTTTACTACCCACAGACCAGGAGACTCCCGGGCTGAAAAGCACCAAGAGTTTCCAGCATAGTTGTTTCAGCTGGCGCTGCAGGTCTCCACACAAAAACTGATACAAATCTGGGGAGCTCATTTCAACTGGCACCTGGAACAACTGGGATACAGAGCTGCCTATTGAACTGAAAAAAAGGGGGCTGAAACAGGGAGCCAGGTGAGCTGGCTTGGCGGTTCCCACCCACACAAAGACCAGCAATCTGAAACGCTCTGGACTGAGAGTTTCACAGCAAGCACAGCTGGACCCGGGATGGTCCAGGTCAGTGGTGGGGAGAGCATCAGCCATTACTGAGGCAGTCCACCATTACCGAGGCAATCTGCCTTTACTGAGGCAGTCTGCCATTACTGAGGAAGTTCTAACTGTACCTCTGTAAACAAAACTGTAAGGAAGTTCACACAGCAGCTGGGCAGAGCTCATGGCAGCTCAGCAATGCCTCTGCTGGCAGATTGTGACTAGACTACCTCCTTGCTTAGCAGGGCATCTCTGAAAAAAGGCAGCAGCATGTCAGGAACTTATAAATAAAGCCCCACCTTCCCAAGACAGAGTACCTGGGAAGAAAGATGGTTATGAGTTCCGCTGCAGCAGACTTAAACATACCTGCCACGCACCTCTGAATGGATCAATGGAGCTCTCAGCTCAGCACTTGAGCTCCTATAAGGGACACACTCTCTCCTCAAGTAGCTCCCCTACCCCAGTATATCCAAAGAGACACCTCATAAAGGAGAGCTCAGGCTGATATCTGATGGGTACCCTTCTGGTACAAAGATAACAGAAGAAGAAACCAGCAACAACCCTTATTGTTCTGCAGCCACTGCAGTTGATCCCCCAGGAAAGCAGAGTCTAGAGTGGATCTCCAGCAGTCCTACAGCAGAGGGGCCTGTCCTTTACATGAAAAATTAAAAAACAGAAAGAAATAACTTCAACATCAACAATAATGACATCCACTCAGAGACTCCCATCCGAAAATCACCAACGACAAAGACCACAGGTAGATAAATCCATGAAGATGGGAATAAACCAGCACAAAAAGGATGAAAACACCAAAAACCAGAATGCCTCTCCTCCTCCAAGGGATCACAACTTCTCACCAGTGAGGGAACAAAGCTGGATGGAAAATGAGTCTGATGAAGTGACGGAAACAGGCTTCAGAACGTAGGTAATAACAAAATTCTTGGAGCTAAAAGAACATGTTCTAACCCAATGCAAACAAACTAAGAACCTTGAAAAAAGGTTAGACAAAATGCTAATGAGAATGAACAGCTTAGAGAAGAATATAAGTGACTTGATGGAGCTGAAGAACACAACACGAGAACTTTGTGAAGCATACACAAGTTTCAGTAGCTGAATAGACCAAGCAGAAGGAAGGATATCAGAGATTGAACATCAACTCAATGAAATAAAATGAGAAGGCAAGATTAGAGAAAAAAGAGTGAAAAGAAATGAAAAAAGCCTCCAAGAAATATGGGATTATGTGAAAAGACCTAATCTACATTTGATAGGTGTACCTGAATGTGATGGAGAGAATGAATCCACACTGGAAAACACTCTTCAGGATATTATCCAGGAGAACTTCAACATAGCAAGGCAGGCCAACATTCAAGTTCAGGAAATATAGAGAACACCACAAAGATATCCCTCAAGAAGAGTAACCCCCAAGGCACATAATCATCAGATTCACCATGGTTGACATGAAGAAAAAAATGCTGAGGGCAGCCAGAGAGAAAGGTCAGAAAACCCACAAAAGGAAGCCCATCAGACTCACAGTGGATCTCTGGGCAGAAATCCTACAAGCCAGAAGAGAATGGGGGCCAATATTCAACATCCTTAAAAGAACTTTCAACCTAGAATTTCATATCCAGCCAAACTAAGCTTCATAAGCAGAGGAGAAATAAAATCCTTTATGAACAAGCAATTGCTGAGAGATTTAGTCACCACCAGGCCTGCCTTACAAGAGCTCCTGAAAGAAGCACTAAACAGAGAAAGAAACAACCAGTACCAGCCAGTCCAAAAATGTACCAAATGGTAAAGACCATTGACACAATGAAGAAACTACATTAACTAATGGGAAAAACAACCAGCTAGCATCAAAATGGCAGGATCAAATTCACACATAACAATATTAACCCTAAATGTAAATGGCCCAAATGCCCCAATCAAAAGACACAGACTGGCAAATTGGATAAAAAGTGAAGACCCATAGGTGTACTGTATTCAGGAAACCCATCTCACATGCAAGGACACACATAGGCTCAAAATAAAGGGATGGAGGAAGATTTACTAAGCAAATGGAGAGCAAAAAAAAAAAAGAAGTTGCCATCCTAATCCCTAAAAAATACACTTTAAACCAACAATGATCAAAAGAGACAAAGAAGGACATTACACAATGGTAAAAGGATCAATGCAACAAGAAGAGCTAACAATCCTAAATATGTATGCACCCCATACAGGAGCATCCAGATACATAAGCATTTTTTAATGACCTGCAAAGAGACTTAGACTCCCACACAATAATAGTGGGAGACTTTAACACTCCACTGTCAATATTAGATCAACGAGACAGAAAATTAATAAGCATATCCAGGAATTGAACTCAGATCTGGACCAAGCAAACCTGACAGACATCTACGGAACTCTCCAATCCAAATCCACAGAATATACATTCTTCTTGGTACTACATCACACCTACTCTAAAATTGACCACGTAATTGGAAGCAAATCACTCCTCAGCAAATGCAGAAGAATGGAAATCATAACAAACAGTCTTTCAGACCACAGTGCAATCAAATTAGAACTCAGGATTAAGAAACCAACTTAGAACTGCACAACTTCATGGAAACTGAACAACTGACTCTTGAATGTTGACTGGATAAACAATGAAATGAAGGCAGAAATAAAAATGTTCTTTGAAAACCACAAGAATGAATACACTACGTACCAGAATCTCTGGGACACATTTAAAGCAGTGTCTAGAGGGAAATTTATAGCAATAAATGCCCACATGAGAAGCGAGGAAAGATCTAAAATTGACACCCTATTGTCAAAATTGAAAGAGCTAGAGGAGCAAGACAAAAAAACTCAAAAGCTAGCAGAAGACAAGAAATAACTAAATCAGAGCAGAACTGAAGCACATACAAAAAAATCCTTCAAAAACTCAATAAATCCAGAGCTGGTTTTTTGAAAAGATCAACAAAATGGACCACTAGCCAGATTAATAAAAAAAGAAAGAGAGAAGAATCAAGTAGATACAATAAAAAACAATAAAGGAGATATCACCATTCATTCAACAGAAATACAAACTACCATCAGAGATTACTACGAACAACTCTATGCACATAAAGCAGTAAACCTGGAGGAAATGGATAAATTCCTGGACACTTGCACCCTCCCAAGACTAAACCAGGAAGAAGTTGAAACCCTAAATAGACCAATAACAAGGGCTGAAGTTGAGGCAGCCATTAATAGCATACCAACCAAAAAAAGCCCAGGTCCAGATGGGTTCACAGCCAAATTCTACCACACCTACAAAGAGGAACTGGTACCACTTCTTCTGAAACTATTCCAAACAATCCAAAAAGAGGGAATCCTTCCCAAATCATTTTATGAGACCAACATCTTCCTGATACCAAAACCCATCAGAGACTCAACAAAAAAGAAAACTTCAGGCCACTATCTATAATAAACATAGATACAAAAATCTTCAATAAAATACTGGGAAAACAAATGCAACAACACATCAAAAAGCTTATCCATCAAAATCAAATAGGCTTTATCATGGGAATGTAAGGCTGGTTCAACATACGCAAGTCTATAAATGGAATCCACCACATAAACAGAACCAAAGACAAAAACCACATGATCATCTCAATAGATACAGAGAAGGCTTTCAACAAAATTCAACAGCCCTTTGTGCAAAAAAAATGCTCAATAAACTAGGTATCAATGTAATATATCTCAAAATAATTAAAGCTATTTATGACAAACCCACAGCCAGTATCATACTGAATGGGCAAAAACTAGAAGCATTTCCTTGGAAAACTGACACTAGACAAGGATGCCCTCTCTCACCACTCCTATTCAATATAGTATTGGAAGTTCTAGCCAGTACAATCAGGCAAGCAAAAGAAATAAAGGGTATTCAATTAGGAAAGGAGGAAGGAAAATTGTCTCTATTTGCAGATGACATGATTATATGTTTAGAAGACCCCGTTATCTCAGCCCAAAATCTCTGATAAGCAACTTAAGCAAAGTCTCAGGATACAAAATTGATGTGCAGAAATCACAAGCATTCCTATACACCAATAGCAGACTAAAAGAGAGCCAAATGAAGAGTGAACTCCCATTCACAATTGCTACAAAGAGAATGAAATACCTGGGAATACAACTAACAGAGGATATAAAGGACCTCTTCAAGGAGAACTACAAACCACTTCTCAAGGAAATAAGAGAGAACACAAACAAATAATAAAACATTCCATGCTCCTGGTTAGGAAGAATCAATATTGTGAAAATGGCCATACTACCCAAAGTAATTTATAGATTCAACACTATCCCCATCAAGCTACCTATGACCTTCTTCAAAGAACTGGAAAAAAAACACATTAAACTTCATATGGAACCAAAAGAGAGCCCACATAGCCAAGACAATCCTAAGCAAAAAGAACAAAGCTGAAGGCATCACGCTACCTGACTTCAAACTATAATTCAAGGCTACAGTGATCAAAACAGCATGGTACTGGTGCCAAAACAGAGATATAGACCAATGGAAGAGAACAGAGGCCTTGGAGGCAGCGCCTCACATCTACAACCATTAGGTCTTTGGCAAACCTGACAAAAACAAGCAATGGGGAAAGGATTCCCTGTTTAATAAGTGGTGTTTGGAAAATTGGCTAGCCATGTGCAGAGAGCAGAAACTGGATCCCTTCCTGACAACTTTTCCGAAAATTAACTCCAGATGGATTAAAGACTTAAACATAAGACCTAACACCATAAAAATCCTAGAATAAAACCTAGGCAAAATCATTCAGGATATAGGCATAGGCAAGGACTTCATGACTAAAACACCAAAAGCATTGGCAACAAAAGCCAAAATAGACAAATGGGATCTAATTAAACTCCAGAGCTTCTGTACAGGAAAAGAAACAATCATTAGAGTGAACCAGCAACCAAGAGAATGGGCAAAAATTTTTGCAATCTACCCATCTGACAAAGGGATAATATCCAGAATCTATAAAGAACTAAAACAGATTTACAAGAAAAAACCCAAACAAACCCATTCAAATGTGGGCAAAGGACATGAACAGACACTTTTCAAAAGAAGACATATATGAGGCCCACAAACATAAGAAAAAATGCTCATCATCGCTGGTCATTAGAGAAATGCAAATCAAAACCACATTGAGATACCATCTCATGCCAGTTAAAATGGCGATCATTAAAAAATCTGGAGACAACAGATGCTGGAGAGGATGTGGAGAAGTAGAAACAGTTTTACACTGTCGGTGGGAGTGCTAGTTAGTTCAACCATTGTGGAAGACCCTGTGACGATTCTCCAAGGACCTAGAAATAGAAATTCCATTTTCAAAATTCCCATTACTGGATATATATCCAAAGGATTATAAATCATTTTATTATAAAGACACATGCACATGTATGTTCATTGTGGCACTGTTTACAGTAGCAAAGACCTGGAACCAGCCCAAATGCCCATCCATGATAGACTGGACAAGGAAAATGTGGCACATAAACACCATGGAATATTATGCAGCCATAAAAAATGATGAGTTGGTGTCCTTTGTAGGGACATGGATGTATGTGGAAACCATCATTCTCAGCAAACTGACACAAGAACAGAAAATCAAACACTGCATTGTCTCACTCATAGGTGTGTGTTGAACACTGAGAACACATGGACACAGGGAGGGGAGCATCACACAATGGGGTCTTTTGGGGGAGACTAGGGGAGGGACAGCTGGGGGTATGGAGGTTCGGGAGGGATAACATGGGGAAAAATGCCAGATACAGGTGACAGGGGGATGGAGGCAGCAAACCACATTGCCATGTATGTGCCTATGCAAGAATCCTGCATGATCTGCACATGTACCCCAGAACCTAAAGTGCAATAAAAAAAAAAAATATATATATATATATATATATATATAAAAAATAAAAAAAACTAGAAATGATGAAAGTTACCAGGCCAAAAGGTAGGCCTCTCGTGTGTAACAGGTAGGCAAGTTGGAAATGCAAAGGAAACATTCTTAAAGGAAATTAAAAATGCTACTCCAGTGAAAACATAAATGATAATAAAGCAAAACAGGCTTATTGTTGATGGAGAATATTTTAGTGATCTGGTTTGAAGATCCATTGAGCCACAAAATTCTCTTAAGTCGAGTACGTCCAGAGCATAGCCCTAACTGTCTTCAATTTTATGAATGCTGAAAGAGGTGAGGAAGCTGCAGAAGAAATGTTAGAACCCAGAAGAGGTTGGTTCATGAGATTTTAGGGAGGAGGTTTTCTCCGTAATATAAAAGTACAACATGAAGCAGCAATTGAGGATGCAGAATCTGTACCAGGTTATCCAGAACATCGAGCTAACCTAGTGATGAAACTAAACAACAGACTCTAAATATAGACAAATCAGCTTTTTATTGGAAAATGATGCTATTTTGGACTTTGATAGCCGGAGAGGAGAGGTCAAAGTCTGGCTTGACATTTTCAATGGACAGCGTGACTCTTTTGTCAGGGGATAATGCAGTTGATGATTTTTAAGTTAAAGCCAATGCTTATCTCATGGACTATTCTGAAGATCTTAGGGCCCTTAAGAATGATGCTAAATCTACTCTGCCTATGTTCTATAAATGAAACAACCCAGCTGGGTGACAGAACGTCTGTTTCCAACATGGTTTACTAAATAATTTAAGCCCATTTTTGAGATCTACTGCTTAGAAAAATATTACTCCCAAAATATTACTCCTCATCAACAGTGTACTTGCTCATCCAAGAGCTCTGATGGAGACATTCAAGGAGATTAATGTTGTTTTCATGCCTGCTAATACAACATTTATTCTACTACTCATAAGTTTGACTGTCAAGTTATATTTTTTAAAGAGATACCTTTTTAGACTATAGATGCCACAGAGAGTAATTCTTCTGATGGATCTGTGTGAAGAAAGTTGAAAACCTGGAAAGTGTTAGTCATTCTAAGTGTCACAATTAAGCACATTTGTGATTTATGGGAGAAGGTCAAAATATCAAAGTTAAAGGGAGTTCGAAAGAAGCTAATTTCCACCTGCATGGATAACTTTAGAGGGTTTGAGATTTCAGTGGAGGAAGTAACTAAAGATGTGATGAAATAGCAAGAGAACTAGAATCAGAAGTATTAATAATACCTGAAGATGTGATTGCTGCAGTTTCATGATTAAAAAAGTCAATAAAGAGCTGCTGCTTATAAATGAACAAAGTGGTTTCTTGATATGGAATTGACTTTTGTTGAAGATGATGTGAACAATGTTGAAATGACAAATAATTTAGAATATTGCATAAACTTAGTTGATAACACAGTGGCAGAGTTTGAGAAGCTTGGCCTCAGTTTTTAAAGAAGTGGGTAAAATGTTATCATTCTGGAAATCTCAGATGATTCAGCTCACTCTCCCTCACTTGGTTCATATCTGTTATGGATTGAATTATGTTTCCCCAAAAAGTACGTTGAATTCCCAACTGCCAGTACCTGTGAATATTACTTTCTTTGGAAATAGGGCCTTTGCAGATGTAATAGATTAAGATGGTGACCTTATAAGAAGAAAAACAATTGGACACAGACACAAAGAAGGTTGGGCATGTGAAGATTGAGAGATTAGAGTTATGCTGTCACACAGTAAGGAATGTCTGGGGCTACTAGAGGCTTCAGAGGAAGCTGGCCCTCCCCCCACCTTGATTTGGGATTTCTAGCCTTCAGAACTTTGAGGGAATAAATTTCTGTTATTGTAACTCAAAAAAGAAATGCTACCAATCCTGATACTTATCTGGAATTGTAACACACTGTTGCAAAGTTCTGAATGGGTAGGTGTGACCTTTATCTCATTAATTTCTAAGGCTTATATAGCCTCCCCACCATCCAAGTTATAATGGTCTAAGTGGTATCAACAGCAAATGAAATATTATCTTATAATGGTTAATGCTGTGTCAACTTGATTGGATTGAGGGATACAAAGTATTAATCCTGGGTATGTCTATGTGGGTGTTGCCAAAAAGAGGTTAACATTTGAGTCAGCGGGCTGGGGGAAGGCAGATCTACCCTTAATCTGGTGGACAAAATCTAATCAGCTTCCAGCCAACATAAAGTAGGCAGAAAATCATGAAAATGAAAGCCAGGCCTAGCATCCCAGCCTACATCTTTCTCTGGTGTTGGATGATTCCTGCCCTCAAACATCTGACTCCAAATTCTTCAGTTTTGGGACTCAAACTGGCTCTCCTTGCTCCTCAGATTGCAGACAGCCTATTGTGGACCTTGTGGTTGTGTAAGCTAGTACTTAATAAGCTCCCATATATGTATATATACATATATATATGTATATATATATATTTAATATATGTATATATATTAAATAGATGTATACATATAACATGTATATATGTAATATATGTATATATAATATATATAAATATATGTATATATATTTATATATACACACACACACACACACACACACATACAGTTTAACCTTTGTATTTTATGCCACATGCCCAAATCTCACCTTTTCTCTAACAGTTCACAGAATGATGTCATTCATACGAGACTAAATGTCAGATATATGCATATATATGTAATACATACATACGTGTGTGTGTGTGTGTGTGTATATATATATATATATATATATATATATATATATTCTGTCCCTCTAAGAGAACTCTGACTAATACATATCTATTCCCAGATACAGCAGTAGTGATTTGGAAATCCCTGACAGGTCATAGAATTAAAGCACAATGAGTCAAGACAAACTATTCCTCACCCAGTAGCCTGTATTGAGAGTACTATCAATGGTCTACCATCTCCTGCAAAATGGCCAGGAAGAAGGGATTGAATTGCCAGTTGGAGCATCTAGAATGGATTTATATTTTAAAAATTTCCAGTGGTCTAATTCTTAGAGCCTTCAACAAACTCATTTAACCTCAATGTTCTAAATAGTCATTGATCCAAAGTTTTTACCAGGAGAACCTCTGTATTTTATGTCACATGCCCAAATCTCACCTTGTCTCTAACACTTCACAGAACCATGTTGTAGGTCCTGTTATTGAAGTCATCCATACAAGAAAGTAAATGTCAGATATATACATATGTGTTAGTCCATTCTCACACTGCTGTAAGAACTGCCCCAGACTGGGTAATTTATAAAGAAAAGGTTCAACTGACTCACAGTTCTGCATTACTAGGGAGGCCTCAGGAAACTTATTCATGGCATAAGGGGAAACAGGCACGACTTACGTGGTGGCAGGCTAGAGAGAGCATGTGAGGGAAGAGCTGTCAAACATATAAAAGCATCAGATCTCATGAGAATCTACTCACTGTCATGAGAACAGCATGGGAAAAACTGTCCCAATGATCCAATCACCTCCCTCCCTCAACACGGGGGTGGGGGTGGGGGATTACATTTTGAGACGAGATTTGGGTGGGGACACAGAGCCAAACAATATCAACATACGTATTCTAATGTTCTGACAACTTACCTCATGTCTCTCCTAATTTTAGCAGCAAATGTATGCACATTGCTATTAAAGGACAAACTAGATATAAATACAGCAAAAGTAGGTAAATAAAAGATTGATGTGGAGAGAAGGGAAGAGAGGGAGAATTTTATCTGAGGTAGAAATAAATGTGTAAATTCCCCCAAGTTACCCTGAAATTCATTATCTGGAAAAATCTATAAAAATGGTTTTCATAGCATCATTTCATAATATATGTTACTCTTCAGCTTGAATAAAGCTATTCTGTAAAAATTGAATGTTGGTGATTTTTATCCTTCAATTAATAGATATAAAAGTTTTTCTGTCAAAGCATTGTGAGTTAAAATTCTGACTCTACCAGTTAGCATTAAAGTTGACCTTGATTGAGGTTGTTTAGTATTTCTTTGTGAGCTTATTTCTTTATCTGTCAAACGGTAACATAAATATATACGCTGTAATATTATGCTGCAGGTCAAAGGAAAGATATGTAATCACTAATACAGTATCTAGAATATAGTGATTCAAAAAGTAATTATTATCTTATTTTCTGCATTTCACATTGCACTGGATTACAACATCCTTTTGTATTCAAAACCATTCCGCTAAATAATTTTTATAACATATTACAACTATGACAAACATATATTTTTGTGTTTGTGAGAGAGACATTACCAGAACTAGAGAGACTGGATAGGAAGACAGAGGATATATCACAAAAGGGAGTGGCCTGAATGTCTATTAATAATTTGGCAGGTTGGTTTGCCCAGTGTCTCTGGTCATTCTTATTTATTGTATGAACAAGTAAAATTGTAGGCCAGCTTTGGGTGTGGGCATGTTTATCCTCACTATTTTGTGTGCATGTATATATGTGTGTCTGTATAATGTTTAGAGCTTCTTTAAGCTCTAGAAAGACATATAGATAAATCAGTGGCTGGTGTCTAGGTGGAATGTAATGATACACTGCCAAAGGAGCAACCCCAGAAGAGACATTCAGAGGTATGATGAATGAAAAATACATATTAATGCACTGTGCAGTTTCTTACTCAGGGATCATTCACAAAAATCTTTTTCTCCATAAGGACTTTAGGATGCATTGACTTGTAGCTAACTACACCATTCATTTAGTGCTTGGGACAGCTGCCCTTTCTCTGTGTCAATGTTTGGATCCCCCTAAGAAGTTAAAATAGAATGTTTTTACCTTATTGCGATGTCTTTTATAAAATGAACAAAGGACCTACAGTTTATACCATGATTATATTTTACCACCCATTCTAATTATTTAAGGATCAAAATATAGATTCGTTTTCATTATTATTGTATGCTATTCTGAAGCAATGTTTGTTTTTCTTTAATGGGGGCCACACTTTCTGTTGATTTATTGAAGAGAAAACTCTGCCTGGAATCTTTGAGTGCCTTACTTTTTATCTTTCTAGTAAAAAACAGAGCTTCTACATGTCTAGCTGTTAACTATCACTAGAAACTTGGAAGAGTAATAAGTAAAAGTGAAAAATGAATATTTCATAGACTTTGGCAGCAAATTTAAAAGCAATGCAAAATGAGATAATTTTGTTATTTTTTTCCTCACTTCTTGGAAAATCACTGCAGAGCTCAAAATCTGCTGGCACCAAGAATTTCACATATAATTTTATTTTTAGCTTTTAATCACATTATCTTACCTTGTCTTCACTTTAATATATTTACCTCCCAATGCAAATATTTTGGATGGATGCATAACCTTGCATTTTAAGAATTCCAGATAAAAAAGAGAAGGGAAAATATCTCCAAGCTACACAATCTTAGCTTTTGTTGGATGTAGCCAACTGCACGCAATCCAGATGACTCATATGTGGACTGCTAAACACACACAATATTTCTCTCTCTCCTGTCTTTATTGCTCTCATTCTATTATTATCTGTCCATCTTTCTTTTACTGCTTCTTTTTCCTGGTCTTTTCATACTCATAGTTTATATACAACCAAAATACATCACAATGTGCAAGTAAATGCACAGACTAAAGAGGCATGACACCAGAATTTGAAGGCATCGGTATAAGAGAATAACAAGGAAGAGTTACACTTCCAAGATTATTATTTTTATCCTTTAAGTCTTTTTGTCAGGTATTTTAAATGAAGAATTAAATTACTTACTGGGTTTCTGTCATTTTTGGAAATAATCCTTCAATCATGTATATATGGGCTTACTAGAACATTTTTGCATAATGCTTAAAACAGCTGTTAAAACTCAAATGAGTTTTGATACAGTATTACTTTATTTAAATTTTAATTCACTGTTTCCAGACAACCCCGCTCTTTCTTTAATTGATCTGCTGTTTCCATGACATTTCATTGCCACCATATCACTATGACTACTACAGGCCTAGACTTACCAGCTGCCAGACTGACTGTACTGAATTCAGATACAACAAATCTTCATTAAAAAAAAAAAAAAAACTACACAAAATGCAAGACTTTTTCTTCATAAGAGTAACTAAATGCTAATTAGAACTGTGGTTACAAAATGTCTTCATTCTCAGACCATTCTGATTCTGGCCAAATTCACTTTTAGAGTCTCAAGACTGCCAGGGAAATCAATTGAGTATTCATTTCTTTTTCTCCCATTGGTCTGGTGAGATACTAGAGAGCTAAGCAGTTTTAAACAAAAATTCCAAGCTTTCTTATGTAGATATGCATTGCTGGTTGACTTTTTCTAGGTTAGGGGCAAGGTAAAGAGCATTAAATATTTTAGAATGATGTTTAGAAACTAGATTAAATAAGAAATTTCTTAACCTTCTCAACAGCAGCAATTCTAGATGTAGATTGATTCTATCTGGGAGCCAGTCAAAGTACATTGTGGTTTTGCTTCCAGTTAAATTTAATTAAACAATTTATTGAGTATCTATGTACCAAAGTCTTTGCTAAAGATAAGGAAACTTAAAGATGAAAATCATACAATTCCTACCTCCCACAGGCTTACACACCTAGGGGAGAAATGAGGCAGGAAAACAGACAGTTAATCACACCCTGAGGATGCTTCCCTTCCAGGTTCTCACCAATAACAAGCAGCTCAAAAAAGCACAGATTTTCCTCTGAATTGTAGGTCACCCTGTCTTCCTCCCAGAATTATGGGCATCCAGGCCAATTTAAGTCAGTTAAACTTAACTTAATAAACATGAGTGAAACAGACTTAACTGTAAATTGGAATGCCATATTTCTGGAAAATGTAAAGTTTTCTAGAAGTTTTTCATTCTAATGTTTGTTTTGGATTTCATTTTTCTTATAGTGGTTGTGAGTATACATGTCCACTTGTGCCAATAGAGTGAAGCAGGGCTTGAATAACTCTGAACATTATAGAATGGGAAATTTCATCTAGGCTCTGCCTTACTAAGCTTGTTGTTTTGGTATTGGGAAACTGAAGGGATCAACAGCTTTATGCAATATTAAATATTTCCCCCACTGACCTCAGATAGATTTAAAAATGCCAAGAAATGGAGCTTCTCTATTGAAATAAGCATTATGTAGAAATTCTAAGCTAAAATATATTCCTGAGAAAGAGTCTTCAATAACATAGAAATGTAAGGAAGCTCATGGCAAGTGGATATTAATAAGAATGAATACTGAAACTAATTTTCAGAAAGAAGTGCTGGAAAGGAAGACTTGTTAGGCCAGAAGAAAATTAATACAAATTCAGACAGCTATGTGTTAAAATATGATTTTATGAACCTTTCCTTTTTAGAATATGCAAAAAATTCTCAAAGACTATGCATCAAACTTTGAACAATAGGTACTCCTGATGGTGGGATAATTATAATAGTATTAATAAATTTTAACATGCAAATCCACATAATCTTGACTAGAAGAATAAAATATTATATATCATCAATAGCTGCTTACTATACGTTTAAAAATTTTTAGTTGGTAAGAGCTAAGTAAAATTGGGAACGTTATATAAAAGCAAGTCACAGTCAACATATTACTTGTGTTTAGAACAGTGTTCATGGATGCTGACTAGGAAACAATGTTCAGTCGTGACTTACTGAAAGGCAGGTCATTTTCTGTACCTGGAAATGTACTTGACCATAAGTCTTACAAACTCTCTTCATTTGAAAAACAAATATAAGCAAAGTCATTGTGTAACTCTAAGAATCTTCTGTTGCTGTAAAATTAAGTGACTGTAATATATAGAAAATATTAGAAATATCTAGGGTAAAAGAAGCAAAGATGGTATATGGCAAGACGATGTTATGATGAAACTATGAGGCAAAGAGACCTTTTCTATTTTGTCATGTGAGATGTTGCATAGTTCTCCCTTTACTCATTCTATGATGATAAAATTTCTAAGCAAGAATTATCAACATTTTCTAGTCTTAGAAAGTTTGTCTAATTCAAATACTTCCTTAAGTTTATACATATATGTGTATATATTTATGAATATGTCTATATATGTTATATAGATGTTTTTCTCTTTGATTAGGCCATCTGTTTTTGCTAATTGGTGCTTACTAATGTCAGGCTCCTACTTTCTCACAGAGAGTGGGAGATATGAGTGCTATTTTTCTCAGTGTTTACATTTCAAAGAGATCATTCCCAGGTCTTTGAGGAAGACATTTGGATGTTGTAAAACTAGTAAGAGGCTTATGAAAAGATTTGTATTTCAAAGGAACAGAGAAAGAATTTATAATCTTTATAAAGTAAATGCCCTAAGAAAAAAGATGTCAGGGCCTAGAGAGTCAGGAGAAACCCGCCTAAAATTTAGTCAAACTGAAGAAAATACTAATGCAGCCTTAGTCAGTAGTCAGTAGATTTCCCAAATTCTACACATCAGATGTAATTCATGTGGTATTCATTGATTTATGACCACTGTCAGGTTGCAGGGAGTCATACCCCAAAGTGTGGTGTTTTGATATGCAGAGCACTTTGAATTAAAAGAAATTAGTAGGCCATAAAAGCTGCTTCAGAACCAAAAACATTCTAACCCTCTTTTGCTTCTCTCCCTTCCCCCAGCTGCAGGGAGGGACTCTATCTGCTATTTCCTTCTCTGCTAAAAAAATCTTTCCAAAAGAAATTCAATTATCTTAAGAGTCGTGCTAGTTTTGACAAATAAAGAAAGATTAACCACTAGAAAAGAGGCAAAACTAAAGACCCAGAAAGATTTTTTACTTGTTCTTCTGAGGGCAGGTCTGAGACCTGGGAGACTTTATCTGCATAATAAAACAACCTTTGCTCATGATGAAGTTCTGCCTCTCACCTTGCTGCCACCTCCCCTAGAGCTCAGAGCAACTCTGTCCCAGGCTACTTTCTCTTTATTTTTTTTTAATTTCAACTTTTATATATAGGAGGTACATGTGCAGGTTTGTTACATAGATATATTGTACACAGGTAGTGAGCATAGCACCCAACAGTTATGTAAGGTAGGTAGTTTTTTAACCCATGTCCCCATCTCTCATCCCTCCAGTAGTCTGCAGTATTTTTATTCCCATGTTTATGTCCATGGGTGCTTAATGTCTAGCTTCCACTTATAAGAGAGAACAGGTGGTATTTGGTTTTCTGTTCTTGCATTAGTTCCCTGAGGATTATGCAGGCCATTGTTCTTTGGTCACATTTGTGCCCCCTGAAAATCATTTGTGACCCCTAAAATTACCTACTTTCCCTCATTTACATCCCACCCTATGAAAAACGTATAAATATTTAAAGTTCAACCATCTGGCCCTTCAAGTCTCATTTCAGAATTCTTGCATTCATATACATGTTAATACATTTGTACACCTTTTCTTCTAGTAATGTGTATTGGCCAGGTGCAATGGCTCATACCTATAATCTCAGTACTTTAGGAGGCTGAGGTAGGAGGATCACTTGAGCCTTCTTCCCTGTCCCTTTACTCCAGTCTTGATAAATAATCTACATAATCTGCTTAGAAAATATTTCTAAGCAGAAATCTTTATTTCTGCTTTATTTCTAAGCAGATATCTGTTATTTCTTTGCTCCATAATTTCTGCATTTCACATCTTGTGCAGAGAAAAGCCGAAGTGATTTCAGTCATCTTCAAGGTCCCACCTTTCGTGCATCCTTTCCTGTCTCTGTGGCATCCTCGCCTCCCATCTGTTCCTTACTCGCTTTGCTCTACTCTAGTTAACTCCTTGCTTTAATACAAATGATTTTGACTTGCTTTCACCTCGATATCTCTCCATTTGTTATTCCCAGACTGGCATAATTTTACATAGATACCCATGTGCTCACTTCCATAGTTCTTGAATGTCCCTAACAAGATGTTGCTTCTTAGAAATAACTTTTTGGACCCCTTTGTATAAAGTGTGTAACATACTCCTAAACTTTCTGTTCCCTTTTGCCGATTTTCTATCACATAATCACCACTTAACATACAATATATTTTATGTATTCATGTTTTTAATTTGTTTGCTTCATCCCCCTTGGATTAAATTCCCAACTGAAATTGTTTTTTTTTTATCAATTTTGTTCTTTGATATTCACGACATTTGAAAAAATACCTTATAATTATAGGTTTTCATCAAATAATTGATGAAGGAATACATCCTTCAGGGACTTGAGACTATGCTTATGAATTACTCTCTCAAAAGCCAGACATTCAGGGCTTGTGAACATTACCCAATGTGGATGTTTTATTTATTTATTAATTTTGCTACAAGATCAGTTGGAATAACTTGCTACTTTACTTGAAAAGTGATTTATCTGGATACTAACATAAAATCATTGACGGTCTTGAGAAACATGCCTTACCAACTTGGCTAAACTTTCACTAATATTGTTCTACCCATGGCCTGACACTTCTCATACTGCACTCATTGCCTTTCACTGAGAGACTATTAATGTCACACACTGGAGGCTATCTATCACCATGTCTTCTTAAATTTCCTCAAATCCTTCTATATCAAAATGATGGCAAATTCATCAACATACTCATAGATAATGGAGCTTTGGAATACAATGATGACCTGCAGCAAGAGGAACACAGCAAAATGAAATATTTAATATACATAATACAATATTTACCATAATGAGGTAAATATGTCCATCATTGTTAGACATCCTTACCAGCAGAAAACCAGTCGATATAGCACCTATTCAAGCTAACTAAAGCCAGTATTGCAGAAGCAGGTTTCAATTGCTCAAGAAACACTAATCCCTTCCTGTTGTTTTATGGTATGTTCAGGCATTCATCCTATGATGGCTTCTCCTACTATCTTCAACTCTGCTCCATTTTTGAATTACTCTAGTGTAGACAGTAGTGGAGATAGTAGTAATTCTCTTCTTAGTTACTATATTTCAACTCTTATCTATTTTTCTCCCCCATATTCCTTTCTCTGATTACATTTGCACAGTCTGACCCATGATAGAAACTTTCATATTTCTCCAGCACTGCTCCTATTTAATTTTTTTTCACTTAAACCAGTATATTTATAAAAGATGTGTAGCAGAAGTAAAGATTTAATTGTCTATCATGAGACAGATATAGGAATGCTGTCATTGATCGAGGCAAGATAAAAGAGGTCAACCAATAAAACGTGAAGTTGATATATGAAAATAAATTGAAATAACATGAAAAAAAGAAAAATCAAATTCTTAAATTTCTTCTTCTTAACAATATAGAAAACTTTCAAATCAGGAATGACCAACTGCCTCCTTATAACCAAGGCAAACAAATTTAATGCAGCCTCTTGAAATTTTTAATTTCAAAAGTATAAGATTCCACATGATTCTAACAAAAATAGTTTACAAGTATTATGAATGAATTTTACTGTGAAGTTACGGCTCAATTAATTTAGTTTTACAACAATGTGACCTAAGTAAAACATTTGCACAAGAGTGAAACAAAATGAAAAAAAAAATGTTCTTCTACTTAAGTACATCAAAATGTTATATCAAAGCCAGATCAAATGTTTTTAAAAAATATTCAGAATAGTTTATTCTAAAGCAGTGGTTTTCAATTGTGTAAAAGCTAGATGTTCCCCTCTAACTAAATTCTATTTTAAATACTAATATTAAGAATAATATGAAGGCAGAACTCTTCTAAGTGTTTCTTCCAGTAAACACATACTCATCTGAAACATTGATATGAAAACCTGAAATGCTATGGCTTGATAGAATAACATTTGAACATAAACATGCAGAATGAAAATGTGAGATAGTTAGATAATGATGATAGTAGTCTGTGGCTAATGATAATTTTAATTTCCCCTCATAATAGTATGCTGACAAATATACAGGCATACGTTCATGAAAATGTCAATATGAGAAACAATTATTGCAACATATGAAAATAATCCATATGAATTTTTAATTTAGCCATGCTTAGTTTTGGAGAGAATCCTTTGGCACATAGACTTAATTTTAAATGGTTTGTACAGACTCTTGAGGACAAAGAGACCATAATTAACATCCTTATATTCAAAACACGCCAACAGATTTGATAATGGGTTTATAAATTAGTATGTGATATGTTAAATTGGGAAGTTTTTTTATAAGCCTCATAGTATTCAGAAAACAAAAAACAAAACAAAACTGATGGAAATTACATCCATAATAAACTACAACAAGAAATCTTGCTCATGGTCCTTTCAGTCAGAACAGCCCACTTTTTTGATAATTACAAACAGACATCTCAGGGGAGTTGTACATACGGGAGGGTAAAGATGACATGCTCTGGTCAGTAGTCTTTTAAACAGAATAATTATTTCCATCGTAAGGTTTGTCTTAAACTCAACAACTTGATCTATTATGTTAAATTATATACATACAAACATTTACAAAACATGCACAATTATAAATTAATTTGACTTAACAGAAGTTAAATTTAACTGATCTATTAATACTTAATTGAGAGGTTAATAAATCAGCCAATCAGAATAAATTTGAGGTCATTCTACACACAGAAACGTCTTGGAAATCATCTTTCTTTTTATCAGTATTATTTTTTGTAGGGATGGGGTCTCACTATGTTGTGCAGGCTGGTTGCGAACTCCTGTACTCAAGCAATCCTTCTGTTTCTGCCTCCCAAAGTGCAAGAATTATAGGCATGAGCCACTGTTCCTGGCCTTGAAAATCTTTTTAAGAAATGTAGATACCGCAACAAAAATTTCCAGACATTGACATATGCTAATGGGCAGTTTTCCAGGAGCGTATGGAATCAATTGGCTCAGTTCAAAATAGTATTCCTACAATAGTAAAATTCCCAGAAGGTTCTCCAAACAGAACTGTTTAAGACATCTTTTTTTTTTAAACTACAAATTTGAAATAACATTACTTTAAATATAGTACAAACTGTGGGATGTTACTCAAAACCTTATCTCTGTAACCTAATTTTAATAGTGATGTTAGCTTAAAACATAAATTTGCTTTCTTCCTAATGTTTCACAGCGAGATAGGGGTAGAGGTTTGTGTACATCATTTATATAGGCAAAGATTTATAGCATGCTGTTAAGTTTGTTTTTAATCAGAATCTTTGGAATTGTAAGAGTTACCAACATTTTTTCATGTCAACTGTAAAAGGCTGTCATAAAAACTTCAGAATCTCCTCCCAGTTCCTCCTAGCTCAGATCCTAGCTGCATGCTTGGTCATGTAACCAGTGCTGCAGGGATTTCTGTGAGGGAAGCTCAATATCCCAGAAGGTAATAGTTAATTTTGATTGGCTTAGCATTTTTAATATCTTTTCTTTTTTTGAACCACACATTTATTCCATTTGTTTTCTCTAGCTGTAAAGAATAAGTCTGAATCCCTTTCTCATAATTGCTCTTCAGATATTTGGAAATGCTTTCATATCTACTAAATTCTCTTGCTAAATACTCTATGACATATAGCATCAACCTCTGCCTTTCTTTAGTATTTTAATGGTTTATTTAATTCTGATATTTAGAATTAAAGATTCACGCTGTTGTTGGTATGGTAAAATCTATTCATAATATAGTTTGAATAAGATTGTTATTGGCACTTGTGATTGTTAACACTGAGTGTCCTTTGACTGGATGTGAAGTTTTGTTTCTGGGTATGTCTGTGAGGGTGTTGGCAAAGGAGATTATCATTTAAGTCAGTGGACTGGGAAAGGCAGCCCCACCCTCAGTATGGGTGGTACCATCTAATCAGCTGCTAGCATGGCCAGAATAAAAGAAGGCAGAAGAATGTGGAAAGACTAGACTGGCTTAGTCTTCTGGCCTCCATCTTTCTGCTGTTCTGGATGTTTCCTGCTCTCAAACATTGGATTCCAAGTTCTTCAGCTTTGGGACTTTTGGACCTTCAACCACAGACTGAAGGCTGCACTGTCGGCTTCCCTACTTTTGGAGTTTTGGTAGTTGGACTTGCTTCTTGCTCCTCAGCTTGCAGGTGGCCTGTTGTGTGATCTTACCTTATGACTTGATACTCCTTAATAAACTCTCCTTGATACGTACATCTATCCTATTAATTCTGTTCCTCTAGAGAGCCCTGACTAACACAGCAGTGTACTTCTCTGGACATGCAATGAATTCTAGTTTTCTTAAACCCTAGATAAGTTTAAGGATTATTACTATGAAAATAACTTTCCATATCCTGTGTTAGGACAGTTGATTTTCCTATTAGATGTATTCTTCTTTCTTATAATTTTGTTGTTTTCTGCCCTTTGTACCATTCTCTTATTCAGTCACATGCATTTATTGATTGTCCTCACTGTATCAGTAAAATAGTAGCCAGCACCACATTGGTGAGCAAGAAAAACAGTGTTTGTTCTTGCAGCAATACATTCCTGTGTAGGGTGAGTATGGAATTTAACAGTGGTGTGTCATTTAACATAGTACATTATTCAATCTAAATTTATTTCAAATGCTACTGTCATAAAGAAATGCAGAATAGTTGTGAGGACCTCTGACAGGGGAAGTTCAGGAAGTTCTTAAAATTTCAGAAGTGATGCTTAAATATGTCATGAAGGATAGTTAGGAATTACTTGGGTGTGGGTGGGAGAAAATGGATTCCAGCAAAATAAATTCCAGGCAGTGGTCCTAAGGTCCTAAGGCCATTAGCTGCACAGTGATTTTCAGTAATAATAATAAAAAAATCTATTGTGACTTGTGTTTAGAAAGCTGATGAAGGTGGCATGTGTCACATCATGTAGAGCTTTGTGGCCATAGTTAATGGCAAAGAAAAAGCAGTTGTAAGAACAGTGGAAGCCAGTAAATGAATTGAAGCCTGGGAGGGAAAAGATTCGATTTGTATGTTACACATGCACACAGACTACAGACACCACCTCCCTTTAAAATAAAAAAATCTCTTCATTGGTAAAGGTTGCAGATCATTCATTGAAAATAGATTTTTCTTTGTCTTCTCTCCACATACGTTGTATCAAAATTTTACCAACATTAAATCAACATGAAAAGTGTTTACCAGAATAGGGTTAAGAAAAGACTTCCAGGATTGCCAAGAACTTTTTTTCTCTAATAAAACTGCCGTAAAATTAAAGATGAAAGGAAAATATCCAACCACACTTCTCCCACTGTAGGCATGTTTTGCCAAAATTGCATTAAAACATTTACTTAAAGCTTTCCTTGGTTATTTGCAGTTCTATCTTTTTGTGATACATATATATATATATATTTGCCTAAACTGTTGGATGGCAAAAGAAAGCCTTCAGTGTGGTGGACAGGCTGGAGTGGGTCCATTATCTAACCAGACTTAGACTCCTTGTGAGATTTTCCCCATTATTTCCATAACTACTTGTTTTTCTACACTGAAAAAAATATTTTATAAGTCTGTTTAGTGATGCAATGAATCTGTGAGCCTAAACAGTATATTCAGTATTCATATTTAGTGCTGCAATATATTTGTGAGCCTCAACTGATGTTCAAGATTTTTCATTTTCCTCTGCTTTGGTCATTTAAAGAGTTCAGGGCAACTAAGTTTAGAACTAAATTGTTATCCATGTTTTTTATCAAAGCTAATGCAAAACTTCTGCCACATTTATTGTTTTGTTTTTCTGACTTATTATTAAATAGTTTAGAGTTATGGATGTTGCCTCTTCTTATTCTACCTATGAGAATCTGAAATCAGAAATGAAATTAAGGCTAATGAGAAAGCAGATATATATGTATGTGTGCGTGTGTGTGAATCTAAATATATGAAATGAGTTCTGTGAGATAGATGATATACAGAAAAGAGGAAGGAGGAGAGGAGTAATATGGAGGTACAGATTATGATAGATTATAATAAATTACTGCATATATGGTTTAATAGTTGATGTCCATAATGATAATCTCAGATCAATACAAAGACATGTAATTACGTTTTGTACACTGTTTATGATAGCAGAAAAATATATAATTTTTATAATAAAGTCTTCCAAAATTAACATAAATAAATTTTTTTTAAACTCGTAACCATGTAGAAATATATCTTTGGTTCTTCAGAATGATTAATTTTTGAAAACATATTGTTTACTCAAGGTTATATCTTATATGTAACTCAACATATATTTTGAAAAATAAAAACAATAAATATACAATATTAAAAATCATTAATTTGCAATAAAATAAAATCCTATACCAAGTTTCAAGGGCACTAATGTGTAAAATTTTATATATAGTGACTGATAAAAATGGAGCCTGATGTTTTACAATTTCTACTTTTTAAAATTAATGTAATGATACAAATTGCACTGGATGACTGTCAATGTGCCCCCTATATTTGTCCATCTCCCCCACTTTTAATTTGATGTTACACTGTGCTGTCAATTCAAAAAGCATTTAACCATGTCTCAGATTGTGTTTAATGTAAAAGCCAATAACAGAGTCTCTGTGAGACTCTTCATGGGTAGAATATTTACACTGTATAGATATTTTGTGACATACAGTGTGACTGCTAAGAGGTATCTTGCTCTACTTTTTTTCTTAAATGTTCTGTGTAATGATAGTGTTGCAGTAGGTGAATTGTCATATAGTTTAGTTTTAAATAGATGACATAAGATTGCAGTACCTTTAAAGAATCAGCAAGAAAAAATGTTAAATTTTCAGCTGACCACAATTCTATAGAACCTATTCACCTATTGCTTCTCTGAGAAACTTTAATTTTTAAATATTCTATATACAATCACTCCCAAATTAAAGTTTAACAGGTTCTTGCTATAATTATATCCGTTGGTGTCCCCAGGTGTATTAGTTTATTAGGGCTGCTACAGCAAAATACCACAGATTGGGTGCAGTGCTCTAAACAACAGAAATTTATTTTCTCACAATTCTGGAGACTGGAAGTTGGAGATAAAGGTGCCGGCTGGGCTGGTTTCCGCAGAGGCCTCTCTGCTTAGCCTGCAGATAGCCACCCTGTTGGTGGCCTCATATGGTTTTCCTGTGCACTCCTGGTATCTCTCTGCGTGTTCCAGTATCATCTTCTTATAAGCATAGCAATCTGATTTGATTAGGGTACACCCTTACGCCTCGTTTTAACTTATTTACCTCTGTAAAAGCCCTATCTCCAAACACTAACATCCACTGCATTCTGAGGTAGTGGGTGTTAGTGTTTCAACGTATGAATTTGGAGAGGAGACACAATTCAGTCCATAGCAGGAGCTGAATAAAAAGAGAGGCTTTAGTACTCAAGTCTCTTCAACTCAGTCTCCCCAGAGTACAGCTTTAGCGAGTAGCAGTCTCTGTATACAAAAATAAATAAATAAATAAATATATAACCACACTTTTGAAAATAGTACTGTAATTGTAAGTAGATTAATTTGATTTTAAGATTAAGTTGCATTGGATTAAGAAAAAATAGACCTTTGTATTACTCCCCTAAGTTGCCCCAGAAATTTTGTTTTTGGGTAGAATTTACACAGTAGTACATTAGCTCAATACACCAGTGACTAACATCATTTCTGCAACCTTGAGGGTTTTGAGTTTCTTCATCTGCAAATCAGGAGAATTAATATGAAGATCTCTAATAACTACTTTGTCATTATTGCACTGCAATTATTTAAAAATGACTTTACCAAAAACCCAATGTCACAAAATGTATTTTTAAGTAACAGATTTAAATAATTTTATTATGAGGTCATAGGGAATTTCTTTGTAACTCACTAACACACATGTACATAGGAAACATAAATTTCAGAGGTTCTGCTTATATCAACTTTTAGGAAAAAAAGTTCATTTCGGACTAACCCATCTCATATGAACTAACCAATTTCAAATGAAAAATACATAGATTCAATGTTTACATTTCTGAGTATCCAGTAGTACTAGATTAAAATTCTGATAAAAGTATATTTATAGTTGTCATTTTTTAGACTTTTAATAAAGTATACATGTTCAAATAATATAAAGTAATAACCTTAATGAATAATAAATATAAACACATTTGGTGGAAAATGTGTTTACCTTTTCTTCATTGCCAAATACACTTTAAATGAAATAAATCCATCACAACACTGGAAATCTGGGAATTGTGCTATTAATTAAAAAGGAAGAGTGAAGCGCTCTGGAAAATGTATATCTAGCGGGATAAGATTGCTGGCAAAACTCTAAGAACTATAGATTTTCTGATACTCACTGAGTATAAGAGAGAAATTCTGAAAATAAGAGATTTTCCTAGAAAATCTGGGACTCATCCCAAGAGTGGAGTCCATGTCAGGTGCTCAGCAACACCATTAAAAGGCTATGAGAATCTCTGTATACCTCTTTGCAGAAAAAAAAAAGACACCATATTTTAATTCTAGATTAAAGTTAAAGTGGAGTTTATTAACAGCAAATTCTCAGGTGGGTCCTTGAAGTAGAGTTTCCTCCTATCCTCACTCTTGCCATGAGTTATGATATTGGCAGCTGGAAAACAAGTTCTCTGCATACCCTAAAGAAACTCCTGCTGAGCCTAGTGTCTCCAATCCCTTGTTTCACTCACTGCCAGGGTAAAGAAAGGGACCTTCACATTGACTAAGGCAGGAAAGTCTATCTATTAATACTGATCCTGTTGATAGTGATCAATTAGGATGCTCAATCATAAATATAAACAGAAAGCCAGGCCTTTTAGAAATCCAACAATGCTCTAAATACAACAGTAATGACAAAGCAAACTAAGTAACAACAGTTAGCCTCACAGATCATGTAGAGTACATAGAAAGTATGGATCTATATCTCAAACATAAAATTATTACAGAAGAGAAACAAGTCACCTTTGTCATTTAGAGGGAGGAACAGATGTTTAATCCTTCAATATATTTCATACTTTTGTAGGGTAAGCAAAACTACACTTTATTTTGCAACTAATATGCTCCATGTACTTTTCGTGTGTCCACTTTTATAATCCTCATAAGACAGATTACGTACTTTTCAGTTTATTGATTAGAAATTTGAGGCTCCAAGTGTAAATGTCATGTGGCTAGTAAGAGGAGTACCTTGATGTGAAACCCACTCTGTGGGATTTAATATCCACATCCTAAAACAGTTTACCTCCACCCTCACAGTTCTCATGAGGTAATCTGTTAGGGCCAGAGGGCCATACACACTGGACATGGACTCAGCACAATCCAAAGACCTACTTGTACAAAGCCTGTTCAAGTTCTGTTCAAAATAGTGGGAAAAGACTCATGCACAGATGCCTGAATTTGCTTCGCCCTACATGCTAATCTATATGTGAAGTACTGTCAGATTGCCAGGAAATAATATACCCAACAAAAGGTAGTTTTTTGTGGTATAGAGACTAATTGAAAATGGTTGCCATTTTTAATCAGAAACTCTAGAATAATTCTCTCCGATTTAATGCTTTCCATGTTTTAATTTGACTAGCAGTACTTATTTATTCTTTGAGTTAGTCTTGCAGTTTTTCCCTCTTTATTTCATCTTTAACTTTGTATTTGAATTGAATACTTTCTCAAGATATGTCCAGGTAGTAAGCTCTCCATCCTTTTCTGACTACATTTAGGATATTTCAACACATCTGAAGATTTAGACTGACAAGAGACTCTAGGCCAATCCTGACCTTAGAAAAAGAGGAAACAGTGAAAAGCTTATTACAGGGACATCATGGTTAGGTTTCCATGACTAATAAACGCTCAAATTATTGTGACCCTAATTCCACACCTAGGAGACTCTCATATTTCCAAAACCCATTCTGACATATATTCTAGATTTAATAACTGGACTCTGGCCTAGTTTTGTTTTTGTCTTTGGTTAATTATTGTGTCTATGTCCCTAAACATGTGTATTAGTAGCCTATTCTTTGATAATGTGGATCTTGTCTCTCTATTTTCATTCTCTTAGATGGGTTCCCAGGACCCTGTTATCTGCTGACAGACTACCTAGTCACAGCCATTTGCTGTCTGGCTTGTCTCTCTAATTCCACCTTCTCTGAAGTTATCCATTGCTTTGCCCTGTCTACCTGTCAAGTCAATCCTTTCCTTATATTGAACTCTTCAAGATAATTAAGCACCAAACCACAAATGTGCCAAAAATAATAAAGGTTAGAACATAAAACCATAGCAGGGTTCAATAATAACAACAGTGTCTCAAAGTACTGCTCTAATAGGAATCTCTGTTTTGGTTCATTTCATACTCCCTATTTCCAGATCACAAAAAGACAACAGCATAAAGTAAATTGAAAACTCTATTAGAGAAACACAGCACCTGGGGGGAAAAACATGGCTTTAAAAGAACAGAGAAAAGGCCATTGCAGTCCGTCTTGCTGACCCCTTTTAGATTATCAGTGTTGCACTTTATTTGAGGACTGTCTTGAGGATACAAAAGAAACATTCACTTTGCATGAGGGATTCTGGGAATTTAGGGGTGCAAAATCAGTCATAAAACCAAGCAGTATTATCAAATGAAAGCATAAACATAAAATGAGATATAATCCAACAGGGAATCCCAAGAAAGAATCTTGGAAATACTTGAAGCTAAACCAGAGGGAAACAAAAAATAATGCCTCAAGAAGAATGTGTTATATTGTCACAAATAAAATCTGATAAAAATAAAAAACAGACCAAATCACTAAAAGGATAAAATGTGTTGGTGTTGTAAAATAGCAGGTTAAAGATAACTCGGGGAAGAAAACAGACTTGGTTCAGCTTTCATAAAAAAGATCTTTGCTGACTCAGCACTAAAGTAAATGCACAGAGGAGCACAGCAAAAGAAGAAAAGGGAAGGTACATGTTACTGGATGACACAAGGTTGGAAACAGTCTGTAGAACATCCCTTGTGTTCTTTGTAATTATATGTATTCATCTAATTTTTTTTAGTGCAAATTTATTGCTGCCTTAGTGGAAACCTAAGTTTCCTTGGAGATTGAATTGAAACTATCTAGATGAAAAACCTGCTTTTGTGAATAATGTGCATCTCCTTGTATAATATTCACAGAAAAATCCATGACAACATGAAGAAAATTGTCCGATTTCTGTGTATGTCACAACAGGCTACATTTGCAAGTCACATTTATACTGCCTCATTCTTAGAAAAATGACATTTTTCCTCAACAAATATTATCTAGCAGAAATGTTCTTAGTACTTTAAGAGGTGTAGGAAAAGGCACAGTCAGGTTAAGTGACAATAAGAAAACAATTTTGGGTATTTCAGGAAATGAAATCTCAATTTCTTGGCTTCTGGCCAGGTTTCTCAAGGGTAATGCTTTTTAGAAAAAAATTAAAGAAACCTAATTTGAAAAGATATCAAAATAGAAAATATCCTTGGGCTGAGAACCAGGACACTACTGTGGTCTCAGCATTGATTAGGGGTGTGACCTTGAGCAAGTTATAGGCCTCTTCTCACTGAGATTCCTAATTTGCAAAATAAGTGGGGCCACCTCTGAACACTCTGGGAGTTGAGAAGTGTTCCCTGCCTTCTATTCCCATGGAAACTGTCAATTTCATTTCTAGCTTACTATTAATATCTTTCTTAATAGTCTTGTCTCTTGCAAAATTATTTTCCCTCTACATTTTATACCAATTAAATTTCTCCCATCCTAAATAGTGCCACATTCAACTCTTCTAGTACTGTTTTTATTGCGTCATTTCTCTACAAAGCGAAGCATTTAATAAATTCTCATTTCCTGAGTGTTAAAATACAAAAGACATCAACCTTACATTTCAAAGACTCTTCCCATGTGTTGGTCCATTTCACCATTCCTACATATGAACACTCTAAGTGTCAGCTATTGCTTTTTACTCTCTGCCTCTCAAATATGAAATGCAGTTATTAAAATTCTACATAAAGCATCTGCAATTCCAACCTCCCATCAAATTTTCTTTTTTTGTTTGCCTATCCAAATCTTCTCTATCCTTCAATACCTAGATGAAAACTATCATGAGTGTCAACCTCTCATCATACTGATGTTTTTCTGAGCACCTAGACCAGTTACCTATATATTTCATTCAAACGCTTAATCATGTTTTTCCTTACAGTATATTATTATTTTATTGTTATTCAAATTCCATTAAATAAAATCTTTGCTTCTCAAAACCTTCGGGAAATAATTCTGTAGGCTAAGCTTTGTGGCTTAATGGAGATGTATTTTTTTGGTATTAAATGTTTTCTTATTTTATCCATTGTGGATAGATATGTTACCAAAATAGTATATGTCTGTTACTTTTGAAATAAATGATAACTTAGTAATTTTCTTGGTTGCTTAGTACAATCACTACTGATAAAAGTTTTTCTACTGTTAAATTACAGTGTGGCTCTAATTATATTATAATTTTATTGATAATAGGTTACCTAAAACTATAGTGCTCACTGAAAAAATAATTTTCTGATTTGTAATTTTATATGTTGCTTCCATTATAGATATTTATTTCTTGTTAGCTTTCCTATAGCAAGCTCTCTTACTGCCACTAATTTGCTATGATAATCAGATAACCATAGTTATTAAGTGTGTGCCTAAAATACGTATAAGTAAGTTCAGAATTACAAACAAGGTACAAAGTTCTTGAGACTTAGATCTTCATATCTGGAGCATATTCCTTGCTTTCCCTTGAAGAATCTCTATAGATATTTACACCCAAATTTCAAATAGGGTTGTATTATTATTATTTTTCCTGTTTTCACTTATGTGTCACCTTTCTGACTTTGTAGTAAGTGTACATTTCTATAGATTTTAACTCTAAAAAATTGTGTACGATGTGTTACACTTCTCAGAGAAACTCAAATAGGTATTTAATTCAAGAATCCTGTCAGTTGCATAAAGATCCTTACCTATTTGATCATTGATTTTTTTATAGATTGCTTGTGAAAAATAGTTCTTAGAAAGATTCATTTAAAGGGAGAAGGAAGTATAGTGGAAGTATGATCAGTTTTCCAGTGTTGTTCTTCCTGTTTGCTTTTGTATTGCTTTCAGGCTTATTTATTTATTTAGTAAAAAATGTTTACAAAGCACATGCTTTTAGATCTCCAATATTTTCCAGTTCTATATTTAAAGAGAGGTATTTCTCTAACTACAAAGTTACCTTAGTTGTCGGGTTTGATTTCAGTGCTGTCAAAGCAGGCTGTGATTTGCATACAATTTCACAACCACTACCTATTCACCTCAAACCTCTACAACAGATTCCTGTTTCCAGAAAACATCTCATGTTTTTCATCTCTGAAATGGGAGGAGTTCCCTTATTCTCCTTACAGGGCACGAACAGGGGTGTGACTGGCTTCTTCAGTGCCCCACTGCTCAAACCCCTAAGGGGGAGCCAGCAGACTGGCAAGTCTTGGGGAGCGTGGGCTCCGAGGCCATGGCAGCTTTGCGGGTTGAGTGTTTATAACTTCTGAAGCCCCAGTGGGTATGTGTTACAGTGTGCTCTTCCAGCTTGGCTGTCCACAGGCGGCTGGTGTTAATCAGCTCAATTAGACCCTCTGCCTTGTCACAAGGACAAAGGGCTTTCTGTATGTATCCCAGGTTCTTGCCCTAGTATACCGGAAAAATCGAATCACACGTGGGCTTGGAGGACGGGTGCAAGGTTTTATTGAGTGATGGAAGTTGCTCTCAGCCAGGTGAATGGGGACCCCAAAGAGAAATGAAGAGGGAAGGTAGTCTCTCCCTGGAGTTGGGCCGTCCAGCTGCGAGACTGTCCTCTGATGGCCCGACCAAATTCCACGTTGTCTACATCATCTTGCTGTCGATGGTATGTCAGCGTAGGTCGATGGGCTCTTGTGCTCCCTCCATGTCCAGCTGCTTGTGTGTACGTCTCTTGGGTTTATATGGGGACATGATGGGGGAGGGGGGCATGATGGGCAGAATGGTCTTGGAAAATGCAACATTTGGCCTTGAAAATAGGAGTGCCTGTCCTCACAGTCCCGAGGGTGGAGCCATCGTCAGGGACTCCACCTTTCTCTACGCAGCACTTCCCTGACCCTCTCGTATCAGTTCTATGGTATGCTATCATTATGAAGATATCTTAGACGTTATTTGGAAGAGAATTAAACATCTTAACAAATGAATTTCTTAGCCATTTTAACCCTTAACCATTTTTTTAAAAAATTTATTTTACTTTTGGTGCATACTGTATCTGGCATTTCTTCCCATGTTATCCCTCCCCCACCCCCCGCCGTGGTCTCTCCCCCTCCCCCCCCCCCAACTGTCCCCTGTGTGTGATGCTCCTCTCCCCTGAGTCCACGTGTTCTTGTTGTTCCATACCCACCTATAAATGAGAACATATGGTGCTTGGCTTTCTGTTCTTGGGTCAGTTTGCTGAGAATGATGGTTTCCAGATTCATCCAAGTCCCTGCAAAGGACACAAACTCAGTTTTCTATGGCTGCATAGTATTCCATGGTGTATATGTACCACATTTTCTTTGTCCAGTCTATCATTGATGGGCATTTGGGTTGGTTCCAGGTCTTGGCTGTTATACACAGGGCTGCAATGAACATACGTGTGCATGTGTCTTTATAGTAGAACGATTTATAGTTCTTTGGGTATATACCCAATAGTGGGGTTGCTGGGTCAAATGGAATTTCTATTTCTAGATCCTTGAGAAATCGCCACACTCTCTTCCATAATGGTTGAACTAATTTACACTCCTACCAACTGTGTAAGAGTGTTCCTATTTCTCCACATCCTTTCCAGCATCTGTTGTCTCCAGATTCTGTAATGATTGCCATTCTAACTGGTGTGAGATGAGATGATATCTCAGTGTGGTTTTGATTTGCGTTTCTCTAATGACCAGTGACGATGAGCATTTTTTTGTATGTTGGCCTCATATATGTCCTCTTTTGAAAAGTGTCTGTTCATATCCTTCACCCACTTTTGAATGGGGTGGTTTGTTTTTTTCTTGTGTATCTGCTTTAGTTCTTTGTAGATTCTGGATATTAGTCCTTTGTCAGATGGGTAGATTGCAAAATTTTTTTCCCATTCTGTTGGTTGCCGATTCACTCTAATGATGGTTTCTTTTGCTGTACAGAAGCTCTGGAGTTTAATTAGATCCCATTTGTCTATCCGGGCTTTTATTGCCATTGCTTTTGGTGTTTTAGTCATGAAGTCCTTGCCTATGCCTATGTCCTGGATGGTTTTACCTGTGTTTTCTTCTAGTGTTTTTATGGTGTTAGGTTTTATGTTTAAATCTTTGATCCATCTGGAGTTAATTTTAGTGTAAGGTGACAGGTAGGGGTCCAGTTTCTGCTTTCTGCACATTGCTAGCCAGTTTTCCCAACACCATTTATTAAACATGGAGTCCTTTCCCCATTGCTTGTTTTTGCTGGGTTTGTCAAAGATCAGATGGTTGTAGATGTGTGATGTTTCTTCTGGGGTCTCTGTTCTGTTCCATTGGTCTATGTCTCTGTTTTGGTACCAGTATGATGCTGTTTTGATTACTGTAGCCTTGTAGTATAGTTTGAAGTCTGGCAGTGTGATGCCTTCGGCTTTGTTCTTTTTGCTTAGGATTGTCTTGGCTATGCGGGGTCTTTTGTGATTCCATATGAAGTTTAAAGTGGTCTTTTCCAGTTCTGTGAAGAAGGTCATTGGTAGCTTGATGGGGATAGCATTGAATCTATAGATTACTTTGGGCAGTATGGCCATTTTCACAATATTGATTCTTCCTAACCATGAGCATGGAGTGTTTCTCCACCTGTCCTCTCTTATTTCGTTGAGCAGTGGTTTGTAGTTCTCCTTGAAGAGGTCCTTTACATCCTTTGTTAGTTGTATTCCTAGGTATTTTTTTCTCTTTGTAGCAATTGTGAATGGGAATTCGCTCTTGTTTGTCTCTCTGTTTGTCTGTTATTGGTATATAGGAATGCTTGTGATTTCCGCACATTGATTTTGTATCCTGAGACTTTGCTGAAGTTGCTTATCAGTTTGAGAAGATTTTGGGCTGAGACAATGGGGTCTTCTAGATATACAATCGTTATCTGCAAATAAAGACAGTTTGACTTCCTCCTTTCCTAATTGAATACTCTTTATTTCTTTTTCTTGCCTGATTGCTCTGGCTAGAACTTCCAATACTAGGTTGAATAGGAGTGGTGAGAGAGGGCATCCTTTTCTAGTGCCTGATTTCAAGGGGAATTCTTCCAGCTTTTGCCCGATCAGTATGATATTGACTGTAGGTTTGTCATATATAGCTTTTATCATTTTATGATACATTCCATCAATAGCTAGTTTATTGAGAGTTTTTAACATGAAGGACTGTTTAATTTTATTGAAGGCCTTCTCTGCATCTGTTGAGATAATCATGTGGTTTTTGTCTTTAGTTCCGTTTATGTGATGAATTACATTTATAGATTTGCATATGTTGCCCTTAACCATTAAGAGGAATCTTGTCATTGTCATCTCATTACCTGGGAGTTGGCTGTACATGGAGAGAAATGAGACATATGCAGGAACTTTGGATTGAATCACATTGGAAGAGACAGAGACCTACTGAAATGATAAATGAATAGATGTGGAAGGTGATGTGGGAGGAGAAGTAAAGTCAATATCAATGCAAGTAGGATTTGGAAAATATTTAAACAAAGAAAGGCGCTAGAGGAAGAGAGAGAGATGAAAGAAGTAGAACTGAATATTTGCTGTGTTTTGAGAACATAATCCCCATTTACTTTCCAATTATATTTGCTAGAAATTTGAAGTTAGTTTGACTTTAAACATTATTCAGAAATGTGTTATATTAAGTCAATATATCTTTATAGAAGAAAGATGATGATAACTACTACTAATAAAAATTAATAATAAAACGTGTCTATCATTAAGGTAAAGTATGTAAATTTTCAGCTTTACTGTGACTGGGATGAGAGGAAGTTGGTTTTTCTTATGTTATGGAAAGTAGCCAGAAGAAAAGAATGGATCATAATGGAATATCAGGAAAAAAATAATTGAAGTAAATAGTTTGATAAGTAAATAATATTGTATATGGAAATAGACAGCAATATTCTTTATAAAACAAAAGTTGGAGACAACTCAGATATCTAGCAGTAGGAAATTGCTAATACAAGATTACCACAGTGTAATAAATATAACTAAAAATAAAGAGCTCTATTTATTAAAGACACAGCCTCAATAAAATACAATGGAGTATGTAAAGGGAACTCATTTTTATAAAAATATATTTATATGTATACATTTGTACAAAAAAGTCTTAAAGGAAATATAGGTTACTTCATTAGTTTCTTATAGAAGTTATTTTTAACTCATAACATGATAATTTTTAGTAATTTTAAACTCTTTCTTACATGTTTGTTAGCAACATGAATTATTAATGTAAAAAGTGTAATTCTCACATGCAGTATGGATATTTACAAATGCATAAGTCACCCTCCAATAAAACCATTTCTAAAGAAGTGGTGACTACCTCTACATTGGAAGTGCTTAGTTTCTCAATCTACCCGGTAACAAAGAGTTAGAGAAAATTACTCAAAAATCCCTTTAAATAAGAAAATTTTATTTATTTTTGAACTAAGTGCAAGTATCAGCATTTAAAACTCCAGACAACTGTCCAATAATCATAGATGTCTGGTATCCCAGTGAGTTATCAAGAGCAAGTCACCTGCCTTCTCTGAGCCACATTTATATCATCTCTAAAGTGATACTGTCAGGTGGGTTGCTGAGGATTAATAGTAACACATCTTCTACCTATCACAGATCAAGGGATTAACAGTGGTAATATAACTCATTTTTTCTATACGAAGTGCTCACTTAATGTAAATGGCGACAATGCAAAAGAATATATATTTAGTTAAGAAACTCCAGCTCTGTTCATCATTTTCCAAAAATGTAATCCTTACCTCTTCTGATGCTGTGTTGAGATTTAGGAACTATGGCATTGTTCAAAGCTGGTAGGAGGTATTCAAGCTAAAGAAGTGGGCCTTGAAAACGTATTCATCAGACTATCATACGGCTTGTTTTCTCCTTGTGTAAATTATTTCCAATGCCACCTTTCAGAAGGAGTTTGCCTGATCTTCCTAAGCTCAACCTCTTTTTTTTTTTCTCTGCTAATTTTCTCCGCTTATTTTCTCCTCTTTTTTCACTTTGTATTTACTAAAATATTGCATACTTTATTTTTGTGATCTGTCTTCTAGAACATAAGATCTTGAATCTTGGGTCTTGGTATAGGTTGCTCACTCATATGTCATCAAAATCTGGGCACATGTAGGCAATGAAAAACTATTTGTTGAAAAATGCATGAATGTAATAGAGTGATAATAGTTGATTCTTAAAAATGAAATTCAAGCATGCCATTATTTTTTTTTTACTATCAAAATTGTAAATCTTCTTTCATGTTTACTTACAGCTAGTAATTCTATTTTATTTCCAAAAGCCCCATCCATCAGTAATATGTCCCTTCCTGATAACTCTAAAGTCACATTCTTTTGCCAGCAATAGATCTGATATGTAGGGAGTATGATAATTAGCAAAATCATTTTACTACTATATTAAAAAATAATATCATTTACTTTTGTGTTTTTTTTTTTTTGCTAACTGAGTGACTTTGTCACTCATAACCTCCATGAGTCAGAGCTTTCACATCTATAAAGAGTGATTCCAACACCATCTGCTCTGTCTGCCTAACTCATTGGGTACTGTGATGAACAAATAAAATACTGCATGTGAATGTTTTCTGAGAAATTCAACCAGTATATAAATGTAAGATATTTAGGAAAGAAGTCTGTAAATTTGAAATATCAAAGTAGTGAAACGTAGCTTGTATAATCACAGACTACAACAATTGAAAACATCAATAGCATTGTACTGTCAAACATTTTATATGATAAATAGCAGTGCCATGCCTGTAAAGTGTCTTTTTAGTGGGAAACATTGGGCAATCTAATTGAACAAAATAGAAAAACCTGAAGAAATGTAAAATTATTGTTCTGGGTGATATATAATCCCACTGTTGACAGAAAAGGACACACTAACTGAAAACTGACAGGATTCAGAGATAGTGTGTAAGTTGCAATCAGGTAAAACAGAAAAATGTACGCAAAAGAATCTTGTTCCTCTGACCAGAGTGATAAGAAGGAAGCAAAATCTGAATAGATAAAGAATGATTTGGAATTACCCAGCTAAGTCATAGTGACAGGCAAAATGGGAAAGACAGTCAAAAATTTGATTTCAGCTGAATGATGATGTATGTTCCAGAGATTTAGCATTAATAGGAACAAATGCATTATTCAGCGTCATTTATAAGGGAATGGTATCCCTGCGAAAAGAGAATACAAGTCATTTAAAATAAATCTAAATACATGGAATAAAATATGTCTGTATAATTGACTATCTACCAGTGACTGTGAATACTTCTACGTTTAAAATACACGTTTCCAAGAAATCAAGGAAATAGATTAAGATTTAATGTGGTATATCAAATGTTCAAAGAAGATCAGTGCTGGTCCTACAGTCACCAGGCTCATAGTGCTCTGGGTAGCTGTCATGCAGTTTCCCCCACCTCAGAGTAGAACTTCTGACTCCCATGACATGTATGATCTATGAGTAACGGGGTAAGTGAGCTAGTTAGTGGAGCAGTCATGTGTTCTCAGCCTAGGAGATGGGTGTGCTCTGGAATGGGTACATTGAGAGGAGGTAGGGTGTTTGTAACAAAGTGAGCTCACAATGATCTGTCAACAGTCTAGAAATTTCAGATAGTACAAGAGAAGAACATGGGAAGTAGTTTTCTCTCATGAGAGGCTGGATGATGGAATAGTCTGTGTAGGTGCCCTTGTATTAGAAAGATAATAGAAATGAGTGGAAGTAGCCAGCTGTGTTTTTCCATCTCACATGCTGAGGAATGGGGAGAACTAGCATTATCCACTATTTTTCCATGGATGCTTAAAATAATCTTTGTTAACTATGTTGCTGAAAAAGGGTGTCAGTAAAATCCAACAGGCAGAAAGAAAACCCAGAGCAGGAATTCTCTGCCTATTCTGGCCATGGCAGCAGGCTTGGCATGGCCATGCAATTTACCAGTACCATCTTTTTTTTAAAGAAAAAGTAAAATATTGAGACTTGTTTCTTTTGATGTCAATTAAGATGATATTTACAGAAACTGCAGCCTGGAATTGGTGAAAAAATCCCTTTCTGAAACCATGACAAAACAATGCAAACCTAATTTAATGAGATTAAAATATTTTTCTGGATGTTTAATAACCACAGCTCTAGCATTGGGTACATGCAGCAATGAGAAGACATTATAAAATGGTGAATTAATCAACAGAAGGAGTTTTTTTGTTTGTTTGTTTTTTGTTTTTTTAACGAAACAATCTTTAGGCCTCAGCGAAGACAGGTTTTCTTCCTGAAGGCTTTTTAGGTAGAAAGTAGGTGTTGCTTTTTAATACATTCTGACACTTTCCATTCAACCATTAAACATCCTTCACAATTTTATCAAAGGGTGAGAGAGAGAGAGAGAGAGAGAGAGAGAGAGAGAGAGAGAGAGAGAGGAAGGAGAATATCTGTGATGAGAAACTCACCTAAGAGAAAATGCTTGTCTTACAAGCAATGGCATGATTAGTCTGCATTGAGAAGAAATGTCTCAAGAGTAATATCAAAAATCCCAGAGAATGCCAAGCCAATAGATGTAGTCAGAACACTTATTTTTGGGAGCCAAAAAAAAAAAACAAAAACACAAAAACAATTGAACTCATGGAAATCGAGAGTACAATGATGGTTATCAGAGACTGGGAAGTTTAGTGGGGAGGTAAGAGGAGGGAGGATGGTTAATGGGTATACAAATACTGTTAGAAAGAATAAATAAGATCTAGTATTTAATAGCTCAATAGATGACTATAGTCAACTATATTGTAAATTTTTAAATAATGAAAAGAGCATGATTTGATTGTGTATAACACAACGAAACGATAAATGCTTTGAATGATGGACACTGCATTTACCCTGGTGGGATTTTTATGCATTGTATGCCTATATCCAAATATCTCATGTACTTCATCAATATATGTATTATAATACTAAGTACCTAAAAAAATTAAAAACTAGCAGAAAAGCCTTTGGTACTCCCTTATGGCTGGAGCTCTTCTTACTCTAGAGAAGGTTAATTTAGAGTAGAGTAGGCTCATCACTAAATTGATGTTTATGCATTTCTCCCAGAGACAGTGTATTTTATATGCTGTAGGTATATAGAAGCTATATCTACATATCTGTATATTTGAAGTTGTAACTATATTATATTATATTATATTGGAATGGAAAGGGTGGGAGAGAGTACAATTGGGTGACACTTATAAAAACAAAATCTCTATCCAAATGAAACCAATTATAAATGTTTCATACACTTTTATTTCCTGAGCATTTGTCAAGATAGAAATGTAGTCTCTATCAAAATGGCAATTAATCTAAGAAGCTGAAAGCATGAACTATGGTGTAAGACAACTGGGTTCAAGATTCAAATTTGTATTTGAGTGTCTGTAATATATGACAAAGCTATTTCAATGCCTTGAGCATCTGCTTCTGCATATGTGAAATTAAGTATGATAATAGTACCTATCTCATTAGGATTTTGAGATTTAATGAGAAAATGCTTCCTTCCTTCCTTCCTTCCTTCCTTCCTTCCTTCTCTCTCTCTCTCTCTCTTCTGTTTCTTTCTCAGTCTTGCTCTGTTGCTCATGCTGGAGTGCAGTAGTGCAATCTCAGCTCACTGCAATCTCCACTTCCAGGGTTCAAGAGATCCTCCTGCCTCAGCCTCCTGAGTAGCTGGGATTACAGGCACCTGCTACCATGCCCAGCTAATTTTTGTATTATTAGTAGAGATGGGGTTTTACCATGTTGGCCAGGCTGGACTCGAACTCCTGATCTCAAGGTGGTCTGGGCCCCCTCAGCCTCCCAAAGTGCTGGGTTTACAGGTGTGAGCTTTTGTGCCTGGTTTAGGCTCCATGATTGTCTGGAGGTAACATCTATTCAGATGATATGGCAGGTGTGTTGTTTGTGTAGCCAGCCCTTAATGCATTGCCTGATAATGAGTAAAGCACTCAATAGAGGTTCATCACTATTACTGTTATTATTACTTTCAGCATTTTATTGTATAAGCACTCAATTTATATTATTGTTATTATATTTCCTACTTTGGCTTATTTGTTTTGTCATACCTGTACAGTAGGTCCTCAAATAACATTTTCTTAAAAAAAAAATTCAATCTCTTTTTGATGTAAAAAACAAATTGACTCTTGGCTGGGGGTCACTGTCTGTGTGGAGTTTCTCTCCTGGTCGGCCTGGGTTTTCTCCAGATACTCTGCTTCTTCCCCACATCCCAAAGACATGCCATTAAGGTCTTTAGTGCATTGGTGTGGTCCCAGTCTGAGTGAGCCATGGGGGTGTTGGTGGGGTGGCCCTGCAAGGAATGGCAACCTGTCCAGGGCAGGTTACTGCCTGTCACCTGAGCTGCTGGGAGAGACTCCCACACCTGTACTGGAATAAGTACATTAGAAAATAGATAAATGGGCTGGGTGTGGTGGCTTAGTCCTGTAATCCCAGTACTTTGAGAGGCTGAGGCAGGAGGATCACTTGAGTCCTGGTGTTAAAGACCAGATGGGGCAACATCATAAGACCCTGTCTCTAAAAATGGAAAAGAAAAAGCCAGATGTGGAGGCATATGCCTGTAGTCCAATCTACTCAGGAGGCTGAGGTGGAAGGAGTACTTGAGCCCCAAGGTTGAGGCTGCAGTGAGCTAAGATTGTGCCACTGCACTCCAGCTTGAGTGACAGGGCAAGACTATTTCTCAAAAAAAAAAAATAATAATAATAATGTATACAGTAAGTTTCTCAGCTCCTGTCTTCTAGGAATACAGCACTTCCTTACAACATATATAGAAAATAAAAGCTTCTATGCTATGGTTTTATATCTAGTCTGTATTAGAAACTGTTCCACATTTTTTACCTAGTATAATTTTATAAGCTAAATTGATATATAGTTTATGTAAAGCTATATTAATGCACAGTGTGATTCCAAGTATTTTTAATTGTTATTCATATTCTTTAAATTCTCAAGTTAAAGACTCTTTCAGATATGCTAAAGTAAACAAAGTGAGTACCAACTGAAAATTATTGCTAAGATTTTCATTACTAGAGTGGGAAGACCACTAGATAAAAGCACTTTTTTTTTTTGCTTTATTTTATACTTTACTAGGTTTGCTGCATTATTATAGCAGCCCAAAGAATCACGTTTTAACACATTTAACAGTTGAATCAAAAGTATCAACTAGATCAATATGCCTCTAATCACAGTCACAAAAGTGAAACCATTTATATGTTTTGTTTTTCATTCAGAAAGAGTGTCAGTCCTTTGAAATAGTTTTTCATGACTAAATTATATATTCCCAAACTAGTTCACTAGAGCTAGGTCTTACTGGGCCTTTAACAGTCTACATAGTATGATGTGTAGATTACTTATAATCAAGCAAAATACCCTGTTAACCAGGTCTGTATTCTTTTTTTTTAGCATTCAGAATAAACATTTATAAATACTTTATCTATAGAATGCAGCTACTCTGAACAGAAAGGCATTCTTAATAGAACTCTTCGTTTGCCATGTCCAATTTGGTTAACAAAACAAATGAAAAATGTTAATTAGCTTTAAAGACACTGATAAACAACATTATCTGTGTTTTAAAGGATAATGCACTTGGACAGATGAAAACAGTAATGACCCTAAGTTTATTTTACTCTATTTATATTCTGTCCAGTCAATAAACAAGATCATTGTGCAGAACTTATGCTGAAGATAAAACTCAAATCCCTTGAGTACAATTTAAGATGCACGCTAGGCTGACAGCAATCTGCATTAATTTTCTGAGCAGTCACAAATCACATCTATGAAGCAATGGGGCAGTCAGCCAGAACACAATAGAGACAGGGGCTATGGCTGATGAAAACACACTAAAATAAGGGTGAAAATCTGGTTAAAATAGACATAAAGATTCATAAGTAGAATCAATACGGACATAGACAATTTGTGACTGCCAAGACTTGTGCAGGCTCCTTTGAGAATGGCTTGATTCTTTTGTAAGAGTCATTGATGGGGGTCCAATTCATTAAAGTTAGACTCCATCTGCTCTGGGTCACTCAGACATATGCCATCTTCATGGTTCTTATAAATATTGTTGAATAGAGAGTTTCTGATGTTATTTATTTTATTTTATTTTATTTTTTTGCACCTACATAGAGTTAGAATATCTGAAAGCAGGCTGAGATCAGAAACTGAAAAAGCTCTTGTGTTAACAGAGCCTGGATGGAGGAAGAGCCAATAATATTTTGAGGTTAGGGATTTAGCAAACTGTAGCAAACCAAATATGATCAGGGAGCCAGGAAATAAAGATTGAAGCAAATTTTTACAAATTCTAACAAATGAGTAAAGCCTACAGTAATAATCGTATCCTTAATTTCAGTCAAAAATTTATGAACAATATCTTCGAGACATGCACACTTCAATGGGGACCTATAATCCCATCACCAGTAATGTTTCTCCTCTGTATTTTAGAGGTAGCATATTGAAAACCTAGTATGTAACACTGATCACAAAATTGAAGAAGTAAACTGAAGAAATAGTTCAGAGATACTATAACCCTTCCACAGAATCATATTATAACTCTTTGGTCTAGAAATGCTTATTCCAGAAAAAAGAAAATTAGCGTTTTTCAGAACCTAATTTTTGGCTTTCCTACAAGTGCCTTATTGACCTACAGTTAACATGTGTGACTAGGGTGCTTCCTAAAACAGAATCAGCATGATTTATTCCAAAAAATTCTGGCAATTTCTTAATTGCTTTGGGACTCAAAAATTGATTCCAACCTGATGATGTTTTACTAGTACTAAATTTTACTATGGCTGATGGGAAGGGGACTCTAAATAAATGTGCTAAGATTTATTTCCATTATTACATCAGTTGAATTTGACCCAAAACAGTTTTTGATATTGAATCCTCTGATGGAGTGTCATAGATTTGGTTCCCATAAGGAAACTCTTCTGATCATTCTAGGATTTAGTGAAACTGGGAATCTGCCCATATTTGATTAGTTTTCCCAATTCTGATGTCAGTGCATTATAGCCATCCAATAAACCAATGAAAAGAGTCAGATAAGATAAGTCACACCAGAGTCAGAGCTACAAATCTCCCTTCCTCACATTAACTGTTTAATCTTTGGCCAGTTATTTGACCTTTGTAAACCCGAGTTTTTCCTGTGTGAACTGAAGATAATGTCACTTGGCTAGAAAGTGTGTCCAGTGTGGCAGACTCGGAGTGCCATAGGTTCTCAAGAGATAGGAGCTAAATCCAAGAAAGCCTATTGAAGCAGTGCACCCTGTCTTTGGCTGTGCTGGAGAGTAACTTGTGGGAATGTGCTCATGTACCATTGCTCAGGCTCTATCTCTGTTACAACATCCTGGACAAGAATGGTTCCTGCGCATCAGCAACCATTCAAAAGCATGCTAGTAGGCTAATGTCTAGCCAAGAGTTACCTTAGGAAAGCATTTCATCTTAGAACTAAAAAAGATCACAAGGACCATTGCCTTAGTGTTTCTGAAATGCCCAACTTTAGTCTTACTGTGTTAGAATCGCTTTGGAAGCACGTTCAGCACATTCATTTTCTTACCTCACTTCAGAGTTACTGAATCAGCATCCCCATGGGTTTGCTTTGGAAACTGTACAGTTAACAAGATCCTTGAGTTATTCTACTCAGCTATAGTTAAAAACCACTTATGCAAAACTGGTTTCCCTGCCCATTAAAATTCATAAATGAGAAAAGGGAGACCCAGAGAGCAGAAATGACTTGAGCAAGGTCACCTAGCTGTTAACACTGTAATGACAGAGTCATTACAAAAATCCGATTCTCCAGATGCTCACTCTAGTGCTATTGCTGAGACACAGCTTTTACTGCCATGTGGTAAAAAAATAAGAGCTGTGAATCGAACTCCTGATTTCAGTAATACGGTGCTGTCAAGAAGCACGATTGTTGGAAATAAAGGAGGGTCCTCGATACTCAACAAAGTTTAAAGTCCCCAAATAAAATAGTACTGCTTTAGAATTACATTTGGCAAGTTAACAAATTCTTCTGAATCACAGCCTTCAACTTTACTGGGTCTCTGAGGAGACATATGAAGAGACAAAATCATGTTTTCTTATTCTGTTGTGCTGAACAATAATTCTCTGTAATATCAGGATATGGCAGGTGCAGGGGTAAGATTACAATAAAGGCAGTTGCGGTCTCCTCCTTTCAGTGATCAAAACAAAGTCTTTTGCTTCTTTGAGATCAGCACATCATACCCTCCAGCCAGCTTTGCTGGAAAGATCGACAGGTCATATCATTCAGAGGTGCTGTTCAAGAGATAGCCTAGGAGATGGATCCAAGATGGCCGATTAGGGGGCAGATCAGGATTGCAGCTCCCCCAGAGAAAGCATGGAGGGTGAGTGGATGCCGCAGTTCCAGACAAATTTTTATTGCCCACAGACCAGGAGATTCCCAGGCGGAGGAGCCCCACGGGTCGCCAGCATGGCTGTTTCGGCCTGCGCGGCTGTTTTGGCCGGTACCAGCGCCACGGTGAGGTGGTTCTCTGTACAAAATACACTGGTCAGGGCACCATTTTAGCTGGTGTTTGGAGCTTCAGGAATACAGAGTCACCAATTCAGCTGATAGAAAAGAGGACTGAAACAGGGGAGCCAGGCCAGGAGATTCCCGGGCAAAAAAGCACCACGAATCTCAGCAGGGCTATTTCAGCTGGCGCAGGCACAGTGGGTCGCCGCATGGGAAATCACACAGATCCCGGCACCTTTTCAACATGCGACTGGAACACCTGGGAGACAGTCGACCATTCAACTTTAAAAAAAAAGGCTCTGAGGCAGGGAGCCAGGTGATCAGGCTCCGCTGGTCCCACCTCCACAAAAAAAAAAAGCAGCAATCTGAAACACTCTGGATTGAGAGTTTCACAGCAAGCACAGCTGAACCTGGGATGTCCAGCTCTGTGGGGGAGGGGCGTCCGCCATTACCGAAGCAGTCCACCACTACGGAGGTAGTCCACCATTGCTGAGGCAGCCCGCCATTGCTGAGGCAGCCTGCCATTACAGAGAGAGTCCACCACTTCAGAGGTGACCTGCCATTGCCAAGGCAGTTCTAACTATACCCGTATAAACAGGACTGCAGGGAAGTTCACACAGCAGCTGGGCAGAGCCCACAGCAGCTCAGCAAAGCCTCTGCAGGCAGACAGTGACTAGGCTGCCTCCTTGCTGGGCAAGGCAGCCCTGAAGAAAGGCAGCAGCACAACAGAAACTCATAAATAAAAACCTAATTCCCCAGGACAGAGCACCTGGGGAAAAAGAAAGGGGGGTTTATGAGTTCCACTGCAACAGACTTAAATGTACCTGTCCAGCAGCTCTGAATGAACAACAGAGCTCACAGCTCAGCACTTGAGCTCCTATAAAGGACAGACTGTCTCCTCAAGCAGCTCCCTGACCCCTGTATATCCAAAGAGTCACCTCATAAAGGAGAATTCAGACTGACGTGAGGCTGGTATCCTTCAGGGACAAAGATAGCAGAAGAAGAAACTGGCAGCAACCCTTACTGTTCTGCAGCAGCTGCAGGTGATCCCCAGGCAAGCAGGGCCTGGGGTGGACCTCAGCAGTCCTACAGCAGAGGGGCCTGACTGGTAGAAGGAAAACCAAGAAACAGAAAGAAATAACTTCATCATCAACAAACTGGACGTCCACTCAGAGACCCAATCTGAAAGTCAACAACTACAAAGATGACAGGTGGATAAATCCACAAAGATGGGAAGAAACCAGTGCAAAAAGGATGAAAACACCCGAAACCAGAACACCTCTCCTCCTACAAGGGATCACAACTCCTCACCAACAAGGGAACAAGGCTGGATGGAGAATGAGTGTGATGAATTGACAGAATCAGGCTTCAGAAGGTGGGTAACAAGAAACTTCTGTGAGCTAAAAGAACATGTTCTAACCCAAAGCAAAGAAACTAAGAACCTTGAAAAAAGATTTGACGAAATGCTAATGAGAATAACCAACTTAGAGAGGAATGTAAGTGAACTGATGAAGCTGAAAAACACAACACGATATTCGTGAAGTATACTCAAGTTTCAACAGCTGAATCGACCAAGCAAAAGAAAGGATATCGGAGGTCGAAGATCAATTCAATGAAATAAAACAAGAAGGCAAGATTAGAGAAAAAAGGGTAAAAAGGAATGAACAAAGTCTCCAAGAAGTATGGGACTATGTGAAAAGACCTAATCTACGTTTGATAGATGTACCTGAATGCGATGGAGAGAATGAATCCAAGCTGGAAAATACTCTTCAGGGTATTATCCAGGAAAACTTCCCCAACCTAGCAAGGCAGGCCAATATTCAAGTCCAGGAAATACAAGAGAACACCATAAAGATATTCCTCAAGAAGAGCAACCCCAAGGCACATAATCGTCAGATTCACCAGGGTTGAAATGAAGGAGAAAATGCTAAGGGCAGCCAGAGAGAAAGGTTGAGTTACCCACAAAGGGAAGCCCATCAGACCCACAGGGGATCTCTCCGCAGAAACCCTACAAGCCAGGAGAGAGTGGGGGCCAATAGTCAACATACTTAAAGAAAAGAACTTTCAACCAGCATTTCATATCCAGCCAAACTAAGCTTCATAAGTGAAGGAAAAATAAAATCCTTTACGAACAAGCAAGTACTCAGAGATTTTGTCACCACCAGGCCTGCTTTACAAGAGCTCCTGAAAGAAGCACCAAACAAAGAAAGGAACAACTGGTACTAGCCACTCCAAAAACATACCAAATGGTAAAGAGCATCAACATAATGAAGAATCTGCATCAACTAATGGGCAAAACAATCAACTAGCATCAAAATGGCAGAATCAAATTCAAAAATAGCAATATTAACCCTAAATGTAAATGGGCTAAATGCCCCAATCAAAAGACACAGACTGTCAAATTGGATAAAAAGCCAAAACCGATCGGTGTGCTGTATCCAGGAAACCCATTTCACATGCAAGGATACACAAAGTCTCAAAATAAAGGGATGGAGAGAGACTTACCAAGCAAATGGAGAGCAAAAAAAAAAAAAAAAAAAAAGCAGGAGTTACAATTCTCATCTCAGATAAAATAGACTTTAAACCAACAAAGATCAAAACAGACAAGGAAGGACATTACATAATGGTAAAAGGATCAATGCAACAAGAAGAGCTAACAATCCTAAATATATATGCACCCAATACAGGAGCACCCAGATACATAAAGCAAGTTCTTAATGACTTAAAAAGAGACTTAGACTCCCACACAATAATAGGGGGAGACTTTAACACCCCATTGTCAATATTAGACAGACCAACGAGACAGAAAATTAACAAGGATATCCAGGACTTGAACTCAGACCTGGACCAAGCAAACCTAATAGACATTTACAGAACTCTCCACCCCAAATCCACAGAATATACATTCTGCTCAGCACCACATCACACCTACTCTAAAATTGACCACCTAACTGGAAGTAAATCACTCCTCAACAAATGCAAAAGAACGGAAATCATAACAGTCTCTCAGACCACAGTGCAATCAAGTTAGAACTTAGAATTCAGAAATTAACTCAGAACCACACAGCTTCATGGAAACTGAACAACTGGCTCTTGAATGTTGACTGGGTAAACAATGAAATGAAGGCAGAAATAAAGATGTTCTTTGAAACCAACAAGAATGAAGACACAACATACCAGAATCTCTGGGACACATTTAAAGCAGTGTCTAGAGGAAAATATATAGCAATAAATTCCCACATGAGAAGAAAGGAGAGATCTAAAATCGATACCCTATCGTCGAAATTGAAAGAGCTAGAGGAGCAAGACCAAAAAAACACAAAACCTAGCAGAAGGCAAGAAATAACTAAGATCAGAGAAGAACTGAAGGAGATAGAGACACAAAAAAACCCTTCAAAAAATCAGTAAATCCAGGAGCTGGTTTTTTGAAAAGATCAACAAAATAGACCACTAGCCAGATTAATAAAAAGAAAAGAGAGAATAATCAAATATATGCAATAAAAAATGATAAAGGGGATATCACCACAAATTCCACAGAAATACAAACCATCATCAGAGATTATTACAGGAATCTCTATGCACATAAACCAGTAAACCTGAAAGAAATGGATAAATTCCTGGACACTTGCATCCTCCCAAACCTAAACCTCTGAATAGACCAATAACAAGGTCTGAAGTTGAGGCAGAAATTAAGAGCCTACCACCCAAAAAAGCCCAGGTCCAGATGGAGTCACAGCTGAATTCTACCAGACATACAAAGAGGAGCTGGTACCATTCCTTATGAAACTATTCCAAACAATACAAAAAGAGGGGATCCTTCCCCAAATCATTTTATAAGACCAACATCATCCTGTTACCAAAACCCGGCAGAGACTCAGCAAGAAAAGAAAACTTCAGGCCAATATGCATGATGAATATAGATCCAAAAATCTTCAATAAAATACTGGCAAGCCGATTGCAACAGCACATCAAAAAGCTTATCCACCATGATCAAGTAGGCTTCATCTGGGGATGCAAGGCTGGTTCAACATACACAAGTTTATAAACATAATCCACCACATAAACAGAACCAAAGACAGAAACCACATGATTATCTCAATAGATGCAGAGAAGGCCTTTGATAAATTTCAACAGCCCTTTATGGTAAAAACCCTCAATAAACTAGGTATTGATGGAATGTATCTTAAAATAATAAAAGCTATTTATGACAAACCTACAGCCAATATCATACTGAATGGGCAAAATTGGAAGCATTCCCTTTGAAATCTGGCACTAGACAAGGATGCCGTCTCTCACCACTCCTCTTCAACATAGTATTGGAAGTTCTAGCCAGAGCAATCAGGCAAGAAAAAGAAAATAAAGGGTATTCAAATAGGAAAGGAGGAAGTCAAATTGTCTCTATTTGCAAACGACATGATTGTATATCTAGAAGACCCCATTGTCTCAGCCCAAAGTCTCCTGAAACTATAAGCAACTTCAGCAAAGTCTCAGTATACAAAATCAATGTGCAAAAATCACAAGCATTCCTATACACCAATAACAGACTTAAAGAGGGCCAAATCAAGAATGAACTGCCATTCACAATTGCTACAAAGAGAATAAAATAGCTGGGAATACAAGTAACAAAGGATATAAAGGACCTCTTCAAGGAGAACTACAAACCACTGCTCAACAAAATAAGAGAGGACACAAACAGATGGAGAAACATTCCATGTTCATGGTTAGGAAGAATCAATATCATGAAAATGGCCATACTGCCCAAAGTAATTTACAGATTCAACGCTATCCCCATCAAGCCACCAATGACCTTCTTCACAGAACTGGAAAAAACCACCTTAAATTTCATATGGAACCAAAAGAGAGCCCGCATAGCCAAGTCAATTCTAAGCAAAAGAAACAAAGCGGGAGGCATCACACTCCCGGACTTCAAACTATACTACAAGGCTACAGTAATCAAAACAGCATGGTACTGCTACCAAAACAGAGATATAGACCAATGGAACAGAACAGAGGCCTTGGAGGCAACACCACACATCTACAACCATCCGATCTTTGACAAACCTGACAAAAACAAGCAATGGGGAAAGGATTCCCTGTTTAATAAATGGTATTGTGAAAACTGGCTAGCCATGTGCAGAAAGCAGAAGGTGGACCCCTTCCTGACACCTTACACTAAAATTAACTCCAGATAGATTAAAGACTTAAACATAAGACCTAAAACCATAAAAACCCTAGAAGAAAACCTAGGCAAAACCATTAAGGACATGGGCATAGGCAAGGACTTCATGACCAAAACACCAATAACATTGACAACAAAAGCCAAAATAGACAAATGGGACCTAATCAAACTCCACAGTTTCTGCACAGCAAAAGAAACAGTCATTAGAGTGAACAGGCAACCAACAGAATGGGAAAATTTTTTTGCAATCTACCCATCAGACAAAGGGCTGATATCCAGAATCTACAAAGAATTAAAACAGATTTACATGAAAAAAAACAAGCCCATTCTAAAGTGGGCAAAGGACATGAACAGACACTTTTCAAAAGAAGATATACATGAGGTCAACAAACATATGAAAAAATGCTCATCATCACTGGTCATTAGAGAAATGCAAATCAAAACTACATTGAGATACCATCTCATGCCAGTTAGAATGGCGATCATTTAAAAATTTGGAGACAACAGATGCTGGAGAGGATGTGGAGAAATAGGAACACTTTTACACAGTTGGTGGGAGTGTAAATTAGTTCAACCACTGTGGAAGATAGTGTGGCGATTCCTCAAGGACCTAGAAATAGAAATTCAATTTGACCCAGCAATCCCATTACTGGGTATATATATATCCAAAGGATTATAAATCGTTCTAGTATAAGGACACATGCACAGGAATGTTCATTGCAGCACTGTTAACAATAGGAAAGACCTGGAACCAACCCAAATGCCCATTGATGGTAGACTGGACAGGGAAAATGTGGCACATATACACCATGGAATATTATGCAGCCATAAAAACGATGAGTTCTTGTCCTTTGTGGGGGACATGGATGAACCTGGATACCATCATTCTCAGCAAACTGACACAAGAACAGAAAATCAAACACCACATGTTCTCACTCATACATGGGTGTTGAACAATGAGAACACATGGACACAGGGAAGCATCACACACTGGGGTCTGTCGGGGGGAAATAGGGGAGGGACAGTGGGGGGTGGGGAGTTGGGGGAGAGATAGCATGGGGAGAAATGCCAGATATAGGTGATGGGGGGGGAAGGCAGCAAATCACATTGCCATGTGTGTACCTATGCAACAATCTTGCATGTTCTTCACATGTACCCCAAAACCTAAAATACAATAAAAAGAAAAAGAAAAAGAAAAAAGAGCCTAATATCAGTGTATATCAGATCATCTCCAGCCTGCAAAGGAAAACAGAGAGTGATTGTGGGCCCTACTGCAATTTGCATTCATCTCACATACCAAGGTGCTTAGGAGACAGACACTGGTAAATGAACAAAGATCAGAATATTTAAGATCAGAAGTAATTGCTGGTTGAAGTGTTTTTGTGGGAAAGACTAAAGGATTTTATATGTTATTTTACTCAGTATAATCTGCTGGACGAGTGATAATATATTAAAAAATTTTTCAGGATGCAGCAGGGTTACTTGGATTAGATTGTTCTCATAAATAACAGGAAGAATATAATTTTCTCCAGCTTTATTAAAGCATAATTGACTAATAAAATTGTATTCATTTATAGTATATATAATGTGGTTTTGATATGTGTATACGTTGTGAAGTAATTACATCAAACTATTAATAATCAACCTTCCATCACACCATTTTTGATATGGAAGATAAACCCATAATTATCTAACTGGTGAGAAGGAAAAATCATTTCAGCAAAAGTTTAATTAATTGTTTTGTCAAAATTAATGCTAAAGAGATTCTATCTGGATGCAAGCAGGCTGGACTATTTCTCCAGGTCTGCAAAGGACTAACACAGTCACCTTTACTGGTTGACAAAAATTTCTCACAAAAAAATTGTGATTTTGATTATATAATTATTTCTACCTCAAATATAGTCTTTTTTGTTAATTACTGTCTCATTTTTTACATTAATTGTAGTATGTAGCATTTACTTTATCTGGAAAAATCTTAATGTGATAGAGTAGGATATTTATACTTTTGTAATTTAATTTCTAAACATTAGAGTGTACGAGTAAGTGGCTTGAAGACTCTATAAAATTAATGATATTTTGAAAATGTATATCTTTCTGTATGGGATACATATGTATATGTGTGTGTATATATATATGTATGTCTTTGTGTATGCCGTGTGTGTATGTGTATGCATATGCCTATACCAAGTGGCAGAAGAAAGAAGATGGCAAACTAAACTAAAAATACCTATATTATTATTATAAAATTAAATTGAATTATTGAGAAAACTGAAGAACAGAAACATTAAAAAATGTCTTAATTAAGCATCTTATATGCCTAAAAGTCTGCCATATAAAAAATAAAGACATTTTTCCTGAGAACTCAGTTTCACTACTACTAGATATGTTCTAAAGGAAAACAATGAAGTATTTCCATGCTGTAAGTATATAGACCTTATATTATACCCTGTCCTAAATTTTTTCCTGGAAGCAGTAAAAGGTATGAATCTTTAATGAGTTGAGAATTTTGTTTTTCACTTTTGGCCCGTCATGCTTAGAATTTGAACTCGGGTACAAAAAGAAGATAACAGAAGATTTCAATATTTTGATATTTTCTTTCAAAAATAGTTTATCAATTTTTGTCTTGCTCAAGAAAACTCCAGAGCTTCTGAACAGCAAAGGAAACAATTATTAGAGTGAACCGGCAACCAACAGAATGGGAAAAAATTTTTGTGATCTACCCATCTGACAAAGGGCTAATATCCAGAATCTACAAAGAATTAAAACAGATATACAAGAAAAAAAACAAACAAATCCATTCAAAGGTGGACGAAGGACATTAACAGACACTTTTCAAAAGACGACATTTATGAGGCCAACAAACATAGGAAAAAATGCTCATCATCACTGGTCATTAGAGAAATGCAAAATCGAAACCACAGTGAGATACCATCTCACACCAGTTAGAATGGCGATCTTTAAAAAAATCTGGAGACAACAGATGCTGGAGAGGATGTGGAGAAATAGGAACACTTTTACACTGTTGGTGGGAGTATAAATTAGTTCAACCATTGTGGAAGACAGTGTGGCGCTTCCTCAAGGGCCTAGAAATAGAAATTCCATTTGACCCAGCAATCCTATTACTGGGTATATACCCAAAGGATTATAAATCATTCTATTATAAAGACACATGCACATGTTCATTGCAACACTGTTTACAATAGCAAAGACCTGGAACCAACCCAAATGCCCATTGATGATAGACTGGACAAGGAAAATGTGGCACATATACACCATGGAATACTATGCAGCCATAAAAATCAATGAGTTAATGTCCTTTGTAGAGACATGGATGAACCTGGAAACCATCATTCTTAGCAAACTGACACAAGAACAGAAAATCAAACACCGCATGTTCTCACTCATAGGTGGATGTTGAACAGTGAGAACACATGGACACAGGGAGGGGGAGCATCACACACTGGGGTCTGTTGGGGGAAATGGGGAAGGACAGTGGGGGAGTAGGGAGGTTCGGGGAGGGATAACATGGGGAGAAATGCCAGATATAGGTGATGGGGGGATGGAGGCAGCAAACCACATTGCCATGAATGTACCTATGCAACAACCCTGCATGATCTGCACATGTACCCCAGAACCTAAAGTGCAATTAAAAGAAAAAATAGCTAATCATTATACAATCTGTAAAATTTTCTGGAGATGAGAAAAACTGGACTCTATTGAGATTATATGCATATTCTAGCCATTATTAGACTATATTGTATTTATACAAGCATCAAAGATTCTTATTAGATGAATGGCTGAGGCTAGCTAATCCTATCTCTTCCCCTGCCATGCCACCCCCAAATGAATTGGAAGTTCACTTTGGAAAGATTTTCCAAATTATTGCCCTTTTAACTTCAGATATCTACATTCATCTGCTCTTTTTCTATTCTCTTAAAAGTCACTGTATTATGAGAGATGCTTTGGGTGGTAGGTGTATATATGTGAATAGATTGGGTGGAAAATGTTGAGTATGACAATTTCTGTGAAAGTCTTCTTAGGGTTTTGGGATTTAGATCAATATTAAATTCCCCTTTGGCAATATGTTTTTGAATAGTGCATTTCTGGCGAACTGTCAAGTGACAAGAAGTTTCTTTATGCCCCCATAAGAAGAGCTCGTATGGAACAGTCCAGTAAAGGAAGGCAGCCCTGGGCAAGTGCACCCTGTTTCGGTGATATAACATCACATTTCCTTCCACTCTAAATTTAACAAGATACCCGCAGAGCCAGAGTCAAAGAGATTTGCAATATTTATGATTTTTATGCAGTCACTGGTGGCTGCATCTGCTTAATTCACCTTGAACATAATAAGAATAATATAAAATGGTAATTGAAAACAAGCTCCTGGAGGCTGCAGAACTCACAGGCATTGAGATTTGGAGCTTTAATATATAACAAAGTACAGGACACTTGAAAGTCTGGTGTCATCACTGGTTTCCAAGAAAAGAGAGTCAAAAAAGCTCTAAAATTGTTTGATTTTATTAGTCTATTGTATTAAAATTCCATGTGATAAATCACAGTTTATCAGTCAAACATTCAATCAATCTGTTAAAATCTATTAATATATGGAGGAAGGTCATAAAGTTTTCTTTCAGCCAACATTTTTCTGCCCATTTTAAGACTGTAAATACAGACTTTATATTGTAACTGGTTGAAATCTGCTAAAAGAAAGAGGAAAACAGAGAAGTTACGTTAAGACTTAAAAATATTTTCATGTATATTTTATTACTGTGATCTGGTCAGGAAATTACCATTGCATAATATAAGAATCTGAGATTTTCCTGGTATCTTTTTCTAGATATAAAATGTAGAAATCACCTTGGAATCTCAACAATCTAGTTAGCTTAGTATTTAGAAGGTAAAAGACCAGTAGCATCTATTTTTAATATAAGCAAGAGTATTTTAACATGTTTAACAAATTTTGTATTATTTATTCTTTATTCCATATTAGTTATGCACTTCACTTAGATGAAAACCATAATATATATTTCAAAACTTCCAAATTCCTGTTAGGTGGTTTGCATCTATTCCAACATCAAATTAACGCATGTAGTCTATAGTCTTTTTCATTATTACCAATAAAATCAACATATTTCTAGCCCTGGATATTAGAATTTGAATGCATCTGATTCTTCTGAATTACCTCTTTCCAGAAATGAGACCAGAGAATGCCTCTGTGCTCATAAACTTATCATACAACCATATCAAGGGGGTCCATTTTTCTTGAAGGCAACAAAGACTTCAGAGTGAAAGCAACCTTGCTTGGAATTCTAGTTCTGATACTTACAGGCTGTGAGATTTCTCATGCCTAGTTTTTGTTTGTTTGTTTGTTTTTCTCTGAAATTTAGTTTTTTTTTCCAGTGTAAATGATAATTCTATCATTAAAACAAAAAATTCTTATTAAGTCATGATTATATACCAGACACTATACTAACCTGTGAGATTCATTAGTTAAAGCCTCTATGTACATAGAATTAGGATTAAAAGGAGATTTGGATAAACAAATAATAAATGGGCAAATGGCTTGGTTTATTCAGAAAAGGAGTGTTCTTACTCCCAAATATATATTAAAGCTGAGACTTCAAAGCATGAATAAAGATAATCAGGAGTGGGAGTTTGAGAATCTAAAGGAATGCAAGTGTAAGGGTTTAGAGGTTTAAGAGGACTAAACATTTTACATTAATTGGATGCAAAGAATTTGCAGAAAGATGGGAACGTAGGGGTTAAAAACATGGCTTCCTTTTATAGTTCTTGGCAGGATTGGATATAATCTATAAAAATATTTACCATATAATAAGAACTGATAAATAATACAGTCATTATACAATCTGTTGCTGTGATATCAGAGTTTAAACTAAAATTTCTAATATAATTTTAGAAAATCTATATAAATAATGACCACTTAAACTCACTTTAATTTGGTCTTGTGGCTATAAACCAACAAGAATCTGCTTCATATTCTTCATCTATAATTAATCCAAATAACAATTTAAACTCATTTCCTGCTTGGAATCAGCTTCTTACAAACTAAAAATGATGAATGAATGTAAAACTGAGGAATGCTAATCACTCATTTTACTAATATATGAATAAAATAATTAAATAGTTTTTATGAACGTCTTAGAACTAACGGCATTATAATTTTCATTTATATAAAAAATGGCGATTGAACCACCAGTTAATTCCATTTAAGCAAACATGTAAATATGCAATTCCTATTGGAACTAAAGGATATACAGCTAGTTTGAAATTTTTAAGTGCTTATTTTTCAAAAATTCAGTATAAATAAATAAAACTTTAAGCTTCTTTCCTATACAACTGATTGTACTTTCTAATCTATGTTTATTTTTGTAGCACAGCCCAGGGCTCATAGATTTGTATTAATTTGCTTATATTTAAGAAGTACTTTTATTGACTCTCCATGGAAATACATTTGAAAATTCCTTTTTGCATTGTAATATCCCTTGTTTTATAATTTGTCAACAAAACTGTTAAGAAAAAAACACTCCTCACAGTATTTCTAACATTTTAGAGGTATTTATAAAGCTATTAATCTTTTAAAATTTCTCCCCATGAAGTGATTCACTTTTACACATCCTTGCAAAAAAAGACACTTTTGCAATTAACTTTATTGCCAACAAAGCATCAATACTAGCTTAGGATTTTATAATAGTTACAACTGAGATTACATGTTCTTAAAATAAAAAATTTCAGAAAGAAAATGGATTATTAAACCAGAATCTATTTTTAGTTCTAAACCAAAAGGTGTATGATTGAATTTAAGAAGGCATTGAAGTTGAAATTACTATGAATGAGTGTTTTACACCTCAAAAAATTTAGTTGGCTTATGTTTTCATTGAGAGTAAAATAAATAATACAAATAAAAGATATATTATTGACAGCATAAATTATTAAAGTACTAAGCATGAGAGAGCCAAGATACACAAAATAATACTATTTTATAAAAACTGTATCCTGTAAATATGAGTTAAGCATGTTTAACCTACTTCCAAAAACATCAGCATTGATAGCTATCACGTTCTGGGCAAGATGGAAATTTAGGGCAAAAGTATTTCTATGAGAGCGATACTGACTAAAGTCTTAACTAAAGCAATTACTTTCTGCAAGAAATATTGCCGAGTAAAAAGAACAATCAGTTCGATATATGAAACTGTTTTATCTCCCAAAATGTAAAATAAGCAGAATATATATATATATATATATATATACACACACAGGCATACATGCACACACACACACATACATATGAAATGCATATATATATGGATAGATGCATTTATATATAAAATAAATGCAAATTAGGGTGATGAATAATTTGAAGCAACAAACATGGTTATATGTGATTTATATAAATTTGTTGTTTTAGATCTTTTTTGCCTGAATTTTTTAACTTTTTGTTTGAAAATAATTTTATACTTATAGAAAATTTGCAAAAATATGAATGGCCTGAGGACTTGTAATTTTCATGGTCCTGAGTAAGTAAACCAAGAGAGAGAATAAAAAAATAAGTAGACCAAGTAGGTGACCCAAAGTAAGAAAATATAGGAAAATAAAGAAGTCGGAGGGCGGGAGAAAGAATCGAAAGAAAGATCATTCATGAGAAGCACATATAAAAGTGTGAAATTCATCTTTTGTCTTAAACTGGGAAACTAAAAAAAAATAACTTTTTTTTCCTTTTAAACTATACTTTACTTTTGGGCCTTGGTTGCCACTTAAGTAAAGATTTTCATCTTGACTTGCACACACTCATAGAGATAGTAAACCCATCAGATGTCCTCTTACAAAGGCTCTGGCTGCAGAAACATTGAGCCAATTTGTCTATAACAAACCTGCCCCTCCTACCAAGATGTACTGCTCCAGCTTTCCTATAGACAATTGACAGTGGCTACGTGTGTTTGTGTTTTAGCACTTTCAGTTGCTCATTTCCATTTAAATTATTTTCTCCAGCTTAGAGCAAGTAAGGTATCTCCATATTCGTCAGGTTCTTTTTGGTTCAGAATGGGAGGATGAACCAAAGTTTGGGTTCTGACAGTAATCTCATGCTCAGGTCCTCAGTGTGAAGCCCTCTATCGTGAACCACAGAAAAATGAGGGGTTTCACTGAACATAAGAACAGTGTTATTTACCTCATAATGCAAGGTAGTGATCAGTATTCTTTTATAGCTTCTTTGCTGGAGTATAATTACAATCCTTTCTATAATGAACGAAAGTGATTATGGTGGTTTCCCTGTTTTTTCTCTGTGGAAACTTTGAGGCTTCTTAGTTGTTGATTTTGTTTTATTTTCCTTTTGAAAGTATTTAATTGGCATCAATGAAATAGGAATGTAAGAAACAGTCTGATATAAGACTTAATTGGCTGATTGGGCACACAGAAATGATTACATACTCACATATACATGTGCAGCAATGTATTCCTAAATTTCACACATAGGTTATTAAATCACTTTATTGATCAATTACTATTTAAACCATTTAGGTGTACAGGTCTGCCGTCTTACTCTGGTCATATGCATCTACAAAGTTGACATATACAATTAGCAAGGCAGAAGTAGATGATATTCCCTTAGAGTGAGCTAACTTTCAATTCTTTCTCTGCTAACTGTGATGTGCTTGTGTGTTCAGGCATCCAAGTTGACAGGGTTTGGCTGTGTCCCCACCCAAATCTCATCTTGAATTGTAACTCCCATAATTCCCATTGTTGTGGGAGGGACCTGGTGGGAGATAATTGAATCATGAGGGGAGGTTTCCCCTGTGTGGTTCTCCTGGTAGTGATGAGTCTCATGAGGAGTGATGATTTTATAAGGAGTTTCCCCTTTCACCTGGCTCTAATTCTCTCTTGCCTACTGCCATGTAAGAAGTGCCTTTCACCTCTGCCATGATTGTGAGGCTTCCCCAGCCACATGGAACTGTGATTCCATTAAACCTCTTTTTCATTATAAATTACCCAGTCTCAGGTATGTCTTTATCAGCAGCATGAAAATGGACTAATACACAAGTACCCAATGAATTTCTTGAGGACAGAGACTGTGTTCACTGTTGTGTGTGTGTGTGTGTGTGTGTGTGTGTGTGTATGTGTGTATATTCTCTATAATAAGAGTACTCTCTGCAGTGTGTAAAACCTGGGAAAAATTCACACTGTATGCTTTCTTGTCTTCATTATTCCTGATATTTTTTAAAAGATTATACTGAACTAAAACAGGTGTCAAAGACAGCTTTGAAGACAAAGCCAGTTAAAAACAACTAGGAGGAGAATTAAGAAAAGGCCATTTGTGAAGTTTGCTTGCTTTTTGTCAGGGATGATGGTATTTGCAGTGTAGAGCAAATTCAGGCAAAGATTCAGACACAATTCTTTCTTTTTATTTCATAAATGCCAGCAACTCAAGATCCCACAATACTCAGGGAGTAGAACAATAGGCCTGATTTATCATATTCCACTGTCTTAAATACCTGGTGTCTTGAAGCGAATAATTGTGGTTTGAAGAGATAATGTGTGTGCATGTTTTAGCAATTCCAGTTGTTTATTTCTGTCTAACTTAATTTCTCTGAAGATAGAAATATAGACAAAAGGAATTGACATAAATGTCCAGAATTAATTATGGATTTAAAAAATCATTTGTAAATCTTTAAAGAGCAATTCAATATACTCATTTGTACTAAAAGACAAGTAATTTTTCATTTGATGTATTTGTTGGGATTTTGCATACTTGTGCTCCAGGGGAGTACATTTATCATAAAAGATAGTATAGTGGTAATTCCTGGATTTGTGTAACATGACAGTTCTGGGGTTTTCAATGGAATAAAGAGCTCTTTATTACCCTGCCTGAGTAATGAACTAATTGTTAAATAAGAAACAACCACCACAACAAAAATCATCAATAGATAGAAAATGAAAATTATAACTCATAACTTGTAAAGACTAAAATAGAAAATATAGCTTGAATAGATACTCAAAATATTTAACAATCCTGTGGCAAAGTCTTAGAGCATTCAAAGTGGTAGCATCCAAGTATAACAACTGTAAGGCCATATGAGCATAAAATCAGCCTTGAGTGGGTTGGACAGAATGATCTTGGTCTCTCCTATCCACAAGATAAGTTGTGTTAAGACAAACCACTTGAAGAAAATGTTACAAAGCAGTTATGTCTCACCCAATTACATTTTTTTTTGTGAAACTAGATGAAAAAACAAATTAATACTCACAAGATGTTCAACACTATAGAGAAATTAACTCCACCCACTCACAAAGGAGGACTTTGATTAACAAACCAGGAAACAAATGTCACATCAATGGGAGGAATAAAGGCTGAAACATGATACAGGCTGAGTTTAGACAGGCTTAATAAACAACTCGCCTAGAGGAAGAAATATCAAGAGAGGAAGGGAAACATTCCTTACTATAAATATCCCATCTTTAATGCCATAAAATAGCCATATCATGGATAAAACAAATATAAAAGCTAGAGGAAAACTAAGTCAAAGAAATGAAATATTAACCCATAACTACACTTGGCATTCTATGTTCACCTGATATTTATTTTAAGTGAACAAAAAATACTCTAGAAAAAAAGGCTTTGCATTTACTATCCTAAGAAACATACAATGTGATCAATGATTAAAATACCTGGAAATATATAGCTATAGATAGATAACTATAGATATACATATACAATTTTATAAGTAACATGTAAAATATAGTTTTCTTATATAAATAAGCTCCTGCTATCTTTTGCATCAACTTTATACTTACCACTTTATATTATCTGTATTTTTAACAATCAAGTTAAAAAGTTTTAATGCCTTAGTGAAGGTCATCCAGCTAATATGAGGCAGAGTCAGGACTAGAAAACACAAGTGCTGTTACCAATAAATTTCAATAACTAAAGGATATTTGATATGAATCAGGTCCTATACTGAGGGCTTTATATTGTTTATTATCCCGCTGAACATACGTGTTCTCTGCTTTCTAGATTTTGCAAATTCTTGCATTCTAGCACTTTCTAATCTAGTTTCTAAATGTTGATTGACATGTCATTCTTTTGATTAAGGGTACTGTCACTGCATAGTCCAATAGTCATATATGATTAAGGTGAGCAAATGTCACAGTTTTCTCAAACAGTTCAAATCCATGCCTGTTATTTCAACTTTGTTAGTAATTGCTTTGCTTTCAAAAGTGTTCCTGCTTGGGTGTAAATCACTTGATCATCCCAGTAATTAACATGAGGACGTGGTTGGTTTATGAAGGGTTCCTGGAAGAAAGGCTAAGGTACACTGGAGTAACTTTCATGAAGAACCTTGTAGGTTACGCTAAGGAGTTTAGATTTGTCTGTAGTTAATAGAAAACCACCAGGAGGCTGAGGAGTATTTTTAAAAATCGTATTGGAAGCTAGTTATCAATTCAACCTGGATCAAAATCATGCACTCTTCCATATATTTGGCCATATTATCCAAAGATAGCTTTATATTTTAGGCTATATCAATGGATGTATCCACTTAAAAACATTAAAACTTATATCTACCAGAATACACTAATAGCTAGCAAAATTTGTCCTCAGTAATTTATTTTTTTCATTTTGTGCTGCCAAGTAACCACATAAACGGATATGAAATCTTATTAAAAGCATATCATGCTTTTGAAGGTTTATTACTTATTAATCCATGGTGCCATTTAAAAATATTAACTTCACTAATGCTTATGTACTGTGAAAAAAATTGAAAACTGGACCCCAAATGGACATCTTAGACTTACCTACTAAATTAACTTTCTAAAAAAGAAGTGTTACCTCTCTGGACTATATCAATTTGTGAACTTTATAAAAAGGTTTGGTTTGGCAGGCAGAGTCCTTCTAAAGAGGAAATAAACTGCTATACTGGGGAAGCAGCAAACAGCTGAAGTTGAGAGAAAGATAGCAGTCCACTAAACAGAAACGGGACCTTCATTCCAACACTAGCATGAGTCTGATCTCCTGAAGGGAAATCATATTGCAAACTCTCTAAAAATATAAAGGAAGTAATTTCAAAGTCTTTAGTTAAATGATAATTAAAAATGTAAATGTAGAGTATCAAATGCTGATAAATATAGTTTCCATGAAAAATGTGTTAGAAAGATGGAGTGAATGAGTCTTCTAATTCTTTTTGGATAAGTTGTATGATAGTGTTTACTAATGTAATTAAAGAAATTGACAATTGATACATTATTCAATATTTTGTTTTATTTAAAAAATACAAACATAAAAAGGAAACATAATTTCTTTGATGAACATTACATTGTATATAAGCTTTCACAAAATATATTAATTCCTACTAATTATTTTTCATAGGAAAAGCATCTATTTTCAATTAATAGAATCAATTTCAGAGGAAAAAAATTGTGATATACAAATGTTTTCTGTATATTAATTGTCAACCAGATATCATTGCCAATATACAGTGACATGCATGGTATGTGCCTGCCTTCCTGCCTTTCTTCCTTCCTTCCTTCCTCCCTCTCTCTCTCTCTCTCTCCCTTCCTTCCTCCCTTCCCTTCCTCCCCCTCCCCCCCTCCTTCCTTCCTCCCTTCTTTCCTTCTCTCTCTCTACCTCCCCTCCCCTCCCCTCTCTTCCCCTTCCGCTTCCCCTCCCCCTCCCCTACCTCTCCCCTCCCCTTCCTCTCCCCTCCCTCCCTTCCCCTCTCCTCCCTTTCCCCCTCCCCTCCCCCTCCCCCCTCCCCTCCCCCTCCTCCTTCCCTCCCCCCCTCCCCTCCCCTCCCCCCCCTCCCCTTCCCTCCCCTCCCCTCATCCCCTCCCCCTCCCCTCCCTTTCCCTCCCCTCCCCTCCCCTCATCCCCTCCCCTCCCTCCCCTCCCCTCATCCCCTCCCCTCCCCCTCCCTTTACCTCCCCTTTCCCTTCCCTTCCCTGGGCAAAACTGACAGGATAGCCAGCTCCTCTAGTTGACTGGAGATATCCTGAATTTCACAAAATCCAGAGGTTAGCTCACGGGATGCTTTTTCTGTAGTAAAGGTGCAGGTTTGTTTGCATGCTCATTTGAATAAGTCAACATTCCATGAGTATCATATGGATATATTCATCATGGCTCCAAATCACCAGGGGATGGAAAATAGTGCAGTATAAATGTGGCATCATGTGCAAAGGAGAGAACAGCAGACAGGAGGTTGGAAGGATGACCCATCTCCAAACATAGTAATTTAAAACAGTACTCACAGATTATTTCTCACAAGTCTATGAGCCTGTTGGGTGATTCTGCTGTTCTAAGATAACTGATATCAGTTGGGCTCCCTTATGAAAGGAGGTAGACTGCTGAGAATAGTTTGAACTAGTGTGACTTGGCTGTCTTCCTCTTTTCTCTCATTTCTGTCTAGGAGGCTGGCCTAGAAAGGTTTCATGGTAGTGCAGGGGTCTGACAGAAGGTTCAGAAAGGTGGGAAAGCTCTGACAAACCTCTGTCCATCTTGCTAATATCCTATTGGCTAAAGCAAGTCACATAGCTGATTCCAGAGTCATGAGTTTGGGGCAGAAAATCCTTCCACAATGGAAAGATGCTGCAAAGCTACAGAACTAAGGGTGTGGATCCAGGGAGACATGAAAAATGTGCTGCTTATATTTCCCTCATTCGTTATCCCACAGTACAGACGAGATCATTCAGATCATTAAATGAAGGCTCTTATACAAGAAAGCAACAATGCAATCACTTTTAGAAAAACCAATCTGGTGATCAAATGCAAGATAGATTATAAAATAATGAAAAGTGAAGCCAAGAGTTAAGTTAGGAGTGACTGTAAATATCCAGTAGAAGAGACCCTGAAAACACATAAAAAATATAGGAATTAAAAAGATATAAATTAACTATTATATGATGTTCTGGAAAGTTAAAAAAAAAAGGTAAACTGATCAGTGGTTGCCAGGAGTTCAGTGTAGGTAGAGGTAGGGAATGAGGAGGGATGTTTGAACAGGTAAAAGAAGATAAATTCGGGGCAGAAAAAATATTCTACATGATATTGCATCTGTCAAATCTCATAGAACTTTACAGCACACAGAGTGTACCTTAATATATAAAAATTTTAAAATGTAATTTAGGAGGCGGGAAGGATCCCAGAATAAAATGAAAAGTATAACAAAAGAATCTCACTGTGTTACAAATATCCAAAACATCCTCTCAATGGAGTTGACAAAAACGGTGATGACCTAAGTAAGCTTGACAACGAATGAGCACTAAAGACAAAAAGAATTGTACAAAAGTAGGATACTCTAGTTGACCAAGTTGTTTTCTCCTGGGGAATGGATTAGCAATTTTTAAACTGCTATTCTTGTTTTTCTGGAACTAAACAATCATGTAAATGAGCGGAGGATGGTAGATACCAGGTTTTTCACTGTTGAAATTTGAGCTTATGGATAAGCCTGGGAGGAGGCTGAACTGATCCGTGTGGCGGTGGAGTAGATTTGGAGACATCAGTGTGAGCTCATGTTTAGCTTAATATCCATACAGATGATTACATATCAACACATTTATAGGTATGAGTATGTACAGAGGTTAATATACTCACATATATTTTCTTGCTGTGTCAGCTGAGATTGCTCACATCTTGGTTTCCCACATTCTCCCGGTAAAGGAATCAAGACTCCTTGGAGAAATGGTTGAATTTAGATCTGGGGCAAGGAATGTGCAAGATAAGTCTGGAACATCTTGTGGTGCCAAAAAATACGTGCTGAAAAACTAAATAAAGACAAAGACTTGCCTTGTCAGTGGGCACACAAGGCAAATCAAAGGGTTAACAGCAGCCAAAGCTGATATAATATGAAAATAAACTATAACCCAAAGTATGTTATAAATATGTATGAATCAATAATGATAGCACAAAGAAAAGAAAATTTGTTGAAATTGTGGGAATGATAGGTGTTGTATTTCCCTTGGCAAAGAAAACAAAATAATAATCAGAACACTGTTTCTCGTCTATATTTTTCAATCTCCCTGTTGATTTTAATGTTTCAAACCAGCTCCTTTTTGAGACAGCTTCAGATTACTGGGAGATCTGGCCTTTCATACTTACAGCCTCATGATTAGAGGGGAGAAAAGATTTTCTTCCTGATCCTCTGTTAGGTAAAATGATAGAGGAGAAGGCACTGTGAAATGAAAGACACAAAAGATGGATTCGGATCACTAATTTTGTAGGTTGGGATTTTACAAAATTGAGTGTTTTCACTCTTAATGACTGTTTTCTTTTTGAAGTTAAATCCCAATCACCTGCTGAGAGTAAGGTGATTTAGGAGATATAAGTGAATAGTACTAGTATAAATTAAGAATGGCTGCTCTGGGGAAAGAATAGAGATATGACTAAGGTTATAGAATACATTTTTAAATTCCATTGAGCACTGAGATAGATTAGAGGCAGTTACTTATAACAAGACCTGTTTTTACTGTAATGTGAATATTTGCAATTATGTTCACAAATTGTTTAAAAAAAATGGTAATTTCTAAAGTGAGATTTACTTTCTTTCCTCCATTCCAAAGTGCTCTCCACTATGAAATTTTTTCATCATTTTAACAACTGCTTTTCATTCATTCATCCAATACATGTTTGATAACTTGTGTACACATAGCAGATGACAAAACAGAAATTTCTGACTTCATGGAGCTTATACTTTGTCCAACTCAGCAGGTTATCAACGAAGTAAATAAGTGATTATGACATATTTCAGGTGATGATAATTTCGGTTGAGAACTATAAAGCAAGAACTATAGAAAGTGTACATGTTTTGTTTTTCCGTTGAAAATTGGTTGGTAAATGAAGTTTTATTGAAATGATAACTTGAGAGGAAAGACCTGAAGAGGTGAGGGAGCAGACAGCATGCAGATTATTATCTGGGGAACAAAGATCTATGCATCAAAGAGAAAAAAGTGGGCTGGGTGTGGTGGCTCACCCCTGTAATCCCAGCACTTTGGGAGGCCGAGGCAGGTGGATCATGAGGCCAGGAGTTCAAGACCAGCCTGGCTGAACCTGGTCTTCTGAAACCAGGTCTCTAGTAAAAATACAAACATCAGCCAGGTGTGGTGGATCTGCAATCCCAGCTCCTCCGGAGGCTGAGTCAGGGGAATTGTTTGAACCCAGGAGGCGGAGCCAAAATTGCACCACTGCACTCCAGCCTGGGCGACAGAGTAAGACTGCATCTCAAAACAACAACAACAACAACAAAAAAAAAAAAAAAAAAAAGAGAGAGAGAAACATCTCATGTAGTTCGAATAGTAGCAAATGACTCAGGAATTTATGAAGTTTCAGGTATGCAGGGCTTTATGAACCACCCCAGAGAGTTAAAGAACTGTGGGAAGGTTGTGAGCAAAGGAGTGACAGGGCCTGGAATGTTTTAAAAAGATCACTCTAGCTTCTGTATTGAGAGTACACAGTAGGAAAGTAAGAAAGGAGACAGGGATAGTAGCTATTAAAATAAACAAAAGGTCATTCCAGCTTAGCACAGAATGGTGGCAGTGGAGGAAGAGAAAAGTTGCAAGATTGTTCTTTTGATAATAAAGACAAAAGGATGAAAATACCTTTGGCTTTAGACTAAGCATCTGGCCTTAAGAGACAGAGAATTGGGAGATTAATTTTTAAAAAATGTTGGCATGCCTCTTATACCATCCAACTAGGGATGTTGAGAATATTTGAGCTTGGAGTTCAAGAGAGAGGGCCCAGGCAATACAGGTTTAGCAGTTGTTGGCATATACATTAAAGCCATGAGATTGGATGAAATAATACACAGAATAAGTGTATATGGGGAAATAAGGGGTAGGCTGGGAAATTCCAACGTTTAGTGAACATAGCTAAAGGATGAAAAAGCAAAGAAGACTCAGATAACTATATATACAGGAAATATTAACTAAACTATGGTATTTGGAAATGCACATTAAGAAAGAATTTCTGAGAGGACAAAATTTCATGGTTTTAAATGCTACTTACAAGTCAAATAAGATAAGGACTGGAAACAAATTATTTGACTTAGCAAGGGGGGAATCATTGCAGGTCTTGTCAAGATAAGTTTTAATAAAGGGGCAAAAGTGATTAAAGTCATCATTTTCCCTTTTAATGATCTAATAATCTAAAGAGAAAGTGATAGAGAAATTGGAAACAGTGAGTCTAATCCACTTTTAATTATTTTTTCTAATTGACAGGTAAAATCTTATCTATTTATCTTGTACAAAGTAATGTTTTGAAGTATATATACTCTATGGAATGATTAAGTTCAGCCAGTAAGCAAATGGATTACCTCACATAGTTATGAGTTTTTTGACTCCATCTCTCATTACATGCAAAAATCAACTCAAAATGAATTAAAAAACTTCAATTTAAATCTCACAACCATGAAACTACTAAATTTTTCAAAAAAGGAAAAGCTTCATGAACATTGGCCCGTGCAATAATTTTTGTTTTGGATGTGACCTCAAAAGCACTGGCAACAAAAGCAAAAATAGACAAATGGGCTTACATCAAACTAAAAAGCTTCTGCACGTCAAAGGAAACAATAAACAAAGTGAAGAGACAGCCTACAGAAAGGGAGGAAATATTTTCAAACTGCAACCCACTTATTTTAAGGAAGTTTTTAGTGAATGGTAACAGAGAAGCAGAGAAGTTTCTGAAAGGAGATGAGAGATCAAGAGAGTTATTATATTTCTGAGACAGAGTCTTGCTCTGCTGCCCAGGGTGGAGTGCACTGGCATGATCATAGTTCTCTGCAGCTGGCCTCAAATGATCCTCCAGCCTTGGCCTCTCAGAGCCTTGGGATTACAAGTGTGATCCTCCACCCTTGGCCAAGAGAGCTCTTAATTTAAAAATCAACTAAAACATTATGTAATAACTTGCTGGTTAGTGAAAATAATGATTTAGTTGGCTGAGAAAATTTGAGCATACATAGGATATTGCAGAGAAATTCTGAAATTACAAACTTGGAAGAGTGGAGGGGAATAGTATGTAGTATATAAATTTAGTTGTAGGCACTAGCAAAAAATGCATCTTGATTAACTGGATCTAAGGCAGAATTCATGGATGGGGGAGCCGGGGGAGGTGCAGATGTGTGATGTTAGGAGCCCATTGATGTTCCCTTTGATTGCTGCTATTTTCTTAGTGGAACAAGAAACAGATCACATGCGAGAATAAGGATGGGTGAGGAGGTGTTGGGTATTTGAATAGAAAAGGTAAAATACAAAACCATCATCCAGGAGACTGGAGAATAAATGGATTAGGAAATATAGAAGGTATGATATAAACTTTAGTAGCTTTTGGAAAATAAAAAAAACTCTCTCAAATGTACTCTTCATATGTGAAATTTTAGAATTACTCTGTGAAGAAAAGGCTTGGAATCAGGTAAATAGGGCATTGCACACTCATCTTTCTTTCTTTCTTTCTCTCTCCTCCCTTCCTTTCCTCCCTCCCTTCCTCCCTCCCTTTCTTCCTTTCCCCCTCCCCTCTCCCTCTCTCTGTCTCTCTCTCTCTTTCTCTTTCTCTTTCTTTCTTTCTTCTTTCTTTCCATAAATCTCCTTGGCAACATGAAATGTTTAAGTATTTATATTGTTTTTAAAAATAGCAATTAGGAATATTGTCACTAAATATGCAACCTCCTATATAAATGAATGTTACCCTATAATATGAAATTTAATGTCAGTTGATATTCTAGTTTTATTTTATTTACCAATCGGGGTGTGAGATGTGTGTGTGTGTGTTTGTGTGAGTGTGTGTAAGAGGTAAGACAGAAAAAACACGTAAAGGACTGAGCAAGCACTGATAAGTGTGGTTGTAGCTTTGTTTTTGTTTTTCTTACATCTTGGGGGTGTATTTTAAAGGGAAGACTCCAAGACTAATTATCCTCTATTTTAAAAATGTAGAATCTAATCCAGCATACAGTAATGCTATAAAGTAACCAAATGGGCATTCAAGCATTAAAACCTTTCGGGTTTGTATTCTTATCAAAGTTATACGTCTATATATTTTTCAGAGTTCAATAACTACAAGATTTTTAAATTTAAAACTTTTTTTGTTTGTGTCTTGCTTTCTCTCCCTTCCAATACATTTTATTAATTACTTTTCTGGGGTTTTTGTTGTTGTTGTTTTGTTTGTTTTTGACATAGGGTCTCATTCTGTCAACCAGTCTCAAATACAATAAGAGTCACAGTTCACTATAACCTTGACCTCCCTGGACTCAGGTGATCCTTCCACTTTAGCTTCCCGGGTAGCTGGGACCACAGGTGTGCACCATCTCACCAGGCTAATTTTTTGTATTTTTAGTAGAGATGAGGTTTCACCATTTTTCCCAGGCTGGTCTCTAACTCCTGACCTCAAGCAATCCTCCCACCTTGGCCTCCAAAAGTGTTGGGATTACAGGCATGAACCACTGCGCCCAGCTTACTTTTCTGGATAAATTTTTAAAATAGCATGCTTATATAGAAATATCTTAATTTTCCAGTTTTAGACAATGCCTAATAACTAATTTTCCAGATAAATAATAGGCTTCTTCACTATAGCCCTGCCATACCTGCTGTACATGCATCTTTTTATGCTGGTCCCACACTTGCCAGAATTGTACTTCTGAGAGGATGGTCAAAATACTAATCACCCTGTTCAACTCTTGCTCTGAACAATCAGAGTGACACAGCCTGAAACAACAGAGGTGACTGTACCCATGCAAGCTAGAAAATAGCGTCTTTGCTCTATTTTACTTTGCTATGCCAGTATTCAGTGTTTATATTAATATGATTATGAACATGCTATTTTGTTGCGCCGTGTAGTAATCATTGATTGCTTTTCCTTTTCTGCGCAATCAGGAGTTTTGACTGGAACTAATTATTGTGTTGTTTTGTTACAACTGTTGTATGTTTCTGTGTTTACTTTTCTATTTACTTGTTGTTATTTGAGGACTAAATTTCTTTTCACTTGTGAAAATCTCCTTTTAATTTGTTCAAACAATTTAAATACCCTATTTCCCCTATTCTGAGAAATATCTCCCAAATCCTTTGCATCAGCTCTGTTATTATTTCCTCTCTTGTCTTGCTGTAGAACACTGGGTGAAAATGACTTGCCCTTAGATTTTTGTCTTCCAGTGTTGACACCGGACGATTTGAACCCATGTTTATTTTTATTTTTGGTATTATTTTTCAGATGGAGTCTCGGTCTGTCACCCAGGCTAGAGTGAAATGGCACGATCTCAGCTCACTGCAACCTCTGCTTCTCTGGTTCAAGTGATTCTCCTGCCTCAGCATCCCAAGTAGCTGGGATTACAGGTATGTGCTGCCACTCCTGGCAAATTTTTGTATTTTTTAAAAAATATATATATATTGTATTGCATTTTAGGTTCTGGGGTACCTGTGAAGAACATGCAGGATTGTGCATAGCTACATACATGGCAATGTGCTTTGCTGCCTCCATCCCCATCACCTGTATCTGTCATTCCTCCCCATGTTATCCCCTCCCAAACTCCCTACCCCCCGCTGTCCCTCCCTTAGTCCCCCCCAACAGACCCCAGTGTGTGATGCTCCCTTCCCTGTGTCCATGTGTTCTCATTGTTCAACACCCGCCTATGAGTGAGAATATGCAGTGTTTGATTTTCTGTTCTTGTGTCAGTTTGCTGAGAATGATGGTTTCAGGTTCATCCATGTCCCTACAAAGGACACGAACTCATCCTTTTTAATGGCTGCATAGTATTCCATGGTGTATATGTGCCACATTTTCTCTGTCCAGTCTATCATGGTTGGGCATTTGGGTTGGTTCCAGGTCTTTGCTATTGTAAACAGGGCTGCAATGAATATTCCTGTGCATGTGTCCTTATAGTAGAATGATTTATAATCCTTTGGATATATACCCAGTAATGCGATTGCTGGATCAAATGGAATTTCTATTGAATTTCCTTGAGGAAGCACTACACTGTCTTCCACAATGGTTGAACTAATTTACACTCCCACCAACTGTGTAAAAGTGTTCCTATTTCTCCACATCCTCTCCAGCATCTGTTGTCTCCAGATTTTTTAGTGATTGCCATTCTAACTGGCATGAGATGGTATCTCAGTGTGGTTTTGATTTGCATTTCTCTAATGACCAGTGATGATGAACATTTTTTCATGTTTGTTGGCCTCATATATATCGTCTTTCAAAAAGTGTCTGTTCATATCCTTCACCCACTTTTGAATGGGTTTGTTTGTTTTTTCTTGTAAATCTGTTTTAGTTCTTCGTAGATTCTGGATATTAGCCCTTTGTCAGATGGGTAGATTGCAAAATTCTGTTGGTTGCCCGTTCACTCTAATGATTGTTACTTTTGCTGTGCAGAAGCTCTGGAGTTAATTAGATTCCATTTGTCTATTTTGGCTTTTGTCACCAATGCTTTTGGTGTTTTAGTCATGAAGTCCTTGCCTATGCCTATGTCCTGAATGGTTTTGCCTAGGTTTTCTTCTAGGGTTTTTATGGTTTTAGGTCTTATGTTTAAGTCTTGAATCCATCTGGAGTTAATTTTAGTGTAAGGTGTCAGGAAGGGGTCCAGTTTCTGCTCTCTGCACATGGCTAGCCAGTTTTCCCAACACCATTTATTAAACAGGGACTCCTTTCCCCATTGCTTGTTTTTGTCATGTTTGTCAAAGATCAAATGGTTGTAGATGTGTGGCGTTACCTCCGAGGCCTCTGTTCTGTTTCATTGGTCTATATCTCTGTTTTGGTAGCAGTACCATGCTGTTTTGATTACTGTAGCCTTGTAGTATAGTTTGAAGTCAGATAGCCTGATGCCTCCAGCTTTGTTCTTTTTTCTTAGAATTGACTTGGCTATGCAGGCTCTCTTTTGGTTCCATATGAAGTTTAAGGTGGTTTTTTCCAGTTCTGTGAAGAGGGTCATAGGTAACTTAATGGTGATAGCATTGAATGTATAAATTACTTTAGGCAGTATGGCCTTTTTCACAATGTTGATTCTTCCTAACCATGAGCATCGAATGTTTCTCCATCTGTGCCCTCTCTTATTTCCTTGAGCAGTGATTTGAAGTTCTCCTTGAAGAGGTCCTTTATATCCTTCGTTAGTTGTATTCCTAGGTACTTTATTTTCTTTGTAGCAATTGTGAATGGCAGTTTGTTCTTGACTTGGCTCTCTTTAAGTCTGTTATTGGTGTATGGGAATGCTTGTGATTTTTGCACATTGATTTTGTATCCTGAGACTTTGCTGAAGTTGCTTATCAGTTTCAGGAGATTTTGGGCTGAGATAATGGGGTCTTCCAAATATACAATCATGTCATCTGCAAATAGAGACAATTCGACTTCCTCCTTTCCTAACTGAATACCCTTTATATCTTTTTCTTGCCTGATTGCTCTGGCTAGAACTTCCAATACTATATTGAATAGGAGTGGTGACACAGGGCATCCTTGTCTAGTGCCAGATTTCAAAGGGAATGCTTCCACTTTTTGCCCATTCAGTATAATATTGACTGTGGGTTTGTCATAAATAGCTTTTATTATTTTGAGATATGTTCTATCAATACTTAGTTTATTGAGAGTTTTTAGCATAAGGGGCTTTGAATTTTTTTGAAGGCCTTCTCTGCATCTATTGAGATAATCATGTGATAGATTACGTTTATAGAGTTGTGTATGTTGAACAGCCATGCATCCCCGGGATGAAGCCTACTTGATCATGATGGATAAGCTTTTTGATGTGCTGTTGCAATGGGTTTGCCAGTATTTTATTGACAATTTTTGCATCTATATTCATCATGGATATTGGCCTGAAGTTTCGTTTTCTTGTTGAGTCTCTGCCAGGTTTTGGTATCAGGATGATTTTGGAGTCATAAAATGATTTGGAAAGGATTCCCTCTTTTTGTATTGTTTGGAATAGTTTCAGAAGGAGTGGTACTAGCTCCTCTTTGTATGTCTGGTGGAATTTGGCTGTGAACCCATCTGGACCTGGGCTTTTTTTAGTTGGTATGCTATTAATGGCTGCCTCAACTTCAGCCCTGTGGTCTTTTCAGGGTTTCAACTTCTTCCTGGTTTAGGCTGGGAAGGTGAAAGTGTCCAGGAATTCATCCATTTCTTCCAGGTTTACTGGTTTATGTGCATAGAGTTATTTGTAGTAATCTCTGATGGTAATTTGTATTTCTGTGGAATCGATGGTGATATCCCCTTTATCGTTTTTTATTGCATCTATTTGATTATTGTCTCTTTCTTTTTATTAATCTGGCTAGTGGTCTGTCTGTTTTGTTGATCTTTTCAAAAAACCAGCTCCTGGATTTATTAATTTTTTGAAGGGTTTTTCTGTGTCTCTATCTCCCTCAGTTCTACTCTGATCTTAGTTATTTCTTGTCTTCTGCTAGCTTTTGAGTTTTTTTTGATCTTGCTCCTCTAGCTCTTTCAATTTCGATGATAGGGTGTTGATTTTAGATCTTTCCTTGCTTCTCATGTGGGCATTTATTGCTGTAAATATTCCTCTAGACACCACTTTAAATGTATCCCAGAGATTCTGGTATGTTGTGTCTTCGTTCTCGTTGGTTTTCAAGAACATCTTTATTTCTGTCTTCATTTCATTATTTTTCCAGTCAACATTCAAGAACCAGTTGTTCAGTTTCCATGAAGTTGTGCAGTTCTGATTTAGTTTCTTAATCCTGAGTTCTAATTTGATCGCACTGTGGTCTGAGAGACTGTTATGATTTCCGTTCTTTTGCATTTGTTGAGGAGTGATTTACTTCCAATTATGCGGTCAATTTTAGAGTTGGTGTGATGTGGTGCTGAGCAGAATGTATATTCTGTGGATTTGGGGTGGAGAGTTCTGTAATTATCTATTAGGTTTGCTTGGTCCAGGTCTGAGTTCAAGTCCTGAATATCCTCGTTAATTTTCTGTCTCGTTGATCTGTCTAATATTGACAGTGGAGTGTTAAAGTCTCCCACTATTATTGTGTGGGAGTCTAAGTCTCTTTGTAGGTTGTTAAGAACTTGCTTTATGTATCTGGGTGCTCCTGTATTGGGTGCGTATATATTTAGAATTGTTAGCTCTTCTTGTTGCATTGATCCTTTTACCATTGTATAATGCCCTTCTTTGTCTCTTTTGATCTTTGTTGGTTTAAAGTCTATTTTTTCAGAGTCTAAGATTGCAGCTTCTGCTTTTTTTAGTTTGTATTTCTGTGGAATCGGTGGTGGTATCCCCCTTTTCATTTTTTATTGCATCTATTGGATTAACTGCCATCACTGCCAAGGTGGCCTGCCAGCCGTCTCCTCCTCTGTGGGCACTCTATGGAGAGGTCTCTGGAGATTTCTTCTGATGAAAACCATTATTTAAGGCTTTCCTCTGGCAAGAGTGTACTTTGGAGGATAATTTTAGGGAATAGTGTAATACAGAAACACAAGATTTTAAGACTGCGTGCCCTCAAATGCTAGTTGGAAAGAATTCTTCACCTTAGCAGATATGCATGCTGCATTGTAACACTACAGGATTGAGGTTGGGTAGCCTTAAGGATGAAACTGAGGTAAGGGGCTTTGAGTTTGAGTGTGTTCAATTTTCTTTTCAAAGATAGTAATTTAAAATTTATTGATCAATTCTACCTTTATATTCTAATTTATTTCATCAATCTTTTCTTCTATATTATTACCCTCCAATATTCTGTAGCACAATTTTCTCCTTCACTGCCCCTTTAAGGTTGAGCTGAATGTTTACTTCATTATTTGTCAGTTTTATTGTATGAGAAGAATCACAATGAAAAAATACTGTAAACTATTATGAGAATATTTTATATAGAGAGTGCATACTGCTTTTAATTGTGCTTACATGCAAAACAGAAGAATACTGATGCAGATACAGAAACAAAGGCATATCTCTTGTTTTCTTATGACAAGAAAAGCATGGAAACAAATCAACCCAAAATATAATGTCTTTATTTATTGTCCTTGACAATCCTTGTGGCTGGTTGGGTGCCCTTTCTCACAGGGACACTTGAAGAAGCCAGTCTCCTTCAACATCATAGACACATCATCTTCTAGTTCAGCAGTCCCCAGTCTTTTGGCACCAGGAACCAGTTTTGTGGAAGACGATTTTTCCACAGATGGGAGCAGAGATGGTTTTCAAATGATTCAAGTGCATTACATTTATCGTGCACTTTATTTCTATTATTATTACATTGTAATATATAATAAAATAATTACACATCTCCCCATAATGTGGTATCAGTGGGACTCATGAGATTGTTTTCTTGCAACTAGATGGTCCCATCTGGGGGTGATGGGAGACAGTGACAGATCATCAGGCATTAGACTCTCACAGGGAGTGTGCAACCTAGATCCTTTGCATGTGCAGTTCACAGTAGGGTTCGTACTCCTGCGAGAATCTAATGCCACCACTAATCTGACGGGAGGCAGAGCTCAGGCAGTAATGTGAGTGATGCAGAGTGGCTGTAAATACAGATAAAGCTTTGCTTGCTTGCCTTCTGCTAATGTCTTGCTGTGTGGCCCCGTTTCTAACAGACCATGGACCATTACTGGTCTGTGGTCCAGAGGCTGGGGACCTGTGCTGTAGATACTTGTGTGCCTGGACACATTTATCCTGTTGTTACTTTCCTACGTAATTATCACATCAAAGACTTTGCATGCCTTTTTGCTGAGTCAGGTTGTTGGTAGACTACCTAAGAGAAGATCCTTTAGATTATCCAGAACACAGCAAGATAAAAAGCAAGCCAAAACATACCAACAATCAAAGCGTGTATATGTGTTTGTGTGTATCCAATAAAACTTACATTTAGCATTTTCCCATGCCATTGAAACTAGCAATAAACGAAAGAAGAATTCAACTCAAGATAGTAAGGGAAGTGTATCTGTTCAGTGAAGGGAAAATTATATGGATGAAACATAAATTGTCACATTAAAAGACAGACTATAGAGATAGAATGGAAAAATTATTTAAAGTTGATGATTTTTGCAACGAAGTTTAATTGAGCACACCAAAATTCATGACTACTCCATTGATTAACTCTGTTGGAAGTTGAGTCATCCTGCATTTCCCAGATTCTGTGGTTTTTCTGTGCATGATGCATGCCCCTCAAGGAATAGGGTATCTTACAAAGGAATGTTTAATCATGGATAGTCTTTAAATCTTCCACATGTACTAGTTCCTGAAACTAATCTACTAGAAATGTTATTGCAGTTATGGCAATTCTCCTCTCCCTTTCACAAACACTCTTTTCCAACTTGCAGAAGAAAGGCTTACCTCTCACAAATCATAAATGTTAGTAGAATGTAAAAACCTCTGGGATTCCAAACAAATGTATAGTTCAAGAATTGGTGTCAGGAGAGCCTTATTGAATAAAGAAATGACATTAATAAAAACTGTCATAAACATTCCTGTTAAAGGCAACTCACAGCATCAGAAACTGAACATTTTAGGCCATTTGAATAATGTTCCGAGTTTACTCTGATTCTAGAACTGGGTGAAGTGAGTGATAACATTTTATTTAGTGCAATTGCCTCTTCTATTCTCCGTTCATTGACATAGTTACTGGAAGACAAGTCCTGAGAGAACAAGCAAGGGAAACATGCAGAGAAGCACTGCAGCCAGTGGTGCTGGAGTTCATATAAACTCTCTTGCCAGGCATTGGAGTCACTTTCTACCTCACAATTAGGGCATTCAGGAATTGTAAAAACTGTTGAGAAATACCAGTCTGCCAAGAAGTTTTCCTCTCTGCAGCTCAGCAATGAGAAAAAGCTTAAAGAATGCATTCATTCAACCCATGATTAAGTCTGTGTTGCAACTGCATATTTTTCATGGCTTAAAAGGAGGTGAAACTTCCAATAAGTCAATGTTGCAATTTTGAAAAATAATGTATATGGGCCAGTAGTAATTGTTTCAAAGTTTCTAGAACAGTTATTCAAATGTGAAAAGGAACATTTCTATTAACATTTACAAAAAATATATTGTATAGTTGAAAATATTACCCATTGATTTACTTGGATCTAAGCCTTCTGCTCACTCTCTTTCATTAGTTACTTGTCTTCTAGTTATTTAATTCCCATACTAAGTGCAGTGCTGTGGCCCGCATTCTAAATAAAGCACTTGTATGTTTATCTTTTTGTAAACTTCATTTATTAGGAGCTCAACACACTTTTTTCCTCATGGTTTTAATTTTCAGTGAAGGCTTTCTAATTCTAGCAGTAAGTAATCTTTATTTACATTGTAAATGAACTAATTGAAAAGAATAAACATCTAATTGAGATGCAATCAGTAAAAATTTGCTTTTGCTTAATGATTTTTTAAGTATAAAATACTTTTGTGTTTATTTTTTCAATTATGTCATAATAATAAGTCCAGAAAAGATTAGACAAATATTTCTGTTCTTATTAGAAGATTAGCACAGTTAGAACTGTATGGTCACAGGAGATGAATAAAATGCAATTCAAGTAATATATTTTATTTTTGCAGAGATACATGACATAGTAGCAAACATAGATAGAAAATACAAGTTCAAAGTATAAAAAGAAAAATGTTACTTTGTAACTGTTAAAAATGACTGTTCACATATTTTTTAAATAGGTACTGTAGATAAAAATTGTGATAATTATTTAGATTTTACTGGATTAATATAAAAGGGTAATGTAACATATTTATTATCCAATTTTATATTTACTCTATAAATTACATAATCTGCAATGTTTAGTATTACAATGAGAAATTATAAACATTAATTTAAAATGTAAAAAAACTCATCATTTTAAAAATTAGTTTTGAGTGTGTTGATCAAAAGATTTAAAAGTCACCACCCATTTAATTGAATATCCAAGTGAGATTTCAAGCACTTCTCATTTCCTTCTCACTTGGACTTTACTCACTTCATCTGCTTCCTCGGAACATTAACACATTCACATGTTACCACAACCTGATTCAGCAGTTTCTATTGCTTCTTATTTCACTGAAGACAAAGAAAGAAATCTGAAAAGATACTGCACAAGCACCTATGACCGCATCAGTCTCTCTGCCACTCCTCCTGTTACGATTTGTAGCTGGGCACTGACTGTCCATTTGTGTTCTCGATCACCATCTCCACTTTCCAGTTCACGCAGTTTGCTCCAGCACTTCCTTCTTGTCTCTTCTGCACCAGCAAATTTTCATTTCACACAATTGGTCACCCCTTCCTCTTTGAATTACTTTCTTCCAGTGGTTTTCATGATTCACATGTTTCTAGGTTTTCATCTGCTTACCAGCTCTTCTCTCTTAGTCTTTTCAGCTAGTTCATTCTAATCTCTCAATATCGAAATAGTGGTTTATCAAAAATTTAACCCTTAGATTGCTTCACTTCTCAGTGTTCACCAAATTCATTGTGGACTCATCCAGTATACATGTTAAAAAATACCATAAAATGTTAACATATGAACTGATGTCTCCAGCTTGAACCTCCCCTCTACTTTGCATGTATTTATACAACTTGCTATGCAATAGACATTCAAATAACTTGGAAGTCTAACACATAAAACTTAACATGTCCCAAACTAAGTATACTAAATATTTAATCCTGCCCCAGATCTTCCTTCATTTTGCCCGCAATGTGAACTTCATTTTTTCAGGAACTCACGCCAAAATACTTGGGGTCATCTTTGAGTTATTGCTTTTTGTCACAGTCTATATCCAAACTGTTAGAATGTCTTAATGACTCTGCTTTAAAATATATTTAAATTTTAAACCTTTCCAACAACTTTTGCACTATGACCATAGTCACAGCTAGCACCCCGATTCAAGTAACACACAATTTTATGTTATCGTAGTTTGCCCTGATTTATCTCCCTGCATCTTCCTTGCCTTCCTACAGTCTGGTTTCAACAGAGTGACCAAAGCCACCCTTTCACAATATAAGTTGGCTTATGTTCTTCTGTTCTAGTCCCTTTAATGATATCTTCAAATATTTGGAGTGAAATTCCTTAAGACAGCTAACAAGTATTGCAGATACTCTAAAATCTAAGATAGAGTAATATTAAAATTGGAAGAATGAACTGAGCCAGGCACAGTGGCTCATGCCTGTAATCCCAACACTTTGGAAGGCCAAGGTGGGCGGATCATCTCAAGGTCAGGAGTTCGAGACCAGCCTGGTCAACATGGTGAAACCCCATCTCTACTAAAAATACAAAAATTAGCCAGGCGTGGTTGCGTGCACCTGTAGTCTCACCTACTCAGGAGGCTGAGGCAGGAGAATCATTTGAACCCTGGAGGCAGAGGTTGCAGTGAGCCAAGGTCACGCCACTGCACTCCATCCTGGGTGACGAGCAAAACTATGTCCCAAAAAAAGAACAATGAACTGGACCCTGTTTCTTTTCTGACCATATCTCCTGCAACTCTCATTCTTATTCTCTCTTGTGATTCTTCCTTGTTATTTCTCAATTGTGTCAAAATGTTGCTGTCTCAGGAATTTGAACTTACTCCTACTGCTCCTAGTTATCCCTATCTTCCAACCTCACTTCTTACTGGTCTGTGTTATTTGACTAAAAGCCAAGGTTTTATAATAAAGAGATTCTAAGTAAAATACATGAAACGAAATAAGCATTTATATCTGCCCATATACATTCTCTCAGTCTAGGCTCATGTAGTGACTTTGCTCCACCTGGTTTTCGATGGCTCCGTCTTCCTTCCATTTTAATTATCTTCCTTCCCTTTGGACACTGTTGCCATCTGCATGAATGGACATGAATAAAAAGAAAAGTCTAGGTCAAAGGTGCTTCCTTTAAAATAAATTAGAGTGAAATTCACAGATTGCTTCCACTTATATTTCATTTCTCATAGGGGGTATAGTTTTAAGGACAAGAACTTCCCAGTGCCATGCACTCCCCCCATCTCTCTCCATACAGGAGATTTAACAGTTTATTTTTAAATTTCATGGGTGTGGGAAAAAACTAAGAGTCAGTCACCCCAGTGGATGTTTAAAGGAACTCTTCCTTGGCCAGAGGAACTTGGGAGGTAGGAATTTCTCCCAGGATGAATTCCCTTGCTCCTTCACCTACACCAGATTTCCAGCTCTCTGGAATCCCCTCCACATTGTGGGAGCTCTCTTTCTCCTCCTGGATTTTCCCCCTCTGGGGTCCCCTTCCATCCAGTGTGGAAGCTGCTTTTCCTCTCCTAAACTCCATCTCTCTCTCTCAATTCCCTTCCACTCAGTGTAGAAGCTGTCTTTCCTCTCCTGAATTCCATCTTTCTGGATTCTCTCATTCAGTGTGAGAGGAGATTTCCTTCTCTGGTTTTCCCTCTCTGGGAACCCTTCTTACTCAGTATGAGAGCAGCTTTTCTTTCTCTCACTCAGTGTGAGAGTTAGCTGTTTCTTCCTTTCTCCTCCTTTTTCTCTTTCTCTAAGTAAATCACTTTCTGCAACCACTTTTTGAGTCCCGTATTTTACTTTACAAGCAAACTGCACCGTGGTCTCCTCTCTCATTCTTGAGAGAGTGATAGACCAAGAACCTGGAGAAATGTCCTCTTAGGAAAGCTGAGGGCCCCCTGAACCCAAACATTACCAGGATAGTTAGAAAAGCTAGCCTATAGTTGGACAACCATGTGTGCAGAAATGGGGAAAAAATGAGTACAGGGAGTGCTGGGAAAAGCAGCAAAGGAGAAAAGACTTACAGAGTGCCTACATAAGTTGCTTATGAGTAACATATAAATAAGGAACAAGAAACTGTGGAAGGCCGCAGGAGGCCTCTGAGGAGGAGGGCCTCATGTTCCAGTGCAGGGTGACGTAGGCTCTGTTACCATAAACATTGTGCTCAAGGATGTAAAACCCCTTCGTAGCACTATGACGTAGCCAGATTTGTAGGCTCCTTGTAAGGTCCGCATTCCATCAGCTGCACAGCACATAGATAATAAGCTAAAGATAATCACATGTTCTTGTTTTGTGAAACTCCCAAACCACCACTGTTATCAGTCCTTAGAATGACACACCAGTTCCAGCTCACTGATTCAGTTCTGGCTCACTGATTCACTCCATCACGTCACCCACTCCCCCACCATTATTCCACCCCTACCCTGTAGATCATATTAATTGTAACCGATAAATAGTGTGGATGATCAGAGTTCAGGGCCTTCATTGCCTCCTCCAGAGTGGTAAGTGATGACCCCCTGGTCCCACTATCTCTCTTAATCTGTCTTTCTCTCATTACTTTGTCGCCACCGAACTCGGGATATCCACGGGTGATGTAGGGCTGGCTCCCTACATTCTGGTGCCCAATGTGGGGCTCATGGATCCCTACATTCTGGCACCCAATGTGTGGGGCTCATGGATTCCCTACAGGGAGCAGGTAACCAAGGAACTACCTGCCACAGGATCTGGAGTGCAATAGCACCATCTTGGCTCACTGCAACCTCCACCTCCTGGGTTTAAGCAATTCTCATACATCAACCTCCCGAGTAGCTGGGATTATAGGCATGCCCCATCATGCTTGGTTAATTTTTTTGTATATTTAGTAGAGACTGGGTTTGTCCATGTTGGTCAGGCTGGTGTTGAACTCCCAACCTCAGGTGATCTGCCCGCCTTGGCCTCCCACAGTGCTCATGCCTGTAAAGGCATGAGCCACTGCACCTGGCCACGATATTCCATTTTTAAAAATAAACTTTATTGTTTACATTTAAGATATAAAACATTATTGATAAGATTCATGTAAATAATAAAATGGTTACTATAGTGAAAAACCTTAACAGATCCATGATCCCACATAGTTAACCATTTTCCTGAACCAGTGTCACGATCAGCCACAATCTACTCATTTAGCAAAAATCATAAATATAATACAGAGGTAATTTTTTAAGATATTGGGATTTAATAGAGTTTTACAGATAATTCATATTTAATTCTATACTAATTTTGATTTATACACTGATTTTAGAAACATTCTCATGCCAGGGTCTACATTTTTCTTTGTAACTAGACAACCATATAAATTAGCTAGAACTAATAGACAATTCAGTCTAACTGTACTTTTTTGGAAAAAAAATATAAAAATATACTTTGGGAAATTTTCTAAATGACTAAATTATACTCTGTGAAATTATTAGACAATTGAGAACTGATCTTTCTTACTGTTTCACAGTTAAATTATTATATTACTCTATTCTATGTTAGGATCTAGTTTTTTAAACATTGCATGGCTTCTTAAAAAAGAATCTATAAGAAGACAACTGTTCAACTGCAGGTTGTCTAGTAAATATCAGAGTTTTGAGGAGACACTCATAATGTCCATAGAAATTTGTATAATTCCTGCATATGATTTATTTGCATCATGCTGAATATCATCTCCTATAACTTCAAAGTAATAACTCTATGAAGTGATTAACTTCCATTGTAATTTCAATTAGTATTGATTAATATTCATATTTGAAACTAAATTTTCTTCAAAGTTATTGCCCTAGTTAAATGATTTTTATATGGGAATTAATTATGGTGTCTAACTGTTAGACACCAACAGTTAAGGGGCTATGGAGTTTTCAAAATTCTAACCAGATATGCTTTGCCACCCTAAATTATTGGGTTTTTGTGAGCCACCTATATCTCTTTCCTTTTTTCTTATTTAAAATAATAAACTTTGTTATGGAAAATTTCAAATATATGCAAAATTAAAGATAATTTTATCATAAAACCTTATGTACCAAAAACCATCTTAAGTACTTATCAACTCTTCACAATTTAGTTCATCAATTCTGCCAACCTTCTCCCATCTTTTTGATGTATTTTGAGGTTAAACCACACATGTAATATTTTATTCTCAAGTACTTCATTATTATATTTTTAAATATACTTATTTTGCCAAGCAGAGTGGCTCACACCTATAATTCTTGGGTTCTGGGAGGATAGGGCAGGAGGGTCACTTGAGCCCAGGAGTTTGAGACCAGCCTGGGAAAGAGACCTTGTACCTGTAGTCCCAACTACTTGGGAGGCTGAGGCAGGAGGACTGCTTGAGCTTAGGAGCTTGGGGCTATAGTGAGCAGTGATCAGGCCACTGCACTCTAGCCTGGACAGCAGAGTGAGACTCTCTTTCAATAAATAAATAAACTTGTTTTTATATTACCTAACCATGTATGTCACATAAAACTGATGTTAATTCCTTAATGACATCCACCTCCAGTAAATGCTGAAATTTCCTTGATTGAATTAGGATGTAAATTAGACATTTGGTTGATGTATCAATTGCTACTAATGATCCACCCTGATTACCCACAACTTCTTCAGAGGGTACCCAAATGTCTAAATCCCATCCCCTTAGTCTTTGGGGACTTTCTCTTGCCACTGGGTTTCTTTACGCTGCCCATTTGGCCAGTCCAAGATCCCAGGAAATTAGAGCCCTTCCAAGAATTGTGTGGAAATTTAGTGGATTATCTCTGAAGCACTTTTTAAATGACTCTTAGAATTTCCCAGTGGAATTTATTTCCATTCATACAATGTAACAAAGAGCTTTAAAACACATTAACTTTCTCTCCTTTTTATCTCACCTCTAACTTTTCTAGCTTTACCTCCCAAATAAAGAACCTGCACTGGAATCCTAATATCAGAATGTGCTTTTGAAGAAATCTAACTAAGGTGGTTGATTTTCAGAGCTCTTTTCATGTATATTTGTAAATTTTTATTTTTCAATCAGGGAATGAAATCTGTGTAGTAAAAATCTCAAAAAGCACTGACCTTAGGCATACCTTCACATATTACACCAGTTACACCAATTTACAGCAATATATGTATATACATATATATTCTAGCAGCCCGTAAATTTTGGAAGATTTTCAGCTATTATCAGGTCAAATATTGCCTGTGTCTCATTCTTTCCTTTCCTTGTGAGACTCCAGTTACATGAATTTTCAATCGTATAACAGTTTCCCACGTCTGTATTTTCCTTTTCTGTTTTTAAAAAATTGTTATTTTTCACCTAAAGTCAATATACCATTACATATATTCATGGAGAAAATGGCTTTGAAGTTTGTTACCAAATAATGTTTTCTGAAAATGATAGATTCTCAATAGCCCTCTAATTGTTTGACAATATTAAGTCCTATACAGTAAGGCTGTGGTTCAAACATGCTGATCTATTACCTTGATTCTCTTATGCCTGTTAGGAGATTTAAATAGTGAACAGGGAATCTGAGTCAGCAGGCATGTGCTGCAGTCAATGTGAAGAAATTGTTATATTTTCAGATTTGACTTCATAAAATGCAGAAAATTATTTAAAGTTAGCCAAGAAGAAGAAATGAACCTTTGACAAAAGGGATATTTCTGAGAAAAGTAAAATCCCAGAACAAATTATGATACAGAGAGTGTGGTGGGGGTGTTTCTCACTTTTCATTTCACTTGCTCTCCCTTCCACATTAGTTTTTAACCAAAGTAAAATGATTTTGGGGAAAAAATCCCCTCAAAGAAAATTTTAAATATTACAACTAAAAGTGTAGACATCAAGAACAGTGGAATATTTGTACAGGAAAGATTTTCCAAGCTGTTTCTAATTACATTTTGTCTGCTACCTTATACATTTTTCTCTCTTTCTGCCTATTTCAGACTCAGATTCCCCCATACCACTGAATTATATATCTGAGAACAGTTCTGCTTAAGTGCAACATTTCTTTTCCTTTACCCTCTAAATTCAACAAAATACTATTGTCAAGTTTAAATTCTGAAACTTTCTAAAAGTTTGGTAATTCTACATAATTTTTTTCTACACTGTGATAGTATAGTATACTTTAGCTTACTATGAGGTACATATACTTATGAGTGAATAAGTAAGTTCTACAAATAATGTCACTAAGATATGATATTATAATGAATTTCAGGGACTATATATCAACTGACATTCTAACATACTGATAGCTCAAGCAATTCTGTTTTTATAAGGCCTTAAAACATAAGTGGAGAAAAGTTTAAGTGGATGTGTATATCTTTCACTATCACAGAGAAAAAGCTAGATTTCTTTGTTTTCATCCTTTTGTGTCAAGGTACAGAAGCCTATAAGATTACCTGCTGTAATGTTAGTAAAATGTCTCCTGAAACAAGACAACCTCTAAAATAATTAAATATATGCAAGAAAATAACTGTTCCTCTTTAAACTTGGTAATTTACAGGAGTTAAGAGTGTGCTATATAAATTAATGACAAAATCATTTTTTTCTCAGGATATTTTATCAAATATATATTTTAAATTTTCTCCTTATATTAATATACTATTGATAGAGTGCTTTTCTATTTAAATGTGGACTTTATTCTTGGAAGGGAATAAGAGAAATTAACTTTTATGAAGTGTTTATTATGTGCCAAATACATTTGTGTTACAATACTCTCTAACAAGTCTCTCAGGACAAAACTTTAATGTAAATATTGTCTACTTTTCTCAGATGATGAAACCAAGGCTCAATGATTTCAAATTGCATAGTCTAAGTTATCAAGCAGAACAAGAATTCAGAAGGCTATCCCTAAAGTTTATGGTTTTTCTGTTCTTCCATAGTGTTTCATTTCATTTATAAGATTTCAGAAAAAATAATCTGAATTCAGGCAACTGAAAATTACCTTTTTGTCAATGACAAAGTTTGAGTATGATACAATGCGATACCTTGTTCATGGCTCTTAAATTAGCTTTGGAACAAAGTCCAAAGTCAACGACATTTAAATCATTTTGAACAGCACCATGATTAGTATGTGGAATTGATTCAGAACTATTTTTGAGTCATACACTTACATTAAGAAGTGATGCCAGCTGTGTTACAACGCTATAGATTTTTGCATAGTATGTCAGCAGATACACTCATTCTAAATTAAAGATCCTTGAGATAAATGAATGGTATCTGGAGGCCTTTTAAAAAAAAATAAAGTGCTAATTTATCTTGTCTTCCTTGAAAGAATAAGATCCTTCCTAGACACAGTTTAAATACTCACTATATTCAGCACAATCTGGGGGCGGGGGGAAGATATCACTCAAAGTTTATTTTCTGCATGGTTCATCAAGTCATTTGTTTGTTTTTGGCTTATCTTTGTTGTCCACCTTTGGTTCCTGATATTGTTTATTCATAGGTTGGGAAGGGAAGTGGGACTCTTTACTGCTCAGTAACATTATTAACTATTTTTTATGGTTTCTTATGAAGTTGAGGTATAGGAGGTGGTTGAAACTAATGGCTAAAATAAAGTTTGATGGTTTCTCTGTGGATTTTATCAATTCCGTGTTTTAATGGCATTAGTACAGATAATTGGGGGCTGTGTAAATATAATCTTTGATTGTGCATTTAAGTCTTAGAGTTTTTAGACCTATCAGACATTATACACATCTTATAACCCACCAATATGCACTGAGGTCATAGAGGAAGGTGAGTTCATGGTTGCAAAATATTAAATAAAAGACAAAAAGGACAGTTTTTTCGGGCTCATGAAGATACACTACTGTTTGATTATTGGCATACTAAGTGAAATGTCAACTCATCTCAAGTATAAAAATACCATCACCATTATCACAACTTGGACGCATCTTCTGGCTTCTGCTATAGTATCCAAACAAACAGTTCTGCCAGTGCTGTCTTAGGGGAGAACACAGAAGCCAGGAAAAAGACAGACTCCATAAATGAAAGACGCTGACTGCTCTCATGCTTTTCAGCACCATCTGTGGTCTCTCCATGGTGTAGAAATATGCCCGTGCTGTTTCTTTTGCCAGCTTCCTACTGACCATCATCAATATTTGATAATACACTTAACAATAATGTTAATGAAGTATATAGAACCTTATTTCTTAATCTGCAGATGCAAATGTTGAACCTTTTATAAAAAGGTTTTTAAAATTGAGTGTATTATACTATGTTTTAACAAGTTACTGTTTCTTTAAGTAGTTTGCATGTACGGTATTGTGGAAAGACCTGATGACCACTACTTTTTTTGTATGTGTGTGAGATGGGGTCTCACTCTGTCACCAGGCTGGAGCGCAGGGGCGCGATCTCAGCTCACTGCAACCTCCGCCTCCCAGGTTCAAGCAATTCTCCCAGCTCAGCCTGCCGAGTAGCTGGGACTACAGGCGCTCGCTAATTTTTTGTATTTTTAGTAACAGCTTTCACCCTGTTAGCCACCAGGATGGTCTTGGTCTCCTGACCTCGTGATCTGCCCGCCTCAGCCTCCCAAAGTGCTGTGATTACAGGTGTGAGCCACCGCGCCTGGCCAGAAAGACCTGATGTCTTCTTTGACTGATGGAAAGAATTTAACTCGTAGTAGATTTGATCTTACTCTGCTATTAACATTTTCCTCTATGGAATTCAATGAAAGTATATGTTTCAAGATTACAAAACCCAAGTAGTACTGGAAGGCATGCTTCCGTTCACTTCTTGCTTTCCTTTTTCTTCTTTTTTCTTGTGCTTTTTAAAAAATCATACAAATAGAATATTTTAGGAAAATAAGTGCAAAGAAAATCTTATACTCTATTTTTTGTGAAGAATGAAGTATTTGTGAGATAAAGAGCTATTTTTCTCTATTATCTGAAACTTGGTTTCCGCAGGTGACATTGTCCTGCTCTCTCTTCCACTTCAGTGTCACATCACAGCTCCACGCTGTTTCATGCAGATCATTTGGCATTTTATTTTTTTCCCACATTCATTCTTTTCACATAATCTCATTCTAGGTTATCAATATTGAATTGTTAACACTACCAATCTGTTTTTTTCAAACAATAGGCATGGTGGTTTGAAGACCCTGCAAAGGGAGCTTTTTTTTCTTCAGAGAGTAAAGAAAAACACCATCCAGATTGTACAACTCAGTATGTGGTCTACAGGGCCATATACTGAGAGTGAATATACAAGTTGAATTAGCAAGATCTTGCAAATAAAGGAATAAGAGAAAAAATGATATAAAAATATCATTTCTTGCTTATTATGGAAATTATTTCAGGGTCCATAAAATATTGTATGTAATATGAAGAAAGCATAATTTATTTGGGGACACATTCTTTTTTTACCTGAAGAAAAACAAAATGTTCTTTACCTAAAAATATCTGTGTACCTAAAGGTAGCCAGTTGTTGAATGAAAACATTTTTCATGAAACTCAAGAAATGAAAACTAAAAAGATTTATGTTTCAAATGGCAATTTCAAGTTATTTTTCTTTTGGTAGCGTTTTCCGTCTCCTTTAACATGGATATGAAGTAATATTTACATTTGGATATGAGAAAAAGAGCCAAAACTTTAATATATTTGAATTTATCAGCACTAAACAAAGGGGCAGAGCCAGCTTTCATGGAACTTGAGCTCGTACGTATCAGAGGCTCTCTTTAAGAAAAATAAAATAACATATGGAGATAAAATTATATTCTGCTGGGCACGGTGGCTTATGCCTGTAATCCCAGCACTTTTGGAGGCTGAGGTGGGTGGATCACCTAAGGTTGGGAGTTCAAGACCAGCCTGACCACTATGGGGAAAATCCATGTCTACTAAAAATACTAAGTTAGCTGGGCATGGTGGTGCTTGCCTGTAATCCCAGCCACTCAGGAGGGTGAGGCAGGAGAATCCCTCGAACCTGAGAGGTGAAGTTTGCAGTGAGCTGAGTTTGCACCATTGGAATCCAGCCTGGGCAACAGAAGCAAAACTCCACATCAAAAAAAAAAAAAAAAAATACATATATATATTATATATATATATAGATGTGGAGTTTTTCTTTTTACTGTTTATTCTCTCTTTCAAATATATATTCCCTTTTGACTATATGTATTTTGACTACATATATATATAGACTAAATATATATATTCCCATTTGACCATATATATACACATATATATATACACACATATATATATATATATGTGTGTGTGTGTATATATATTCTCTCTTCAAACATATATTCTCCTTTGACCATATGTGTACATATGGTCATATATATATATAGGGCAAAGGGGAATATATGTTTGAAAGAGAGAATAAACAGTAAAAAGAAAAGAAGACAACCCAAGCATTACAAAATTCGAATGTACATGTGTATAATTACATATAGCTCTCTAAAACATTTTTCTTTTATCTTTTACTACATATACTTTGATTGCCTCTTTTTATAAATCTTTTTTTTTTTTTTTTAAATAAAAGGCCCCGCATGGTGGCTTATGCCTATAATCTCAGGACTTTGGAGAGACTAAAGCAGGAGGATTCCTTTAGGCCAGGAGTTCAAGACCCTGTTGCTATAAAAACATACAATAAAATAAAATAGCCTGGCATGGTGGAATGTACCTGTAGTCCCAACTCCTTGAGAGGCTAAGATAGGAGGATCTTTCGAGCCCACATGGTTGAGGTTGTAGTAAGCTGTGATCTCACCACTGCACTCCAGGCTGGATGACAAATGGAGACACTGTCTCAAGAAAAATAAATAATAAAATAAATAAGTAAACTGAAATTTATTGTGAAGAGGGTTTTAAAAATCCATTACTTTCGGCATTATAAATTAAGCATGCTATTTATTGTTGTTAGCTGAAATTCTTAAGACATGAAAATATAAACCCAAAAGTGCTTGATGTTTGTAGGAGTACTAAATATTTGTTTCCTAGAAGTGCATAAGACAAATGCATGGTGTGCTTTTATACAGAGATGCTGAATTACTGTGTACATTCCTGACAGTAGAGGATTTCTGTTTTGACTAGGTGTCTATAAGTAACAAATACTCTACATAAGATGTTCCATGTCTGTTGAGTGGCAGAATATTCTACAAAATAGCTAATATTTCAAACAGTGTTTCTTGTGTATTTTCCACCTACTTCTGATTCAGGTGCACCGTGAGCTCATCTCTCCAAAATTCTATTTTAACACATCACATATTCAACCACTGTCTCATGAGTTTCTTGATTACTCTGAATAACAATCTTTTGGCTTCACCCATGTCCTCAACAAATTACTACCTTTTCACTTTTCTTTATCTGTTTCATATCCTTATTCATCTTTAGCTAGTTTTAATGCCATAGTGAATCTTCTAAATTATTCTTTTTCATGTGACCTTGACTCATTTGCTTATTCCTTGCTTTGCTATATTCAGTTGAAAAAATGTTTCCAAGTTCACATCTGCTAATTCCTCATCTACCTGTTTAGCTGAACTTGACTAGAAAACAGAAAATCAGCATCATTCGTCTTTCATCTTTCTTTAAAGTCTGACCTGGGATGCCAGGAATACCAGTATGCCAGGCAATTATATTCTGCTTCCCTAGGCTTTTACTCTTTCTGTGTAATAGACAACAATTTTCCAACTTCTTTCTCCTTGAAATACCGGCACTTCAGTCTCAGTGGATGCCTTTATTTTCTATATTGAAGAAAATTGAAATTGTTGATAGAAATGATTCCCAAATTCTCACAGCCTTATTTACCCACCTAATGACATTTATACCTACATCCCTTCCTCCCTTTCTATGACTTTGGAAATGAATGTTCCTGTGTAATCTACATGCCCCAACTTGTGTAATATACAGACATGTCTCTCACCAAATCAATGACATTGCTCCAAATGCTTTTCTTTCCTCTTACAACTGTGAGTGTGTCTATTTGTGTGTGTTTTGCTCTGTAATGCAACATTCCTATTAACTGTCATTTCCTCCTGTATAGTATCACCAATTTTTGACTCTCTGCTTCTCCTCACCTTTTTTATTGCTACAAAACTTCGTATAAATATGTCAACAATGTCTTCAGTTTCCTTCTTTCCTTTATCTCAATCCTATTTCTATCACTTTTTTTTGTCTCCACGATTCCACAGAAGCTACTCTCATGAATGTCACCTATAACCTACATGCCATTAAATCTAATGACAATGTTCAGTTCTCATCTTACATAATCTATTAACAATATTTGACAGATTTTCTCATTCTCTCTTTGATTCACTTCCTGTCCTGGACTTCACGTGGTGTTGATTTTTAACATTTCACCCCACAGTCTATACCCCCCACAAAGGAAGTGGTCCTTTAAAAATATAAATCAGACCCAGTCGCTCCTTGGCCCAATCTGTACAGCTTCTGCTTTAACTCAGAGTAAAAAGCAAATTTCTTACATTGGTCTTGAAAGCCTAATGTGAAAACCCACACCTTTAACTTTTATCCTTATATCCTATTGTCTCTTTCTCCCGGTCTTAGCTACCCTGGTCAACTTGAAGTTCCTGAAGTATTCCAGGCAGCAAACACAAAGCCTTTTTTTTTTTAAGTGGTTACCTCCTGGAACTCCTCATTGCCTAACTTTCTCAATTCTTTAAAGTATATTCTCAAATGTCATCTCAATTAGTCCTACCATCAACATCATATTTAATATCAAGATTTCAATCCACCTTAACATAGCACACACTCAATCACCTTTATTCTTCCATAGAACCCGTTACTTCAAATACACTATACTTACTTACTCATTATAATTTTCTATAATATTTATTATAAGTTTACTGTTATTTTCCAGCATAACCTCACTAACTCTAATATAAGCTTCACAGGAGTAAAATGTATTGTCTACTTTGAATTCCGAGAACATTTAAGAGAGTTAGTATATAATGCATGACTTAAAAAATTTGTTGAATTACTATAATTGTTAGGAGTTTCCATTTTTTGAAGACCAATCTATACATTCAGTATTGGTTTCTTGCATTTTTAAAGTAAAATTTTGTATGCCTGTAGTCATATTGCATGTCATATAACTTTAAATGTCATTGATCAATAAAAAAATAAATAGTGCTAAGGCAAAAGAGGAGAATCAAATTATTTTCATCATCCAATGAGTAGAGTCAACTTTAAGAGACCCAAACAGCATATGATGCTAGTCAATTATTCTGTGTGTCCTAATCGTAGAAGCTGAAGAATATATAACTCATAGGTTTTTTTCTTTGAGAGTCAGACTTTAATTAAGTAAATGATAGTGATAGATGTTGAACTATTTATTAAATGACATGTTCTTTGTTTATTGAGAAGATAACTATCTAAGTCAATACTGATACGCACATTTTAATTATTTGCATCAGTCTACCAAATCAGAAACTTTTGAGATTTTCAGAGCATTCTTACCAGGTATAAGTATGTTTTCTTCAACTGCTACCTTGATTAATAAAACCAATGAAAGATTTGAAGATGCTTGCATTTTGAGTACTCTCTTGCTGTATAAGTGACTTGTTAGAAATAAATTAATCTTAGACACTTCCATCATAAGTTTGTATTTTGTCTTCTTGTAGAGGATAGTGTTGTGATTGGCAATGCATTTTTACAAAAATTGATATATTTATTTATATTATTGTAGGTATGCCATGTATGTTCCCTTGTTTTTCTTTAGCATAGAACATTACTTTTGTTTTCATCTTTTACTACTTGAAAGCCAGAAAACTGTAACTCATAATATGTATTATATTGAGAGCTGTAAGGCCAGTAGACATTTAGGTAAGATAGTGTTTTATATTTATTATTATTCATCTTTCCAAACAGACTTACTAAACCTTTATCAGTAAGCTTTGAGGATGATGTTTCAAATTTCCATCATGTTTTTATGTGCAGCTATTTGAATCGTAATATATATAATTAAGGTTACATGGATAGACTGCATATTCGTTTTTGACTTGGCATAGCATTTTACTGTACTAATTTTTCTTCTATAAAATGTAAGTGCACTTAGATTCATTCTGGACTTTCTCAGTGATTGCATGTTTTTACGATTCTGGTTGAAATTAAGATAAATTAGAATTACTCAGAACAGTGATGATTGGCAAACATTTTTCTTCTGTGAATACATAATTTTATACCCATAATCTATCTGTATCTAAGTAGATATCCTTTCTCAATTTGGACACCATTTTCAGATTCTTAAATATCTGGTTCATAGAGTCATCAAGACAAAACAGTGAATAAAATGATTCTTTTATATAATCTCAGTTCTAAAAATCAATAAGTAATAATATAAATAAATTTATTAGTATAGAAAGTTTTAGCAGTAGATAATTTTCTATTTTCATTTGTGTGAATTTATTATTAAATTATCTAGGAATATTTTTACTTCTTCCTATTAGTTTACAGAGGGAAACATACAAATAGAATTTTGGAAGCAAGAGAAATACAGCAAATGTCAAGATTCACCATTATTATTACATATATGTATCATGAGACTCCACACTTGAAGTGATTAATTCATGAAGAAGTAACTATGTAGAGAGAGAAGTGTAAGAAGGCAACAGAAGTGTTGCAAGCTACACTGTCTTCCAGCTGGGACTGCATAGAAAAAAAAATTAAAAGTTTTGCTGGACAGTGGAACAGTGCTGGTACAATGTAATATATTCTATTCTATAAATATTAAGACATCTAGAGTTTCATAAAGTATTTCTATTCTATAAGAGTACTCAGTCAACCATATATAGTCACTTCCAGCTAACTTTAAGGTCTAGATCTAAATAAAATGACAAATAAAGTTCTGAAAATGTACTGAATTATTTTAAAATTACCCTAAGCACATATTTATTCATCCACCAAGAAATAAGAACATAGTGATTTTTTATTTTTTCAAATTTTATTTTATTTTTTCAACTTCTATTGTAGTTTCAGGGGAACATGTGCAGGTGTGTTACATGGGTAAAGTGTGTGTCGCTGAAGTTTGTTGCAGAAATGATCCAGTCACTCAGCAAGTGAGTGTAGTACCCAGGAAGTAATTATTCAGCCCTTGCCCCACTCCCACTGTCTCCACTCTTTTAGTCCCCAGTACCAATTGTTCCCATCTTTATGTCCACATGTACTCATCAGTTAGCACCCATTTGTAAGTGAGAATATGCAGTATTTGGTTTTCTGTTCCCACATTAATTTGCTTAGTTTGATGGAAGCCTCTTAAAAAAACACACACACATAAAAACTAGTCAAATTAGGACTTATGGAGGTGATAAGATTTGTGCACACACTTGTAGTTAGTGGAAGAGTCAGCTAGCAGCCAGATGAGTGATGGCATTCTATGTAGGAAGAGCAACTACAGTGGAGAGGCTGCCTTAGGAGCTTGCCAGGCATGTTCCAGGCAGAACAGTGAGGCCAGTATGGTGGAAGCAGAATTAGTAAGGAGGAGGACAGGAGGTGTAGAGGTAACAAAAAGCCAGATCATGTAAGGTCTGCTCAACCATGGAAAGGACTTTGCATTACTTTGAGTGAAATGCATAGTCTTTGCAGATTTAAGCAGGGGAGTGACATGATCTGGCTTGTTTAATAGGACAGATCTTTCTACTCCATGAAAAATCAAATGAAATGAGAGAAGCAAGAATGGAAGCAGGGAGACTTACTCAAAAGGCTGCTACAGGAAGGCAAGTAAGAGGATGGTGACTCAGACCAAGGAAGTGGTGAGCACCAAGGAAGTGGTGGCTGCCGGATTAATACATCCGGTAAGGCCTGAGATATTCCTGACATATTAAATATTGAGGGAGAATAGGCAGATCATAAATTTTTTTGAATCTCTGAAAGTCACTTTGTCAGATTTAAAGTTTATTATATATAATATTTATGTGTATATATATATATGTGTATTATATGTATATGTATGTGTGTGTGTGTCTATATATGTATCCAATTTTCAAGAAATTAATCACCTCCGTGCAACATATCCTATTTGAAGATGTGAAGAAAGTGATACTTCCCAGTTCATTTTATGAAGAGTATAACCTTGCAAATATATGTGAAGATGAGAGAGCAGTTTTAGGAAATAATCTACTGACTGAATGCAGAGTAGAAAAATGTAATTATGTGTTAACAAATTTACCCTGGAGGTATAATCTTGCATCTTAGCTAAGTAATTTTTATTTCAGAATGAAGAATTTGGTAAAATACTAGAAAATGATTCAAATTCTTCCTGGTACAGTATCAAAAGTTTTTTTTTTTTTTTACTTTAAAAAAATATATATAATAACTGCTCTTTATTCTGTAGTTTACATAAAACAGCCCCACACTCAAACTTGGTTTTTATCTTCTGACCTTCTTATTCTTTAAATATCCATCAACAGAGCCAACTTCTCTGCATATGCAATTTGATCCTCATCAGGGGGAACCTGTAAGCCCTTAGACATTCAGGGTCCAAGCACATGGGCACTCCCATTTGACTGCACCCAGGTCTGTTTGTGCTGGGGCTGGGCTCTGGTCCTGTCACCCCTCAGGTGTCTTTAGAGCAGGATTTCCAGACAGGTCCCATGTGATGTGGCTACTCAGAGTAACATGAGAGACTGCTTGGAGCCCCAAGCTGAGAGTTGAGATAAGCTGTGTCTGGGCTCCATTACAAAGAAAGGTAAGACCAATTAGCTCTGTCTTCCATGGCAATACCCATTAGAAGTGTCTGGAAGGAGAATTTCCATGAATCAGGCTCAGAAAGGAGTAAGGTAAATATTCCGTGCTCGCTTTAAGTGGTCACTCTGCCACCCAGGCTGAGTCTTTCACTGGCCAGGTGGAAGAGGAGGTAATCTGAGGTCCACAGAGCCAAAGGTGGTTTCCCAGGACCTACAAGAAACAACATAAACCCAAAGCTGAAGGGACAGTGGAAGGGCACCCACACGGGGTCCCAAGGGGGTCTGCACATTATAGGCCAGGTTGGCAGAATAAGGTTAGCTCCTTATTCTCAGGAGCCCCTCTCATTCAGGCGAAGATCTCTGGCTGGCCTCAGAGGGTTAGATAGAAATGGGGTTAAGGACATTTTTCCAGGATGATGGCCTTTACCTCTAGATAAACTTATGGTGTATTTTCTATGAGTTACCAAGAATTATAAACTGAGTAAAAGAATAGCTTTACTTTAATCAAGCTCCAGAATAAGGGGACACAATTTTGAAAAAACACTGTTGTAGCAGAAGAGATAAGGGCCTGTATAAAACAGTGTTTGCAGAAAATACTAAAGGGAGGAAGCATAACCTGGATATGACCTTCTGCTCCTGAAGGTAAATGCCTCTCCACACCCAGGGTGAGGAGGGACTTGGTTCAAATGAGTTGGAGTTTTGAATGCTCCCTGAGTGTATCCAGCTTTCTGTTGAGTCCTCCACAGTCTTCTGGTGCATGATGGATGCTTTCTCCCAGAACCTTCCCATTTGTTGCTTCTCCTGCGTTTTCTCCCAGGCCTCCTGGGCCAGGATCCAGTTGTCTCGGCTGTGTGGCTTCTCTTCCTTGTTGTTTTTGCTCATCCTCACCATCTCCAAGAGTTTCACCCCATCTTTGTCTTTCTTTTTCTCTTCTGCTTGGTCACAGTTAGCTCTGCAATGTCTTTTGATTTCAGGGGTACATTTGGATCTGCTTGTGGGCTACCATGGAACCTCTTGCAGTTTGGCAGGGAGATTGCAAAGGAGTGTTGACATTAGAAATGGATTTGATGAAATTCAGGATTCATTCAATACATCTGTGCAAATACAAATATAATAATATGCCTAAATGCATAAAGCACATTCCTTTATGTGAACAGGAAGCAAAGAATTACACTGAAGTTATTACAGTATTTTCAGAAAAATTGGATCAAAGCAAGAATATATGCTTGTTAGTATGAGAGGTTCTATTCACAGTAAGGAAGCAAGGAGAAAAATAACAACTATTGGAAGAAAAGATAAACTATGTGGAAATATGTGCTTGTCTAACTGAAAACTCAAGGAAATCAACTGAAAATTGTTTTTAGAACCAATAATTGAATCTAGTAAAATGAGAGAGCCTCAAACTTCATGGAAAAAAAATCAGCATTCTGTAAACAAATGAGAATGTGATCTTGAAAAAATAAATGCTACTATAAAGCACTTATATTTTTCAAAGTTTTATTCGGTTTGAACATTTATGGTTAAAAGTGATTCATAAATGGTATATAAATAAATAATAGTATAACAAAACACGATACCGTGCGTAGCACAAAATGATAACAATTGCTTTGCTTTACTCAGTGAAGTAGAAATCAAGTTTACTGGGAGACAGTAATAAAGGGGTCGGGAGTGGAGTATAGGTAATTTGAGAAGAAGCAGGAAAACAATATATCTTCTGGGAGAGAGGAGAAATAATAGACTGGTAACATACACTGTTCTTCCCAAGCAGTATTGGGGAGGCTTTGCAATCAGAACATTTTTATTTGGTTAATTTTGATTTTGTTTTTTTGTTTTGTTTTGTTTCCCTAGCCAGATTCAGTTTCATGGTACAGATATGGAAAAAGTAGAAATTTCAAGTTATACTTTGTGCTAATGCACAAAGTAAGGGTAACAAGAAAAGAGGGCAAAAATTTGAGATTTTATACAGGAATGTGGCAAGAATGGTTGAAAAATTTAAGATGTTAAGAGTATATGGGGGTGAGGGTGGGGAGATGAGAGGATGTAAGAAGTTTGTAGTATAAGAAGATTTACATCTTGGTCACACTGAAAGATTGTTGCAGCCAGAGAACCAGAGTGCCTGAGCTATTAGAAACAGGAGAAAAATTGAGATGCTGGGATCATGGCAAGTTACCTTGGACATAAATTCCATGAGAATGGCCTTGGCAGGGAAGGGCAGCTACATGCTGGGAGACCCCATTATTGGAGAAGGGGTTGAAGAACTTATAGTGCAGGATGTTAGGAGATCCTCAAACGTGGATATTAAAATCGCCAAAAAAATTATGAAAAGAGTCATATTTTGAAGAGAATCACAAAGAATCAGAACTGAAATAATAAAAGGCAGATGAGAAGCCTCCTGGGAATGTGATAGACCACTGCATCAAAGAGAGACAATGAGGGTTGGTGAGGAAAGCAGCCCTTCTTTAATTATTACTATTTTATGTCATTAAGTCTGAAAGCTAAAAATCTCCACTTGCAAAAAGTTCCCTTATGTTTTAAATCCCCTGGACAAGCCTTTTGACCTCTTTGTGGATCTTTAATATTTGATTTCCCTGGATACATATAAGTAATTCCTTTATAGATTTTCAATGCTTTTTGTTTCAAGGCAAATATCATGCATATCAATGATCCTTTTGAATATTCTTATTGAAGTTGCCAGGTGATGGCACTCAAGTCCACCCTCCAGTCTCTCCAGCTCACTAACTACCACAGTGCCTTATCTTTCCGTTCAAGTCGCTAGATACCCATACCCTGTAGACCACAGGAAAATCACAGAAAGGGTCTTGGCAGGGGCAGCAAGAGCATCTACTACATTAGGAGACACAGTAAAAGGTGGCCAGGATGGACATGATGCTAATGGTTTCTGGAAAAAACGTGATGTACAGAGTCACAGGGAGCTTGGAATGCCAAAGCTTTCTTTGGTGCCTGAAAGGAGCATGGACAACAGAGCATAATTAAATATATCTCGATATCCTTAAAGAAGACAGAACTGGAGAGGCTATGATTGTGTGGGGAAGTAGGAGAGAAAGGACTGCCAGAAGCAGATGTCTTGGGGCTCCCCCTTGACTTCTGACAGGGTCTTGCAGAAGGTCAGCATTACTTCAAGTGCCTTATTGATCCCTGCCTCCTGGTGTCCTGCTGAGTGTGACTCCTTCAGGCTTCTATTCCATGCTCAACACTGCCCATTCTGGTGATGAGCTGCATGACAGCTTCTTTTTTCTGCACATTCTAGCACTCATTTAACTGACTTTAATAATTTAATGAAGTTGAATTAAATTATCTGGTGTTTATAAAGATGTCTGTATTATTTAGGATCATCTAAATGGCTATAATAAATAGACCTCAAAATCAGAAAGTTCATAAAAAGCAGAAAGCTGTTTCTCTCTCCTGTGCCAGGTTGGGTGTTGCTGGTTGAGGGAGGCTTTTCCACCCCCTGTTTCAAGACCAGGTCCATGGTGTTTCCTGCTATCTTTAAGAGATTATTTCTTAAAACTACACATCTACAACTATGTGATTATTGACAAATCTGACATAAACAAGCAATGGAGAAAGGACTCCCTATTCAATAAATGGTCCTGGGAGAACTGGCTAGCAATATGCAGAAAATTGAAACTGGGTGTCTTTCTTACACCATATACAAAAATTAACTCATGATGGATTAAAGACTTAAGTGTGAAATCCAAAACTGTTAAAACCCTACAAGAAAATTTAGGCAATGCAATTTAAGACATAGGCATGGGCAAAGATTTTATGATGAAATCACCAAAAGAAATTACAACAAAAGCAAAAATGGGCAAATGGGATCTAATTAAACTAAGGAGCCTCTGCTTAGCAAAAGAAATCATTGTCAGAGTGAACAGTCAACCTACAGAATGGGATAATTTTTTTGCAATCTATTCATCTGACAAGGGTCTAATATCCAGAATCTACAAGAAACTTAAGCAAATTTACAAGAAAACAAACAATCTCATTAAAAAGTGAGCAAATAATATGAACAGACACTTCTCAAAAAAATACATTCATATAAGAAAAAGCTCAACATCACTGATCTTTAGAGAAATGCAAATCAAAACCATAATGAGATACCATCTCACGCCAGTCAGAATGGTGATTATTAAAAAGTCAAGAAACAACAAATGTTGGTGAGGTTGTGGAGAAACACAAATGCTTTTACATTGTTGGTGGGAATGTAAATTAGTTCAACTATTGTGGAAAACAGAGTGACAATTCCTCAAAGATTTAGAAACAGACATACCACTTGATCCAGCAATATCATAACTGGTTATATACCCAAAGGAATATAAATCATTCTATTGCAAATATACTTGCACATGTATGAGCATTGTAGCACTGTTCACAATAGTAAAGACGTGGAATCAACACAAATGCCCATCAATGATAGACTGGATAAAGAAAATGTGGTATATATACACCATGAAATACTATGCAGCCACAGAAAGGAACAAGATCATGTCCTTTGCAGCAACATGGGTGAAGGTGGAAGCAATTATCCTCAGCAAACTGATGCAGGAATAGAAAACCAAACACTGCATGTTATCTCCTACAAATGGGAACTGAACAGTGAGAACACATGGATGCCTGGAGCAGGCAAATGCTAAGCACTGTTATCTTTGATGCTTCTTAACAACTTTGTGAGGGATTATCACCAATTTACAAAGGAGGAAATTAAGCCAAGATAGGTACATTTTTAAGAAAGAGAAAAAAGTAATTAAGCACTTAAGTGATTTTGTTTTTTCTAATTCACAGGTTTGGAAAGTTGGAAGAAAAAAAATCAAAATCATTGTTAGTCATGTTGTTTAACAATTACCTAAACAAAATCATTTACCTTGAGTCTGATCCGCCATGTCCTGTTACACACAGCAAAGTCAATAACTCAAATACTTCACATTATTTGATATTCACTCCTCAAAATCTTAACTCCGAATATTCCTCTTTAGAAATAAATGTAATGGCCAGGTGCAGTGACTTATTCCTGTATATTCAGCACTTTGGGAGGCCGAGGTGGGCGGATCATTTGAGGTCAGGGGTTTCAGACCAGCCTGGCCATTATGGTGAAACCCCATCTCTCCAAAAAGTACAAAAATTAGCCAACCATGCTGGCATGAACCTATAATCACAGCTACTGGCAAGGCTAAGGCAGGAGTAGCGCTTAAAACTGGGAGGCTGAGGTTGCTGTGAGTGGAGATTGCGCCACTGCACTCCATCCTGGGAAACAGAGTGAGACTCTGTCTCTAGGGAAAAAAAAAAAGAAGAAATGTAACAACCCTGCCCATGTATCCACTGAATCAAAAAAACAAAAAAAAATTGGTTCAAAAAAGTTACCTAAACCATTGAAAACAAGGGGAGCATTTTTTTGGTAGAACTATTAAAATGCTGTACTAAATCAATTGAATAATGTAAAGATAATAGCATATTGCTACTATCATTTGTTACTCTAATTGTTCTACATTTACGGAGTTCTGCCCTGGGTAGTTTTAATAGCAGTTGTTAACCATTGTCATTTATCAGCCACCTTATTACAGTTCAAAATGGAACTGTAATTGAAACACTTGGACAAGTTAAAATTGACAATAAACCCACAGTCCGATAGGATTTGCTTAATGAACTTGATGCAATAAAATTTTAATTGTTGTCAAGCATTTGTAGAATATATTGCCCAAAAGTTTTAAATTTTATAATTAACACATAACAATTTTAGGGGATGAGTTCACATGAAGAAGCAAGAGGCAAGTGAAAATTAAGCATAGCATTATTCTTTAGATTATGCAAGTAGTAATGCTTTTACTTTTCTTGGGTTTTTTTTTTTTCTTCTTGGATTTTTTTTAACACTTTTTTTTCTTCCTCTCTGAATCTCTTTGCTGCCTGTAAGATATAAAATATAGGGCAAGAGTAAATTTTGCTTAACCCAAAATATATTTTTCCCTTGTCACCACACCTGAATTTTTATGCTAATAAATCATATCTAAATCATTGGATGATGTATTGCATATATTTTACCACATGCCACATTTACATTTATTAATGTATGTGGACTTCAGCTTCCTTATAAATAAAACAACAGAGGCTGTTTATTATGTTGTTGTGAGAATTAAAGCAGATAGTAAGCATGTAATCCATGTTAATTGTTATTAGTTTTTTAATTTTTACAGTATCTATTAAACTCATTGAATTATTAATATTAAATTAGAATATGCATTTTCAGAATGATTGGCAAGAAACTAATTAATTAACTAGGTTAGGATTTATGTTAGGTAACTGGTGACCAAGCAGGACTGAGAGATAAATTGTGAATCTAAATGTTTTTATCTTTAGAGTGTGAAATATTAGGTTTGTTCATGTGCAGCATTGCAAAATTGCTCCTGGTTAACCGGATGGAAAGTGAAGTTTATAAGCAGTTGAAGTGTAAGGAGTGGCTGTAAGTGAGACAAAAATATCTGAAAAAATGTAAATACTGAAAGTTAAAATTATTCATCCATCCATTCATCCATGCATGCATTCATTCATTATTTAGCAATGCCCTCTACCTTCTTTGTGTAAAAGAAAAACTCAGCTTACCTTAATAATAAGAGAAACATACATTTTCTTGGGGAAGAAAGGTAAAACAGATAAATACTTAGACTGAGATTTGGGAATATGTTTCTTAAATACCCCTCTGAATTCTCTATAATCTAGAAAAAAAGAGACTTTCTTATAAGACTGTACTTGTCACTTTTAATTTGGTTTAAAAGATTAAATTATGCAAAGTTGCCTCTTCATCGAGATACATCTGTATCCTAGCTCCATCTCCTGTGGCCGGTGGCAAATGTTGAGGGCTGGTGCAACAGTGGATTTTCCATCTCAGTCATTTAGGAGATTCTTTCCATCTCTGATGTCTGCATATGTATTACTTTTTACTCTTAAACATGTGTCTGGGGTACATTCATGTCAACACAACATTTATTTGTGATGTGTTGTATGTCTGCATATTTATGTGATATTGTGTAACATAGTTTTTTGAAGCACTCCCATAGAGACAGAAACTAAATCTGCTCCCACATTTTTGGTTGCTACTGATTATTATCTTTAAATATACATCTTTGAGTTTAGATGCAAACATTTCTGTAGGATAGATTTTCAGAAGCAGAAATGCTGATTTCAAAGGTACTTATATTTTAATTTCAACAGATACAACTATATTCTGTTAAAAAATTATTAGCAGTTCACAGTCCCACGAAAGCATATCAATGCTCATTTCACTAACAAAAATATTGTTATTTTAATATTTGCCAATCCAATAAATGGAAAATGAGTTTAATAGATGCTTAATTTGTGTTTTTGTAATTATCAATGGTGTTAAGCTTTTGTTCATATTTGATTATTTTATTTAATCTTTCATGAATACAACTACAATCCTATCCTATATTTTATTGTGCTTTTTTGTTCTTTTCTTGATATTTAGTACCTTTCTATGTAGTTACATATATTATGAAAATATTTTTCTTTGTAAGTCAACAATTATTTCATGATTTTTATTTTCATCCATTTAAATCTTCTATGTTTAGAAAGTTAATTTAGTTCATCTAAAGTTATACTTCTGGTTGCTGAAGACAGCAAATTATTAGTCAATTGTGGCAAATCTGATGATCAAATAGTTCATTTGATGATCAAATAGTTTACTTTTCACCAATTAAAACAAAGGACACTTTTTATTGCGTACCAATTCCCATGGATTAAACATTGTGCTGTATCTCTTTATTTAAACATTTATGAATAAAAATGTCTTAATTAGTATAGATTTGTGGTTATTTCACAGGTAATAAATCTAGTTAATCTGGGTTTTCCAAGTTTTTATAGTTGTTCATGCTCATTATGTATTCCTAGTAAATTTTAATGTATACTTATTGAATTAGTGGTTAATTCTTTTGGAAAGAATTGATCTCATCATTTTTTGTGTATGTTCAGAAGATTTGGAATTCTCTCTTGAAGTTAGGTTTGTGCAAAAGTAATTGTGGGTGTTGCCATTACTTTACAGTCACCCCAACAGTGTTATCCAACACTAGAACTTATTCAATCTTATATAACTATATTTTTCTACCGATTATTCTACCTCTCTTTTCTTTTTCTCACCACTACCCTTCCCAGCCTGTGGTACCCATCTTTCTACTCACTTCCTCCATGAGATCTTTTTTTCAAACTCCCATTTATAAGTGCAAACATACATTTGCCTTTCTGTGCTTCGCTTATTTCACTTAACATAACATCCTCCAGGCTCATCCATGTTGCTACAAATGACAGAATTATGTTCTTTTATGGTTGAATAATATTCCATTGTATGTTTCTTTATATTCATGTGTATCCATTTATTTATTGATGAACATTTAGGTTGATTTCATATCTTGACTATTGTTAATAGCGCTACAGTAAACGTGGAAGTGCAGATATCTCTTCAGTATACTGATTTCCTTCTTTTCAATATATTTATACATATCCAGTAGTGGGATTGCTGGATCATACGGTAGTTTTATTTTTAGTTTATTGAGGAACCTCTATAATGTTTTCTATAATGTCTGTACTAATTTACATCCATAACAGTGTAAATGGGTTCCTTTTTCCCCACGTCTTTGCTCACATTTATCTTTTTACCTTTTCGTAGTAGCCATTTAAACCAGTAGAACATAGTATCTCATTGTGGTTTTGATTTGCGTTTCCCTGATTGTTAGTGATGTTGAACATTTTTTCATGTATGTATTGTCTCTTTGTATGTATTCTTTTGAGAAATGTCTAGTTAGGTCATTTTTATGTTGGAATATTTGTGGGTTTTGTTTTTGGTATTGAGTTGTTCAAGTTCCTTATGTATAGATAGAAACTGTTGGCGTAGGTTAAAAGCATGTAAGTTGAGGTATCTTACTCACAGATGTGTTTGATTTTTAAGATCTGGAGTACTATTTTGTGTATAAATGGTTAGCTAAAGTTGAGTGCAGGGTAAAACCTTTGGGATTAAGAAGTTCCAGGTATTTGTAGCATTAATTAGAGCATGAATGATGTGCCTAGACAACTGTACCTTCGAAACCTCAGCAAACCTAGGATAGAGAATGACTGAAAGCCAGACATTAAAATTGTGAGCAAACAATTTTGGAGTGAGTGTGATATTAACAATACAGGAATGAAGTGATTTAGTTTGCTGACTTGAGTCATGAGATCAAGAGAGTGCTAAGGAATTGGAAGTTCTGAATCAAGAGAATGTTATTCCTCTCTTGGCTTTTATAAATGTCATGCTTGAAATAATGAGTAATTCTGTCAAGGGGGTTTGAGAGAAGTGACATTTCAAGGGAAGAATTAAGTTTTGATAGGGTTTCTTTAACTTTGGAATCAAAAGCTGACTTTCCCTCTGCATAGGTTACATAAAGTATCAAGCTCTCTGCATTTTCTACACAGAAAGATGGGAAAAATTAATGTAGGAAAGTAACAAATAGTAAACTCAATATTAGCAAATTGAAGTTCATTCAATGGTTATAATGGGGACAAAAATAATTTAAAGATAAGACAAAATAACTAATAAATTAATTGGAGTTGTATCATACATGAGAAAATAATTTCAAAAGACAACGGGGAACTCATGTGCATGAAAATGCATTTTGCTCATGTCGTCAAATAGAACAAAATCTGTAAATTTAAAATTGTGAGTATATTTTAACTAAACATAAAGAGTAATCTCTAAGGGTGAATTATCTAACAATTAAAATAAATGCCTTAATATTTCCATGCTGTGTATTAATACATTTGGGTCAAGCACTTGTTGACTTGCTAACCTGTGAAAAGAGAGGCAAGATTTGAATTTGCTAACTCAATTTTCAGATAAAATAAGGGAATCTTAAAGTATTTATGAGCATACTACCAATTAGTAGTCTATTTGTCTCTAATTCTAGTAAGTAGCCCTATGTTTTATATACATTATTATATTATACAAATACATTAAGGATAGAGCCTTATATTGCAAGGCAAATATCTACAGATAAAGCAATTTTGCCTGTCATTTTAACCCACTGAAAGCACAGTGGAATTTCCTGTTGTGTTTTCTTACAATGTAATTTTAGCATAACCTTGGATCATTAGGACATCCATCAAGAACAGGACTACAATTGCTCTGAGCTCCAACTCATTAGGTCATCAGTTCTAACTAATCAGATTGTTTTTGTAAAAAATATTTTGCTGATGAGCATTGAACATTACCTTTTATTGACCTTAATGGAATATTTATGTAATTATAACTTAATCTAGAGTGTCACCTACAATTTTCTGTAACACAATCTACTCTTTCTTTGAATAATGCAGTGCTTTGAAAACCAAGCTATATAATTTAACTAAATACTACATTTCAGCATTTTATTTATCCTTGTATCTTTTGGTTCAGGTTAGTGACCATGAGGCTCTATTCCTGTACAACTGAGCATGTTCTCACAATGACTTCTGTGTTACCAATTCAACCATTTATATTTGGAATAAAGGTAGTGAATAAAGTTTGGTTTTAAGAAATTATCAAGTTACACTTGGTAAATTAACTGATGATTTTGATGATTTATTTAAACATTAGTATCAAATTCAAATATTGTAGAGTGACGTAATCAACATGTTAAGTGTCACTATAAGATGGGTGTAACGCACATAAAAGTCAGAAACCTGGTACATTTGGGGTTAACATGTATGTGCTTGTTAGGTTTTACTATCAAAATTTTATTGACAGGGTAATTTTGCCAAAACAAGTAATCCACCCTTTCTTGACCAAAGAAGGGTGAGGTGGTAAATAGTGCATAAATTATATTTGGATATTTTTCATGTCAACATATAATTGTCATTGTTTAAGTGTGTCTTATACTAAAGGAGAAATATTTAAGGTAATAAAATCATCTACTATAGTTGGACATATAAATCAGTAAAGCAATTTATCTAAATCTAAACAGTTAACTGCATACAGATACTTTAAGATTTTTAGGGGGAGTTGAATTGCTTTTACATTTTTGTTTCTTGTGTATACAAATATATGAAATTTATTTTTCATATTTTGAAAAATAAATATGAGGGTGCTAATACAGATCAGAGAATCCAAGTAAGAGCTTAAAACACCAGAATAAGAAGGTAAAGGTGGAATACAAGGTAATACCTCTCATTTTATTGATCAGAGTTAATGCACTTCCCTATTAGATGGGTGTCTGGTGTTAACACAAGTGACTCCCAACCCCATGTGGATCAGCATGAGATAAAAACCCAGAGCTGAATCAACTGCTCCAGTGCACATGCAGTGGAGAGGCAAGGTGGTTGCAAGACCCAAGAAACTTGACAGGTACTTTGGACAATGAGTCTCATCATTTTATTTATTTATTCATTTGTAATGTAAATCACAATGTATAGCTAGACATACATTAATACAAGTAATGGGTGCCTTAGGTTATACATATTGCTAATTATTAAATAGTGAATATCAATGGTTTGCCATGTGAATCTGTTTGAATGTGACTAAATTCTTCTATTACCTAACCCTTTCCTATGTAGTTTAAATACATTTTTGCTTGATTCCTCTTTTAAAAATTGTTTCACAACTATGTATAAAACACTAAATAACATTGCACTCTTTTGAATATTTTAACTATGGATGTACCCATTTTTCTGTTTGTTTCTTTTTCCCAAAATTGCATCTATTAGTGATTCATCTGTGTTGTTCTGTATAGCTGGAAGTCTTTAATTATTCAACAATTGTTTTGCAAAATGACTTTACTGATTTTCACTTTCACCAGACATGTTCTTGTTTCTCTATCTCCTAACGGTTGACATTATCAGACTTTTTCCTTTTAGCCTATTTACCATTCTTTCCATAGAAAAACTAAATGCTAAACCCAAGTTTGTTGGGATTAGCTATTACTCTAGCGAAAAAGTAGTTTCAGCTCCTCATACCTCACATCACAATCTGGACTCTAATGCGTTATATTTTTGTTTTCTTTCTTAGCTTAATAGTTCTTAGTATTTTGTCAATTCTTTAATGACATTAAGAACTTGATTTTTCAAAACATGCCCAACAATTCAAAAATTTATTTGTGGGTTCATCCGAATTACCCATACTGTCATTGCTAGAAATAGAAGTGTAGGTCTTCAGTTTCCATGGCCAATGTTGGTCTAACTCTCAAGTCATGTAGCTTGTGCATTTTTCCTTGAATCTTCTATTTATCGTGTATAGCAAGTGCCTTTTAAATTCTTCTTACATTATTTTTTATAACAGCTTAATTGGGATTATTTCAAACACCATAAAATTCACCCACTTAAGGTGTATAATTGAATGGTTTTTGGTGTATTCATAGCATTGTGCAATCATCACCAATATTTGCTTTAGAATATTTTCATCACCTCCTTCCAAATAACCTGTGCCCATTCATAGTCACTCCTCATTTCATTTCTCTTTGGCCCCAAACCCTGGCAATTACTAAATTACTTGCTGTCTCTATAGATTTGCCTATTCTGGAAATTTTACATAAACAAAGTTGTAAAATATGTGGTCTTTTATCTGTTTTGTTTTTTTACCATAGCAAATTATTTCAAGGTGCAGCCATGTTGTAGTATGTGTCAATACTTCATTATGTATTATTACTGAGTAATATTCCATCGAATGTGTGTTCCATGTTGTTTTTAATCCATTAATCGGTTTTTCCCACGTTTTGACTATTTTGAATAATGAAGCTGTGAACATACCTGTACAAGTTTCTTAAGGCTTATATTGATTTTCAGATTTTGATTCTCCCCAAATCTATACACATTCAAAGTCAGTTTTTAGCTGTGTTCCCTTTCTTATGCACTCTTTGAATCAAATATAGCCTTTGGTACATTTACATTCTCAAATACACCATTTTCTTGGCAATTAATGTTAGTTTCATTAGAGTTTAACTACACTATGTAAAAGTGAGTTACCCTCTCATTTTCTGTTTTCTACACTTTTAATGCAGCAAAAAGATAAGACTGTCTTGATCTCTCTATTTCCTTTCTTTCCTTTCCCTCTCCCTCTCTCCCTTTCTATCTCTGTCTGTCTCTTTCTCTTTCTCTGTGACCTTTCCCACCCCCATCATATACACATTCTTTAGCTTTTAGTTCTCTGCCTTGCGCTGCTGTCATTTGCAGTAAAAGTTAGGTGCTCTCTGTAATTCAAATGTATAGTAGCCGTTTATCTTTTTTTTTTTCTTTGAGACGGAGTCTCCTCTGTCACCCAGACTGGAATGCAATGGCTTGATCTTGGCTCACTGCACCCTCCACTTCCCAGGTTCAAGGGATTTTCTGCCTCAGCCTCTGGAGTAGCTGGAACTACAGGCGTGCACCACCATGCCTGGCTAATTTTTTTGTATTTTTAGTAGAGACGGGGCTTCACCATATTGGCTATGCTGGTCTTGAACTCCTGACCTCAAGTGACCCGCCTGTCTCGGGCTCCCAAAGTGTTGGGATTACAGGCATGAGCCACTGCACATGTCCAGCCATTTCTAACTCATCAATTAACTCTCCAGTATAAGAGGGGATATTTATCTTCTCAGAGGAAAGCCTATCATTCCAGAGGTTTGCCCTGAGGGAGAGGATGGTCCCTGCTGTATTTCATGTATCTCCTGGTGACAGCTGCTTTGCTGCTGCACATCACTAGCCTAGTGCTCCCCAACAGCTGCTGGGAGGAAGTCCTTCAGGTATTAACTGTTTTTTTTGCCTCCTTCTATCACATCTCTCCTGCCCCTCTCTTTTGGCAATCACCTAAAATCATATTTACTTAGCATACTTCTCTTTCAAGTGGACAATCTGTTGCTGAATGGTTTTGAAGCCATTTTGCTGGGAAAAACAGAAACAAAACAAAAGGAAAAACAAAATAAAAAACATGTGCCCATCTCTGTTAAACCATTTTTTCCATCTGTTGTCTGAAAAGGGTTATGATATATCATAAAGACTGAAGTACCTTGCCTTGAAAAAGTCTGCTAATTACCATAATACTGAAATAAACAATTATTTTAAAAGTTATTCAGATCATAAAATTTGTATGCAGTTATATACCATATAAAAATAAAACTTGGAAAATTCAGAGGACGCTCACACACGTTCTGTGGTTCTCCTGGATTTTTGATCCAAGTCCAGAATCTTTTTCTAATATCAGTTCTCCCACTCTTGCCTTGGCCTCTATGCCTCAAAATATCCAAATTCTTGCAGCTACTGATCTCTCCATTCTCTTTCTTTGCTTAGTGCTTTCACTGAACCCCTTTGCTTGGAACAATCCTTGATTCTTTCTTAGGTGTTTTAATGATCTGCGCCTCTCATCTGCAGGAAGAGTGTGTCCATACTTTCCAAGTGTTAGAATACTTGTATAGGTCTTTTCAGTAGGGAGGATGAGAAGGGATTCCATAGGCCACTACCTCAGCTCTCCCCAAAGAAATTTTCCTGCCCATCTCCAAGATTTGATCATTTTGGCCAACTTTATCTATTTGAGGGTTTCAGTAATCACATACAAGAATTTTTTCTTTCCTTTTGTAAAATCTGCATATTATGGGTATAATAGTTTTGTTTCATACTCAGGCATTTATCTGCTAGGTTTTATACTGTCACCCGAGTCAGAATAACTCAGGTAAAGTCACATCCTAATATGCTCTTGCATATATTGATTTTAGGAAGCTGGAATTTTTATTATATCAATTCAGCTCATCTTAGAACATGACATACATGTTTATTAGTTCAGATCTCATTTCATCTCCTTCAATAGTATTTTATAATTTTCCACATAAGGTTTTATTATTAAATATATATTTTAATTATAACCCTACATATTTAATTGTATTTAACTCTTTCTCTGTCTCTCTCAATCACCCCCACCCTCTTTCTCTCTGTCTGTTTGCAATTGTATGGTATATCCATGGTTGACTTAAAACAAAACTCTGTGTCAGATTGCTTTGTGTTTCCTTTAAATAGCATATGGAATTGTTTCCCTTTCTTTTCCTTAAAATCTTTTCCATTAATGTATGATTTTTCAAATAATGTATAGCTAGATATCATTTTCGCCATATATTCACATCTCTATATTTGAGCTCTGTAAAATAAAAATTTCACTGGACACTTGTTGAAAAGAGTAAGGAAAACTTAGTTCAAAACTATGGCAGAGAATTCTGGCATTGATTGTATTGAATCTATAGATTTATTTAGAAAATTACTTTTCATAATATTGAATGTTCTATTCCATAAACACATTTATCTCCTACATAATTATAATGTTTTATATTTTTCTATGCAGAATTCTTAGAGATTGCTTACTAAAACTATTCCCAAATATTTGCCTGTTTTGATGTTCTTGTAAATTTTGAATTTTTGAAGATTCTATTTCTAATACTTTCTGGTTGGTATATATAACCAATTTGTCTGTGGTGATTTGAATAATTCATTTATGGAGTTTGTTGGATATTTTAAATGCACTATCATGTTTTCTTTCAATGAGAAATTTGCTTTTTGTCTCCAATATTCAAAACATTTTTTCCCACTCAATGAAACTTCTAGGGCCACCAGCACATTGCCATCTAGAAGTAATAATATCATATCTTAGTCCTTTCAATATTTTGTGGTCAAGTAAGATTTTTCACCAGGTTTTCCATGGATATCCTTTAGTAGATTAAGAATTTTATTTTCTATTACACTCTGCTGAGTTTTTATTATTACAAAAAGACTTCAATTTTATTTATTTTTTATCTGCTAATATACACTTTGATTTATTTTGTTGATACAATGATATGCATTAAATGCTTCCTAAATATTGAACAACTATGAATTTCTCTAATATACTCACCTTTGTGATTATATAAAATCACAGAAAGCTCCAATTACTAACATTTTGTGAAGATCTTATCCATGTTCATAATGACATAGATCTGGGATTTTTCATTCTACTGACATTTGTGTCAAGTTTTGGTGTTAAAGTTATGCTGACATCATGCAGCAATCTGCAAAGTGTCTCTTTTCATTGTTTTCTATGGAAGAGTCAAGGCCATTTATTCCATAAATTATTTGTTAAAATTTACTTTTCAAGCTGTGTTTGTAGACTCTATGTTGTTATTCTAATTTTTTTCCAGATGTTTGGTATTCTCCTTCTTTTCCTTTTTGTTATTCTTGTAAAATAATGTTCCCAAGGTTTTATCAATTACATTGGTCTAAAGTAATAACTTTAGGTTCCATTGATTCTCTTTACTGTATATTTTATACAAATAATTTCTGCTGTTATTTCATTCTTCCATTATCTCTACTAATTTTGCCATTATATATCTAGTTCTAGAAAGATATTTTCAGGTCACTGATTTTCAGACTATCCTTTTTAATACTGTGTGTGTGTGTGTGTGTGTGTGTGTGTGTGTGTGTTCCTCTAAGCAGCTGCTTCTCACACATTTTCACATACTGGATTTTCATTGTAAATCGGTTTCAATGCACTTTCTCATTTTGAATGCATTTTCTTCTTGATGCATGGGATGCTTAATTTCCAAATACATATTTTAATCTTTTGTTTTGTTTTAAATTGATTTCTGGCTTAATTTCATGGCAGGAAGATAAATTACTGTGTATAATTGCAGTCCTGGGAAATGCACTGACTTCCTTGAGGGTCTAACATAGGATCAATTGTTATAAACATTCCATCTGAACTTGGAAAAGAAAACTGGGTGTTCTTTAGTTGTTGGGTTCAATGCTGTAAAGACTCATGCATTCATATTGTTAATTATGTTTTACAAATCTTTACAAATATACTAATTATCATTGTTTTTCTTTATCCATCAGTGAAAGAGAGAGACATGTTAAAAATCTTCCATTATAATTTAGAGTATTCTATTTGTATTTTTAGGTCCTTTATTCTTGCTTCAAAACTTTTTGTGTCATATCATTATAGATATACACATTAAAAATTGCTATTTATTCTTGGCAAATTGAACATGTTATTAAAATATATCTCTTTGTCTCTTATAATGCTTTTTACCTTATAATCTAATGTTGATATTCATAAAGCATGTCAATTTTATTTTTATGAATGTTTTCTATCATTTTACTTTCCATATTTTTAATCTTCCTCAACCACTTTTTTATATGAGTCTTTTATAATAAGTATACAGCTGAGTTTTATTTATTAAGATAGTCTGGTAACTTTTATATTTTAGAAACAGTAAGGTAAATGCATATTTGCTTCGTGTCTATTACCTATTTCTTCTCACTTTTTAATATTTCTTTTCTCACCTTTTTACCATCTTTTGCATTGATTATTTTATTTATCTACTATTTACATCTATTTCTTTGTTAGTCATACCTCATTATTTCCTTTGATCATCAGGCTATAGATTACAACATGCATCAGTGATTAATTACAAACCCTTTAAGATATTTATGACTTCCTGGTTAATTTATAAGATCTATGCTTCTAAAGAAACATTATTACAAGTGCATCTCACTCCTTATTTACTTGGAATTGTAGTTGAATATTTTAATTTTATGTTTATTTATAGCCCCACAATATATTACTATTTTTATATATCATAGAATTAATTGTAGTAACACAAGTTTTTACTGTTACAATATTTTCTTTCTTTCTTTCTTTCTATATCTCCCTACTTCTATCTAGAATGATTTCCCTTCTTTTCCTTTCATTTTACCTTTATTGCAAGTTTTTAAATTTTTATTTTAAGTTCAGGGGTACATTTACAGGATGTGCAGCTTTGTAACATAGGCAAATGTGTGTCAGGGGTTTGTTATACAAATTATTTCATCACCAAAGTATTAAGCCTAGTATCCATTAGTTATTTTTCCTGATCCTCTTCCACCCTCCAATAGGCCCTGGTGTGTGTTATTCTCCTGCTATGTGTACATGTGTTCTTATCTTTATTTCAGTTTTGATGGAATATTCTTACAAGTAATTTTTTCCACAAATATATTCATTTCACTGAAAGGTCGGTGTTATTTCGTCCAATTCTGATACTATGTAGAATGAGTCCCCAGCAAAGCTGTTAGTTTCTGTGAAGCTCCATCGAAACTGTTTAAGGTTCAGTGTGAAGGCACCAACTTTGGTCAAGCTTAGGCTTAGACTCAAACCTCCCTATCTAGCCAGGGTGCTTTATGAACCATGAATGCTGATGATTTTATGTAACAGAGTTGCAACCACAAGGTTTGGGCGTCCTAGACTCTATGGATAGCCAGGCAGGGATTGTGTTTAGCCCTACATATGAAAATTGAGCTGTGTCAATGGAGCCACTATCCTAAGTTCTGTCCTATCATGTTCTTGTTGAATCCTGGCCAGGAAGGATCAATACCTTCCTAATCATGCAATGCAGAGCCCCCAATCCAAACTGGGACAATACTCCTAGACTCTGACGCCTGCTCCATTAGAGGCTACATGTTCCCTCTCAGTGTGCTAGGAAAATGAGGACGACGACCATGCCAGTGGTTCTTTCTCTGCAGTATTTTCTGATGAGCATGCTTTAGCTGCTTTTATGCAGGTAGTGATGTGCTGCTTAGATAGTTGCCCTTGTCTTCATGACACTCACTTTCATCGTTAAAGAAGATTTTCCTGGCTGCAGACTTCTGAGCTAGCAGTCATTTTCTGTTCTACTTTAAAGTTATCATTCCATTATTTCTTGATACCCACTGTTTCTCTTGAGATATGGGCTCAAAGATATTGTTATTCTGCTAAAGTTAATCTCTCTTTATCCCGTCTGCATTTATGATTTTCTTTTTGTTACTTTTTTTGCTTTTTTTTGCAGTTTGACTGAGATATGCCCAGTTGAGGTTCTCTTTGAATTTGTCTTCCTCTTTGTAGATTTTGCTTTAAATCTCTGCCTTAATATTTTTCATCACTCTTGGAAAATTATCAGCTGTTTATTCTTCAGATGTTACAGTGACTTGCTTCTGTCCTTGCTGACGTATTTCAAGTAATCTCTTAACTCTAAGGTTTAATCACTGGGAACCTAATTAAACATCTGGGTTGTTGGAGAGAATTTATTGTGGCCTTCTTGGTCCCTGATACTGTTTTCTTCTTCATAACTTTGGGCATAAAATGACTTCATAATTTCTCACATTCTCTGCTTTAATTTTATTTGAAAAGTGGATTCAAAAGCTGAGTTCTTCCTCAGTTTCCTTCTTTGTCAGATTAAGTATCCTTTTAATATTGCCATATTAATTTTTAAAATATTTTATTAAGAGTTGTTCTCGGCGGGGGGTGGGGCAAGATGACTGACTAGAAACAGGTCTGGTCTGCAGCTCCCAATGAGATGAACAGAAAAGGCAAGGGACTTCTGCATTTCCAGCTGAGATACACAGATTTTCTCATTGGAAACTGACTAGGTGGTTGGGGTGAACCATGTAGAACAAGAAAAGCAGAGCGGGCTGATGCTTCACCTGGGGAGCTACACAGTGCAAAGGGGCCTCCCTCCCCCAGCCAAGGGAGGCAGTAAGGGACCATGCTATCCACCTGGCGTTCTACACTTTTCCCACAGGTTTTTGCAATTTGTGGATCAGAAGATTCCCGTGTGTGCCTACACCACCAGGGGCTTGGGTCCCAAGCACAAAACTGGGCCTACCCATGACAGCTGCACAGGTTGGCATACATTGGGACAGACACTGAGCTGCAGGAGTTTCCACATACTCCTCCCGGAACTCCAGGGTAGCAGGAATGCCATCCACTCCTGTGGAAAGGAGGTTGAAGCCAGGGAGCCAGGCAACCTCACGCAGTAGGTCCCACTCCCATGGAATCCTGCAAGTTAAGGCTCCCTGGCTTGGAATCCCTGCCGGCCAGCACAACAGCCGGGAGTCTGCCTAAGACAACTGAGTTCCTAATGTGAGGGGTGACTGTCATTACTGTGGCTCTAGTCAGCAGCGTTTCCCTGCCAGTGCTAGGGAGGCTGGGCGGGTTAGACTGGGCTGTTCCCCACAGCACAGGACAGTAGCTGTGGCAGGTCATGGCCAGACAGTTTCTTTAGGTGGGACCTGGATCCATTCCTCCTCAATGGACAGGCCCTCCCTGCAGGAATTCCAGCAACTTTAGCCAGGGGTTTACAGAAACTCTCAGCTCCCCTGGGGCAGAGCACCTAGGGGGAGGGGCGGCCACAGTCTCAGGTTCAGTGGACTTAATATATTCTGTCTCTTGGCTCTGAAGAGTCCAGGTGAGCTGGATGAGGGGGGATTCCCTTCGCACTGACCCGTGCCTCCTGTCTGAATGAGACCTCCCAACAGGGGTTAGCGGACACCTCATACAAGAAAGTTCTGGCTGGCATCAGGTGGGTGCCCCTCTGGGAGGAAGCTTCTGGAGGAAGGAACATGCAGCAGTCTTTGCTGCTTGCCAGCCTCCTGTCAAAGACAGGTCTACTGACTTGTTGGGATTGATGCAGCTGGTGACTTTGACTTGAAGCCAATGCTCATTTACTGTTGCTAAAATCCTAGGACCTTTAAGAATTATGTGAAATCTACTCTGCCTATATTCTACAAATGGAACAACAAAGCTTTGATGAAAACACATCTGCTTATATTATGGTTTGCTGAATATTTAAGACCACTGATGAGCTCTAATGCCCAGAAAAAAAAAAAAAGATTCCTTTCAAAATATTACCGCTCATTGACAATGCGTCTGGTCACCCAAGAGCTCTGATGGAGATGTGTAAGGAGATTAATGTTCTTTTGATTCCTGCTAATATAACATGAATTCTGAAGACTGTTGATCATGAGTCATTTCAACTGTCAAGTCTGATTATTTTAAGAAACACATTTGGTAAGGTGATAACTATCATAGATAGTGGTTGCTCTGGTGGATCTGGCCAAAGTAACTTGAAGACCTTCTGGAAGAAATTCACCATTCTAGATCCCATTAGGAATATTTGTGATTCATGGGAGGATGTCAAAATATCAGCATTAACAGGAGTTTAGAAAACATTGTTTCCAACCCTTACAGTTGAGTTTGAGTTTCTTCAAGACTTCAGTGGAGAAAGTAGCTGCATATGTGGTAGAAATAATAAGAAAACTAGAATTGCAAGTCAAACCTGAAGATATGACTGAACTGATGAAATCTCACTATAAAAATTTAACAGATGAGCAATTGCTTTTATAGATTAGCCAAGAAAGTGCTTCTTTGAGATGATATCTAATCTTGGGGAAGATGCTGTGAACATTGTTGAGATAATAACAAAGATTTAGAATCTCACATAAACTTAGTTGATAATACTAAGTGGCAGAGTTGGAAAAGATTGAACCAAATTTTGAATAAAATTCTATGGGTAAAATGCTGTCCAACAATACCACATGCTACAGAGAAATCATTCATGAAAGGAAGAGTTAATTGATGCAGCAAATTTCATTTCTGTCAATTTTATGAAATTATTGTCAATTTTAATAAACTTCCAGAGCAACCTCAACCTATAGCAAATGCCACCCTGAATAATCAGCAACCATCAGCATCCAGAAAAGACCCTTAACTAGGAAAATATATGAATACTTGATGAAGGCTCAGATGATCATTAGCATTTTTGAGTAATTATTATTTTTTTATTTTTTATTTTATTGTACTTTAAGTTCTGGGGTACATGTGCAGATCTTGCAGGATTGTTGCATAGGTACACACATGTCATGGTGGTTCACTGCCTCCATCTCCCCCATAACCTACATCAGGCATTTCTCCCAATGTTATCCCCTCTCCAACCTCCCCACCCCCTGCTGTCCCTCCCCTAGTCCCCAGACTCCAACAGACCCCAGTGTGTGATGTTCCCCTGCCTGTGCCCATTTGTTCTCATTGTTCGACACCCACCTATGAGTGATAACGTGCAGTGTTTGGTTTTCTCTTCTTGTGTTGGTTTGCTGAGAATGATGGTTTCCAGATACATCCATATCCCTACAAAGGACATGAACTTATCCTTTTTTATGGCTACATAGTTTTCCATGGTATATATGTGCCACATTTTCTTTATCCAGTCTGTCATTGATGGGCATTTGGGTTGGTTCCAGGTCTTTGTTATTGTAAACAGTGCTGCAATGAACATATGTGTGTATGTGTCTTTATAACAGAATGATTTATAATCCTTTGGGTATATACCCAGTAATGAGATTGCTGGGTCAAATGGTATTTCTATTTCTGGCTCCTTGAGGAATTGCCACACTGTCTTTCACAATAGTTGAACTAATTTACACTCCCACCAACAGTGTAAAATTGTTCCTATTTCTCTACACCCTTTCCAGCATCTGTTGTTTCCAGATTTTTTAATGATCGCCATTCTAACTGGCTTGAGAGGGTATCTCAATATGGTTTTGATTTTCATTTCTCTAATGACCAGTGATGTTTAGCACTTTTTCATATGTGTGTTGGCCTCATAAATGTCTTCTTTTGAAAAGTGTCTGTTCATATCTTTGCCCAGCTTTGAATGGGTTTGTTTTTTTCCTTGTAAATATGCTTTAGTTCTTTGTAGATTCTGGATATTAGCCCTTTGTCGGGTGAGTAAATTGCAAAAATGTTTTTCCCATTCTGTTGGTGGCCAGTTCACTCTAATGATTGTTTCTTTTGCTGTACAGAAACTCTTAAGTTTAATTATATCCCATGTGTCTATTTTTGTCTTTTGTTGCCATTGCTTTTGGTGCTTTAGTCATGAAGTCCTTGCCTATGCCTATGTTCTGAATGATATTGCCTAGGTTTTCTTCTAAGGTTTTTATGGTGTTAGGTCTTATTTTTAAATCTTTAATTCATCTGGAGTTTATTTTAGTGTAAGGTGTAAGGAAGAGGTCCAGTTTCAGCTTTCTGCACATGGCTAGCCAGTTTTCCCAACATCATTTGTTAAACAGGAAATCTTTTCCCCCATTGCTTGTTTTTGTCAGGTTTGTCAAAGATCAGATGGTTGTAGATGTGTGGTGTTACATCTGAGGCCTCTATTAGAAGTCAGGTGGCATGATGCCTCCAGCTTTGTTCTTTTTGCTTAAAATTATCTTGGTTATTTGGGCTCTCTTTGGTTCCATATGAAGTTTAAAGTGATTTTTTCCAGTTCTGTGAAGGTCAATGGTAGCTTGATGGGGATAGCATTGAATCTATAAATTGCTTTGGGCAGTGTGGCCATTTTCATCATATTGATTCTTTCTAACCATGAGCATGGGATGTTTTTCCATCTGTTTGTGTCCTCTCTTATTTCTTTGAGCAGTGGTTTGTAGTTCTCCTTGAAGAGGTCCTTAACATCATTTGTTAGTTGTATTTCTAGGTTCTTATTTTCTTTGTATCAATTGTGAATGGGAGTTTGCTCATGATTTAGCTCTCTGTTTGTTATTGATGTATAGGAATACTTGTGATTTCTGCACATTAATTTTGCATCCTGAGACTTTGCTAAAGTTGCTTATCAGCTTAAGGAGATTTTGGTTTGAGACAATGGGGTCTTCTCAATATATAATCATGTAATCTGCAAATAGAGACAATTTGACTTCCTCTATTTCTAATTGAATACCCTTTATTTCTTTTTCTTGCCTGATTGCTCTGGCTAGAAATTCCAACACTATATTGAATAGGAATGGTGAGAGAGGGCATACTTGTCTAGTGCCGGTTTTCAAAGGGAATGCTTCCAGTTTTTGCCTGTTCAGTATGATGTTGGCTGTGGATTTGTTGTAAATAGCTTTTATTATTTTGAGTTATGTTCCATCAATACCTAGTTTATTGAGAGTTTTTAGCATAAACGGCTGTAGTTTTTTGTAGAAGGCCTTCTCTGCTTCTATTGAGATGATCATGTGGTTTTAATCTTTGGTTCTGTTTATGTGATGGATCACGTTTATAGTTTTGTGTATGTTGAACCAGCCTCGCATCCCTGGCATGAAGCCTACTTGATCGTGATGGATAAGCTTTTTGATGTGCTGTTGCATTCGGTTTGGCAGTATTTTATTGAGGATTTTTGCATCTATGTTCATCATGGATATTGGCCTGAAGTTTTATTTTTCAGTTGTGTCTCTGCCAGGCTTTGGTGTCAGGATGATGTTGATCTCATAAAATGAGTTAGAGAGGATTCCCCTCTTTTTGTATTGTTTGGAATCATTTTGGAAGGAATGGTACCAGTTCCTCTTTGCACATCTGGTAGAATTTAGCTGTGAACCCATCTGGACCTGGACTTTTTTTGGTTGACAGGCTATCAGTTGCTGCCTAAGCTTCAGACGTTGTTATTGGTCTATTTAGGAATTCAACTTTGTCCTGGTTTAGCCTTGGGAGGGTGTAAGTGTTCAGGAGTTTATCCACTTCTTCCAGATTTACTGGTTTATGTGCATAGTTGTTTGTAGTAATCTCTGATGGTAGTTTGTATTTCTGTGGAATCGGTGGTGATATCACCTTTATCATTTTGTATTGCATCTATCTGATTCTTCTCTCTTTTCTTTTTTATTAATCTGGCTGGTGGTCTATTTTATTGATCGTTTCAAAATACAAGCTCCTGGATTTATTAATTTTTTGAAGTTTTTTTTCTGTCTCTATCTCCTTCAGTTCTGCTCTGATCTTAGTTATTTCTTGTCTTCTGCTAGCTTTTGAATTTGTTTGATCTTGCTCCTCTAGCTCTTTCCATTTTGATGATACGGTGTTGATTTTAGATCTTTCCTCGATTCTCATTTATATAGCATTTATTGCTATAAATTTTCCTCTAGACACTGCTTTAAATGTGTCCCAGAGATTCTGCTACGTTGTGTCTTTTTTCTCATTGGTTTTGAAGAACATCTTTATTTCTGCCTTCATTTTATTGTTTATCCAGTCCTCATTCAGGAGCAAATTGTTTAGAGTCCATGAAGTTATGCGGTTCTGAGTTAGTTTCTTAATCTTGAGTTCTAATTTGATTGTGCTGTGGTTATTTGTGGCTATAACATGTTGGCAACTGTGAGTTGGTTCATCAACTCAGCATTTGCTGAGGAATGATTTACTTCCAATTATGTGGTCAATTTTAGAGTAGGTGTGATATGGTGCTGAGAAGAATGTATATATTTTATGGATTTGGGTGGAGAGTTCTGTAGATATCATAAATTATTCTTAAATTAAGGCAGGCATATTGGGTTTTATTTAGACATAATGCTATGGCACACTTAATAGACTCTAGAGTGTAGTGTAAACATAATTTTATATATATTGGGACATCAAAAAAGTTGTATAACTTGCTTTATTGTGATATTTTCTTTATTGTGGTGGTCTGGAACTGAATCCCCGATATCTCCGTGGTATGCCTGTAATAATATTTCCTTGTGGTTGAATTTGCACTTCCTTGAAAACATACAAAGTTGAGCACACATTTATATACTTTTTCTGATCATGTTCTAGTTTGAAGTGCTATATTTTCTTGATAATATTTAAAGTAAATTATACCTTTTGTAACTGATTTATAGAAATTCTTCATATATTCTGTATATAAGCCCTGTATCATGTATATAATTTTCTTTTCCTTTTGTTAATATCACTTTTTTTGATGAATGAATGTTATTAATATCCAAATAGTCCAATTTATTATTCTTTTTATTATTGCTAAAGTATTTCAGGCCCTATTTTAGAATTCTTTTTGTGCTCTAGTTTCATGAGATATTGTACTGTTTTACTGTTCAGTTTTATAAGGATACCTTACACTCTTAAATCATACTATAATGCACCTACAATTTATGTTTATGCTAGTTGTAAAATAGGGATACATATTTTAAAATTTTCCATTTGGAAGTATAATTGACCATCACTTCCCCTTTTTTATAGAACTAAGTTTGAATAAAAAGCTTTGCTCCTGTGCCTTCTGCTGTGAGGGAACATCTCCGATAGGAGCTGCTTTTCGGCATAGCCCAAAGGCTCCACGGTTCTGTCCTAAAGATGATTTAAAACAGTTCACAGCAACCAACTCACAGTTGCCAACATGTTATTGCCACAAATAACTTATGGTATAAAAGTCATTGTATAAGAGTTCTCCAGAGAAACAAAACCAACTCTGTGTGTGTGTGTGTGTGTGTGTGTGTGTGTGTGTGTGTGTGTGTGTGTTGTGTGTGTTATTTATTGTAAGGAATTAGCTCATGCATCATGTAGTCAGGGAAACTGAGAAGTCCCCCAATCAGCTGCCTGAAAGCTGGAGACCCAGGAACGCTGATGGTTTACTTCTAATAACTGCAGAACAGGTAATGTAGTACATATAAAATTATGTTTACACTTCACAATCAAGGACAGGGAAGACTGATGTTCTGGTTTAAGCAGTCAAGTAGAGAGAGTGAATTCTTCTATCTTCTGTTCTTTTGTTCTATTTAGGCTTGCAGTGGATTGGATCATGCCCACTCAGATTGGGGGAGGGTAATCTATTTTGTGAATTCTATAGATCCGAATGGTAATCTCATCAGGAAATACCATCACAGACACACCCAGACATAGGGTGTAATCTAGTCACCCATGTTTAATGTTTAATTTGGGTCCCAGCAAAGATGACATATGAAATTGACCATCACATCCATTAAGATTTTTAGGTTGCTAAGCAGGAAGCCTTGGTACAAACTGCCTAATATTGAATTTGGGGTCTGTAGGTGTGGTGCTGTTGAGACAAAAACATATGTCCTTGACTTCATGGCTGGCTGTCTAGCACCATGGAAGCTGGAAATACAGTAAACTACATTTGCAGTGGTTAGGCATTTAATGAAAGTCATTCTAATTGTCTTGTAGAAAAAAAATGTACAAAATGTTTTGTACTTTTAAGAAAGTGTTTATTAATATTGCTTGATTTGTAACAATGATTTCAGGCCTATGCATTTTCTCGTAAGACTGTTTTATTTGAATCCTATATTTAATATATAAATATATAGTTAAAAGAAAAAACTTCAGCTGAATTAAATTTAAAGGAGTTAATTGAGCAATGAAAGGTTGTGAACTGAGCAGACCCTAGAATCATAGCAGATTCAGAGACTCCACCACAGCCATGTGGCAGAAGAAGATTTATAGCAAATAAGAGGGAAGCGAAGTACAGAAATGGGAAGTGAGGTACAGAAACAACTGGATTGGGTACAGCTTGGTGGCATTTGCCTTACTTAAACCTAGTTTGAACTCTCACCAGTATATGAGTGGTTGAAGTATGGCTGCTGGGATTGGCCAAGACTCAGCTATTGTTACAGGTACATACTCCTAAGTTAGGTTTTCAGTCTTGTCTACCTATTAAGTTAGGTTGCATTTCATCCACAAGGACTCAAATATGGAAGTACAGAGTCTTTCTCAGGCCATATTTAGTTCACTTTAAGAATATATGCAGTCATGCATCACATGGTGATGGGGGTATGTCCTGAGAAGTGTGCCGTTAGGCAGTTTTGTCCTTTCACAAACATCAGGTGTACTTACACAAACCTTGATGGTGTAGCCTAATACACACCTGACTATAGGGTTTAGTCTGTTGCTCCTAGGCTACAAACCTGCACATCATGTGACTGTACTGAATACTGTAGGCAATTGTAACATATAGTATTTGTGAATCGAAACATGTCTAAACCTAGAAAAGGTACAGTAAAAACAGGGTATAAAAGAAAAAAGTGGCACATAGGCATAGGACATTTACCTTCATTGGGATTTCCAGGACTGAAAGTTGTTCTAGGTGAGTCTAGGAATGAGTAGTGAGTGGATCTGAAGGCCTCTGATGCTACTGTGCACTACCATACAATTTATAAGAACTAGTGTGCATTTAGGCTACACTAAATTTTTAAAAAACGTATTTCTCTTTCTTCAGTAATAAGTTAAACTTAGTTTACTGTAGTGTTTTTATCTTATAAACTGTTAATTTTTAACTTTCTGACTCTTTTTTAACAATGCTTAGCTTAAAACACAAGCATATTGTATATTTGTGCAAAAATATTTTATTTACATTTTTATTATATAAGATTTTTATATTAAAAATTTTTTTTTCTTTTAGACTTTTTGTTAAAAACAAACACACACATTAGCCCAGGCCTACACAGTGTCAAGGTCATCAATATCTCTGTCTTCTACCTCCACATTTTGTCCCACTGGAAGGTCTTCAGGGACAGTAACATTCATTGTCTCCTATGCTAACAATGCCTTCTAAAATAACTCCTGAAGGGCCTGCCTGAGACTGATGTACAGTTAATTTTATACATATATATATATATTATCATATCTATATGGCAGTGGTCCCATGAGATTATAATGGAGTTGAAAAATTCCTATAACTTTGCAAACTCATAGCCATTGTGACATTGTAGTACAATGCATTACTTATGTATTTGTAGTGATCTGATTGTAAAAGGAAATATGTATATGTGTATATATATATATATATATATATATTAGCATGTACCTCATTTTTAGTATATACTTTTATTATTTTAGCATGTATGAAGTATATGCTATTTATATTTTCGCATACACTTCATAGCATTTTAGCATATATGAAATACATGATATTCATATTATTTAGCATATATGAAGTATATGCTAAATTAATAATAAAAGCATAGTACAATAAATACGTAAGCCAGTAAAAGTTTCTTCTTATTATCTTATTAAGTATTGCACACTGTTCAAAATGGCCTATGCTATCCTTTTTTTACACAACAGGCAGCTCAGATATCTTTACACCAGCATCACAACAAACACATGAGTAATGTATTGCACTACAATGTCACAATGGCTATGAGGTCACTAAACTCAAGGAACTTTCAGCTTTATTGTAATCTCATGAGATGACCATCAAATAGGCAGTCTGCTGTTGACCAAGACATCCTTCTGAGCCACTGCATTACTGTATCTTATTCTCACTGGTACTCTTTTTCATTCGGTTTCTAATTTCTCTTCATATTCCTCTCTAATCGAAGTGAAACTATCAAAGTGAAGAAATTCCTTCTTTTAGTGGGGAAGTGGTAAAATTTTACTATTTGCAGTGTTATTCAATGGTAAAAAGCACAATGTCAACTGTATGTTTTCCTCTATTTTGAATGTATTAAAATTTTAGTTGAGGACAAATAAATGGTCAATTAATAAATCAACTTTTAAAAACCCCACGTTTTTGGACATAGAGGGAAACAACACACACTGGGGTCTTTTGGAGGATGGACGATGAGAGGAGGGACAAGATCTTGGAAAATAACTAATGAGTACTAGACTTAATACCTGGGTAACAACATAATCTGTACAACAACCCCCCATGACACAATATAGCTATGTAATACACTTGTACTCTTGAACTTCAAAGTTTTAAAAAGTTAAAAAAAAAAAAAAAGAAGAAACGCCACAAAATCCATGTTCTAATCTCAGTGCTTTGTGAGGCCAAGACAAGAGGGTTGCTTGAACCCAGGAGTTCAAGGTGGCTGTGAGCTGTAACAGGGCCATTGCATTCCAGCCTTTGAAGAAACAAGCAAACAATAGCAACAACAACAACAAAAAACCCTACTACGTGTTCTTCCTTATGTTTATAAGATAGAAGTAATATAAAATACATAAATATAGCAACCTATTAACTATGTTCTCAAAATAATGTATTTCTTCACTTATCTATTTGTCTACTTAATAGGCTGGTATTTGAAAGTTAGTTTTTAAATGTGATTACAGTTCATTACCTTGGAGGTATATCTAATGTTTTCGTTACATATATTCTGATCCTGGTTTTATGTACATATAAGATGATGGCCTCATATATTCTTGGAAACCACTGTTTTCAACAAAATTACTCTTTTAGGTGTTTAACATTTTGGATTACATTCCGAATGAATATTTTCAGGCCAACTTTACCGATCACAGAAATCGTTTAGTACGTCTTTGTCCCCTGCTCCTTTTTCATCTTTATGGCTAGTTATGTTTTATTTTTGCCTTCCAGCCTCCCAGTTTTAGCTTATAACTGGTTGTTATTATTATTTAATTGAATCTTGTACTATTAACTTTTTAATAAGGAAATCGTGGGGGGGGGCCGGGCACGGTGGCTCAAGCCTGTAATCCCAGCACTTTGGGAGGCCGAGGCGGGCGGATCACGAGGTCAAGAGATCGAGACCATCCTGGTCAACATGGTGAAACCCCGTCTCTACTAAAAAATACAAAAAACAATTAGCTGGGCATGGTGGCGTGTGCCTGTAGTCCCAGCTACCCGGGAGGCTGAGGCAGGAGGATTGCTTGAACCCGGGAGGCGGAAGTTACAGTGAGCCAAGATTGCGCCACTGCACTCCAGCCTGGCACCTGGCAACAGAGCAAGACTCTGTCTCAAAAAAAAAAAAAAAAAAAAAGGAAATCGTTTTATCCATATTTGTTGTACATATTATCATGTTAGAACTTTTCTGTCATCATTTTATACAAGTTTTTGGTAGTATGCTTTTAAAAATTTTTGTATTTATTTTTTATATTTTGGTGAAATTGTGTTTTATTTATTTTGTTATATTTATCTTGAATAATACATTCATCAAGTCTTTTTACTGACTTTTAAAAAAGATTTATCAGGAATAACTAAACCTCTTTTCTCTCAACTTTGAGTCAAGTGTAATTTTATTTATATATGTACATATGAACACATATATAAAACTGCAGACGAATTTAGAGCATATGCATGTGTTTGTGGTTTTTTGTATTTATTGCCTATATAAGAGCAGAAGATGACAGTGAAATGTCATGGGATTGGGAAATAGAAATTGAGATTCATTACATTTGCTTATTATTAATATAGTTGATAGGACTATCCATAAAATGTTTCTTTAATGAGCAAGGAGAGACCACCATCAATTTATAGCAGCTTTCAGTACCAATAATGATTTATTCTAATAAATATGTATAAGATATGTATGGTTGATATCAATGGTTCACAAAATACAGAAAATTATTTATATGTAGATTTGGTTGATCATGTAAAATGTTGATTCATTTTTACCTTCCAAAATAAATTATTGATAAACATTCTGAACTTATGAATGTATTTTCTATTTTATTTTTAAAGAGTATACATAATCTAGTCCAATCTTCTTTTAATACTAATTGTATTTAAAACTCTTAAGTGTAATTAGCATGAGATTATAACTTTTATAAATAAAACCACACTAACATTTTAGGTAAGAAAAAATGATTTCACAAAGTGTAAATGTGTATCTAATTTAAATAAAATAATTTATATTATTAAACTTATAGAAAATAGTGCTACAAATGTACTATGCAAAGTATTTGCTTCATAACACAGTAAAAGTATGACCATTCTAAACACATTTAAGAATATTAAAAATGTAACCTTGAAGAAAACACAGTATGGTAAGCTTTCTTAAAAATATAGTCAGTAATATCTGTTGTTTCCTCTATGCTATTTTTTAATGATTTAAAAGGTCAGTTTATCAGGGGCCCATAAAATTTCATGGAATTTGGTGTTTCAAAGATTTGATAGTGTTTTTTTTTTTTTCTTATTGAGCATGGCTATGTAAAATCTAAAATGACAAGGTATTTTGTCTCTGAATAAAATTATTTATTGTAAGTACTTTTCTCTGTTTTTGACATCTCTCTGCCTGACAGAAAAATCCACTCTACAGAAGTAATGGAAATAAACATTGCTTCCAGAAAAATAATTATAAGCCATGGTTTAAATATAAACGCCAGGTTTGAGTTGAAAAAAGAAACAAATCTAAAGTGACCTTTAAAATAAGATTCAAATTCTTTTAATATAACTAAAACACACAAAAAATTTTTCTCACTAATTTTAAGTACTGTTTTAATTTGTTAACGTTTTTAATTCATCAAAGGAGATAATTTATTTAATGAAAGGAGATAGTAGATACTGAGAAGATAAAGACCTTGGAAGTTTATAAGGTCTGCAATTATTTCATTTTCTTGAAAACTGTAATGTCATATCTCTAAAGGAAAAGAATAGCTCAGTACTCTATGTTTATTTAAAACAAGCATTTCATCAAATAAAAATGTCTCTATCATTTATTCCAATTCTTTTGAAGTTGAAGAAATTATTTATTTACAGTGAAAATATTAATAATAGGTAAAGCAACATTTTAAGTGTAATGATCATATTATAAATTTGTATAACTTATGTAAAGTAACAAATAATTAAACTAAAAAGTGTTTAGAAGTCATGATGGCTGTGGATTCAGATTATATCCCCTCAGAAAATGCCAAATTATGACTTTTCATTAAAGTCACATTTGGATTCATGTAAGTATTTTCACATTGGAAGTTAAGTCACTTTCTTGTAAACTGAGAAAGATGTCTGCATATTTCTGTATCCTCTTCATGAGCAGCTCTGCCCTTGGTGCTGAGTGCTGCATAACAACAGTCTCCCTTTTTAGCAGGTCATTTGCCCAATTTTGTGGCTTAGAGCAAGAGTCTCATTATTATATTACTTAAGTGTGGTTTATATCCTGTCATATCGTCTTTGCTTCCCCTTGAAATCAGAGCTGCGGAAATTGTGGTCTGAACCTTGGGGAGACAGGGGACAGCATTTGTGGCAAAGGAGCAACTTATTTAAAAAGAAGAAAAGATGTTCCTTTGTCCTTCAGGAAGATATACTTTGAAGTACTGCAAGCAATGTTAAAAAAAAAAAAAAAAATTCTCCGGGCTTGGTGGCTCATGCTTGTAATCCTAGCACTTTGGGAGGCTGAGATGGGCAGATTGCCGGAGCTCAGGAGTTTGAGACCAGCCTGGGCAACACGGTGAAACCCCATCTCCATTAAATAAAAAAAAAAATAAAAAAATTTTGCCGGGACTTGCGGCATGTGCCTGAGTCCCAGCTACTCAGGAGGCTGAGGGAGGAGACTCGCTTGAACCAGGGAGGCGGAGTTTGTAGTGAGCCGAGACTGTGTCACTGAATTCCAATCTGGTTGACAGAGTGACTGAATGTGTCCCCCACATAGAACTGGCCAGCTCAGGTGTGAGTTCCCCAATGCTTTCATGGTCCTAGGTACCCATCACATTACCTAAATGCCCTACAGAACTTCTCTGCAAGTATTAATCAGAATGAATTCTTTGTAAAATAGCCTATAACACTCCTTTATCCTTAACAACAAACTCTACCATAAGCAGGGAGGGAGATATTAATATGCATTATATGACTATAAGAGATAAAGAAATGAGTATAAGCTCAGTCTACAGCTTATGATGACTCAGCATTCTCTTATAAGTGGTAGAAATACATTTATCATATTCATTGAATGGCATCTGAAAAACAGGCATGGGTAATGAGTTTTAAAAATGTTTTCACCACATTACACAGCTATAACATTTCTTCATATCCTTACCCTTTCTTTCATTCACTATCAAGGCATTCTATAATCACTGCCTGCCTTCTCCACTCACTCACCCCCTAATTCTGTTTCACTCACCCCTCTCACCCTGTGGACACTTCTGATTATCAAGACACTAAAGGTTTTTCCTGAATTTTCTTTCTTTTTCTTGTTGCAGGGAGCAGTTGACAACAATGTACCCACACTTGCTTGAAATGCCAGCTTTCTCCTGCCAGTCTCTTCCACAATGCTTTAGTTGAGATTGCTTCTTTAACAGACTCTTCCAAGATTCTTCTGTTGGGTTAATTTCCCGTTGCCAATTCCTAATAATAAAACTACCTTAAAGCTTGCCACTTTGTTTTATATATATAGCTTTATATATATAAAACAAAGTGGCAAGATAAAATATATATATAATATATATATATGTCAATTCTTTATTCACTCTCCCAAAGAATATACAAACTATGATTTAATTTTTTTCAGTTCCTTTTGAATAAATATCCAAAATGCTTCTCTAATGCTTGCTTCTGTTATGATTTTGAGCCATGTCTCAAATGTGTCTCCATTTTTTTTCTTTTTTAACTGAAGAAGTGGCTTAGGGAGGAAATGTGGTAGCAAAAAATATGTTACACTCACCTGTGGAACTTTTCAAATCAAATTTGAAATGTATAAAACTGAGTTATAGGCACTTTTGTAAGATTCAGCATGAACTTGTCACCTCTGGTTTTCTCAGATACTTAAAAGAAGTACAAATGGCTTTATTAGAAGAACAGATGAGATTTAAGGGTTCCTATAGTGAATTCCATTAACTGAATTTAAACACTGCTTGCTAAAAGTTCTATTTCTCTATTGCGAACAGTATTAAACATGAGACTATTCCATTACACTTTCTCTTTTTCTCTAAAAATATCACTTTTCTGTATACCTTCAGAATATGATCCATGTTTCTAACAGTGTGACCCTTCTAAATCATTCACACATTTCCATGAATATCTCCTGTTGTTACCTAACCATTTATTTTTACTGAATGAAGACTTTCCATTACCACAGACATTTGACTTCACTATCATTAAACTAAAGAATTTTTCCTCACATATCAGAACTAGCAGTGAACCCTGCATATAGAATAGTTCTTTTTTTGTTTTTGTTTTTTAATTTTTCTTTTAAGTCTGATTACAACTAGATATCTTGTAACATATACCCTAGGTAATAGCTGTCACTTTTACCTTTTTTTATGTTACAGTGATTTTTCATTCTTGCTTTTGTAATTACATGGCTTAAAATCCCCCAACACCAGGGTTCCAGAAAGCTGATTACTCTTACTTGAGAAAAGGAAATCATTTTCCAGCTCCTTGGGTGAATATAAATCAAACAGTGCTCTGGTTTTAAAGCTCTCTTGGCTTTTTTTTCTCTCTCCCTTTTAAACTGCTTGCCTTTTGTCTGTCTTGTTACAGGTCACCTTCTGCAATCAGATGTTTCATTTTCCAGAAATAAACTCCTTATTACTCAAATACTGATTCATTTTCATCTTGTTAACCTTTAAGTCTAAATTCTTTTATATCAAGTGTTTCTTTACATAACATTGTTATTTTTAAAAATAGCTTTCTTTCCTGAATATATACCAGGATCACCTAGAAATCTTTAAGATAGATAGATAGATAGATAGATAGATAGACAGACTGATTCCTGGACAATACCCTTGGATTGTATTGAGACCCAGCAATCTATTTCTAGAAAGCTTGGCCAGTGATATCAAATAAGAATCTGTCATAGTTCTAGGAACTTGGATCTATAAAGTAAAGCTAGAGTAGAAAGTTGGTTTCCAATACATTATCAATTTGAAGTGCTGAAAAAGACCAACCAATACTATATAAGATGCAGTATTTGACAATCAATAGTAGCAAAAACAATTATATTTAGAACAATGCCTTTTCTCAGTTTCTCAGCCTTTAATTTTGCAACTACTGCTACACGCAAAATTGACATCTCTCCACACTCAGCTCTCTCCCCTAGGTGAGATCTATCTAGGTTTGACGCAGGCAATATCTAAACATCTCTGGAAATTTCTGCAGGTGACATTTACCCTTCACTTGTAGGGCTCCTTGAACACTCAGTTATCTCTATCGAATTGCTGCTAGAATCGGTATTCTAGTGCTGACATTGAGATTTTCTGTTGGTTTTACAATTTTTAGCTCATTCTAAAAACTTACACTCTAATAATGGTGGCCTCACTTTTAATTTAATTGTAGGCTTATTTAAAAAGCATGTGTTCCAACTTGAGATTTTCTGTTTCAACTTTGATCCACATTCTGTTTCTGGTCTAATATATACCTAAGTCTTTAATACCACTTCAAAGTTTGAATCTTTTATTTCCCTGTGCAATTTTCCATCCTCAATCTTTATTTCTAATAATAACCTGCCACTGTGACCAGTTGTTATGTTTTTGTCTATAAATGTTCTGTCTGCCTGGGCTTAGAAAGTGATTTGAAACAAATGTCTTATATGGGACCCTCACAATGAACACTGTCTAAACTGCCATTAGTTAAGGCAAACTCTTTGGCATTCTACCTGGCCTACTTGAAATAACCTCTGCTGAGAGTCAGCTCTGGCCAACAAATACTGTCTTTGACCAGAAGATAATGTTAATAATATTTACTCTTTTTTTTCTGGAAGTAAACTATGATGCTAATTAGCTAGGCATGGTGATACATGCCTGTAATCACAGCTACTCGGGAAGCTGAGGCAGGAGAACTGCTTGAACCCAGGAGGTGGAGGTTGCAGTGAGCTGAGATCATGCCATTGCACTCCAGCCTGCACACACACAACAACAACAACTATGATGCTTTTTATTGACAACTGTGAATACATTAAGAAAACTTGAATGCAATATATATTATTTGTTTTGCACACTAACATAGCCTTATGAAGAACATGTTCCTAAAGGCTCCAAATTAAGTAGTTCTTAATCTAGATTATGAGATCCCTTAGGGAATGCAAATTGAGTGTATAGATCAATGGTAATATAGAGGGATCAGCTATATACCAATCTCACATCGAAAAGAAAAATACAATTCAGGGCAGTTTAGTAGCAGGCATAAATGGCAACAATTTATTCCCTCATGAAATTATTAATAAAGTTGCCCTTGCTTAGTTACCATATACACATCCTCATTTTTAATGGGCTAAGTTTGTAACAGATACACACTGTGATAATGTAGGGTTGAGGCTGTGACTAGGCTTTTAAGGGGTTATATGACTGCACAACCAATGGCTTCATTAACTTTATTGCCATGTATTTCATATGCATATATTCACTTTTCATCTGAAATGTAAAAGAACACTGAATTTAAGCAATTACATCTCTCATAAAGACATTTAAAATGCTTTTTTTTTTGGTAAAATCACTAAGGCAAATTGACTTGCTGCTCAGCAACAAAGATTTAATACTTAATTAAATAACAGATGGCAGGCAATCATTTCAAAGGAGAAGGACATGAGTAATAGTATAAAGATAATTGATTGCATGGATCTGAGCCTTTGATATCGTCATGGAAAACATTAATCATCTAAGATTTTTTATAAAATATATTTTCTGTTATGGTTCTATGTTGTGTTATAAAGCTGATAGAAACTGAACAAGTAAACAGAACTCTTGTGAGAGTATGATACCTTTAACTCTATAGCTCAGAGATACAGTAAAATATAAAGATATCAACATTAGCCAAATAATTTCTTACATGAATGTAGGCAGGCCTTTGAGTGGAAATGTCACTATTCTCAAGCAGCATCATATTTATGCCTAGTTATGGTTTAAGGGAAGTGGAATGCTACTGATTATGTACAGCCATTTCCAAATCTCATGTTAAGGAGCCCTGTATATGTATTTATACCATGGAAATGGATCATGCTATGAAATAGTACACACACACACACACACACACACACGCACACATGCGCGCACACACATAATTTTAAAAGACCATTTGCTAAACATTTACCATGACACTATGTAAGGTAAGTAAGATGAGGTGTACAGAGTAAGGATTTCCTGACCTCCATAAAAATGTGAACAAAGGATTAAAATTTTGCTCACTGTCTCCAAGCATTCATATGATATTCTCACTGATTTGGCTCCTTGGAGATCTGAGAACAAGTTGGTGGAATGTGAAATGGGTTAGCCACTTCTCGTTGCCTTCAGTTGGTACTATGAGGGAGCTGATTTCTAGTCCCAGCTAGTGCACTTGACCATGTGTAAGAAACACACAGCAAGTAGATGACTTTGCTAGAGGAAGCCCATTCTTCCTGTATTCAAATGACTAGAAAAAGTGTTGGATCAGATACCTGCTCAATTAAAGAAGCTAAATTGTGTCTTAAAGGCAGTGCGTTGATTAGCAAAGTGTAGCATGTTAGATATTAAAGTATAGATCACCAAGGGTTCCAGAGGAATCTGAGAATCCTAACTTAACTTCCAAAACATCCCTAGTTGTATTCTTCATGCCTGAAGATTCTAGATAGTCATTGTAATGAGGGGTCTGTAATATATTGAAAATTGAAGGATAGCTCCTCAAGTGTCCTGGTCGATTTTATCAATTACTTTGTTTTTTTGTTTTTGTTTTTGTTTTTTTGAGGTCATAAAATGGAAAGCTGATATAATTATGACTTAAGAGCAAAGTTGGATACAACTTTTTGCATTAGTAAATGTCAAAAATATTTCTCAAAATGAAATTGGCAGCCAGACAAGTTAACTTGAGGGGACACATATTGGTAAGGAAGTTCTAAACCAGGAACATATGAAACAAGGTATTTTAACAATTAACGCCTTGTTTGAGTTCAAGTGCTTGGCCTAATATGAAGTAAAATGCAGAGGTAAAAGACTAAATCTAAATATTATAATTCAAGTCTCTGTCAGAGGCAATTAAGTAGAAGCACGTTATTGAAATAGGATATTTCATGATTGTTTAACTCCATGAAATATTTTGGCTTGATTCCTCGTGTTAGTCTATTCAAACATTAGTCTTCAAGTCTTTTCAATATCTCTCTCTTTCATCCATCTTTCTTTACCTACTATTATTTGCCGATGTGATTATTCTGTCTTTTTCTTCAACCTATTTGATGTTAAAGAATATTTTATAAAGACTTCAGCTAAAAAAGTTAAATATTCCTTGAAAATTAAAATCTTTTAAGTCAAAGAATACCTTTCATCTCAGTAGTGGTGACCATAACTGAGGGAGGTATGCTTACCTGCCAGTGTGCAAATGGTTTCCATTACACCAATTCACAATCCTAACCTATGTTCATTAATAGGGCTGCTGGCTCAACCTCTGTGCTTATATTTTTTTTTTAAATTACTTCTTTATATGTAATTTAGAAAGTAAAAGTATATGTTTGTAAACACACATGATGTATATGTTTCATCATATATGAAAGTAAACATATATGATTTTTTAAAAATCAGTGAATGAGCCTATAAAATAGTGAGAGTAATAGCAAAACTAATTCAGAAAATAGTCTCTTTACAGTTTGATTCTGTCTCTGTATTTCAGAGTGTTAATAAGATTGAGGGTCAATTTGACTTTTCCAAGGTTTATTGCTTTCAGAAGTCAGTGAGTTTCTTTTCTAAATCTAATTTTCTGAGTGATAAATTGATGAGTAGTCCATGTACTTCTTCAGCATCTTGTTGACGGTCTTTATACAGATTCAATATTTAATGAGAAATCAGTACTTCCAAGGTACATGTTCTTTTACTCCCTTCACTTAGGGGTCTGGGTGGCTCCCAAATCACAAATATCACCAAAACCACAATCTCCATCATCACTCAACCAACGGGAACCTCCTGAGTGCCTGCTTCATGCTCAGCACTGTGAACATTGCTTTGAAAAACAAAGGCACAAAAGAGAATACAAAGTGATTTTATGTTCTTGAGAGGAGAGTTATCGACATAGAAAAGGCTGATGAGGAGTACAATGTGATTGGTGTTTTACAGTCAGGGAATTTTAGAATTTTTGATCTACTTCCAACAAGCTGGTTACTCAAACTCCCCAATTAATGAAGTCAGACTTGCCAGTTGGTACTGGAGAATTAAATGATATACTGCATTTAATTATGTAAATTGGTGCCTGATATATTTTAGGTGCCTGCTTAATGGTGAGGTGATAATAAATAATTTGATTAACTAATGTAAACATATGTTGTAAAGACCACTACATGCTGAGAGAAAAACATAGCTCCTATATCTGAACCTACCATTTATGGGTTTGCTTATTGTTGTCATCGGTGAGTTATTTAGCGTCTTAGATTCCCAATATCCCTACCTGTAAAGTGAGAAAGAGGGGTAATTAGTTGATCTTTAATGTTCTATTATGAATGTATATGCACAGATTTTGAATTGAATTTCAAGTCATTCTAGTCTTTGTAGTTCACCATAGCCCCAGCTCTCAAGGAGAAGCCCTGTCCTCTGTGTTAACTGTCCAGAAGTGATGAAAATTTCTGGTGGCTGATGTGTGGAATCTGCATATGCCTTTTTAACATTAATTTTCAAGGCAGTTTTTCAGACCAAAGTGTTCTGGCTCCTGTTGTTCTACTTTGTCTTTTAAGAATATGCCCAAGAGGTCATACATGCTTCATTTTTTCTCTTTTTAAATATCACTGTGTGGTATTATAACACAGAGTATCCCTCTTCTCCTGAATGTCACAACTGAAAATAGAAGAAGAAAGAATTCTGCCAGGTTCCCCCTCTCTCAGTTTCTTAGATCTTATCTGTTTGTTTATTTTGATGTAATTAATAAAAATAATTGAAGAAGCAGGAGATGAAAATGACTAAAAGCATGAAATTATAAAGCTCAAATTGGTAACTTCGACATGCCTATATGTTATTGAAAGCCTTTGGATTCTGTTTGTTTATACTTAAGCTGAAGCTCACTAAATTGTCAGTTTTCTTTTTCTTCGCCTGACTTTCTCTAGAATATGTTAACCTCTTAGTTAGTTTCAAAGAATTAAATTAAGGTCTTCAATTACAAAGATTTAATGTGTATGAATAAGGAAAGGAGGCACAATTCATGGCCAAATGCAAAATTTTACTTAGATTTTCAAATTTAATTCTTTTTAAAATTCTTTATTAAGTCAGAGTTTAACCTGATACTGGCACACTTTTTTCGATCCATAGAGTACAATCTTGAAGTTTGCTAGTGAAAACATCCATATTTGTACTGCTCACCACATTCTCAGAGAAATTAAAAAAAAAAGACACAGGAAAAGAAGTCAAGTATGGTTTAGTTAAAGTTAAATGGTTGTTTTGAAATATTCATAATGACTTTTTTTGTCAATGGAAAACGTGAGCTTTTGTTAATATTCTCTTTTCAAAATATTCTAACATATATTTGACTCATTTAATATTACTATTTTGTATCACTTTCTTAATTAATTGCTTATTTTCCACTACAACAACTATTGTTACTCATGAGCATTTACTAATAGATGCAAAGCTCTATGGTGATCATTTCATTCGTGTTTTCTCATTTAACTTTCACATCATCCACCTAGGACACGTACTATTATTATCTCACTTTTAGTCTGCTGCAACATTTCTAGTGATCTTTTCCACCAGCCTACAGAATTTGTGTGCTAGGTATACAAAAATCAATTTCCAGCAATCAAATACTTAAACTAAATAGATTCAAAAGAGAAAGTATAATCAATCTATCTCAAATAGAGTAAGTGGACTAATAAACATATCATCAGAGATGCTTCTAAGACTCTTTAACATTCTTCTTTACTTCAGAATGCCAGCTTTATTGGGAATTAACATTCAAACATGAGGCATATATTGCCTCCAAAAACAATAAAGCTGGTATGGCTTTCAGTTAAGCATCCATGATGTGCTTCATTAAATATATTTCATCTTACTGTCAGATTTTTTAATATGTCTCTGAGCACACTTCATAATTTTTGAAAGATATTACAAACTATTTCCTATAAAGCATGCTTTCTTTGCATAATAAGAATGATGATGCATTTTTATGACTTTATGTATATTAATCAAGAGCTTTTTTATAATGGAATTTTCTCTGTTCCTAATTCTGTTTCACATATGCTAAGAGAATGACAATTTGAAGTCAACTTCTAACACTAACTTTAAACACAAAATATCTTAAGTGCATAAATATATTAGCAACTTTTTTATATTGTAGTAGAAAAGCTATTGAACTTAGTGGAGAAATAAAGACTTTCTCCCTCAATGTATTAGGAAAAGTTTGGCTTCATTAAATTTAGTAATGAACTGTTACATGTTGAAAAAATCCTCTAAGTGTTAAAAAAGAAAAGCTACAAGTGTTCCTAAAATGTGTAAGAAAGGAAACATTCTAGATATCTTATGAAGATTACTATTAGTTAAATATAATCATAATATTGAGGTAAGACTTACTGACTATATTTTCATATCTGTGTAGACTCTGCCTAAAAGCTTGAACATATTATAGATATTTAACTAAACATTTTACTTTCTGCTCCATTTCACCTATAGTCCTAAGGAAGCAGAAACATTAAAGACCTGCTCAGGTCAGGAAATGTTTGTCAGCCTATCGGAACTGTCACCTGCTCCCTGTTACAACTCCCTGTACTCTCTGAGAGCAATAGGTTTGCTTATTTTCTCTTTCTAAATCCACATGAGATAAGAAAACAAAACAAAACAAGACAGAGTCTTTGGAGTCAGAAAGGTTTCATGCAAAATTGATTATAGTCAATTTTAATTGTCACTTAAGCAATTTTCAAATCTGTCCCCCTTCTTCAACTGGTATTATTGCTTGTTTGTTCATTGTTTATCCAACAGATATGATTATCATCTTTCTTATAGTCAGTAATTCCAGGTTTGCGCCAGAGCCTGGAAGCCATAACAAGCAAGTGTGAGAAGTAATTGAAGGGAAGAATAAAATTACATTCTTCTAGCTCCAGGTTCATGGTGGCTAATAAGAGAATTTGACATTTTTACTTATCTAGCATCTACCTTTTACACCAAATGTCTCTCTGAGTTGACAAAAATACAAATAAACGCGCCATTCATATACCATTTCAAAGTAAATCAAGCACGTTAACAAATACCATGAAATGCAGAAAACATTTTAATAACATTATTAGGAAAAAGGTGGAGAATATTTTGAGTTTGGGCTATAGAATTAATACTGCTTAAAAATTTTCCTCTCCATTTGAATGGGCCAGATTTTATTTTAATGATGTTTTTCTCTTTTTAATATTTTCATATAAGCAACTACTACAGAATAAACTCTTAAAAACAACATAACCATCTCTCTTTATTTTATTTTACTTTTTTCCCAATAAGTCTTTTTTACTCCTAACACAACCATTTTATAATTAAAATTAGTTACTCCTTTTTTTAACTGAAAAAAAAAACTAACTTAGCTGTTTACAAACAAGTTTTTATATTTAAATTAATTTTAGTCATTTAAATATAATTTGCAAAAGGAGAAGCAAGAACATTGAAATAGTAATGCCTGGTAAGAAATGAATGGCAATTTTATTTCAAACAAATCTACAAGATATTAGTGTTTACGTTTTGTTACTTTCTGATCTATACAACATTCATTACATTTTTGTTTTCCAACATTATACAGATAGGTTTTCACAGCAGCTTTCTACAGTGGGAGTGTCTTGGGAATATAATTGTTCATTATTTATCCCTAGATTTTCATTTAGGCACAGATTTTATTCTTACATGCCCCTGAGGATTACTCTCATTAGCTCTGAGTTCATTTTTTAACGAATATGGCAGGAAACCAGCAGGTAAAATCTTAAAATTGCTATGGCAGTGCATTTCCTTGGTCTTTCAAGGTTTATATTTTCTAAAGGAGGCTGAATACCAAGAGTGACATTCACACTGATTTCAGATCACTTTTGTTAGTCTTCAGAAAGAAGACAGATTTACCATGTGTGGGCAGTTGTTCCTTATGTTTCCACAATAAACCCTTAAAGAGTAGGATGGGTATTTTTAACACCATCCAACCCAGTTTGAATGAATGCCTTCTTTCAGTATGTTTACTGCAGAAAATAGCCCCAATATACACAAAGTGCTTTCAGAATTCCTCCCTGCTCTATTTTGTATAAGGATGTGGAAGACCAGGTCCAAGACTCAGTTATTTTATCAAAGAACAGTGTGACTGTGAACAAAAGGGTCAGCCTGCATATTTTACTTTCTCATTGGAAAAAAAAGTAGAAAGGATGATATCTCTAAGGTCACTTCCAATCTTACATTTCGAGACTTTTAGCTGGAAAGATTTGAATATGAGAAGCTTCTTTTCCGTCTCTTCCAAACCTTATCTTATTATCAACAGACTGTTGAATTGAATAGGATAAAGAAATTTATGAAATTTTTATGTCGAAGAGGGATATAATGGCACTCCCCTTTCCTTTGGTGTTGGTAGGTGGCAGTGATGAAATATATAAATACCATCTTAGGGCTTTATACCACCAACTGATCAAAATCAGTCCCTCGACTCCTCTCCTATTGTCTCCATGAGTCACTGCCCATATTAGAGTCTCATGTAAGAATTAGTCACTGTGAGACATTCAAAGGATGTTAGAAAATGTAACTATAGTAAGCACTGATACATGAATGTATACATGGGGTATTATATTTCCCTTATAAATGTAATGTGATTAATTGTTGAAAGGCATAAAAAAGGATTTAGGTCTCAGGAAAAGAAATTGTGCCATTTTATAATAAACTTCTGAATCCTAGACGAACACTTCATGTAATTATTGATATGTGTTAGCAATCCAACTAAACAATATTTTTGTAATTTCCAATTTGCATTCTACAAAAGACTAAACTCTACCTGTATGTATTACAATGTCTACATTTTAAAGTTAAACAAAAGGAGGGAGAAGATGCACGAGGATTTTACTTGCAGACAGGAGTGGTAGATAAAAACTTAGAGGTGACAGGGATGAGAGAAAAAAATGAACATTGGATATTGTGAGAGAGCAAAGAAATGGGAAGGAGAAAAAAACCACACAAGATGGAGGGCATGAAGTAGGGAATCGTAGTAAATTACAGAAATGGCTAAAAGCAAAGTAAATCGTCTGTGAGCTATAAGCTATTCATAAGGATCTGTTATTAAATTTATTTCCCTTCCTTGACTCTGAAACGAATTCTCCTGCTGGGTCAATTTATTATGTATTTTGTCTTGTCAATTTTTAATCTAGGCATCTAGTAATTCTAATTACAATGATGTTATGCCTCTCCCCCACCTCTCCAATGAACATTCAAAGATGTAAAGGTATATGTTTATAACCAAATGCTGTTCAGTTATTTCAGTAATCTAAGTACAAATTTAAAACACATATAATGGTGGCTGATTTTACAGTATATGAAAATGAAAACATATATGAAACTCAGGGCACAACAATAAATACCAAGTGTGTGGGTGATTTAATGAATAAATAAAGCATATCTACATGACAATCAATAGACAGAGCAAAATTAATAGCCAGATTCTTAAGATTAACTCTTCATGCTTTTCTATAACGTTGTGTGAACTTGTTAATAATGAATACTGAAATAAATTACCTGCATTTATCACCCGCCCATGATTCATTAGTTTAACTCAGAGATTGACAAACTCAGCCTGTGGGCTCAGTCTATCCTGCCATCTGTTTTTGACAATTCTTTCTTCCACATCTGTAGTTTAGTCATCTTTAAGTGTACAATTAGCATCTGAACCACTTTTTATCTTGTCTTCTATTCTTTCACAGAAAACGACAGCAATTGAAATAAAATTTTGTTAAGAAAAAAATGACTAATAATAAGCTGTTTCTAAAAGTCCAGTGGAAATAAGTTCACTCTCTAGACCTTAAGGACATTTAGAAGTTAAAAAAAAAAAAAAAGATGCATTTATTTATTTTCCTTGGGTCAAAAATAACAGTAATCATACTAAAGAATCCATATGGTTAATGGTAAAAGACATAAAGAAGAACTGAGGCATCTGATGAAGTTCAAATCCCAACTCCCCCCACCATTTATAACTTTTTGCCTTTTCTTTTAAATCTATAAAATAGTGATTTTAATATTTTCCTCATAGATCATTGTGCATATTACATTAATATAGAAAAGGTACTTAGTATATAATCTAGTACATAGTGCACCCTCAGTAATATTATATATTATCCATCATCATATTGAAAGTCAACTATACTATAATATTTGATGATGACATTTGGACATTTATAATCAACTGCAATCTCAAATCAATGTTTGATGTTGCAGAATTAAAATGATGCTATTATTGCAACTATTTTGCCTTTGTAACACTTAGTGATGATTTTGTGTTTGATTTCTTACCAGGAAAATCAGTTAATTTCAGCTTAGTGGTTTCTTTCTCCTCTTAAATAAATATATTTAATAAAATTAAATCACAAAAAAGTAAAATCTCAACTTTGATATTAAACTTACTTCTCTAGATGAAAAATACAAAGAAATACATAAGAGTAACATCTTTCTTTTTCTCTAAGTCAATATCCTGACTTCCTATTCTGATTATATTAAGGAAGTAAAATATTCTACTTTGTTTCAATTTACAGCATTTTTGATAATATATTTTGTTTCCAGGACACATAAGTACACGATCTAACTCTCTAGATCAAGAACGAAAAATATACTCTGTTCCAGAATTATAGGTCTAAAAGGTCAAATTGTAAACCATTCATTCACACTGAAAATAGATGATAAAAGCCTTCAGTCTTGGGTGTACTTACCAGTGGAAAATACAGGGGAATTGGAGAAAAGGAGCTTATGTACTATATCAAAAGACAGGGGCTTTGAATGCAGCAGTTGAAGTTACTGTTGCCAGGTGATGATGGTGAGAATTCGAAAGATGCTGGCAAGTATGTCAGTTTTGCCTGTTTTCTTTCATTATGTATTCATTTCGTATACATAGATACTTTTCTGAAAGGACATATAAATAGAGAAGAATAGCAGTAAATAGTGTGTCCATTTTATGACACCCTATAATTTGCCAAAGCAGCAATTGTTTATTCTCTGTGAAGGTACAGACAACCTCCCTCTGTTTCCATTTCTTACTCAGGGGGGATGCTGTGGTGCGAGGGCTTGTACCAGAGCCTCACCTGACACACGCAGCTTCCCTGGAAAGGGCCCTGCCTGGCTCCGGCTGAGAACACTGCTGGTCTGCACACTGGGCTGGGAGTGCTGCTGCTTTTCAGTGCCCTCAGCATTTTCCCCAAACCCAACCATACTGGATTCTGGCTCTTCTTTAAACCATTTAAAAAATTATTCCATGGCTGCTGTTTAGATTTCAATTTGGTGACTCGACTCTCTCTTCTTTCAGATGCAACTGTCAGGTTGGGAAACTCCTTGACATCTTCAACCCTTGGCAGCTCTTGAAGTATCAGGAGTCCTATTTCATTTTAGACTTGTCTTTCTTTTCTTTCTTTCTTGTTTTCATTCATTCTTTCTTTTTTTCTTGAGGCTTCATTTTGTTCAAGGTCGCGATTATGTGATGCTTCAGACGTTTTCACACGATAGATAATGTGTTTCTCTTTGTTATAGGCAGGATCTGAAAATAAAACTTCAAAAAGTTATACACTAACGCCTTTAGGCTCTGCTGATGAAGACATTCTTCTTCATAGGGTCATAGGTTTAGCATGGAAGTACCGTTTTTAGGGATTGGAGACAGTACTGTACGTAATGTCTGCCAAACAGCATCACCACTGGTGTCCAAGATAACGCTTTTACAGGAAGGGGAGTTGGTAGCTGCACTAGCCATTACAGATTCATTTGGGTACTTGTTTTTCACCATTATTTCACCCTCTGAGAACATGTCAGCTGATTTTGCCATTTCCCTTAGAAGACAAATGTTCGTCCAGGTGGAGTAACCAGATCCCCCACTTAGGTTGCTTTTGTATCTCTGACATATTATTGTTCTCTGGACCTTGCAGTTAAGGAAAATCCAGCCTGATAAATTCAAATTCAGGATTGGTGAAAGACCTACTTTTTGCAGTGGTTCTAGATTTCCTGATTGTTTTTGTTGCCTAGGCTGCAGGGCAGTGGTTAGATCATATCTCACTGCAGCCTCAAACTCCCAGGCTCAAGGGATCCTTCTACTTCAGCCTCCTGAGTAGCTGACTCTACAGGCATGCACACCCATGCCCAGCTAATATTTTTATTTTTTATGGAGATGGAGCCTCACTATGTTGCCCAGGTAGTCTCAGACTCCTGGACTCAGATGATTTTCCCATCTCAGCCTCTCAAAATGCTGGGATTATATGTATGAGCCACCAAGCCTGGCCCCTGTCTATTTGTTCATAGTATTAACCATCTGATTTCAAACTACCTTCAGCATGAATGGACTAATGGTGTGAATGTTTATCTGATTTTGTATCAGATGATATAGTTCCGTCAGCCCTTTTACTGTCAAACTTTTGCTCATCACACTTTTTTCTTCTCATTATTGTGAGTTTTCTTTCTTGTGGAAGATAGCACATGGAATCCTTTTAGGGCTTCACTGTTTGAAAACCTTGCTAACAATTGGGTTGGTTATAATTATACTGGGACCATGTATTGAGCAAGCCTTTTGTGTAGAGTCAGGGTAAGAGGAGAATAGTCTTACAGATGAAGAGTTATCTCAGAAGATAAATTCTGAGGTGGGAAAGTTGAAGCTCCTAAGGCTCTATTTTCAGAATATATTTTCTGCTCTGTCACTCATGGTTCCAGAACAAACAGATAGTGTGTGGCTGCACAGCTATGTAAGACACATGCTTCTGAGGACTCTGATCATGTCACATTGGGCCCAGATAATCTGGGAACAAAGGGTTTGACATCTACTGACAACATAATGACCTAGTCTTCCAGCTCACATGGTCCCTCCAGGGAGCACAGGGTAGGCTGTGTGGGGATAGCCAGCAGCCAGCCTGTAGGCTGGTCTTGATTCTTTCTTGATATCTGATTTCTGCAAGATTCTTATCATCAGCCTCCCTTCTTTTCTCTACCCACTCCCACCTTTACGGGCAGTAGTCACCTTCAAGAATACTTTGTTCTCTCTCCTCCAAAAGCAGCACCTTTCCAAGACTGCAACCACTGACCTCATGCACTTCCTAAGCTCCTTCCCGCTGACTGCCTGTTGCCAGTGTTGAGCTCTGGTATGTGTCAGATGTACTGTGTCAGTTTCTACTCAGGGTAAGCTCTTTTCTTCCCAGGGAATACTTTGGTGGACATCATCTGGGCTCTAACACTGCTTGTGCTCTTTCATATACATTTGCTTTTGCATAGATCCTGCCAGTTTCTCTACACTGGCATGGGATATAGCACCTATGAGACTGGGGGACAGATGTTTCTACCTGTGGACCACTTGGAGTTCACTATTTTCACTATTATTCTGTAGGTAGAGATTATGGTCGATTTAATTGTTCTCCTGTCAGTAATACACAGCAGAGCCAATTATTGAAATCAGGTCTGTTTGAAGCAGAATGAAGAGCTCCCTTGTTTATCAGGCTGATTTTTTCAAGTAACTAAATGTGATGCTTCTGCTCATATTTTTTATGTTCAATTACAATAACTTTTTTGATATGATTTGAAGATTCTTTAAAATATTTGGTTTAGCGTACTTATGGTTCCTATTCTTCATTTTTCTAAATGATAAACATTGAACTGAATGGAAAGTTAGGGAGTAAATTTTTAATTAAGTGATGCTATTATTTAATATATTTATCATTTGTTTCCCTTTAAGATATTTTTCGTTGTATAATTATTGCCTTTAAATCTGGAAATCAGCAAACATTTTAGGAATCCTTTTCTTTCCTAAGCCTTTTATTGTTTACTGCAGTATTTTTAAGCTTTATCAATCAATTAATGAACCAAAAATTTCCATTAAGCATTCACCACAATAATGCCATCTGCATCAACATCCCACTACATCCCTTAAAATTTGGGATGAGTTTATTGGCCTAGAGATATTAATAATAATATGGTTTTGGGAGGGGAAATTGCTTCTCATAATTACCTCCATAACAGACCAACACTAGAATACCGTCTAGTGCATCAGCTGATATCAAAATAGCTGTGTGTTTTATTCTTTCTTAATAATTGATGCCAGGTTGATTGTTAAATTTTCCTCTAGCAAATTTTTCTTTACAGAGGCTTTATGATTTGAAAGCCATATAACAGAAACTCTTAATATTTTCTCATATGTACATTTTTTATTTTCAGAGTGATTCACGCACACACAACAGTTTTAGTACAATCAAAACTTCACAATTTCCATCATAAAGTATTACTAGCTAATCTTTGAATGTCTGAGGAACAGTAACTTTTTGTTTCATCTTCCAAACTTATGCATACAAAATTAATCTTGTTTTGTATGCTTAATTCAGTTATGCCTTTATGTATTTCAATTTATTATTATTTGTTCCAAATATTTGAACACAAGCACTTTTTTAGAACTGTGAGGTTCATTTATTTTCTCAACAAGGTTTATCTTATTCAAAGATGATATTGTCATTGCAATATAAGAGAAAATGATGATAATATATAGCATTTTTAATCAATGTAATCCAATTCAAAGTTTGAAATGTGACTGAAGCAGACTCCACGTTTTCTCCCTTGAAATCACACATTGAAACGTGTGTTGGCACAGGGATGGGAATACATGACAGCAGGTTTTCTATTTTGGTGGTGAATTTTAAGTAAAACTGGAATTGTCATAAGAAATATTAAGTTCATGAAAATTCAGAAAGTAATGGATACCTTTATCTCTCATTAATATTAATTAAAATTATATTTTAAATATTTGTTTTTATAATTTTGTTTGATTATAAAGTTTATAATTTATTGCAATGTATTAGAAAAATATATAAAATGCATTTACTATAAATTACAAAATGGTAAATTTCCCCCCAACTTAGCACCTTAAAACAACGATTTTATTTTCTTCATAATGTTTTGTTCCAGGAATTTGAAATGTGCTTGGCGGGGGAGTTCTGATTAGAAAGAATATCTCATATAGCTATAATCAGATGTTGCAGCAGTTCACTGAAGTTTCTACTTGGCTGAATGTTTAAGATCGTCCATTCAGTCCTGGCATTAGAGGCTGACTGGCTGCAGTAAGTTCAGTGGTGCTGCTGACCAGATCACCTCCGCTTTCCAGCATGGCAGTTTGAGGGTTGTCAAATTGCTTGCATGTTGGCTGCATTGACCTGAGCAAATGTATAATAACCAGACAGAAGCTACCTGGACTTAATTGGCCTAGCCTCAGAAACCATATAGCATTATTTCTTTCTTACTTAATTGGTGGAAAAAGTACACCAAGATTCAAGAAGAGAAAACATAGACCCTAGTCTTCAAGATATTGCTTTAAATATCTTTGGAAGAACAGTCTGGCATATTAAGTTCTATTGGTGTATTTTAATAGTAGTATTATGATTAAACCCATTGCCAGCTTTTTTTTAAAAAAAAATCGAGAGACAAACACTAATATGAGGTTTTTCTTTAAAATTGTATCTATACCTTGGTAGATCTGGAGAACATTGATATTCTGCTTTGCTGTATATGTTCACTGCTACCATGATTAATTCACTTTTTAAAAATTTTCAATATTTTATTTTTTATTAAATAATTTTACATATTCATGGGATACATATTTTGATATGTACAATGTATAGTGATCAGATAAGGGTAACTAGCATGTCAATCATCTCAAACATTTATTTTTATTTATTTTTTATTATACTTTAAGTTCTGGGGTACATGTGCAGATCCTGCAGGTTCGTTACATAGGTATACATGTGTCGTGGTGGTTTGCTGCATCCATTGCCCTGTTATCTACATTAGGTATTTCTCCTAATGCTATCCCTCCCCAGTCCCCCTACTCCTGCTATTCCTCCCCTAGCCCCCCACCCCCCAGGCCACAGAGTGTGATGTTCCCTTTTCTGTGTCTGTGTGTTCTCATTGTTCGACATCCACTCATGAGTGAGAACATGCAGTGTTTGGTTTTCTGTTGTTGTGTCAATTTGCTGAGAATGATGGTTTCCAGTTTCATCCATGTCCCTGCAAAGGACATGAACTCGTCCTTTTTTATGGATGCATAGTATCCCATGGTGTATATGTGCCACATTTTCTTTATCCAGTCTATCATCGATGGGCATTTGGATTGGTTCCAAGTCTTTGCTATTGTGAACAGTGAGCAAAAGATATAAACAGACACTTTTCAAAAGAAGACATTTATGCAGCCAACAAACATATAAAAAAAGCTCATCATCACTGGTCATTAGAGAAATGCAAATCAAAACCACATTGAGATACTACTTCACACCAGTTAGAATGGTGATCATTAAAAAATCAGGAGACAACAGATGCTGGAGAGGATGTGGAGAAATAGGAATACTTTTACACTATTGGTGGGAGTGTAAATTAATTCAGTTACTGTGGAAGACAGTGTGGCGAGTCCTCAAGATATAGAAATAGAAATTTCACATGACCTAGCAATCCCATTACTGGGTATATACCCAAAGGATTATAAATCATTCTATTATAAAGACACATGCACACATATGTTTATTGTGGCACTGTTCACAATAGCAAAGACTTAGTTCACTTTTAATGTGGCCATGATTTTCCCCATAAAGTTTGTGGCTTGGGTTACTGTCATGTATTTGTATCCCTTGCCGAAACTTTAACCATACAGATAGGTAAGTAAATACACCAGTCAACATAATACAGATTATTAGTTTTACTATAAAATAATGACTTATAATATTGCAAAGACATAGATGATTTGTGTTTAATTTGAATACATGATTGCTTCCAGAGGAGTTTTGGGATCAGAATAGACAGGAACAAAATGTTATCGAATTGCATCTTAATGTATATTGCTTTATTTAAAAAGCAGACAAAGTAAATATGACAAAATGTCAACCAGTATACATTCTGGGTTATGAGAATCTAGTTTATCTTCTTTTATATATTTTTAAAAATACTTAATATGATGTAGAATACTTATAATAGTTATGGATGTGTATAATAAAATATTCTTTAACATGTAGAATTTCACTTTTAAAATGAAAGGTATAATTTTAAATATATCTTATTTTCATTTTGTCTGCTTTTTAAATAAATATGTTGTGCATATTCTTTTATCTTAATCATTTCCATATATTTAAAATATGATATTAACAATTTAAACAAAATAAATGATATTAAATTTCAATTTAATTATATGAAAATATTGTACATATCTTTACAGATCATTTCTACCTAAATAATTGCAGGTACGACAATATTATTTTTCTGCATTTATCATTCCAACCTAAGCAGTCATGGCTTCTTGTATTTGAAAACATTTCTTTCCTCCAATCTGTAAGACTGCCAAAATCAGAAGAGAGCCAGACTAATGACAGCAACTAGACTCGTTGTGTCTGGAAGGCACTGATAATGCTCCATGCACATTCATGACATCTGTGTAGCTGAAAACAGTGATACTTAAATGAATCTTGGAATCATAAAAGTGTAACAAGCAATTTCCCATTTTTCTGCTGTGTGAAATGGTGCTACTTTGCCATGTCTACCTTGCATTAGTCTCTGAAATCAATATGCATGGAAAAAGCAGATCATTTTTAATAGGGTCACTTTATTAGCTTAAGAGCTAAAATGTTATCCTAACTGAATACTGATTTGTTCTCAAATATAATATAAATGACTTCCTCTAGAAGGATCATTTGGATCAATATTGAATCTGCCTTAGGGTCTTTTTGTAGAGGTAATAGGATAATGGTGAGAGGTGCCATGTGCTAAGAATTTTAACTGAGTTCATGTTAACTAACTAGTTCTTTAGAACCTAGAGGAAAATAGAACATGACCTAGAGAAGGCAGGGCAAAATAAAGTCTAATTCCAGTTTACGACAGTTTGTCAAATTAGACTTCGCCTAAAATGTTCACACAATCTTATTTTACAATCTTTGTGTACTTTTCCACATGAGTTTTTTGGTAATATAATGTTGTCATCTATAACCTGTTACATATTTTGGACCAAGTATTAAGATCAATTTTCTTAAAGAAAGAAAAGGGTTAGATTTTTGTTGTTGTTGTTGTTGACTTTGCAGTGAGTGTCTAGGTCTTCCATCATCTAATAATAATGGTGGACATTAAAGTGCTAATTATGTGCTAACTTTTAGTCCACAGTTCAACACATTAGGTAGACATTTTTGCCCACCCACTTTAAAAAAAATAGATTAGACAATTGTAACATATATCAAAGTACACAACTGTCAATTGTTGCAGCGTAAACTCAAACTGCATTCCAAATCTAAACTCTAGGAACTTAACTATTGCTTCACATCACCTCTCTAATTTAATCAAATCTCAAATCCCACAATTAGGCATTTATCTCTTTGTCTTCTCTTTCATTCTCATTTCTAAAGAGTCTATCCCATTACCTTCGTATTTCACTCCAAACCTTTTGACAGCCTTGTCTTCAATTCCAGTCCCAATCTCGCATCCTAGGTCTGATCTTACATCCTGGTGTCCAAATAGTATCATCACTTGGAAAACCTGCTGTTGTCTCAGAGTAAATACAATTCAGGTCAAACAGAGTTTTTGCCATCTGTAATATTGTTTATTTTTTTCTCTATCCATGTTTTTTATTTTTAGTAAAGCCACACAGTTTCAAAAATTTCTGCATGATTTCAAAATCGGTTAAGATGGAAAGCAATATGAAGAATTAACGTTGGGTTCATTGTTCAACTCTTGCTGTGATTGGACTCATCATACATGCCAGGCAAAGTTTCTGCTTGCATGGAGTGTAATACACTATAATCAGAGAAATGTATCTTAAACATTTAAATACACAAACAATTGCATAATTTAAACTTGCGATAATTGCTATGAGCAAAAAAATTATACATTTCTATTTAATAACATGATAAGGGGGAAATTTAAAATGAAAATCATACAATAAGGAATAATAAGAGGGTTTACAAGGAGGAGGCATCATACAAATCATCTCAAGGCAGTAATACATAAACTGAGACCAGAATAATGCCTACAAATATGATGAATTCTCTCTCTCTCTCTCTCTCTCTCTCTCTCTCCCGCCTGTGTGTGTGTGTGTGTGTGTGTGTGTGTGTGTGTGTGTGTTTAGTTGGAAAACATGGAAAGAGATTTGAAGAATAATTCCCTGGTATTTTCTCTGAACAATTAGTTTCATGTATAGTGGTGTCTTTCACTGAGCACCGAAAAAGAACATGATTTTTGTGTTGTAATATCAGGTAACAATAATTCTTTCTTGAGATGATTTTTTTCTCACATATGTTCCTATTGTTAAATTCTCATCTGGGGTCTCACCTTACGTACAAATCACTTCACTGCCACAGCCAACTCACTCTTAATTTTAATTTCTTCATCTGCCATTTCCACATCCCTAAACATGCAATTTGACATGATTTGACTTTCAGAATCTATGACAGATTTCTATTATTTTAAGAGTAGAATATATATTTTCATTCAGTGTTCTTAATCCACTGATACTATATGAACTGTGCCTTTATGACCTTAGGGTTTTATTTTTCCTTTGGTTATGAGGATGCCATTGCATATATTTTTCACTTACGAATGTATACCAAACTTAATCTCATTCCCCAGAGACTGACCCAGGTTTTTAGTACTGTAGAAGATTACATTTCCCCCTGCACTTCTTTTCTTAGTAACAGCATATCCATTCTTCAGGTTTCAGTTTACATATCCTTGAGACATTTTGCTTCATTCTGCCCAAACTAAATTATGCTCCCTTATGATACCTATATTTCTTTCACAGCAATCATTGTCATTTTAAATTATGCATTTATTTGCATGTTTGTGTATTTAAAGTCCATTTCCCAGGCTATAATTATATACCATGAGATAAAGGCCTTTCCAGTATCCAGCACATACTAAATACTCAATCATAGAAGAAAAGACTCAAGAAAGGTATAGTTTGTGGGCTCTTCATGCATATAACATGCTTATTCATATTTCTCCAAGTTTGATTATATAAATCCTTTTGACAGAAATGCTCTCCTCTCTATTTACTCATTTTATGTTCTATCCATTCTTTAAGATTCAAACCAAGTTTAGATGCTTCATCATGTCCAATACTATTTTAAATAAAATGTTTCTATACCAATTTCTATGGTATTTGTAACAATACTTTATAATTAAATAATCATTCATGCGATATTTTCCAGGGTTTTCTTGCCAACACTGTGAGTACTCAGTGATTGATGCACTGTATTTTCTACTTTTATATATCTCTCAAATCCAGATAACTACTTAAGATAAATAGTGCTGTTTAAGAAATGGCTCGAGTTTTAAATTTTGACTTCACCTAACATGTAATTTAAGATTTGAATAAAAAGTAGAAATTAGCCTGTCCAATTCAGGCGTCTACAAGAAAAGTAATTAAATACCCAACAATATAATGAGAAAAGTAAAAGGATAAATTACAAATGAAATCAACAAGGAGTGGAGAAGCACTCCACAACCAGCCTAGAAGTAAGGAGAGGGAAGAGTTACATTTACCACTCTTTAAAGTGGGAGCTGTGGTTCCAGCAATGGGAGAGACAACTGGTAGGAACTGTCATCTTCAAGAAAGAAATGAAACCACGGACATCCCTGACTCTAGCCAGCAAGAGATCAAGGGAAAAAAGACACCATTCTCATTCTTCTTTCCCTCCGCAACCTCCAGCTTATGTTTCTCGTTAGCTGAACCCAAACCAAAGACAGGGCAGACATCCCTTTGTTTTCATAATAGCCGGCAGCCCAGGAGATGAAGCAAAGTGAAGAAGACAGGTGAGCTGAAGGGACAAGGAGAATCTCCAGGACCATGATATTTCCAGTCTTCCTGCCATAACACAGAGGTCTGAATATACATTGGCAACAGCAAGACAGAAATGTTTCTCTCCTGTATAAGTCTCCAAAGGTTGTTAGTCCAGTGCTGGTAAGTTCCCTCTGTTCTTCTAAACATAAAGCTTCCCCTTCTGCACCCAAAGATCCTGCCAACAGTCTTTATCCTAGGCAACAGGAATGAGAAAAGCAAGCACACGGCTTTGAAGAGCTTGACATGAAAGGGGCACCTTTCACTTCTCGTGTGCCATTGTCCCAAACGAGGTCATCCATTGCACAAACGGCCCAGCTAAGCCTTGGCGATGTTCATTATGAAAGCAGAGAGAACTGATGCTGGTGTGAAACCATCAAAAGTGCTCCAGGCAGAAGAAAGAGCATATATGAAAGCACCAAGACATAAAGAAGCTTGTTTGGAAACATTTATGCCTGAAGGAGAATGATGATTACCAGTGTTTGTAAATACAAATACGTATAATCTTTTCCTGAGGTTTACATATTATGTCATATATTGTACACAGTATTTCTCTTAAAGTGCCTTGTCTTGGACAGTCAACTTGCTACATGAGCCAATAAAATGTATATGCTAAATATACAGATCGAGTTTATTGCTGCAATCAAATAAAACTCACAGCAAATTTAATAGGATATATTTCTAATGACATGCATAATTGTCTTTTTGCTACATGCTAATTATGTAGATATAAATGAAATGCCATTTCCATATAATATAATAGTAACTATAGTCACTTAAGTGGAAAACCAAATCACATACTTAATTCTCCAGGGTTTCTAACAGACATTTTCACTAGGAGTTTTTAATTCTTCTGTGCATCCTTGTAAGGCAAAGTGAACAGACACCGTTACCTGATTTTACCATCTTCTGGGGTAGTTTTATTTAACACTTTACTCTGAGATTCTCTGTGTTCATTTTATATTAGTGGCTGTCTCCTATACATATCATATCTCTATGGTATTATCACATTGCCCTGCCCTTTCATAAGGGCCAACAGTGAAGTTATGGTAGAGCAAGGATACACATTTAGAAAGAGGCAATACATTGTGAGGAAGTCAGTCCTAACTTCCTACTTTTATCTTTTACCCCTTCTTCAACTCCAAGTTCTAACAGTTCAAATTCAGTTATCCTTCTGAAGCCTCTCCTAAGGAACAGAATAATTACAGGATATTTTCTCAAATCTACCTGTACTAATTGTACTGGGTTTTACACGTCAAATGATAGACCAAGTCATTCCCTACTCAGAGACAAAATTCATAATATGCAATTTTTATAAAAATTAATAAATGTTAAAATAGAAGGGAAATGTACCATGCAATTGACAAAATTCGAGAGCTTTTTGAAAGGGGAGGGCATTAGGAAATGATCACTGAAACTTGGAGGGTGAGAGATTTTTTTTTTTTATTTTTGGAGTAAAAGGATCAAGAAGACACTTGAATTAATATTTTATGTTTATAATTAATTTTATATTATTATAAAACGTTTTATAATAATATAATTAATTAAAAATTAATTTTATATTATTATAAACGTTTATAATAATATAATAAATTAAAAATTAATTTTATATTATTATAAACGTTTATAATAATAAAAATAAATTAAAAAATTATTTTATATTAATATTTTGTAATTAATTTCTAAACTGCTTCCATTTGTCCTGATATGGACATTGATGCCTAGTTGTGTATACGAAATATCATTTTTATTGTTTTATGTTTCTTGGCCACATACACTTTTAAATGCTGAATGTCAAATATTCTTTATGAGTACAAAATAATCTTTAAAATTTGGATTGCATTTTATCAAATTGATTTCATCAGCAAGAAATAAGTGCCAGGCATTGTGCATTTACATGCTTTACTGCATATGCCTTATATGTGGCCATACAATTAGCTCATGACTACAATTGCTATATTTCAGTTTCCTAGGTAATCATAACTGATCACTCTATTTTAGTGTTTATATAAATATATTAGGTACATATGGGTGACTGCTAAGCTGTGTGGCTCTTGCATCTACCATCTTGTGTTTGCATCTGCCATCTTGAAAAACTTTTATATTTTCCCAAGTTAATATCTGTATCATCTTTCTTGCCGTTTTCTGTGTTCCTTTCAATGTTACAAACTCCAAAATATCTGACAAAGTTATAGGAATCTATTTAATATGTTTGAACAAATCACCTACTGTTAAAAATAATCACCTTTCCCTCATATTTCACAAAGTGCTTATTGTACCATTGTCTTCCTAAAGATTCTTTTTGTATAAACCTAGGAATGCTCATCACAGATGGTATATCTTCTGCCCTGAGTCCTAAGTGTTCCTTTTCATTAGATAATAATCATTTTAAATAAGAACATCCTCTTATATCAAGATGAAAAAGGCCACATGAGAATAAATCATTTTTGACTTTATATTTAAAGCTGGCTTTATTCTACCCTTCCTCCAACACATGAAAATATACTTCACTTGATAAATTAGCTGAATATTTTTAAGTGCTCAAGATAAAACTTCTATGTGTCCACTGGTTCTTGGCTTCCAAAACACATGTAAAGATGTTTTATTCTCTGTAATTAAATCAATTTATAATCATGAAGACTAAAAGGCCTAAATAATTTATACATATTATAAGTATTTAAGTTGTGCAATAAATGTAAGTTGATTAAGCATGGTAGAAGTTTCTTGGGAGTCTCAATTAAGGGTCCCAAATTTGAAGAAAGTATTACTGTGTGACATACTGACTGAAAACTATGTATCTGTATTAAATATATTCCCAATATTCAATATTTAATATGCAACTTCAAGGACAAAATTTCTTTATGACTTTAACAGGTAGTATACACATTTTTAGTTAATTTAGACTAAATCATACTCAGCATTTGAAGACTACATGTACCATGAAATGTAAAAAATACTCAAAAAATAACAAATTTAAAATTTTGGTACTGAATTTTCCCAAACTTCACTGAAGCTTGAACCTTATCTTCTAATTGTGTTAAAATAATCAGATTTCTTAAGTTCCAATGAAGATAAATTTATGCTAGTGCATCCTATGAATGTAAATGGAAAAATGGCATTTGGAATGTAGTGATTTGTAATATGATATATATGCACCTATTCATAATTAATGTTTGAGGTTCTCATCTTTAAGCAGCCTTTTCTCCTTTTTCCTGATAGAAGTCAATATTTCCTTCTTGGTGTTTCTCGACTGCTTTTAGAATGTTTCATATAGTTTTTAAAAAATTAATAATAAACATATAGTTTGAGAGAAAAAATATATTGTATTGCTGGATGAGAGACAGTATGATGTCCGGCACAATATTCAGGCCACATTAGTTACTTAGGAAAATTTAGCTGATAGACTATGTTCATTAAGTTTCATCCTTCTAGAATACAAGCAACAGAGTTAAGCTCATTGCAATTTCATTGTTAGTTGTTAGAAGAATTTGTTTTATGTCTCATACTTAGATGCATGTGTCACCAGTATTTCTTCGTGCTTTCAGAGGCACTGTCTGGTCTTTCAGGAACATCAATTTTAAAAAATATGGTCATAAGTGGAGAATTATAAAACATAGTAGCCTCAAATGTAAATATTTGACCTCATAGGGGTATAAAAGACAATTTATCACATAAGAAGGCAGTTTCCCTAGAACTGATATATTTCATCCACATATTGGTGGCTTGCAAACAGAGATGAAACCCGCTCTTTTAAGCATGGGAGATTACTGGGAACTTTGTTTGGATTTCTCCGACTGCTCTGATGTTTTCCAGGGCTTTATTTTTCCTGTTATATTGTATCCTTTGCCTTTATTAGAGTGTATGTGAATACACAGAAATAATTGTTGCAGTGAAAGTGGCAGAATTTTCGTGCAACAACTCCAGATTTAATTTGAATATGACTAATGCTTTGTTTGGAAGAAGTAAAGAGAAGAGCAGGGAGAATGAATCTTCTGTAATGCCAGGTTGCCTCTTGAGCCACCCCCTGATTTGAGGTTTTCCAAGCACTCTATGATCAATTAAGGAAAATGGGATGTAGAGATAATAAGTCCAGTATCAGGGGAGATAGTAAAATTGGTAAAGGACAAGATAAAAGCCAAGGGAAAATCACAAACCATTTGGTTCCTTGGCTGTAAAAAAAAAAAAAGGAAGAAAAAACTATGTTATTGAAAGTCTAAATAGAGCCAAATATGTTCAAAACTTTAAAAATCTGTCTACTTTAATTATGAACCAAGTTAGGAATTGAAATGTCCTGATGAAATATTGTAAAAGTATCAGAACTGATTCCACTTCTCATTACACAAAGCATTCTAAATATATGGGTTCTGAATAGGTAACTCTTGAGATTACAGGTTATTTTGCCAAAGAATTGACTCATAATGTGGACAGATATAGACAGCTCCCACAGTACTCTTATTGCAGAGAATTTTACATATTATTAACAAGGGCAAATTTCATTGGCTCTGCTCATGACTGAAAGAAGAGAGATGTTTAAGTTAACACACGATTCTCAAGTCTCAGTAGGCAACTACATTCACCACTGTGTGTTTGAGAGATGACACCCTTTATTCTATCCCTAATTTATTAATCTATATTAAAGGAGGAGTTAGATCAAAGTATAGGGAGAAAAACAATTGCTTTGGTCTTGCTGAATGGAAATTGTAATAGCCCCACTGATGCTGTAAATATTCTGATATACAAGTGTAAGCTACTTTGGATTGGTTATGTCAGTGATTCTCAACTGGGGCTGACTTTGCTCCTCAAGGGATACATGGTAATGTCTGGAAAGTGATTTAAATACTTTCTAAGTCGCTACAAAAACCTTCCAAATTAAAAATTAGGAAATCTCTCACCAAGATTAAACCCAGCGGTAGTTTTTAGAGGCTTTCTGAAAATGGAATGTAATAGGAGAACATGAATGATGTGGCTGCTGAGGTGCTGATGGTCACCATCAGAAAGTAGGTGCCTCCAAAGTAAATCTCATCTATCAACTCCTCTGACATTACAAGAGCCTCAATTGATTGGTTATATATACACAGCCTTGATAAGTTTAACAAATCTAGGAAAAAGAAAACTGAATATGCAGATTCTCCCGGGTAAAACCAGTGAAGTCGATACAGGGTGAAAGAGGGCTATCATTCTGAACGAAAGGGGAGGTCAAAGTCTCCTGGCACATCCCCCAGGTGTGAAAACACAGCCATCAACATGGGCGTGGAAAAATGGCATGCGCGTGTAAGGTACCCTTATTGGCATCACTGAACACCAGAGCATGGTGTACAGACCCTAAACTCATGATAGAAATTTAAATGGCAATGTGATGATTTTTGAGGATGATCATGTGGTGATTAGAAAGCATGTAAGATACAGAATTGGGAGCCTCTTCCTTTACACAAGTCTCTGGGAAAGTCATCCTGCATGTCTGCTCTTGGTGTGCTTTTAACTGGACACTTTTTAAGGGAAGCTTTAGATTTACCTATGTCCATTCAATAAGATAATTGGAAACAATACCTTGACTGGGGGAAAAGCTGCCATAATGTGGAGGTTAACAATAGACTCTAGATGGGGAGGAAAAAAGTAATGTCTCCAAAGGTGTCGGCTTTACTAGAAGTAGAGCTAACAAGTCAAGCTGTGCCACAAGTTGAACTATATTTGTATTCTGTTGAGATCAATTTGTCTAATTCTGTCTTTTGGTTTCTACTTCACAAGAAAGTCAAAGTAAATTTGTATTCATGTAGTGACTTACAATACATTTTTACTCTGCTGCCACAAATATACTTATAACTTGGTTAAATACTGCAGTAGGATAATTTTCATGATATAATATTGATATCTCTATGTGAAGATCAAGCTAAGACTAAATTACAAATGAGAATTAATGGTATGAATTCCTGGGGATGGCTGCTCAACAATACTACAATACAAGGTGTGGCACAGATGGCAAAAGTCTTAGGAATAACATGGACATGAGCTCATTACACATCATTTCTCAAACAATCAAAAATAAATTATTTATTCTTGAACCATATTATGTAAAAGAGGCACAGACAGTAAACTGGTTCTTTTATTTTTGAAGAATGATAACTAAACTAGGACTTTGAATTTGAAATAGGACTTGTTGAATTTGAATAGGACTCTGTTGTGGGTTGAATTGTTTCCCCTAAAAAAATGTATCGATATACTAACCACCAATATCTGCGAATGTGACGTGATTTGGAAAAGGAGTCATTGTAAATGCCATTAGTTAACATCAGGTCTTATGGAAGTAGTCTGGGCACCTGATAGGACAGGTGTCTTTATAAGAAGACGGCCACGTGCAGACAGAGACACAGGGAGAACACAATGTGCCAATAAGGGTGGAACCTGCAGTTGGGTAACTGCAAGTTGGGAAGAACAATGACTGCCAGCAAACCATCGGAATCCAGGTGAATGAAAGGAGGTAGCAGAGGGAGCATGGCCCTGCTGAAGCCTTTGCTTCAGGCCTCAATCCTCCATCACTGACAATGATTTATGTGATTTTTAAGCCATTCAGTTTGTGCGATTTTGCTTTGCCACACCTAAGAAACTAATTGAGGTTCTGAACAACACATTATATTGCAACTCCATTGCTTAGTTGACCTCTCTGGGTCTTCAATGTTAGACTGTGCAGATCATATTATTAGAAATGTTAGCGACCCCTACTGAGTTAACTAACATGTTTAGCAAGTCCTTTGCTGCTACACTGCCATAGCCACAAGATTTTGTACTAGGAAGTTACCTGGAATTGTTAATAAATATATACTCTTTGGAGATAATAATTGTCCTATGATTGGGAACCCATTCAAACTACCTTTATTATTAAAGTACATAATCCAAGTTTGATTCTTAAAGTATTCATGGTGACACAAGTAATGTATCTAAGCAACATTCTAATAGGGAGGAAAATATACAAAGAAGTTTTCTTATGAAATGTAGATGGTATATTTAGATGGGGGAACTGTAATAAATAGTTGTCACATAAATGAGCAGGTGGTAGTCAGGCTTCTGGGCAATACTTTAGAAGCGCCTGAGAACCTACCTAATCCCACAGCTAAATGAGCACTGTCTTTTGGTAAATTGTTAGGTGATGTATAAAAGGCATCACTGTTTACCTGTGGTGGTTTGCAGGTTGCTGGGAAATATTTGGTCTAGAAGGCTATTGCTTTATGTCAAGATATGGTCACATTCTGAAAAATGATACAAACACACACATACATACATACATACACACACACACATATCTCCTCAATGACCAGAATTGATAGTGATATTCTTTGCAATATCAGGAGAAATTAATAATAAAAATGATAGTAATAATATTTCCATAGTATTGGATTATACCAAGTATTAGGTAGCAGCCATTTAACTGAAAATACAGTCTAGAAAACAGGATTGAATAATTAAATAATAAAATGCACTTTTATGGAAGATGCCATTGGATGCAAATCGTTATATACGTGGAAAGAAATAGAATTAAGTGGAGCCATATTAATACCCATCAAAACACTCTTCCTCCGAATGTGAAAAGGTATAATAGAAACAAGTAATGTTCTCATCTGTTCTTTGACATTTACATTCTGGGTACCCAAAATGAGCATTCGTGATATTCAAGCAATGTACATGGACAGAAAAAGGTCATTTTCTACTGTGTCCCTCAAAATCACAAAAATAGATTAACAATTGTTATCCTTCTCAACATACATCAGAAAGTAACGTATAGTAAGCCATACTATGCAGGTGTGGAACAGTCCATAGTGGACAAATGGACTGCATTGGTTCTGTTATGCACAGATCTCTGTGAATACCTGTGCATCTTAACTGGGATATAGACTCATTCTCTATTTAGATCTGCATGCCCAACCACAAAAAGCAAATGTCTCTAAACAACTACAGGATTCAAACAGAAAATGTTATTTTAATTTGGAATCCTTGCTCAATTATTATAAGAAAAAGGAACGCATTTCACTGCAGGTACAGGGAAACAATGAGCTATTTGATTGCCTTGAAAAAGTACCTACTTAGCATCGTTTAGTTATGTAATAAACATTGTTTGAGGTTATGTGCAGTCTTTTATTAATATTTCATTATGAAGAACACAGTAGCTTCTTTATAGCTGAGTATTGTTAATTTTTTTATGAAAAGAATCATTGAAACTTAAATATGTTTTATTCTGGAGAATTTACAGCCTCAGTCTACACAAGAAGTTTAAAATAGAGAACATTATTATTATTTGATACCTTTTTCAATTGTTTCTATGGTTTTTGAATTCACACTTTAAATTCTTCACATTTTAAATTCCTCAGCCACAAATTTGTCAATTTTGCTTTGCAATTTTGTTGAGGTTTCCTAATTTACTTGTTTAGAAAAATTTAAGCTATTGTGTCTTTCATTCTCCATGTTTGGTGATACACCTGCTCTCCTCCTTCTTCTTTTAGATATTGGCATTTTTTCTTAAATGTATCTGTTGTAGATCTGCTGAGTATTTTTCTTTCATTTGAACTCTTGGATGTATTCAAATGTATATTTTTTCATTTTAAAATGTATTCTGATTGTATAATTATTTTCTTCTAACTTTCTACTAATTTACTTTTATTATAGCATTACGTATCTTACTTACATCTTATAAATGATGAAGATAATAAAAACGTTCATATGGTAGATTATATTACTGTTTACCAATATCCATTTTTCCTTCCTGATGATGATTATACTATTTTACCCCTTATGGTAAGACTGGGCCATGGAATTTAAGAGGTATGATTTCCCCTGCCCTCTCTTTTCTCTGCATTGTATGCCAGAAATATGCTGGCATTAGCTTGATAACAGAATAGATTAGTCACCAAAATATTATGTGGGGTAAAAGCACCAGCCAACCAGTGAGACACAAATAGCATGTTGATGTTGAATAGTTGTTGTCTTTGCATACTACAATTTGGCATTTTTTGTTCCAATTATATCCCAACTAAACAGTCTCTTTCATCATAAGAGGGCTAAAGGCAAACAAAATTATGTTATTCAAGAAATACATCAATAAACATAGGAATATTGCATTTTAAAACTCATGGGACCCCAAATCTATCACCCAGTCTAATCAGGAGGAAAAAATCAGGCAAATTTCAATACATACAAATCCTATAATGTACGTGCTCAAAATTGTCAAGATTATTTTAAAACAAGGAAAGTCTGAGAAAAGATCATGATCACATAAACAAATTTACAAGAAAAAAAACATCAAAAAGTAGGCAAATAATATGAACAGACACTATTCAAAAGAAAACATTTATGCAGCCAACAAACATATGAAAAAATGCTCATCGTCACTGGTCATTAGAGAAATGCAAATCAAAACCACATTGAAATACCATTTCTCGCTAGTTACAATGTCGATCATTAAAAAATCTGGAGACAACAGATGCTGGAGAGGATGTGGAGAAATAGGAACACTTTTACACTGTTGGTGGGAGTGTAAATTATTTCAACCATTGTGGAAGACAGTGTGGCAATTCCTCAAGGATCTAGAAATAGAAATTCCATTTGACCCAGCAATCACATTACTGGGTATATACCCAAAAGATTGTAAATCTCTCTATTACAAAGACACATGCAAACGTATGTTCATTGTGGTACTGTTCACAATAGCAAAGACTTGGAACCAACCCAAAATGCCCATCAATGATAGACTGGACAGAGAAAATGTGGCACATATACACCATGGAATACTATGCAGCCATAAAAAAGGATGAGTTCATGTCCTTTGCAGGGACATGGATGAAGCTGGAAGCCATCATTCTCAGCAAACTGACACAAGAACAAAAAACCAAACACTGCATGTTCTCACTCATGAGTGATTGTTGAACAATGAGAACACATGGACACAGGGAGAGGAACATCACACACCAGGGCTTGTTGTGGGGTGGGAAGGCTAGGAGAGGGATAGCAGGGGGTTGGGGAGGGATAACAGGAGAAATACCTAATGTAGGTGATGGGGGGGATGGATTCAGCAAACCACCATTGCGTGTGTATACCTTATGTAACAATCCTGCACAATCTGAACATATACCCTAGAACTTAAAGTATAACAATAAAAAGGAAAAAAAAAAGAAGAAAATATCATGGTCAGCATACACCTAAGAAGAAAAAACTGACATGACTAATATGGTATCCTGCATGGGATCCTGGATCAGAATACAAAAAGCAAAACCATTAGGTAAAAAGAAAATCTGAATGAACTATGGACATTATTTAATATTTTTTTAAATGAAAGAACAAAAAATATCTGGAATGAAATGCTAAGGTTTCCACAGAAAAGCTAAGATTCTGATCTAAAATACTTCTTCTCTGAACTGAGCTCATATCCAGTATTTTATAAGAACTATGATTGCACAATTTCAGAGTATATACATACATTGAATACAGTTCAGTTACCTTTACATACAAACAGCAAATTGGCTGGATGTAGAATTCTCAGGTCGCTGCCTACTGTCTTAATAATCTGTGGGTGTCTTTCCCTTATCTTTCTGTTCAGAATTACAAAGGAAAAAAATCGGAGACATACCTAATTTTACTACTTTTCTAAAGTAATATGAATTCATACTTAAATGTTGTACAGATTTCTTGGAATTACAAATATGTCATATGTTATCAGGGCTTTCCTCTGTGTATGTGACTATTTTCAAACCTAATTTTAAATTAATTTTTCAAAACTTGGGTGAGGTTGCTTGATCTCTAGATAGTTACTTTGTGGTTCAGGTAGTTAGTCTTATACACTTTTATTCATTTATTTTCCTGTATTCACTTTGAAGGTTTACATTAATATTGAACAGTTGACCTCTTCCCCTGTTTCTTCATTTCTATTATATTTTTTTCTTATCAATTTGGTCTCTTCATACATTCTTCTGTATTTTGGGAGTTTCTTCCAAAACATTTCCGTTTAATAATTATTTTAAAACGACAAAACTATTGAGATCAAAACTTTAGAAAACACATGGAATGAGGAATATTGTTGCTTCATTTATGAGAGCTGGAATATCCTTCCTTTCAAATCATAGCTAGTGGGGGGATAAGTGCAATCCCCACTGAAATTCTGAGACCCAGTTGCTGCTCCTTTAGGGTTGCTCTTCTGGAATTCTGCCTTTCCTTATGTCTTGAGTCTCTGAAAATCCTGGCATAAACTGCAAGGTTTCACAAACACCATTTTCCTCGACACAACATCAGTGCTATCAGGGTCACTACATGCCTTTGGCAACATAAAAGCCATGCAGCCAGCAGGAATGCCATTTGGTCTTTTCCTCAATCTAACCAGCTTCTAATGTTATTTTTTGAAGCATCTACAAATCTCTGGTTTCACTGAGATTGTACACAGTCCTCAAACCCCATATTTGTGTTTCTAATTAATATATGTAGTCTTTAAATAAATATGGAAAAAGAAGATAATTGGAGTGGTAGAGAATGTGTCTCACTTCAACAATGAAGTGAAAATGAGAGTGGAAGTAATTATTGTCATTTATTGGTTCATGATCAATTCAATTGAAAACTTCCTTAAGAGAGATACTTTGATGGATAAGCTAGAGCTGTTTTTCTTTATACTTCTGTTTATTGCACAGAGTGACCACAAAGCTTTTCCTTGATGGAATTTCTCTATTGTATTAATTTTTTCAATCCATGCATTTTCAAAACAGCATCTATGCTTCACAGACTTACCAGCCCATTCATTGAGGATAATGCTTGTGAGGCTTATCCGGATTATAGCATATAATTCTACAGTGAGCTATTTTTAATACATTTGTAAGCAATTGGACTATTGAAATTTGAGTGTATTTCTGTGATACACTCTATTTAGAAATGAATAAACAAAAGACAAAATCTACACTGAATGCAGCTGCCAAAATAATTTGACATTGAGAATGCTGTAGCTATAAACATGAGATAAACATGAGATAAAAATGCAAAACAGTCCAATGTTTAATTCATTGTGACTCTAATTTTCCATAAACAGGAAGGTCGAATATAGACCGACCTTCTCTCATTTCTAGTCAGGAAGCACAGTGTTAGCACAATGCAGGTCTTCACATTCATTTCAGCCTGAGGAAAACTTACCTCAGGAATTCATCATTAAATCTGTAAGGAACTGGGTTTCATAAGCCAATATATTTTCTTTGCAGATTTTTACTTTCTATTTGGGAGTAATAAAATTTGTAAGTGTCACATATAGAAACTTTACCTTCTCTTTAATCTCTTCCGTGATTTTTGGATGGCATTTGCTGGTAACCAATTGTGTAAATTGTGTGTGTGTGTGTGTGTGTGTGTGTAACTGTGTAACTGCTTTCAATCAATTTTTAAAGAATATTCATTATTCTAAGTAATTGCCTTTAAATACTTAAACTCTGTATTGATCCATAGGTCTGCAGCTCAATTTGACTTCAATTAGTGCTACTATTCTTGTCTAGCTTTCTGCACAATTGCTAGTTTGATATAAGGAAATAATGAAAATTCCCAGAGCAGCCAGTACTGCTGTTCCCAGGTCAGTCTGTTAGACCTTCTTTATAGGCAGGGATTGTTTTCCTTAGGATGGCATGAAATAGAGCTCACATTTTAGAGTGAGACAGGTCTTGTTTCAAGTTCTCTTCCTGCTGTTTTCCCTTAGACTGGTTATTCAATCTCTCTGTAGAGCCTGCTCCACTCTCCTACCCCGCCAAAAGTAAAATAAGCCTTTATTCTATAGTGTCTTTTTCATGTAAACGTGTAAAGATAAAGATGGTGGCATCTGCAAAATATTTAACAGAACGATTGTCTCTTCATAAGCTCTCAAAAATCCTAGCTTCTTAGTCATTAACATCAGTATTATTGAAGAAAACTATAGGCGATACAAGAATTGGCATGCAGAAGTGACCACAAGTATAGCTTTTTGATTTTGTTTCTTCAAAGAGGCTCCTGAATTCATTCTGGGGCCAGCTAGGTTGGGTGCATTGTGGTTAGATGTCAATGTGGTAGGAAAGACTGGGATTGTGCCGAACATCTAGCAAGTCTAATTCCAAGACTAGGGAGTTACCATGGATAGATTCCCCAATCACTAAAATAATCTCCACTTACACAAGAAACTATAGAAAGTTTAAATAGAGTTATAACAAAGTAAATGGATTAAATCAGTAATCTAAAACCTCCCAAGAACAAAAATGTTTAGGACCAGGTAGATACATTAGTGAATGCTAATATTTTATATGTAAATAATAATTAACACATATATTTAAGGAATATTTAAATATTTAAAGAAAAATATACACAAATCCTTTTCAAGCTGTCCATAAAGTACGAGAAGAGGTAACACTTCTAAACTGATTCTGTCAGACCAACATTATCTTCATACCAAAACCAGATGAAGACATCACACACACACACACACACACACACACACACACACACCACCCCACAATTACAGACCAACATCTCTCATAAATATTGGTGTGGAAATCCTAAAAAAAAAAAACCACTACTAACCTGAATCCAACAGTATATTTGTAGAATTATTCACCACAATCAAGCGGGATTTATCTCAGAAATGTAAGGGTGGTTAAACATAAAAATAAATCAATTAATACCACATTAATAAAGCAAATAAAAAAACCCAAATGATTATCTCCATTGACACATAAAAGTCATCTGACAAAATCCAACGTCATTTCATGGTAACAACACCCAGAAAACTAAGAACATAAGAGAATTTCGTCGACATACTAAAAAACGTTTATAAAAACTCACAGCTAACGTTATACATTGAATGGTGAAAGACTGAAAGCTTTCTCTTTAAGATCAAACATAGAAGGTTGCCTGCTTTTACTACTGCCATTCAACATTGAACTGCAATTTCTAGTCAGCATTTAAACAAGCAAAAGTAATAAAAGGAATCTAAGTTTAAAATGAATAAGTAAAATCGTATTAATAGATGACATGATTCTATACATAGGATTCTAAAGATTCCATAAGGAGCTACTAGTCATAATAAATGATTTAAGCAAAATTTCAGGGTATAAGATTAACATGCTAAAATCAGTTTCATCTATATACACTTGCAAAAAATCAAAACAAGAAATTAAGAAAGGAATTTCATTTACAATAGCATCTGAAAGAATTAAATGTCGATATATACATTTAACGAGGGAGATTGAAGACTTGCATACTGAAAACTAAAAAACATTGCTGAAAGTAATGTTTAAAATACTTGAAAAAAATGAAAAGATATCTGTGTTTATGTTTAGGAAGACTTAGAATTGTTAAGATACCAATACTACCTAAAGTTAAGTGATTTGCACATTCAATGCAATCTCTACTAAAATTCCAATAGCTTTTATTTTTATTTTGTGTAGAACTGGAAATCATTGAGTTCACATTCATATGGACTTTTTAAGGTGCCTGAATTGTCAAAACAATTATGAAAAAGAACAGATTTGGATGACTCACTCTTCCCAATTTCAAAACTTACTATCGAGTAACAATAATTAAAACAATGTAGAACTGGTATAAAGATAGACAAATAAACAAATGAGTAGAATTGAAAGTCAGAAAACAAACCTGTATGTTTATGGCCAATTGACTTTTGATAAAGATGACAAATCCTTCCAATCAGGAAAGAAAACATATCTTCAATAAATGGTGCTGGGGTGACTGGATTTCCACACACAAAAGAGTGAAGTTGGAACCCTGTTTCACATCATATACAAAAATTAACACAAAATGAATCAAGACTAAATACAAGTGCTAAATCCTTATACCTATCAGAAAATAACATAGACTTACATTTTCATGAAACTAGATTTTGTAAATGGATTCTTAAAAGTGACACCAAAAGTATGAGCAAGAGAAAAAAAAATAAATATTAAATATTTAAAACATTTATATATAAAAGAACATTATCAAGAATGTAAAACCACAACTTATGGAATAGGAGAAAATACTTGCAAATTATTTATCTGATAGGGGTTTAACATGCAGAATATAATAATAATTGCTAAAATTCAAAAACAGACAAAAAATAGACAAATGGTTTGAATTGGCATTTCTTGAAGAAGATATACAAATGGCCAAGAAGCACATGAAAAGATACTCGATATTAGGAAGACGCAAATCATAACCACAGTGCAATACTACTTCACATCTACTAGGATGGCTGGAATAAAAAAACAGAAAGTGGCAAATAGTGATTATATGGAGAAATTGGAACTTCATACACTCCTAGTGAAAATGTGACACGATGCGGCCATCATGAAAGCAGTTTGGCAGTTCTTCAAAAAGCTAAAAATAGAATTAACCTGTGATCCAGCAAAGTCAATTCCTATGTATATATCCTGTATAATTGAAAACAGAAACTGGATATTTTTATGCCAATATTTATGGCAGCATTTTTCACAACAGGCAATAGGTGGAAACAACCCAAGTGTCCATCAACAGATGACTGGATAAATGTTGAGTGTGGCCAGTGTCACTGAATTACATATTTTATAATGGTTAAGAGGAAAATTTTATATTATACAGATTTTACCACAAAATTTAGTTATTAGCAAAAGAGGTACAGTGGATTGGAAAGCTTTAGAGTCCCCATTCCAAATGTTGAAACTTAACAACAATCTCTTTGCATTTAAGTACAGGAGGAGCCTTGCTTCTTGGATACAAGGACGACTTGGGTTTGATATGACCACAGCATCAGATGTAGATCCGTGAGAGCAGAGGGTGGATTCTCTGTTGGTGAGGGAGCCAGGTCACTAGCTCCCCGAAGAGACCAATATTCAAACCAGAGTAGCCACAAATTTTACTAAATGTGAATATTAATTTAATGGATATTAATGGAACACCCATTAAATATCTATTCATAATTTATTGAGATTATTTTTTAATTCTCCTATATTATTACTATATTTCATGCTTTTTTTCTAGAAATAAAACTACTTAAAAATAAGTTGATGGGAAACATTGGAATAATCATAACACATAATGACCAAATGATATATGCTAAGCACAATTTTGTTTTTCATGTAATATTATCTCATTTTTAATTATTAGAGCAATCTTGAGAAGCAGACATTGCTGTGTGGATTATAAAACAGGGTGATATTTGAGACTTCAAGTATACAAAGTCTGTAAAACCAAGAAAAGCTGGAAATGTGATTAAGACCAAATCTGTCAGACTCTTACGTTAGTACTTACTATGTCATTGCATTTTGCTACGGCTTCTTAAGAAAACAAAATACAGTAGTAATAGGACAGAGAGATAGACCTGTGTTCAAAAGGTGGCTATATAGAAAAATTCCCCCCTTCTCCCCAGGGAATAGCTCTGTTACTAAAATTTTCCACTGTTGGTTTATAAAGAAAGCAAATTAGCACATTATAAAAATGAATTCTTAAGAAGATAATATTCAAGGGATTTAAATAATTTCTTTCTAGCTACACAAAAAGAAGTACTAGTTATTTTGAAAGACAGAAGGTGAGAATGGTTTGGCTATGTCTCATCTTGAATTGTAGTTCATAATCCCCACATGTGGTGGGAGGGAGCCCATGGGAGGCAATAGAATCACGGAGCAGTTTCCCCCCCATGCTATCCTCCTGATAGTAAGTTCTCATGAAATGTGAAGGTTTTAAAAAGGGCTTCCCCCTTCACTCTGCTCTGATACTTGTCCTTGCTGCCGCCATATGAAGAAGATTCTATTTGCTTCCCCTTCTGCCATGGTTGTAAGTTTTCTGAAGCTTCCTCAGCCCTTCAGAACTGTGAGTCAGTTAAACCTCTTTGTTTTACAAATGACCAGTCTCGAGTTTTTCTTCATAGCAGCATATAAATTACCAATCTCAGGCATTTCTTCAATGGACTAATACAGAAGGCAAGTACCCTCATGAATTAATATTAAAACTTAGTAAAATAAAATAAAAAAGTACTTAATTTCTAGCAACTTAAAATGATTTTTAACATATAGTGTAATGAAAATTCTGAAAAACCAGAAATTTCCACATTGAAGCGTAGAGTGGACCACAAAAATAGATATGTTAAGGCAATGTCTAGGAAAAAGGTGAGATAAAAAATAATCATGATCTTAGTTCAAATAACAGTAAGAAGAATGCAAATATGTCTGACATGATTAGCCCTTGAAATGTAAGAACAGCCAGCCAGCCTGCCTACCTTCCTTCCTTCCTTCCTTCCTTCCTTCCTTCCTTCCCCTCCCTTTCCCTCCCATCGACTCCCATCCCCTCTGCTCCCCCTTTCCTTCCCTTCCTTTTCCTTCCCTTCCCTTCTTCTTCTTTCCTTCCTTTTTTCTTCTTTCCTTTCTTTTTCCTTCCTTCTTTCCTTCTTTTCTTCTCTTTTCTTTCCCTCTCTGTAAAGCCAGGGCACTATGAAATAAAATCAACCTTTTATAAGTCATAAAATAAAACACAGTAATGAGCATCTGGTATTCTGGTGTAGGGCTGTCAAGTGCATTTTGAATATTCACTCAGCAGGGTATCTGCAATTTAAATACCTTGTAATAGTTAATAAGAATTGTCAAAGAAGCACATTAACATGCCTTAGGGATTAATCCTGCACTTTACAGACTTCATGTGTGTGAATAAGGCAAGCCCATCACATGAGTTGCACAATCCCTAAAGGCTATACTTACATTTTTTATGCAATCATCCTTGAACAATCAAATACAATGTCTCACATTGAATTTTACTAAAAATAACTCAAATACAGACTATTAATGATGTTATTAAAAGTTTATTATGCTTTGTCTTTTTGAATTAATAGCAGTGTGTTTATATGTCTATAACAAGTTTGTCACTTTAAAGATAAGAAGTATCTTAGTGTAGAGTCAAAGATAGGGCACTAATATGTCACTAACATGTCAATTTAGAAAAAAAGTAAGAATGGCTTGATTTAGGCAGATTTTCCATCTCATTGCTTTTACAGGGAGCACTTTTAGTTTTTTACACCTTGTAGGAACTCTACCAACACAAAGCTGATGATTTCTAAACATGAACATGTCATGTCAACTTTCAAAAGAAAGGAGAGTAAAGAGAATTAATGACATAAACTTTAGAGACTACATTTTGAACTTCATCTTTTCAGTAAACCAAAAAAGAAAACAACCTTCTACATTGACTTTTTATGATCTTTCTTTTTATGAATTTTTATCATTGAATGTGTGGTTTCTTTTATAGTGAGTCAATATATTTGTTTCAATGAGATCACAACCACCCCATAACTTGTGTTTAATTTGATTTACACAAATTATATGAAACAAGTTGCTGAATAGTAATAATTATACGTGATACTAGTAAAATAATAGGTAATTGTTTGGGAGAGTGGTACTATTAAGTATCATCTTAATAATGACAATCCATTTAGCCATTTATCACTTTAATTAGATCGAGTATAAACTGGAGAGATGATTTCCTATTGCCTTGAAGCATTCAACTTGAATCTGGATTTGAATGATGATAATATTTTGTAAAACCAATAGAAAATACATATTATCATAGGCCCACTTGCTAAAATGCTCAGATTGATCATTTAATCAAGATTATGGCATTCTGAATCCTCCATTCTATAGTTATGGCTTTCTTTTTGCAATCAAAATGTAACTCAGACACTATGAATGTCCATTCCTCTATCAATGATTCACATAATTATTTTCACACTAATTGGAAATACTTTTTTATTATAGCATTGGTGAATGGATTATACTCTATGTCATTCTTTCAGTAATCATTAACTAGCCATCTTCTATAAAACAAAGCTTTTCCTCATCATCTAGAGTTACTTTGTTATATTGAAATGTTGGTCTTTGGAAGACAAGGTAAATGCTTTAATTTTCCCTTTAATTCTAAATTTAGAAGTGTTTTGATGGCCACCTCAAATGGCGACAAAGGCTCTTCTAAGTTCCTCTTCTTTGACCTCATTATAAACCTATGAACTTTATGTTAATGAATAAAACAAGCTTGTATCTTTAGTCAAGTAAATTCATATGACCATACCTACATCTTTTATATTTTATTTCTTTAAATGAATTTTTATAAAAAATATACATTATCCTTTGTAAAAACAACATGGCGTATCCTTTTAAGTCTTTCCTTCCTCGCTCTATTTTCCCCAACACCATACATGTGTTATCTTTATTAGTTCTTTGCTTACTGCTGCAAATGTATGTGTACAAGGAGATACTTATTTTCTCCACACATTTTTACAAAAAAAAAACAAGCTCCACTATTCAGCACCTTGTTTTTTCATTAACAATTTATCTTGAAGATCTCTAAATACTAATATAAAGACATCATCATTCATAATGTCTCCACAATACTTCTGTAGTGTATGTACCCTAGTTTATACAGCCAGTCCTCTATGATAAGACACTCAGCTTGTTTCCATATTTTTCCTATTTAAATTAATATCACCTTAGAAATAAAATCATGCATATGTACTTCATACATTCGATGATGAAGTATCTCTTCTATAGATTCTGAGATGTGGTATTGCTGGGCAGGAGGGTAAATACTTCTGTCGTTTTTGTTAAAGATTGTCCATTTCTTTTCCATATGGATCAAAATATATACATTTTTATAAACTTCACTTTTTAAAGTAATTTTAGGTTTACCAAAAAATTGAGATAATCGGTACAGAGATTTCTCATGTACTCCTTGACCCATATAAAGTATCAGCCTTTCCTAATATCAACATCCTCTCATTAGAAAAATCCATTTGTTATAATTGATGAACCTATATTAGCACATCCAAAGGACCCAAAGTCCATAGTTTACCTTAGGGTTCATTAGTTCACATCAAAATGACTCAAAGTTCATAGTTCACCTTAGGGTGTTATAATACCATGGAGTTAGATGAATTTATAATAACAAATATCCACTATTAGAGTATCATACTGAATAGTTTCACTGCCTTAAAAATCCTCTGCTGGGCCTGTTCATTCTCCCTTTGCCTTTCCCCCTACAGCTTCTGGCAACCACTGATGTTTTTACTGCCTCAATAATTTTACCCTTTCAGAATGTCACGAAGTTGGAATCATACAGTCTATAGCCTTTTCATATAGGCTTACTTCAGTTAGTAATATGCATTTAAAGTTCTGCCATGTCTTTTCTGGGTTTGATAGCTTGTTTCTATTAGCGTCGAAAAATACCTTTTGTGAAGTCATGCCCTCCACAGGGCCACAGGAAACCTCACACAGTTTTGAGAATTGGGGGAATCCTGGCAAAGATTGAGGTGGATGGAGGCAGTGACAAAAGGAGACCACTGTCACCAGCAATAGGTCATGGGTTGGACAATCCTGTGCTTGGTCCTGATGAATTTGTGGGCTGCCAGATGTATGATGGAGAAGGAGTGAAGCGATTTCTCCTGACCTTGAAATGACCTTTAGCTAGGCATGGCTTTCAGTCAGTTCAGGGCTTATCTGAGCAAGCAGTAGAAAACTATCTTGGACTGGCTGCTTCACCAGGTGCTGCTGGTGGTGCCCTGGAGATAATACTGCAGGAAAATTGCTCCAGCAGGTCCCAATGGCATCAGAGGGACTGGGATCTGTGCTGCTGTATGTGGCCAATAAAGCTAGGCACACTCTTGCAGCTGAGCCTCCCGATAACTTAGGGCTACAAATCTGGGTTTGGAGACTTCCATAGGACACCACCAATTTTGAAAAAGTTGTTGCTGAGGTTCAACAATGAGGAGCTTGAAGACTGGGCTTTTGCAGCCTCTGTTGAGAAGGCAGGTCAAGTCCGAGGGTTGCAGTCATTTCCAGAGTATACATTGTGGAGAGAACAAGTGACTCTTCTCCAAGCTGCCTAAGTCTGTGATCCTTCTAGGAATCACTCCACAACCTCATAGGTGAAGCTCTCAGTGACGACTGGGGCTCTCCATGACCAGGGAGAAAAGTCACTGCCAAGGCTGGGATCCCTTCATCTCAGCATACAGATATCCTCAATGGTGAAGCCTGCATCCCAGCCTGACAAATTGTCACCTGTGTGTCTTCAGGGCAGAGAACTCCTAGGAAATAATATGCTTCAAAAACTGAAGCAGAAAATAATCTCCTCTCCTTTGCTGAGCCTATCTACCATCATGTGCCCAAAGAGGAACTGGGAATAGGCTGTGGGGGAGGTGGAGGATTTCAGCAGGATTAAGGAATGTGTGCATAAGCCCATCGGCCCACAAAGAAAGGTGTAGAAAAGAGGGATTTGATCCCAGACTGAGATACCAGCAGCTTGCTCTCATAGTTGCTGTTAACTATGGAAATCAGCAGTTGGGGATAGTTTTGTGTTTGAAGCAGCAGGCCCCACCACTGATACTCAAAGCTTCTTTCTACTTCTCAAAAATATATTGCATTTTAAGTAGTACCAGATGAAGGCTTCACTTCACCATAGCCTCACCATTGCCAAAGAGATTAGTTAATGTTCAGTTAATGTTCCAGTTAATGTTCAGAGAGTGAGTCTATGAGTCAGATGTGCTCAATAGGGACTTGACATAATCCTGCTTCCAGTTAAAAATCTGCCTTTCAGCCATGTCATTTCAATCCGTGTATTCCTTGAAAAATTCACAGCCCAGACATAGGATGCAGAGCTGAGTGGAGTTGGCATAGTGCTGGGCTTTGTCCACCTTCTCAGAGGATGTCACATTCAATAGAAAGCTTTGCCTTCTATTCTCTACCATCAGGTCACAGATGTATTTGACTGATAGGTATTGAAGCAGCTTGATGTCACAGCCTCTAACCTCCTGAAAAAGATGTGTATGGACACTTCAAAAAGCATATTCCTCTTCTGTGAAGTCCACTGCATCTGTCCAGGAAGCATCAGCATCCTTTAAAAAATACAGTTGTAGCCAGTGGATTCATGCAGCTGCCTCCATTCAGCCAGAGGCTGACCTGCCAAATTTTCTGGCCCTTGAATAGGATTACTGGGCAGACAAACTGTTCTCTACATCTGACCATCTTGCTGTGGTTGAAGAGGCTTTGCAACCTGCTCATTTGCACAGTGCTCTCAAAGCTTCTTTCTACTTCTCAAAAATATATTGCATTTTAAGTGGTACCAGATGAAGGCTTCACTTCACCATAGCCTCACCATTGCCAAAGAGATTAGTGAGAAAAGCAAAATAGTTTTAATTTGCATTTCTCTTTTCACTAAGGTTAAGCATGTTTCATATGACTGAGAGTCATTTTTATTCCCTTTGCTTTACATATTGTATTTTTTTATTTCTATATTTTTAGATATAAAGGAGATTAGCCTTTTATTTTTGCTGTAGCTAAAATATATTTCTAATTTATTTATTTTTAAGCTAATTTTCATGTAAAAGGTTTATTTTTCTTTCCTTTTTTTAAGAGGTGGGGTCTCACTATGTTGTCCAGGCTTGTATGCAGTGGATAGTCACAGGTGAGAACCCACTACTGATCAACATAGAAGTTTTGACATGTTCTGTATTTTTTAAATAAAAATATATCAACATTTTTAATGGCCTTTGAATGTTTTCTCTGCATTTTTTTTTTATTAGCCAGGCATGGGGGTACACACCTGCAGTCCCAGCTACTTGGGAGGCTGAGGTGGTAGAATTGCTTTAGCTCCTGGGCTTGAGGCCAGTATGGGGAACATAGAGAAAACTTTGTCTGTAAAAAATATAATAAAATAAATGAAGGAGACAATTGTTACAGTCTGTGATATAAGCACAGTCCCAAATGAGAATTTTGGGGAATTGAGCAGGTTCTACTCCTTCTCAGCCTATAGGTTTCCCCCCTAAAATTTTGATATCATCACTAATCCATTTGATCTATTGGTATGTATCCAAGACCTTCAGTTCCATAGTGATGAGATGAAGAATTCAAAGCAAGACTTCTTAATTATGAGATTATTATCATTATTCCATTGGGTTATTGGTAGAAAAAATTGGACCCTTAGCAGAGCAATATTGGCTACCTATAAAGTTTTTAGTAGTCTTCAACACATAGATAGTTATTTAAACTGTGAGATGAAATGATAGCCTCAGGAGAGACGTAGAATGAGAACCAAAACCAAACTTTGTGAATGTTCACATTTATTTGGCATGCTGAGAATGAGAACCTTGAAAAGAGATAAAGGAAGTAATCAGAGATGTAGGAAGAAACCAAGTGACCGATGATGGTCATTGATGTCAGTAAAAGAGATTAGTCCTAAGTCTTGGAATATGAAGAAAAATACAGATATTTATAAAATATTTTGTTCATCAGGTCACACAAATGCTACAAATTTGTATATGTAAATGAATACTTTCTATTGGTATAGAATTTTAATTTATATGCCACATATAATTTCACTAATGGAAATAGAAATAGAATAATAGATATTTAGACATTGCACTGACTTCTAGTCCTTTTTATGCAGCATATATTTTGATATATTAATTCTTTGAAGGCAAAATATATAATGAAAAATTTTTCCATGTCAAATATTCCTGCAAAATTTTATTTTAGCATTTTGTGCCTTTGTGATAATTTGAATTAGAAATTATTATTTATGTATTGCTTTATTTCTGCTAAATACTTGTAATAACACATTAAAGTATAAGAACAGTTAAAAAGGAGAGAGACAAAATTCAAGGCCAGGATTTTCAAAGCAATAAAATAATTATTGTTAGATAATTTAATTATATTAAAAAATTATGAAGAACTTACTGTAATCTAGGCTCTTGACAATAATTTTCATAATTTATCTCATTTTCATAAATGTATAATGGTGTAAAAAACTCTAGTGTTATAGATTTAAAATCTGAGACTTAGACTAGGTAATATGATCAATGTCAATAGCTAGTGAGTGGTGAAACCTGGGGGAAAAAACCAAAACTGTGATAGAAGTCCAAAGCATATGCTGTTACCCAATCAATATGTTAGAGCACATTCTCCAACAATAGGACAGATGAATGGAAAAAGAAAACACTTGACCTGACTTGTAGTCCCTCTAGATATCACATCTTTTTTGAAACAGAGCTTTTGAAAAAAGAGGAAGGAGGAGAAAAAGGAGAAGGAGGAGGAGAAATAGGAGGAGAAGGTATTTTTTTCTTCCTTAACTCTTAGTTCCCTGAATGAACAGAAGATATTTATGATGACAATGAAATTATTACACATTTATTTTTCAAACATGTTCAACTATGTAATTATTGTGTTAAATCAACTCAAAGATAGCAATTCTATCAGTGCAGAGAGCAATTCTCCTATGAGTGAAGCCATTGGAAGTGGGAACTGCATACCCATCTGCTCTCTGGAAATATCTTAGAAGGGGCACCTACAAGAAGATGAAAATGAGGTGTACAGAAAACATAAATAACAATTTTGTACAGATGATGCTTCATTAGAGAAATGATAGGCTTTAAGGAAAAAGCATTGTGTAAAGACAAAGGGAATGACATCCAAAGGCAGCACATTATCTGAAAATTATCCAAGGCAGGATCCATGCATAAATTTAGTGAATTGTTTGGAAGCTTCTATAAAATGCTATAAAGTATGTTTCTCTGAAACACAAAGGAACAAATAGTATGAGTTAAAAGGACACAGTAAACTGAAAATACAGCAAATTTAGCTCTAAACTGAAACATGATTTAAATGGTTTTGAATAAACAAAAAGAAAATCGTTTGTGAAATCAAATATGTATTGAAAATAGTGAAAGCTGATCAATGTTACAGAATCAGTGAAGTATTTTTATGTCTTATTTTATTGCAGAGTTTTCTGTTTTGTTTGTATTCCATAGTTGCAATATTAGTACATATAAAACTTACTTTCATGAAGGAAATTTTGGTAATATTCAAAGCCTAAATCTTCTACTTACTTCAAAACTTTATTATTTACAATACACCAAAATGATTATTTTCACTGATTTAATATTATTTAAGTTTCACAAGAAACAATTAACATTGTCCCCACTTCAATTAATAACTTCCACTGTATGTTCTTTATGTATGACAATAAATAATTATAAATCATTAGGTGCCCCAGTAAAGGCATTTTAAAGATATGTGTTAATTATAAGTCTTAATTCAATTTCCGTAATATTTCTTATCAAAACAGAAGCTCATATTCTTGTGAAAATGACTAAAGCAATACAGAATTACATGTAACATTTTTAGCACACAGTTTATTATCAATACATGTAAGTTTGCTAATCTGGCTTTAAATTTCTAGTACACTTGGCACCCATGCCTTTCTACCACATTGTTTTTGGAAAGTGATATTAGGAAGTCATATTCATTTAACTTTGGTATTCACCCATATCTGTCTATAATGGCCATGGGCTACTCACCATTGCTTTTGCTCATGAACTTCGATGTAGAGGCAGCCATGCATAGACAATTGCTGACAGAGGTCAGGGATCATCCTGTGACCACTGGACAAGCTGTCTCATCAAGCACAGATGACAGCTAATATGCCTTATAATATGCAAAAGGAAACACCTGTTAAAATTGCTACTGTAATTCAACGACTGACACAGAGTTCCTCATATGTATAGTTACTGTGAATGGTGAGGGTGATTTTGAAGGTAGAATATCTTATCTTGCCTAAGAAACAAAAGTAAATGTATATTGTAAACATGTCTGTTTCCTGCTTTCAAATATGTGTAGATACACATAATTGTTTTTGAGCAACATTTTATGTAGTATTTGAAAGCTGTATTTGTATAAGATGAAAGTTGTTTGTTTAGTATACATCTGTTGCTTTGCATTTGTGGAAATCTTATTCTAGTAACAAAAATGTTTTTTTTTTTTAATTTTTGGAATGACTCCTTCGTCTTCCTCAATGTATGCAATTTAAGGTAGCTTAATTTCACTCACCCATGTCTAGGGATAATAATAGCAAAAATTAAAATACTGCCTGGTAGATACATTCTAAATATTAGTTATTAAAATAGCCTTTCATTTCATTTCTTCTTACTCTGAGCAAGTAGAGGAAAACCAAAAAGAAACATGATAAATATAAAAATTTTAGGAAATATGTTAGAATATTTCTTGTGAGGACATAAACTGTAATGCAATTTGTATTGTTCAGATTAATGCACTTAATATCCTGTAGAATTAGGAAGAGTCTATTTTCTTTTCATGGATCTAAGATTGTACTGCCAAACCATAGAGAAATAGTATTAGACTCAAGCATTACATATTTTAACTCTAGACATTTATTTCCTATATTGAAGAGAATATGACAAAATAATCATATTCTTAAAATATGAAACATCTGCCAGAGTGAGAAAAAAAGTATTTCAGAAAAAACATTCTGCCATACAGCCTTCCAGCTTCCAATTTCACCTTATCACAAGAGGCCCATGCATGCAAAATAGCACCCAAGGTTGAACTATATCTCTGAACTATGGTTATTTGGCCATTTCTACATGTTTTTCTTTCCTATTATATTAAATGTTCTTTATGGTAAGTGGCTATACCTGGTACTTTTATTGGGCCTAGTTTTTTTATATTTTAAAAGGCTTATATAAGTAATTTAGCATTTCTTTCATTATAAGATGCATTTTTGAATTATATGTTACCTGTTAAGTAACATAATTTTCCTGGTGTTACTGGGAATGGATACTATCTTTGGACTCACACCACTGCTAACTTTGTGAGTCTGAGCTAAGTGGCTTGTGTTCTTTTTGGTGTGACGTATGTGCAGAAATGTCACTGAGGAGATGGAACAGCAGCATTGGTTGTCACCAGTATTTATTAGAAGAGGAAGGGAAAGTGAGTGATTTAGATATCCTTTCCTCTGTCACCCTGTGTAGATCCCCCTCATTTTTGATAGCTGCCTTACTAAAACAAAAGTGTCTCATTCATCTTTTCACACCTATCAATTTGTTAATCCATTCCAGAAATACCACATTTAATTCAGCATTTGTTTGTCACCAGATGTGTGAAATTTGTTGATAAATAGTGTGATAGCATGGAGATTAAATAAAAACCAAACAAAAATATTATTTCTCTGTTTTGAAGAGCATAAATATGTATGGTAGAAGGGGGAATGTCATGAAGATGTTAATAGAAGGAAATGGTATCCAGATTAATGACTCATGACAACTGAGTGGGCAGTAGTATCATCCAATAGCAAGAGTTCGAAGAACCTAAATACGAAAAACTTCTTTGCACCCCACTCGCCTCCTTTAGCTGACCCCTACCATTCCTCTTCCCCCAGCACTCATGGAGATGTCACACGCACCTGCCTTGGCAACAGAAGTAGCCTATACTTTCTTTTCTTGTTTATAATTCTTTCTACCACAGTGTATCCACATCAGAACTGTACCACCAATATAGTTCCAATTTCTTACTCCTTCCCAGTCCCACTTCACTGTGGCCTCTACAGTTTCCACTTAAAAGCTAAATATGCTATTTCTGAAATTTTCTCTAAATATTACTTTCTTGCAGAAATATTATTCCTGTTTTATTTTATGATGATTTCCATATCATCAGAGATGATCATTCTAATTATGTGGTTCTTTAGTTACTTGATAGTCTCTCCTTCAATTTTCTTTTCCACCAGCCTATTCATTCATTTTCCTGGTCACACCTGGTTTGTCATTATCAATAACTAAATTACTTCAGAAGCTGTAATTCTAATTCCCTGCCCTCATTCTTTGATCATCACCTCTTATGTTTCTGACTCACTTCCTTTTATCTTGCAATTATAGTAATAAGCCATTCAATATAAATATTTTTTATATTCATTCTTCATTATGTAGCTTATTTTTATGGCCTATCATTAAAGCCATTTTAATGATAAAAGTTTATTCTGCTCCACTTTTTTCCATTGTAATATTTGTCATAAAAAAACCCTGTAGTTAAAGGCAACTCTTTGCCCATTTTGCATTACACCCATACTTGAATAGCTAAATATGGCTGAAAACAGCCAACCAAGGCATACAACCATGCTGACATCAGAGTTTTGGTATAGGGGTTAATGAGGATAATAAAATTTCTGAGCAAAGAGTAAACTTTGTCCATGCACGTTTTATTAAAAAATTCATAAATTGCCTTTTAGAAACACCAGATAGATATTTGGAATCCGCCAGGCAGAGAAAATAAAAACAATAACTTTCAGCCTCTGTCAGTCACATAGCATTCTGATTGCTGAATGTTTCAAACCATGCAAAAATAAACCTACTGTTACTAGGATATAAGCAAAATATATTTGGGGGAGCAATAATAAAAATCCATTTAGAGGTGTGTATAGGTTCTGTATACCTCACTTTTAAATGCTTTCCAGAAGTTACAGCATTTAAAAGGAAGGTATGTGACAGTAATGTCCACTGCTGTCTCAAAAAAGTTTCCCCCACAATTTTTGCTCAACAGTGCAACCAACTGGTCCTAAGTGGAATGTGTTGTGCCATAAAGGATTTTGTCAGTCACCCACTTAAGGTTGTCTGGTGCTACTAAGGAGATCTTTTGGTTTTGCCAGGTTTTATGAACTTCAAGGTTTTTAAAAATTGTTTAAAGCAAAAAATCATAGCACTGTCTTATGGTAGTATGTAGAATATATATGTATATATATATACACACACACATATATAAAATATAGATATATATTTATCTACATTTATAGATACCTATTTTATATATTTATTTATATTTATCTAAATGTAAATATAGATATATATCTATGTGTGTGTGTGTATATATATGTGTGTGTGTGTGTATGTGTGTGTGTGATTGTGTATACATATATCTATATACAGAGATGAGACCAGGTAGATAACTCTATGTGGTTAAAAGGTTTTTATATTTTTCATTAAGTACTACAACATTAATTATAAATAGATTAGGTGAACTTATGGAGATATATATATATATATATATACATTAATCTCTAGAATAACCATCATGATATAATACAAAGACATAGAGCTATACAGTCCAAAGATAAATTAAATAGAATTTTAAATATTCAATTACTCTCAAAGAAAGCACAGAAGGAGAAACAGAAAACAAGAAGCCTAATGAAAATCAATTGTAAAATGGTGGAACTAAATTAAGTGCGTTGTTAGCTACTTTAAATTTTATCAAATTAAACACTCCAACTAAAATATTTTCATAATGAATAAAAAAACAGTATCAATTGTATGCTGTTGGCAAGATATATGCTTTAAACAAAACACACAACAAAAAAGTATATATGATTAAAAATTAAACTGTGCAAAGTAAATGCTGGAAGACGAGAATGACTGTATTATACCAAATAAATTTGACTTCCAGTGACTTCCAAAAAGGGAACTGAAGAGATGGAGGCAAGATGGCCGATTAGATCAGCTAGGAGGAATATCTGCCACCAAAGAACTGGGGGACCAAGAAGACCAATGCACTCTGCACAGATACTCGGAAGGAGAGCATTGCGAGTAGATGGAGGAAGAGGACAAATTCTGGGCTGAGCAAAGAGAAAGCTGAGAACCATACATAGGATTACACCATACGAGGACTTGTTCCTGGCCCCCAAAGACTCTTGGGAAAGGTGTGAGTTGAACAGGTGAGGAGTAACCTGCTCTGGCCATGGGGCTCTGGAATTCTGGCAGCAGAAGACCCCACAGCCCTCACAGACACATGCTGGCAGGGAGAGCTGCTTAGAGAGGTGGTAGAGGCAGAACTCCAGCCTGTGTGGAGCCTGGAGGTTTTGGTCCAGCAACCTCTGCAGTGGAGCCTAGCCAGGGACACCTTAGGGGAACTTTCAGACCTGGACAGAGCAAGGTGATGTTGCCTGTTACATGGGGCCAGTTCAACCTAAGCACTCTTCTGTCTGGTGGCCTCTCTGGGGGCTCCCGCCTGGCCATAGCTGCTTACGATGCAGCCTCAGAAGCCCAACTGTTGTGCCTCCCAGGGCCCACATCATGACCCCTGTACTGGCAAACCATGCCTGACCAAAGGCGAGTTCCAGCAGAGAGGCCCTCTCTGCCACCTACCAGCCTGTCTGTGCCCTCTTTCCACTGCAGCCTGCCCCATGCCACTCTACAAGCATGCATTAACCCGTGGCCACCCCCCCCTGTTGTTTTGCTCACCTGTGTATGCATCAGCAAACCCTCCTTCCCCTTCCCCACTGGCACATGGGTGCACATGCAGGCCCCTGTGTCATTGCTGCCAACATGAACACAGTGACCATCCCCTTGATGCCGCTCCTCTGTGCTGCTGTTGCCTGCCTGAACAGGAGCACAGATACCAGCGACCCTGCCCCCTGCACTGCCACTGCTGCAGGTGTGATCACGTGCGGGGGATTGCTGTATCTGTGCCTACAATGCCCCACCTCTGTAGTGACACCTTGGTGGATGCCAAGGCACACAGGGATGCCAGTGGCCCCATCCTTCTCCCCCACTCCTCCTCTCCCCACTCCCTGTGCCACCACCACCACAGCTGTCAATGCCCATATGGATGCTGGCAGCCCCAAGCCACCTAGCTCCCCCTCCTCAGCTGACTATCATGCACCTCCCTGCACTGCCAATTCCCACATCCCCCACTTCTGCCGGCATGTGAGAATGTGCACGGATTCTGCTGCCACTGCTTGATGAAGTGCTGTGGCTGACACCACCCTTTGTAGTGTTATGGCTAGTGGTCTGGGAACACCTGGGCTCCTTCAGTGCATCAGGTTTCAAACTTTGAGGAGCCAGAGAACAAAGCTGAGGGCCCAATACCAGCCTCCCAGAGTTTGAGCACACATTCCAGAAAGGGTGAGTTGACCCTTGGCCCCCTCAAAAATGTATCAAAAACAAATCCAGTCAACTAAACCCACCTTATACCACAATCAAATCCCCAAGAACATAAAAGAAGATAAAAGAAAAACAATAACAACAACAACAACACGAAACCCCTCTCTAAAGGACAGCACCTTCAAAGATTAAAGGAACATCAGCCCAGAAAGATGAAAAAAAACCAGCTAAAGAACTCTGACAACTCAAATAGCCAGACTGTCTTCTTATCTCCAGACGACCTCACTAGTTCCCCCAAAATAGTTCTTAACTAGGCTGAAATGGCTGAAGTGATATAATTCAAATATGGATAAGAACAAAGAAAATTGACCTTCAGAGAGGTCCAAATTCAATCCAGAGAATTTAAGGAATACAATAAAATAATACAGGAAATGAAATACAAAATTGTCATTTTAAGAAAGAACCAAACAGCTCACAGAGCTGAAAAACTCACTTCAAAAATTTCAGAATATAATAATAAGCATTGATAGCACAATTGACCAACTGGCAGAAAGAATTTCAGAGCTCAGACATTGCTCTTCAAAATAACATAGTCAGACAAAAATAAAGAAAAAAAAAAGACAAAGAAGAATGAACCAAATCTCAGAGAAATATGGGATTACATAAAGAGACATATGTGTGACTCATTGGCATCCCTGAAAGATAGGGAGAGAAAGCAAGCAACTTGGAAAACATATGTTAGGATATTGTCCATGAAAATTTCCTCAACCTTGCTAGGGAGGCCAACATTCAAATTCATGAAAGGCAGAGAACCCCTGTGAAATACTGCAAAAGACCATCCCTAGAAACATGATAATCAGACTCTCCAAGGTCACAATGAAAGAAAAAATATTAAGGGGAGCTAGAGAGAAGGAGCAGGTTACCTAGAAAGGGAAACCCATAAGGCTAACAGTGCCTTTTAGTAGAAAACCTACGAGCCAGAAGAGAATAGATAAGGGCCTATATTTAGCATTATTAAAGAAAAGAATTTCCAACCAAGAATTTTGTCTCCAGCCAAACTAAGTTTATAAGTGAAGGAGAAATAAGATCCTTCTCAGACAAGCAAATGCTAAGTTTGTTACAAGCTGCCCTGCCTTATAAGAGGTCTTGAAGTGAGTGCTAAACATGGAAAGGAAAGGCTCTTACCAACCAGTGCAAACACACACTTAAGTACACAGATCAGTGAGGCTGCAAAGCAAATACGCAAACAACTCTGCAAAATAACAAGCTTGCAACATGAAGATGGGATAAAATTTAAACATATCAGTACTAACTTTGAATGTAAACAGGCTAAATGCCCCAACTAAATGATAGAGTAGCAAGTTGGATGAAGACATAAGACCCAATGATATGTGGTCTTCAGGAGGCACATCTCACACACAATGACACATATGCACTGAAAATAAAGGGGTGTAGAAAAATCCACCAAGCAAACAGAAAACAGAAAAAAGCAGGGGTTGCTAATCTAATTTCAGACAAAATAGGCTGTAAATTCACAAACATTTAAAAATACAAAGAAGGACATTTCATAACATTAAAGGCTCGATTCAACAAGAAGACCTAACTATTCTAAACATATATGCACCCAACAAAGAGCATCCAGATGCATAAATCAAGTTTTAGAGACATAGCAAAAGACTTAGGAAACCACACAATAATAGTGGAACACTTCAACACCACACTGATGATATTAGACAGGTCATTGAGGCAGAAAATTAACAATGATATTCAGAATCTGAACTTCACACTTGAGGAAATGAATCAAATATATATCTACAGAACACTCCACCCCAAAACAGCAGAATATAGATTATTCTCATCTGCACATGGCACATATCCTAAAATCGACCACATAATTGAACATAAAACAATCTTCATCATGGAAATTCATACCAACCACACTCTTGGACCACAGTGCAATAAAAAGTAAAAATCAATACAAAGAAAATTGTTAAATGCCATACAATTACATGAAAATTAAACAACCTGTTTCTGAATGACTTTTGAGAAAATAATGAGATTAAGTTGGAAATCAAGACATTCTTTCAAACTAATGAGAACAAAGATACAATATACCAGAATGTCTAAGACACAGCTAAGACTATGTTAAGAGGGAATTTCATTGCACTAAACGCCCATGTCAAAAAGTAAAAAATCTCAATTTAACAACCAAACATCATAACTAAAAGTATTAGAGATAAAAGAACAATCCAACCTGAAAGCTAGCAGAAGACAAGAAATAACCAGAATTGAGCCTGAACTAAAGGAAATTGAGATATGAAAAGAAAAAAAAAATACAAAAAAAACGAGAATACAGGAGTTGCTTTCATGAAAAAATTAATAAGATAGACTGCTAGCTAGACAAAGGAAGGTGAACCAAATAAATGCAATCAGAAATGACTAATAGGACATGACCATGTCTCAATAGAAATGCAAAACTACCATGCAGTTTTTGCAAAGACTGCTATGAATACCTCTATTTACACAAGCTAGAAAATCTGGAGGAAATGGATAAATTCCTGGACACATAAACCTTTCAGGATTGAACCAGAAAGAAACTGATATCCTGAACAGACCAATAATGAGTTCTGAAATTGAACCAATAATAAAAAGCCTGCCAACCAAAAAATTACAGGAAGAGAGGGGTTCATAGACTAATTCTGTCAGATGTAAAAAAACAACTGGTACCATTCCTAATGAAGCTATTCCAAAAAATTGAGAAGAGGGGGACTCTTTCGTAACTCATTCAGAGTCCAGCATCATCGTGAAAACAAAAAAGAATACTTCAGGCCAATAAACTTGATGAACATAGATGCAAAAGTCCTCAACCAAATACCAGGAAATCAAATTCAGCAGCATGTCAAAAAGCTAATCTACCATGATAAAATAGATCTTATCCTTGGGGATGCAAGTTAGTTCAACATACGGAAATCAACAAATGTGATTCAACACATAAAAATAACAAAAAAACAAAATTCACATGATCATCTAAATAGATGTAGAAAACACTTTTGATAAAATTCAAACTCCCTTCATGTTCAAATCCCTCGAGTAAGCCTTGAAGGTACATAATTCAAAGTAATAAGGGCCATCTTTGACAAAATCACAGCCAACATTATATTGAATGGGCAAAAGCTAGACACAGTCATTTCAAAAACCAAAATAGGGCAAAGATATCCTCTATCACCATTCCTATTCTATAGGGGACTGGAAGTTCTGGCCACAGCAATCAGGCAAGATATAGAAATAAAAGGGATCAAATAGGAAGGGAAGTCAAACTATCCCTCTTTGCAGATAATATGACTCTATACCTAGAAACACCCATAGTCTCTACCGAAAAGCTCCTTGGCATGATAAGCAGCTTCAGCAAAGTTTCAGGATACAAAAATCAATGTACAAAAATTAGTAACATTCCTGTATACCAACAACATCCAAACTGAGAAACAAATCAAGAATGCAATACCATTCACAATAGCAACAAAAGGAGAAAAATTATACCTAGTAATACAGCTAACCAGAGGTAAATTATCTCTACAACAAGAATTACAAAACACTACTCGAAGAAATCAGAGGTGACACAAACAAATAGAAAACTATTATATGCTCATGGATACAAAGACTCAACATTGTTAAAATGGTCATACTGTCTGAAGCAATTTATAGATTCATTGTTATTGCTATCAAACTATCAACTAATTCTTCACAGAATGAGAATAAAACTGTCTTAAAATATATATGGAACTAAACAAGAGTGTGAATAGCCAAGGCAATCCTAAGCAAAAAGAATAAAACTTGAGGCACCACTTTACCCGGCTTCAAACTTTACTACAAGGTTATAGTAACAGAAACATCATGGAACTGATTTAAAAACAAACGCATAGACCAATGGAACAGAATAGCGATCCCAGAAATAAGGTCACACACCTACAACTATCTGATCTTTGACAACGTTGCCAAAAACAAGAAATAGGGAGAGGAGTGTCTGGTCAATAAAATGTGCTAGGTTAACTGGCTAACCATATGCAGAAGATTGAAACTGGACCTCCTTCCTTATGCCATATAAAAAAAATAAGCTCAAGGTGGATTAAGACTTAAATGCAAAACCTAAAATTATAAAAACCATGGAAGATAACACAGAAAACACCACTTGGTACATAGGACCAGGCAAAAATTTTCTGTCAAAGATTCTAAGCAATTGCAACAAAAACAAAAATTGACAAATGAGATCTAGTTAAACTAAAGTGATTCTGCACAGTTATATAAACTATCAACAGAATAAATAGACAATCCCATAACCATTAAACAGTCACTCCCTATTTTCTCCTTCCCCCATCTCCTGGCAAACACTGATATGCTTTCTGTCTTTATGAATTTACCTGATCTGGACATTTCATACAAATAGATTCATAATATGTGAACTTTTGTCTGGTTTTTCCACTTAGCATAATAATTTTCAAAGTTCCTCCATACTTTCGTATATATCAGTATTTTATCCTTTTTTATATCTAAATCATATTTTATTATATAAATATACCTAATTTTTATTTTCTGTTTACAGTTGAACATTTAGCCTGTTTCTACATTTTGACAATTTGGTAAACACTTACTTTTATTTGTGTCAAGTTTAAGACATCAAAAACTGGAATTTTAATAATGTTGACAAAGTTATGGCAGGTTTTTAAATTTGCTGTTGTATTATGTGCATATTTAATTGACATTTCATTTGGGATCAGTTCCATTTCTATTTCTTATTGCAAGAAAATGAATCTAGCAGTTAATTTTCACATTTAACTTTTAAGCGCTTTAACAACTTTCAATCTGTGAAAAATAAGAAGCATGAAGAAAGTTAAAGATCCAAATAAACATAATAAATTATATGATACTGCTTGATTAATGTTTTGAGGAAAAAATATTTAAATTTTTCTATTTGAAAAACTTATGAGCAATTATTATGTAGCCTGAATTTTTAGTTAGGGTTCACATTTATATGATAAATAAGTTAAATGAGTAAATGCTCTTTACTGGCAATATTTGTCTCAATGAAAAGCTAATTAAACTGTTTTCAGAATCTGAAATTTGAAATTCCCTATCACTGAAACTTGCCTTCATGTAAAATATTTTTGTATCACTACCTTTTCCTAACTGGCATTTTTCTCCTACTTTTTAATCTGTTTGACATTGAGAGAGGTTATGTTTCTAAATGTCATATATTATAGTTGCTTTTTAGATGAATGCTTATAGTTTAACATATAATGTTTAATACATAAAAGTATCTATGTTTTGAAGATCTATGACAACAGAGCCATTTGACAGAGATTGCTTGTTAATGAGATTTTTCCATTTTATAGACTGATATAAAGATCAATGTGTGTTTGATGATAAGCTACTAAAGGCAAGATATTATTTAAAAAACAGAAATGAAACTTAATAGAGATAAACTATAAGAAACAGTACTGACAATACCAAGTAAAATAGCTCTAAATAAAGATTACAAAGTATTAACAATATCTGAAATTAATATTATAAAACTTCAACAAAGTCTAAATGATTAAACTGTGAAATTAAAAATAAAAGGAAGGAAACTATTTAAATGGAGGCACAGATGCTGAACGACCAGGCTGGTAAACCCATTCTCTGCTAAGTACTCTCATAAACAGTATGATAAATTGAGTGGAGACATCAGAAATACCAAATGACAGAGGACAATCAGAAATTAGGTAATCGACTGCAGTAGCTAAAGTTAAAAATTGCACAAAGAATAAACATTTGCAGTTGTCAAAAATGAATTAGAAAATTTTAGAGGAGTTAAGGCAGTGTGGCCTTTTAAAAGCATTTATTCATTAAGTTCTTCAATAAAAATGCATTAAGGGAACCTACTAGATATTGTCTTTGATAGTACAAATAGAGTAGTGAACAAGTCAAATATCTCTCACTTCAGAGAATGTACCATCTAGGAAATTTCTTGAAGCAATTCATTTGAAAAAATTCGCACTGTTTATGATCAATGATAAGCGGGACTCAGTGTTCCAAGAAGCAGTGCCCTGGAATAAGAAAACTAAGAAGACGGCTTAAACATCCTGTGTGCCGGAACAGAAAATCAAACACCGCATGTTCTCACTCATAGGCGGGTGTTGAACAATGGGAACACATGGACACGGGGAGGGGAGTATCACACACTGGGGTCTGTCGGGGAGAAAAGGGGAGGGATAGTGGGGGGGTGGGGAGTTGGGGGAGGGATAGCATGGGGAGAAATGCCAGATATAGGTGATGGGGAGGAAGGCAGCAAATCACACTGCCATGTGTGTACCTATGCAACAATCTTCCATGTTCTTCACATGTACCCCCAAACCTAAAATGCAATTTAAAAAAAAAAAAAAAAAAAACATCCTGTGTGCCATCCAACCACAACCGGACTTTCCAATTTAATGTCCATCTGAGTATTTGTATTTATTACTCATGTATACGATACCTTTGAATTTAATACCCTCTAATACTCATGTCTGATTAGACATTTTTCCAAATTCTAAGTATTAGAATTTCTGACTATAAAAGCAATGTGCGTTCTATGTATGTATATATGTGTATATCTATCTATACATAAAGAAAGAAATACCCTCTTACACAGAGAAGAAAATAAAAGTCAGCAGTAATCCCTCTGTAGTGAGTTGAAAAATGTCCCTGTGTTCTTCCCATAGTCACATCCACCAGTACCTTCAGAATATGACATTATTAGGAAATAGAATCAGGGCAGATATAATGAAGATAAAGGTCTCTAGATAAAATTCATCCTGGATATGGTGTATCCTAAATCTAATGACTTGTGACCTTAGAAAAGGAGAGGACACAAAGATATAGACAGAAGTCCATGTGAAGACAAAGACAGATTGGAGTGATGCTGCCACAAGCCAAGGCATGCCAGGTACCACCACAAACTGCAAGAGGCAATATAACATTCTTTCCTAGAGGCTCAGAGGAAGTGTGGCCCTACCAATGCTTTGACTTTTAACATCTGACCCCCAGTACTGTGAGAGAATACATGTCTGTTGTTTTAAGCCATTTAGTTATTGGTTTATGTCATGGTATGTCTGAGAAACTAATATATGAATTATAATGTCCATGATGTCTACTGTAAATTCTGAAATCCACATTTTTGTATAAATATATTCACATATTTTTGTATAAATGCATTCAGAGCGAGAGAGAGTTAATAAATGCATATTCAACTTTTAAAAGAAGCTCTTCTTGAATTACATTTACGGTATTTTAAATAATTTGGTTAACTTAACTTAGATCTGTGAAATCATGGTGTGTCCTTTGTGCAAATAAATGCTACATGAAAAGGTAACAAAGAAGAGAAAGAGATGAGCAGTGTGTAAACATAGCTAATAGCACAGAGGGCTTCTAGCAAAGAAAAGGGGGGAAAGGAGACTTAAACTCTTCTGGAGTGGTTGATGTGTACTGAACTCTGAAATGAATATCTATTATACTCTGCACATAGTATATATATGTTGACATACTTGCAAAATGACTCCTGTTATTTCCAAAGTGTTAAGATATTTTGAAAGCTTTTCTAGAAAGTTTTATTCCCCTTTTTCTTAATTCCCTATAATTTGTGGTCTTTTTATGACTTTTTTTTTACCTCATGTGTTCTTTCAAAAGCGTTCAAACTAAAACTGTTGTTATGTTTGAAAATAAGGAAAACTGTTTTGCATGACAGTGTGGAATTGTGACTGTGAATTACACCTTACTATAAAATATTTCTAAACTCGTAACATTGGCTCCCTACAAAGCTTCTGGGTATGTAATCATATCTATTTCTCAGGTCTGTGTAAGAGGATGGGAATCCCAGGTAGGGAGGTAATCTACATATGTTAATATGAGAGAGAATAGAGTAAGGAAGGGAACACCTAACACTGATTTTGTTTTGTTATCATTTTGAAAGCACTTGCTTTTTGAATTAGAGTATATTCCTGTATAATTTACCCTACACATTCCAACCCATTTTAGAGTGAAAATACTAAGAATAAATCTCCCTGGAATATGTTCTGGAAAATTCTCCTATTCATTTATTCTAAAATCTAGCATATATATATATTTTAAATGTGGGATGTAAATTGTGTGTATGTGAATACACACACACACACACACACACACACACACACATATATATATTCTCAAATAGATACACATGTACCTAAATAGCTCTAATATTAGAAGCTACCTTGAAACTGTGCCTCCATCTGATGCCTATAATTAGTCAATAGAATTTTTTTTGAAAAAATAATTAAGACAAATTTCTATGAGGAAAATAAATATAACAACTTCAAAACCTAATATTGCTTAGCATATTTTCAAATGTATTTGCTGGAAAATTACTTTTAGTAAAGGTTTGATTGGAAACAATAGAGATTAGTATTTCATAGTTAGCAGAAAAGCTTAGTTTTATTTTTGAGATTTTTAAAAGAACAGTGAAAAAAAGCCTTTGAGAGAGGACACACTTAAGCTAGAGAAATACAACTCACCTAAAGCCCCACAAGCCAGTGACTGGAAAATGCATACATTATAAGCCTGGATGGGAAAGAATTTAAAATCTGACACATGGTATCAATCAGGGGCCAGCAGCCAGTGCTAAGTTTAATAACCTCTTCTACCTATGTTGATGACAACTCAAAGAAATTCATGAGCTGTACAATTTCAAGAGGCTCTCCTCTTGTCTGATAGCAATTATCCGGGCTTCAGTTCTACAGCTCTAAGAGGTTATAAAGAAGTTCAATATCTGTGAAGAAAAAGAACTCTCCAATCTATATGAGAAAAATAGGCATAAATTGTCACATTCAATTTTGAAAAGCTATAAAGTTCGTTATGTTCTTTAAATAATATGAACAGACGAAAGCATATTCATGCATGTTTTTGATTATGATTACATAATGTATATAATATTTGCATATAAAGTATTGTTAATATCTATGACACATTTTGTTTTTACTATTGATATTTAGTTGAAACTATGTGTATTAACATTTCAGAGCTTTCCTATTGCAGCATTAAGACTTCTAAATTATAGTAGCAAAATACTTTGAAGAGTATCTTTTAAAATGTATACTATAGAAACTATGGTTTTACAGTGGTATTAGATGAAGATTACCAAAGATTCTTAGTAGATAATACTAAATAATGTATTTTCATTCTAAATGAGATCTGACAAGCATAACCAAAGTAAGTGTCAGTATTTTTAATGAAAACCTCACTTTTAAAACTAGCACAACCTATACATATTTTACCTGCAGTAAAGGGAAGAACATTTGACTTTACAATTAGTGATTTTGTGTTTTGCTGGTGAATTTAACCTATGGCTTATGTAAACTTTGATAATTAGTTATTAAATCATAAAATACATGAAACAGTTAAATAATATACTTTAACTCATATTTCTATGTCTTTGAAATATTCTCATATCTTGCAAACAATTTGGCAACTTCTGAAAGAGTTTACATTAAAACATCTGTACAGCAGTAATAGTCAATGTGTCTATTTCTGTAAGAAAAGCACATCTTCATTCAGCTCACTTTCACTGATCAATATTGCATATCAAGCCAGAGATGTCTTAAAAATGGGCAAAATAGAGAATATTTGCCCTATGTTGATTTCATACGCAAACTATCAAATGATTGCTGATACATGAGACACAAAAATAATTTTATTATGCTAGTTTATAAGCGACTTCAATTTAAGAAAAATAATTAAAGACATTTGTATCCTATTAGTATTAAAAGTGATTTAATTTTTTTGTGGACACAAACATTAGTTTGACACTTTAAAATGGGCATACATTATCTTGAAAATCAAAACAAAATTATGAGTAATAAAAATAAAAGACTGCACAGTTTAAATATATTGTTATTGATTATCATTTACATGCATTATAAGAAAAAGAAGTAAAGAACCAAACAAAATTTAAGAATAAATTCCTGTAGCATAGCTGTAGCCCTGAAAAATAAACACACATACACACATATGCATGCACGCACACGCACACACACACACACACACACACACTATTTTGGTCCTCCATATAAATAAAAAGCAAGTTAAATAAGAAGTATATTTGAATCAGTAGTGTGTACACAATGTATACACCATTTCTATATGTGTAAGGAAATAAATATGAATTGATTCTATCGTTATATGTTTGAGATTAATATTACTGTTGAGATATTTTGAGTAGCAGCACTCAATTATTAGGTGAGAACATCATAGCACTGGTTCACTAATAGTAAATATATACTTCTTCTATTAAAGTTTTTGTCATGGTAACTTTTACTGAAACTTGATATGCTAATTTTTCCTGAAGTAATAGTCAAAATTTAATTAGTATCAACATCATCTAAGATATAAATGTGACCTAGGATATTTATAATGGAAGTGTGGTAGACAGAAACACTTTATTTTGCTCTCAAAACAATTTGTATTTAACATGTTTCAGTCTTTTGTTTTACGGTAATACTAAAAATAACCCTTTAAAACATTCAAGGAATGTTAGACATCAGATTCACCACAGAACTATTTGCAAAGTAACGTCAAGTTCCATATTTGCTACAACTTGAATGAATGCAGGGCAATAAGGAAAATATGCAGATGTATTTATTTTTGTATCAATATGTGATTTTTTATGACAGACAATATTGGAATTGTGTGAAATGCTAGATTTGAAATAAATATAAAAGAAAAACAGGAATGGTAAAGAATGATGGAAGGTAAATTTTAATACTAATAGAATATAGACTGGTATCATTTTGCAATTCAAATTCAATAATTTACTTGATTGGGGTTTACTATTAGGTTGTTGCAAAAATAATTGCAGTTTTGGTCATAAAATGTAATAGCCAAACCATTGTAATTGCCAAAACAGCAATTATTTTTCACCAACCTAACAATAAATGTGTTGCTATATACATTTCTTAGAACTTTTATATTGCTATATACATTTCTTAGAACCTAAAGATAAATGTGTTGAAAAGAACTTCTATACATTTCTAAGAAATGTATATAGCAATAAAAAAGTTCTAAGAAATGTATATAGCAATCATGTCTTGACCCAATCACCTTCCTTATTTAGTAATCTTACTAAAATTTTAGTAATTTTATTTAGGAACCTAACTAAGATCTTATTATTTTAGTAAATGCTGTTAGATTTTAAATTCATATACTTCTGTCTATCACATTCTTCATACAAGAATACTCCTCCTATGTGGAATAATTTATTATGTTCCATTTCTTCTGCTTCGTGTAATGTTGGCATAAATATAAGGGAGTGATCTACTCTTATTTAAATTGTAGTTTTTCTACAACTGATAATTTTTTTTTAAAAGGAAACCATCATATTGAGTAAACTACCATAGGTATGTGGGAAATAACAAACTGTCAAAATATTGACGATTCAATGTAAATAACCTCATCCCCCCCCAAAATAAAATGCTAGCTTCATTAAGACCATATATATTTTCCTAAATAGCACAGTATTTTAACATTTTGTGTACATGTTTTAGAAAATTCCCTCTACCATGTTATGTGAAGCATTAAAAGTAAAATGTTTTTGATAGACCTGTAGCTAATATTATTTTTAAATTAAGCCCACAAATAATACACACACTTTCAAAATAAATGAACATAATGAATCTGAAACTGGCTAATTTGCATATTAATAGTCAACTGGTTTATCCTTCTATCACTTGGGTGGATAAATAAACAACCAAACAAACAACTTGAGAATAAAGCCCATAGCATGGTTATAGTACTTAAAAATACCCAAACACACACACACTGTATTTGATCCTCCATAAGTTAAGTCACATCACTGTTCATTGGATAAATACAAACCAAAACCACGATGTAATATCATCTCACACAAGTCAGAATACCTTTTATTAAAAAGTATAAAAACAACAAACTCTGGCAAGGCGGTGGCAAAAAGCGAATGCTTATATGCTGTTGGTGGAAATGTAAATCAGTAGCAGTTTGGAGATTTCTCAAAGAACTTCAAACAGAACTACCATTCCACCCAGCAGTCCCATTACTGGGTATATACCCAAAAGAAAATACATTGTCCCACCAAAAAGACACATACACTTGTATGTTCATCACTGTGCTATTCACAATGGAAAAGTCATGGAGTTAACCTAGGTGCTCATCAACTGTGGATTGGGTAAAGAAAATATGCCATATATACATCATGGAATACTATGCAGTCATAAAAGAGAATGAAATTGTATCCTTTGCAGCAACATGGATGCAGCTGGAGCCATCATTCTAAGCAAGTTAATGCAGGAATGGAAAACTAAATACCGCATGTTATGACTTACAAGTGGGAGCTTAACTTTGAGTACTTGTGGACATAAAAATGACAATACACACTGAAAACTATTGGGAGGAGGAGGGGTCAAGATTTAAAAAACTCTCCATTGGGTACTATGCTCACTACTTGGGTGATGGGATCAATCAGACCTCAAATATCAGCATCACACCATGTAATCATATAACAAACCTGCACATGTACGCTTGAATCTAAAAAGTTGAAAAAAATGTTTGAATCAATAGTGTGTAAACAATGTGAGTGTGTGTATACATGTATACATCTATATACACACACACACACAGATATTGAACATATATTGTGTGTGTGTGTGTGTGTGGTGTGTGTGTGTGTGTGTATACAGCTAAGCAGTTCTTTTCAGCACATTTATCTTTTCAGAACCTTCCTTTCTAAGAGGAAGAAATCTCTCTATGATACCTGTGGATCACTTGTGCATGGCTTTGTACCATCTTGACCTCTTCAGGGCAATAGTGCAATTATTTTTCTCTGTCCCTGGTATCCTCAGGATTATTCTAATCTGCATTTAAATATGCTGTCATTGCTCTCATATAAAAAGTGACCTCTTGGACCTCACCATTTACTCCAGATCCATCTTTTTTTCTTGATTTGCCAGTCTTTCCCTGCCATCTCCGTACTACAACTATTCTTGTAAAAGCCCCTAATGACTGACAATAACTGAATTTGGAGTAAATTCTCAGTATTCCTTTTGCATAACCTTTCTGTAACCTCTCAGCCTTATTTAATAGTGTCGATTATTTCCTTTTTCTTACAATACTACTCCTAGAACATTATTTCCTGGTTTTCCTCCTATTTCATCATTGTGCTTCCCATTTTTCCTTATGTGCTTTCCTTACATTCTCTTAATTGACTAACTGTGGTGATCCCCAGGGCTTAGCCTTTGGATTCCTCCAATTTTATATCCACGTTTATTCCCCTGATGATCTTATCTACAAATGTCTTCAAATATATCCAAAGTTTGTATGCTAGCATGAACCAGTCCTGTTAACTTCAGTCTATGTTCTGCTGCTTATGTGACATCTGCATCAGTTCCTCTTTTGAACACGCTGATCTTAATCCAAGGCTAAATATCTTGTTTTTTCACTGTGACCTGATAGAGTTTTATACTTAATTTTCATCATAATGAACACACAGTTGAGTCATTCTTAGCTTTTTCTTTCACATCCAAATCTATCTTATCAATAAATCCTGTTGACTCAACTTTCAAAATATTTAGAATTTGATCACTTTGGAAACACTGGATTTTTAGGTCCAAGCTTAGAAGATATCTTCTATGGACCGTCGCAAATGCCTCTACAAATGGTTTCTCTTCTCCTTTTGTCTATCAGTGTCTTCTTAAACCAGCAGCCAACATGATCTTATTAAAATGAAAGACAGATGCTAATGGCAGTTTTCTGAAACCCTTCGATGGCTTTCTGTCTTTTACATAGTGAAAGCTAAATGAACTCTTTCCTCAAGAGTTTATACTCTTTCCTCAAAGCCATGACCATGATAGGCTTCTATCTGAAGAAATCTGTCCCCACAAGTGGTTTGCTCACTCACCTAACCCCAGTCCTTGTTCAAACACTTCCTGGCCAGTGAGGCCGACACTGATTGCTCTTTTTAAAAACATTAACAACACCATTACCCAGTAGTTCCCATTACGTTTACATTGCCCTGTTTCCTTCCTTTGTTCTTAACACCTTCTAAGATATTATACGATTACCTTGTTATGTTTATTGTTTTTCTTTCTACATTAGAATATAAACTCCAAGAAAGAGAGACTTTATTTTGCTTCCTGTTTTAGTCCCAGAACCTTCCACAGTTTCTGGTACAAGTAAAGTGATCAGTAAATTCTTTTAGAATCATACATGATTGAATTAGTAAGTGCAAGTGAAAATTTAGTCTAATATTGTATTAGTTTTTTTTTTTCCACACTGCTATAAAGCACTGTCCAAGACTGGGTAATTTATAAAGGGAAGCAATTTAATTGAGTCACAACTCCACATGCCAGAGGAGGCCTCAGGAAACTATCAATCAGGGTGGAAGGTTAAGAGAAAGCTAAAACCATCTTCACACCATGGCAGGAGAGAGAAGAGCAAACAATAACAGGAAAGACTGCCTTTTATGGGTTCTCAGATCTCAGAAGAACTCACTCATCATCATGAGAACAACATGAAGGAAACTGCCCACCTAATCTAATCATCTCCTACCTTCCATATGTGGAGATTACAATTCAAGAGATTTGGGTGGGGCCACAAAGCCCAACAATATCTTTCTGCCCTGGCCCCTCCCAAATCTCATGTCTCTTTCACATTTCGATACCAATTATGCCTTCCCATCAGTCACCCAAAATATATTTTTTAATTAATTTATTTTATTTTAGGTGCATACTATATCTGACATTTCTCCCCATGTTATCCCCTCCCCACCCCCCCGCTGTCTCTCCCCTACCTCCCCCCAACTGCCCCCAGTGTGTGATGCTCCTCTTCCTGAGTCCACATGTTCTCGTTGTTCAACACCCACCTATGAGTGAGAATATGTGGTGTTTGGCTTTCTGTTCTTGTGTCAGTTTGCTGAGAATGATGGTTTCCAGATTCATCCAAGTCCCTACAAAGGACAAAAACTCATCGTTTTTTATGGCTGCATAGTATTCCATGGTGTATGTACCACATTTTCTTTGTCCAGTCTATCATTAACGGGCATTTGGGCTAGTTCCAGGTCTTTGCTATTGTACACAGGGCTGCAATGAACATACGTGTGCATGTGACTTTATAGTAGAACTATTTATAGTTCTTTGGGTGTATACCCAGTAATGGGATTGCTGGGTCAAATGGAATTTCTATTTCTAGATCCTTGAGAGATCGCCACACTCTCTTCCACAATGGTTGAACTAATTTACACTCCCACCAACTGTGTAAAAGTGTTCCTATTTCTCCACATACTCTCCAGCATCTGTTGTCTCCAGATTTTTTATTTATTTATTTATTTATTTTTAATATATATTTTTATTGCATTTTAGGTTTTGGGGTACATGTGAAGAACATGCAAGATTGTTGCATAGGTATACACATGGCAGTGTGATTTGCTGCCTTCCTCCCCATCACCTATATCTGGCATTTCTCCCCATGCTATCCCTCCCCCAACTCCCCACCCCCCACTGTCCCTCCCTTTTTCCCCCCCCCACAGACCCCAGTGTGTGATGTTCCCCTCCCCTGTATCCATGTGTTTGCATTGTTCAACACCCACCTATGAGTGAGAATATGCGGTGTTTGATTTTCTGTTCTTGTGTCAGTTTGCTGAGAATGATGGTTTCCAGGTTCATCCATGTCCCTACAAAGGACACGAACTCTCGTTTTTGATGGCTGCATAATATTCCATGGTGTATATGTGCCACATTTTCCCCAATCTCCAGATTTTTTAATGATCACCATTCTAACTGGTGTGAGGTGATATCTCAGTGTGATTTTGATTTGTATTTTTCTAATGATCAGTTATGATGAGCACTTTTTCATATGTTTGTTGGCCTCATATATGTCTTCTTTTGAAAAGTGTTTGTTCATATCCTTTGCCCACTTTTGAACAGGGTTGTTTGTTTTTTTATTGTATATCTGTTTTAGTTCTTTGTAGATTCTGGATATTAGCCCTTTGTCAGATGGGTAGATTGCAAAAATTTTTTCCCATTCTATTGGTTGCCAGTTTGCTCTAATGATGGTTTCTTTTGCTGTACAGAAGCTCTGGATTTGTCTATCTTGGCTTTTATTGCCATTGCTTTTGGTGTTTTATTCATGATGTTCTTGCCTATGCCTATGTCCTGGATGGTTTTACCTACATTTTCTTCTAGTGTTTTTATGGTGTTAGGTTTAGTGTTTAAATCTTTGATCCATCTGGAGTTAATTTTAGTGTAAGGTGACAGGTAGGGGTCCAGTTTCTGCTTTCTGCACATCAGTCCAGCATTAACCCAAAAGTCCATGTCCAAAGTCCCATCTGAGAAAAGGCAAGTCCCTTCTGCAAAGGAGCCTGTAAAGTCAAAAGCAAGTTAGTTACCTCCAAGATATAGTAGGGGTACAGGCATTCCAAATGGGAGAAATTGGCCAAATGAAGGGGCCACAGGCCTCAGCGAAGTCTGAAATTCAATGAGGCAGTCATTAAATCTTAAAGCTCCGAATAATCACCTTTGACTCCATGTCTCACATCCAGGTCACACTGATGCAAGAAGTGGGTTCCCAAGGCCCTGGGCAGCTCTGCCCCTGTGGTTTTGCAAGGGACAGCCCCTCGCTCGGCTGCTTTCATGGGCTGGCAATGAGTTTGTGGCTTTTACAGGAATATGGTGCAAGCTATCTGTGCATCTACCATTCTGGGGGCTGGAGGACAGTGGCCTTCCTCTCACAGCTCCACTAAGTAGTGCCCCAGTCGGAACTCTGTGTGTGGGCTTCAACCTCACATTTCCCTTCTGCCCTAGCAGAGGTTCGCCATGAAGGCTCCATCCCTGTATCAAACTTCTGCCTGGACATCCAGGCATTTCCATAAATCCTCTGAAATCCAGGCGGTGGTTCCCAAACCTCAATTCTTGACTTCTGTGCACCCATAGGCCTCATGCCATGTGGAAGCCACCAAGGCCTAGGACTTGCAACCTCTGAAGCAATGTCCTGAGCTGTATGTTGGCTCCTTTTAGCCAAGGTTTGGATGCAGGGCTACAAGTCCTGAGACTGCACGAATTAGTAAGGCCCTGGGCCCAGCCCACAAAACGATTTTTCCCTCCTAGGCCTCTGGGACTGTGATGGGAGGGGCTGCTGTGAGTACCTCTAACATGTCCTGGAGTCATTTCCTCCATTGTCTTGGTGATTAAAATTCGGTTCCTCATTACCTATGCAAATTTCTGCAGAATTGGATTTCTCCCTAGGAAATGGGTTTTTATTTTCTATTGCATTTTCAATATGCAAATTTTCTAAGCTTTTGTGCTCTGCTTCCTTTTTTAAACGTAAGTTCCCATTTCAGATCATCTCTATCAAGTTCAAAGTTCCACAGATCTCTAGAGCAGAGGCAAAATGCTGCCGGTCTGTTTGCTAAAGCATAGCAAGAGTGACCATTGCTCCATTTCCTGATAAGTTCCTCATCTCTTTCTGAGACCACACAGCCTGGATTTCGTTGTCTATATCACAATCAGCATGTTTATCAAAGCCATTCAACAAGTCTCTAGGAAGTTCCAAACCTTCCATATCTTCTTATCTTCTTCTGAGCCCTCCAAGCTGTTCCAACCTCTTCTGTTACCCAGTTCCAATGTAACTTTCCCATTTTCAAGTATCTTTATAGCAGTGCCCCACTACCTCAGTACCAACTTACTATGTTACTCTGTTTTCACTGTGATAAAGATACTACCTGAGGCTGGGAAATTTATAAAGGAAAGAGGTTGAATTGACTCACAGGTTCACATGCCTGGGGAGGCCTCAGAAAACTTACAATCATGACAGAAGGTGAGAGAGAAGCAAATGTATGTCTTACATGGCAGCAGATGAGAGAGAACAAGCAAGGGGAAACAGTCCCTTATAAAACCGTCAGATCTAATGAGAACTCACTCACTCTCATGAGAACATGAGAAAAACTGCCCCAATAATCCACCCTTCTTACCTTCCACACATGGGATTACAGTTCAAGATGCAATTTGGGGGGAGAACACAAAGCCTAACCATATAAAACATAATACTTTTTTCACAGTCCAAAATAATTATTTAAGTCCTTTTCAGCAAAAATTAGTCACCCAAGGAACTTGGATTCAAATATGTTTTTTACCGAATATGAGTTTTATAACTTTAAAATTCAGTAAAATATAGCAAAATTATATTGCTCATATACAATTGATCCCCGAACAATATGGATTTGAACTCTGGGGATCCTCTTATACGTGGATTTTATTCTGCCTCTGCCACTCCTGAAACAGCAAAATCAACCTAGTCTCATGGTAATCTTCCTCAGCCTACTCAACTTGAAAACAAGGAGAATAAAATACTTTATGATAATCTGTTTCCATAAAATGAACAGTAAATATGTTTTATCTTCCTTATAATTTTTAATAATTTTTTTCCTCTAGTTTACTGTAAGAATACAGTATAAAATATATATACAAAAAACATGTTAAATGACTGTTTATGTTATCGCTAAGGCTTCTCATCAACAGTAGATTGTTACTAAGTAAGTTTGAGGGGGAGTCAAAACTTATTCATGGCTTTTCAATTGCATGTGGGGGGAGCTCCCTAACCCTCCTGGTGTCCAAGGGTCAACTGTACTTCACTCATAATCATAATTACCAGTTATGACAATGAAGCTTTGCTATTCATGAATCAAATATTCATAACATCATTTATAGAAGTATTACTCTTTTTCATTGGCTTCTGAGATATTTTCACATTTTTACATTGTGTGGTATGTATTTGGAGCAGTATTCAGCAAAATACTGTATTTGGAATCTAAGTGTTTATTATGGCTTGTAAAATATTTATGCTTAGATTTAAAAAAATACATAAAGCTAGGCAAATAAATATGCCTATATTTTACTGATATTCCAAAGGATCATATGACTGTATTGTGTTCCATTCTACTTGCTTGGGCAGATGAGGCAAGAGAGGAAGAACAGGGCAAGAAAGGCAGAAGCAGGGGGAGGCATGCAGCAAAGAGCAGACAGTATGCAGAAACTCAGCAGATTCACTTTCAAATAAGACATTTATCTACCTTATTTTTTTCTTGGTTTATAGTTTCGCCTTAAGATGTTCCATCACTTTAATTCTAATTTTCAGTAGCTAGAAATATTTATATTGCTAGCTAAATTAATATAGAAATATGAGTATTGTAAGCACCAAAAGGAATAATAATTAATTTTGTTATGGAGTAATGTTTTAGATTTATCTTTCCCTTTGCATGGAATTTAAATCATATGGTCTCATATGAGTACAAAATAGCTTACCTGCAAGTTTAGCTCACTTTGAATCAATGATTACAACTGATAACACTGTATTTCATGTTTCAGAGCAAAACTGCTGATGGCTTTAAAATTAAAGTTATTGGCATAGTCTGTGAAATAGAGATGACTGATTTTGGCTCTTTCTTTGATCTATGGATTTAAATTTTCAGTTTATCTTAAATAGAACTATTACTAAAGAAATTAATTTCAGTTATGCTAGTCTAGTAAAAATAAGAAATCACTGGATTGCATACGAAAGGAATAAATTGTGTTATGTGGCTTTGCTATTACCTGCAATGACATAGTTGAACTACACGTTTACACTCTGCTTTCCAAAGAGTCTGCTTTCCATAACAGCTATTGATAACTCTTTTTTTTTTTTTTTTTTGGTAGTGTTAAGGCAAGATATTAAATGTTAAATCCTAATTTGCATATATCCTAGTTCATTTTTAAAATAATTTTTATAATTAAGACTGTAATTAATGTTATATCTTCAGGTAACCATGCTAAAATATGTTCTGGTCTTTAGGAATGAGTGAAAAGTTATAAATTCCAGTATTTGGTTCTATATTTGCTAGATTTGGATACCAGAGCAAGTTGACCACACACTTTCTGTATTTTTATAGAAATTACTGATTTAAAGTATGAATTTATATTTTTCTTTATGTGTGCAAATGTATTGCTATTTTCAAAATGTTAATGTTTAAAAATGAGAGAATGTGTATACTCATTTCCAAATGGGTGAAAATAAAATTCAAGTTTAGACACTGGTATTTTACATGTAATGATATTTACATTCTATATTTCCCTCAATGGAAACCATATATGAGCAACTAGTTAATGTTATCATGTTTTTTAAAACTAGCTCTTTTCTTTGGATGCATATTTTATCAATAATTAAGTAAAAATATGAAAATAGATGTTTGCTGTGACAAGCTTAATTTATCCACAACAATAAATATATCACCATTCATTTTATGAATAAGAAAACTACTAATTCAATTATGATAAGGTTAAATATTGTGAAAACATTGACTGCTAAGGAGGCATAGAAGGCTTTCTTATAAAATATAATAATATAGAAGATGGAATATGTACAACTATATATTATATCTATACATATGGTTGTCTTTCTGTCTTTCTATAATCTGTCTCTCTATGATCTAACTATCTTGAGTTTTCAGAAACACATTTAATATAAATTAAATCTATTACCATCCTGAAATTTGGAATGACCCCCAATAAGTTCCTCTGTGAATTACAATGTAATTCTGAATTTAGGAAGGAGTTCAAACTGAACTGAGGACTCTTAAAGTTGTTTCTTGAATTAGACTTCATTGGAAATCTACTATGCCCCTACCTTTTAAAAGAACTCAGAATTTTCTTAAAGCAGAATATGTAGCCCAAGAGATTAACTGTGTTGCTGGTACCCTTACACGTATGCTCCCTTAGAAACATGAGTCATTGTGTGACATTCTGACTGAAGTAATCTAAAAAGACTGAGCCATACTATGAGATGAAGATTAAAAATTAATTATTCCAGGCTAATTCTTGACCTTTTACAGGAAAACCTTGTTAAATAAGATTTAATGACATATGCAGAATAAAACAGTTTTGTGATGCATTCATGAAGTGAGAATATTTGCAGTTTCTAACTTGCAAAATAAAAGCAGAATATGATTTAGAAGGTTTGTGGGTGATAAAGAAGTAAGGGGAATAAAGAGAATAAATCTGATAGTCTTATGAACAAAGACCAAAACATACTTCAAAATTGCCGTCACTGTATATCACAGACAGAAAAAAGCATTAGCTTTAGCAGGGCCATTTCTGTGCACCCTGTTACTAAGCTATCAATCATAGCCCCCACATGCCAATTAGAGGAGGCCAGGTGAGAAGTATCCACCTGAGGCTCCTTGAAAACTCCAGGTGGAAAACATTTTTAGTGTAAATGGAGAGTGCTGTGGATGTGTTCTCAAATGAGTCATAAAAGGAAACCCAGTGTTCTTTCTACTTAGGCTTAGAACATTATTTTAGATTCTCCTCCTGGCTGAGCAGAGAATTAGAAACTGGAAATCATTTTCAAATAAACACAATACCAGCTGGCATATAACTATTAAATTCATCAGGCCAATACATTTCAAATGAAAAGTTTATAGCATAAAAATAAAATGATTTTTACAATTCATATACTGGTATTGCAATCTATATATGTAGATAAAAAGGAGTTGGAAAACAGTAAACAAACTATATATTAATTTAAACTAAAATGAACATGCACTTTCTTATATCTACGTCCTTACACTGAGATTGTTAGTATCAGACTTAGAAAGGACAAGTGTGTGTATCTTAAAACAAAAATGCAATTTATAAGGTTTGAATAGATGTAGATATTGTCCTTATTGGTTGAAAATAAAATTAACAGGTTTTTGTATATTAAGTTTGGGATTTCTGTGACAGTTAGAAAGCACAATTTAGAGTCATGAAATAAAATTCCTTTCACTAAAGTTGAAAAACCAGTTTTTTGCTATGTGCCTTTCTCATTCCAAAAGTTATATTTCTGAAGAAGCCAGCCCTAAGGAGCTTAGTGCCCAACCAGAAAAGCACTATTCACAATAGCCACAATATGGAATCAATCTAAGTGTCCATCAGTGAATGAGTGGATAAACAAAATGTACTGCATATATATAATGGAATATTACTCAGCCATAAAAAATGAAATCCTGTCATTTGCAACAACATGGAACTGGAGGATATTTTGTTAAGTGAAATAAGCCAGACATGGAAAAAAAACAAATATTGCATGTTCTTACACATATACAGGAGCTAAAAATATAATTAACTCTGAGATAAAGGGTAGAATGATAGTTACCAGGGGCTCAAAGGGCCACCTGCGTGGGGGAGTGGATAAAGAAGAGATGGTAAATGGGTACAAAAATACAGTAGAGAGAAGGAATAAGATTTAGTGTTTGGTAGCACAATAGGGTAACGATAGTTAACAATAACTTATTGTATATATTTTTTTAATTTATTTTATTATACTTTAAGTTCTGGGGTATATGTGCAGAACGTGCAGGTTTGTTACATAGTTATACACTTGCCATGATGGTTTGCTGCATCTATCACCCCGTCATCTACATTAGGTATTTCCCCTAATGCTATCCCTTCCCCCAACCCCTGCTATTCCTCCCCTACCCCCAACCCCCGACAGGCCCTGGTGTGTGATATTCCCCTCCCTGTGTCCATATGTTCTCATAGATCAACTTTAACTTATGAGTTTAAATAGCTAAAATACTGAAAATGAAATATTCTTAACACAAAGAAATGATAACTACTTAAGTGATGGATACCTTATTACCCTGATGTGAAGTATTATGTACCAATAGTAATTAAAAATTAAAACAAAAAATAATATAAAACCTACATTCATATACAAACTACATAATGGCCATCAAGAGTATACTAAAAGATTTTCAAATATTCCTGTAATGAAACATTACTGAAGAATAAAAATAACTTACTTATTAATAAATAACATGGATTACTTTTACAAATATGCTATGCAAAATAATGTAGGCATTACACAAAGGAACATGAGGAAATTTCAAGAAAAATGAAAGTAGTCTAGACTTTGAATTAGGTTATAAAATAATAGACATACCTATTTGATAAAATTCATTGAATTATACATAAAATTATGCATTTTAGAATATATTTTATTATATTAAATACACACATTTGTATTGAACATAAATATCCCTCAACAGAATTTTAAAAGTAAAAGTAAGGCAGGTAGAACATTGGGAGGCTATTATTCTAGTTCATCTGAAGAAAATTAGGGCTTGGTCTAAGGTGGTCATGGCGGAATTAGGGTATATGCAGGCTAAGGATATGTTTTGGGAATTGAGTTGATAGAATTTGCTAATGTAGATATACTATTTTAGCTGAGGGAGATATGAAGTAAAATAAAGTTGTAGTCTTTTTCTATTTTCCATTTTTCATATAAACATCAATTCATCCATGTTAATAGTTATAACTATTGGAGATATTTATTCTGCTTTCATACTTACAAGAATATTCACCATATAGATACACATGCATACATATACATGCATACATCTTGCAAACTATAATATAGTATACAGAATTGCATTTTATAATTATAAAGTAACATTTCAATATGAATGTTATATTTATGTATAAATATAACAAATAAATAGTTATATGAATCCTTCAAAATGTAACAGATTTTAACAAGCTAGAGTTGTTCTCATAGCAGTGTTACTGCTTTTTAGCATCTGAAATTGCAATGTAACGTATTCTACATTCTTATGAAAAGATCATTCAATGTATTTTGGCCTTCATTCTTTAGTTTCATTAAGAGAAAAGTTAAAAACATTCTGTATTTAAAATTATGCCATACAAGTAATTGAATTTATAGTAATAATTAGCACAATAAGGAATTGCTTAGCTAACTAGCCACTTGAGATAAACCAAGACAATCCATAATTTTGGTCTAGTGATGTGGAGAGAATATGTTTCCTTTCTTCCACATTGTTCATAAGGTCCTATTTTACCTCTTAAGCAAATAAAACATCTCTGTATCTATAAATTTCTTATTCTTGACATCTCTTGGAATTATGAGGGCTTTCAGTATAGCTCACATTATAACATCTGTTGGTCACTTGCCCTATTGTTATACTTATTAAAGATTCAGTTTAAATGAAGTACCTTTTTAGGATTCTAATAAGACTGTACGTCTCCCTTACTTCATTTCAGTCTATACTAGCTTTATTTCCTCTCTGCTTCTGACCTAAATTCAGCTGAGACTTCATTGTTACTATAGCTGGGGGTCTTGCAGATGTAGTACTAACCACATTGCAACACCCAAGACAGCTCAAGCCTTTTACAAACATAGTGCAGTAAAACAATATTATGTTATTTGAGAAATTCCTTAGTTCCAAGTGTTGTGTATCACTCAAATCATTTGTCACATGCACTAAGGCCTTCTGTTAAAACAAAACTTTGAGAGAATATGTTTTAACATATTAGTCGTAAATGTCTTAGCTAGCATATAGTTTGCTGAATTAATTTCCAATGAGATATCAAGGAAGGGAACATGAGTCAATACCATCTTGATGAAAGGAAAAAAGTGAAGGAAGAAAAGACCATTAACATTAATTCAAAGGTCTACTCTAGAGCCTTGACCAGGTGGTGGGATGGGGTGGCTGGTTAAGGTGAGACTGACCTGCAGACAGCATGGGCCACAGTAAGACAGAACCAGACCAGAGCAACATCAAAAAAACAGAGAAGACCAGAGGTTGAAATAAGTGACCTTCTCAGTGCAATAAAGTCTGTGTTACTTAGATAAAATGATTTTAAAATCCAGTTGTAAATGAGGACTTTTAAAAAAAGTTACATCATTCCAAAATTTTACTACTTTATGATTTCCCTCTTATGAATGCTTTCAAAGTCACTGTTTCTGACATAGAACCCTTAGGTATACGATTTAGATATTTAAATACTATCCAAATAAATTCAAGAAAAAATATAGTCCTGATATCATTTTACTTTACAGTTATGATATATATGTGTCTAACATTTTTGAATGGCAATTATATCTATGTTTGATGTTTATTGGGGTGGTAAACTGTTATTTCTTAGGCTTTGCATGATTTATTTTGAAGTCTGGGATCACAGGTAAGGAAATATTCATGAGTGCCAACCAGTTCCTCTACTGCGCCGATTCTTTTTAACACTGTGCATTATAGTTACTGTCACCTGCACTTGGCAGAGTGCTTGTGCCCCCAGCTCCTTTCCTTATACTTTCTTTGATAATGATCTTTGGAAAGTTTGCCAAGAGAAAGTGACAACATGTTCCCTCTGGCTATGTTGCATGTAGCTAATTTTACACCACTGTAGATTGGCATATTCCTAAATAGGCCTTATACTACGTTTTTCTCTGCAAATCAGCATCACAAAAACAGTAACATTTACACATATCCATGCTCAGGGAGTGACCTTCTAGCTTATACTTTTCAAAAATTTCAATTTGTGAAGTCGTGTGATATAAGCACTATAAAGGGCCTCTTTATTTTTTCTTATTAAATCTCACTGATAAGATACGTGTATAGATTAGATGACTCAGATTACCCGTAAGTTTGTAATGATGGCTACAAATTCTATTTGTTTTTATATATTGATCCTGATTTTGCATTGCCTTCTTCACAGGATTTAATGCCACTTTACATGTTTACTGAGTTAGAACTCAGATGAAAATATATATAGGATTATTAGTTTTATTTCTAATTTTCATGGATTTTATTATCCTAATTGAGAAAAATACATGAATAGAGCTCTTTGCATGTTTTGTCTTAAATATCCAAATTTCTATTGATGTATTAAAAAGCAAGGAAATATAATAAATGTAAAGCCTGTTCCCTATAACAATGTTAACAAAAATTTATAAATATCTTGTCCATATGTGTATATATATCAATATATATGGTTTTTGAGACCAAATGACTGTTAATATTGAAGCTTTCAAACATATGTAATTCTAATTTGGGACAAATAATCAAAATCAGAGATGTTCCTGGAAATATTTCTAGTCTGTGGTAATAGCCTAGTTCTTGGTCAATGAACTATTGAGCTGATTGTGAAAACTTAGCTCAAAATCCAGGGAAATCTGAGAACATCCAAAACTCTCCATCTTCTATAGTTGTAGAATCCCTAAGACCTTTTCTAACCATGCAATTGCAGTCTACAATCACATATGCCTACTGAGGCTATCTTAGAGGAAAATAATTCAGAGGTATTAATAAGTACATATTTAATTAATTAAATTCTAGTTTGACCTAACAATGTAAGACGGGCGCTTTATATCAATAGTGATAGCTACATTATATTGTCATAACAAATGAGAAATTACCTCTGGCTTAGAAAAACAGACTAAATTTCTAGCTTATCCTATATCTTTCTCATACCTTAGCTGCAGTGATTTTCCCATGTTGTATTTACTCCAGAATCCACCCTGAAAAACCAAACTGTAACTAGAAGAAAGGATAAAAATAAACATGGCAAAGCATCCTCCCATTCTTAAAACATCTGCTCAGAGGTGGCATCCATCACTTTGGTCGTGTCGCTATGCCTGACATTCAGTGGAGCATAAAATTGGGACCCCTATGTCCTGGAAATGCAGCACTTACTGGTAAACAATAATATACCATATTACAGACACATATAGCACCATCTCTTACTGGAATATTTTATGTATTAGACTCATAAAAGGAAATCCAAATCTGCCTTTTAAAATACTGGTTATCTGATCCTCAGAAGTGTTTAATCAGCCTCTCTTCTAGTCCCAGGTTCCAGAAAGCTACTTCAACAGGTTTAGGGGCATATGCTCAGGACCTGTGCTCCTTCACGGCATGTGTGTTGAGTTGACATGATGTAGTTGGTATCTGCATGGGCTCTGAGGCTACACTCCTTGGGTTCACATACTAGGTTTGCACTGGCCAGTTAGGTCTTAGGTCACTTTAGATAATCTCTTTTTAAACTAATTACCTCTTTAACAAACTATGAATCATAATAGTTTCTCACCTCAAAGGATTGTGGTGAGAATTAAATAGATAAGGCTGCAAGGGGTTTAGAAAAGTGCCCAATATCTATTACGTGTTCTTTAGTATTATATACTCAAAGTTTGAAAGTTTTGGTTTATACAAATATGCATGACATCAACATCTGTGTTTCTTACACATGAATAGCCATATAGATCCATCAATTTAGTACACGATATATTCAAAAGTTGGTTCATACTTTATATAGCCTTTTGAAAACTATTTTTTTCTATATCAATTATTATAAAACAACATAATTTTAAAAAATATGTAGGTGTGATATTATGATGGAGAAACTATAAAAATAATTTGGTGAGGTCTTTCTTCCTTCATGTCGAGCAAAAATGTTTTTTTAAATACATTTTTAGTATTAAGGACATCACTGATAATGACAAAATACTAACAGGTAGCATTATTTAAAATGTACTAAGGTATGACTCAGTCATCATGCTAAAGCATTATTGTACCTTATATAATCGTGACTGTAATTTGAAGTTTTAAATTCTAGGTAGTATCAAGCCTATTTTATAAATGAGACCACTGAGGCTTGAAGAGCACAGCAGTTAGCCCCGCAATGCAGAGCAGTGTGTGTCACAGGAACAGAATTTATTGCAGACTGCCTGACCTGGAGCTCATGCTCTTTTGACCACATTTACCTTTGCATATAATTTTATCATAAAGTTAAAACTTTAAAATGTATAGAACAAAATATGATCACAAATATCTGTGACTTGAGTGTGACAAATATTTTTTAATTAGAAAAAGTAAAGCTAAAAAATTACAAATGTAATAAATTATACTCCATCAAGATTTAAAACATAAAGAAAAAACTCTTTGAAAGACACCGTTCAGAAAATATAAACGCAAACCACAGCCTGGGAGAAAATATATGCAAAAGAAGTGTGTGATGTAAGGCTCATATTTGAAATACAAATAATTTTTAATAATAAGAAAACAAATTAATGAAATACTTGAATTGGTTTGTATAGATTCTTCTCCAAAGAACATACACCAATTGCAAATAAACACATGAAATGATGAACAACAATTATGAAGATGGAAGTAAAATCTACACCTCTCTATACCCACCAGAATGGCTAAAATTTTAAGACCTAACAATACCAAGTGTGGACAACAATGTGAAGCAAATGAATAGAACATAGATTACTTATGGGAATGCAAAGTAGTACAGCTATGTTAGAATATATTTTGGCGGTTTCTACAAATTTAAAATTGCCATACGCCGCAGTAATTGTATCCCTAGGTATTTACCCAAGAGAAATGAGAGCATATGTCCCCCACAAAACATATATGCAAATATTCACAGTATCTCTATTCATCATTCCTTAAATCTGGAAAGAGTCCAGATGTCTATTTTATCAGTGGATAAAAAAACTATGGCATCTCCATAGGATAGAATATTTCTCAGCAATTAAACTGAGTGAGTCACTGATACATGCAACAACATGGATGAATTGCAAAAGCATTATGCTAAATAAAAGAAGCCAGGCACAAAAGGCGACATACTATTTGATCTGTTTATATGTAGTTCTGGAAAAATTCAATGCTAGAGGGATAGAAATGAGATCAATAGTTACCAATGGTTGTGGATGGGGGAGGTCGTGAAATACAAAACTAAAGATAGGCATACAAAACTTTTTGAAGTGATGAGAATGTCCTGTCATATTTTAGTTTATTATTGATACATATATATGTCAATAATATAGCATATATAGGATATCGGTTAGTTTTATATATATATGTATAAAGACACCCACACATATATTTGCCAAAACTTAATAAATTTGCACACTTAAAATAGGTTATTAATTGTATATACATTATATTTCAGAAACAGTTATATTTTAAAAGAAAATTTATATAACTTTAAAAAAGATCACACATTTAAATAATTTTATATGTTATAAAATTAAATTAAATGAAAAATATATACAGTTAATAGGTCAATTTATATGTTATTTTTCATTATTGGCAATCTATAGTGTTTAAATAATTTCTGATTCTTATAGAAATGAATAAGAAAAAAATCTCCAGTTGGTTGTGATTAATAATTTTACCATTGGTCTGCCTCATTCTGGATCTATTTTTCCCACTTACTATCCATACTTTGTGAAATTTTGAGGAGGCTTTCCAACCTTGTTTTATTTCTAATACACTGAATTAGTCATCATCCCAGGATATTCTCAGTTCTTTTTAATAGAGTAATTATTCTTCCAAGGTTCTCAAGTGAAGGCTTGCTGCCTGTCGCTGAAAACCGGGAAATTTCTTCCTTTAGTTTTCTGCATGCTTCCACTTTCTGACTCTAAGCACTCATTTTGTACGAAGCCCAGCTGTCTCTGCATTCTGTTTGCACTGCAGGACTGTGAAGAGTTTTCTATTGACTCCTCTTTTTTAGGAAGAGAATCTTTCACACTGAGTCTGTCCTTTGAAAGGACTCAGTAGAATCATGACTAATATGAAGCTTTCTACATAATATTAAATGCCCCATTGCAGTACTCTTTCACATTCATTGTCATATTTTAAAGTTCTTATTTGTGTATTTACCCTATGTTGATATTAAGAATAAGTTAGTTACTATTTCTCAGTTTATTTACTTCCGAATAAACATCTGCTTGTATATTGTATTTTGCACTTCATTTTTTATCAAATCTTCCTAAAACTTGTGATACGTATCTCAAATATTATTGATTTCAGAAATATTTAATCCATCTTTACCCTTGTTTCATAATTGTATCATGTTGCATAAATTTTACAGCATTTTGCAATATTAAGATGATCAAAACTTCTTTTGCCTTTTGAAAATGTCTATAATTGTATTCTACAATGATCAATAGATTTATTCTGTTAAATCTACAATGATCAGTAGGTTTATTCTGTTCATTCTTAATTTTTAACAATAACCAATTTCCCACTCTTTAAATTATGCAATTTATAATTCCAAAAATAATGGTATTGAATTTATTTCTAAAAGTCTAGACTTGTATGATCTCAGAATCATTCATTTAAGATTTAATCTAAAACATTTCAATAATTTTGTAGGTTAAATCTATCAGATCTATGAAATCTAACCACACAATAAAATATGTGCTAGTGTGCTGAAGTGTTTAGGGATGTATCAGACATAGCATGAAATGAACTCTGGTGAATTAATAATAAAATAATAGAGTATTTGAAAGTAATGCAAAAACTGATAATTCTAGGTAAATAAAAGTATCTCTTTTTGGTTTTATTAATTATGAAGATCTCACTACTTCCTTTTCTGTTTGAATGCCTTTTATGTCTTTCTTCTGCCTAATTGCTCTGGCAATGGCATCTAGTACTATGTGCAAAAAAAGAATGGGCCTCCTTGTTTTATTCTGATGTCAGCGAAACAGCTTTCAATTTTTCACCATTAACTGTATATTTTTCATATGTAGGCATGATAATGCTATATTTAAAGAATTTAAGATTGAAGACTGTGCCACAGCCTTCAACTGTTCTTTCAATAATTATTATTTTTTTTTACTTTTTAAACATAAGGCCTGATAAAATATTTGTGAAACTTCATTTACACCACAATGATCATAAAATGCAAGTGTTTGGTTCATCGTTGTCACTTAACTGTCAATAAAGTAACTGAATTTTGTTTAGATTTGAGTACACAGCTGTGATATTAAAAATAATTCAGACTTCTGAATCACATTTTAAAGTTAAAGTAATTGTATAATAAATTAAAAATTATATTAAAGAAGATGATCCCACATTTATACAGTAACTACGTTAATCCTCCTGCAAACTCTTTGTTCATATGTATGTGCATTTCTCTCATAGCAGTAGTTAACATGCACAGCAAATTAGACATTGTAGATTAGTTAATTTCTAGATAATATTTTATAGGTGCTTCTTGTATAAATTAATCTTTCTTACAGGGAACTGCTTAGGACACTCCACTTATGTGCAGGAGATCTTAGCAAGACATTGAAGAGATTTATTAGTATTTATTACTACTTATCATTGCATAGATGTTTTGCTAAAGAGAAATTATATTACTCTAATTTAGGTTAAAAAATTAAAAATCAAAGGATGGGAATTTAAAACATTAGGACAAGGGAAAATTAGGAAATATAAAGTAAAAAAACATTTTGACATGGGGTGATTAAAATGGAAAAATATTTTTAAGTTGATTTAAAACAATTTTTACAGTAACAATTGATATGCTTTAATGTCACCTGTGAAATGTATGCAAATGTTTACCTAAGATATAAGTTGAGATATTATAATGGTAATCCAAGATTTTCTATGTGACAAATATTTTATTCTATGTTTCTACTAAATTTTTAGGATTATATATTTAATGAATTATAACAATTAATTAAATTAAAACACCATATAGATACAATTAATGTCTTTATTATGGTCTTTGTAATACTCATTTCAAAGTATTTTTGTAGACATTTTTAATAAAACTTTTTTCATTTATTTTTGGATAGTTCATTGTTAGTGTATAGAAATGCTACTGATTTTTATGTGCTGATTCTGTATCCTGCAACTTTACTATTTGTTTATTAGATCTAACAGTTTTATTGGTGGAGTTTTTATATCTTTCTATATATACTGCCTTGTTGTCAGTAAATGACAATTTCACTACTTCCTTTTCTGTTTGAATGACTTTTATGTCTTTCTCCTGCCTAACTGCTCTGGCAATGGCATCTAGTACTATTTGCCACAAAAGAGGTAAGAATGGGCCTCCTTGTTTTATTCTGATGTCAGCGAAACAGCTTTCAATTTTTCACCATTAACTGTATATTTTTCATGTGTAGCTTTTATTATATTGAGGTACATTCTTTGTATGCCTAATTTTTGAAAGTTTTTATCATAAAAATGCTGAATTTTTTTTTGGCTTTTATTGGGATGATTATATGATTTTTACCCTTCATGGTATTAATGTGGTACGTCACAGCTATTGATTTGCATATGTTGAACCATCATTGCATTCCAGGAATAAATCATACTTGATCATAGTGAGTGATCTTTTGTTGATGATTTTTGCATCTGTGTTTATTAAGGTTGTAGGTCCTTGTCTACTTATAGTATCAGGATAATGCTATACTTGTATAATGAGCTTGGAAATATTCCCTCCTCTTCAAATTTTTGGAAAAGTTTAAGAAGGATTGGCATTAATTCTTTTTAAAATGTTCGGAGTATTCACCAGTGAAATCATCTGGTTCTGGGCTTTTATCTCTTGAAATATTTAAAATTACTAATTCAATCTATTTGCTAGTTATAGGTTTATTCAGTTTTTTTATTTCTTTGTGATTCAAAGATGTATGTCTAGGAATTTATCTATTTATTTTAGGTAATCTGTTAGTGTATAATTGTCCATTGCAATCGCTTATGATCCTTTGTAGTTCTGTGGTTTCAGTTGAAATAGCTTCTTTTCATTTCTGATTATATTTGTCTCTTCTCTCTTTTTGTCTTATTTCGTCTAGCTAAAAATTTATCAATTTTGTTTTTCACAAAGATAACTCTTAGTTTCATGATATTTTATATTAATTTTCTAGTGTCTATATCAATCCCTTTTGCTGTACTTTACTATTTCCTTTACTCTGTTAATTGCACTTTGTTAATGTTATATTAGTTCCTTGAGTAATAACATTAGGTTGTTTATTTAAAAGTTTTCTTTGCTTTACATAGGCTTTTTGGTTGTTGTTGTTGTTGTAAATTTCCCTCTTAGAATTGCTTTTGCTGCATCCAAAATTTGGCATGTTATGTGTTTTCATTTTGGTTCTTTTAAAGAGTTTTTTATTTTCATCTTGATTTTTTTCTTTGACCCATTGGTTGTTACACACATGTGGAAGAAGAAAATTGGACTCTTTCTCACAACATATACAAAAATCATGTCCAAATGGATTAAAGATCTGAAACTACAAAAGTACTAGAAAAATGTATAGGAGAATAATTATATGGTATTGGTCTGGAGAGTAATTTTTTAGTTTTGATGCCAAAAGTTTAGCCAACAAAAGCAAAAATAGACAAATGAGATTACATCAAACTAAAAAGCATCTACACAGCAAAGTAATAATTACCCAGGTGAAGAGATAACTTATAAAATAAGAAAAAAATTTGCAAATTATATATCTGATAAGAAGTTATACAAAATATATATTCATTTCATTATTACTTGACAAGCTATAATTATACATATTTGGAGGGTTAAAAGTAGATGTTATATATGTATACAAAGTTGAATAATTAAATTACATCAATTAAGATACCCATTACCTCATTTACTTATTTTTTTTTTGTGGAGAAAACATTTGAAATTAATAGGTTAGAAAATTATAAATTTTCAGTATACTATTATTAATTACAGTCACTATGCTCTACAATTGGTCTCAAAAATTATTCTTCCTGTTAAACATATTTTTTATTTCTTCTTTTTTTTGCAACAGGGTCTCACTCTGATGCCCAGGGTAGAGTGCAGTGGCTCAGTCTTGGCTCACTGCAGACTTTACTACTCTGACTCAAGCAATCCTTCCATTTTAGCCTCCTGGATTGAGATAATTAGTATTGTTAAAATGCCCCTACTTCCCAAAGCAATCTACAGATCCCTGCCATTCCTACCAAAATACCAAATACAATCTTCACAGAAATAGAAAACAATCCTGAAACTTACATGGAATCATAAAAGACCCAGAATGGCCAAATATAACCTAATCAAAAAGAACAAAATTAGAGGAATTCCATTACCTGGCTTCAATTTATACTACAGAGCTATGGTAACCAAAACAGCATGGTAGTGGCATAAAAACAGAAATATAGACAAATGGAACAGAATAGTGAAACCAGAAACAAATTCACACTCCTATAATGAACTCATTTTCAACAACAATGCCAAGAACATACACTGGGATAAAGACATTGTCTTCAATAAATGGTGCTGGGAAAACTGGATAGTCATAAACTAGACCCCATCTCTTGCAATACACAAAAATCAAATCAAAATAGATTAAAAAGACTTAAATCTAAGACCTCAAGCTATGAAACTACTACAAGAAAATACTGAAGAAAATCCCCAAGATATTGTTCTGGGCAAACATTTCTTGAGTAATATTTCACATGCACAAGCAACCAAAGCAAAAACGGACAAATGAAATTACAAAAAGTTAAAAAGCTTCTGCACAGCAAAGCAAACAATCAACAAAGTGAAGAGACAACTCACAGAATGGGAGAAAATATTTGCAAATTATCCATCTGACAAAGAATTAATCATAAAAATAATAAAGAGCTCAAGCAACTCTTTGGAAAAAAACTAATAAGCTGAATAAAACTGGACAGATGATCTGAATAAACATTTCTCAAAAGAAGACATACAAATGGCAAACATGCATATGAAAAGGTGCTCAACATCATTGATCATCAGAGAAATACAACTCAAAACTGCAATGAGTTATCATCTCACCCCAGTTAAAATGGTTTATTTCCAAAGACACACAATAATAAATGCTGGCGAGAATGTGGAGAAAGAGAATTCTAGTACACTCTTCGTGGGAATGTAAACTACTACAATCTCTATAGTGAACAGTTTGGAGCTTCCTCAAAACACACACACACACACACACACACACACACACACACACAGACACAGACACAGACACACACAGAAATAGAGCTATCATATGATCCACCAATCCCACAGCTTTGTAGATATCCAAAATAAAAGAAATCAGTGTATCAAAGAGACATCTGCACTTCCATGTTTGTTATGGCAGTGTTCACAACAGTCAAAATTTAGAAGTAACCTAAATGTCTCTCAACGATAAATAAGTAAAGAGAATGTGGTACTTATACAAAATGTTGCACTATTTGGCAATAAAAAAGTAATGAGACTCTCGTTTGCAACAATATGGATGCAACTGGAGGTCATTAAGCTGGGCACAGAAGGACAAACATTGCATGTTTTCACTTATTTGTGGGATCTAAAAATCAAAACAATTGAACTTATGGAGACTGAGAGTGGAAAGATGGTTACCAGAAGCTGAGAAGGGTAGCGGTGGGATAGTAACAGTAGATGTAGTAGTGGATGGTTAATGTGTACAAAAATTAGAATGAATAAATAAGACCTAGTATTTGATAGCACAATAAGGTAACTACAGTTAATAAAAATTTAATATGAAAAATAAATACTGGGGTGATGGATATCCAATTTTCAATAATGTAATTATTATTAATTGCATGCCTCTATCAAAACATCTCATGTACCCCATAAATATGTATGCTTACTATGTACCTACAAAAATTAAAATATAAAAAATAATTAAAACATACTAGATTGTAAAACATGTTACACACAGCAGAATGGAGAATCTATACAGGAAAAAAAAATTTAAGTGTAATTCACTTGCAATAGACCCTTCATATTTAAAATATGCTTGTATTGGAAAGTAAGAATTCATGGGTTTTATTTTATCTCCACATTTGTTACAAAGGGAACTTTAACATGTTTTCTTCTTTATAATAATGTGTGTAGAAAAAATAGACTTGGAATACTGTGATGGATTCTTCCTCTAGAACAGAAGACAGATTTGATTCCTAGCCATGAAATAGAGATAATGTTTGCGGTTTTTTTTTTTTTCCTATAGAATGTATTGGACAGTCTTGCTAGCGGACTCCTTTAAAACATCAAAATTCTTAAGCCTAGGTTTCTTCAGCTATGGTAAACTAATAGTTTGAGCAATATTTACCTAGACTGCCCCCTTCATTGGAGGATTTCTTCCACCTGCCTGGCTCTGACATTTCATGTAAGACAACACTCTGTTAGAAGACTCCTCACCTACCCCAAGCTCCAACTTGCCATTCCTTTATGCCTCCTGGTATGCAGTTTCTCTTCACTTAGTTGGATTCTGAAATACATATAGCAGTTCACTACTTCATATGATGATTGTCTCACTAGGTTTTTAAGTAGAATACAGTAAGCAAATAATGGATATTATAATTTCTAGATTAAAACATGAAGCCTGTGTATTTGCCTTGTATTGCTGCTATAACAAATGACCACAGTCAATGGTTTAGGAAAACACGAAATTATCTTACATCTCTGTAGGACAGAATTCTGGTTTGGGTCCCACTGGGCAAAATTCAGATATTGGCAAACCACAATACTTTCTAAAGGCTTTAGGGGATAATTATTTTCCTATACCTTTGGGATGTTGGCAGTATTCTATTTCTTGTAGTTGTAAAGCAAAGACACTCATAACTTTCTGGCTGTAGGCTGGGGGCCGTTTCTAGCTTCTAAAGTTTGCCATATACCTTAGTTCATGTACCCTTCTTCAGTCTTCAACAGTCATAACTGTGGGGTGAATTCTTCTTAAGTCATTTCTCTCTGAAACATTCATGATGGGCTTCACCATTACTAAATTAGGTTGAGACAACCTAGAGCATTCAGGATACTCTCCTAACCTCAGGTTCATAAACTTAACCACATCTGCAAAGTCACTTCTGCCATGTGAGGTAATAGATTCACAGGTTTCTGGAAATAGGATAGGAACATCCAGAATGGGGAGGGGATTATTCTGCCTACTGCAGCCCATATGATTAATGTAATAAAAAATAAAAACATGAAATGATTAAAATATGTGGTTAATCTTAAGCATTTTGAATGAGAAAAGAAAAACTAGCAAATGGAACAAATAGAAAATAGATTGAATGGAGAAGACCTAACCCTAATGAAAATAAAAATGCATTGATTATGAATAGCATACACAATAAAAATTGCTTTAAAATATTTTTCTTGCTCTTTAAAGAGCTATGGGTCAAGATGAGATCCTGATAAATTATTTCTTTAAATTTCCACTATGCTTACATAGTAAGCATACATATTTATGGGGTACATGAGATGTTTTGATAGAGGCATCTTTACCTTTAAAGAAAAAAATATGTCCAAACTTAAAACTCCCCCAGAAAATAGATAATGACACACATTCCCACATATTTTAGAAGGGAGATATTATAATATTGATAGGAAAACCTGCCAAGGAAATTACATTACAGAAGACTGTAAGTCCATTATTCTATATTGCTATAAATTACAAACCAAAAATTCTAAGGAAACTAATCATATATGATGTCAATAAAATGGATGATATATCATGGTCAATAAGATTTGTTTTAAGAATGTAATGTTTTTAACAGAGACAATCAGGGTAAGTTGCAATTAACAGAATATAGGAAAAATATATGATTATATAAATAACAGCAGGATAAGAAATTAATTATTTCAAAATGTTTTTATTCTAAAATTTTTCAACTAACACTGAATAAAAGAGAATTTCATTAAACTGAAATACAGTGTCTATAGGTAAAGATTATAATCAGTGCTAAAATACTGAATAATTTTCTTTGTTCAGGAAATCTATGATAATTGCAATCATCATTTCTATTTGGCACAGTATTGCAGGTCATAGTCAAAACAAAAACTCAAGAAAAAAGATATACTCTATAGCATACTGTTGTAATTAAATATTACACTAAAATAAAAAATACTAAACTACTGATATAGCATTGACATGAATAAATCTCACTGATAATACTGAGCAAGAGAAGCCAGGAAAAATGAGAATATACATTGTTATTTTACTAATATTATGTTCAGGAGCAAGTAATTCTACCCCTTAATGGTAGACACCAAGATAGTATTTGAATTTCAAAAAAGGGATTAACTAGAAGAGAATAAAAATGAACCTCTTGCATTGATAGTAATGTGCTGTATATTTGAGGGTTACATGTCTGAAATTACATGTAAAATTATCCTCTATTAAATTTGTGCCAGGCACGGTGGCTTATGCCTGTAATCCCAGCACTTTGGGAGGCCGAGGTGGGTGGATCACAAGGTCAGGAGTTCGAAACCAGCCTGCTCAACTAAAAATACAAAAATTAGCTGGGCGTGATGGTGCATGCCTGTAATCCCAGCTACTCAGGAGACTGAGGCAGGAGAATCGCTTGAACCCAGGAGGTGGAGGTTGCAGTGACCCAAGATCACGCCACTGCACTACAGTCTAGATGACAGAGCGAGACTCTGTCTCAAAAAAAAAAAATTGTATTATGTTTATCTGCTCACTTGAGTTTTTGTATTGATGGCTCATAGTAGCATACATCTCCAAACACTTTTTTTGTTTGCTTTATAGTAATAATGACATAGTTTCCCATTATAAAAAAGGGAGGAGGTAAGAATCTGGGGATGAGGAGGAAAATATCTAGTGCCATGAATAGTAGTCTCATGTCAAGGTGAGACTAAAGAGGATTGCTATCGAATTGAGGTAGTAAGAAAAGCCTCTTAATTTGCCAAGATTCTATCCTCTAAATAGTACTTAAAGAGAAATTGTAATATGACACTATAGTTAATGTTTTGCAGTACAAAATTTAAAATGTATAAGGGTTACTGAAAATGAGTTATGTGTATGGACGTCAATGATGTCCATAATTCTATTAGGCATTCAGGCTAAAGACTAAGGTTTCATCTAGAGCACATCTATGTATTTATTATTAAATATTTATTTCCTATCCATGACCAAAAACTCCTAAGGCTGTGCAAGGTTTTTAAATGATTGTTACAAAGGGCAAAATGAATCTTTGGAAAACAGAAAATGCTCTTTTGGAAAAAAATTCCTCTTGCTGTTGCAGTTTGATGAGAGGTTTTTCTCCTCGTATCTAGCTGTAAGCACTGCTAGCAATAGAAAATAAAACAACATTCTCCTACAGAACAGTTTTTGTGTAGGAGAGTCAGGGGAGAGGGAATTAAGGTCTACTGTTGAGATTCTCTAGCACACCTTAAATAGCTAGGAGGCTTAGTACAACTTCAGATAAGTATGCCATTATTATTTAAGATGATAAATCTGAGGTAAATTTAACTTCCTAGCTTTTGGGCTACCTTTATTATGAAGGAATCTTCAGGATTTTAAACATGAATTTTTATATATATATATATATATGTATGTATATAATATGAATTTTTATATATGTATATATATTATATGAATTTATATATATATTGTGTGTATTTAAACACATACATATACATATACATATTTATATATACACACAAAATAAACACACACATATACATATCTATGTTGCATATTTGTGTATATATATGCATTATTTTGAATATATTTGCAATGTTAATTTGTATAATTTTTCCTGTTATGTAAGCAGCATACATTTAGAATATTTTGTTTATATAAATCCAATGTAGACATTACTTTGAGCAGAACTCTAACCAAGACATTAAATATTTGTCAGCATGCCAGGTATGGATAGCTGTAAGTTTAGTGAGATAGAGCAAATAAATATACAATGGACCATAAAGCATCTATTATGTATCTCCTATACTAAGGCAGATGTATTTTAGGCCTACAGGATAGCACAAAATATTTTCTAGTGTATCTAAATTACAATGAGCATATCTCGGAGCTCTGAAAAGTCTTAGTGAGCTGGACCCTCTTGGAAGCAGTGGGGGAGCCAGTGCTGCAGGATTTAGTTGTACCTTCTCTGTGCCCTGAATATGACTACTCAACATTTTGCTATTTTTAGAGTTTTGTTCTCGTTTAATTAAGGTATATATTGGACTGTGTATTTCAGTCTTGCATACATTTTTCTTGATTATTAAAGTATATTTTTAAGGAATATGAGGGGGTGACACCACAGGAATTTAAACAAGTTTTGATCTGTGCTTGGAAATTTAAAATTTTTCAAAGATGCTTTTTTTAAATATGACTTTTTATTATACATTTATATGACAACTTTACTAAGAAATTTAAATGTGAGTGGAATAAATGAAAATTATGCCAAATTTTTTGTTTCAAATTAAGATATAAGAAGGGAATCAGATGTTTTAGAGTATAAAGGCACATGGAAATCTTAATGTTTGGCATCTTATTTTGCAGACAATGACTATGAGGTGCAGTAAACAGCACTCAGAGAATATGCAACTTGTATTAGCACCTAGTCCTATATTATGTAATTGGTCCCTAGAGACAGTAGGGCTGCCATAAATTCAACTGTGAATGGAACCAAGAGTCATGACTTTTGGTTCAATCATTACCAACCATGCTCATTTAAAAAAATCAATCATTACCAGCCATTTTCATTTATAAAAAATCAAATTTTATTTAGAGTCAGGGTGTATGTGTGCATGGTTTTTATATTGTGTGATGCTGAGGTTTGAAGTACAAATATCCCATCATGCAGATAGTGGGCATAGTACCCAATAGACAGTTATCAACTCTTGCTCTCCTCTAGTAGTAACCAGCATCTACCGTTCCCATCTTTTTATCTACATGTGCCCAGTGTTTAGCCCCCACTTATAAGTGAGAACATGCAGTATTTGGTTTTCTGTTACTTTGCTTGGGATGATGGCATCCAGCTGCAGCCATGTTTTTACAAAGGCAATATATATATTTTGAGACAGGAAATCAGTCTCAAATCCATATGAAAAAAATATATATACATATACCCATATATATTTTGTATATACATATATATACATATATATTTTTTCATGACTGTGTGGTAGTCCATGGTGAATATGCACCATATTTTCTTTAGCCAATCCAGTGCTGATAGGCACCAGGTTAATTTCATTTCTTTACTATTGCAAATAGTGCTGCAATTAACATATATAATGCATGCATGCATCTTTTTGGTAGACATAATTATTTTTCTTTCTATCTATTTATTTATTTCTATCCAGTAATGGGATTGCTGGGTAAAATGTGAGCTCTGTTTTTGGCTCTTTGAGAAATTTCCAAAATGCTTTTCACAGTGGCTGAACTAATCTATATTTCCACCAATAATTTTTAAACACTCCTTTTTATCCATGGCCTTGCCAACATTTGTTATTTTTGACATTGATGAGAAGCCATCATCAATGATTGGTGTGAGATTTTGATTTGCATTTCTCTGATGATTGTGTGATGTTGAACATTATTTATACATTTGTTGATCACTTGCATAGCTTCTTTTGAGATGTAACTGTTCGTGTCCTTTGTCCACTTTTTAATGTGTTATTTATTTTGCTTGTTGAACTGTTTAAGTTTCTCGTGGAATTTGGGTAATTAGACCTTTGTCAGATGCATAGTTTGTGAATATTTTCTCCCATTCTGTAGGCTGTCTATTTTCTCTGTTGATGGTTTCTTTTGCCTTGCAGAAGCTCTTTAGTTTAATTAGGTCCCATTTATCAATTTTTGTTCTTGATACAATTGCTTTTGAGAGATTAGTCAGGAATTATTTGCCAAAGTTCATGTCCAGAATGGTATCTCTTGTGTTTTCTTCTATGATTTTTTTAGCTTGAGATCTTACATTTAAATATTTAATTCATCTCGAGTTAGTTTTTGTACATGGTGAAAGGTAGTAGATTCAACACTAGTGTTATGAAACTATCAACAGCAATTTTTCTGGATTTATAAAAAATAATCTAAAATTTGCATGGAACCAAAAAGGAGCCTGAATAGCCAAAGCAATCCTAAGCAAAAAGAACATAACCAGAATCATCACACTACCAGACTTTAAATTATACCATAAGGCTACAGTAACCAAAGCAGCATGGTCCTGGTACAAGAGAGACATATAGACCTGTGGAACTGAATATGTTGCTGAAACACTAGGCGATTGCTGAAAAAATGATTATTGCCAAAGAAGAAGGCTTCAATCATGTGCTGCACCTGAGGAGACAGGAAATCAGTCTCAAATCCGTCTCTGTGATGACTAAAGTTAGAAGTTTATATAGCAGGGAAGAAATTTAACAATGTGTAAAAAAACAGGAACTGGGGTTATACTGTATAAGAATAGATTTGTGTGAGTGTGTGTCTTGGTGTGTGTACCTGTGTTTGTGATTCCTAATGGGTAAAACTGGTTACTTTAGGAAGCAATACAAGAGCATAATAGGAGAAAAAGACATCAGATTGACTGAGAAAATCCTATGTCACCACTTGCAAGTTACTTCACTTCTCTTATTTAAAATATTCTTTATTGTAAAATGAGAATAAAATATCCCAATTAATATTTTTTGTTATGAAGGCCAATGAAATGAATGACTAGGCAATACCTTGCAAGACATACGAATGGGCAAAGATTTCATGACTAATACACCAAAAGCAACTGCAACAAAAGCAAAAAAATGACATATGGGATCTAATTAAAGAGCTTCTGCAGAGGAAAAGAAACTATCAAGAGAGTGAACAGACAATCCACAGAATGGAAGAAAAGTTTTTCAAACTATGCATCCAACAGAGATCTAATATCGAGCACCTACAAGGAACTTAAAGAAATTTACAATAAAAAAAAAAACACTTTAAAATTGGGCAAAGGACAGGAACAGACAATTTGCAAAAGAAGACATACATGTGGCTAACACCCATATGAAAAAATCTCAACATATTCTGATCATTAAAGAAATGCAAATCAAAACCACAGTGTGATACCATCACACACCACTCAGAATCACTATTATTAAAAAGTCAGGAAATAACAGTTGCTGATAAGGTTGCAGAGAAAAAGAAATGCTTATACATATTTGGTGGGAATGTAAATTAGTTCAATCATTGTGGAAGAAAGTGTGGAGATTCCTCAAATACCTAAAAGCAGAAATACCCATTTGACCCAGCAATCACATTACTGGGTATATACCCAAAGGAATACGTTGTTTTATAATAAAGGCACATGTAGGTGTCTGTTTACTGCAGCACTATTCACAATAGCGAAGACATGGAATCAACCTAAATGCCCATCAATAATAGATTAGATAAAGAAAATGTTGTACATATACACCGTGGAATACCATGAAGCCATTAAAAAGAGCAACATCATTTCCTTTGCGGGAACATGGATGGAGCCAGAGGCCAGTATTCCTAGCAAACTAAGGCAGAAAAAGAAAACCAAATACTACATGTTCTCATTTAAATGTGAGAGCTAAATGATAACACATGTGCATATAGAGGGGGAGCAACACACACTGGAGCCTAGCAGAGGGTGGAAGTAGGAGGGAGAGGATCAGGAAAAAATAACTAATAAGTACTAGGCTTAATACCTGGGTGATGAAATAAAACTCCATGACACAAGCATAGCTATGTAACAAACCTGCATATATACCCCTGAAGCTGAAGCTAAAAGTTTTCTTTTTGTTGTTGTTGTTGTTGTTATTGTTTTAGAAGTAATGCCTAGGAAGTGTTTATTCTTGGTTTCAGTATGTCTATATTTAGAAACTGAATTTTTTTTACTGGAATGGCTTGATAAACAATTTTAAAATTATAAAGGAGATCAGAAATAATTCATACATATCTATTCAGCCATTCTTTTTACAAAAGCACAAAATGTGTAGCAGATTTAGTCTTCTGATTTTCTTATTGATTGCTGTTTCCTTATTCACAGGTTAATAAACACTAATGGTCTACATACAGATTCTTTACTATCCATTGCCTTATCTGTACAGCCCCAGATCAAATAATGTTGCACAAAGTATACTCAAGTCAACCCCAACAATAGCAGCACTATTCCCTGCATTACTAGTATGGAACCTGTCAATGTCTAGTAAATTACCGGCCAAGAAATGATTAGTCAGAATCATTTCTGACTAATATATAAATATATATATATATAAATATTATATATATATAATCTTATATATATATATAATATCTTCAAGATTTTAGAATACATTTCATATCCTTCATTTGATTTTCTAATTTCAAAAGTTAAAGTATATCCTTGAGTATTTAAAAAATAGATCAGAGAAAACACATATGTAACACTGGATTATGTTCCTCTAAATGATGATAAAATGATACTATTGAAAAGTGTGATTTTCATAGAATTTTCAGGTAAACAGAGTATTTTTAACTAAAGTTGAAAACCACATTCTCAAATACTGAAAATAATTTTGTAACTGTATAAATATTCTTGGCAGAGAAAAACAATTATTGACTATATCCAATTCAAAAATATTCTTACTATCTTATTAGATAATCTTATTTGTTCTCTATTAAAGTGTGCTTGCCTATGAAATAAGCATAAACTTTCTCATGGATTTCCATATGAGAGGGATTAATCTGCTTTTCAGAAGTGGCTCACTTAGTAAGTAGAAAAAATAATTAAATAGTGAATTCAAATTCATAGATTTTTCTCCAGATTACAGCAACTTGATTCTTTGATCTTATTTAATATCCTTTTATTTCACATTAGCATGTCTATCTTGAACTTCAGTAAAAATATTAAATGAAATATGTAACATAAAAATATATGAATTTCAAACATCAAAGTGATTATGACCAAACTAATAATCTGAGGTAGAACAAACAATTTATTAATACTAACATATTACAATTTGTATGACCAGATACTACATAATTTTATTAGGACAATACATAAAAACAGTGAAGTTTAGTATGTACTTATATTTATCAAGTACTTTATGACTTATAAAAATAAATCACTAATTAAAATATACAAAGAGGAAACAAATCTACAATGGCCATGATACTTTAATATCAAGCACAATTGTGGCTTTAAATACTCAAAGATATACTTTTACTTTTGAAATTAGAAAATAGAATAAAGGATATGAAATGAATTACCAGGGTCTGCTAGATATTATTTTCAATAAAAATGATATTTAATATTTCTGTTGAAAAAAGAATGAGCTATTAATTCTGTTCTTAATCTCATAGATGTATAGATGTATGATAAAGAATGAGTAACTTTATCATTGCCACAGGAAAGTGAGGGAACATAACCATTGATTCAATGGAGAATTCATTGGACTTTGTATTAGATGGGGGCATTAATGATGTTAACGGGAAATTTCAGTGGAGTAGCAGAGGATAGAGGATAGATACGTTGTAATCAATAGAGAGAATATGTTCTACTCCACTTCAGACTAGAGCTGAAGTGTTCTGTTTTTGTTTTTCCTAAGACTGCACTTTCAGAGGTACTTAGAGACACAATACCATGCACAGAGTACAATGATCATGATTTGGAATGATGCAAAATGCTTGCATTAAAAAAAAGAAAAAAAAAAGAAAAGAAAAAAGAACGTAGGAGAATAATCTGAGGCTATTTTGGTTGGAGAAAAAAGATGCTAAAAATCATGACTAGTTATCTAAAAATATTTACAAGACTTTTACATGTAAGAAAAATTAGACATGTATATAACATACCCAGAAGAAACCATTAGAATTATTATTTTGAAATTAAAAACATATATTTGACTAAATAAAAAATACAATAAAGATGGAGCAAAATGTTTCCATTAGCTTCTCATTTCAATGGGCAGATCCTATACATTCCCCAAATAAAGCCTAAGGAGAACAGTTTATTTAGAAATGTATAGGAAAACACTCAAAACCAAATATTTTTAATTGACAAAAATTACATACATGTATTGTATAGAATATGATATCTTGAAATGTTTATACATTGTAAACTGCATGAATTGAACTAATTAACATATGAATTACCTCATATCTTTATCTTTTTCGTGGTAGAAACACTTAAAATCTACTCTCTTAGTCATTTTTAATAATACAAGTTTCAGGTAGACAAGAGGAATGAGTTTAAGAGATTTATTGTACAACCAAGTCGCTATGAGGAATAAGACTCTTCTATATATTCATTGCTCTCTTGCACACTTCTGGATGTAAAAATATTATGCCATCATTTATGGAGGAAATTAACAGTCCTCAACTTCAAATGTCCACAGCATAAAAACTGCATATTACCACAGATAATATTGCAATAAAATGGATATTCTTTTGCTGGCTTCCTGAGAATGTTTAATTTAGTATTATGGAGAAAGTACTATATTGAGACACTCTGGAATATACTTATACATGTGGATGTGAACATATATATTGCTAAGATGTTTTCTCTATCTTTAATACATATTTTATTCATATTATATTGATAGACTCTGGTACATACTTATACACGTGGATGTGAACATACATATTGCTAAGATGTTTCCTCTATATTACATATGTTATACTTTTATTATGCTATTATATATAGCATGCTATCATCTCTTCAGGGACTTTGTGCTGATTAGAAAAACATAAATAAAATAATATAGTACAATGCAATATATGCCATATTATCTGTCTGGTTCAAAACATTTCTGAACAATGGAATTTCAATTAATTTTCCTGGAGAGTGATGGGGAAGGCTTGTTTTTGATCTGGAAGAGATTACAGAAAAAGTAATCTTTAAAGGATAATTTAAAGATAGTAAGAGAGATGCTCAGCTATTGGAAAGGAAATGTGAGTATGAGCAAAGACAGTATTTTGAAACGCAGAGCAAGCTTAAAGAATTTAAAGGGGTCTGGAATGGGCAGAGCAAAGCATATGTCAAGGAAAGTAGGTGTGATGAGGCTGAAAAGCTAGGATGTGTCAGATTGTGAAGCCGTAGAAGCCCTATGGCCTTTAAGGTTAAATGTGAGATGAAAATGAACTTTTCAAATAAATGGTTAGTTTTAATAAAAGGTAATAATGTAAAGATTCCTAATAACAGACATTAAGAAAATAATTTCTATGCATAAGAATACCTAACAATACATTAATTTCCTATTTAGTCTCCAAATGATGACAAGCTGTAAAATTAAAATTCTACAAAGTGATTTATACCTTTTGAATTTGTTTCAGTGGTTGGATTAACATTGCAATAGTTTTAAAAGATCTTTTTCTTAAGAAATTATACATGGGAAGAAAAATGGAAGGACTATAGCAATTGAAATTGACATTTGTTATTAAGCTTAAACACAAATTAGTCACCCAAATAAACTGTGCAGTTTACTGGTGGCATAAAAATAGTATTAATGACCCACATTTGACGTCAATTATTATAAGTATATTACAAAGGTATTAACTTACAAATTGCCAGTTTTATGAATTATCTAAGCAGATTATCTAATGATTTTTTAAATAGATGAGGAAAATCAGAAAATTCACTATGAAACAGTTTAGGTAACAGATTTTTTTTAGCATATGGAAATAAACCCACGTTATTTTCAGTTGACAACAACAAATTATTTCAAAATCGAAAGCAAAGAAAATATATACTTACTATTGTTCAGGCCTCTAAATAAAAAAAGAATTAACATAGTTCATGTGATGTATGCATAACTAAATTGTAAGTAGAAAAATCCATAAACATTTTACGGTGTAAGAATAATATGCATACATTCTCTTTAACTATATTAATATATGTTGCAAATAAAACTTCAATAAAGCAAACTTTACATTTAAATAAATCAACCTATTATGAGGCTGGTAATAAAAAAATCAATTACTTCCATGTAGTTTATGTAAAAAAAAGTCATTTTGTTATTTTATTTGAATTATAGTATTTAAATATGGGGATTCATATACTTTGAATTATTTCATAAATAATAAAAAATACAAATATGAATATTTCTATAAGGAGACTAAAACCAAAGAAGAAAATGTACATAAAAAGAGAAAGGTGAATGAGTGGCATTACAAATTAACATCCGAAAGTGTACATCTCAATTCAGAAATTGAGAGCAATTTCTGAAACAGTAACTGCAAAGAAAATTTTAAATGAGCTTCTGACCCTTAGGAACCTGGTATTATTTCATCACTGCTAAAAAATATACTTCTTATGTATATTCATTTTATTTATTTCTGGATAATAGTCTCTATCCCATCTCTTTCTCCATGCAAATAACTACAATATTTGGATTTTATTGGATTAAAAAAATCCTATCTTTAGATCTCGATATGGCTAATGTCCGTATGCATAATTCAAATTCTCACATTCTGATGTACTTAATTGCAAATAGATGACTGTTTCATAGGCCTAGGGAATTTTAGGAATTTTCATGGAAGAGTATGGATGATACCATTTTATAAGTTAAAAACTGATAGCCATTTTTCAAAGTTGATTACTATTTCAAGCAAAGTTTGTAAAAGGTTTCTAATGTATCTTTAAATTTTTCTCTGAGAATTGTGCTTTGTTTTTCCTACATCTCAAATCAATGAATGTAAATTAACTCGTATTTGTGATTTTTTTCCCAGCTGGAACAAATGAAAGTATCAATTCCTTTATGACTAACATATGAATTATACCTTCAGTAATTACTTCTGTGGATACTTTATTTATAACATTGTATAACTCTACAGAAATTAACCATCTTCTAGAAATCTGCATGACACAGCATCTTTAATTTGTATATATACTTATATTAAATTTTTTCCAAAACTTTTGCCTCTAGAAATCTGCATTCTAATAGTCATTTAATTTAAACACATATGTTTATGCGACAAGCAATATTTGGTTAGTAATGCAAATAACAACTAACACACTTTAAAAAATAATTATAGGTAAAGTGTTACATTATTTAAAATGTTAATAATTTTAAATTTAAATTTAATTCTAAGTGTATTAGTATTATTAACAAAATATTGTATTATTTCTATATCTGACACTGATATGCTCACACATGCTGGCACTCAAATTATGTGTAGAGTAAGTGAATGTATAAATTTACAAACAAATTCTTCTAACAAATTTAGGCATTTTTGTTTGCAAAAATCCACAGAAAATAACACTCATTATTCCAGTCTGAGTTTTCTAAATCACACAAAATGGCAACTTTAAACCACAAATTAGAGAGAAATACCATTCCAAAACATCTTCATATTAATACGCTTCTTTATTTTTGCCATTAACATTCATTTTCTTTATTCTGGCATATGAAAGACCAGAGGGTGGCCATGCCTCATTGCCTTAACATATGCTGTTTCAGTTGCTGAAAAGAATATGAGGCAGCAGATTAGAGGGGGGGGAACGCAGTTTCTACCCAGCTGTAATCAAAAGCATAAACTTGGAAAATCATGTCCAGATAAAGTATTTCGAATCTAGGGGTCAGGATGAGAAGAGCTCATTTAAAAAATGATCTCAACCCTTGTTGATTACATGCCTCTGAAAAATAGCTTCTATAGAGACGCTATGAAATGATTCCAGAAACCCTTAAACTTTATGATAAAGAAAAATTTAAAGCAGACTGTTGAAATGTAGTAAATTTTACTTTTCCCTGTTTAAATATTTTAACAAAATGTGCCTAGAACAAACTCTTACATTGCAAATTCCATTATTACCTTAAAATAATACAGAGAAAAATCTGGGCTTTTAAAAATAGTTTTGTTTTTTTTTAAACATGAAATTAATTTAAGAGACCTCAGAAAAGATAACTTATTGCAATCTGAGAAAAAATCTTAAAATCAGAATCTGACAGAACTATACTTAGGAGAATACAACATTGCCATTTTGGACTAACTCATCTGCTGGAAAGGAAACAAACAACTAAGCAAGCTGAACAAATATTATAAGAAAATATTGTGAATCAACACCGAACCAGGCAAGCAGTGATGATATGAACGGTCATGACTCAGAGATGAAGGAAGAACCAGCGATGTGCCTGCAAACTTAAAAGCTGCTTTTCCCAAGAAAGGATTTTGTTTACCAAAAACCTGTGCAAGGGAGGCTAAAAAGGCTGAGTAGGGCGTTTGTCAGTCTCCTGAGTCTGTGACGACAAAAGATGAAATTCAGAGCCCATTAAAGAAGAAATCTGTGAAATATGCCAGAATTAAAGTTAGGATTCTTGAAGGACTGTACATTAACGGTATGTGTAAATAAAAAATAAATAAATAAATAAAATAGCTGCCACAAAGAATTAAGCCCAGAATAAAAGTATATTTCATGTGTGGAACAAAATTAAACAAATTAAACTGAAATATGACATAATACAAAAGAGATATAGTGAAAGCCCTAATAATCATTGAAACATTTTACACATGTGTCTCATACATTGATAGAAGCAGCCAAAAATACCATTAAGGGGACTACATGTGAACAATATAATTCAAAAAATTGATCTAATTGACATATATGGAATGCCAGTTGCAGTGAATACAGAATACAGCATCTTTCAAATGTGTTAGAGTATTCACCACAATTAATAAAATGTAGAAGTATGAAGTTACTCTCCACAAATGTCAATGAATCGAATGTACACATGTTGTGGTACCCGCTAGCATATTAAAATCTGTGGATTCTGTTTTAGTCATGGTGAGAAGGAAATACACTCAAATACATAAGGCAGAGTGGAAGAAAGGCTAGAAATAAATGGACAAAACAATATCTTAAGAAGAAAGCAAAAGAAGCCTGGTTTAATCCAATGCATGTATTATTGAAATAGAAAGCAGTATTCAATAGAGAATCAATAAAGCCAAATTGTAGTACTTTCACAAGATTAATAATGTTAGTAAAATTATAATAAAACTGAGAAATACACAGAAAGTAGAAATTATGAGCATCAGGGATGAAAAAATGACCATTAGTAGTAGTTCTAGAAACAGTATAAAGATAAAAATAAGATGATCTGACAAATTGATACTAGTAACTTTGAAGAATTGAAGTTGAAAAATATAATACCTAGTTTGATTCAAGAAGACAAAAATTATGCTACCTCTTAAATACATTGTATACTAATTTAAACATCTTCCTACAGTGAAAATTCAAGCTCAAAGAATTCACAAATAAATTTTTCCAAACACTGAAAGAAAAAATAGTATGTAACTTACAAAGTCTTTAAGGATTTTTTTTTAAAAAAGAAACAATGTCCAACTATTTTGTGAGGCCAGAATAAATTTATAAACAAACATATAAGGACATGATTCAAAAGTTAAATTGAAAGGTGCCAATTACTATATATATATCCTCAAAAGTCATGAAATAAAACCAGCAACCTTATTTCAGTAATATGTCAGCTTATGAAAATAAATCAGTTATTCATTATGCTGTCAGACTGAAAGAAAACCATATGATCCTTTACATTTTTGTTCAATGGTATTTGATAAAGTCCCCAGATATAAGTGTTCAAAAAATGTTTAATAAACTATGAATAACAGGAATATATATTGTCAGAAATTCCTGTAGTGAAAAAAATAGCTATAGACAAACCTGATGTTCATTCATGAAACTTTCCCCATAAGAAATTGAGAATGGGAAAACATTGCTTTCTGTTAAAATTTAAAGGTGTCAGCTAGTTAAAAAAGGAAAATAATATAAGGTCTAGAAAGTAAGAAATTAAAATATCATTTTTTTCAGAATGTATAATTGTATGAGCTCAAAATTCAAAATCATCTACAGATAAATTAGAATTAATGAGTTGCTGCCTTATGAAATATAAGAACAATATAAAACAAGTAAGTATATCTTTAAAACAATCTCAAAATTGCCCACACTCAACAATTCAAAGTATCATAATTTTCACTTATATCAAATCCTACATTACCTTATCACACCAAACTATTAACTTTGCCACTCTATTTGACATTGCAAGCCACCAATCCACGTCTTGTAATTTTAACCTTCTGACTTTATTCTATTTTTATTTTTACAACATGCCTTTCTTTGTAACTAAATACATTATTTATGTATTGCATATTTAATTTATTATCTGCTTTTCCTAAGTTCCCTGTGGATGCGACTTATGTTTGTTTTATTCATTGTTGTATTTCATATGTGTAGACCAGTGTTTGGTACATAATAAGAACTCATTTCTGTAAGGGTTGTTTGACTACATGGGATACCACCAGTTCACTCCATTATCATTACCACTCTGTAAGTTCTGAAAAGGTTAACTGTATTCTGTGTTATTAAAAAGTATTTACAGGCTGACTCCTACCTTCTTTTTCCCATCCTTTTATTTTCTAGGTTGTGTTCAGAGAAAATTTCCTATTATAATCTTTATGAAATTATGGTCTCAGGACAATACGGTTAGTTGAAACAGAACATTGTTTCACTAACAATAAATAGAAAAATGTCAGGTAAAGTGCCAAAGCCTGGTATTTAAAATACATATTTGTAGAAGCAACAAGGGTCAAATGAACTAAAATTTCAGAGTGAGAACAGAACTCATGCAATCTCTTTCAAAATTCCAATGGCGTTTTTCACAGAAATAGAAAAAAAAATTTTTAATTGCATATGAAACTAAAATATCCTATATAGCCAAAGCAACCTTGAGAAAGAACAAAACTGGGGACGTAACACTTCATAACTTCAAACTACATTGCAAACACATAGTAATCAAAACAGTATGGTACAGCAATAAGAACAGACTCATAGACCAGTTGAACAGAACAGAGAGCCCAGAAATAAACTAATCCATATATGGTCAAGCAATTTTTATAGGGATGCCATGAATACACAATAAGAAAAGGATAGTTTATTTAATAAATTTTGTTGGAAAAACTGGATATTCATATGCACGAGAATAAAATTAGACCTTTGTTTTATACCATAAACTAAAATTAACTTGATATGGCTTAAAGATTTAAACATAGCACTGGAATTCATAAAACTCTTAGAAGAAAATAGGTGAAAAGCTCCTTGTCATTGGTCTTGGAAATTTGGATATGATACCAATAGCATGTGAACCAAAAGCAAAAATAAACAAGTGGGACCAAATGAAAGCACAGTGTTTCTGGCCAGTAAAACAAACAAACACAAATCAACAAAACAAAATGGCAACCTATAGAATTTAAAAAACATATTGTAAACCATACCTCTGATAAGGGGTTAATATCCAAAATAAGGAACTCATACAATTCAGCAGCATAAACCAAAACAAAAAAAATTTTGATTTAAAAATGGGCAAAAATCTGAGTGGACATTTTTCCAAAGGTGACATATCAATGGCCAACAGTTATGTTAAAAGATGTTCCACATCACTATGCATCAGGAAATGAAAATTAAAACTACAATGAGAAAGCACCTTGCACCTGTTAGGATCTCTATTATTACAAAGCAAGAGCCAACCCATGTTGGGGAGGGTGTGGAGAAGAGGGAACCCTTATGCAGTGTTGGTGGGAATGTAAATAGGGACAACCATCATGGAAAGCAATATGGAGGTTTCCAAAAACTGAAAACTACCATATGATCCAGCAATCCTACTTATGAGCATACATCTAAAAAAAATAAAATCAGTATTTCAAAGATGTATCTGCACTCTCATGTTTACTGTGGCATTATTGTGGCACAATAGTAAAGATATAAAAACAACCTAAGTTACCATTTATGTGTGAATGGATAAACAAAATGATTTACACATACAATAGAATATTATTCATCCAAAAGAGAAGAAAATCTTGCCATCTGTGACAACTTGGACGAACCTGGAGGACATTATGTTAAGTGAAATAAGCCAGACACAAAAAGACAAATGCTGTATTTCACTTGCATTTGAAATCTAAAATTGTTGAAATTGCAGAATCAGAGAGTAGAATGATGGTTGCCAGGTGGTTGAGGGTGGGGAGCTGTCCAGATGTCGATCAAAGGGTATACACTTTCAATTATCAGATAGAGGAATCTCATGTATGGCATAGTGCCTATTGTTAATAATGCTATATTATAGATTTAAAATTTGCTAAAAGAGTAGATCCAAAGTGTTCTCATCACAAAATATTGTTAACTATGTGAGGTAATAGTTATATAAATTAGTTTGATTGTAGCAATCATTTAAAAATGTAAATATATGTCAAATTATCATGTTATACAACTTACATATGTACAACTTTTGTCTGTCAATTATTCCTCATTAAGACTAGAAAAAATGAAATTTCAGAGTGGGAGCAATAATTTAGAAGTAAGGGAGACAACTACCACCAGAATTGTTTTTATTTTTATTTGCTAACGCTGGATGCTTGGACACTGTAGAGGAGTGGTACTGTGTTTCTCTTTGGAGAAACAGCTTTTAGAAGGTTCAGAGGGCTGCAGTAACATATGGGAAACTTGAAGGGCCTCAAAGACATGGATGGTTTCCCTGACAGGTTCTTTTCTGAATGCCAACATTATGCAGAAGAATGCAGAGCAAAGACAAAGGCATTTGAAAAATAGAGTGAAATACCATGAAGCATTTCAGTACTTAAATACAAAGTCACAACTGATGGAATGGATTCTGAAAATAGAAGATACAAGATATGCAAGAAAAATAGTGTGCACTGACAAAGAATATAATTTGATTTTTCCTTTGAGGAAAGGTATTTAGTATGGTGTCTACTAGAAGTTGGGAATCTGAGCTTTATTATTTGCAGAGTTCTTTTGGGGATAAGAGAAGTCAGCAACAATTTTAGTGTTCAAATAGGATTGCTGTGTGACAATATTGAAGACTTGGATGTTCTCAAACACACGATCGATCTTTCCTTCATGATCCTTCGCCAAGTTTGACTGTTCATGTGGCAGGATGCTAAAGAACTGAAACTTGGGAAGGCATGAAGGGAATCTGCCCCATCCTTCAACAGTAAGGAGACAAATGCCCTCCATGCTTACTGTGGATAGTCCTTGAAAGATACACTTTATGATTGAGAACAAACTAGAGAGAGAGGGTCTTCCAAAAACTCAAACCCAGGCCCTAATTTCTTTCTTTGAAATGATTTATTCAGCTTCTTATCAACCTTCCTAGCTGAAGAAGCAACTTACTTTGGAGAAAGCATAATCTTGTGTTCTTTAGCCTCCAACACACAGAAAACAACAAAATATTCGTCATGCAAGAATTACATTTTATTAATAATGAGAGGAAAGAGTATACAGAAAAATAAATTAACAGATGGTCCAGTTAATAGATTTAGTAGATAAGGGCTCTAAAATAATTCTAATTAATGTGTTAAAGGAAATGGGTAAAATAAGCCAAAAGTATAAAGATGATAGATTTACCACAGAAGTGCCATTGATACAGAAGAATCATATAGACATCCTCTAATCGACAAAGTATCAATAATTAAAAGTTTAAAATGTGTGTGTTTTTAATACCATTCTGGGCATGGTAATATGCAGACTTAGTAAAGCAGGATGACATATGTATAACAAATCCACAAATTTTAGCACAGACAACAAACACACACCAAAAAAGTAAAATATATAAGAACATATAAGACCTGTGTGACAGTCTTAATAGCTTTGATGTACTTTTAATTGGGATCCAATCAAGAGCATGAAGAGAAAAGAACAAAAGCAATTTTGAAAAGAATAGCCCCAAATTTTCAAAACTTCATGAATCCACACATCAATCCACAATTTAAGGGTACTCCAGTTAGTGTGAATAGAAGAAAAACCACAAGATATTCTAATTTTAACTGCATATCAATCCACCCAAAACTTAGCAGCATAAAAAAGGCATTTACCATTTTTCATAATTCAATGAGACAACTGGGTGCTATTTTGGGCCAGCTGAGCTTGTACTGTAAGATCTGTGTTGGCCTCAATACCATATCTGACAGTTAGCTGTTTCTAAATAGGGCAATGGATTTGCTTGGCCATGTGTTTCTCATCATCCAGCAAATGAGCCAATCTTAACATGAAGATGGTGGCAGGTTTCTCAAGAGAGTCAAGCTCCAAATTGCAAGGATTTGAACAATTCTCCTAACATTGTGTTTGCAAATGTCCTCAAAACACTCAGAACAGCTCAAAACAAGTTATACAGTCAAACCCAGACTTAAAGTGTAGAGAAGAGACTCCACCTTTTAAGAAGGAGAAAATAAAATTGCCTTCAGTATCAAACAATTAAGCTCCAAATTGCAAGAGTTTGAAAAATTCCACTTACATCATAATTGTGAATGTCCTATTGACCAAAAAAGTTATATCCCAGTTGTAAGGAATGGAGAAGAGACTCAACCTATTAAGGGGAGGAAAATAAAATTGCCTTTAGAAGTGCTGTATGTACAGGAATGAGAGGAACTTATGGCCATATTTGTAATCAACTATATTATAATAAGATGGTAAAACTGCTGAAACATGAAACCAAATAAAATGTTAGATGAACTGATAGACACACATTACCTTAAAAAAATGAGAATAGTAGTTGAATTCCTGAAAGAAACAATGAAAGCCAAAGTACAATAGGATAGACTTAAAATCTCAAAAAGAGGGGTGATGTCAGCAAAAATGGTGGCATAATGATCTTAAAATTCTGTCCACCATAAAAACAAAAAAGATCATTGGAAGATTTGTCAGAATCACCTGATTTTCAGAACTATAGAATTAATCAACTGAATTCAGACAACCCACTGTTTATCTGTATAAAAAATGTAATTTGAACAGTAAACATAAATACCTCCCATACATACACATTACAACATTATACAAGGATCGTAAACCTAAACATATAATCTAAAACAAGCCTTAAGAAAAAAAGACAAATTCTCACCATTTGTTGATAACTAATGTTTATTAGTTTCAAAACATATACACTAATAAAAACAAGAAAAAAGTAATAAATCAGATGATCAATATTTAAATCAGTATTTCTTAGTTTGAAAACATATACATTAATGAAAACAAGAAAAAAGTGATAAATTGTACTTGATCAATATTTAAGCATTCTTCTCTTTAAAACACACCATATATATATTTTTTTAGATAGAGTCTCACTCTGTTGCCCCAGGCTACAGTGCAGTGGTGTGATCACAGCTCACTGTAGCCTCAAACTATGGGGCTGAAGTTACTACCTTGCCTCAGCTTCCCGGGTAGCTGAGATCACCTCTATACCCAGCTTTTTTTTTTCTTGTTTCACAGACACAGTGTCTTCCTATCTTACTCAGGCTGGTCTCAAACTCCTGGGCTCCAGTGACCTTTCCACTTTGGCCTCTCAAAGCCTTGGTGTTATAGGTGTGAGCCACTGAGCCTGGGTGGCACCATTTATAAAATAAAATTTAACACATATTGGGAGAGAATATTGAAATTGTATGCTTGATAAAGAGCTTACAATTATGATGTAGGAGAACTCTCAAAATTAAAAATTAAGATGATAAAGCTAAAATGCCAAGAGATTGGAACAGATACTCCATAAGAGAACATATTTTAAAGGACAATTTTTTAAAGTTCAAATTATTAGGGAAATGTATATTAAGTCCAAAATGAGAGTTAATTATATATTCATTAGAATAACTTAAATTTAAAAGAGCTAAACACGAGATAGCCAGCAAGCAACTGTCAAAATTAGAGATTTTGACAAGATTTCCAATTAGATTTTTAGTGGTGATATAAAATCATGCTTCCACTTTGGAAAACAATTTGGTAGTTTCTATAGAAGAGCATCTGCGTCTACCTCTGAAACCACATTTACATGTGTTTTATCCTCATGTCCTCATGTCCTCATATCCTCATAATACACATGAGGATTTACATGTATAATATCCTCATGTGTATTATCTGTCTCTCTCTCTCTCTTTTTCTTCTCTCGTTCTCATCCTCACTCTATCTCTGTGTGGAATACTGAATCCAGCAGAGTACATATTTATGATTGAATCTGGAATATTTATCAGAATTGACCATATTCTACATCATAAACAAAATCTTAACACATTTCACATATTGTAATAATTTTCATTGCATTCTCAAATTACAGTTTAGGCATTAGGATAATTTTTAAAATGCAACTAAAAAATGTACTGTACATCAATTTGGTAGAAGATGTATATATGCTTCTAAAATATGCATGGATCAAAAATTTAGTCAAAGTGGAAATTAGAAAATATTTTATACAAATGTATGATGTTAATACTATAATCAACAGTTATTTGATGCAGCTAAGGCTATGCACTAGATAAATTTGGAATTTTATCATGTATATTCAAAACAAAAATCAATAATCTAAATATTTAGTCTACTTTTTGAAGAATAACTGTATGTTTTTTAATTTTTTTATATTTAAATTTCATAAATTATATATTATACAATTTATGTAGGCACTCTTCAAGTCCCTTCTCCTTTGCTGCTTCCCCCAACAAAAAGTAATGGTAGTTATGGTCATTTTATTTGCATTCAGTGAATAGAAATCACTTTCAACATATTTAATTGTAATTTGTGTGTTAGTTTTAAAATTTCTATAATTATTATTCACACTTTTTAAATGTTTTCTGGATGTTTTTCTTTATTAAATACATTAACCATCACGCAATTTCTCCAAAGTCAGCTGGTCTTTGTTTTGTTTTATATTTTCATAGTCACTTTTGTAATATGAAACAATTGAACGTAACTTAGTTAAAGGTTATCTTACCAACCTCTGAGTGTAGTTTTAGTTTCTTAAATTTACACTTGAGATTTGGTCGTTTTTATGGCATAGAATTGTATTACATTTTTTAATACACTGGAATGTAAAGTATACGTGACATGAGATAAAAATCCAAGTTTTTACTCCAAAGCATGGGTGTCCAATTTTTTGGCTTCTCTGGGCCACATTGGAAGAATTATTATCTTGAGCCACATATAAAATACACTAACACGGAGGATAGGTGATGAGCTTTGAGAAAAAAATCTCACTTAAGAAAGTGTACATATTTGTGCTGGGCTGCATTCAAAACCAGCTTGGGCCAAATGTGGCCTGCAGGCCATGAGCTGAACAAGCTTACAGTCTAAAGTATAATTGTATTTTCTATTGTGAATTGAATACTAATTATCATTATCATCATTATTCACAAAATTGATTGGTTTCACATTTATTCTGTATTTATTTGTCTCACTGAGTTATTTTATCAAATGTTTGCTTTCCCAAAAAAGTGATGTTTTCAGCTACTCTCTGCATATAAACACTACACCAAAAAAATAAATTTGTCTACTCTTCTCAAAATATCTTACTTGCTTTCTTTCTAAATAGTTCTAATCATTAAATGTGTTTCTATTTGTTTAATCACTGGTGTCCTTATCTTGCTTATGATTTTAATTAAAATGGCATTAGAGTTCTTTCAATTTTAATGAAGTTTACTATTCAAGTAAATATGATTTGTCAAATATAAATGTTTACTTTCTAATTCAATTTTATTTAGATACTTCATTAGGAAAGTCTGCTGAGTATTCTCAAATTTCCTTTCAGTGTGTATTTAAAATTTGAATAAAATAGGTCACCTAGAAAATGAAGGGAATGAGCTAGATTATCTCCAAGGCTCTTTTTTTTTAATACTAAATAACAATTTTTATTATGTCATTAATATATTGCTGCTACGTTTACACAAAATGTAAAAGTTATAATGCAGCTATTGAAACACTTTTCTCCAAGGCTCTTTTTTAAGAACTCCACCATATTATGTTTTTCAGTAAAATAGCATCCAGGCATGAGAAGAAGGTAGGATATTTTTATAGAGAGAAGCCTACAAAACAAAATCCTGAGTGTGAGTCAAAATTGGAGTATAAGTTATAAAACAACATTAAATACTTTAAAAAGAGATTTGCAATGAAACAATGAACTAGGAGCTGTAATTGCCCTCTGCAAGTTATAAATACCGAAGCCTCAAAAGTTTCTCCTTTTCTAATGTGTACCTCCTCATAGGGTACACCACATAGAAAAATGGTAGAGTCTAGCGTAGTATCAATTGCTATAGTTTGGATATGGTTGGTTGGTTGGTTTGTCCCTATCCTATCTTTTTTTTTTTTTTTCTGAGATGGAGTCTTACTCTGTCTCCCATGCTGGAGTGCAGTGGCACAATCACAACTCACTGCAACCTCCACCTCCCGGGTTCAAGTGATTCTTCTGCTTCTGCCTCCCAAGTATTTGGGACTACAGGGCTGTGCGCACCACCATGCCAGGCTAATTTTTTCTATTTTCAGTAGGGAGGGGTTTTTGCCATGTTGGCCAGGCTGGTCTTGAACTCCTGACCTCAGGTGATCCACCCACCTCGGCCTCCCAAAGTGCTGGGATTACAGGTGTGAGCTAAGGAACCTGTCCTGTGCCCATCCTATCTTAAATTTAATCCCCAGTGTTGGAGGTGAGGCCTGATGGGTGGTATTTGGGTAATGGGCGTGGATCTGTCATGAATGCCTTCCTTGGATAGGAATGATGAGTAAGTTTCACTCTATTAGTTCCTGCCCAAAGCTAGTTGTTAAAAAGAGCCTGGCACTCCCTGCCCCCCCCCCACTGCCCTCTTTTGCTTCCTCTCTCACCACGTAATTTATGTATATACTGACTACTCTTTGCCTTCTACCATGAGTGGAAAAATCCTGAGGCCCTTACCAGATGGAGATGTAGTGCCATGCTTGTGGTATGCCCTGTAGAAATGTAAGCCAAGTAAGTCTCTTTTCTTTGTAAATACCCAGTCTTAGGTATTTCTTTATAGAAATCTATATATATTATAGATTAAGACACCAATGCTAAATTAAATATTTTTGAATGACTGCATTATGTTATCCAATCCTGTAGTTTTTAGTCTGCAAGACTAAGCCGAGCTGCATGCATTTCTCCTTATCCCTGCCTGCTCCTTGAACATGACCTACTATACAGTGTAATTACTTATAATCAATGACCTCAGAAGAGTCTGACACACAAAGAGGACTTAGAGATTTCTGTACCTGCTTGGTGTCTAGATTCACTCCTAATATTTTCTACTGTATAATCTTTATCAGCTTGATAATAAATATTTGTATGGATGGTTATATTTTTCACCAAGTTGTGACCCATTTGAGGACAGAGATAATGTCAAGAATTTTTTTTTTAAATAAATGACTGAGCATTTTATATCTATCCAAACCAAGGAGCAGAAAATAGTAAATGCCACAGGGTATGGTCAGAAGAAGAATCTTTCTCTACAGCGAAAATGCCAGTGAATCTTACATACCTTATGTTTATGCAAACTAATCATATATTGCTGTGATATGCCAGAAGCATGGAAAGAACATGACGTTATTTACCATAGGAATACTTTAGCTATATTCTCACAGCAAAATATCCTATTTTTGTAGCTTAATTTTTGTGAATCTGTTCTTTGCCACCCTGCTTACATCTTGGAGCCAAGGTATTAGCCTGTTATATTTGGCGTAGGCAAGGCTCTAGAAGGCCAAGGGAAGGTTTGTTTTTCCTCCCATCGTGGAGAACATTTAACTAGGACTGTCCTTCACACGAACAAGATCATCAAGGCTAACAAACCAGAGAGCTGCATCGCAGTCACATTTGAGGAGCAGAGATTAATAAAGCTGCAGAAGACACTGAACAATAACTTGGTCTATTAATTCTGCTGGATTCAGACAGTTAATTACTAAGAACTAAAACACTGTATTGAGAAAAAGAGAATGTGCTTCTGTGATTCAACATTCCATACCCAAGTGTGCAATGGTCAAATTGCACCAGTACAATTTAAAGGCTGGCATGGCTGGGTAATAAAACATGTGTAAAACAATGGTTTGGATCTGTTTTCAGTGCAGAATATTAAAAATATGCCATCAGATGTTCTTTCTTTGTTGATTAAGATAAATACAAAGAAACACGTTTTTTTTTCCATGAAGCAAGAGTAACTAAATTTAAGTATCTTAGAGACCTTTAATGCCTTGTTATACACAATCTTTTTTTTTCCCGTTTTCTCTAGGCTCTGGAAGATGATGATAATGTTTAAAATTCTTCAGTAGTTCCTCTCACAGTTTGTAAATTGGATCTCCATTTAAAGATATTTTTTCCTTTGAAGTCTAAAAATTAAAGTGCACAATATTTATATCCATATTACATTAAAGATATGAATGCTTTCTCCTGAATTGGTTTAAAATATTGCATCATTAGTTCTAGAAAGCAATAACATCTACTCGTTTTTTACTCCCTGTTCTTCTGACATCTTATTTTGCCCTTAGGTTACCCAGCTTTGCCCAAATATGCATAACTTACATACTCATATTTCCCATATTTTTATGTATAAACTCCATAGATATGAATGGTATTATCCTCCTAACACCAGCATACTTGAGAAGCTCCTTTTTATAGCAAAACTGGGAAAACAGCTTGCTGCATACAGCAAGATTGTGTGTGTTTATATTCATCCATGGCATTCTTTATTCTCACTGTTTTCTTTTACAGTGAATTGAAACTATTTCTATATAATTTACATGTCTAATCACAATCTCTTTAAAGGTAAAAATGCCTTTAATTTCTGGGAATGCTTTTTGCAGATAACAATACCCCCCACAGAGACAGATGTGTGCTTTTGTGTGTGCGTTTGTGTGTTATTTTGGTGCTGAGTGCTCAGCTCTTACCATTTTTTTATAACAGCATTAGAATTTGAAGGAAAAAAAGTTATTTAGAAAATTGGAAAATGTGCTGTAAACTTATCTTCAATTATTTTGGATTCAAGCCTGTGTATGTGACAAGCACAGTTTCCATGCTTTCCCCCACTTGAGCATATATCCTGCCACTATAAAAACTACAGAACATCGAGCAATGTGCAAACTATGCCCAGAGCCGCTTCTTTGTTGTGCACAGACTGCACATTTGTTGTATAATAATCACGCACTTCCAGTGAATTGAACCTCTCCTAAGCACTCTCATTGTACTTACTCTGCTAAACTGCATGCTTATTATATTTCCTGAGGATCTGTCTGGCAAAGTTGGCCCAGAGTAAATGCTGAGTCATGAGGTGATGGCGAGATTGTATTTATGGGAAGGCTGCAGGCTATTGATTTGTTCAATTTTTAAGGTACTTCTTCGGAAGCAAAAGCAAAAGCAAAAAACAAAATAAAACAAAACAAAAAATAATTTAATCATTTCTTTGGGTGATTATGTACATTTCGCATTCAATATTTTTCTCCACTTCAAAAAGGCGTCTAATAGGCAGATAATCCAGGAAGTCAATGTTTTAACAAAAGTATTTCTTGTGCTAGTGTCAGGGAGTGATACCTACTTATTTATATTTGTAGCAGTCTCATAATGTGCATATTATAAAATGTTAAACTTTATGACCTTAAGGACAAATGACGACATTAATATTATAAAGAACCCTGAAAATTTAAACAAAATCAAAAGTAATCCTTCTATTACAAAGAATGCAGACAGATAACTTCTTTGGAATTAAATATATAAATTACTGTATTATTTTTCTAGGGCTGCATAAATAGATACTATAGATTGTGTCACATAAACAGCACATTTTTTTTTTGTCTCACAATTCTGGAGGCTATAAATTCAAGATAAGGGTGTCCGCAGGTTTGGTTTTACCTGAGGCCTCTCTCTTCTGCGTGCAGACGGAAACCTTCTCACTGTGTCCTTCATGGCCTTTCCTCTGTGCTCACGCATCCCTTGTGTTACTTCTTTTTATGAGAACACCAGTCAGATTGCACTTAGGAGATCGTTTAGCCTTATTTACCTCTTTAAAGGCCCTATTTCCAAATACAATTATATTGGAGGTTAGGATTTCAGCCAATGAATTTTGGAGAGATGACACAACTCAGTCTATAACAATCACAGAATCTAATTGGGATATTCTTCATGTTTGTAGCAGGACAAATACAACTTTGTTTGATTTGCTTGCTTCAGCACAAAGCCATCTTCCTTGTTTTTAATACCCAAATTATGAAGCCCCCTGTGATTCCAAGCGTTGGTTTGTTAGTCATGTTCTGGCTTTGAAGCTTCTTTATTCTCTGGAATATCCAGTTCACTTTGAAGATATGACATTGCTGTCAGAGTAAAAGGCCATGTGTTTTCACTCAAAGTAAAAAATAATAATTAATTTCAGATTATCTCTAAGAGATAATTATCTCCCACCAACAGTGGTATAAGTGTTTCCTTTGCTCCACAACTTTGCCAGTAGCTGTTATTTTTGACTTTTTTGTAGGTTAGATGATTATCTCATTGTGATTTTGACTTGCATTTCTCTAATGATCAGTGATACTGAACTTTTTTCATATGCTAGTTTAGTTGGGCACATGTATGTCTTCTTTTAAAAAATATCTGTTCATGTCCTTTGCCCACTTTATAATGGGATTGTTTTTCACTCACAGATTTATTTAAGTTCCTTATAGATACTGGATATTAGGCCTTTGTCAGATGCATAGTTTGCAAATATTTTCTCCCAGTCTATAGGTTGTCTGTTAACTCTGATGATTGTTTATTTTACTGTGCAGAAGCTCTTAAGTTTACGTAGATTCCACTTGTCAATTTTTGCTTTGTTGTGATTGCTGTTGATGACTTTATCCTGAAATCTTTGTCCATTTTTATGTCCAGGATAGTATTGCCTAAGTTGCCTTTCAGGGTTTTTATAGCTTTGGATTTTACATTTAAGTCTTTAATCCAACTTGAGTTGATTTTTGTATATGGTGTAAGGAAGGGATCCAGCTTCAGTCTTCTTGAAGTTATCAAGAAGTTATCTCAACACCATTTATTGAATAAGGAGTCTTTTCTCCATTGTTTTGTTTTTGTCAGCTTTATTGCAGGTCAGAAGTGGGCATAGTTGTGTGTCCTTATTTCTGGGCTCTTTATCCTGTTCTATTAGTCTATGTGTCTGCTTTTGTACCAGTACTATGCTATTTTGGTTATTGTAGCCCTGTAGTATCATTTGAAGTTGGGTAACATGACGCCTCCAACTTTTTTATTTCTTAGGGTTGCCTTGGCTATTTGGACTATTTTTTGGTTTCATATGAATTTTAAAACAGTTTTTTTTCCTAGTTCTGTGAAGAATGTTATAAGTAATTTGATAGAAATAGCATTGAATCTTTAAATTTCTTTGGACAGTATGGCCATTTCAATGCTATTTAGTCTTCCTATCCATGAGCATGGGATTTTTATCCATTTGTTTGTGTCTTCTCTGATTTCTTTGAATAGCGTTTTGTAATTCTCATTGCAGAGATCTTTTACCTCCCTCGTTAGCTGCATTCCTAAGGAAAAAATATTATACTTAAGTATGATCTGTGAACAATACAAAAGGAAAATTATATTAATATCAATAATATAAAATATTTTTATTTAAAAATTATTCCAAAACAACAAGAAAATGACTACACTCACAGTGGCTATCACTGTTAGAGGGTCACACATCTAATAAGTACTAGAGGAAAAATTTGAAACAGACTTTCCAACAGTGAGTCATCTACTTATTTTACAATCCATGCTGCCTGCCAGCATGTAAGACAAAATTCATGTCCTTTTTTGATAGGGCATCATATGTGAAAATAAAGGAAATATATCTGTCCAGATGCTCTGTTCACTTTGTGGCACCATGCTGTCTTCTTTTGCAAAAAGTACAGAAAAAAATTATCACAATGGAGAGAAGATATAAGAATACTACACAATGAGTGAAGTTAAAGAAACTAAATATATTACAATTGGAAAAATACTTTTTTCAGATACTTAAAATATTATTAGAAGAAAGAAAGAAAACAATTTAATTTCACATTATCCTACATATTTTAACAACTTTTTAAGGCAGAAAAGGTTGTCTCAGAAGGTATTATGTTGTCACTGTCCAAGATAGGCTGGACAACCATTTGGCAGGAAGATTGGTAGAAATAGGTACACTGATTGAAACAGTGTTTAGAATAATTGATGTTTTCCAAAGATGTATATTTATAATTTTAGGGTTTGAGTATTAAGATTGGAGGCAAATATAAATAAATCATATGTCATTATTGCCAAAAGTGGAATTTTAAGTAGTCCTAAATTTTTGAGACATTGAAGCAAAGTAGAGAATAGGTGTAGGTTGAGGCACTAATAATTAACTAGATGTCACAGTTTTATTATAAATTAAGTAATTTTTACAGTCAAAGTGTTACGGATTCTAATATTGGATATTTTATTGTAAGGCTGTGTGACCTTTGGCAGGTATTATAAATGATATTTTATTTGTGCAATTTGCAAATAAAATAGTCATTACTTTAAGTTAGATTTGGTGTGAGCATAAAAGAGAATAACCAATATAAAGTATGGTGTAGCATTGCAATATCAGCTATATGGCTGCACTCACACTATGGATAACACCTTTTACTGCATATAAATTTAAGATCAATTATACATTTTTCCTAAAATAATAGGCAGGTTTAGTCTTATTTCAAACTTTCAGTTCTCAAATCATTCAATACTGATACAAAACACTGCCACTACAGACAAGAGAATGTTGTTCTTCCAAAGTAGTCTAATTTCTCTTGTACATCTTGCTAGGCCTTTAAGTTGCTTTGACCATTTTTTTTTTTTTTATTTCTCATCCCTATTTTGCAGATTATGGCCAGTGTCTTTAATTAACATTCCTTTAAATATCTTGTATTTATCATTTTATTTTTATAAAAGTTTACTTACTTTGTTAAACGTTAGATGCCTGCTATGCTAATTATCTAAAAATGTACATATCTTCACTGTATTTTTTTTCTGTTAAATTGAGCGTATGGGCCGGGCGCCGTGGCTCAAGCTTATAATCCCAGCACTTTGAGAGGCGGAGGTGGGTGGATCATGAGATCAGAAGATGGAGACCATCCTGGTCAACATGGTGAAACCCTGTCTCTACTAAAATTACAAAACTTAGCTGGGCATGGTGACGCGTGCCTGTAGTCCCCGCTACTCAGGAGGCTGAGGCAGGAGAATTGCTTGAACCCGGGAGGCGGAGGTTGTGGTGAGCTGAGATCTCTAGCCTGGGTAACAAGAGCGAAACTCCGTCTCAAAAAAAAAAGAGAGTATGATCGCTTAGATATTCTCTTTTGGTGGTGAGTTCTAAAATATTTTTAAAATAACTTATGATCTCAGTCATGCTGCAATGATGAGAAGATTTATATTCTACTTCCATTGGAATAAACAACCATTTTTTAATGACTTCTAAGTTAGGTTCCTCAGGTGCAAAAAAAGATAAACACATATATTTAATAATTTGTTCTAAAACATTTTGACTGAATTATGTTGTTTATGGCATTAATGTTGTGCATTCTCTGCCTAATATGTGGTAGGCTGTAAAAAATACCGATGTTAGGTATTTCAACAACATTTATACGCTCTTTGTATATGGAGAAAGTTAAATCATTTTTTTCTGCTTGATTTTTAAAATTTGGGGGCAAATATTTGGTTTTCTGACTCAATAAATTCTTCTAATATCTTGTTATTGTCTATAAATTCTGTCAGGAATTAGTTAAAATTGACCACAAATGTTGATTAAAACTGTAATTTTAATTTTCCACAAGTGTATAAAAAGATAAATAGATGATTTTAAGTATGACATTTTGCGTATTTAATGAGTAAAATGGACAAAGACAAAAATTTATCACAACAGTTGAGTTCAGTTGTGGTGAGGTTAACATAAAGGACTTTATGTGAAAGTGTTTTGTAAAATCACTGATCTATGCAAGTTTTTATTATTAACAGGAGCAATATCATCATCTCACTATCATTTCCTACTAATCTTTTAGGTAATGCACAGTGTATACTAAATTTCAGGCTATATTTATTTTCTCTAGTCTTTAAATTGCTAAAATAATGCTGGTAGCTCAGTAATAGTATGTACTAATTTGAACTGTCTCTACAAATTATTCTCCAGAACCTACTGATATGAATACATTAAAAATGCCGAAGTCACCATGTTATGCAATGGATCTCTTAAAAATGATACCTTAGAATCCTCTGATCTATTTTAGTTTGATCTTTCAATTCCTCAATGCAGTCAGAATATTTTCATAGAACTATCATTTATCTAAACAATTATATAACCAACTTCTTATGATGACTTAGTTGAAAGCAAAACAGCTTTGAATTTGTCATCTAATATTTTACAGTTGCTAAGAAAGACTGATTTTAAGAAAAAATGATTTTGGACAGAAGATACAAGCAATATTGTTTCCACATATATTGGCTTTTCTTCTAATAATAAGGAGGCATGTGTCTCTTTCTTTTTCTAATCCATGTCATCATTACACGTTTCTGGGGTGAGAATTCTCTCTGAGAGAGTAAATAAATCCTGGAGGCAACTGGCAAGCAACCTACATTTTTTCTTCCACTCCATGTCCACCACCACACAAGCTGAAGAATTGATTTTAATATTTTCATAAAGGGGAAGGTGATTAGGTTTGTGGGGTTTGCATGGGGAATGGTGTTGCTCTCAAAAATGGAAGCCTTGACAAATGACAACCAGTCACGTGCCATGGCTGCATGGAAGCTGTGCTAGTTCTGCTTTCCTGAAATGCCAGAACCTTCTACCTCCTAGCTTATGGGTAATTTTACATATGAGTAGTCTGTAGGTCCCAGTCTATATCTTGCTGTGAGATATTTTTAAGATGTGATTAACAATGGTGTGAGTAGACTTTGAGTAAAGCAGATTGCCTTCCACACTATTCATCCAATCAATTAAAGAGAGAACATACCAAGGACCCCCAGAGAAGAAGAAATGGTCCAGAATGTAGCATGAAACCCCTAAGTTTTCAGCCTGATGGGTTGAAGAATTTGAACTCAAGACTGCAACATCAACTCTTACCTGAGTCTTCAGCCTGTGACCTTCTCTACAGATTTTTTTCCAACCAGCCCCCATGTGAGTCATTCCTTAACATAAATCTATCTCTTTCTTACTACTTCTCTTTTTCTCTGTATCACCTATTCAGGTTTATGTAGCATAACTTTTACTTACAAACATATTGAGTATTCTTCCGAAAGAGCCATGATCCCCCTTTAAAATTATTTTCCATAAATGCAAGTTGATAGGTTGATGCTGGCAATTTTAAATTCTATCAGAAATAGATACCCAACTACTAAAATATATCATGATCATCTAATTTACTTATGCTAATGGAAGCAGTTTTATTATGAATATTTTTATTCATGCCTTTTCCTTAGTTAATTAAATACCAAATGAAAGCTATTCTAGCATCATGTAATGGCATTGCCTTTTACATATTGTTAGGATTGCTTATTCAGTTTATTTTGCTAAAACTTCAAAAAGAAATCAAATGGTAAATGTGCAGCTGTCATTTTATGAAATGAAAGCATATGACCTTTTCTGTAAAATGCAGTAGGATAATTACAGGGCATTCCCTAGAAAGTGTTGATAATAATTTTATTAATTGAAAAATAATTACTTCCCCAGTCTATTACCACAACACTCTCTACATAATTCCTTCTATTTAGACACCAGCATTTCCTTGCATTAGGTTGGTGCAAAAATAGTACTTGGTATTTTTGCCATTAAAAGCAATGGCAAAAGCTACAACTTTGCACCAACCAAATGATAAAATTTTAGTGAATATCATGACTGGCAATACCTACATCACTTTTAAATATTACGTTAAATTTTATGCTACATCAAATTTTAAAAATGAAGTTATCAAAATAACTCATTTGGGTTTCATGAATACATTGTTTAGATATTCTATTTGGTCAGTTAGTATGTATAAAAAATATGTCATAGACTGTTCTTGTCGTAACTTGTCTGGTTATGTAGGTAAGTCATCTGCCCCTCCTGAACCTCAGGTAGCTTCACTACAAAAATAATAATTCTCTATGTGCATTTTTATTGTGAGAGTTAGGAGTAGTGATATTAAACAGTAAGAGTCCTCAATATTAAATAGCAATAAGAAGCTTGGCTCTCTAAGAATAAAATACAATTTGGAATTGATCAAAATGAATATTTTTTAATATAAGTTAGATTGAAACATTTTAGAGTATTAGTTTTCAAAAAATTTACTGCAACAGACACTAAAATTATAAAATGAAATATTTTGGAAACTATAACCTCTATAGGACTGTGAGCTATTATTATCATTTGCATTTTAAATCTATTTACCCAATTGAGAACAAATATAAATTTCAGAAGTAGAATACAGGACATTTTTTTGTTTGTTTGTTTCTTCCAACAACCTAAGGAGACATTAGTCTTTCAGCAACAATTACTAATGCCCTTTAATGGTTGAGTAATATATCAAGGAGTTATTATAACTCAGTTTGTGTGCATTTCACAAAAATCCCATTGCTAGTTAACTGGGTGGTTGGATTGGGCTTTGTAGAAAAACTCAAAAGCTGCAGCATAAACAGGAAGAGTACAAATGATACATCTTGGCCAAGCAGTGTATGGCGACATGCCGTTTATTTAGCTCAGTTCACACAGTCCATCATTGTTATGACCACTAAATTCAAACATATTTTTAAATCACTTTATGCTCTAGTATCATACAGCATTTACTACATACCATGGACTGTTTTTATCTTTGACCGATGACAATAGCTAGGGGAAAAAGTCTTTTTCAGAAGTGTAAAAAATTGCTTTACATGAAACTGATGTTGGAGTAAAGCAATTGGAGACATAGTTAATAGGCCAAGGAGACATGATGAATGGCACCTGTGGACCTAGCATATCCTATTCACTTTTAGTGAATCCCTGATTCTCTTATGAATATTTTGGACTTTTTAAACAATAATATTTAAAAAAAGGAAATAGATCAGTGTCACATCCGAATCTCATAGTGTTCTTGATATAAGTGGAACTCAGCTTACTTACAGAGGAGGTTAGCTCAGCAATTTGTCTTATGGACATCTAATAAAATATGTACGGCTGTTTTTTATTTTGTTTGTTTCTTGGCTGTGATTTGTTGTTACTGTTGTTTATTTTATTTTATAATCTTCAAAGAAACAGGGAAACATAGTACCTAGCTATGTTTGCAGTCTTAGTAAATTCTATATTACACTATCTGTATAGGAAATCTAATAAAAATCTCTTCTCTGGCCATGTTCTATTGACATAATCAAAAATACAATAATTATTTCAAAGGCAGTGGCTTTCATACTAATATTTTCTTCACTATTCAATTACAGGGAGAAATGCAAAAATAAAGATAGGATTTTAATTCCTAAACCTCTGCATATGCCTTGGATATATAGAAATGCTTTCACTAAGTGAAGTAAAATAAGTCTTTGATGATTTTCTATATGACACATGAATATAAAAGTCAACACAACATCGCGCAGCATTGAGGCTTTGAAAACATGCCTCTGTAAAAAATTGGTTGCATGTATGTCCCTTTCTAGCCACACACTCCTAGTAGGTTCTCTATTGATCTGAGCATCTTCCCATTGTGCTGGGACTTCATGGGTTCTCCCTCCGCAAAGCAAGTCTATCACTCAGGGGGATTCTGCTTGAGTTATACTTCCCTAGATTCCAAATTCTTTGGCTTTCACTATTTTTAGGTACTTTTCAATTTAGAGTCATTTATCTCTCTGTATGTGTATTTATATACATATATACTATATGCGTATATATGTCATGTATATATGCATATCTATATATAGTTAAACATATGCATATTTAAATAGTTAAGTCTGTAAAAATGCTATTTAATGCATCAAGTAAATTTATGCAGATCTTTATTTCCTTTACATAACTTTATAGATACCTCTTGTCCTCCCCTAATGGAATAAAATCCTTGAGGAAAGATCTAGACTGTTATTGTTTTCCACAGTGGCATCACCTGCATCTAATGCACTATGTGGCACATAATGAAGACTACATACATTTTGGTTGAATTAATGAATAAATAAATAATATCCACACTCATTCATGTTGAATACTTTGTAATTAAATGTCCTACTTTATTTATTTCCTCAAAATCTGACTTCAACTATATTTCAAACAATTATTGGTGATTCACAGTGAGGATGTTTTAAACCAGGTTAAATCTGTGCCATCATAATATTACCATGGCATTACTTCTTCAAAGGATACATGCTCCTTAACACTTTTCTACCAACTAAGGAATTTAAAAACTTGCCATCCACATGCAAGGGATGAATGTTCATTAACTGGTAGATAGGTGTCTTTTGTATAGTTGTTGCATATACCCATGTGTTTTTATGCTTACAGAATGAGGTAGAAGATAGATTATTGGGATTAGTAATAATTAGGATCCTACTGAGAAAATTTTAATTTTCTTCATTTATTACTAATCTCAATAATCCATTAAATAAATAACTAAGTGTATCCATTAAATAAATCATTAATTCTCCATTAAATACATCCAACAAATAAAGAAGAAAATTAAAATTTTTTCAATAGGATTTTTATTTATTACTAATTCCTAACATTTATTTTTACTCCACTCTGTATGCATATCAGTAATCATTAGAGAAATGCAAATCAAAACCACAACGAGACACAGTCTCATGCCAGTCAGAATGGCTATTATGAAAAACAATAAAACAACAGATGCTGCTGAGGTTATGGAAAAAAGGGACTTACTTTTCTTTTTTTTTAAGATGTAGTCTTTATCTTGTCACCCAGGCTGGAGTGTAGTGGCGCGATCTCGGCTCACTGCAACCTCCACCTCCCGAGTTCAAGCGATTCTCCTGCCTCAGTGTCCTGAGTAGCTGGGATTACAGGCGACCGCCACCACACCTGGATAACTTTTCGTATTTTTAGTAGGAATAGGGTTTCACCGTGATGGCCAGACTGGTCTCAAACTCCTGACCTTCGCTAATACACCTGCCTCAGCATTCCAAAGTGCTGGGATTACAAGTGTGAGCCACCACGCCTGGCTGAAAAATGATTTTATAAGCTGCTGGTGGGAATGTAAATTGGTTCAACGACTGTGGAAAGCACTTTGGAGATTTCTCAAAAACTTAGAACAGAAATACCATTGACCCAGCAATCCCACTGCTAGATATACACCCAAAATAATTTAAATTGTTCTACCATAAAGACACATGCACACATATGTTCATTGTGGAACTATTCGCTATAGCAAAGACATGGAACTAACCTAGATGGCCATCATATTTGAATTATATAAAGAAAAAATGTGTTACATATACACCATGGAATACCATGTAGCCATAAAAAATAATGAAATCATTTCCTTTGCAACAACATCCATGGGGCTGGAGACCATTAACCTAAGCAAATGAATACAGACACTGAAAACCAAATATGAAATGTTCTCTCTTATAAGTGAGAGTTAAACATTAAGTAGGTATGGACAGAAAGAAGAAAACATTAGACACCAGGGCCTAGTTGAGAGTGGAGTGTGGGAGGAGGGTGAGAATCAAAAACTACCTGTCTGGTATTATGGGCATTACCTGGATGAAGAAATAATCTGTACAACAAGCTCTTGAGACATGCAATTTACCCATGCAACAAACCTGCATGTGTACCCACTGAACCTAAAATAAAAGTGGAAAATAAAAACAGTAAAAAACAAAAGAAGAAGACAAAATAAAATTGAAGTTCTCCAAGGTATTTGCGGGTACTAGTTTGAGAATCCCCTCAGAACCCAAACTCCATGCATACTCAAGTCCTGCGGTTGGCCCTGTGGAACTGAAGATATGAAAAGTTTGTCCTGTGTATCTGTGTGTTTCACATCCATCTGAGAAATACTGTATTTTTGATCTGTGTTTGATTGCAGGTACAGAACTTATCTATACGAAGGATATACTGTATTTACTGAAAAAAGAAACATCTGTAAGTGAACCCTCACAGTTCAAATGCATGTTATTCAAAGGTCAACTGTATAAAAATATTTACAAGTATGTCCTTTGATCAAATTTCTATATGATGAATGATTTTAAAAATATGCTATTATAGAGCAAAATATGATAATTTGGAAATCTATCTTTACCAAGATGGAGATGAGCAATTGTATGAATTATTTACATGGAATATACTGAAATATTGAATGCTACATCTCTTGATGCTCACATACCTATGTAGTTTATAGTGTATCTGTATTTTAAATGTTTTTCTTATAGTTTAAAAAGTGTATTTTTCTGAGCATTTCTTAAACCTGTCTTTAGTGCTGCACTAAATTATCGCATGCTTTATCCTAAAATATTGAACATTTTTCAATATGTATTATACGCCTCAAGATATTTAGCATAAAAATTAACATTTCATGGCTTTTTGTAAAACACATTTCAAGACTGCTTTGAGAATAGTTTTCATTTTCTAGAAAAAAATCATATTTAAGTTCTACATTGGGGAAAATTTTATGTTGTAATTATTGTTCGTATTATCTTTCTTACAATTTGCCTTATTCCATTGGATCAAATTAGTGGATTTTCATTCTCCGTTAAATCAATACCTCCAAAACACAATAAAGTTAGTTACTAGGGAAACAAACAATCAAAATTATATTCCATGTTTTCTGAAAGGTACTAGACAAGTACTTAGTCAAATGTCCATCTTAAAATACTTTGGGATACTTGACATACTGCTCAGGCACTTGGAGATAAAAATGTGTTATTTTTGCACTTTTTATTCTCCATAAAAACATTAAGTTTTCAGATAACAACATTAAATTATTTTCCTTTTCTTAACTTTTGTTCCAGGTTCTTGTTTTATGCCATGTTTATTGTTGCAAACACATTTACTTTAACACCTTCTGACAGCCTAAATTGCAGAACTCCTGGCACAGTGACCTCTGCAGCTGGAATGGGAATTGAGTAACTGGCTGGCCTGTGCATCTAACCCGGCACCACTATCCCCCTCTAGGCTGACCCAATCCAATTGGCTTTGGTCCTGCATGCAGAAAAAATGTTTACCAGACAAGTAACAAGACTCAGATGTGGGTCTGTCACTCTGTTCCCTTTGACATTTAAAAGAATGGTCACGGCTTATGTGTAATCATGAGCCTTAAAAGAATAGTTTACAACCTTGATATCCAAAAAACCTCAAATACCTATGAGCGTTATTCTGAGCATGCATTCTGAGGCTGAATTGTTATGATTTTCTTCTTTTTTTTTTTTTCCTACTTTTTAAAAAAAAATTTATTTATTTGACTTTAGGTGCATACTGTATCTGGCATTTCTCCCCATGTTATCCCTCCCCACCTTCTCCTCCCTCCCAACCCCCTGCTGTCTCTCCCCTACCCCCCCCCAACTGCCCCCAGTGTGTGATGCTCCTCTCCCTGAGTCCATGTGTTTTTATTGTTCAACACCAACCTATGACTGAGAACATGTGGTGTTTGGCTTTCTGTTCTTATGTCAGTTTGCTGAGAATGATGGTTTCCAGATTCATCCAAGTCCTACAAAGGCCAAAAACTCATCGTTTTTTATGGCTGCATAGTATTCCATGGTGTATATGTACCGCATTTTCTTTGTCCAGTCTATCATTGGTGGGCATTTGGATTGGTTTCTGGTCTTTGCTATTGTACATGGGGCTGCAGTGAACATACCTGTGCATGTGTCTTTATAGTATAATGATTTATAGTTCTTTGGGTATATACCCAATAGTGGGATTGCTGGGTCAAATGGAATTTCTATTTCTAGATCCTTGAGAAATCGCCACACTGTCTTCCACAATGGTTGAACTAATTTACACTTCTACCAACTGTTTAAGAATGTTCCTATTTCTCCACATCCTCTCCAGCATCTGTTGTCTCCAGATTTTTTTAATGATCACCATTCTAACTGGCATGAGATGGTATCTCAGTGTGGTTTTGATTTGCATTTCTCTAATGACCAGTGATGATGAGCATTTTTTCATATGTTTGTTGGCCTCATATATGTCTTCTTTGGAAAAGTGTCTGTTCATATCGTTTGCCCACTTTTGAATGGGGTTGTTTGTTTTTTTCTTGTATATCTGTTTTAGTTCTTTGTAGATTCTGGATATTAGCCCTTTGTCAGATGGGTAGATTTCAAAAAATTTTTCCCATTCTGTTGGTTGACGATTCACTCTAATGATGGTTTCTTTTGCTGTACAGAAGCTCTGAATTTTAATTAGATCCCATTTGTCTATCTTGGCTTTTATTGCCATTGCTTTTGGTGTTTTAGTCATGAAGTCATTGCCTATGCCTATGTCCTGGATGGTTTTGCCTATGTTTTCTTCTAGTGTTTTTATGGTGTTAGGTTTTATGTTTAAATCTTTAATCCATCTAGAGTTAATTTTAGTGTAAGGCGACAGGTAGGCATCCAGTTTCTGCTTTCTGCACATTGCTAGCCAGTTTTCCCAACACCATTTATTAAACATGGAGTCCTTTCCCCATTGCTTGTTTTTGTTGGGTTTGTCAAAGATCAGATGGTTGTAGATGTGTGATGTTGCTTCTGGGGCGTCCATTCTGTTCCATTGGTCTATGTCTCTGCTTTGGTACCAGTACTATGCTGTTTTGATTACTGTAGCCTTGTATAGCAAGTTGTTCTTTCCAAATAAAACTTCAAGAACCCTAAATTCCTAAATTAAAAAAAAAATCTTTTATTGCCACCTTGAAAATATCACTGACTGTTTCTTCGGGGGTAAAATTGTCTGTATTACTTTACTGATGACATTAAATCTGATTTATTTGTGAAATACACAAAAGACCTTCAACATGTGGCAGCTTTAGGAAGGGTTAGCATTTTAGAATGGCTGAGAAAACAAAAATTTTAGAAAATGAAGTAATTAGAAAACTAATGACAAAGGATAGTGGCAGAAAGCTACTGACTGTATATTAATATAAATATCTATTAAAGCAATGTTCTGTATTGCATCTCTCCTGAGATGTCATAATACAAATAACAGAAATTGCCTAACTTTTCTTGAGTATATTCAATACCATCAGCCAAGTAATGTTTGAAATGCTATTATTCTTGGATGAACTCAGATTTACATATGTATGTATGGATATGTATTTTAACTTTTACTGAGCTTTTTTTTTAATTTAATGCATAATAGAGTGTAATTTTTACTGAGTAGCATGAAAAAGAGTTTACCTTACCATATTAGCAATGAACTAAAGCTTAATAATTCTAGCGTGTTGCATAATTCATATAAACTGATTTTAATTTTCAAGAGGACTTGTAGCAAATTAGATGAAAAACAAAACCAATTCATAAAAATCATTCTAAATTTCATAGATATGAACAAGTGCAGCACTTCAATTAATTCTGAAAAACTTGGCAATTTTTAAACTATAGATACAATTGATTACAAGGAAACCTCTGTCCTTGTCCTCTGTCCTGACGTATTAATTCAGTTGATTTCTAAATCATCCCAATCTCAAAAATGTGCTAAATCAATCTTGCTATATGCTGATATATAAAAGGAACTGCACTTGAGGGTTTTATCTGGATGCAACTTCAGTTGGTTCTAACTTTGCGGATTTTGATGGAGGCATTTTACTGCCAGTGGATCCTGTGGCCATGAGTCTTCCTGAGTCACCCTGGCTACGTCAGGTTTTCACACGAATTGGGAATTCACAGCAGTTGTGTGTGTTGGTGGCACAGGCAGTGCACCCAGGGAAGCCCGTGGAGGTGGGATGGGTAGGTAACATAGAATGAGTTCTTACTCTGACTTTCTGGTTGATACATATATAGTCATAGTTCTTACTGGCTTTTTGGTTACATTTTCGCTTTGAGCTGATTTCTTCCTTTGCTTTTGATTACAGCTACTCCCTCAATATAGAGTTCCTAAATCACTTACTGTTAACAGATTCCCCTCCGGTGTTATAACTCAAGGCATTTGGAAAATGCAGTTAAAATAGCAACCAAAAATTAAACCACTTAAAATTCCAAAGCAGTTATCTATTCATTGCTCATATATGTATTTATAAGCTTCCAATCATTAATTTTATCCAGACACATTTTAAGGGATACAGAGTAGTGTGTTGTCTTTCACTTTTCATTGTGAATTAGGATTCAAATTCACAAGTTCCCCACCTTTTTTCATACACATCTGTGTTCTAAAGAGAATTTGGATTGTAAGAGGTAATTATATTCATTAATATGCATATACATTTATGTTTCTTTCCCTAAACCTCCCTTTTCATATATACTCATAAGAAATTGGGTTATCTATCACTTTAGGTTGATCCCTTCAAGTGGAATTGTGTTCTTATGAAATATATAGTTGCATATATATTGGGATTGGGATGATTTAGAAATCAATTAAATTAATATGTCACAATCTCTTTACAACCTGACATATAAATTACCTTTATGAATAATATCTGTATACTTCTATTTATAAGACACAGTATTCTTCAAAGAAATTTAAAGGTGTACACATACACTTATTGTCTATGCAGGCAAAATAATTTTACATTTATATGTAAAAGTGGATTAATATGTAATTGAACTTAATTCTGATATTAAAAATGATCACCATTTCATTGATCTGAAATTATTCTGAGCGTGAACATCTGATGTTGGGGTAGATGGGAAGAGAGGGGGCATTAGAGATTGAGGCTTGAGGAATTTTCGTTTAACAACTGAAAAACCTTTTAATTGTTGGTTTTGAAAGCTAAAACTGTGAAGACAATGGCAACTGAGCAGCTGCAAACAGACAGATGGGGATGGAGAAAAAAAGCAAAGCTGCCAAACTTTTGAGAAGAAAATAATGACAGAACCTATCCTGTGTTTTTGGCATGGAGGTGGGGACAAGTTGTGTGATATTTGTTATATATGTTTCACAGAAACAAAAGGGACCTAAGTAACATAGAAATTGAATTGAGATCTTTTTTCTTTCCTTTTGTGTTGTAATCACTGTAGAAATAATAAAATTATCTTAGGAAATATAAGATAAATAAGATTTTGAAAGATTTAAAATTTTTCTAAGTCTACATGTTTAAAGTTAAATGGTTTATGGTCTGTTTAAAAGGAAATGATTCTGAAAGTGATCTGAAGGTGAAATTTTTCAGTTTCTTGGAGAATTATGTTATCCACTTTATCTTTCCTACTATTAAATCTGGTATATCCATGACCCTAAGTAGATTAATAGGGAATGAATGTGATAGGGGAGCAGTATGTACATAAAAATATAAAATGTCAAATTCCATTTGTCAATAGTCTTGTACAAGAGCTGTAAAAATTAGCCTCAACCAGACAAGATGTTTTCATCTAATACCATCGTGGTAAGTGTGCTTTGAAAACACATACAAATAGGACAATTGCTTTGGAATTCTGAAAAGTAAAAACACACTGAAAAAGTTGTCCTTGTATAAGCATACACACACACACATATACAAATATGTATGTCGTAAGTCTCCAATTAAGAAAGCAGTTTCTTGGTTTTTGTAAAAGAAAATTTATATTTGTATGAAAAAGACTTAGGAAATTACTCAGCAGCTGTAATGTTGGGCTGTAGCTTTAGGAAGAAAAACTGAGGAATGAATTAGACAATCATTTGAGATCTGAAGCAACTACCAAAAAAAGCATAAAACTCTCACAAAATGATTAGCCCTAATACGGAGAGAATGTGGAAATAACTAGGGAGGACAAGGCTTCCTTCTGGTCCCTCTGGGCACAGTCACATTTTGTCACGTAACTGTCAAAAGAACACAAGTTCAGTAGTCAGAGATGAGTTTTTTAATATATATATACATATATTTATTTTTTTCATACTCCTATCCATGTTATGTCAGGAAGACAACAGGACTAGGGGTGCATGGCATCTGTAGAAAGCCCTAGTTAGGGTATAACAAAATGGAAAATGAAGAAGTGAAACATGTGAAGGTGAGCAATATATTCCCAATAGCAAGTTACACCTGATTATTTATAATAGCAGATATGATTTTCTTTAAAAAAATGTGATAGGACTATTTCAGTCTCCCATGAACAGTTTCCAAGCTTCTGAACACAGTTACTTCTGCCTTCATTATGCAATATATGTGATTTCGAAGTGTCAGATTAGGATTATGCAATGGTTGATAGTTAGATCCCATTCCAATGTGTCAGATTACTAAATTTAAGCTATGGTGTGTCATATGGTTTACTTTGTGTCCCCACTCAAATCTGCTCTCCAAATGGAATACCCAGGTGTTAAGGGAGAGGCCTGGGGGGATGTGATTTGTCTCCCCCACGCTGTTCTTATGATAGTGAGTTCTCGTTAGATCTGATGGTATTGTAAGAGTCTGGCACTTAGACTTTCTGCTCTCTCCTCTCTCCTCTCTCTTGCTACCTTCTGAAGAATGTGTCCAGCTATGTGCAACTTTGAGTCAATTAAATATCTTTCATTTAGAAATTGTCCAGTTTCAGGAATGTCGTTATAGCAATGTAAAAATGGACTAATACAGTGTACCATCTGGGATTAATATAAGAATAGTATCACAAAAGCCTGACCACAGGAGCCTAGTTCCAATTGTCTATTGGAACTGAGACAGGAGGGAAAACAGGAAAGGGTTAATATTATTCAAACGACACAATTATGCTGAGAGTAGCCAAATAGCAGGGCAATGTGCTGAGCCCTCTATACCTTTTGTCCTTTATCTGTGAGGGCTGAGCTACTCTTGGAGGTGCAATGAATAAGCCTTCGATAGGTCCTATAATACACACATTTTCAGTTATGTGAATTTCCAAAAGGACTAATTGTATTTAATGTTGCTTCCAGGTTAATTCTCCAAAAGTTTTATTATCAGTGTTGTAAATAATAACGAAGGCAGAAAATGCTCGATTTTGAGAAGCACTTTTACTGTTTGTTTTGTGGAAAACACTCTTTTGTTTCTATTACTAAAATTCTCTTTAAGTATCATTTATTTAAATTCCCATATAATGCAGATATATACTTAAGCCAAAATATAAGTATAATATGCTCATATTAAAATCTGCAATTCTCTAGATTCTGAATATTTCCATCCATCAATCAATCAAGCGACAGCCAAAACCCCTCACTTTTCAAAAGCTGCACATTCTATTATCTTCAGAAACACTTGTTAAAATGCATTTAATTTTTATCTAGATAGAAATTGCCTCTCTGAGATATAAGGACCCTGATCCAAGTTATGATTTTTGCAGACATTTAATCTGAATCTGTCATTTGTTCCAAACTACAGCTTTGTATAGTATTTGATTAATACTCAGGCAATTCATACCCTGCCAAGTTTAAAAAGACTTTGATGAAAGCTTTGATCATATCCTCTCTCTATGCTTTCAACATGCATCCCAGTCTGCTTAGTCTCTATTCATATCAAAGTCATGCCATCTCTTGATTATCTTAGGCTTCTCAAACTTATTATGCATGTTTTGAGGTGCACGGCTGAAGTTGTCTGATGCATTTGGGTGCTTTTTTATCTTATATTGAAAGTTATGTTGAGCTAACATATGTAGGATAAAGACTGAGAGAGATTACCATTTAAGAAAATTAATAGGTTTTTTTAAAGCACATGATTTCTGTTGTCTAGAGGATACAAACTTCCAATTCAAAAAAAAAATAAATTTCAAGAAGAAGAAATAATAATAAATGCCTAGCATTTTTATGAGTTATTGTTAATATTCACAGAAGAAATTCAGTGTAATTTTTCCTCCAGTTTTATGCTTTTCTGAAATCTGAAATTATCCCCAATTGTCCAGGAACACATTTCCCATTATGATATATTGCTTTATAAGCATTGATTTAAATTTTAATTTTATGCTTCAGGTTGTTACAACTTTTATAATTTTCTGAATGTTAACTTTGAGGAAGTTTTCCCAAAGAAATTCAGGTACATATTATTAGTATTACTCTGCAAAGGCTGGAAAACAAAAGTCCATATGTCATCGGGGATATGAGATCACATTCTCTCAGGGTTCAGTACAGAGTTGTGCCTAGATTCATGCTTAGATGGATGCATCACAGGCTGTGCTTCAACAGTGTAACTCCATCCTCTCTTTTAGTGGCATTGCAAACACAAGTGTAAACTTGAAACTCAGAATAAAATAGGAAGCACCATTGGTTATGGTAAATAAAAATGCTGGGCGTCATTGCCAGGCAAGCTTACTGATTCTTTTCTACACTGTGTCAAGTCTACCAGTGAGCTTATCAAAGGCATTCTTTATTTCTATTACAATGTGTTTTATTTCTAGTATTTTATTTCAATTATTTCTTAGACTTTCCATGTCTCTACTGACCATTCCCCATCTGTTTTTAAATGTGATATATTTTTCTATGAAAGAGCTTAACGTATTGATCATTTTATTTTATTCATCAGTTACTTTGTTATTTGATTATTTTGCTTTGTTTCATTTTTATTTTATTTAGTTTTTAATAACCTGTTTAATCATTTCAAAATCTGTGTCATACCTGAGTCTGGTTACGATGTTTGCTTTGTGTCTTCACAGTGTCTTTCCTAGCCTTTTAACATGTCTTATAATTTTTTGTTGAAATCTAGATAAAACTTATAAGGTAATGTAGAAGTAAAAGCCCCTTCTTTGGGGTTTTATGGGTATCTGACTAGGAGTTGAGTTGTATTTACTATTTGCTATACTTGAGGTGCCAGTGGCTTCAAATTCCTCTATTGCTTTTACCTCCCCTATTTTTTTCTGAGCTCCCCTAAGAACTCCTTCCTAACTAGAATCTGAGTTTTCTGTTTCTTTCACTTGTAATTCTTGGTTATAATTTCAGATCCCTGCTAATGTAGTGGTAACACATAAAGAAAAGAAAGCCTTCTATAACCTTATGAGTTAATCTCAGTGTTTAGTGGGTTTGTGCACCTGGGCTGACTTTCACAAGTGTTTCATATATATACAAGTGCTTCCCATCTCAGGTGAGACCGAAAGCCTAGAGGGAATGCAATTGGGTAAATGCCATTCCCTCTAGGTGGGTTAAGACTGCATTATAGTCTTTGTCCTGGAAAATGGGTGTCTATTATGGAGAGTGCCCGTGGTGTGTTTCAAAAGTTACTTGCCTCATCCTCATGCCAGGAGGCATGTAGTGCTAAATGATTGCAGCATTATTAACACCACTCATCATTTTACAAAAGAGTTTTACAAAGACTGTGATACAGGAAATAGTAATAGAAGTTTAATCTTTCTGAAATTTCTCTTGGAGATCTACAAACTACAAATAATCTTTAGATTTTTCACTATGGAAGAGAAGAAACTGGTTATACTTTCAAAAGCTGTGTTTATTGACTGTTTCTTCTGTGCAGTGAATTTTAAAAACTTGTCATCAATCACAGAAATGAGAGTTATTATTTCTTCACTAGGCCTGTTTTTGAATTAGACAGGCTAAAATGCCTAAAACATCTTTTGCTTTGTCTGCTTACTTCCTAACTGGATTTCTACAAGAAGAAGAAAATTCTGATTGAGTTTTTACCACAAATCTGTCTGTGCTATGACTGGTTTATAATGATGCTGAAAAGATATCTAAATGAGAATAGTACTTTATCCACAAAATGTCAACCTTTTAAATAAACGTCTGTTCATTCTTCCTTAATACATGTGCATCTCAAATAAATCAAAATATCATACATTGATTACAATAAGTTTTGTTTCAACAAATTTTTTATAAAGAAAAAGATGACAGTTTCTTCTATGTCACAATTGAATCTAATTATAAAATGCTATACTTTGTTGAACAGGAATATCTAGCAGAAATTTGTTATTGTTTCATGTTAATCCCTGTGGCCTTGTTGGGAAGATTCATTCCTTCCAAAGGAAGCAGGTATCCCTGGGGTTATATAATTAAAAAAAATAAAGCCTATAAATAACCAATATTACAGCACCATATATCACAGCACTGAATCTTTCTTATTTTATTATAGATTCAAGAACAGTAAACTATGTAAAATTATAGCATGCTTATAAATTCTGATGGGAAAATACCAATAAAATATTTCATTAATTTTACCCATATCTAAAAAATTACATGAGACATAGATTCTAGCAGAAAATTCAAGTCTATTTATTTCCTTCAGTTTTAAAGTACATGGCTTCTGTGTTGCCTGTATAAATCAGACATATGGTCATTTATTTTATAAGACATTTTAAACTGATCAGTTAACCCTATTTCTGTGTATAACAAGGAAAAGAATCTTGCTTACTAATGAAATTAAACAAAAGCATCAAGTCTATTTTTCATGATATTAGCACATTTTGAAGTCAGTTTTCTGACCCTAAAAATGAGCTTACATCTGTTGGGAGTAATGATATATTACTATAATTTAAAAGCATACCGAGGCAAGAAATTAAAGGATCCCAAGGAATTAGGATCTAGGAAGGAATTTCTATGGAAAAAATATTTTTGGAAAAAAAAATTGCTGATATGTTTGAAGAATGTATTAATTTTGTAAAATACAAAATAAGATAGAGTAATAAGTAATTAATAGCATTAAGTACAACTATCAGAAACTATCTCACTGCAAATATTTGTAAGCTGTGACAATGTTGGAGGTTACCTGAGTTCTGTACTTTCAGAGAACAATGAAAGTTATAAAACACACCAATCTATTTTTCCCAAAATCTCCCCCACACTTTTGTGCTTGGAAATGGCTCATTGTAAAGTACAGCTCTTTCCCATATGGCTTAGAAAAGGCTCCCTGTTCACTCTTCTTCATGCCTCTCATAAGTCTTGTTTTGGTCTCGTTTGTTTACTGAGGACAAGTCCTCAGACCTTTCCCCTTTTATCTGAACCTGCTGACAAGGCCAGAAACAGACTCCACAACACTCTATTCTTTGTCTCATGAGTGATTAACTGAGATTAGAACTGCTTATTCCCCTGAAGCTAGTGAAGCATGGAGAAAAACATTTTCTGTTCAGATAATTGACTGAGACTCTCCCCTGCTTGCAAAGCAATCCAACTGTAAATCAACCCATCTGTAGCATGTTTACTATGTCCTATAAACATGTGATGCAAAACCACTTTGCTGAGTCACTCCAATCTGCAGATCTGGGTGCTTAGCCTACCGCAGTAGCCCAAATAGCATCAATCTCTCTCTCTGTTTGTCTCTTTTTAAGTCTCTGGCAGCTGTTTACACTAATTATGTTTTATTTTCATTTCTATGCAGCCATTCTACAGATGTTTATCATTATTTATGAAATACATGACTGCAGAAACACTGTATATGAGGAATGCACAAGTTTACAAATGGAGTGACTCATTTGTAAACCATACCCTGTACTTAGTTCTGGCACTAAAAACTGTTTATAAGATGATGCCCTAAGAATGTTATAAAATAATAGGAAGACACATTTCTTTAAAAGATTGTTTTAATATGATTATGTTAAAACTATGATGCCATCATATCAAGTGTCATCGTAGGTCGCAGAGAAAGAAAACTTAGCATTTCAGACAACTTCATAAATATGTTCAGATGACCAATGATCTGAAACTTAAAGGGAAGAACGAGTGAGCTTGGTCAAAAGAAAGATTAACAGATGGCTCTGTGACGTGGAGGAATCTACACAACCACAGAAAGTTACCTTGCCTTTGACTCTTTTTTTTAAGCAATAAAAAGTCTAACCCTTATGACCAACCCCTAAGAATCCAGGCAGCCAATTTAGCTACTGTTGGACCCTTTATCCAAGACAAATGCAAAATGTGATGCATAAACATTTCAAACAGAAAGAGGACACAAAAACCTACAAGTAAATGCTGGCTTATATAAAGACATGCTTAACATTGAAAAGCCTTATTTCATAATATAAATACGTATTAAAAATTGATAGACTATATACATATTGGAGAAAATCATTATGTTTGCATTATATTGACTCATTTCATAAACATTTGCAACATTATTCTAAACTTTATTTCATATGTGTTTCTTCCTAGATAACTGATATTGGCATTATTGAAATAATCATTGTTCTTAAAATATCTTTATTTTCTGCTTCTCTTTCGCATTGTTCTTTTTATACCAGGAGAGCCCTTACCTGATTTTCCTGCAGTGAATCTTTATTCCTATGACCTTTCCTTCACTGTAACCAAGTTACTCATGCCTTTGCTGTGCTACTACGAACAAATCTTGATTTACGCACTTATCACATTGAACAGACCTTAATTGTTCTTGTATTTGTATCCCTTCCAGGAAAATAAAATGTCATAAGTGTGGTGGTCACAGTTTGTTTATTTCCAATTCCTGGATCTTAGGTCAGTGTCTGGAAGATGCAGACCCTAAAAACAGTATCTTTAGCAAAAAAGCGGAACATGAGAGAGGAAAAAAAGAATGAGATTCTCAAGACTGAATAGAGTAAAATATTTCAACAGGTAGTAAGCATATGACACAAACTGAAGCCATTTGTTCCTGAATCTGCTAAGCGAGTTTTATTAAAGGGGCAAAAGGAGCCAGTGGAGTAATTTCAGGAAGGAATATAATATTTTCTGAGTAAAACAAAAATAGCTATGATTAATATTATTTCCAAACAAATACATAATTGCCATATTTTAAGGCAGTGTATATGACTCCCTACGTGCTTGGATAAATGGTTGGTGATAAAAAGGCAGAACAGCAGAGTTTAGAGATAGAATACAATACATTTTAGTACTTGATTTTATATAGTGAACATAAGACTGGGAAGAATGATAGATGATTCATAGACTCTGAGACTGGGGAGTTATTAGAATTCTTTGAAAAATTATTAGAATAAAGAAATATATGGGAATGGAAAGAAAGCATTTGGTCTTATTTCTACTCAAGTATGTCTAGCAGGCTATGTCACACATGAGGATAGAGAGGGGAAAGGGTCAAGTCCAGAAATATAAATCAAAATCATCCTGGTACCTTAGATATTTGAAATCATGTGAATAGATGACCAAGAAATATAAGGGCACTGTGTTTTAACCTTCAGGATCATTATTTATTATTGGTTAACAGGTATTGCACGGGTGTAGAAAAACACACAAGTGATTTCATTAGAGAAAACTATGCCTTTCCAGGCTTACAATATGGCAGGGATCAGAGTGACAAAATGACATTTAGAAAAGAAGATGGATGGGGCAAGAATGTCTTGAAAATGCAATTTACTCCTACATGCTTAAGGGCAACCGAGAATGTAGTGTTTGCAAGACAGTGTTTAATTATCTGAAAAAGGAAAGTAGAATCTGTGAGGAAAAGTGTCCTTGGTGAGTATAACACTTTTTAATAACTGCTATCTTAACTTGAGCGAAGTCCTTTAATAGAACAAATCTCTCCTGGAAGATTAAACTTTTCAAAAGGTAGTATTTAGTGACATCTTCCTTGTGTGTTTTAGTACATTTCATCATTACTTCAGCAACTTTACAGACAAACATACTACACCTCCAGTATTCTGGGAGTAGAAAATAGCAACAGGAATATTTTATTGCAATATAATTGCAATAAAATATTACAGGAATTTGGGGAGTATATTATTACTCTGGTTTGATACATAAAAATATTCAATGATTGTGACTATGATGAATTTCCCAATGTCTCCAATGGTTTGGTAAAGACAGAAAACAGAATCTCTAATTTTTGATGTGTAACATTTACCTATCAGATTTGAATAGGTTTTGTATATTAAGTATCTAAGAATATGTGGATGCTTGTTGGTGGGAAGTCTGTGACTTAGAGTATGCCAAGTGGATGCTTTATTTTTGATACAAAAATTTGAATTCACAAACTGTAGTTTCAAATGTGTATTTATTTTTTCAGAATTAATTCAATATTAAAAACCATGCCAGACTGAAGCTGAGGAATGAGCGTTAGGAAACATTTATATTACAAATCTAGATATTTATATTACTTAACTAACTGTACATGATGAAAGTCAATCAACCACTCAAATTAAAAGTGAAGCCTCACACTTCCACAGTTTTATATTCCAGTAAGGTTTGTTGATTAAGCCTTCTCATAAATAATCTACAATGACAGATTTCCTTTATGTGAATAATCATAGTATTTAACACTTATTGAAGGTTTGCAATGTATCAATCACCTTCTACACTCTTTATTATTCCTCCAATAGCCTTTTTAAAAAGTTATGATTATCTGCATCTTACATGTGGAAAAAATGGACACAAAAATATTAGTTTGAACAATGTCATAAGCAGCAGAGATGTGAAAATGCATTCACACACATATGCATATCAAATTTGATAGGTTATAGTCATATGGTAAATATTTCTATAATACTATTTCTTCAAATAAAATAATGCCACAAAATAGTCATATGTCTACTATATTGGTATAAGAGGGCAGCTAAAATAAAAATCCAGAAACCACAAATGAGTTTGCTAAATATCAGGTTGATTGTCATCCTTACAGTTATTTCAGCAAAGATAATCTGCTGTATAGATCATATTTATGTGATTATAGCCTAATACTTATATAACAACAAAACTTCCATAGATCTCCTTAATCACATTGCTACATTCTGCTACAGATCTTTAAGGGCCACCATTACAATCACCTGAGACTGTTTCAACTCTCCCATTCAAGAATTAGCAGCTGGTACCCTTTTAACATAGGTAGAATCTGTGTACCATCTTACTTGTCCATTTAGTAAACCTTTATTAAGTGATTGGTGTAGAATATGTGCTAAATAGTGGAAGTTCAATGGTATTGATGCATAATCCCAGTAATTTCACAGATTACTGAAAAAGTAACAGAGTAGTAGCTGTGATAATAGGTATTAGTAAATAGAAACTAGGAAGAAGTATAAGGTAACAAGGTGAAACAACTAACCAAACCTCTCATGTATGTGAGAAGATCAAGAATGTAGTTTTTGAATTCAAAGAGCATCTTGTTGGTTTTGGTCATGATGAGGTGGAGGATGACCATGGCAGCATCTCCATAAAGGAGATAATCCAAACAGTACCTGTCTGGTTATTATTAGAAAAAGTCAGTCATGTTAAAGAAAAAAAATTTTGAGAGGGTAAAGTCATGTCTTTATTATTATTTTTAAGGAAATCCAACATTTTTTAGTAGATGTGTATCTAGTAACCCCAACACATAGTTTCTCAAGAAGAGGATGAACTGAAAACTCCTCCAAGACAGAATGAAGCAACTTTCCATTATTCTCAATTTAGACCATAATCAATAATTTTATATTCTCCTTTAATAACTGTTCAAATACACAAAATGCTTGGAGGGAGATACTCATATTATTCTGAAACCAAAATATTTTAAGATAAAGAATGCTTTAAGATTAGTATTCTCTACATATCACAGTATACCATGATGCCTCCCTGCAGCTTATAATTATTACTACTCAAAGTATTAAGAAATTTATGCAAAATGATTGAGAAAATTGAAATACCTACAACTCTTTTCAGTTTCTGACTTTAGGCACATGTGCAAATCACCATCTCCTTCACTGATCTTCTGTTATAGCATCCGTTAAAAACCACCGGTCCAGCTCTCAAACCACAAACCAGCTCTCACATATTGATGACAATGCATGTGATGCATGCGTGTTCTGCTAAGTTTTGAATCGATAACATATTCTCCAGCAATGCTCAAGCCCTGGATTATTTTTACTCAACAAAAATAATATTTCAATATTCCCTGAAGAGATTTTATATAAAAAGGTTGAAAATGGCTATTTTTCCTAGTCAAAGTCCATTTTCTTTATTTTTTGAGAGGGATCTTGTACTGTTGTCCAGTCTGGAGTGAAATGGTGCAATCTTGGTTCCTTGTTATTTGGAGGTTCTCTGATCAGACATTTAAATATCAGACTTAAGAACTGATGTGGAACCTTTGATTATGTTTGGTTTATATACTTGATCTGAATATATGAGCAAATTCACACACATAGCGCACTATAGCAACCTCCTGTAAGAAATGGTGAAGAGAATACAACAGTGTATATTCTGTTTAAAAAATACATTGGCTGGGCTCATGCCCGTAATTCCAACACTTTGGAAGGCCAGGGTGAGAGGATCGCTTGAGCCTAAGAGTTTGAGACCAGCCTACATGACAAAGTGAGACCTGTGTCTACAAAAAAAAAAAAAAGAAAAAAAAATAGCGTGTTGTGGTGGCATGTGTCTGTGGTCCGAGCTACAAAGGCAGCTGAGGCAGGAGGATTACTTGAGCTCAAGTCATGACTTAAAAATGAATATAAAAATGAACTCATTGTGTGAAAATTTGCATTTTGTTCATTAACAGTGCAAGAGCCAGCACAATGTTTTCATTGATCTAAAACAGAACTTTTAAACACTCAAATAAACAGGAGTGCTGAATTTGACGTAATTCCAGACACAAACCAATCATAGCGTTTGGAATCGTATCTTATACAAAACAAAAATCTATTTTATTGCTACCACACAAAATAAACTTGCTTTTCTAAGTAAAGAAATAATTGACATCACCATCAGTCTTCCAATAATTATCTTTTAATCTGTAGATTTGCAAAATAGCTCAAAAAAGATTATTATAGAATTAGATAACAACCAAATGTCTGTTAGACAATGCCCAGTATTCCACTGATAATACACTTAGTAAATATTTGACCATTACAAAGTTTTTCAGAATTTTTTCTAACAAGTGTAAAAATTATATATATATATTTATGTTATTTTCCAAAATCTATAAGATAAAATTTATTTGCAATACATTTCAAGAGCATGTCCAATGCAATGAGTAAAGCAGATGATGGGTTTTACTTAATCCAACAACTCTTAACAAATATGCCTCCACCACTGGCCTTTGCTTAACTGTCTTTTTCTGTTGGCAGCAGGTAAATTTTAACTGCTTCCTGCCTGAGTGAACATCAGACCTGTAATCAAATTGTTGCTCTGTAGTTTACCAGCTTATAAACCTTGAGAAATTGATTAAATTTCCGTGAAAATATGGGACTATGACAGTAGTAACAATATTACTACTTATCCAATTGAATTGATATTTAAATAAAACATTTAAATCACCCTGGACAGGGCAAGGTATAATAGGCGCTCAATAACTGAATGCTAAAGCTATAATTACTATTCTGTAGAGAAATCTAGAAAAATGCAATTTACTTATGACAGACTGACATTAAGGTATACCTTGGAGACGTCACAAGTTTAGTTTCAGACCACCATAGTAAAGCAAACATTATGATAAAGAGATCACACAAGTTTTTTTTTTTTGGTTTCCTAGTGACTGCAAAAGTTATGTCTCACTATACTATAGTCTATTAAGTGTGCAATGACATTATGTCTAGAAAAAATGTATATACTTGAATTTTAAAATATTTTATTGTTAAATATTCTAGCAATCATCATCGCCTTAGCAAGTTGTAATCTTTTTGCTGGTGGAGGGTCTTGCCTCAATATTGATGGCTGCTGACATATCAGGATGGTGGTTGCTGAAGATTGGGTGACTCTGGCAATTACTTAAAATAAGACAGCAGTGAAATTGCTGCATTGGTTCACTCTTCCTTTCATGAGTGCTTTCTCTGTAGCATGCAATGCCGTTTGCTACAGCATTTTACCCACAGTAAAACTTCTTTCGGAATTAGAGTCAATCCTCTCAAACTCTGTCACTGTTTTATCAACTATGTTTTGTAATGTTCTAAATCCTCCGTTTTCATTTCAACAACGTTTACAGCACCTTCACCAGAAGTAGATTCCATCTCATGAAGCTACTTTCTTTGTGCATCCATAAAAGCAAATAGTCATCTCTTCAAATTTTATCATGAGATCTCAGCAAGTCAGTCACATTTTCAGACACTATTTTTAATTCTAGTTCTGCTATTTCCACATCTGCAGTTACTTACACCACTAAAGTTGCGAACTTCTCAAAGTCATCCATGGGGGTTGGAACCTACTATACCATAATCATTAATAGATATGTTCTCTCTTTTTTGTGTACTCTGAAAATCATACCCACTTCTTTGAAACTCCTGTTAATGTTGAGATATTTTGACCTTCTTCCATAAATCATGAATGTTCTTGATGATATCTAGAATGGTGAATACCTTTCCAGAGGTTTTCAATTTAGCTAATTTAGAAGGTAATTATGTAATGATGTGGTAAAGTTCATATAATTAATAATTAAACATCTAACAATATTTTATGTGAGACACTTCTTTAAATTCCTAAAGCAAACAGTCTTTTTAAGTTTGAGAATTACGCTTTAACTGATATTTTGTGTATTTTGTTCTTTGTGTATTTTTGGCCTTTGTGCCAAAAGAAAAAACAAAATGAGCCATACATAAATTAATCTGTTTTTATTTTCCTGAGATAATTTTCAACATATTTCAGTGAATGTGGGCATTATCACTCAAATTATAAAAATTTAAGCATCAATGCTACAGTAGTAAAAAATATATTATCCATCCATTCATCCAACCACTGTTCAGTGTAGTTATTCAATCCATCTTTTATCAATTATCTATGCTATGGTAAACAAATACTGTTAGCAGGTTATAATATATCAAAACGTATCAATACCATATATTATGTTATGTTAGCATCTGGAAATACACCTATGAATACATTCAGTCCCTATCATATAGAAAGGTCTTATTTAGATGCCATTTTCAGAGTACATAAAAGAGAAGAAATACACATTAATAATTCTAGAATATATATTATTACTGTAGAAATAAATATTAAGTGCTATATAGGAGAGTTGAGGAAGGAAAAATTCTGCAGATGGGACCTAAGGAAAGCATGCCAAAGGGGTTTGAATTTTAATTGGACTTTCAATTTTAAAAAGACTGTGTATGTAATCCATATATATTTGACTCAGGTGCCAGCAAGAGTTAATTTGGAAATTTAACACATTTGACTCAAATTCCCATTCAATACATTGTGCATGTCCAAAACACCTATTATTTCTGCAGATTTCTGGGAATTTATATTTTCAGAGACATTCCTCCCTGTAGTCTCCCATGTTCAGAGATTCCATACTTGACTTCATAGCATCAGCCCCTTCAGATTCCACTCCAAACAAACAATAATTATAAAAATATTAATATTAATGGTTATGTTTTGGAGAACATAATGTAGTCTATGATACTTTTTCTGACTCTATCAACATGAGGCATGTTTTGACAAGGTTTCATTGTGATACAATTTCATGTAAATCTAAAGAAAGCCATACATCTGGTGAAATATGCTTATATTTTAAAATAAATATTAGTCTTTTTCTCTAATCCACATATATGCCTAATATGGCTCATTGAAATAAAGATGGATTTCCCACACAATTAATACAAAATATTTATTATAGATCTCAAAAAATAAAAATTTTTAGAGTTTTTGGTTAACTTGGCAATGATGGCCCTTTGAATTTTTTTCTTGCCTAACAGAGGTAATCAGTCGACTTAATGTACATGTCAGAACAAATCCTCATATAATATCTAATTCCACAAGGCCATCATATAAGGTTTATGTTCAATCAATCTGCTGTTTAAGCAGAAAAGAGAAGATAATGAATCATTGTCCCCAAGAAATGTGAAAAAAATAATATTTAACTTCCTTTCATTACTTTATAAATATAAATGAATATGTAAATCTAGCAAAATTAATTTTTAAAAATTGGTCTGACGTATTATGCAGTTGCTCTGTGATTTAAGTTACAGTAATCTCTGTCTCTCTCTTTTTTAAATGACCTCAGATTCCCAGGTGCTCTTAGTGGTAATATTTCAAGTCAATTCAGTTTGATTGGCTCACAAGGATTTTAGGCTTTGAAATCACCTGGATTTTCTAAATGTAGGCATGGACATTTATGGGTTATTTATACTGCATTAAATTTTGTTCTATATTTTTGACATGCAGTAAAGTTTACTTTAATATTGTATACACACTATTTTAATGCTCTGTTTTTTTCTTATCATATATAACAAGACCTCCTAAGTTATTTGCAACCTAATACAGTTTCTAAGCAACTTGAGTACAGTGAGTCATTTTTTGTCCCCCCATTATTTAGCACTTTGTTAGAAAATTATTTATTATTGATTATGTCTGCATATTTCTACAAATGATTAAGCTTTTGTATGTGGCATGCAATGTAAGTTTGTTAACTGCTGTTTTAACTCAAGAATTGATGAAAATCAAAATAACTGTTTAATAAGTGAGACTCTCTCCTAGGATCTTGAGGGAATTATCGAATTATCTGCTTCCTAGTTTATCTGACAGTTTTCAGGGATTGTTCTTCTACATAGTTGTAAAACACTTTATTTTTCTATCTGGAGCCCACACAAGAAGATAAGATTAAATGTGTTTTGTTCATTCATGTATCTTCAGAACTTCACAGAATACTTTGCACTTTGTACAGACCTATTGAATTAAGACTTAATTTGGCCCACAAGGTCCCATTCTAATTTGATCTATAAGACCATAGGTAAGTTGGTCCCTATCTGAAATTCTAATTTCATATTGTGACGCTTATCTTGTATATCTCTCTGCTTATTTATTGATTACCAGCCATACTGTAATTATTTGCTTCTCAATCCCTGCTTTTTATCCTTCCTCTGCCTGTAATGATCTTCCTAAGATTTTCAAGTGGATTATTATTTCTCATTCATCAAATCTCAGTTTGCCACATTGTATTTTATTCACAGTACATTTTCCTGTCTAAAATCACTTTATATATTTACTTATTTAACCTACTGGATAACAACGTAGACCTCTTTTATTTTGTTTACCCCCTCTCTTCTTAACATCAAGTGCAATATCTGATATACATTAGGAGATTTCATAAATATTTTTAAATTTTCTACAGAAAAACGCATAGTCTAGCATATGATAAATGATTCATGGAGCACATTTTAGAAATTTTCTATGCCCCTCCACATTTCACAGTACCACTTTTTAATGTATTACCCTCTTACCTCTGACTGACTGTGCAAAAACTCTACTTAAGCATCTTTCTCTCTCCATGCCAATTGGTCCCTGGGACCTCAATTTTATGTTGTCTCACAGTTCTAGTGCAAAAGGGGGAGACCTCTTTTTGTTAGACCCAAAGTAAAGTTGGCCAAAGTAGACTACTTCTTATGTTGATTTTCAAATTTTCAAAAGAATGTAATTTTTCTTACTTGAACATGTAAAGAGGAGAGGAAGAGCTCTCAATCATATGAACCACAGAACAATCACATAAAAAGAAAAAAAAAGACAAGTTACAGATTAAGCATGATTCTTAGGGATAAGATCTTGGAGCTGCACTGCATAATTTCTATTTTCCCCCTTTTTTCCCCTAAATGAAGATATCCTACTAACTTGTCTTAGCCTTAATTTAGTTTTTCATTCATAAAATGGAGAGCTCAGAATCTACCTAACAGAACTAAATAATACACCTCAAGAGATTTTGGAATAGGAAAAAATGATATAAATGTTAAAAAGGGGCTTTTAATGAATATTTATTATGTGCTGAGAACTGTTCTAAACATTTTATGTGTATTCACTGATTTAATCTTTACAACAACCATACACGATACTGGTGTAATCCTCACTCTTCTAGAGAGTGAAAAATCTGAGTCCCAGAAACTTTAAGCAATTTGCCTGAAATTCATTTTCATCCCAAGAGAATACATCCTAAATGATCATTGTATTAGTCCATGTTCACACTGCTATAAAGCTACTACCTGAAACTGGGTAATTTATAAAGAAAAGAGATTTAATTGATTCACAGCTCCACCTGGCTGGGGAAGCCTCGGGAAGCTTACAATCATGACGGAAGGGGAAGCAGGCAGCTTCTTCACAAGTTGGCAGGAGAGAGAGCCTGTGAAGGAGGAACTGTCAAACACTTACAAAACAGTGAGATCTCATGAGAACTCCCTCACTATCACAAGAACAGCATGGAGAAAACCACGGGCATAATCCAATCACCTCCCCACCATGTCCCTCCCTCAACACTTGAGGATTATGGGGACTACAATTTGAGATGAGATTTGGGTGGGATCACAGAGCCAGTCCATATCAATCATCCTATTAGATTAAATGTCATTTTGTCGCAAGATCATCCTAATATTAGCAGAAAGTACTGGTGTTGCTGTGATTTGAATAAGGCCTTCAGCATCAGAGATCACTAACATGTTGTACTATTTCTATACAAATCATATACCTAGTATCTTATACTAACAAGCTGTATTATCTCTTAACAATAAATTGGGTCTTAAAAGTATAATTGCCAAAGAAACTATGGCAGATGAAGAATTAGCAAGACAGAAGGAAGAATCTGGATGAAATCTGGCAGATACAGTTTATTTAGGTTTTCCTAAGAGATTCATCAGCTTGTTAGTGAAGCAATATTGGAGGTTTATATCAGAGTCACACCATATGAAGTTTATAATTACTGTAAATACAACACTCTTAATAAATCTTTCTGTTGCATTCTTATTAAGTCATGTATTTTCTCTGGTTATTGGTTAGCTTAGCTAGCTAGATGGAGTGAAACTTCTCTTTCAATTTCACTCAATCTCAAATTCAAAGTAGGCAATCCATCTTTCACAGACCTCAGTGAAATTTCACATTATTTCTAATTTTCTAAATTAACACATGAACATTAATATATCTTTCTTATTTTTTGCATTGGTGTTCAGGCACATATTTTTACCAACTGTATCTTTTCTATAGTGTCTGCATGGGTACACGCAATGTACATGCAATGTTCAAGTACATTGCAATGTTAGAAAAATTACTGAATTATTCTGATTGGACTTTATCTTTCATCTTAATAACAGCAACAACAAATGAATGCTGAAAAAATAATGAATGCAATACAGCACATTGTTAGCAGTCATTATGATGAAGGAAATTGTTTGCCTCTATCTTTCACAAATAGAAGGTACAACACTCTCTGCACAGCCACACCCAGCGTCATCCCATAGTGGTGAGTACCCTGCAGCCAGGGAGCACGTAATGGAAGCTTTGCACTGCTAATAGATAGACTGGTGCTGTGATCTGTTCTGACACATCTTTCAATGGTACATTTCTAAAAGGGTGGCCAAGCTGAGGGTGCTATAAGATAGAAAAAGACCTTCTAATTAAATGATAACTTAATTTAAAAGAATAACAACTTAGGATGTCTGTGTTTCCTGAGGGGGGGAAAATAACATGAAACAACTGAGTTTTGCAGGTATATTATTGAATGCAAGACTAAACTACAAAGAGGCTTCAGAGAAAAAGCTTTTAACTGAATTAAATATATCAAGTACAATTTTAGCTATAATTATAGTTATGATAATAGCAACCATTTCCCAGGTAATCAACACTGTTCCAGATACTATGATCTTCACTTCGGATACATGATCTACTGAACTCATGCACTATTAATCACTCAATCATTAATTGACTAGGTTATTGTGTGATATATGGTAATCATTCATGTAAGATGCTATAAATAGAGCTGGACAGCACGTCGAAATGATGACTGCCCTTGGGTTGTTTATACTTATTGTGAAAGAAAATGATACATCCTTTTGTAAAACTAGATTAAATGTATGATTGAGCAGTGCAGAATGTGATGCAGGAACATAACCAAGAAACAATGATAAACTATGGGATTAGATTAGAATCCCCTCAGTGTAAATAAATATAAAACTAGTATCTAAAAAGTGAGTTTTGAGAGGGAAAATGGTTCGGGGAAAGGGTAAAAAATTAAGGAATGGAGGCAAATAAAATATTTTTCATGCCTCATCCAGGTAGCATGTATTTATTGACGACTCCCAGGTGGGAGGTACTATGAAGTTTCCAGGGAATTAAAAAACTTTAGAATGGGCAGGACGAGTAGAGAGCAATAAGGCTGGATACACCGAGAGTAAGGTCGCAGCACACCTTCTCAGACAGGCATCTAAAGGAGTTTGGCCTTTTCTATAAAGGCAATAAATAGGCAATGAAAGGTTTTGATCCATGGAAAGATATTTGTTTTAGAAAAATCCCTGAGACTGTAATCTGGAGAGTACCAAGAACAAAAGGAGGGAGAAGTGGCAGTAGGCTGCCTTTTTCAGGTGAAAAATGATGGTGGCCTCGAGAGGTAATAATAGTGAATAGAGAGTAGAAATTCAAGATACTTTGCTTTGTGTCATTTTATAGATGAAGAAATTAATTGGCTTAGAAGGACTTGAAGAGATTTCAGATCTTAAATTATAAATGAAATAAAAATATTTAGATAGAAACTACAATCATCAATTTAAAATACCTAAAATTTTAAAATAATAAAAAATTTTTCTTTCTCTCTCTTTATATAAAAATATATGTATATAGGTACATATATGCATACATCTATATAGTATTAACTATATTATTTTTTCAAAATTGAAATTATACTTCTGCTTATGATTTCTAAAATAGCTATTTCCCTTTGTTTTGACATGGAATGTTTAAGGCAATACCCTGGGAAAGTAAATTTGAACAGAATATAACAATGTCCATGGAATTAATAGAAGTTTTTTAGAAGTTATAAAGTACAAATTTTTAGCATTTTAGTCAATAAATATATGTTGTACCCTAAAACATTTACTAAACATGAAAAAGAAACATTTCATAGAAACAATAAAAACAGATAGTGTGATTTATGCCCAGGCAACTCCCCATGAATGAAAAATAAAGGTAATGTGACAGAAAGACCCAAAATGTCAAATGAGCCACTGGCTCCATCACTTTTCTTAAATGTTCTTCATATGAACATGTATATATACACATGTGCACATATAAACAGATACTTACACATAAAATAGTGCCATGTTTTGTTAACTGTTATCCTCCTGCTTAAAAGTGGTGACCAAAAAAAAAGACCCCCCTTTTTTTTGAGATGGAGTCTCACTCTAGCGCCCAGGCTGGAGTGCAGTGGCAAGGTCTAGGCTCATTGCAACCTCTGCCTCCTGGATTCAAACAATTCCCCTGCCTCAGCCTCCCGAGTAGCTGGGATTACAGGTGTGTACCAGCATGCCTCACTAATTTTTTTGTACTTGTAGTAGAGATGGGTTTTCGCCATGTTGGACAGGCAAAAAAGACACTTTCTAAACAGGTGAAACCCATATAGGATTTTAGCCAGAGATACAGCATTTATTCAATCATTTATTTGTTGTCAGTCATTCCTTTAGTTTCATTTATTCATTTATTTTCAGTTACTCTGTAGTACCCTAAGAGTTTTCTTTTGACTCAATTAAAACTCACAGTTTTAATCTGAAAAGTTGACTAAGTAATTCACTTCTGAAAATTGTTGAGAGGATATTTTATATTCAAGGAAAGCTACAGCATTTCATAAAATCTATTACAAAAATATATTCTTCACAAATATAATTTCTCATAATATCCAGAATTAAAAACAGGGTTATTTTTGAATTTTAGACACACTGTCTTATTATGCTTTATTCAGCTAATTTAACAATGAGGTTGGTGGCTCATATCTCTAAAATTGTTATTTTACTATATTTTTTAAACTTTGTACCTTTAAACTCACAATTAACAAAGTCTGTTCAGGAAAAAAGATTCAGAGTCTTCATAAATTTTAAAATAATGCCGTTGGCTCTAGAAATGATTTCTGTCTTAAGTAAGTGGAAGGATATTGAAAAATCCCATCATTTATTTTTATTTATGTTTATCTTTTACAATTTTCATTTTAAAGAAAATCTGCTTCATCCTGTTTTACTAGGGAGGGAGAAACAATAGCAGGTAGCTGTTGTGAATGCCTCTGAAAGCACTTAAACATGGATGATCATGTTGAAAAGCCCCCAAATTTAAACCAGCATGATTGAAATCAACTTTGGATATATATTTTTCTGATCTATCATGGTGAAGATGATAAAAGTAATTTTTATTATTTTTTATTGGCACATAACAGTTTTACATATTTAAGGATACAGCATGATATTTGGGAACAGGTTTAAAATTTGTAATAATCAAATCAATATAATTAGAACATTTACATCCATCACCTCAAATATTTATCATTTCTTTGGGGAACATTCAAAATCCTCTCTTTTAGCTATTTTAAAATATAAAACAAAATAGTTGTTCAACTACAGACACCCTACTGAGCTATATAAACACTAAAACTCATGTCTTCTCTCTAGTTATTGTTTTGTAACCATTAACCAGCCTCTCCCTCTCTCCCCCTGGGTTCTACTCTTCCCAGACTCTAGTAAACACTATTCTACTGTCTTATTTCTATACTATCAACTTTGTAACTTCCGCATATGTGAGAACATGCCATATTATCCAGCAATCCCACTTCTAGGGGAAGGAAAAGTAAGTCAGAATGTTGATGAGAAATGTGCATCCCCATGTTTATTGCAGCACTATTCACAATAGCCAAGAAATTGAATCAAACTATGTGTCCATCAACAGACGAATAAACAAAATGTGATACAAATACACAATGGAGTACTATTCAGCCATTAAAAGAATGAGATTCTATCATTTGTGGCAACATAAAAGAGGCTGGAGGACACTTCGCTGAATGAAATAAGCCAGACACAGAGATGTATAATCTTTTAATTTTTTTATGTGAGAAGTGTTTCTTCATATTTAATATTGTTTTATTTAACATTTGTAACTTTAAAATAAAATGGGATCCTTCTACCATTCAAACATGTCCTTAGAAATGCAGTCTCTGTCATGTGTCCTCAGAAATGCAAGCTCTGTGATGTATTTGCTCAAAACAGGAAAACTACAAGTCCTGCCTAATCTTCAGATACCTCATATTTAACACGAGAAAGATAGTGTCCACTCCAGAGGCTTTCTGTAGATTTTAGAAGAGCATAAGAATGTAAGAGCTTAAAATGTTTATTATAAAACACTTGGAGCTGACCAGTAAGACAAGTGGCTTGAATAAAAAGAAACTGATTCAGCCATATGATTGGTAGGCCAAATTGAAAGATGAGTCAAATAGTTTGATGAAAAAGTGCTGAAAGATGATCCCACTTAAGTTCGCTGAAAGTTGTATTGTCAGTGGTGAGGGGGAGACCTGAAAGTTTATGAACAACTAGATGGGGTCTTGTGGCCTCTTTGGCCCTGGACCCAGAAGATTCTCCTGTGCTATGGAGGACAAGGCAGAGCTTAAGGATACAAAAACTCAAAATTCTGGCCAATGTCACATGCTTATAAATACCAGGGATGATCCAGAGAAATGGTGTTTTTATTGAAAGTCACTATTTACATTAATCATAGCACCTAGTGTTAGTCAACTTTGAGCAGCAGGCAATTAGCATGGATGTCACAGTAACACCTTTGTGTGCATATTCTTCTTCCAAGGCGAAGAAACCTGGGTTCCTCCCTGCAGCTGGGTCTCAGTGGTCTGGACTGTACACAAGACTGAACATTCAGACATACGGAACAGTATAGCTGTGAGACCAAACATCTTTCCAGTCACCAACCCAAACAGGCCAACCCAGTGTTATTTCTAGTGATACAGGGTGGAATAAACGTGTTTGGAACTCAAGATAGATGACAGAGGCTGAAAGTTTTCTCTAGTGTCAGGGATTGAGTGAATGGTGCTTTCCAAGTGTGGCATTTGGTGAGAATGTGCCCTCACGTGTACTGAACTTGTTTGTCTATAATTTCTAGAATCAGACAACATCCATCAGTTCTATTTGCAATGTCAAAATGTGCCAGATGTCTGAGCTTGAGCATGTTCTGTAGGTTATCCATGCCTTAGCTTTCTCTTCAGTAAAATTGGGTTACTTTGGGATTTTAAATTATTGTTAGAGCATAATAGTGAAATAGGTTTATGGATACTGCGAGTGGAAAGGCTAAGGAGACTGAAAGAAAACATACAGGAAAAGTTTTGGAATTCAGAGCTACAAGTTATCTTAAATTTGTCTATTCCTTGGTATCTCTGCCTATCTAATTAGAGTAGTATTTCCATGATGTGGACCATTATTCCTCCACAATGGTCACATTTCTGACCATGTACTAAAAACAAGGAGAAGACAATATTTGCGTATTTGTGAACATTAGAGAGAGAGAGACAATGAAATTCATATTGGATGTAGTTTATAAAATTCAATGCAAATGGATAGAGCAATTTGTAAGGGAATTCATCTAGGAAACCTTTGTACTCCGGAGAAACTCAAGAGGTTCTGAAAATGCCTCTATTAACAACATAATTTTGTAAAAGAATGCAAAATAGTGAAACAGGCTTCCCTCAAGAAACAGAAGTGCAGACTTTGGGCCAGAAGTCTAGCTCAGATTTGGAGCCCTTTAAGGTGAATACCCCACAAAGAGGGCCTTGAGGAGGAAGATTAAGCACATCTTGTCCTCTTCATTAAGAATCTCTCTAGGAAAGACCTATTGTCCCAATGGAGGTTAATTTTCTACTAAGTGGGAAACTTGGTTCTAAATAGAATGTGACATTTAACACTCTAACTCAGCAAACTATGTGGCAGGTGTATTTTGAAAATTGTTTCAAGCTGCATAGGTGTATATTGACAAAGAATATTTGAGGTGGACATATTGAGATTCTGACCCTGGACACTCACAAGGGCTTGGAATATGTGCTAATGGTCAGCAGGTGTGCTGTTTACCCTCTAAGGGTCACTGAGTTCTTCTGACAGGACTGCGCTCCCCAAATAAGAGCAAAGACCATGGTGTGTGAGGCTGAAAGAGCAGTTCAGTCAGCAACTAATCAGTAAAACAGAAAGTACTCTGATAGGTAGTTAAAAATCGATGTGAGGTTTGGAGAAGACAAAGGGGGATGGACAGGAAGGTTAAACAAAGTTAAATAATTGCAGAAAGGCACTGTCACCCTAGGACCGAATGAGCAAAAGGGAATCTCCTGTTACTCAGAGCTCCCATCATCATGCCACTGAGCCCCCTGAGGTGGAGACCCACCTGTGGAGGAGCATCCCAGAGGCTGCCTGTGGTGGCTGCTTTGCCACACCCACTGCTAGCCATTACCTGCAAAAGCAGAGAAAAAATATCTTATCTGAGTCCCCCTCCCAATCTCCTACTTACACTTTGCATTTGCAGAATATAGCAGGTTGCTGGATGGTAGCGTAGCTAGAAAAATCATTTTGAAGATGGCTTTAAAGGGCAAATGTAAAGCTGAGAAACAAAAGATGTAATACAACACAGGCTAATTACCCAGAGATGTTTTGCTTTTAAGTTTGTAAGAATCAACAACAATGGGGTTATTCTCAGGAAATGGGAAAGGAAAGTCTGAAGGGAACCAGAAATTGAGGATTTACTTACTCGCCTGGTAAAATTAAACTCAATATTGCTTTGTTTAAGCCAAGGCTAACTCAATGATCTCTACTTATGCAGGGATATCACAGCTTAATCCAGAATCCTTGGCACTGTTGGGAAGAACTAATGCTCTGAGAAAGGACCTATCTAGGGAAATGTAAGAAGTGGATGCAGTAAGAGAAAATAAGTAGAGCCACCTGAATGCAAAATAATTGATTTGTTTCTTTTATCTTTACACACTCAAATCAGAAAATAAATTGTAGAATACATTTGGAAGGATATAGATTTGTTGCTAAAGGTCATATAACTGAGTTTTTCTTGACTGATTGTACCAAAATGCGTATTATATTAGAAAGAAAAATATATACATGTGAATATATACATGGACTTACTTCTTTCAATTTGAGATTCCTTTAATTCAATCTCTTCAATTTCTTTCTTTAATCTCAAATTGAAAGAAGTAAGTCCATGAAAGTGTGGCTTCTAGTACAACATTTAAAAGGAGAAGATTACTAAGATTCTCAGACAGAGAGGGAAAGAAGAGGAGGAGGAGGAGAAAGACAAGGAAGAGAGGGAGGAGGAGGAAGAGGAGAAGAAGATGAAAAGGGAAGAGAAGGAGTAAGAGAGAGAGAAGGGGGAGGAGGAAAAGGAGGAGGAGGGAGGGGGAAGAGAAGGGACTAGGAGGAAGAAGAGGAAGAGAAGGTAGAAGTGATAATCTGGTTTTGTAGAAGTAAAGAAATAGAAGGTAAAATATATGATGACAACAATGGAGAGAAGCTATTAGAAAAAAATGGATGGAAGCATGAGACATTGCAGTGTTGAGTAAGAATCTTGTTAGCAGGCATGATCAATATCCTGGGAATAAGCAATCTGATTGCTCCCTGTGTTTCCCTGTTGGACAATAGATAAATCTGAGGGAGAAGACATCCGTGAGAAGGGAGCTATATTAATAGGAGTAAAGTTAATTTCTACATGGAAATAATAATATAAATACAAATTATCTTGATCAAAGAGTATTTCTGTCATGGCACATAACAATGTAAATCAGGGATGATCAGGGAGGTGGAGATGGTAGGGATGCAGGCAGCTAACATTGTATGGCTTCTGAATTTCACTTGTCTCTGTTTACTTTTCCATGCTTTTTTGGAAATAGGAAAAGAAGGTGAAGAATTCTGAAGAATGTTTCAGTGAGGAAGACAAAGTTTACAGAGGGTCTTTTGGCTGGACCTCATGGCACATCCACAGGCAACACAGGGAAGTTGGATGTTTGCTCAGACATGAGAAATACAGGGAAACAATGCCATGGGGGCCTCCTCAGTTTTGTGAGGAAGGGCAAGAATTTTCTCGGTCCTAATGGTGCAAACCCTGTATTAAAAGTAGACAAGCCAAATGAAACCTTTCCACTCAAATCAGATCTGACTGAAAGACTTCTAATTCTGTTCAGAATGTTCAAAGAGGAAAGAAAATGTCACTCTCATCCTAAAATTTAGAATTATCTGGATAATCTACAAAATCACAGTAACTCTTAAACCCAGGAGATAACTGAGCTAGCGAGGCAACCACAGAGCCTGCATCTGAGCTGTGATGAGCCTCTCTGAGGTGAAAGGTGCATGAACCACCTTTTCTTTGGCAGAATACAGGAGGAACTGGTCACCATAGAGGTAGGTAGGAAGAAATCAACTAAAATTTTATTAAATTCTCATGGTCCAAAATGGGCTAATGTATCAGTTTAAAATATCTGGGAGCCCCAGGCAGAAGTGGAATCAATATTTACGTGCAAGCACTTTCCCACTGGCCTCCACTGGGTGCTCAAGGGAAAGATTAGGGCGGAACAAACGACCAGGGTAGCCTCTAGGTGTAGACGTGTGCAGAGATAATTGATGGCTACTGAGGGACAGCAAGAAACTTCAGACAGCTCCATGGAAAGCAAAAATGCACAGTATAAAAGGAAATAACATCTCAGGACCTCAAATTCAGTGTGCCAAAGGGAAAAGTAAAGCTTGGGAACTGGGTCATGCAACACTGCCTCCCATTTTGTTTCTAAATAGATAGCTGCAAATATAGCAGCCTCCATACCTCCTCAGGGGGCCTCCTTCATAATTTGCTCACAGGAAAATTCCTTGTGGGCTCCAAGATCTTTGTCCTAAAACAGAGTTTTGTTCAATTTCACCCTGACATCAATCAAACATTGATTATCTTCACAGGTACAGGACAAGACAAGCTAGAAATCATCTCTCCACTCAGCTGAGACCAAAACATATTTGACTGCTTCCTTTCCTCTGTATTTATCTTACATTATGAAAAGATGCAGATTTACTGAGCATGAAGGAAGTGCATGGCTAACTGTTCCTCTACATGCTCTTTTCACATGTAAAATGTGATTCAATCAACACGGATTAAAGCCTCTAAACAATGCAACCACCTGCTTCTTTTATCTACTGTCCCCTATTTTTTTTTCCTCTCCCCCTACTACCTGCTCTTTCCTCTTTAAATATTGAGATCCCCAAACTCTCTCTGTAAAAAGCATAGATCACAAAGATGTTTCTGTAATTTTGTGTTCTTTGTTCCCGGGCACATCCTCAACCTTGGCAAAATAAAACTCTAAATTGATGGAGATTCACCTTTGTCATTTTCTTGGTTTTACAACAGAAAGCAAAATGCTTAAGGATCTTTCCTCATTAAAAACAAAAACAAGATATCATATTCCCAGGCAATATCGTGTCAAACAAAGATACAGTAGGGCACAACAGAAGAAAATCTTTTTTTTTTTTTCCCTTGGTGGGTGGAACAAAAACAAAACAAAACAGAAACTCTTCTTGGTCACAGTATACTTCGATAAAAAGCAGAGGTCAATGTCACTGGAAGAGAGGTAGGGAACTGTCTTGCCTACGACCTGCCACACATACAAGACAGAGCTGTGGCCAAGGGCAGGGTTGTAGTGTGTGGGACGGGAGGACTAAGAAGCTCCTGACATGGAGACCCAAGATTAAGATTGGTCCAGTAAAACTGAGAAAAAAAACCCAGACATTCACATCATAAGACTAACAACACATGTCCAGCAGTAGCAGTTTATTGCTTGGGGAGAAGGCAAGAGTACAGAGAGGGGACCTCCTGTATGGACAGTCATGTAGGATCTAAAAGCTCAAGGGAGAGCAAGAGTCCTGGGAAAGCCTTCAGCATGGCTGGCCTCACAATCAATACAAGGTGATGCCTGCCCATAGCCAGATGAACTTGAAGCCTGTGGACACCAAGGATAAAGATAACAGTAATACAAGCCAATCCAACTTGAATCACTGATTGGTTGACTCAATCAATACATCACACTAGTATCCTGACAGAATAGGGGTAGCTCTTTTTTGGCGTTCGTAGTATTTAGCTCAGTCTATACTATACTTCTAAACATTGTCTCATTTTCATTCTAAAGAATAAAGAAAAAATAGACAACCCATTACTAAAAGATGAATTAATAAAAAAATAGGACTCAAAGATGATTCAGGCATTAGAATCATGACACATACTGTCATTATTTAAAATGTCAAGATTTTGTTCATTATGGAATTTTTAATTAATTGTGATCTTTTCTATTGCATTAAAATATCACTTTTCTTCATTACTGATTTTCTGTTGTCCCCTTCAATTTTGCCTTATTCACCTCTTCCCATCCTATCGAACAGAAACTTTAAAATAAAGCCAATAATATCTTAAATTGTCCAGCGTGCAATGTGGTTAAAAGGCATAATAAATAAGAATTTTCAAAAGAAGTATAAATATCATCTAAAAATGCATCAGTTAGAAACACCAGAAATCATAAAGATAACATATTTAGAATTCATTCAGTCGGCTTGTTAGCCAGCTCATCCTAGCTGAAAAAATAGTCAGAGAACCTGAAAATAAGTCAGTAAAAATATTCGAGATGAAACACAAAGAAGAAAATAAAAACAAACAAGGAATCTAAAAGCTGTGGGAAGGTATCTAGTCTAAGATGAGTGTCACAGGTGACCCCAAAAGAGGAGAAAGAAATAACAGGGAGGAAGTATATTTGAACAAACAATGACTGAGGATTTTTCAAAATGAATGCAAAAGGAAAAGGAAAATCCTAGATACATCATAAGAAAATCACTGTAAACAACAAGGAAAACGTGTAGAGGCCAGTCAGGAGAATAAAAAAATATGTGATATATGGAGAAACAAGATTATACTTACAGGTAGCTTCTTTTCCAAACCATGCAAACCCAATTAACAGAGCAACATCAAAATACTGACTAATAACAAATAATGTTAACTCAGATTTCTAGACCTACTGAAAATAACTTTAAAAACTTAAAGTAAAAGAAGAACTTTTTTTAGCAAATAAATGTTAGAAAAAGCATTGCCATAGGCCTGCACTAAGCACTAGATAAAATGTTAGAGAAATCTCTTTAGAAGAAGTTAGATGCTGCCAGATTAAAATTCGAATCTATATAAGAAATAGGAGAATTGGAATGGTAAACATGAAGGTAGGTATAATATATACACATGCATATTTATTGATAATATAGAATAAAATGAAATCAATGATTATCCAACATGTCGGTATTCTAAGCACCCCAATTGAAGAAAGGCTGTTGAATTGTGTAGAAAACAATACTCAGATACATGCTGTCTAATAAAAATATGTATTAAATAAAAACACTGATATATTAAAAGTATAAGGTTGGGCCAGGAGCAGTGGCTCACACCTATAATCCCAGCAGTTTCGGAGGCCAAGGTGGGTGGATTGCCTGAGGTCAGGAGTTCAAGACCAGCCTGGCGAACATGAAACCCTGTCTTTACTAAAAATACAAAAATCAGCCAGGGTGTGGTGGCATGTGCCTGTAATTGCAGCTACACGGGAGGCTGAGAAAGGAGAATCACTAGAACCTAAAAGGTGGAGGTTGCAGTGAGCCGAGATTGTGCAGCTGCACTCCAGCCTGGGCGACAGGAAGAGATTGTTTCAAAAAATAATAATAATAATAAATAAAAGGATGAAAAGTTATATCATACAAACACTAATCTAAATAATTGCTTGATATTGTCAAGAAGCAAAAAATAAAGGAGACTAAGCAAGACAACAACAACAACATCAACAACAACAAAAACAAAACAAAACAAAACAGAAAACTTCCTCAGATGGTAGAACTCAGCTTTAAAATTAAAACTTATTCTGGTGTCAAGCTAGTTATGTGTTTTGATCTCTTTAAATTCTCCGAACTATGATACGGAGTAACACTGACGACGATGCTGCTTCTGCTGCTGCTGCTGCTGCTGGTATTTTAATATTGAATAAAAAGTTGTGGAAAATAAATTTCATTTCTGCCAATTCACTAAGATTCCAGAGTTAAAAATCTAGCCCTTTTTGAAACCAATGTTAAACCCCACATTTGTATAATCTAAAGGGATTTTCCCCATTTTTTTAGGTAGAAAGAATTTAGTTTATATTTAAGAAACAGAATCTGAATCTAACAAGAAAGAAAGCCAGCACCCATGAGACCTCTTATCATTGCCTGCAAATCTACCTTGGAATAAAATTAGAATAACTTAGCAGAACTTCCAAAATGATAGAAGTTAAACTTTCAGTGTCTCTAAGGGTCTTGAGCATTTAACCTTACCTCACACATCTCCAAAGACTTTGATTAAAGCAATTCAAGGACCACAGCTGATGGTGAACAGATCAGAGGCCTCCAGCAGGCTACTATTTAATTCAATTTCCCTTCTGAAACACTAGGTACTAAAAAGTGCCACATGACATTTAGAAACTACAAAATCTCTGCCATTCAATTCCACAGACTCCTTAAATCTGGCCTGCTTGTCTTCCTCCACTGCTTTTCTGCTAGCAAAAGATTTAGTTCTACAAATAAGGTAGTATGTATTGCAGGTTTGACAAATCATCTTGAAGACTTTGTCCTCATGGTGCACTACAGAAAAAGGGAGGCTTTGTTATCTAGAAACTCAGTGAAAGCACATGGCTTATTCACACACACACACACACACAAAGGCACATAAATGTCTCCATATAAGTTATCGGTGAATTTGGAACAGGCTTTAGTAATTTATACAGACAGGGAGAAAGAGAAAGAGATGTTTTCTTACAGTTCATAGTGTTTGTTTTATATCATTATGCATGTATTTTGTAGTATTTACTTATACCATATAGCAATATTTTCCACTAACTTCTTCAAATTTTATAAATGAATAATCTCTGCAGCTGTTATCCCAACATTACTTAAATTTTATTCAATTATTATTTTCAGTGCAAGTGCGGTGGTTCACGCCTGTAATCCCAGCAATTTAGGAGGCTGAGGCAGGTGGGTTACTTGAGGTCAGGGGTTTGAGACCAGCCTGGCCAAAATGGTGAAACCCTCTCTCTACTAAAAATACGAAAAAATTAGCTGAGTTATGGCAGGCGCCTGTATTCCCAGTTACTTGGAGGCTGAGACAGGAGAATCACTTGAACCCAGGTCGAGGTTGCAGTGAGCCGAGTTCATACCATTGCATTCCAGCCTGGGTCTCAGAGCCAGATTCCGTCTGAAAAAAAAAAGAAAAAGAAAAAAAAGTCAGAATTCAATTTATTCAGTTGTTTATATTTTTAAGCTTTATGAATAAATAAGAATCAATGTATTTCCTTAAAAATCTCAAGAACTTTTAAAATTCACCCTTAATTCTCCTTGCAAAGCTACTAGGCAAATTCTACTCAGCCTTCTGCCTTTACTGACTGTCTTGTTTGCCCTTCCCATATTTAAGGATACCTGTTTAAGTAACCACCGGCTGATTGGGAATCTTCTCTTGTTCTTTCTCAAAAGACTTATATACTGTCCATTTCCTAAAGACAGAAAATAAACCTGCATTATCCCAGTAGTGGATTCAAAACTAATTGTGTCCTGAGTCTTTCAATCCTCAAGACATGGGAAACACTCAACGGATGTGTATCATTAATTTAATAATGGACTTCACATTCATGATTATTAACAAAGGCCATCTTAGAATTCTTGTTGTTTCCTGTAGTTTTCCTATGGCTCCCACATACGTAGCAATTTAAGAATCTTTTTAACTTCACAGAAGCTACTAATCTGCAAGAGCAGTCGCATTCTAAGACTCCTTAAGATTATTTTATAAAGTTGTATAAGATTCAACAATGCATGATCATTGATAACCAAAATGAAAAAAATTATCTGTTTATGATTGTTTTAGTTTATCGAAACTTTTTTAGACTTCCTTGTTAGATCATATACAAGATAGAGGAACACTCAGTAAATATTTGTTAATCATTGGCTGTTAAACTAACAGGATGATACTTCTTAAGTGATACCTAACAAAACAATTGTTCCTAAAGCTAATGCCAGAAATTTTTCACAGATGCATTTCTTTGGTAACATCAGTAATTTTGTGTGTTATATGAGACCAGAATCCAGATCCAACTTTTTCACAATTGTATTACTGCCATCCACTCCAATATAAGGTATATGCTTGCCAGTTAATACAGATTAATTGTATTATTGCATTAAAGAAAAGAAAAGCATCAATAAAAGAATTAAGGGAATTCTTTTTAAGTTTTCTCTGAGACCTCCCAAATATACACAACTACACATGTGTGTGTGTGCCCACACAACACAAACACGCACCCTGTGAAGAAGAATAAAATAAGTTCAGGAAACTTGTTATTCCATTGTCTGTTTGGGAATTTTCTAAGAAATAAATATGTGGGGATAGTGCTAAGCTAATACAATTCTTTGAAAAATGAGAAACATTGAGGCATACAAAATGTTTGATAATTATGTTTTAGATGTAAAAACCAAATGACTGGGGCAAATGTAGATATGGCAGTCACTCCACTCTGGTCAGCTAATCTACGTTTACCATAGTGCATGCATACATTACAGAGTGACTGTGATTACAAAGGCATACTTTTGTATATAATGAATATTTCCATAGAATGAACGATTATATGCTTAATATATAATGTCCTAGGGAAAAGTTCCGTTATAAATAAAGTATTCTTAATGTAACAAATATATCTATATTTCATATATATGTGTGTGTGTGTGAAATTAATACATATGTATATGTGTGTGTGTGTATACACACACACATACACATATGTATTAAATAAAGATTAATTTCAAGTGGCTTAAAAGATAAGTAAACCAAGGAGACAGAGTCTGGCCTTGACCCTCATTTCCCAGTCAGAAATGTGGATGGCTTTGTTGGTTCTTACACATCTGTCACTTCACCACTACTCAGTCACTAAGCCTTAGAATTTTAACTAACAAATTGTATCACAAATCTATCTTTGTTTCAACTAATTCAATTCTTTTTCACCTTGACCTCCCTCCTAACTGGGCTGTTTTGCCCTTTTTAAATTGGCCTTTCACATACCTATCATACTCTTTTATCTCAAATTCAATGGAGTCTATCCTACTTCCCTCTTTTAAAACAAAACAAAACAAAGCAACCTTTCAATGATAGCCTCACCAGTGGTATAAAGGCTAAGCTTACATGGGCACACAGGCGGCAACCACGGAGCCTTCTCCCTTGCCACCATCTCTTCACTGGACATGTGAGTCCTCCTAAACCACGTGGTTTCCACAGGGCTCAGTATTTCTTGGCTCCATTACTAGCTTTTGGTTCTGTTTCCTTCTGTCACAAATATAAATAAATATATAATTATTATTAAAAATGATGGCATAGTTTTCGATTTCTCTGACACTCTTTCTCTTCTTCCTTCAAAGTAAGCTTCCTTAAAGCATAGGCTCAACTGCTCTCTACCAAATCTTCATTATTTGCTTATTTGAAATAACTACCAAATAATTAAATATACCCAAAATTATGTATGAAAAGTGTGTGCATCCATATATTCATTATCCAAAATAAAGAGTTGTCTGGTTTTTCCTATGTGTTGTACTTAAAACACTACAGATACATTTCATGCTCCATTTGGTCTTCTTATTCTCCTCCTCTCAGCTCTTCCATCTCACATGTATTTAACAAATTTAATCAATTTGACAACATGGAGTATACTTTATATACCAGGCCTTACTTTATTTTTTGCATGAAACATAGCCACAAAACAATAACCACAATATATAGGCACATATTGATGTAAAATATATATTACATATATTTATGTATGTTTTATCAACACCCATATGTATCTCTCTTACTGTATACACATATAAATAAAGAGATTTATTATAAGACATTGGCTCATGTAATTACAAAAGTTGAGAAGCCCAAGATCGCAACAAGCAGAAGGCCCAAGAACAGAGGGTAGAATTCAAGTTCGTGTGTGAAGGCCTGAGGCCCAAGGAAGCCAGTGGTTTAGGTTGTGGTCTGACTCTGAGTCTGAAGACAGTAGAAGATCAATGTTCTGGCTCAAAGGTCATCAGGCAAAGAGAAATCAATTCTCTAATCAGCCTTTTATTCCAGTCATGCCTTCAAGGAATTAGATGAGGCCCACCCACATAGCGAGGGCAATTTGCTTTCCTCTGTCTACCAATTTAAAGGTTAGTCTCACCCAGAAACCCCCTCCCAGACCTAACTAGAAATAATGTTTAACCAAATATCTGGGCATCTTATGGGCCAGTCAAATTGACAAGCAAAACTAACCATGATGCAATTCATTCTGAAAAGCAGTGAAAAACCAATAAAACTTCTTCATTAGGGTTGTGTAATACACTGGAATCAAGACCAAAATTATAACAAAATGTCTAATGTTGACCTTATATGATCCCCCACATGGGTTCTTAGGTGACTAACATTTGTTACATGATAAATTACTGCATACCCAATAAAATATCTTAAAGCAGGCAGATAGTGTATTTCTCACAGAATTAATAAAAATAGAAAGAGGTAATTGCAGGAATTTTTATGACCTTAGTCGTTTATTTAAAACTTAAACATTGGCAATGTCTAAGTACTGTGTAGTCATGGAACTGTGTACGTCATTATTTATTAAATGTCATCTTGTTTGCTGTTTGGATAAGTGTCTAGAATTCCAAGGAGATATTAACATTCTTAGTTTAAAGGAAGAGAGCAATTTCATTTCTGACTTTTGCAAAGTAGATGATGACAATTTGATAATAAGATTAATTTAGATTTCCTTAATAATGACTGACTAGTTCATTATTTTTGGTGTTTTTATGTGCTTAGCTGTGATATTCGTTTTTAAAACTCAGATGATGCTGATATTATGATTTATACGTTCAATATTAGAGATAACTATTTTTGATCTATTGATTTCTGAGCAAGTATATTAAAGAGGGTTTATAATGAGAGTGGCTTTCTCAGTTTTTATTTATAAATTTTTGTTTTTATATTCATTCACTAAATACTTAAGTGCCAGCTCTGAACCAGGCCCTCTTATAAACCCCAAGCTTTGGGGTTAACACAGCTTTATTTTACATGTACATGCTAATGGAGAGTTTAGGCTATTAATTATAGAATTCAGTTCTATGATATATACTTTTAATATTAAAATTGCTGATAAAAGCCTTACAGATCGATGTGATTCTATATAATTTTCCATTTATATAGTGAGTTGAATTTAGATTTTCATAATATTTCCCATATTCTTTTCACTTCATCACATTGCTTTTTTGCCATGTATATCCAAATGTCCTGTGGTCTAGACACTTTATTAAAATATTAAAATCTTCTGGTATTAGGTTTAAAATATTAGTATTAGGTTTAAAACAAAATTTATAAACTCAAAATTTGTCTTTCCTTTTCTTCTAGTGCCTTAGTTACATTTGCAGAGACCTAATTCAAGTTTTTATGCAGTTTATTTATTCTGGTTCAATATTAGCCATATGTCTACTAAGTTAAATTCCTGTTGTTATAAGAAAAAGCCATTTAAAAATAAGAATCACAGGAAGGAACTTTCTTTACTTAATTTTCAAAGTGTTTTTCAAAGTACTTTATTCATTAAGAGTCCCTTTTATATTTATATTACATAAAACAAAGTCATGAATATGACAGAGAAACACTGAATTTTAAATATTATTTCTGCTATATCATTTTAATAAATATATCTTCATTATACAATAATATCAGATCAATAGTGAATTTCATCATGTGAATACTGTAGACTGATAAAAATGTGGTTTAAATTTACAACAAAGTTTCACTTCTGAATCCTACAGTATTCTGAATCCTACAGAAGTGAAACTTTATTGCAAATTTAAACCACATTTTTCAAAATCTATTGCTACTTAATTATAGGTCATTCAAGTGGAAGAACACATTAATGCACTTAAGTGGTCAGGCATTTATTGAGTGCGCTGAAGTGGTTCTGTTCTAAAAGAATGTACTAAATGTTGGTCTAAGTGTCTTAGTCTTCTCAGGCTGCTACAACTCAATACCATAAACTGGGTGGCTTAAACAACAGACATGTATTTCTCATAATTTTGGAGGCCAGAAGTCCAATATCAGCACGCTAGCATGGTGGTTTCCTGTTGACAGCACTCTTTCTGCCTTGTATATGGCCTCAAATGACGGAGAAGAGATCAAGCTCTCTTGATGTATCTTCATATAAGGACACTAATTCCATCATGGGGAATCCCACCCCATGATCTCATCTAAAACTAATTATCTTCCAAAGCCTCAATTCCAAATACTATCACATTGGGGGTTAGGTCTTCAACATATAAATTTGTTTGTGGGTGGGGGAGGAATTCAGCACAGCTAAGTTAATGAAGTATCCCACACTACCTAATCTGATATAAAAGACTCTTTGGAGCCTCGTAGCATGTGACTCTGAGCATTTCAACATTAAATAATATTTACCAAAATAATATTTACCAGTTATTTTAAAATATGCCTATCTGATTGAAAAGATAAAATATAAATCTAAAATTATATTTGCCTACATAATTTTATTTTCATAATTTTTTTATTTGAAAAAGAAAAGTTATTACTACAATTAGTAATACAGAAATATACTCTCATATTGTATGATATGCCCACTGGATATGATCAAAGGGTGAATTCAGTAGGGCTATGAGTTCTGCACTTTATACCCACACAGTTGTTTACAAGGGTTGTTGTTGGCACCTTCTATTGTAGAAACAAAGTCCTGACATTTGTCCTATTAGTAAATACGTGACAGTCCAGCTTAGTTCATATTACTGTAGCTTTAATGCTAACAATTTGATAAATGTCGGTTAAATAACACAAAATCTAAAGAAGAGATAATCAAGAACAATTCAAGAATAAAAGACAATAAATAAACTAAAGGATAAATAAATTAAGGCCAATAATGGCAAATTGCATGCAAATAATTTATTGTTCATATTTAGTGTATGGGCTTGTTTTTCTTAGGCCTTACAGGCAAAATTATAAAATCGTGCTTAGCTTTCTGAGAGTCAGGGCAAACTTCATGGTCAGACTACCTGGTTGGTCACATAGCATATATCCTCTCAAAACAGCCTGAGCAGCCTGCAATTTTCTGCTGTTGCCACTTTAAAATTCTCAATGATTGTGTCTCTGAAGTCTGATGGGACAGTGAATGAGCAGAGGAGATACGAACAATTTGTGTGTCTGCCATTCCTTGCTGCCCTGTTCTCTACAACTCTGTGTGTGTGTGTGTGTGTGTGTGTGTGTGTGTGTGTGTGTGTTGTGGTTACACTTCCCCTCCTGAATAAAACTTGCTTCAAATGCAACAGAAAAGGCAATGCCATTCTAAGAAACAGGGATGACCAGGGAGCCCTATTTTATCTTTTTTATTTGTGTTACCTTCCTGTATTAGCCAACCACTTACAGAGAAAAGTATGAGATAGATGAAAAGGAAAAAAGAGAAATCCATACATTCATTTCCTCTAAGTTCCACCTTATTCATCAGTCAGCCAAAACTAGAGAGTGTGCATAGAATGTGTATATATCAAAACACTAAATCAAATCAAATCACTTATGTTAGTTTTGTGTGCTATTTTTACTATTTGGCAAAAACAAAAATACATATGCAAGTAAAACTACAAATATAAAATGTACAATGTTGATGAGTTTGCTTTGCAATTAAAACTGTTGTTCATTATAAAGATGAATGCTAAATTCATATTAATTATTTAGACTTTTACTTTTTTTCTTTACTGTGAATGGCACTAGGTAGCACATATATTTTTTAAATGCCATGACAAATACAAACATTGTAGAAAATAGAGCAAAAAAAAAAAAGTCTTAGAAAAAAGCCTTTTAGAATCTTTAAGGGCACTTTTTCTTTGCTTTTTGAAAACAGGCCCCCATAATTTAATTTTGCACAAGGCTGAACAAATTATATAGTCAGCTTTGCCAACACTGTGGTCTCTGTAGTCTCTCTTTGGGGAAAAATTTCAGATTATTTTAAGGAAAGGGAGAACTAGCTCTAATACCTGAGTTTATTAAAAATATGCAATATGGACCATAGAAGTAGAGAACATTGTCCTGAAGCTACAAACCAAGCAGGCTCAGTGACTACAATGTGTGTGGGGGGGATTTTTGTTGTTGTTTTTGTTGAATTTATTTTACTATATGGTTATTGAAAACTTGGCTTTGGCAAATCAAACAAATGGTTTCTTATATGAGTATAATGATGAGTTAAATTAATTTTTAAATTATGCTAATAAAATATGATTTTGTAAAGGTTAATGCCAAATCATAAATGATGTCACAGTTAAATATTTCAAACAAATGACAAATCACGCATGATTTTTGTCATTACTATTCCTTACAGATGAAATTATCTGACATATCCAATTATCTCTTCTTTTAACACTTGATGAAAATGGGGATAATTTTTACGTATTTAATTTAAAATTTTAGTATATACATTTGTACCTATGCATATATGAATACAATCATATATTGTGATTGTATCAGTGTATTCATATATCATACATACAAATATCTATACTAAAATTTTAAATCATAATTTAAGGTTTAAATTTTTAAAAATTTTATAGTATTTTTGGAATATACAATAAAATATCAATTTAATGACTTTTACCATGTATCTAGTTATACATTTTAATGATGAAAGGTACCTGGCCAGGCGTGGTGGCTCACACCTGTTTTCCCAGTACTTTGGGAGGCTGAGGTGAGCAGATCACTTGAGCCCAGGAAATTAAGACTAGCCTGGACAACATGGTGAAAATCGGTTTCTACAGTAATAATAACAAAAATAATAAAAATTTTAAAAATGTATCTTTAGGTGAAAAAGACCCAAATGATCACTTACATTAGTTTGATATTTTGTACATAAATAAATTAGAGGAACAAATTGTTGAATGACTTAAGAATACAAAGTAGCTAGGAAGTGAAGCTAGAAATGGATTATCAGTCCTGGAGACAGACATAGTATTTTATGATGTTCTCCCTAGAAAAGCATTTGGAAAGAACTGAAATTCGATATGGATTTTGAGTGTCTCCACTTTTGGTGCCTTAAAGGTTATGAGATAAGATGCTGGCCAGGAGTATGGATCAATAGAGCTTACAGCCTGGAGGACAGGAAATAAATAATGGGAAACAAGTGAACACTGACTTCACTAAGAATGTATTTACTCATATTTTATGCATCTTCTGTTCTGCTTACAAGAGGATGAACAAAATGATAAAGACCAAGGATGTTGATAAGCATATCAACTGGACAGTACTATGCTAACTGTGCTCTGAGAATATGATCTGAGAAGTGTTTAATTTCTAGACACAACATCCTCATTGAAGTGCCTCCTTCAATCAATGTCACAGCATGTAATGAGGTCTGCCAACACCAAGCATACCTGAGAAAACTTACCTATAAAATCACAGGAAAGCAGTGCACTGATAAAATTGACTTTTCAAACCAACGATGTCTAGAATAACAAGAATGTTTGAATCTTGGTTTCTAGATGACTAAATATAACCCAGTTAATTGGAAATGTCTGAATTATTTTGCCTCATACTTGGGTACTCACAGAAGAAAATAGCTAGTTTACAAGTTATTTATTCATTTTATGATATCTTAGATAGCAAACTACATAAAAGCTGTTCTGTATAGGTATATGTATAAAATATGAAAATATATAAATGTATCTGTGAATTATACTGTGATAGTTGATATGAGCAAAAGCATTGTAGTGCTAGGTGGGACAAAACAGAGGAAGCTGACTAGTTTAGAAGTCGTCTAGTTTATAACTTTAGGAAGTTGTATTTGATATCTAAAGAAGAATAGATGTTGTCTATGTAAAGAGGAAAAATGACTACAGATTCTTGGAGGTTTTGTGTGAGTTTTTATTTTTGCCCTGAGTAGTGAAAAGCCATTGAACAATTTAAAGAAAGAGAAAGACATTATATTTGTACCTAGAAGGCTCCATTCTGGCTATTGCATGAAAAAAGAGAATGAAAAAAAAAAGAAAGAAAGAAAATATGTAAAAAATTTAGTTAAGAAGATACAGTTCACTTGATTTGGAGATAAAAGAAAACATGAAATTAAGGGAAAGAAAAGATGAAAATTTCCAGAGATACTGAGGAGCAAAATCAAGTTGCTGAAGATGTATTTGATCCTGGAAGGAATAAAAGTGTGCATAAAGAGTAAGTACTAAATGTATGACTTTCATGCACATATTCTGATTACATTCAGAACTGTGAAACAATGGATAAAGAATAATTATGAAGAAATATCATGAGTCTAGTATTTCACATATGTGTAGGCTTGTAGATGCATCTCAAGTATGTAACTGGATATGTTAATTCAACATTATGATATGTAAGGTTTCAGTTCAATGAAGAGGTTGACACTGAAGATATAAATTTGGAATTCATTGACATATATACAGAGTAACTGAGGCTGTGGATTTGAGTTGAGTGTTTAGGGGAAATAATAAGACCAGATCATGAGAAACTCCGAAATGTAATGACTGTATGGAAAAGATGAGGTAGATTTGCAAAAAGATGAAAAACAAGAGTTGAATGAGCATGAGAGTATATTTAATTTAGCCTTAATAATAGTTATTATTGCTGCCATTATTATGAAAATTACATGTTTTGTATAGACAATGGATAAAGGGGCAGAAATACAGAGAGGGTAGTTTAAACAAGGGTCAAAAAAGGAATATTTCAGAAACAGAAGGTCAATATCATTGAATGCAAAATGGTAGACACAATCTTGATATGTGGAAGGCCTTAAGTAAAAATACAGAGGCCACATGCAATATGTATGAGCATTAATAATTATAATGCAAGGTAGTGAACTAATACCCAAAATATGTGTTATATTTATAACCTGACAGATAAACGTATGAAATGAAGAAAATCACAAATATCTCTAAATGAATGCATTTGATATGACTAGAAGTTGGCAAAAGATCAAAATGACTGAAATTAATTACGATTGAACATGTTAAAAATTCTGGTCATGTGCTGGCTTACATAAGTAAGAATTAGTCATATATTGTATGTGAATTCTGTGTCAATGCAAAAGTATTTCCTTGCTTTAATTTTAACAAAATCAGTAAGAATGTTGTCATAAAGGTTTTCACGCAGTTAGTTCATATTCTATTGAGAGTAATGCCATATTAAATATTGAATTAGATATATTAGACATCAAGAAATAATGTTTCTTGAGTGATGGAAAGCATCAGTTTTGTAGGTAATTTCAATTTTGGAGAAGCATTTATTTATTAAATACTAAAAGAAAGGATTGTTTATGCTTATTTTTTTCTTTCAACCTTTAATTAAGGTTTGGAGTTACATGTGCAGTTGTGTTACACAGGTGAATTACATGTCACTGTAATCATTTGGTGTGCAAATTATTGTGCCATCCAGGAAATGAGCATAGTACCCAATAGGGAGTGTTTCAAACTTCACCCTCAGCCCTGAAATAGGCCCCAGTGTCTATTGCCTCCTCTTTCAAGGGATGTGATGTCATTCTTCTCTATAGCTGTGTAGTGTTCCATGGTATATGTGTATGTACCACATTTTCTTTATCCAGTCCACCAATGATGGGTATCTAGGTGGATTCCATGTCTTTGCTATTGTGAATAACGCAGCAATGAATATGGAAGTGCCTGTGTCTCTTTCGTAAAATGATTTCTATTCTCTTTGGTATATGCCCAATAACAGGATTGCTGGATAAACTGATAGTTCTAAGTTCTTTGAGAAATCTCCGAACTGTTTTCCACAGTGGCTGAAATAATTGGTATTCTCACTAGTGACGTACAAGCACTCCCTTTTTTCCACAAACTCACCAACATCTGATCTTTTCTGACTTTTTAAAAATAGCCATTCTGACTGGTGCTAGATGGTATCTCATTGTGGTTTTGATTTGCATTTATGTAATGATTAGTGATATTGATCATTTTTTCACATGCTTGATGGCCACATGTATGTCTTCTTTTGAAAAGTGTCTCTTCATGTTGTTTACCCATTTTTTAAATGGGGTTGCTTTATTTTATTTATTATTATTTATTTATTTGCTTGTTGATTTGTTTAAGACCCTTATAAATTCTGGATATTAGACCTTTGTTGGATGCAAAGTTTACAAATTTCTCTCTCATTCTACATGTTGTCTGTTTACTCTGTTGATAGTTCCTTTGGCTGCGCAGAACCCCTTTAGTTTAATTAGGTCCCACTTGTCTATTTTTGTTTTTTTCACAATTGCTTTTGGAGACTTTATCATAAAATCTTTGCCAAGGCCTATGTCTACAATAGAATGTACTAGGCTTCCTTGTAGAGATTTTGTAGTTTTCGTTCTTAGATTTAAGTATTTAATCTTTCTTGAGTTGACTTTTGTGTATAGTGAAAGGAGTCTAGTTTCAATTTTCAGCATATGGCTTGTCAATTATCCCAGGACCATTCGTTGAATAGAAAGCCTGTTTCCACTTGCTTGTTATTGTCAACTTTGTAAAAAATCAGATGATTGTAGGTGTGTGGCTTTATTTCTGAATTCTCTATTCTGTTCCTCTGGTCTATGTGTCTGTTTTTGTACCAGTATCATGCTATTTTGGTTACTGTAACTTTGTATGGTTTGAAGTCATGTAGTGTGATGTCTCTGGCTTTGGGCTTTATGTATATGATTGTATATGTATTGTATATTCAGACTCTTTTGGTTTCATATGAATCTTAGAATATTTATTTCTAATTCTGTGAAAATGATGTTGGTAGTTTGATAGGAAAAGCACTGAATCTGTAAATTGCTTTGGACAGTAGTAACATTTTAAGGATATTGATTCTATCCATGAGCGTGAAAAGTTTTTCCATTTGCTTGTATCATCCCTGGTTTATTTGAACATTTTGTGTAATTTTCATTATAGAGATCTTTCTCCTCTCTACTTTGCAATGTTCCTAGGTATTTTCTTTTTCTTTTGGTGGCTATTGTGAATGGAATTGAATTTTCAGTTTGGGTCTCAGCTTGGATATTATTGGTGTCTAAAAATGCTTCTGAATTTATTTATTTTGTATTCTGAGACTTTATTGACCTTAGTAGTTCTACAAGCCTTTGGGCAGAGACAGTGAACCCCAGCTATAAAATCATATCATCTGTGATGAGACATAGTTTGACTTTCTCTTACTACTTGGATGCCTTTAATTCTTTCTCTTGCTTGATCGCTCAGGCTAGGAATTCCAGTACTATGTTAATAGGTAGGGTAAGAGTGGGCATCACTGTTTTATTCTGAGTCTCAGTGGGAAATGCTTTCAGCTTTTGCCCATTCAGTATGATATTTGCTGTGGGTTTGTCAGATATGTGTCTTATTATTTTGAGGTATGTTCTTCTGATGCCTAGTTGAAGATTTTTAACATGCAAAGATGTTTAATTTTATTGAAAACCTTTTCCCCATCTATTCAGATAATCAGTGTTTTTTGTTTTTAGTTCTGTTTATATAATGAATCACATTATTTGATTTGTATATGTTGAACCAACCTTGCCTCCCAGGAATAATGCCTACTTCATAGTGGTGGATTTGCTTTTTGATGTGCTACTGAATTTATTTTGTTAATATTTTTTGCGGATTTTTTTGCCTATATTCATCAGGGATATTGACTAGAATTTTTTTCCCTTGTGTCTGCCAGGTTTTCACATCAGAATGATGCTGCCTTCATAGAATGAGTTAGAAAAGAGTCATTTTTTTAGAACATGTTCAGTAGGATTGGTACCAGCTGTTCCTTATATGTGTGGTAGAATTGGACTGTAAACTTTTGTGGTCCAAGGCTTTTTCTGATTAGTAGGATTTTAATTACTGATTAAATTTTGGAACTATTTATTGATCTGTTCTTGATTTCAATATCTTCCTGGCTTATTCCTAGGGCATTGTATGTTTTCAGAAATTTATCAGTTTCTTCTAGGTTTTATAGTTTGTATGCAGAGGTGTTCCTAATTGTCTCTGAGGGTTCTTTTGTATTTCTTTGGGGTTAGTGGTAATGTCCCTTTTGTCATTTCCAATTGTGTTTATTTGGATATTCTCTCTTTTATCTTTATTAACCTAGCTAATGGTCTGTCAATCTTACTTATTCTTTGAAAAAAACAACTTTTGGTTTCGATGATCTTTTGGATTGGTTTTGCTGTCTCAATTTCTGTCAATTCAGCTCTAATTTTGGTAATTTCTTTTCTCTGGCTACTTTTGGGATTGGCTTGCTCTTGTTTTTCTAGTCCCTCTATGTCTGATGTTAGATTATTAACTTGAGATCTTTCTAGCTTCTTCATGTAGGCATTTAGCACTATAAATCTTCCTCTTAACACTGCTTTAGCTGTATCCCAGAGAGTCTGGCACGTTGTATGTTTATTTTCATTTGTTTCAAAGAATTTCTTGATTTCTGCTTAAATTTCATTCCTCAACCAAAAGTCATTCAGGAGCAGGTTGTTTAATTTCCATGAAAATGTATGGCTTTACAAGATCTTCTTGGTGTTGATTTCTGATTTTATTGAACCATGGGCTGAGAGTGTGATTGGTGTAATTTCAGGTTTTTTTAAATTGGTTGAGAATTGCTTTATGGCTGAGTGTGTGGTCAGTCTTAACAGTATATAGTATATGTTAGGAGCAGATAAAAAAACATATATTCTATTGTTTTTGGTGGAGTAGATATCTTTTAGGTCCATTTGATCAAGTGTCAAGTTTAGGTCTTGATTGTCTTTGTTAATTTTCTGCCGCAGTGATCTATCTAAAACTGTCAGTGGGGTGTTGATGTTTCCCACCATTATTTACTGTGTGGTTGTCTAAGTCTCTTTGTAGGTCCCTAAGAACTTGTTTTATGAATCTGAGTATGCTAGTGTTGGGTGCATATATATTTAGGATAGTTAAATCTTCTTGTTGAATTGAATCCTTTTTTATCATCTAATGCCCTTCTTTGTCCTTTTTGGTCATTGTTGGTTTAAAGTATGTTTTCTACTGAGATAAGAAGAGAAACCCCTACTGTTTTTTGTTTTCTGTTTTCTTGATTGGTCTTTCTACATTTCTTTACTTTAAGCCTATGGATGTCCTTTTATGTGAGATGAGTCTCTTGAAGCCAGTATACAGTTGGGTGTTGCTTCTTTATCCAAATTGCTACTCTGTCTTAGCGTGGTGTTTAGTCCATTTAAATTCAGGGTTAACATTGATATATGATGACTACCTGATCCTGTCATCATGTTAGTAGTAGATAGTTATGTAGACTTCATTGTATAGTTGATTTATAATGTCAGTGGGCTAAGTACTTAAGTCAGTGTTTGTCTGGTAACACTCTCACTTCTATGTTTAGCATCACTTTGAGGATATCTTGTAAGGCAAGTCTTGGTGGTAATAGATAAACTTAATATTTGCTTGTCTGGAAAGAATTTTATTTCTTCTTTGCTTATGAAACATAGTTTGATGAGATAGGAATTTCTTGGTTGGAATTTATTTTCTTTAAGAATGCTGAATATAGTTCCCTAATCTATTCTGACTTATGACATTTCTGCTGAATGGTCTGCTGTTAGACAGATGGTGTTTGCTTCATACATGATCTGCTCTTCTCCCTAGCTAACTTGAAGACATTTTCTTTCACATTGTCTTTGAAGAATTTGATGACTATGTATCTTGTGGATGGCTGTCTTATGTAATATAAAGGTTCTCTGAATATCCTAAATTTGCATGTCAATCTCTCTAGTAAGACTGGGGAAATTTTCACGGCCCTTATCCTCAATAGGTTTTCTACGTTGCTTGCTCCTTCTCCATCTTTTACAGGAATGCCAGTGACTAATGGGTTTGGTCTCTTTACATAGTCCCATGTTTCTTGGAGGTTTTGTTCATTTTTAAAAATTCTGTTTTCCTTATTTCTTCCTGCCATTGTTGATTCGAAGGAAGAGTCATCAAGCTCTGAGATTCTTTCTTCTGCTTGATCTACTCTATTATTAATGCTTCCAAATGCATCTTTAAATTTTTGTAGTAAATTTTTCCTTTTCAAAAGGTTAGTTTGGTTCTCTTAAAATGGCTACATTGACTTTCAGTTCTTGGACTGTTTTATTGTATTATTTGGTTTGGGTTTCAACCTTCTATATGTTGATAAGCTTCCTTGCCATCTTGATTCTGAAGTCTGTGTCTGTCACTTCAGTGATTTCAGTCTGGTTATATGTGATTAAGAACCAGAAACTCGTGTGGCCATTTGGAGGTAAGACATTCTGGCTTTCAGAGTTGCCAGATTTATTGTGCTATTTCATTCTCATCTGTGTGGACTGATGTTCCTTTAGTCTTTGAAGTTACTGTCTTTTACTTTTATATTCTTTAATGCCTTTGAGGGTTTGACTGTCTATAAGTTGGGTTTAGTCAACTGGCTTCATTTCTGCAAGATTTCAGGAGGCCAGATCTCAGCTCAGCACTTCTGGGCTGTGTGCTTTAACTCTGGGAGCCTTGGACAAGGCCCACAGTTTTGTTCTCTAGCCTCTTGAGATTAAGCACCTGCTGCGCTTGAGGGACTAAGATTTTTGCAGTCTGCTGGCAATAACACTCCAATGGGGGATTCTGGCAAAAGTACTCTGGCAGCTTGGTTGTGATCCCATGCATGCGTGGGTGCATGCGAGTCTGCAATTCACATGCACTGGAGGGAAGTGGGGGGGCCTGGGAGGATGAAAGTGGGGGGCCTGGGAGGATGGAAGTAGGGGGCAGCCAGTTGGCATGCCTGTGCATACCAGTGAGCCAGTGACAGGGTGCTGCAGGCAGATGTCTCCTGGTGGAGGAGTGCGTATCAGCTGGGGGAGACTGTGGCAATTGCACCTGGTAACAGTTCATCTGCAAATGTGCTCCAATGGTTCAGCACTGTCTACTGGTGAAAGAACTATGGCAGTGGGTGCTGGCAAGCTGAGGCTGTGTTGCAAATGAATGTGGCCAGGCAGGAACCTGGGAGAGGCCAGCATACAAATTTGAGATAGTAAAAATCAAATGGGTCCTGATTTGAGGTGCTCAAATCAGACTGGACCCATCCCACTGGCAAGACAGCCCTGGTCTGTCCATGTCTGGCAGCCCGAAATGACTAGAGCTCTCTAGAAGAATGTGGCAAACCTTGGGGATGAGTGCCCATGCCATGCTCCAGCTGTTCCTGTGCCAAACCCTCTGAGCTCCATGCAGGCTGGAGTTCTGTCTCTGCTGACACTCCAGGCAGTTATCCCTGCCAGCTCAGATGTCTGTGGAGGTCATGGGGTCTCCAGAAGCTAGGGTCCTGGAGGTCCATAGTGAGAGTTGGCCTCTCCATGCCTATTTTACTCGCCCTTTCCTAGGAGCTACTTAAGGCCAGGAAAACATCCTGGTGCTTAGCAGCCCTGTGCAGGGATCCTAGTTTCCTCCCCTTTCAGCACAGGGTCTGTGTCCTTCCTTTGTTCATTTTCAGTGACTTCTTTCTCAAGATCTGTTTGAAGTGTGCTGGTCCACTTGATGGTCTGATATCCTTCAGTGGGAAAAGCTCTTCTTGGAGGTGTCTAGTTCGCCTTCTTGGCTCTGAACCCCTTAAATTCTTAAGAAAATACATTTATATACAATGAACAAGGAATATTGTATTCAAATATTTTATTCCAGTGCATATAAATTTTTTTGTTATTAATAAAATATTACAAAGTTATTTCATGGCATCTTGCAAGTCCATTATATAAAATTTGATTTTTACTATCTCTAAAAGTAATATCTAAATACATATGTTAATTTAATTATATATATTTATATCTAAATATTTCTCAACTAATACTTATAAAAAAAATATATATATATATATATATATATATATATATGTATGTATACATTTGTGGGAACCTCTAGACCCATAATTGGAAAATGAGAAAATAATAAAAGTTTCTCAGCAACACAAGAAACAGTAATTTATATGGAATAAATTTTGAGGTTTATGCTGAAAGGGTTTGGCAAATCAAATATTTGTCATCTTTGTCATCTAAGGCTACTACTGCTCTAATCCTCTGCAAAACATAGTACAGACTATCTATGATGTTGGCAATAATGTAAAACATAAACTTTTGCTGCATTCTGATGCAGTTTTCTTTTGTTTAGAGAAGACAGGGCTAATAGATATTATTAAAGAGACTAGTTATTTAGGGTTATATATTTTTTTCTGTTTCGGTTTGATAGTTTTGAATGATAAAGGCATTTATATGTTCTTCAAAACATGCATTTTCTGTTTATATAGTTATGATACATGGGGCTCTTTTTAACAGGGGCTCTGGTCCAGAAGTGGTACAGCAATTCAAGGGCTGAGAACGTTCAATAGAGTTAGCAGCTCAAGGGTTTAGGACTCATTCTGCAGGGTGAAGGAGATGAAAGGTAAAGTTAAAGAGTGAACAGAATATTGAAGCTGAAGGGACTACAACTTAAAGCTGGAGAAAGCTGATTCCAGGTATATAAGCTTTGGAAAAATTAGAGTTTAAAAAATGTAAAGTATGCTAAAGAAGAGTAAATACGTGCTGACTTCCACCCTATTTATTTATCTATTTGTTTGTTTATACTGGTCAAATATTTATAGAGGTTCTAGCCATTTATATATGGTCCTATAGAAATAGAAAGCAGAAGAAATGGTATTAAGGACCATGGTTTTGCAATAGTCTGTTCTATAAATTATTAAGTTATAAGCTTATTTGGTGAAAGTTTGTGACTTTCAGTCAAGCTGTCTGTCTCCAAACCAATGAAAATAATCCAGAATATGTCCATTAACATAAAATATTTATGGCCAATGTCAGGGTGTACTGATTAATTTGCATCATCTATAGTAAATCAGTTTGGAAGTTTGATTAAGTGATTTCTGTATTTAATTCTTATAATAGAAATGCATTCACTCTTTCTCTATGCATTGACTACTTACACTTCTCGTGCCAGATATAAGATTCAATTGAGCAAGCCATGGCATATACTGCCAAATGTTATTATTTTATGTAATATAAAAAGAGATGAATAAGTTTTAGACAAACATTTAGGCTAATAAAGGAATGGAACCTATTGAAATCAAGTACATTTACTTTTAAATAGAATCTTACTCATACTCGATCCTAACTGTGGGGCAAAATTTGAATTTGCTACAGAAATTTTATCTGCTTACAAATACAACTAGGCAAGTCTCATCATTCGTAATAAACTTCCAATGTCTGGTGAAATATTCTTCTACATTTCTAGTTTCTTAATGTAAATTGTACAAATTAATGTTTTCATTTTATTTAACATATTTTCAAGTATTTTTGAAGTTATGGATAAATAAAACATAAATTAAACATGCTGTTTAAAGGATTTTGAATTATTTACATAGAAAAATGAAATAGGATTACAAGGCTATGTTTTCCTCGTAATGAAGAGATCTGATACTATTTTGAAAACTGGGAATAAAATTGCATAACATGATGAAAAACATTTGGCCTCCGTAACACTGATACACCAAATTTTAAAGGACCTAAGGCAACGTGGAGCTGTGCATCCCTACAATGAATAAGTTCTGCAAACTAAATAGAGTGATGGGATGACATCAGCATAAACATCTGTCCTTAAACAAAGAGTTTTGCCACTTAAAAGAGACACCAAAAATGGCAATCATTATTATATACCTGAGTTAATTTCTACATTTTAGAACTTAAAATAGGAATTAAAAGAACACGTAAGCTCTAGAGCATATTTGATAAAATAAAATCACATTTAGGACTTCCTGGTTAAAGACAGCACACATGCGTAAAACACCAATGTGGCAGCAGATATTTTTCTAGATTCCTTGTGTAATCTGTACACTAGTGCTGAGAGGCAGTATTATTGTCTTAATTTTACAAAAGATGACCCGGATGTTAGAAAGAATCGTCCAGATTCACAACTGAGTGAAATTCACAATGAGAACAATATAAAATCAGTCAGTCTTTGCCATCTCAATTAGTTACCCAACTTTCTCTGCAAATCAGAAGTGATGCATAAGAGTTAGAAAGAGGATATTTTAATATTTTTCCCCAACCATTAAAAACTTGTTTCAATTTATTTGAGAGCCAGCTTACTTATCTACTTTTCATTTTTATTCTTCCAGGAACCATAAGAATTTTATTATAAGAAATTTGGAAAGTGGCTCTATTATCAATCTTATCTACATCAACATTGAAATTTCAAGTTGTAGTCAATTAGAGTATTTTTTTAACCATGAAAGTTTAAACAGATTCTAGAATTTCTTTGGGCTACTTGAGGGCTGAACTGAAGTGTCAGTCTCATGAATCCTCACTTTTCCTAGCTATTGAGTTAATCTCTTTTTTGTCTGATAATATGTAATTATGGTATATATATATATATATAAATTATGATAAGCAGATACTGAGTACATATTAAGTAATTTACATGAATCATCTCATTTACTCCCCATATTGATCTCTTTATATTATTATTTCTATTTTTAAAAATAAGAAATAAAAGCCTGGGATTATGCTAAGTAATATTTTACATACTTGATTCTAGAAACTAAAAATGACCTGCACTAGTCACAGAGAAAATGATTTAGAAAATCTACATATAGTTAAGTAGCAAATAGATCTTTCTCAATTAATGCATATTTTCCCCAACCTGATTAATATTTTCATAATACATCATAACACAGACTATATAAGCAGCCCATATATTTCAATATCCAAGACATCACAGTAAAATACTTTGTCAGATTCAGAGGAGCTGTTCTGTTCTATGGAAGCTGATTTTCTAAATGCCAACTCTTTCTAAAGTGTTATTTCTGAAATACAAATAATATTTTTAAAATAGGTTTTAAAATTAGTATTTTAACAGAAGCTTTTCTAAAATCTCTACAAGTAAATAATTTTGATTAAAAGCTATATTTAAAAAAATCAACTTAGGCTGGTTGCAATGGCTCACATCTGTAATCCCAGCACTTTGGGAGGCTGAGGCGGGAGGATCACTTAAGGTTAGGAGTTCAAGACCAGCCTGGCCAACATGGTGAAATCCCATATCTGCTAAAAATACAAAAATTAGCTGGGCATGGTGGTGGGTGCCTGTAATCCCAGCTACTTTGCAGGCTGAGGCAGGAGAATTCCTTGAACCTGGGAGGCAGAGGTTGCAGTGATCCAAGATCATGACACTGCACTCCAGCCTGGGCAATAGAGTGAGACTCTGTCTCAAAAAAACAAAGAAACAAACAAAAAATCAACTTAACTCAGCATTTGAGCCATTTGTTGTTTGTTGTAGCACTATGGTAGGGACTTCATGTGGGAAATGTTGGCCTTACACTAAAAGGCCTCACAAGACTATAGTTATAGGTTTCTTCTGAATGTACCTTAACATATAATAATCAACGTTACAAACTTACCCTTCCTTGTCAGCTAGTCAGTGTCAGTTTGTGCAGCTCTTAGCATTCCTTTCTCGAGGAGCCCCTTTTAAAATGTACTGCTTCTATTTTATCATCAAGTAGAAAGCAATATACTAGGCTCGGGGGATTCACATTAAGGTAAATAGGCTTTTAACCAGAATTAGAATGTATAAAGAACATTATGTGAATAACGTTATTATGTCATCTTTTTTGTCTCTTCACATGTAGCTTTTGAAACATGTCTTCTTTCTTGTCTATGTTCTGAAGAATTGAGACCATATAATTACCCTCATTGTATATCATGGTATAATTATACAGACAAGTATTGGAGGTTCAGAAAAGTTAAGTAATTAGCCTAAGGATACACAATTACTGGTTGTCCAGAGAAGTCAAATCCATTAGGTAAGTTCTATGCTATTTCTTGAGAAGTGATGGGTCCCAAGAATTAAGCTATTGGCTCTCCATAAGCTTTCAAGTATCCTGGGGAGGCCAGGTGATTCCTCTAAGGCTTCACAGCTTCATGTTCCAGTGAAACTGACCTCTCCAAAGAAGATAGAGTCAGCCAGTGGACACATAATTCTAATTCAATATTGTGCACTATGTTTAATGTCGATTACATAAAAGCCTCTTTGAGGAAGTACAGAACAAATTGCATTATTCCTTTCATTTCAAACACTACCAGGTAATTTCCTCAGACTATTGATTATCATCTGGAGTATCCATTGCCACCAGAATGTTTATTGCCAATAATCTCTTCCCTTTACCTTCCCAGTCTCTCTCCCTTTCATTCACTTCCAAGTTCATTGCCTTGTGCTCTCTGCTAGCCATTAAGAAATTGCTCTATATTCTCAACCTTGTAAGCTCATTTTCTTGTTCTAATTGAAAGGTAGTATGAAAACACTGCCTCTCTTAGAGCTTCACTCTCAACATCTTTGTGGAAGATGAATCTAGTCCTCTTTACCCTCCAACTCCTCACAACCCAGATTTGTTTCTTTTACCACAACTTTACCCACATTTTCCACAAAGTTTATGCATGGGCTTGTCATTTCTAATAACTATCTTTTCAAACCTGCTCTCCTTCTAGCATATTTAGATGTCTATCTATTCCAGTAATTATCCAATGTCAAGGCTCCCAGTTCATTGACACAAACTTGATTTCTCTAACCTTCACTCCATTTATGTACTCACTTTCTTTGCTATCTGCCTCGTATTGAATGCTGCACCATGACAGTCATTCACTAACCAATGTCCTTATCTCTTTTTTCTTACCTTCTCTATAATGTACATGTTGAGCTATGTCTTAACACTGGTTAAGTCTAAATATTTGCATATTTACTTAATGCCTGCCCAGCTGAACATCTGAAGACAATTTTCTAAGAGAGTATAAGGATGTGGAAAATTTCCCGTCACAGGTAAGCATTCAAGAGCTTCTTCAGAGGAGGGAATTAGGGTGTATACATTTAGTGCTGAAGTAATAGATAGCGATTCATGAAAGGAAAGCAACAGTATCTCATAGAAGGTAAACCAATGAACAATGAACTGAGCAATGTTTGTTGTCGATAGAAAAGTTGGTACAACATGGGGGAATTCTTAAGTTTAGCAAATACCATAGAACTCAATTAAATGAAGCTTTCACTTTTTTCATTTCACTGCCCTATATCTCAGACAATATGAAAATGTTTGGCTACTGTGCATAATGAAATATTCAAAAGCCTTCTGAAAAATCCTGTGTAATTGAATTAATACCACTAGGACCAGTCCCCAGGTTTTGGAGATATGTACAAATCAATAGGTTTGCAAAGGTGTATCCAGTCTTTTTCTTGAAAGTAGTTATTATTCTTTTAGCTTGAAATGTATAAAGATGATATATATTTTTATTAATGAATGACCTTATACAGCTTTAAAATTGTAACCAAGGCAACGTTTGTCCAAGACGTGTATAGAAGAAAACCTCTGAACAACTCAGCCCCCAGATCAGTGTTGTGTAAAGACTTATGCGACTCTGCCCATCTTCTTGTTATAGACATTTAATCCTATACAAAATCAACACTCGAGACATTAAACATGCAAGGCGATCAAAACAGCAAGTTCCAGAATGCTAGAAAAACATTTCACACACAAAAAAATACAAATATGTTCAGAGAAAAATAGCAATAACCAAAATTCAAAGGACTTTATTCCTGGAAAATCCAACAAAATAAATTAAGCCAAAAAAATAAAGAGGCCAAACTCAATTCAGCAATAAATTACCAGCAACCTCAGCCATGGTGGCACACTGACATGACAGAGACAAATGACCTCTCAGGTATGCACCACCATTACAGAATGGAGGATCCCAGTCTGTGGCAGAAGGTGTCATCTCTGCACAAAGTGCACTTCTGTCAATACCTCTTTACATTAAGGGAACCACACAACACAAAGAGCATCTCAGTAAAAGTGTGTTAGAAAAGACATATTTTGGATATGGGTTTATGACACAAGCTTTTGGGAAGAGTTTATAGATTTGGTAGGGATTGAATGTCTTCAGGAAACTACAGTAATTCTATGACTGGGTATCTTAATAACTCTGAGAGAGAGAAAAAAGAAATAATTTAATGAGTCAAGCTAACATAAATACTGCTATAAATTTATATAAAAATAAACATTGGGCAATAAATTTAAATTTGTTAAATTTATTGTGGAACTTTCTGGCAACACAACAAAAGGAAAAAAATGGGTTACATAAATTTGAAAAAGATTTTTTTTTCTGTTATTAATTCTAAATCTAATTCAAGGACCACTTCATCAAAGATATATAAGAATATTACAGACTATTTCATCAAAAAACCAAATAAAGAAAATATTCCTAATATGTTCATAGTACTTTATAACTGAATGTGCAATAAAACATCAAGGGAGCTTATTAATTAAAACTGAGGAGAGTCATTTATTTAAGTGGATGAGGCAAAGAAAAAGAAATCTTCCAGGTGATTCTAATGCATGCTCAATTTTGAGAGCTTCTACTCAAGAGCATATGTTCTGAGCAACTAGAATACATGGAATTATTTTCTTTAACTTGTATTTTAAGCTCAGGGGCACAAGTGCAGGTTTCTTACGTAGGAAAACTTGCGTCATGGAGGTTTGTTGTACAGATTATTTCATCACCCAGGTATTAAGCCTAGTACCCATTAGTTACTCTGCCTTAACTTCTCCCTTGTCCCACCCACTGCCCTCCAAAAGGATCCAGTGTATTGTTCCCCTCTATGTGTCCATGTGTTCTCATCATTTAACTCCCACTTATAAGTGAGAATATACTGTATTTAGTTTTTGTTTCTGTGTTAGTTTGCTAGGAATAAAGGCCCCCAGCTCCAACCATGTCTGTATAAGGGACAAGATCTTGTTCCCTTTTTATGCCTGCATAATATTCTATGGTATATGTGTACCACATTTGCTTTATCCAGTCTATTGTCGATAGGCATTTAGGTGGATTACATGTCTTTGCTATTGTGAATAGTGCTACAATGAACATATGCTTGCATGTGTCTTTATAATAGAATGATTTATATTCCTTTGGGTATATACCCAGTAATGGAATTGCTGGGTTGAATGATACTTTTGTCTTTAAAGAGAGGGAAATGGTTGGATATTTCCAAAGTCAATGGAAGATAATTTATCCAATTCCTTACCTCATACCTTGGCTGCCAATATTAAATATTTTCTATTTTAGACTCTAGGTATAAACAACCTAACAAACCTCTTCACCATAGGCCTTGAATGTAGTCAACATGGATGTCAGCATTCAGCTTGATTTTGTTGCATTGAAAACATACTACCAATCACCCTTTTCCTATTACATTATGCTGAATTAAAGGTAAAGCTTCCCAAAGCATTTTAATATCTGGTAGTTTGCACACTACTACAATTGTATACAAACATGAAAGTCGATCCATTTTATAGTTGAATGAAGACTAGACTCTTCAGGCCCATTGAATATTTCTTGTACACCTGTGAATACAGACACTCAGTTAGCTAACTTAACAATTTACAATACCCAAATTTTGTATTTTTCACAAGTAATATAAACTTCAATAATAGTATAGCATATTCTGCAAAACTTTTATGTATCTTACGCAAATCTAACAATATTTTAAATAAAATTAAATTGTTCACTTTAATTTTAATTGAGCATTAATATATACATAATATCAAAATATTATGTATTTGTTTTATATTTTAATTTTAGGAAGTAAATATGTCAATAAAGGAAACTGCTAAATTTGACATCATTGCAAAACCAGCACATTTTCAGTTAGTATTTTTGTCAATGCAATGATATATATATATTGTTTTAAATCACATTTTCAGATAGAAAAACTGTGAAAAGTCGAAGCTATTACTTGGAGGTAAGAAATCAGATTGATTCAGTTGGTAATTTCTGTATGCACCAATCCAGTGAAAGTGCCCAGGCTCAGTTCACAGCTAGGATGAGCCTCTGTTCTAACTAATATAAAATCAACAGACGTTTAAATGTCTGTCTGCCACATGGTGGGAACTTATAAACAGAGGACAATATCTGACCAAAAGCCATAGACTTTGCGATCTGCTAATGGTAATTGGCACATCGCAAAGCCTTTGAGTTAATCTTTAAATTAGAACAGTCCAAATATTGGCTTCCATACCTAAAAATAATTGGGAATTAGTAAAAATAAGTAAAAACAGCAACATGTGGGAGTCGTTAACAAGACCTTTTGTAAAATATTTTAATCATTCAGCTACCAGGTCAGTGAAAGGAATAAAATTACTATTGTGCTGACATAATTATAAAAAACATATAAATTTTCAACATTAAAAAAAGAAAATCATTTTATTTTTGTCAACTGCTAATAGAAGAATGGATATATTAATACAAATCTATAATGCAAAGTGTCTTACACAGTGAAAATGCATTTGTTCTAAATTCTCAACCTATTTTGATATCACTTATAAGCAATTGTATTTGCTTTAATATTAAAATATTTTAGAAATAGATTTTCTAACTAAAATAGCTGAAAGATTATGTTGTGCTACTTTACAAAAGCTTTTACTTTGGGAGGTTCCTATACATAATAATCATAATATTTTTCATATTCAAATTCTAAGGAAACATATTAATACCTTGTTTGTAAACCAAAGCTTCTAAAACTGTTCTGTCTTCATAAAGATTTGAAACACTGTAGTTCTTATATTTTTAAAAAATGAACAATTGGCCTAGTCAGCAATTTTTGAACTTTTATATATGTAGACAGCTCTTGAAAAGGTTTATATTGTTTTGTGCCATTTCATTTATTTATTAAATATTCTCCTCAGTAACTTAGTGATATGACTACATACTGCAATATATATAAAGTCCTTCTTTATAAATCTCCTAATCCCTTTGGAAAACTTATCATTTAATACAGAGAGAAGAAATTTAAATGCTAAATACTTTTTTTATTAAAGAATGTAACAGTTTGAAAACATACCACTGAAGAAACTTATAAAATAAATATGTATTTCCAACAAGGGCTATTAAAGATTTGGGAAATATCAAGATTATAATTAATATTGCTACATACTATTATTTCTCATGTATAATTGCTCACAAGTTTATGAAATCATGATTCTCAGGGGAGTACTTAAGAGACCATCTAGGTTATCTTCCAATTAAGGATTCATCAAACTTGTTCAAGACATGAGAAAATATCCTTTTTCTAAATAACTTTTCAGGAGTTTTCATTATTTCCTACGAAAATCTTATTCCTCTATTAACCATCTACACTCACAAATTCTACCAACCATGTATTGAAAATATTAAAAAAAAATCAAAATAACAATACAACATTAAAAATTATGTGAATAAAAACTAGAGTATAACAACTATTTACATGGCATTTACATTATATTACGTATTATGAGAACTACAGAGATGATTTAAAGTATATGGGATGTGTGTTAGTTATGTACAAATACTACCCCATTTTCTATAAGAGACTTGAGCACCTGCGAATCAGTATCTGTGGGGTTGCTGGAACCAATCCCCTTCAGATACTAAGGGACGACTGTATACTGTTTCATTTCATACTCAGATAACAGTTGTTTACATAATGTGTGTTGTTCTGTTTGTCCAATCTGCCCACGTGTGTGTGTGTGTATGTGTGTGTGTTTTAGCCCCCAGCCAAGGCAGTCCTTAGAAGATGAAGAGCTATCTGTCTCCTGTGCTTGTGTGTAAGGCAAAGGTGCAGTGCATGGCCAGAAATACACAAAGAGAGAAAAGTGGTGGCTCTTGATCAAGGTAACTAAATGTGTACATTCTGGTGATAATAAGAAATAATTAGCAATGACTTTATAGACAAAAGAGAGAAAGAATTGAGGGAAACAGACTGCTTATGCAAATAAAAGAGTATGACTGCACAGCTAGGAATTCAGAAGGTAGTTTAACAGACCCAAGAAACTGGACCACCCATGTATGTGTGAAAGATGTAAATAAACAACCAATGAGCAATTCAGATTTTGCTGGAAGAGAACCTCAACCTTCAGTTCATTCAGTGTTGTACTAGGAAGCTAAGCCAAATTAAATAAACAATAAATCCACCCATGTTCTACATGCCCCATGGAAAAGTCCGTAAAATAACATGGTTCATAACTTTCGTACAGTGATTTCACACAGCAACCACCAATATCTATAGGAATTTAGCACAATGCCTGATATATGGCAGGCAGTTAATACGCATTTATGGGCTGGAAATAGAAATCAGTGAACAACTGTGTGTTTTCATCTTAGATTAAGATACTAACATAAACCAAAGTAATTTTTTAATATTAAAATTAGTATGAAATTTCTAAATATTGCTTCTCTGGTAAACACTTTAAATTTAAAATTGCTTTAAAATTGCCATTTCAGCTAAAAGACAAGACTGAATTTGTAAACCTATGTAATACATCTTAGTCAATATGGAAAAGGCCCAGTACATAATACATTATGATTATTATGTTAATTCAAGGGGTTTCAGCATCCTCTCACATTGAAGTAAATATCTGCAGTCATTTCACTGTATGCAATAATAATGACAGCAACAAATAAATAAATAACAATTTAAAATCCCCCCCAAACACTCTTCTTTCTTAATATCCTATAAAGATCCATTAGACTTTGAATTAACATTTCTCTCTTTTCATTTTTGTGAAACAACCTTATGTTGTTAAAAGCTTTTCAAAAGCAAAATAAACTGAAAGACACTATCACAATCTAATATATCATTCCAAAGTGCCCTTGAGATAAAATTGTGATAGAAATCCACATATACAAATAATAGCAGATGAAATCACTATTATATGCCATTTCAAAAATAATTGTATTTCAAAAGTATGTAGAAACCATATTTTCAACTTAAATTTGCTATGAGGCAAAGAGAAGAAAGATGAGTTAAATTAAATTACTTTAAAAATACAGTATTATCAACCATTGCTTTGGTAATATCCTCATCATTTAATTTATTTCACAACATAATAAAATTACTTTTTATATAATATGGAGCACTGACAATTCAATTAATGATAATTTTGTTAGAGATATATATATATATATATATATGTACAAAATTCACAATGTTGTATTGATGTGGCATTACAGTATTTTCCTTAAAATAATATATAATACCTACATCAATTCTTGACAAGAATGAAACATATCTCATTTAATAAACACAGGAGCTTATTGGAGAGGAGTCAGAATCCTCATTTTTTGCAGATATTTGGACTTACATAATTTGTTAAATTTTCACAAGATCCCACATCTGAGAAGTAGTGGCAGCCATCATTCAAATAGAAATCATTCTAATCCTATGTGCGTTGCTTCCAGAATCTGGTGTGAAGACAGAATTATTTTGCTTTTCTGGACCAGGGCATGAAGGTTTTAAGGCTCTTCATTTGAGAATCATACAACTAGAGTCATGGATTAGGCTAGGATCTCAGTTCAAGTTACCCTTTTCTTACTGACTCTGAGACCTCCTCCCCTGTTCTTCTACTGCTGAAAGAATCCTGCTTTCATCTATCATGGTGAATATCTGCCTCACTATCCCCAGACCATCCTGAGCCAATTACTACTTACTGGACTTACTGCTCTTCATTTCAGTCTCCTAGGGATGTGTCTTTTTTAAAAAAAATTAGCTATCAAATAATTATAATATATATGGTATCTTAACCTAAAGCCAGGGATGCTTTGGTATACAGTCCTGATTTATTTCTTGCAGCACTTATTTTCCCCCCTGAAATACAATGATTTCAATAAATGTGAAATATCAATTTAATGTTTTGCTTTTCCAAAGAGATTATTTCTGGTCATCCAGATTGTTTATGGTGAAATCCATCCAGGTGAGTTGTAGCTGCACCTAGGGGATGCACTTGGCCTGTGTGCTATACTCAACGTGGGGGAGGAATGGAGGTAGCAGCTTTTCCACATTGAGGTGGTGTGTGCCCATCTCAACCTCGTCTCCTGCAGTGGGGTGAAGCTTTGCCTGAGAGGTCACAAAACCTCACGTGGTAACTGCTCTTAATTGCATATTGCGTTCTGTGTATTTTCTATTTTGAAACTAAGTAAACGGATGTTGAGAATAGTAGTGTTTTTTGAGTAATTTTTGTCAATTCCAAACACAGCATTGTTACTGAGTTAGTTCCATCCTACACAAAATTACGCATTCTATTTTTTACCAGCATTTTTATTTTATGATTTCACTGTTATAGTTTGTGCTGTTTGTAACCATTGTTTTGGTTTTGTGACTAACCATAATTCACATCAGCTTATCCATGTTTTTAGAAACAAAATCATATTTACTAGCTCTCAGATATAACCATTCCTAAAGTAGAACAGAATAAATTCAGTTTCAAAATATATTTTAAAGACTTACTAAATTTAACTGACTTATTATAATAATTTTAATTAACATTTTTGAGTCTGCTGATTTAACTAGCTAACTGATTTGTAAAATGTGGTATCATGAGCAAATCTATTACCAATTCTAATTCTCAAGGAAAGCATACCCTTATTTGACTTATTAAAAACAAATAATCATATTGGTGTTTAAGTTAATGTGGTCCATGCTTATTTTAAAATCATAAGTACCCTAGATAAAAGCGTAAACAGAAGATATTTTTTAAGTCATTCAGCATTCCTCTATCCAGACACAAAATTTACATTTCATGAACATTACACCAGACCTTTATCAAGCAAAATATACAGATAGAAGATTTAACAATAAATGGAAAGATATGCAGATCGATCCACAGATATATAGATAGGGAATTTGAATAATGTCAAATATAATTGTAATATAATTTTAATTTTAAAGATATGCAATGTAATAATAAAAACAGAAACAAAGCCACTAATGATTATAATTACATAGTTTATGATAAGTATTCTTTTAAAAAGAAGTTCTTAAAAGATTCCTCAAATTAGCTTGCAATCTAGCAGCCCACACAGTTGTTTTCTTTGTTGTACAATGAGTTTTTTTAAAAATCAGAAAATTTCACTTAAATATGCAGATTTCTGGTTCTCTTAAAAGAACATGAAGCTCTAGTTAACGCAGAGCTTACATTTGATGTCACTAATAGACTGAGACTTCACCTTCAGTGTTTCAGACTTTTTTTTTAATATGCAAAACACTAATTGCACAGTATTCTTGTCATTTGTCCCAAAGAATCACTTAGCATATGAAGAAATGCTTTAAAAACAAACAGAACAAATTCCTTTTTGGATTTTAGGTAATGTCTTTGACTTCGTGATAGGATATATACATAAAAACACATTAATATTCAGTATTGATAAGCATCTGGTACACACAGCAATAAAATTACTTTCTGGTACTTTCAGCCAGTAATCTCTTGGGGTTCATTGGTGCTTCCTTTCCCAAACATGGGTGCTTTTGCCACTAGTGTTATTTTTTTTATTTTTATTTTTAGTAGAGACAGAGTTTCTCCATGTCGGTCAGACTGGTCTTGAACTCCCGACCTCAGGTGATCCGCCTGCCTGGGCCTCCCAAAGTGCTGGGATTACAGGCGTGAGCCACCATGCCCAGCCCCGCCACTAGTGTTAAACATGTTAAATATCACTCTTGCTAGCTACCCGTCCTGCCTGCCTTCATCTGCCAACTTAAATGAATTTTTATTCCAATTATCATTTATCTGTATTTCTACATTTAAATGGATTTAAACACAGGCATGTTCTGTTGAAAGAAAAGTTAGAGGGTGGAATAATTTTTGGCATTGGGAAAAGTATCTGCAAAGATCACCATATCTGTCATAAAAAGAGAGATATTGAAAAGATAGACAAAGCCCTTATCTTGGAAATATTTTTAAGCTATTAAAGCTTGTTAATTTTTTTCTTAACATAAGGTAAAACATTGAAAAGATTAGTGGAGAAGATTTATTCTCATTTATTATTTCTTTATTAAGAAGATAGTGATAACACTGGACTAATTGCTACCTAGCTGAAAGAAATGATTTATGCCTGAGCACTAGGTTTATCCTGATGTGGTTTGGCTATTCTGTGCCCAAATCTTATCTTCAATTGTATAGTTCCCATAATCCTCACATGTCATGGGAGGGAACTGGTAGGAGGTAATTGAATCAGGGGGGGCAGCTACTTCTATGCTTTTCTCATGATAGTGAGTGAGTTCTAATGAGATCTGGTTTTATAAAGGACTTTTCCCCTTTTGCTCTGCATTTCTCCTACATGTCACAATGTGAAGAAGGACGTGTTTGCTTCTCCTTCCACCCAGATTGTAATTTTCCTGAGGCCTCCCCAGACATATGGAACCTTGAGTCAATTAAACCTCTTTTCTTTACAAATTACCCAGTCTTGAGCATGTGTTTATTAGCAGGGTGAGAAGAGACTAATACAATCCACATGATTAAGTTCCTGACAGTGAGTCCTAATATTTTTGTGAATGCATTTGTTAATATTTCAATCTCTTTTAAGGTAGAGAAAGTTTCTTCTTTAATCCAAATACCTTAATACTGTGTATTAGTTTGTTTTCACACTGCTTATAAAGACATACCCCCAGAATAGGCAATGTACAAAAGAAAGAGGTTTAACTGGACTTACAGTTCCACATGCCTGGGAAGCCTCACAATCATGGTGGAAGGCAAGGAGGAGTAAGAGACATCTTACATGGATGGCAGCAGGCAAAGAGAGGGTGTATATTCCCATAACACATGGGAATTCAAGATGAGACTTTGGTGGGGACACAGCCAAACTTTATTATGCTTGCTAGATGGAATAACTGTGGAAAGGGCATAAGCAACCATCTTAGACCAGAAGAATCAGTGTTGGGCTGAGCGGAAGCATTAGAAAATGGGGTCTCTGTCAACTTTGTGGCACTTACACACCAGGGATGAACTTCCTATCTCTATAATTCTTTATTATGTGAGAGAAATATTCCAGATTTAGGTATATCTTGTAGAATATTTTTATATATATTTATTTTACAATATTATTTATTATATATAATATCTATCTCATGTATATATAATATTCTACAAGATATACCTAAATACATACATTTATTTATAAAATTGCATTGCAATTACCATTTATCTGTATATATACCCATTTATATGTATATATACACATACACATACACACATTATTAGTAACAGTCTTAAGAACATAGATTTGTCCAGTTTCATCAAACATTCAGTTCACTTCCTGTGGAAGTACTGGTGAGCAAGAAAGGTAAGATAGAAATGAAGTGAAAAAGGAAAACAAACTACATATGCATGGAGATCAAGGAGAAAAGGAAACAATGTGCAAATATTTCAGCAATGCAATATAATGGTAATTATCTAGAACAAGGAGGAGGACTTAGGGAAATGGAGGAATTGATGTTGACTCTTTTGTTAGTATGTTTATTAACAGGTAGGACATGGTATCATTATTTGAAAAACAAAGGAAAATGAGAAAAATGAGGAGATTGGGGAAAAATATTATTAGATATTATTAGTTGCATTTAGAGAACATTACTCTTAAGAGAGCAATGAGAAATTTTTAGCAATTTACTGGCAAGTAACATTGTATCATATATATTATTATATAATATATGCATATTTATAAATCATACAATATATAACTATATTTATAATTATAAATATACTATAATTATAATTATAAATATTGTTATAATATATATTATATGTTACATAATATTCATATATATAATTAGTAATATAAATTATATATTATTATATTATACATATATATATTTTTATATTTATATCCTATATATATACACAGGATATAACCATAAAAACATACTGATAATCAGTGACATTGAGGATTGATAAGCAGCTGGCATATTCCACAATAAAATGACTTTTCTGGCCAAACAGTGCTTATATATGAATAGTGTGTGCCATTAACTGTCCTTGTATTAATTAAACAACAGTTTTGTAATCGATGGTGGGGATGCGATGACTAAGTAGAAAATGTGTTAGAAACAAAGATCAAATGGCATATGTTAGAAGTTTTTTATTTTATTTTATTTTATTTTTTATTTTAATGCAGTGACACCTAAAAAATAACATGACTTTTATGGCTGGTTTCAGCCAGCAATGTGAAGAAATATGAAATACATATCTATTCCATATCCCCTCATTGCAATGTACTCTGTAAGTTATAGTGAGCTGACATAATTAGGGAAGCTGGATTCCTAGGTAACTCTCTGATAGTTGTCCACATTCTATGAACTCTCATTCGCCTTTGTGGCTTCATCAAAAATACAATATCAGAAATATGAGAGAAGAGGCAGCATCAGCACTTGGAAAAGGTAAGTCCATGGCCCTGAATAACTATATGGGATCTTGAAGAAGCTGACAGCAGCCGAGGGCTGCGGGGGCCACAATTTTCTGAGGGGCGTTCACTTCTGAGGCTTCATCGCTTCAAGGGCTGGAGCCTTTTTTGTCTAAAAAGATTCAGAGATTCATGCTGGGGAAAAGTCAAAAGTTCAACTCTAAATAACCTCAAGGACAGAGAATTTTGTATTCATTACTTTCCTGTTCAATATAAAAAAGAAATATCAGAGACATGGCAAAAAGGTACGGACCTAGAAAAGGTTTCAATTTACTAGCTGTATTAAAAGGTAAGACAGAAAGAAAAAGTAATGTCTTGGTGACAAATCTGACAAACCCTTACTGAAATAGTGCTTAAACCTTCGGTCCTTAAATTAGTGATCAGAAGTCCGTTATTCCTCTAAGAGTTTTAAACAATAACATACGAATTTCTCCCCCAAATAACTGCTTTTTAGTAGATGAATGCTGGATGTCTTTCATTAACAAGTTTGTTTCTGCTTGGACAAAAGATAAAGACCAAAACTATCTTTACACATCTTAATTTACTATGTACCTTCTCCACTCAAACTTCGTATTCTCCCAAGTCTTCAAAAACTCATGAAATAATATGATTAATTCTAGATCTACAGTCAGGATAGGAGAATAAGAAGTCATTTTTAAACTGCAAGAATCTCTTCTGTACCTCATGTGGATAGGAAAAAGCACAGAAAAATGGGGGGGAAACAGGGGGAAACAGAAATAATTCTAAGTTCACCAGTCTTTCGGTTTGAATCCTGGACTCCCACACATAAAATAAATGTTATTAGTAACAACCTTAAGAACACAGGTTTGTCCAATCCTGGTGTACATTCAGTTCACTTCCTGTGGAGGTACCGATAAGCAGGGAAGTTAAGATAGAAAGGAAGTGAAAAGGGAAAATAAGGCTGGTGTGGTGGCTCATGCCTGTGATCCCAGCACTTTGGGAGGCCGAGGCGGGCAGATCACAAAGTCAGGAGTTCAAGACCAGCCTGGCCAATATGGTGAAACCTTGTCTCTACTAAAAATACAAGAATTAGCTGGGCTTGGTGTTGGGCACCTATGGTCCCAGCTACTCAGGAGGCTGAAGCAGAAGAATTGCTTGAATCCGGGAGGCAGAGGTCGCATTGAGCCAAGATTATGCCACTGCAGTCCAGCCTGGGTGACAGAGCAAGGCTCCATCTCAAACAAAAAAAAAAAAAAAAAAAAAAAGGAAAAACAAGCTTAAAGGGATGAAGAGAGCTGAGAGAAAAAGAAAGCAATGCAAATATTTAAATGACTAATATTATAGCCAGATATATTTTGATTTTGCAAATATTTTAAGGCATTATAATTATTAACCCAAAACATTGTGCTGTGTCCTTATGAAATTGTATTATTGTGGTAGTCACAGTGCTCTATAGAAACAAATAAGTGCATATGTATCCACAGTCACGCACCACTTAACGATAGGAACTCATTCTGAGAAATGCGTCCTTAGGCAATTTCGTGGTTGTCTGAAAATCATAGAGAGTATGTACACAAACCTAGACGGTACATCCTACTGCACTTCCCAGCTACATAGGCTCGCCTACTTCTCTTAGCTTACAAACATATACAGCATGTGACTGCACTGAACACCGTAAGCAATGATAATATAGTGGCAAGTATTAAAGTATTCATGTATCTAAACATCTCTCAGTGTGGAAAAGATACAGTAAAAATAATACAATATTATAATTTATGGGACCACCCTCATGTATACAGTTCCTAACTGACTCAAACATCATTATGCATGCATAAATGGAGAGATAGAAAAAAATATTTTTAAAAAAATCTGCTTAAGCTCATGCTATTGTAGGGTCTGGCAGGTCTGAATTCTATAGGACAGGCTGGTAGGCTGAAAACTCAGGTAAGAGTTTAAGATGCAGTCTTGAGTTGCAAGCTAACACTTCAAGCAGGGTTTCTATGATTCAGTCCTGAGAATTTCTTCCATTCAGGAAATCCCAGTCTGTTGGGGTAAGGCTCTCAGCTGTTTGGATAAGGCCCAGCCAAATTACGGAGGATAATCTGCTTAACTCAATCAAAATCTACTGATTTAAATATTAAACACTCCTTAGAAACAGCTTCACAGCAACATCTAGACTGGTGCTCGACCAACAACTGGGCATCATAGCCTAGCCAACTTGTCACATTAAATCAACCACCATAGTGCTCATCACCATTTTTATGCATTTGGTCTCTAAAAGTGTCTGAATTTATTAGAGAAAGAGTTGCATTAGTAAACTAAAAAAAAAAATACACTGAACCAGGACCTATTGAAACAGACTATACCATTATTTTTTTTCTTTTTGATACATTCTAAGTGCTACCAAAAGTTGTCAACTATCTCAAAGTAAAAGTGTCTCTATGGTTGAGTACTTTTATGTCTAATGCTTTCAACAAAATGGTCTGGTGGCTATTCGTTGAAGCATGCTACTTTCAAAGATGGTGACAGAATTTAAATTTAATACAAGAAATGTTCTAAAATTAATTAAATGGTTTATAACCAATAAAAAAAAGAACTTCAAATTTAAATTTAATTTATAAATAAATAAGTCAGGAGTTCTTTAAGAGGCAATTCAGCATAGAGATTCACAATGTCATGTATAACACTACAGAGATCCAGATTTAAATCTGAATTCTCCTATTTAAAGACTATGAGAACTTGGAAGAAATATTTATGTTCTCTAAGCTTTAGTTTCTTGGATTATGAACTAGGGGTAGTAAAATTTACCATCTAGGATTTTGGTGTGAATAAAATTAGGTAATAATAAAAGACTCAATAAAATACTTGGTGAAAAGGAAACTAATTTATATATTTTATAAATAATAAATATTGCATTTTTGCTGTTCATTTCAGATGTATTAAGCTTAATACTTAAAAATCTGTTACTGTGAAAAGTCTATTTTATTCTTCAGTGTTAGTAATTTTGGGTAGATAAAAACCAACATTTTTTTCTTTCTTCCTTGTATTCTCCAACTATTGCCGTGCATGTCTCTCAGTCAAGAGGTAGAATCTATTTCTTCTTTCTATGCATCTAAAATGGCCTTAAGCTTGCTTTAAGCAACATAATGAAGGAAACTGACTTTATGCTAGTTCCAAGTCCAGGCCAAAGGAGCCCTACACGCTTGCACTCCTGCTCTTGGAAACTGGTCCAGGAACTATATAAATAAACACACACCATCCTTTTGAAGAGGAGAGATGATATGTAACAAGAGATGAGCTTTCCCACCTAAGACCATCCTGGATGGCTCAGCCATTCAGTGTGACTGTGGGTGCTTGAAAATCCAGTGTGATATCAAGCTAAGCCTGGCCCAGGTCAGCAGAATCATCTCCTCACCTACAGACAACAACAATTGGTTTTGTTTTAAGCTGCTGTGTTTTGGGGTGATCATGTTGCACTTCCAGATAAGGGATAGGGAATTGTTAAAATCCAAAGTGGGCAAAGGCAAAGTATATACATATTTCATTTACAAATGGAGCTAAAAGTGCTTCTAAATTAATGAAGCTTAAAGGGAAGACAGACCATGAAATGATATGAAGAAAGACCATGGATGACAGTAACTAAGTCTGTTTTGACTCTTCTAGTTTCCAGTGCAATATTGTGGAATACAAGAACTAAACAGAGATCTCTACTTGAGAGTTTGGGAGAGCCTTGTCTGGAAACCTTTAGAGATCACAAGAAGTGACAATGAAGAATGAGGTGGGTGTTAATCAACCCTAGAAAATATAGTTTTATGACTTCTGAAGAGAGGAGGAATTCAGATCTCTTTGGTGCCTGATTCTGCAGGCTGGGAGGGAAAGGAGCAATGTCTCCACCTAAGGAAGGGCAGTGAGAGCAGCTTTATGGTTAGCAGGAAACAAAGGAAAAATAATTGTTTTGATTTTTTTTAAGTATCGAGGAAAAATTATAGGTGAATAAATTGGTTATTTGTTTTTCTGTTAAATCTCTGAAAAGTTTCAATAGAAAAAAAATGTGCACATTCTAACCGCAGTTAAAATGTAAGAAATGACTGTTAGAAATACGGAATAAAAAAAAAAATAGGAAGCCACCAAGAAACAACTAAGATAAAATAAGTGTATGGGAGGATGTAAGGAGGTAACATTTATGGCTGCAGAGCTCAAAGGACAGAATACACACTCATTCCTAGTAAGGGAGTGTTTTATGGTGAATAATGCTGTGGTTTGCTTGCCACAAAGCCAACAGAGTGTTGAGGTATCCAGCTGGAGCAAACCTGTGCCCCTGCTGATTTCAAGGATAAATGAAAGAAGTTGGGCTGAATGAGGAATGACAAAGGTCGTGCCACTTGGAACCGGAAGGCACAACCCAACCTGCAGTCCAGCTCTACAGGGCCGATCTCAGCCGGCTTGATGGAGGAGACTGCTAAAGAAACTCCAAACACAACCATGTGTTACAAGAAATCCCTCTTGCTTGCAGTTACAGTCTTCCCCAGATGAATCACTGGCAAATATCCATTTTAGAAATAATTTATCTCAATCAAATATAGGTGATTATTGAAAATAAAAGAACAATAAAAGGTGCAAACAAAGAAACAAGGAAAAAGAAAATGTGTGGAAAAAGCAAATGATAGATGAAAAACTTTCAGAAGAAAAATTGTTGATATAGTACGTAATGTTGAGAACCTAACATATTTTCTTAAATAAATAATAACAATGAAAGTAAAATAATTGTTTGTATGACGCAAAGGCAGAAATAAAGATTTTTTTAAATTAACAGATGAAGAAAATAGGACTCCCAAAAAGTGAAAGACATGGAATGGAATTTGTCTCCCAGCCTAAACAGTTTGCTTTATTTTTGGGTAATAAAACAAGCAAACAAACAAACATAAAGGTCTCTATTATGAAAGAAAGGGATAAAATACGTCATTCCTCCCTTGCCCTCAATACTCAGAGCTGGAGTTTCAGTCTATTGCCCTCAATACTCACAAACCATGAGTTTCAGTCTATCACCACTTCATCCCCACCTCCACATTAATAACTCAACACATTTATACCTTGAATAGAACAGCAGACAGAGATACATTAGGTTATATTTTTTTTGCCTATTTCTCTCCTACCATTAAATGAAAGAACTTCAAATTCTAAAATGCTGAAGTGATACGTTATATGTTGAAGATTATATTAAACCATCTTTGTTTAGAAAACAAGTCTGATTTTCTTCTAAGGTTTTTATGGTGTTAGGTCTTATGTTTAAGTCTTTAATCCATCTAGAGTTAATTTTAGTGTAAGGTGTCAGGAAGGGGTCCAGTTGCTGCCTTCTGCACATGGCTAGCCAGTTTTCCAGGACATAGTCGTAGGCAAGGACTTCATGACCAAAACACCAAAAGCATTGACAACAAAAGCCAAAATAGACAAATGGGACCTAATCAAACTCCACAGCTTCTGCACAGCAAAAGAAACAGTCATTAGAGTGAATCAGCAACCAACAGAATGGGAAAAAATTTTTGCAGTCTACCCATCTGACAAAGGGCTGATATCCAGAATCTACAAAGAACTAAAACAGATTTACAAGAAAAAACAAACAAGCCCATTCAAAAGTGGGCAAAGGATATGAACAGACGCTTTACAAAAGAAGACATACAGGAAGTCTACAAACATTTGAAAAAATGCTCATCATCACTGGTCATTAGAGAAATGCAAATCAAAACTACATTGAGATACCATCTCACGCCAGTTAGAATGGCAATCATTAAAAAATCTGGAGACAACAGATGCTGGAGAGGATGTGGAGAAATAGGAACACTTTTACACTGTTGGTGGGAGTGTAAATTAGTTCAACCATTGTGGAAGACAGTGTGGCGATTCCTCAAGGACCTAGAAATAGAAATTCCATTTGACCCAGCAATCCCATTACTGGGTATATATCCAAAGGATTATAAATCGTTCTACTATAAGGACACATGCACACGAATGTTCACTGCAGCACAGTTTACAATAGCAAAGACCTGGAACCAACCCAAATGCCCATTGATGATAGACTGGACAGGGAAAATGTGGCACATATACACCATGGAATATTATGCAGCCATAAAAAACGATGAGTTCGTGTCCTTTGAAGGAACATGGATGAACCTGGAAACCATCATTCTCAGCAAACTGAGGCAAGAACAGAAAATCAAACACCGCATGTTCTCACTCATAGGCGGGTGTTGAACAATGAGAACACATGGACACAGGGAGGGGAGCATCACACACTGGGGTCTGTCGGGGGGGGGAAAAAGGGGAGGGACAGTGGGGGGGTGGGGGAGTTGGGGAGAGATAGCATGGGGAGAAAAGCCAGATATAGGTGATGGGGAGGAAGGCAGCAAATCACACTGCCATGTGTGTACCTATGCAACAATCTTGCATGTTCTTCACATGTACCCCAAAACCTAAAATGCAATAAAAAATATATATATTATAAAAAAAAAGAAAAAAGAAAACAAGCTTGATTAGGTCACTGCCAGAATGTCTCAGGATAAGAGGCAATTTTAGTTCCCTTTCAGATTTCGTAGTCTTCTCTGTGCGTGTGCCTGTGTGTGTGTTGCTGTTGTTATGTTCTATAGTGATTAGTTTGTGGTGGATGTTAAATATATTATTCACATCAACAAACTGATGTGATCCAATAAAATCTGGCTTGAACCAAGGATATGGCAATATCTGTGAAAAATTCAAATGGCAGGAGTAGATGGTGCACTATCTAGTCAAAGAGTCATAGCATAAATCCATTTTTTTCAGGCCGTTTCTTTAAAGACAACCACAAGGACAGAAAAATAACTATATATATGAAAAAATTAAAAATTAGCAGGCCGGGAGCGATGGCTCATGCCTGTAATCCCTGCACTTTGGGAGGCCGAAGTGGGCAGATCACAAGGTCAAGAGATCAAGACCATCCTGGCCAACATGGTGAAACCCCATCTCTACTAAAAATACAAAAATCAGCCGGGTGTGGTGGCACGTGCCTGTGGTCCCAGCTACTTGGGAGGCTGAAGCAGAAGAATCACTTGAACCCAGGAGGTGGAGGTTGCAGTGAGCCGGGATTGCGCCACTGCACTCCAGTCTGGCGACAGAGCAAGACTCCATCTCAAAAAAAAAAAATTAGCAAACGAAATATTAATAAATAAAAAATTAATACAGAAAAAGAAACACATATTCATTAAACATCTATATATTAAAATACAAAATTATATGTAATTTTATATGTACATATGATATACGCATAATATCAATACATATATGTATATACACATATATGATCTTATAGAAATAAGCAAAATAAAGCTATAGTTTGCTAAACTTTGTTATGCTAAAGTGTTCTAAAATTATATAATGTTAACGATTTGGGGCAGCAAGGTAAATTTCAGAACATCTTGTTTATATATTGAATTTATGGACATAAAATCTATCAGAAAAAAACAAACAAAAAAATTTACAAAGCATTTGCACCATCTCTAGGCTTTCACTTTCAAACTTAAGAAATTAACAAGAAACCGATGTACTCTCTGCCTTCAGCAATTTTTAAAAACTAGGGGAAAAAAAATGTATCACCAGTTTAGAGATTAGACAAGCAGCCCAGCTCAGCAATTTCTTGGAAAAAGTAACAAAATGAAATGAGCACCTAATTGTCTCTCTGTACTTCTGGAAGGCGTTTTCAAGACATGGAGATGGAGTTACTTACAGAAATTCAGCTCAGAACCTTTCTAAGTGATACAGCAGAGTTCAGGGAGACCAGTGTCTAGAACTGACTGTATAGAAAACTCTAAATTTGGGATCTTCAAAGAACAGGAGCCCAGGGTACCTGCAGAGTCTGTGACTATTTAACCATGTGAGCCAGGAATGACCAAGGCCAGGAAGAGAACCACTGGGAAAGGTAGGAGGAACAGTTTCAAAAGCTCACAAGGTGCTAAGGCTACTTCGTGTGCATACAACCAGAGCAAAAAACCCCAATGCATAAGGAACTAAGCCCTTCAAGGGGAAAAATAGAAGTCCTTCAGGAAAATTATACCTGGACCAAAGTCTGTCCTGAATCCACTTAACAAAGCCTAAAACACATCTCAAAATGATCAAACTGTTTTCAGGTAATCAATCACATCCCAGAACAAACCCCTAACTAAGAAAAAAAAATCTAACACCCAACAAAGTAAAAAAGTCTCAGTGTTTTAAAAATTACCAAGCATGAAAAAAAAAAAAATAGGAAAATGCCACATATAAGGAGACAAATCAATTAATAGATAAAAGACTCTTAAATGACAATGACTGTAGAATTAATAGGCAAGGACATTAAGTCAGCTGTTTTTAAGAGAAGTCATTGGCAAGTTTGAAGTAGAAGTGTGCTGTGAAAAGACTGCTGTCTGACAGGAGATGGAAATTTAGTAAGAGCAGATTCAAGAGAGTGATTAGGAAACCATGAAATAATCTCGATAAGAGATGTGGTTGATTTGCATGGAGGAATAGGAGAAGGTGTGGTGAGAAACAGAATGTGGCTAGATTTTGAAGATAAAAATGACAAGAGATATTGGCCCATTGTGAAATGTCAGAGAAGTAGAAAAGTAAGGACCTAGATGGGCATGTTTTGGGGCTTAGCAATGTTAAGAATGGAATTTTCATTTACTGATGGGGGAAATCTGTGGGCATAGGATTCCATGGCTGTGGAGAAGCAGGAAAGGATTATGTCAGAAAAGATTTTGCTTTGGACAGGGTGACTTTGAGTTACCAATTAAATATCTAAAAATATAGTTAAAAGGTGAGTATATGGATACTGAGTTGAGGCAAGAGGTCCCCACTGGAGATATGCATTTATTTGTAGTCAATATATAAATGGCAATATAATATGCCAAATTTCATATATGCAGTATCATCTTTTCATTACTAAAGTGCATGTCGAAGCCTATGATTCATTACAATGTAAATATGCAATGTGAACAAATTCCAGGATATGAATTTGTGGACTGAAGTCAGAGGAAAAAGTTTTTATAATAAATAGCATTCCAATATAGTGAATAAGTATTGAAAATAAGTATTAAAAATAAGTATTGGATTGGAAATACAAAAAATGTAGTGAAGTTAAGAGAATGGGATTTTAGCCTAGAGAATAAACAAACAAATTCATGCTTCTCAAATAGACTGAAAATACAGTAGAGGAATCCCAAGGAAATAGAATAGAATTCAACAATGAAAAGTGGAAGAAGGAACATTTCAAAATATGAAAAAGCAAATCTCTGATAGCTACATGAAGGGCTACCTTTTTATGAACTAGATCTTACTAAACTTCGACCTGATGATGTGGTTTGAAGTGCCTGTTTTCCAGACCTAAAAATCAACCTGTCAGTGTAGGCACTACAATTTTCACTGTGAGGGATTATTTCCTTTGGGTAAAGAGATATTTTATGCAATACTTTTTCAAATTGTAAATAACCTTAAATGAATGAATTATTCAAGCAGTAACATTTTATCTTCATGAGATTGACAGAGATTAAGAAAGCAATTACCTTCTAGGCCATGAGGGAAATATCTTCTGAAAAGGTACGTTGTTTAGTAGGAGGAGAAAAGTGTGGTTGGAGCCTTTATAAGGAGCCAAGTGGCAATGGATCGGGAACCGGGGAAGATAATGGAGAAGAGTTTAAAGAGTTTAAAGATCAGTTTAAAGAAGAGTTTAAAGATCAGTTGTTCCTTCTTTATAAATTTGCTTACCCAGGGAATACATACTTCTGGAAATATAACTCAGAATGTTTGTCTGAGTATATACATTGTATTTTTTTTTAAATTGAGACATTTTATAAATAAGAGATAAAAATAATTGAATGCTATAAACTATACAACTAGTGTTTGCTTATTTTAGGAAAAAGAAAGAGCTCTTTTTAAACATAATATTTGTAATGAACAAAATTTAAAAAAAATTTTTTTTATCATAAGGCAAACAAAAATTAGATAGGAATTTGGAAGTAAGTAAGATATGTTTGAGTATTCTAATGGGAATATTGTCATGGAGGACTTATTAATAATTACATAATACTACTCTTGTTTTTATTAGCCAGAGGTCATTCAAGAGCCAGATGGAGCCAGAAGCAGCAGCTCACACCTATAATCCCAGCACTTTGGGAGGCCAAGGCAGGAGGATCACCTGAGCCCAGGAGGTTGATTGGGGCTGCAGTAAGCTCTGACTGCACCTCTGCATTCCAGCCTTGGCTGTAGAGCAACACCTTGTCTCAAAAAATAAAGAAAAATAAATAAAATAAATTTTTAAAAGGGTGAAAAATAAAATGAATAACATAAGTAAATAAAATAAAAATAAAATAAATTAAATTGGAAGGAGGTCATTCTTGGTGGGAGTGGGTTTTGGAAAGTGTCATATGTTATTGTTTTTGGCCCATCTTTCTTCCTGATAAAGAACAAAGAATTGCCTAGGCCCTAACAGAACCCCAGTTACACAAATATTAAATGAATGGAAATAGGAGGAAGAGTCAACAGAAAACATTAGATAGGAGAAAACTTAGATGAGTGGATGTCAAAATCCAAATAGGAGACAGTGATAATCTATTTCACTGGCATCTCCTTTTCTTCTTTTCATTTTTTTCCACTAGAGATGTAGTCTCACTATGTTGCCCAGGCTGGTCTCAAACTCCTAGGCTCAAGCAATTCTTCTGCCTCTGTTTTCCATAATGCTGGGATGATAGATGTGAGTCATTGGTACCTTTGAATAAGAATTTCAGTAGAGTGAGAGGAGATAGAACTCTTATTTTGCCTTGAGGAATGCATAGTGTAGGAGAAGGTAGGAAACCAACCATTCATACAGTAAACTCAGGAGTGTTTTGTCTGTGGAAGAAGAAAGTAGTAGTTATGGTTGTCATCCATGCAAGTGAGCATTGTGACAAAAGTCGTATGACAGAGTAAGCCTATGACCGAAATATGAGCACGTTAAATTCCTGGTGAGAGATGTTTGGAACAAAAAGAAAAAAAGACCAAATCCAAAGGGGAAAAAATAAGAGCATACTGAATAGTACCTAGGTACCTAAAAAGGCAAAATGTTGGAAACCAGAATCATGTGAAGGTTTAGGATCCCACATAGGAGAGATTCTACTCCTTTGTAACAGGAAAGAAAGCATAAAATTAATTGAAAAATGTGTTTAAATCTATTGGCTGAATTTGAGGACCATTTCATGTGTAGGTTTTATTTTTTTAGCTTGTAATAAAGGATTAACCATGAGGACAATTAAGTGTTTAATTTGCCTATCCGCCTGAACTTTCTTGTATCTGTTCAGATTGCATAATTTTACCATATCTCAAAGAAAGGCTTCAGAAACAGGAAACTTTATATTATAAAACAATAAAATCATAATGTTATTAAAGAAAACAGGGTAAGCACTACACACATTAATGTATACATGTGTCTCTATGTTGATATACATATCTATGTGTGAATATTTCTATTGCTATCTCCAATTCTATTTATACTTCTGTATTTTTCCTGAGTGCTTGGATTCTAGTTTTGATAACTCAAAGAGCCTATCTCCAGCTTCTCTACTATTCCAGCTATCCCAACATCTTATATATTTTAGCCCCTAAATTATAATACTAAAACAAAATCATAATCAGATTACAAAGTCATACTGTTTAAGAAAAATATTCCTGAGGATCCTACTAAGTAGTATCTCTTCCCAATTTCTTTTTATTTCTATAATACTCTCTACCTACCTGCCCAGTCACTCTTGTTCTTTTGAGACTTAGTTTTTTATTTTTTTTATTTTTTTTATTTTTTTATTTTTTTTTTATTGCATTTTAGGTTTGGGGGTACATGTGAAGAACATGGAAGATTGTTGCATAGGTACACACATGGCAGTGTGATTTGCTGCCTTCCTCCCCATCACCTATATCTGGCATTTCTCCCGTGCTATCCCTCCCCAACTCCCCACCCCCCCCCACCATCCCTCCCCCCTTTCCCCCCAACTTAGTTGATGCTAACTGTTCTCTTGCTTCAAGAGGGACAACCTTCAGTTGTTCTACAAATTAAATACATCAGTATTTCTGTAAGATTGAACTTCCTTATATCAACAGCAAAATAGCCACTAGTTCACATGGGAAAACTTGATTAAAATTCCAGACCAAGTTGTTATAGCAAATCTGATGTGTGGCAGGGATGCATTAGTTCCTTCTCCTATACTTTATATATCAATAGTCATTGAGTAAATCCAAAAGGATATAACAGCTAGGTTAAAAACTGTATTCTTTTTTCTTTTCTGTCTTTATGAGACAGGGTCTCACTGTGTCACTGAGGCCAAGTGCAGTGGCATGATCTCGGCTCACTGCAACTTCTGCCTCCCAGTTTCAAGTGTTTCTCGTGTCTCAGACTCTCACATAGCTGATCCGCCACTATGGCGGGCTTATTTCTTGATTTTTAATAGAGATTGGGTTTTGCTATGTTAGCCAGGCTAGTTAAAAACAACAAAAACAGCAACAAAAAACCTGTCCAGATAGAGAAACCCGCTTACCCCCTTTGTCTAGCTGCCTCTAAGATGCTCACTAATAGAGCTTCAGTTTGTAGCCCAGGCAAATTTCTTCACTCCCATTTTTTCTTGTGTCACATCAACTAAGATGACTCTAACCTTCCCTCCTTGTAAGGATAGCTTTTCCTGTATTGGAATGCTATTTATTATCAAAACATTTTCCTCTGACTTCAATGCACAAATACATACCCTCTGGAGATAGTACTCTAGAAAATGTAACAAACAGAAAACACTATTTGTAAGTTCTATTGTCTTATTTTTGACTTATTTTTCTATTGCTGCATAACGACTTAGCACAAATTTGACAGCTTAAAGCAAGGTGAAACCCCCATCTCTACTAAAAATGCAAAAATTAGCCAGGTGTGGTGGCACACGCCTGTAATTCCAGCTACTCTGGGAGGCTGAGGCAGGAGAGTCACTTGAACCTTGGAGACAGAGGTTGCAGTGAGCCAAGATCTCACCACTGTACTCCAGTCTGTGTGACAGAGTGAGACTCCATCTCAAAAAAAAAAAAAAAAAAAAAAAATAGAAGAAAGGGTTAAGAACACAGAGTCCAAAAAATGCTCCCCAAAAGGTTACATAACATGTGTTGGATATGGGTAATATGATATAGTGTGATTTTATTTACTGATTGACTTAGAGATGACAAACTCCTGTGTGTTGCTAAGCAGTATGTAAACCAGGTATAAAACATTCAACTGTAAGTCCATAGTCTTCTGGTTTTTGTTGTTGTTGTTGTTTTTAAATGCAATAGTTCATCCTTCAAAAAATTACAACTAATGATGTAAATATTTGAGTGTTTTTCACCACATTCAATTTTTTGACTGTGTAATGATGAATTCTCAGCTGTTTTCAGAAAGTAAACATGATATATTGCTTTCAAAATATATTTAAGCTGTAATCATGTCAGCTATAAATATGTGAATTATAGTTTTGTTCCAATTATTTTGTAGCTAATTGAAGGTTTTCATTATTAGCATGTTCATGTTATATTCTTACAGAAATGGGATACAATATTATCGTTTTACTAAGATATTTTAGAAGGCAATTAAGTCATCTTTGAAGCACCAGGGCACAAGGACACATCACTGCAAATGTGAGAGCAAATAAAATTATCTCTGTATTGTTGTGCTTAACTTGTTCTAAAGCAAAACTACAAAATTACATTTTCCTGACTTTATTATAATTTGCAACAGTCCACTTACCTGGTAAACACTGATCATCCAAAGACACAGATACAATAGTAGTTATCTGTGAGTTAGTTGTAAAGCATTCTTTATTGCAATAGCAACATCCGATTCTCCTTTGATGAATGATCCCTCTGTGCTCAGTTGACATGGGACAGAAGAAACAAATCCTGTACTCTGGGTTGGGAAGAGTCCCCTACCTGGCTGATAAATGTACTTTTTTCTCTGGCAACCATAATTGATTCCTGAGCAGTCATTTGGTCCAAATAGGTTTAGACAGCAAGTGATATTCATCCCTCATATATTTTTGGAACAGATGGAATAAAGTGATACCCCTATCTCATGGTGGAGATAGGCTAATCATGACCCTTAAGAAGACATACCTAGTCCTAACCTCTGGTGCCTGTGAATGTACTCTTATCTAGAAATAGAATCTTTGTAGATATAATTAAGCTAAGAATCTGGAGAGGAAACCATTCTGCATTTAGGGTAGACACTGAATCCAATGACTGATGTCCTTAGAAAGGAAGGAAGAGTTTGAGTCAAAGATACAGAAGAGAAGGCTGTTGAGATCGAGGCAGAGATTGGGGTAATGCAGCTACAAACCTAGGACATCCAAGCAAAGAGAAAAGGATGGGAGAAATTCTCCCTCAGAGCATGCAAAACCAAAAAAAAAAAAAAAAAAGAAAAGAAAAAAAAAAATCTGCCACACAGTGATTTTGGACTTCTGTCCTACACACTGTGACAGAATAAATTTCTGTTGCTTTAAGCCTCAAAGTTATTGGTAATTTATTATGGCAGGCCTAGGGTAACTAGTGTAGGCTGCTTTTCTGGACCATTAGAATGAAAGGGTCAAATTTCTACCAGCTAAAACATTCATGAGAACAGAGCTAATGTGGAGGAAGGAAGAGATAGAAGTCAAAAAGATTGACTCCTAATATCATGACAACACCTCTGTTTTGCAATGCCTGAAGTCAGTCTATCTACCCTGGGTTGTATTAAGCCATATTGATTTGGAATTCTTTCACATGCAAACAAGAACCTTGATTAATGAAGCTAGAAAAGTTTGAACAAGAGTTGTAAATGTTAGGTGCGATTTAGGAGTGTTTATTAATCAACATCCAGTTATTAACATATAAAAGAATATCCAAATTCCACAGGTCCATTAAATTCAATACATTAAAAAATAATTCATTGCACAATTATATTTATACAACACATTGATATTAGCTAAGCCTTCTATGGGGGTGATTCTTTTATTCTCCTCCCATTCATTCATTCATTTATCTATTTAAGTATGTTAGTTTTTAAACACTTGCCTACTTTCTGGCACTGCAAAATACTCCAGGCATATCTTATATATTTCCTGTCCCAGTCCTAGCATTAACTTTTTCTGCAAAGAGCCCTGGATCCTTTTACTAGAGAACATTATTAGAAATCAAGGTGCTGGTTGCCACTGGGTTATTATTGCTTCTAGGGTCTCAGCTGACAGAGAAAGGAAATATATGTATATGCTGATAACTGTATAAATATATGTCTAGAAATCTTAAGGAAACCATCTGTACTTTTATTAAACTAAACATGAATTCATATTGAGGTCTCCAATATCACATGGATCGTTCTAGCCATTGCTTATCAATAACCGCCCACTATAGTGGTGAAAATCCTGCTTCCCACAAACCATCCTTCATTCACTTTATTCAATTGCATTATACACATATAGGAAATTCAGAATTGTGAGCCTATATTTTTGTAGAAAGCAACTTCATCAGCTACAGTACAGTGCTTATGTAGAGCTCATTTTGCGTTAGTTTTACACACTCTACTCATTGCTAAGTTACTTACATTCTTACTGTTCTTCCTGCCTGCTCCATTTGGGTTGATTCATTTATTTGTAACACAGCCTCGTTTCTCACATTTTGCATTTAATTTGGGGATCTCGAAAACCTACAAATGAATTTTTAAAAATTTGCATACATTAAGGCACACTATGTGCCCTGAAGTTAAAAGTGGTTTGACAAATGCAGTGTGTATATATCTTTCATTTGCAGTATCACACAGAATAGTTTCACTATCTCCTTCCCTAAACACTGACAACCAACCGCTTTTTTTTTTTTAAGGACTTGGCAGCATTCAATATTAGTAGCGGAGGAGTTGTGTATGTTCTGCCCCTTCAGTTCGTTTGTGTTTGTCACAGTGTGAGATCTCTCTCAACATACGATTAAAGGTTAATATTTCCATATATCAATACTTCCAAAGCAATCCAAGTCCTTTATCTTGCGATCAAACGAGGTGTATTCCAACCAACACTGAAGGTAAATAAATATCAAGACCTCAAATAGTGGTTTTTAAAGAATTCTTAATGGAACTATTGTGATCAGCAAACTTGATTCAATGCTTTATATTTTGCCAGGATCAGCTCTCCTCCATGTTTTTGGCCCTCATACCTCCTCTGAGTTCATTCATGTTGCCTGAGAGAATTAACACAATAATTTAATGGAATGCAAATTCAAAGTAAATTTCACAGCTATGTATTCCTTTATCAAATACATTTCATTTATTATGTATATGGCATTGAACTAGATGCTGAAGTGACAAGGAGTAAAACTCAGTCCCTGACTGAATTAGCATCCAACAATTATGCAAAATTTTTTATTTAAAATTGTATCTTGCCCTTCCACTTTGCAAGTAAAAGACATAAAAACAGAGAAAAGATGAAAACTTTTGTTTGAAAGTGAACACTCCAACCTTCCCCCAGCTTCTCCAGCCTAATTCTCCTCTGGCTCCCACTGTTGGTTTGCCATTTCAGTTATGGCCATATTAACATTTCAATGTATCAATCTCTTTTGCGTTGCTCTTCAGCTTGTTTCCTTTTTTATTTCATTATTCTTCCTAAAACCTTTTGAGTATTTCTTCTGTTTCTCAGATTCTTCTTCAAATTATACATCAGTCTGTCTCTTATTCACATCTACATACAGCCAAACCAGCCATTGCAAACTCCAAGAAGTCATTGACCAGTTTTACCATTATGATTTTTGAACTTTTTCAGCAATCTGGCTATACACTGAGTATATTTTTGTCATTTCGCATTTATACTTTGACTAAAATTATTCACCATATAAAATAGTTTTTCTTTTCCGTGATAATTAAAATTGATGGATATCTGGTGACATTCTCTAATCCACAACTAGTTTCCTTTATGACAACACCCTGTTTTAAAAGTTAGACATGGTGCATAAACACAAATAGTTGGCCTGTCCGTCTTTTTTTTTGAAATATTGCAATTCTGAGCCAGAAAGCAGTCAATTAAGACAGAGCAGAGATTTTTCTTGCCTTCATTTACATCCATAAGAATCACTATGTTTACAGTTGGAGTAGTATTTGCCCCAAATCGTGCTTTTTCCATCCAAGTTACTAGTATTATATTGAGTTAAAACTTCTCATAGACTCTGGCAAAACATTAGTTACTTATTGTGCAAAATCTTTACCAGTTTTCGTCTTTTCTCTGTTTTTATGTCTTTTACTTGCAAAGTGGAAGGGCAAGATACAATTTTAAATAAAACATTTTGCATAATTGTTGGATGCTAATTCAGTCAGAGACTGAGTTTTACTCCTTGTCACTTCAGCATCTAGTTCAATGCCATATACATAATAAATGAAATGTATTTGATAAAGGAATACAGAGCTGTGAAATTTACTTTGAATTTGCATTCCATTAAATTATTGTGTTAATTCTCTCAGGCAACATTCATTTTTCCCTTTTGCTAAGGACCTTTACTTAGCAAATAATTTAACTTCACACAAAATAGTGATTTTTCCAGTGAGAATTTCAGAAATTATGCAGGCAATATTTGGTGCAAGTTATTTGTATTTCAAAGGAAGCTGTATATTATCTACTTTGTTAGACCGCTTTTCTATCTTATAATATATCAAGATTTTTTTTTTTGCAGATTCTGTACTGATTTGATTGAGGCCATTGCAAAAGTAAAATTCCTCAAAAATTTCTGTACTTTACAAACAGCTTACAGCTTTCTTTTCCTTTTCTTTTCTTTTTTTTTCCTTTTTTTTTTTTTTTTTTTGAGACAGGTCTCATTCACTCTGTCACCCAGGCTGGAGTGCAATGGCGAAATCTCGGCTCACTGCAACCTCCGCCTCCCAAGTTCAAGCGATTCTCCTGCCTCTACCTTCTGAGTAGCTGGCACTACAGATGTGCTACAAGCCCGTGCCACCATGCCCAGCTAATTTTTGCATTTTTAGTAGACACGGGGTGTCACCTTATTAGTCAGCATGGTTTCAGACTCCTGACCTCAAGTAATCTATCTGCCTCAGCCTCCTAAAATGCTGGAATTACAGGCAGGAGCCGCCACGTCCAGCCACAAACAGCTTTCCTGTATAAAAATTATAAAACTGTTGTTTTAATTATTGTAACTTTTTTTTGCATTGCATAAAAAAATTAAGCAAGATCAGAATGAAATGATTTTTTTCAAATTGCTAGAGTTTTTCAAATGCTTAAACAAAATCTGACCCAGCCTTTAGAATAATTATTATCTACAATGTTCCTTCAACTCATTAGAACTATAGGACTTCAAAAAAGAGAATTTTATGTTAAACTGACAAATAAAATAAAGCATTTTCTTTGTACCTGCAAGGAAAAATAAGTGATTAAAACTACAGTGTTTTTTAGAAGATAGTTTACAGTTTTAAAAGTTGTTGTTATCACACAGCTCTTAAATATCCATTCAGTCATCCAAAATGATTGCTCTTGGTCTTTGAATTTTATTAAATATTTAGTTAAAAATGAAGGATAGATGTTTCCCCAATAGTTTCTAATTCATCATTGTTTCAATTTGCTTTTGATTCATTTTTATAAGTGATTAGAAGTAATCTTAGTAAATTTTCCACATGTTCTATTTCAGTAATAATTTGATATTTGAAACTTCGTTGTGACAACATGTAATTTAAAGAAACTCATTTACGTTATCTAAAACTATTACTCTTCTTAACACGATAGACAATGCTTTCAAAGTAACAGCTTTTTAGATGTAACTTCTGAATAGCCATTTTTCTCTAGATACTTGCATTCATGGTTGTGTCTTCCATCTCTGTTTCAGTAAACTTGTCTACATTTAAGAATGTTTTAAAGAGTCTGGTTATTTAACCAAAGTGAAAATACCTAGTGCCTCATAGATGAAGCATTTGGGTTTTGTTTTTAACAGTGTTATCTGGCAGTTTCTATGTGTGTGTGCATGTAGGAATATTAGGGCTACCCCCTTGCAGTTGTTACATATTTTCATGTGAATTAAATACATTTTTATGACATTGGTTAAATTGTGAAAAAGTTTTTCTTTAGATTGTTCTCATTTCATATTTAGTTTTAAGTTATTATGCTTACTATTTACATGGTCTATATAAAGTTGAATATATCAATACTTCATTCCCATAGTCTTACAAAAATATTTTTATATTCACAGTGAAATAAAGATATTCACACAGGTGATTCCAGAACAATCCACAGACCATTCTTGTGTATTTACTAGTTTTTGACAAATACAGTCAACTCTTTCCTTTGGTTTAAATATGTAGTCCTTCTAAGGTAAGTGTAAACCTGGGGCCACTAAGTGTTTCCATATTTATTTTTTGAATGGAAGTTTCAGTTTTACTATAGGAAAGAATTCAAGTCCCCTATGAAGTCTTTGGGAGTATACAGAAGAGCAACTCTTTCGATTTTTTTACATTTCAAGTATTATTGGAATGAAATAAAGAAGAACTTCCACTTCTAAAAAGGATGTCAGACAGCTGTAGCCCGTCAATGTTTCTATAATATCAACTAAAATAAACTGGACAAATTACAAACTTACTGTTACAGTCCTGCTGTCTCTATTAACAACATTTAAATTTTCTACTAGAATACAGTAACTCTGTTATTAGAAAATTTAAATGTGAATTTTTCCAAAATTCCTCCTTGAATCATAAATAGTAGAAAGGCATGCACTGGGTTCATGAGCCACCTGTATCTGGTTCATCACTTTATAGTCTTTGAGGTCTAGAATATTTTACACATAATTAGTAGTCAATAAATCTTGATGAAATTAATTAATTAAACATAATTAATTCTCGGTGATTTGATATAATTAAATGATGACAAATACAGAATAATTTACTTTGAAAATAATTGAGACAGTTAAACATAAATTTTAAATAAAAGGCCCTGATAACATACCATGGAGATTTCAGTAAAGTTCAAGAGAAGTGGACTAACAGCTTGTCCACATGTTAAAACAAAGAGTGGCTGTTAGCCAGAATTTTGAATCACGCAGGGGTTTTTGTCAACTGTAACTCATCTACTTTCATGGACTGATATTGCAATCTAAGAAATAGGTGAAGTTTGGAACAACAGACATAATTTAAGTGAAAGAGTTTCAAAAGAAATCCAACCTTTGGCCTCACATGTGGAATTTTATACCTTAGCTCCTTGTACTTTACAATACAGCTCCTCCCTGTTGGAATTTCAGCAGCCAAAACAACTTGAACCAGAATTTACTGAACTCTTCCTAAATATTGCAATCATATTTATTAACAGTAGAATTATATAAAATCAAAACAAACACTGGCAAGGATTTTTGACTAGTATTAGTAATGTTAATGAAGGAAACAAAATATAACTGTTGGGAAAAGCCAGTATGCTACATAAAATCGTATGTACTGTACATCAAGGGTGATGTTTGAAATACCCAGATGTGGTAATTTTGTCAATATGTAAAGTAATTAACTAGAACTGTAAATTGAAGCATCTAATTTAGTAGTGTTAATGATATTTATAATTCTTCCTAAAGTGTCATGCCAGGCAAGTACTTTGTAAAATGCATACTCTACTTCTCATTTCCTGCTGATTGGCAAAGAAATCATACTGCATCCAAAAGAAGTAGTTAAGGGAATCTCCTGGGATTGAGCTTTCATGCTGAAGAGTATGAAGAGAAAACACTGACCCTTCCTCTATTTAAAATTCAAGTCATTTTAATATATAGCATTAGAAATGCATCTGAGATCAGAGATTTTCTAAGTTATGACCTTTAATTTGAAATATTTACAGTAAAGCTTATCAATCCATTAGACTTTGGAAGCCAGAGCTTTAAGTCTTGGACATAATTTGCCAAATACTGGAGTGAGGAGGGATTCAAAAAAGGACAATATATAATTCTGCTTGTAATTCTAGGCAACATAAATGAAGCACAGCTGGACTTAGAACCAAACTCTCCCTAAATGGTGATGAACATAGGAAACCCTTGGCTAATCTCCAGGTGGCACTGTAAATTTGCTTTGTTGCCACTAAATGTATCTTCAACCAGCATCTAGACTCTTCATATGAACAGAACTTTTCAAATATCCTTGAAAACTCACCAGGTGCTAGAATAAATCTTTATCTAGACTCTGATTGTTTTATAAATTCAATCTTGCTTTTCTCTTAAGATAATCTAGGCACCAAAGCTTCTCCCTGAAACTGGTATATCTGCAAACAAATCCCTATGAACTGTTGATATACACAAGGGCACAGCATACTACATACTACCCTATCTACCCTATACTATACTAAACATACTAAATTTGCCAAACTGTGCTCTGCTATGAACACATCACCATCTTCTGGAATTATTTATTGCTTGTACATAAATCCCAGCTTATCTGTCTTGCCACTACAAATTCACACAATTTCTGGGCCATGAAAAATTTATTTTCTATTTTGATTTTATTGTAACTTTAACAATGAGTTCATTTTTTATTATTTACAAAATAAGATACTTTAAAATTTTCCTTCTTCTTATATACTACTATGGATCACTATTCTCAGTCTGAATGGAGTTTTTGATAAAATATTTAAGACAGTTTGTTACTCATAAACAATGGAAAGTTGGTCTGTCCTAAATGGGAAACAAAAATGTTGTTCTCATTGTTTGCAAAAGAATTACATAAACCATCATCTGAAAGATGAAAATCATGTAAAAATGATGGAGATTATAAAAGTTTTCAAGAACAAAGAATACTCACTATTACCTTATGGGAGGAAAACGCTGCCTGCCTGAAAAATAAGTGCTAAAATTGTAACTGTAAATGGATTGCGGAAACTTTATGTTAAACAGTGAATTATTACCTAATTTAATTCAGTTTTAGTCCATGAGTCTTCTGTGTCCTATAAAAGATTTTCCTACGTTAGAAAGCCTCAAAAATTTTTTTGCTTCCTGATAATGAAATGTTAAGTCTCCTCTACATCAGACCATTTTATACAAAATATGGCACATCATCTTCTGAGGTGGGAATTCATGTAAATTTACATTATAGCAGAGAGCATGACCCATTCAACATATTTTGTCACCTGATGCTTTAACATGGTTGCTCAAAACACTGTTGAAAAATAGGCAGCTCTGATTAATTAATTAAAACCTATGAAAAATATAACAATATCTCTGTAGGTACCATTGAAAAAGTTATTTTTCTATTATTCTAATTTTTGCATTTAAGGTATAACCAGGACCCCAGGCTTTTGAGGCAAAAGCAGGAGGACAGCTTCAGGTCAGAAGATGGAGGCGACATTGAGCCATGGTCACGCCACTGTACTCCAGCCTAGGTAATAGACCAAGAGCGTCTCAAAACAAAACAAACAAACAAACAAAAGATATTGTAATTGTTATTCGGTAGATACTAATATAAAATCTGGCTACCATATTCTTTAATCAATATGTGCCAATTCAGTGGGTAAAACATTTAATCTTATACAATTTTGATTTGTACCTTATATTATCAGTGACTCTAAAAATGCTTTAAAATATGCATTTATTTCCCTATGACCGGAATGTTCAAATTTCTACCTCCTTTCTCTATTAGGGTGCTGGTTATTTTCTTGTTTTTCTTAATCTCTTTAAATATTTTTCATAAAAATATGTTATTCGATGTCATATATTTTGTTTAAAATTGTTCTAGTTTTCTTATTGGTCTTTGAAATTGCTTCTAATACATATCTTTTGATCATGACTTTTAATTTTCTTCTAATCAGTTATAATTTATTGCTTTATCATGCTTGGATATTGCATTATGCCTAGAAAGCTTAGAAATATTTTCTTACTGAAATAATCTTTTAAATTTACCTAATTATGTCTGGCCATTTGTTTTTATTTGTAAAACTAGGTATGGACCTGTATGCATTTTTCTCCATGTGTCTATATAGTGTTATTGACTGTACCTAGTACCCTTTTTCTATAATCCATAATTTCTTTAAAGATTTGAAATTCTCTCTATATATTTGTCTATTTTTTGACTTTCCCTCTGCTTCCACTGAAATTTCTATGTATACATGTAACATTATCATTTGAATTACTACAGTTTTACACTATGTTAGACATCACAGATAAAGCATACAGATATATATTACTTAGATTTTCTAAAATTTTTCTGGTTATTAATTTTTTTTTTGTATTTTCTACCTGAACCTTAAGAGAGCATGTAGCATTTCAAAGGAAAAATCCAATTTTCATTTTATTGGTTCTATAATAAATTAATAAAGTGAAATTTGACATTTTTATATTTTTCATGCATATTTAACACTATTGTTATAATATTGGAACTTACGATTGAATAACGTATTATTTTTCTTATCAATGTTTCAAATATTTTCTTAAAGTGATTCTCCATATTTCTTTATGAGAAACATTATTGAAGCAGAGACTGAATAAAATAGATATCACAGCCTCCCAATACCTTCCTCTCCCATCTCCACCTCCCTCTCCTCCTTTTTCTCTTCCACTTCCTTTATCACTTCCCATATGGTGAATCCACATGGAAATCAGATATTAAGGCTGGAGGACAAACAGGGTAGAAAAGAAGGCAATTAGTCTAATGGATCAAATGATAAAAATGGAACTGTCATTAGAAAAAGAAAGGTCTTTTGCTTTTTAAAATTCTCAATTTATTTCCATTTCAGTTTGCTTTTTATTCATAGCAGTTTCCATGGACCATGCCCAAAACTCTAATCTCAATAGAACTTTTATCTCATTTTGCTGCTTCAAATATATTATATATTTGTTCTTCACTGTGTCAAATCGTTTTTTCACTTGAACTTTGTAGATTTGCCTTCTGTTCTTTCTTTACAACAGTATTTTTTTTAATATATATCAATCATTTTTTTTAAAATTTCATGTACTCATTGTCAGTAGATTTGTGTGTCATGCTCTTTTTATGCAGAATTATTTCCTTAATATTTACTTTGGAATGAGAAGATTTCATCCTGGGCTCTGTTTTGATGAACACAGTAAGGGAAATTATCCAAAACAATGCTGCAGATTGTCAGGAAGACCCCTAATGCACAGTGTAATTCATAAGGTGCATCACAGTTGTAATTTGTTTGGAGGTTTTCCTTTCTTTTTATTTTCAATGAATAGGAAATACTGACCTCTGCAGTGCTTCTTCTTCACTCGTAAGCTCCCCAGCAGGCACATGGTTCCAAAGGTGATATGCCTGAAATTTCTTCACCCACTTCTCCATTCCTACCTTTCTCATTATTATTCAATGTCAGAGGGCTTTCACCAGGCACATGCATTACTTTTGTACCTTGATGTTATAGCCCTAAATAATTAGCTTTTTTTTTTCTTACAACGGTCTTAGATAAATCTCTGCTCTGCTGGTTCTGTCCACGCGTAGCATAAGCAGGCATGTTCATGTCATCTACCTCAAAAACCTCCATCATTTAAAAAAATTAGGTGTGGCATGATTTTATGATTATCTCAGTATCCTAATATTGTTGAGGATGGTATACATTATACTTTCTAGTTTTCCTTATTGCTTCTGATCTTTTCACAATGGAAAAACAGGTAACAGTGATTTATACTTTACCGTTTTGTATTTCAGTTTTATGCACCTACAGGTTTGTGTGTGCCTCAATGTTTGTGTGTGTGTTTGCATGCATGATTATTTTTCTATTTGCCTAGTTTTAACATGGAATGCTTATAATTTACTTTTTAGTTTTAATTTTCTAGTCTGATTTTGAAATGAGTAGGAGCTAAGTAGGCAACTTTAGATTTTCCAGAGAAAAATAAGCAAAAGCAAATAACAAGTATGCTCTCTTATATTTATAAAATGTACATAATCACCCCATCTATAATATTCCAGCTGTTTGAAGTTGGATGAGGTAGGTCAGATAATGTATTGCTTTAGTTCATAGGTTTCTGGATCAGAAGGAGCTATATTTAGACCTTATGACAAATCATGAGCTCCTGGACTTTGAGTCTGATAATTTGATTGAATGATTATTTGGGGGAGTCTCAGTAGGTGGTAAGTGCACTTTCAATTTGTGTAGCACTTGAAGAATTCTGACTGAAAGGGCAGAATTTGGAAGACTGGGTTATTTTTCCCAATTTTTCCCCCCACACTAAATATTTCTGCTCTTAGAATTTGTGGTCCTCCATTGTACTTGCAACATAAAATCCAGTGGAGCCAGAGTGCATTTCCTCATCACATTAGTGCTGTGCTTGGCCATGTGACTTTGTTGGCTAATGCCAGGTGAATAGAATGGCAGATGCCACTTACTAGCTTAGGTCTCTAATAGGTAATCAGTAAAAGCACTTTCTTGTGCTTCGGTTGTCAGTATAAGAAGAATGTGTCCCAAATATCCCAGCAGTACCATAATATTAAGGGGTGTAAAGAGCCAAGCTATGGCAGATTACCAGGAGATCTGGAGTCTGAAGCAGAGCTGATCAGCTGACCACAGGTCGAGAGCAAGTAATAGATGGTTGTTGTTTCATACCACTGAGTTTTGGGTGTTTTTAAAATATAGATACTATGTGGCAATAACTAACTGGAAATAGATTAATTTAATATTCATATGGAATAGCAGATATCATGATTTTACCTCACACTATATACATTAAACAATTACAAATAAAATGTAATACAACACAATTTTGGAAGGAATTATAAGATATATAAACTTGGAATAGGCAATGCATGGCAATCAAATACATGCACAAATATTTTCATAGTAGCAATATTCATGAGTCCAAACTAGCAAGTGCCCAAATGCACATTAAGAATGGGATCCATATCAATTTCCTGAAAGTATATTTACCTCTTTAGTAATGTACTATTTAAGCTTACTGTCAGAAGATGTCTAAAATTAAATTTATTTTGTATAAGTTGGTTCAACCAAAAAAGTGCAAAAAACGGTAGGATGCATAAATAAACAGTTTGCTATCAATCCATTTACAAAGTACAGATCCATTTCAAATACAATTTAGCATATGGGTAATGACAATTAATGAACTGCATACAACTACATGTAACAATATAGATTACTTAAGGCACACATTTTTTTATTCACTATGCTTCTATCTATATAAAATTCACAAGCCAGTGACTTGATCTACAGTGTTAGAGGTTAGGATGTTTTTGTCCCTCATGGAAATCAATGATGGAAAATGGTATCAGAAAGCTTTTTCACATGCTGGTCATGATCTCTTTCTTGATATAAATGCTGATAATATGGCTATGTTCCATTTGTAAAAATTTATTAAGTTTTATACTTAAGATTTAGTTATATTTTTGGATGTATACAATTATTCAGTAAAAATATATGAAAAAAATTATTAAAAAGTCACTTAAGTCAAATCACCTAAAAGAAAGGTGAAATCTAATAATGTCATAACCTCAAAACATTGTTAATATTAATTCTTATCAAATTTACAATATTTATTATACATACTAATGTTTTTAACTGAAGAGGAAAATGGAGTCCTCTAATTTCTGTATTTTCTCATAATTAATAAATCAAGGTAATTTTCATATATTACATAATTTTAATTTCATACTTCTCATTAGATTTTATGCCACAAATTGTGAATTTTAGGCATAGGCTATTAAGAAAACATTTCTGGGCCAGGCATCATGGCTCAAGCCTGTAATACCAGCACGTTGGGAGGCAGAGGTGGGCGGATCATTTGATGTCAGGAGTTCAAGACCACCCTGACCAATTTGGTGAAACCTCTTCTCTACTAAAAATACAAAAATTAACTGGGCATGTTGGTGCATGTGTGTAATCCCAGCTACTAAGAAGGCTGAGGGAGGAGAATCACTTGAACCTGGAGGCAGAGGTTGCAGTGAGCCAAGATTGTGCCATTGCACTCCAGCCTGGGTGACAAGAGTGAAATTCCGTCACAAATAAAGAGACACCATTTCCGTTCACCCATCAGATTATTGAATGGTTCACAATAATGTTAGCTACAGGTTTTATATAATTACAAGTTATATACTGTGTTAGAACAATGCTACATAAAGGTAATAGCAATGATCCAAAAGAGGAAAGACAATTTCCCACGACTGCTTCTGAGTAACACTTTTCCATGACTAATTTCAGGAATGTGAAGTTCAAATATGTACACTTTAATATTGTATTCTTATAAATCACTATTTAAAATGCAGCCTTCATAAATGAAAAACTATACTTGAAATTCTACTAGGTTAGACTGTTAATGAGGGAATTTTAACAAAATAAAATAAAATAAAATCATAAGTAGTGAAAGCTACTTAAAAAAACCTCAAAATTGAGAAGCATTCCTTTTTCCATCCTGTGATTTTTGTTTTGTTTTGTTTTGTAATTAATTGCTTGGGAATGGTTGTTGTTGTTGTTTTCTGATTGTGATACCATTTGCTATCTCAAATGAAAGTACAGAAAAAATATTTTTTAGTCTTGTAAAACTTTCTTTACTTAAAAATTCAAAAGAATTTAAGTTTACATTTGTTTTATATACTAATTCACTCAATCAAAATACATAGTTAGCACATGCTGTGTGCCAGGTTCTGTTCTAGGGTTTGGGGATATAGCTTTAAATACAAATGATCACAATCCCTGACCTTATGTAAATTCCATTCCATTCTAATGGAGGGGGGTGCAACAAATGCATAAATAAAATATATTTTGGGTGACCATAGTAAAGTAAAGATAAATGTAGCAGACAAAGGGCAGAAGAGATATGATTTTGAAGAGTAGACTTATCTAGAATGGGCATTTCTGTTGAGGTGACATTTGGGGAAGGCTATGAAAGAGTCTGCTGTGTAGATACCTGGAAGGGGCATTTTTGTCACAAAAGGCCAAGGCAAAACCCTTTCAGTGGTTTTGAGGAAAAGGAGCATGGTCAGCATGACAAGAGAAGGGTAGAAAAGCTCACTGAAACATATGATTGGCAAGGCAGTGGAGAAGGAATCTATCATATAAGGCTTGTAGGCCAAGGTGTACTTGAATTCTTTGGTCAATAATAAAAAAATGACTTAGAGAAGTCTAATCACTATATTGATAGAATGAGTCTTATAACAAGTCAAGTGTTGGAGCGGGGAAAAATAGATTATCACAATTTCCTAGGTTAGAAGTAATAATATTTGGCATAGATTGGTATGGTGGAAGTGATAAGAGGTAATCAAATTCTGAATATATTTCAAAGGATATATGAGAAGACTTCCTGATGTGTTAGACCAAGGTTATGAGAATTGGGAAGGACTCCCAAGTATTGGGGTCAGAATAACTGAAAGAATGGAATTGGCTTGTTCTATGTCTATCTTTTTATCACACCAATAGCCTCAATAATAATACATTAAATCATTAACACTCCCAGCCATAACTGGTATTATAGTTATGTGTTAAAGGGATGGGAAAATTTTAGCTATAAGCTAACCATTTAAAGAGCCAGTCTTTCCAGATCTGCAGACTCTTACAGGGTAATACAGAAATCACACCTGCAAGCACTTTTACATTATAAAAAGCTTGTTTGAAAACCTATCTTATCTAGAAGGCTGGGTGCAGTAGCTCACATCTGTAAGCCAACACTTCTGGAGGTAAAGGCAGACGATGGCTTGAGGCCAGGAGTTGGAGACTATGGTGAGCTATGATCTTGCCACTGCAGTCCGACTTGGGTGACAGAGTGAGAACTTGTCTCTAAAACAACAGAACTGTACAAAAATTTCTATCTTATCTAGTCCCTTGTATGAGTAGATCCATTTCTGTTTTCTTAGACTGGTCAAAACTCTCCTCATCTTCAGATATGTGTGTAAAAGTACTAGCTGATGTTTATTTTAAGAACTGATTAAAATCAGCACAAAGAGTTTAATAACATTATACTGCTATATAACATTCAATGTGCCATAGTTCTTCTAATGAGCATGGGGATTTCTCTATTAAAGGCCGTTCCTCAGAATGTGGGTGGTATGCATCAAGAGCTAAATTAAGAGATCAGGTCATGAAATAAAATATATTATCTATTCTATTCTTCACCATGTCCTCAATTCTAGAGATTGATGGATTGATGGTGGGGGGAGGATTCGAGTAACTTAGGTAAGAGAAGGTAATTAATATAGATATTGGAGAACGTAGGCAACACTTGATAGAGTGGAATTTAGTGAAATATCATTTGGACAAGTAAATCCATGTGCAAATCTCTGTCCTGCTGTGGACTACTTTTGTGACCTTGGGTAAATTGTCTAACTTAGCTGAGCTTCTTTCTCTTTACTTGTTAAGACTTGTTGTCATACATGTACTCACATATAGAATGGATGAATGGGTTAAATGAAATATACAATGGTGATAAACTACTTCAAAGTTATTCAGTAAATACCACTTATTTCTCCAATTTACTTTCTTTCTCTCCTTGCTTCTGCCTTCCTGGCTCCCGCCTGTTTCTCTGACCATGACCCCTCACCTTCAGCTCAAGTTCAGAAATCAAGAATACTTTAGGTAAGAATATGTTTGCTTCAACGTAGCACAGCTAAATCAAAAAAAAAGAAGAGAGAAAGGTCCAAATGTTGATTTCATGAGATTTCATACAACATAAATGATATTTCATGAGCAGAACCAGCAGCACTTTGGAGGGGGGAGTTTCCAGCAGAAAACAAAACAACAAAAAGCATAGATTTGTGCTATGTATTTGTATGCTGGATATTTCAAGTGATTTATAAAGTATAAAATGATATAGAATCTGTGATAAATAAAGATCCCTGCATATATGAATGGTGGCAGGCAGCTAGAAATATGCATATACGTAGTTCATGACAACTAGGCTTTTAGGTTCTTAAAACCTGTGCATTTGTAACAGTCCTTAACAGGAGGTGTAGAAAGCTATCATTTCTGCACCCACTCAGACCTGTACCTAGCCAGATGACTTTCATTTAAAGGAAAGTAAATATATCATGGAGGTTTACTGCTTGTAATATTTATTAACAATAGGATTTAAGGTTCATAAAACTGAATTTCAATTTGTCTATTTTGATTATTTTTTTCTTTTCTGTGGGATATCTATCTATATATGGATCTATATGGATATATATGAGATATAGATGATATATATGTATGTGGATATGTGAAATACATATATATATATATATACACACACATATAGAGAGAGAATGTGTGTGTGTGTGTGTGTGTGTGTGTGTGTGTGTGTGTGTGTATGTCTGCGCGTGCTCGTGCTCCTCAGCAGGCTTTTTATTCTCTCTGAGATAGAAGGAGAAACCTTGTCAGAACTGATAATCCTATAGTGGAAGGTCCTAAAATGAGAATGACATAGGGCTGTACATGAAAGTACAGACTTAGAAAGTATTTTTCCTCTTGTTTTTGCCAAAATGTCTGTTACATAAAATCTCTCTAACTACCTTTTACTGGGGCAGCCGCATCTCTGTTGTTATTAAATTTAACAACAGAAGAATTTTCAAGCATATTCCTTGTGACTTTCTTCAACTGTAATAGGAAATATAATTGTAAAATGAAGAGCAGAAATGAAGCAATGGTATTCATTTGCTTTCACATTTTTCTAGTATGTCCAAAATAGGAGAAACTGAATAACATTGGATTTTGTGTGTTATAAAAAATGAAGCAAGTCAAAATACAGTAGTTTCTTAACCAAGAAGATTGTATGACTTTAAAGGAAACTGAAATTATACATGAAACCTCCCGATATTTTGGGCAAATGGTTACACTGTGATCTGAAAATGTCCAAAACACCCTACAATAAGTAAAAACAGAGCTATTCATGGTTTAACTGGGTACAAAATTGGGTGAAGATTACTGAAGGAAATGAGGTAATTCTTCCCCAGAAGGTTCCAATCAGTCGGATAAATTGACAAATGTAAAGAAAGAATGAACCAAAAATTGCATGCTTCAGAGGGTTTTTAAATGCCAGGGGGCTCTGTGTGAGCCCTGTTATTTTTCCTGATGATGTTTATTGATTTTCAGTGGAAGTAATAAATTCGGTGGCTATTCGTTTGCTTTCTCTTATATCCTTTGTCGTTTCTGTGCAAGAGGAAAACTGGGAACGGGCTACTGTGGATGTTTATGATTCTTGTCCCCTTGTGACTCTCCTTGGTGATGGAGCAATTCTGTTGGCTTACTGCATAAATCCTTCTCCCTTCTCCTTTACTTTTGCCTGGGAGTTATGGTTTTGCTCAGAGCAGAGAAACAGAATTAGAAGAGTGAAAAAAAGAAACCATTATTCATAACAGCAAAATATCTACATTGGAACACAAAAATCAGTTATACAATGTGTACAAGCTAGTACTAAAAAGGCCCTCCCCTCCTTCTTTATGAAAAGCAAATCGGTATCTAAATGGAGTGCCCTGAATGTACTAAAGGAATTGTGAAATTTGTATTAAAAAGTTAACCATATTATGTCAGGTCACCCTGTTATTTATGCTGCCATTTACTAGAAAACTTATAAAAGCTTGATTTTAATAATTTGGCAATCATTTATTATCTGTTTCCCTCATTTTCATTTTAATCAGTTTTACTGATGAATAATTGATACATAAGAAAATATTTAACGTGTACAGCTTTGTAATTTTTACATATGTATATACCCAAGAAACCATCCGCACAATCAAAATCATAAACTTTTTCATCAATGCCAAAAGTTTCCTAATGCCTCTTTGCAATCACTCCCTGATACCTGGAACCTACCCGTAAGGACCCCACTATTACACTTTCTGTAGCTAGGTTTATATTTTGTAGATTGGTTTATATTTTGTAGAATTTTACATATATGAAATCAGAGACTACAAGTTTTTTGCATGTCTTCTTTCACTTAGCAAAGTTACTTTGAGGTTCATCCATGTTGTTGCTTGTACCAATAATTCGTTTTGTCTTTTTTTCACAAATCATACTTATTCTTTATTAATGGGAAATTATTCAGAATGTTATCTGTATATGGAATGAAATAATCATGAATCATACATTTTTTAAAATCTGAATAGAATGGTGTTGTATAAATATGCCATATTTTTTATTCAGTCATTGGTTGATAGAATTTCATGCTGATTTCATCTTCATACTATGACAAAGGTGCCAAAAACATTTCTTGACATGTCTTTGTGTAGACATGTGTTCATTTTCTTAGGTGCATATCAATAAGAATAATTTATGAATCATAGGCCAGATGATCCTTCTTTTTAAGAAACTGGAAAATGATTTCTAAAGTGGTATACGAATTGACCTTTCTGTCCTCTATGTAGAAGACATTCAGTTTTTCCAAGTCTCTTGTATCACTTGGTATGATTCAACAGGCTTTTTACTTTTGGCAAATCTAATAGATGTGTAGTGATATTGTGATTTCAATTTGCATATCTTTAATAAGTATTGATGTGGACATCTTTATATGTTTTTATTTGCTACCGACATATTTATTTGGGGGTGTTTCTGCCCAAATCTTATGCTCATTTTTAACTTGTTTAGCTGTTTTGTTATTATTAAATCTTGAGAATTTTTTATATTTTTATATATTTATTATATGTTATTTATATATTTAGATCCAAGTTCTTAGATACAGAAATCACAAATATTTTACCAGTATGTGGCTGATATTTTCATTCTTAGTTTCTTTTGAATAGCAGAAGTTTTAAATGTATTGATTTGTTCTTTTTATTGATTATGCTTTGAAATATCTGATAAATTTTGGCCTAATATAAAACTATATTTTCTTATTGAAGATTTAAAAGTTTATATTTTACATTGAGGTTTATCATACACATTTTTTTTTGTATGTGATAAAGCAGTGCAGCCCATATTCTAGTATTAGTTTTGCCTCACTCTTAAGGAAATACACTTTTTAAAACTCTACCTTTTGTTCTTGTCTTGTAAGGGTTTCTACTTTGGCTGGTGATGTGATCTCTGGCAAGTTTTCTTCTCTGCCCCTCTAGGGTGGTTCTTCTGCCAGTCTCAGTTACTTTCCTTATATGCATGTTCTGTTCAATACTCAGATAAAAACCTAAGGGGAGATTCTGAAGGTTTAAGGAGGGCTTTCTCTGTACCTCCTCCTCCCTAGTAGTCTGCCCCTCCACTATCTAGCTGCGTTGACTTCAGATACTAACTTTGTGTACTTCATTTAAAGAGAACACACATACTGCTTGGATTCCCTTGCTGAATGTTGTTTTTGAAACGCTTTCCATGTTCTCAAGTTGGGGGCAGTTGAAGGATTCACTTTGTTTGTTTCTCCTCTATACATATCTGCCCTGCAATGTCTGATGTCTGATCTCCTCCAAAACAAAAATAGTTTTATACATTTTTATCAAGTTTAAAAATTTTTTAAATGAAAATAATTCCAAATCTTTTGTTCTATTGTGACAGAAAGCCAAAGTAATTTCCTTAATTGAAACTATATTTTTTTCATTTAAAAGAATTTCTTATTTGCTGATATTTTTGTTTTTTAGCATCTTGCTTTGATTTAATGTATTTAATGTTTCCTTTTACTTCTCTAAATAAAATTTTCTTGGAAGTTTTCTTCTGCAAGGTGCACCATCTTCATTCTCTAAATAATTATTTTCTTTATTTGTGAGAGATTTTTACCTTTGCCTTGTCTCATATTCAAGGTTTTTCTTCCATAATTTGTGATTCTTAGCTTAAATTCCATGTAAAATTTAACATTTAGCACTCAGATATTGAATTTTGGGGCCTTGTCTACTAGTTGTGTTTAATAAAGAATGAGAAGATGTTGAACCAGTATTTCCTTATCTCATAACACAATAGTTATTATTATTTTTTAAAATTTTATATTAGAGTATTTTCTCTATAATTTTTTTCTCTTTTTCAATGAAGTATTTTCTCCACATAATTTCTCCACAAAGTCATCTCTGTTATTTTTTTGTGGGACCAGCATGTTTAGCTGTATTATTCTGGAGGCTGAGAAGCTCACAGTCAAGAAACTGGAAGTTTCCATAATTTGGGAAGGCTGATTCTTGGTTTAAAGAAAAGTACCTTGTCATTGTGTCCTCACATGGTGGAAAGGGCAAGATACCTCTGGGGCCTTCTTACAAGGTCAATAATTCCATTCATGAGGGCTCTGCCCCCATGACCTGATTGCCTATTAGGGCCCCACTTATTGGGATTAGCTTTCAATATATGAATTTGGGAAGACACACCATTCAGACCACAGGAGTACCTAACTGGCCAATTGGTCTTGCTTTAGATCTACCCTCAGTCCCCATATACTCAGCTCTGCCCCTCTTGTGTGTCTTCACTGGCACTGTGTATTCCAAATACTGAGTCTTTGTGGATTGATTCTATTTGGGAACTCATCTCTGTCTTGAGACTAGCTTTGCCTTTAATGTCCTTCTTGTGGTTCTGCTACCACACACGGATCTCGTGTAATACTTTTCAACTTTTGCCATTAAAACATAATATACTCATGGCTCCTCTTTTTTTGTCTTTGTCCCTGCTGATAAACACATTTTAAATAAATACAGCAATTTTAGAGGCACTAGGGGAACAAGGAGATATAGGTGAATACAAATGGCCAAATTGCTGTTTTAAGTGCCTGTTTTGTTTTGTTTTGTTTTGTGTTTGTTTGTTTTTGTTGTTGTTGTTTTGAGACAGAGTCATAACAAGCTGGGGTATGGTGGCACGATCTCAGCTCACCGAAACCTCCACTTTCCGGGTTCAAGAGATTCTCCTGCCTCAGCCTCCTGAGTATCAGGGATTACAGGTGCATGCTACCACACCCGGCTAATTTTTGTATTTTTAATAGAGACCCCAGGATTTCACCATGTTATTCAGGCTGGCCTTGAACTCCTGACCTTGTGATCCACCCACCTCGGCATCCCAAAGTGCTGGGATTGCAGGCTTGAGCAATCCAGCCTTAACTGCCTATTTCTTATGTGGATTAAATCTACTGCAAATGTTATGATGGCTTTCCCTCAGGACAAAGCTTTATACTGGTCTTTCAATTTGTATCCTGACTGTGTGAGAATAACCAAGAGAGAAAGAAATGGAAAGAGGAATCTAGTTATTTAATACCAGATTTGGTAAAGTTTGTGAGTGGTAGATCATCTGTAAGATCTTTTCTCATAGATAATCTGTAAAATCTAAACTTTTGACTTAATATTTATCTTTCATTAATAAAAGCAGCTACTTTATATACTATGACAATATTTATTATTTGTTCGGGCTTTTTAAAGAGAGATATGTTTGTTTGCTTGTTTTTTTTTAACTATATATTTTATTGTGTTTTAGGTTTTGGGGTATATGTGAAGAACATGCAAGATTGTTGCATAGGTACATACATGGCAATATGGTTTGCTGCCTTCCTCCCCATCACCTATATCTGACATTTCTCCCCATGTTATCCCTCCCCAATTCCCCATCCCCCACTGTCCCCCCAGTTCACCCCCCACAGACCCCAGTGTGTGATGCTCCCCTCCCTGTGTCCATGTGTTCTCACTTTTTCAACACCCGCCTATGAGTGAGAACATGCGGTGTTTGATTATCTGTTCTTGTGTCGGTTTGCTGAGAATGATGGTTTTTACTGTTGTTTTTCTTTTCTTTTCTTAACTGACAAATAAAAATTGTATGTGTTTATTGTGTATAACATATTTTAATTAATAACAGTATGCTGTCTACTTGAAAAATGCTAAGAAAGTACATTTTAAATGTTCACACCACAAAAAAAAAATGATAAGTATATGAGGTAATTTATGTTAATTAGCTTGATTTGGCCATTTCACTATGTATACATGTATCACAATGTCATGTTTTTCTTACTGATTTCCACTGAAACTTTACATATAATAAGTTTGGGCCTGCATTGATTTTATGTTCATTAAGGAAACCATCTGTTAAATCATTTCCTTTGCCCATCATCACATAAAAGTCAGAGTGATTGCAATTTGACTTTGCGATTGCTGGTTGGTTGAGTTAGTTTCCCTGATAGCGAAGAAAGAGAATCTTTGATTAGAGACTGAAAAAAAGAAACGTTCATCTGAAAAATGTATCACATTAATAATCTTCCTGAATAATGTATCCTTGGCTTACCTCTTTTGATTTTGACTATGAAGACATATGGTTTTTTAAAAAATCGACCTATTAAATAATAAAAAATTCTGGAGCACCATTATGCAACTAATGAAACAGCCCAATTATCATCTGAAGCCTGACATAAGCTCAATAGGTATTTCATGTTGAATTTATTTATGCAGGTTAGAAGAGATTTTCTTTATTGAGGTTTTGGAGGGCTTTATAAAGTAGGGAAGTGAGGGGCAACAGTAGAATGGTACAAAGTGCATGTAGTCAGTAAAGGCATCTATACTACTATTTCTCCAAAGTATAATGACGAGAATTTATTTGCATTTTACGAAGTTTTTTTTTTTTTTTTTTTGAGATGGAGTCTTGCTCTGCTGCCAGGCTGGAGTGCAGTGGTGCAATCTGGGCTTGCTGCAACATCTGCCTCCTGGGTTTAAGCGATTCTCCTGCCTCAGCCTCCCAAGTAGCTGTGACTACAGGCACACACCACCACACCCAGCTAATTTTTCTATTTTTAGTAGAGACAGGGTTTCACCATGTTGGTCAGGATGGTCTTGATTTCCTGATCTTGTGATTTGCTCACCTCAGCCTCTTAGAGTGCTGGGATTACAGGCATAAGCCATCACACCTAGCCCGAAGTTTTCTTTTGGAAAGAGCCTTATAATTTGATTGGCATTTGTACTATTTATATGAATGTACTTAGTTCTTTCCAAATGCATATGCGTAATAGGCAATGTACATATCAAATTTGATAATTTTAATATCTCAGCTAAAGAGGAATAATGCATTTAAAATATCCATGTTAATATTACAACAGATTTCTTTCAAACTGAAATTAGTATGCTCACCTAATCTAGAAACATTAAAAAACTACACAGTGAGTCTAAATAAGCTACAATTTAATAGCTTAATCTTTCCTTTTGATGATGGTTATTTCTTGGATAAAGAAGAGCATTAGTCTACAACAGTCAGATGCACTTTTGATGTAATGCTCATTTACTTTAAGGAGTTCATTAAATTTGCCAAATGTTCAGATGTTCTCATAAAGAGACATTTAGCACACAGATATAATACTTGTCTGTTGTTCATGAGAAACTACAGAAAAAACATAGTTACACAGGGACTTGAATTTGTTGTGAAACATAGCTACTGTGGTATCATATGACAGCATGTGTTTTTATATGTAACTGATCACTGCATAAATATAAAATATTATGTATTTCTAAATCAATGTTTCCTTTGATTTTAAATCTTCCAAAACACCATTTTCACCATGTGAGATATTTATTGCACAAAACTAATAAAATACGAAAATGCTCTTTTTTAGTCAAAATAATGTTTTTTTATAAGATCTCATATCTCACTATACTTTCAGGCATGTGATTTTGCAAATCTATTTTCACATTCTTTAGAATAGTTCAGATGATCTAAACCTTCTATATGATCAGATCTAAATTGGTCTCTACTTAAATAAATTTATATCAAATCATAAAGAGAGTATTTTTCAAATATTTTAAGCCAGGATAGAACAATTTTCCAGATCACATTAAATCAATTTTTGATATAAATTAGAATAACAATTGATAAATCAATCATATTTTTAAAAATCAGTTGGATATTTTACATCATATTTTATCAAATCTGATATTAACAAGATTTTTCCAATTCAGAAAAGTAAGATTTTTGATTTTTTAAAACTCTTCCTTAAAGAAAGCAATTTCATATTTCCTATACCCTTTAGTGGTTTGATTCAATTTTTCAACTATTGATTTTCAATATTTTACTAAAACTTTTAGTGAGTTCAATAATTACTTATCTAAGCCATTTATCTTTTCATGCATTCACTTGAAGAGCAATGCTGTAAAACCCCTACCAGGGGAAAGGTACTGCTTTATGTATTATTGGCAAATATTTGCATAATGAAGTATTGATCTTGACACATTATCTTTAATCATGGAAGAGAAGCAGTTGTGTATATAACTGAAAACATTAAAAATTAAAGATGAGAGTTAAATAAATTAAATCCAAGAAATCTATCTCTTATATATCTCACAGTACATCATTATATTTGTCACCAAACTAAAAACAATGGTTGATGGAACCAGAGAGGAGACTGGAAATGCTTTAAGCTGAAATATTCAGAAAGCCTAGATAAAACAGAGAGAATATTAGGTGACCCTTTTTTTTTTAATAAGTGGTGTTTGTGTAATCAGAACTAAGTAAATGATATGCCTCTGTTAAAGGGGTGTTGGTTATTGTTCACTTCCCTAAACTCATGAGTAGCAACTCTTGTGATCGAGCGAAATACTCTTTGGGAATGAAATTTTATTTGTTTAACAAAACTAAAGGAGCAAACAGTTATACAAACATTTCTCTAACCACAGTGCATTATAACTTTATTCCATTCTTGTTCTAAAGCACATGGAATCTTAAAATTATTCTGATTTACCCTGTTTGGTAAAGAGGAGTCACTTAAAAGAGAGGAAAAGTGAGTTTCAGTCATGCAAGATGACAAAGGTCTAGTGATCTGCTATATACTAATGTACGTATAGTAGGCAACACTGTAATGCACTAAAAATTAAACCTGAGCTCACAGAGATAAGTCATAGAATGATGGCTACTAGAGACTGGGAATGGGAGAGGGTTGGGGGGAGTGAGTACAGGCAGTGAGTACAAAAATATAGTTAGAATGAATAAGACCTAGTATTTGATAGCACAACAGGGTAAATACAGTCAGTAATAATTTATTTTACATTTTAAAATAACTAAAAGAATATAATTGGATTGTTTATAACACAAAGAAAGGATAAATGCTTGAAGTGACAGACACCCTATATACCCCATGTGATTATTACACATTGTATGCCTGTGACAAAATAGTTCATGTACCCTAAAAATACATACACCTACTATGTACTGATAAAAAATAAAATACAATAAATTGTTAACCAGGCATATATCGTGTTACGTGTTTTTTACCACAATAAAAAAAGTCATGTTACCCAAGTTTGTAACTTTTGTCCTAAAAACAAACAAAAAACCCAGAAGATCAATTGCAATAGAAATTCTTTCCAGGTTTGAAAAGATGACAGGATAATAGCTAACATTTACCCATAATGAGACAAAAAGAAAATATTTAAATCTGATGCATTTGGAGAAAATCAATGAAATTCATAGAAGATTTTGCAGGCTTTTCTACTCTGCCCCTTCCTGTATGTCTTCCTGTATGCCTTTTCCCTCAAAATCTTATTTGTCTGCAAATAAGGTTTTACATTTTCAGTAAATGTGACTCCATAAAAAAGTAGTTCAGAAAAATAAAAAGAAAATCACTGGAGTCTCCTTCTAAAATATATCCATCATCAAACCATTTTTCATCTTCTCCAAGCTACTATGTTTAATACATAATCAAAATCTCTTACCTGGATTATTGCTATGGTCTCTTACCAAGGTAGCCACTTTCTACCCTTACCTCTTTTTAATATTGTAGCCAAGACAATACTGCTACTCCTCTGCTGAAGATTCTCAAATGACTCCTCAGATCAGTCCTAGCGACTGCTGTTGTTTTCTAATGGCCAACAAGGAAGTTCACAGTCTGGCTCTTTCTGTAACCTCTTGGTCTTCATCTTTTACTTCTCTTGGCTTCTCATTAAGCTCCAGCTACACTTGTCTTAATTCTATGTCTGACACATGCCAGCTTCTTCTTAGCTGAGGAATTAGTCATTGTTTTCTCTGACCCTAATTTAAGTTCTAATATTTATGTTGTTTATTCCCTTATATATAACTCTTCTTTCATTGGATGTCACCATCACTATCTTTTTGATACCTTTCTCTCACCATTATCTAAAACTGCAACTCCCATATATTTTTTCATTGCCCTCCTTTCGCCTTAGCACTTGTCACTCTTACCTTATAGATGATAAAAAATGTATTTTATCCCTGCTAGCATATAATAATAAATTTTTCTTTGTTGTGCTGCTATAACCCACAACAGTGGCTAAATTATAATAGGTGCTCAAAATTATATGAGGAAGGAAGGAAGGAAGGAGGGAAGGAAGGAGGGAGGGAGGGAGGGAGGGAGGGAGGGAAAAAAGGAAGGAAGGAGGGAGGGAGGGAAGGAAAGAAGGAAGGAAGGAGGGAGGGAGGGAGGGAGGGAAAAAAGGAAGGAAGGAGGGAGGGAGGGAAGGAAAGAAGGAAGGAAGGAGGGAGGGAGGGAGGGAAGGAAAGAAGGAAGGAAGGAAGGAGGGAGGGGAGAGAGGGAGGGAGGAAGGGAGGAAGGAAGGAAATCCCCGCCAGACAGAATAGCGAGGTCATCTGACTTTTCATAAGACCGTCTAGAGCTTATAACTATCTTAATTACCCATCATGCCTTTTGCCAGAATAAAAACTCCAGAAGGGTAAGGAATATGTTTGTGTAATTCACATATAATAACATGTACTACATAGTAGATTATTAATAAATACTTTTCAAAAGGAAAAATGTCTCTTGGATTACTTGATGCGTAAATGCATCAAATAATTTAATAAATGAAAATTATATATGGTATATTTTCAATCTCCCAATCCTTTCTTGGAATATTTTAAGATGCTCTCATGGGAGAACAAAGGAAAAATAACCTCAGCTGAACATTCATGTTCACACAGTGCTTTCTAGGATATTATAGCCCAGTAGTCTTTTTACTACCGATCTCATTATTATTGTGATGGTTAATGCTATATGGACAGCTCAACAAATGGCCTAATATCTTTATCTGCACAAGATTTTCCATTGACTAGATTTTCCTTAATATCGACAGGCATTGATATCTAACTCTATAAATGGAAAAAGAAGAATCAATGGTATTATATAACCACATTTCTATCTACGAAATAATTGAGATAAAACAAGGCTGAAATAGAAGTTTTCTACATAAAATACACTTGTTAGATTGCTCCTGTTTAATCTTTGACTATTCTCTTTTGTTATAGTTCAAACTTTTGCAGATTCATAATGACTAGGTCATGAAAAATAACCATAACAATTACTTTATTTTCTTATGTGTTCTTTATATGATATATTAACTGTACATTAATAGATTATCTACATATTATTGATAGTCAATTGATATTCGCTGAATCAGTATGACAAATAATAGAGCATTTGGAGGAACTTCAAGTAAGTCATTATTTGATAATAAATATAATAATAATAATAATGATTATTATTTTGAGATGGAGTTTCTCTCTTGTAGCCCAGGCTGGAGCACAGTGGCTCACGGCAAACTCTTTCTCCTGAGTTCAAGCAATTCTCCTGCCTCACTCTCTCAAGTGACTGGTATTACAGGCACCACCACCATGCCTGGCTAATTTTTTTATATTTTTAGTAGAGACAGTGTTTCACCATGTTGGCCAGGCTGGTCTCTAACTCCTGACCTCAGGTGGTCTGCTCACCTCCAGCCTCCCAAACTGCTGGGATTACAGGTGTGAGCCACCACGTCTGGCCAGAAATTTTTTTTTTTTTTAAATAAACAAAGCATATGTAAGGAGCACAGCTTCCCTACCAGCTGGCTATCTGAGTCCAAAGTGACTGCTGATACTATTCAAAGATAAAAATCACTGAATGTCTTTTAGAGATAGAGTCATAATTACATCTTAGTAATGTGACTTCTCTTTGATTCCATGACCTCCTCTGTTCTGTAACACAGTTCTGGGGTTCCTCTCATCCTCTAATGCCATCTTAGCTAGCTTGATTTTTTTTCCACAAAAGAAACTAGCTCTTAGTAACTGGGAACTAACAGCCAAAAAGGTACACAGGAGTTAACTTCCTGCAGAATGGGCTTTGACCAAGGAGAAATAGAAGATGGTAGAGAGCCTAACAGATAGAGCAGATGTCCTTTCTCATTTCCGTGGCCTCTTCTGAGATGTGGCTTAGTGGAGAGCCTGTCTGAAGACAGGCTTTGAGGCAAGCTGGACACATCTGTGATACCTGTTTACATCTTGTGAAGCAGTGATGCCATGTAACAAATTTCTTTCCATTTATCCCATCATCCTCTGACTCATTTTTCTCCATCCTCACTCTCACTGACCTAAATTTTCATACTCCTAAATAAAATGTTCACAATATATTTTGCCTCAGGCTGTGTTTTCTTGAGACATTGCCAATGTTAGCAATGTGGAAGCTGGAGAGGAGGCCAGATGTGCTTAATGATCATGTGTACGTCACAGGCACAGCATGTGTTCCGTCCAAAATGGCTTTCCTTTTTGTCTTTGACAATGTGTTAAGAAATAATCATTTCTTTTGTGAGACACAGTTTTCTTTATATTCCATAGAGTTTATTAATACTTAACTCCTTAAGCTCCTACCCCCTTTCCTGCTATCTCTTACAAATGCATTCATTAGACACCCGAAAGATAAATCCTCACAGACCTTCCAAAAACAGAGAGAAAATCAAAATAGGGAGAAAGCAATTACATTTTTGTATCTCTATTTCAATCCCACATTTCCACTCCTCTCTTTGATGCCATTCATACTCAAATTCTTTCCTACCCTATTAAAGGTACTCACTTAAACGCATCTCACCTCCTCTGCTACTCCCACTAACATTCAGAAAAATCCTATTAATATATTTAATCAACGTACTTAGTATCTTTCTAATTTTATTTGCTTGATCTCATCCACTTTAATTTTCTAACATAGTCATCATTCCCAACTTTCCCCTTTCTAATCCAAAGAATCTTACATGATTTTATGAAAGTTTTCTGAGTTAGTGGCAGCAACATGGATGCGGTGGGCTTGAAGGAAAATGAGAGAGGAGAAGGCTTCCTAGGCTTTGGGCTTGAAGGGCAATCTGAAGTAGTGAGGTAACCCGTATATTCTGCTACTGAACTGAATTATAAAAATATGCAAGTTTAGGAAGACAGAATATATGGATTGCTTCTGTATCTACACAGTAGGAGAGAAAAAGTTGCTGTCATAAAAGCGGTTAGAAGAAAACAAATTTTGATGAATTCTTAATGGTTGTTTAGGTTGGTTCCAGGTCTTTGCTCTTGTAAACAGTGCTGCAATGAACATTTGTGTGCATGTATCCTTATAGTAGAATGATTTATAATCCTTTGGATATATACCCAGTAATGGGATTGCTGGGTCAAATGGAATTTCTATTTCTAGGTCCTTGAGGAATCGCCACACCGTCTTCCACAATGGTTCAACTAATTTACACTCCCCACCAACAGTGTAAAAGTGTTCCTATTTCTCCACATCCTCTCCAGTATCTGTTGTCTCCAGATTTTTTAATGATCGCCATTCTAACTGGCGTGAGATGGTATCTCAATGTAGTTTTGATTTGCATTTCTCTAGTGACCAGTGATGATGAGCGTTTTTTCATATATTTGTCGGCCTCATGTATGTCTTCTTTTGTAAAGTGTCTGTTAGTGTCCTTTGCCCGCTTTTGAATTGGCTTGTTTGTTTTTTTCTTGTAAATCTATTTTAGTTCTTTGTAGATTCTGGATATCAACCCTTTGTCTGATGGGTAGATTGCAAAAATTTTTTCCCATTCTGTTGGTTGCTGATTCACTCTAATGACTGTTTCTTTTGCTGTGCAGAAGCTGTGGAGTTTGATTAGGTCCCATTTGTCTACTTTGGCTTTTGATGCCAATGCTTTTGGTGTTTTGGTCGTAAAGTCCTTGCCTACGCCTGTGTCCTGAATGGTTTTGCCTAGGTTTTCTTCTAGGTTTTTATGGTGTTAGGTCTTATGTTTAATAGACTGGACAGGGAAAATGTGGCACATATACACCATGGAATACTACGCAGCCATCAAAAACGATGAGTTCATATCCTTTGTAGGGACATGGATGAACCTGGAAACCATCATTCTCAGCAAACTGACACAAGAAAAGAAAGTCAAACACCACATGTTCTCACTCATAGGTGGGTGTTGAGCAATGTGAACACATGGACACAGGGAGGGGAACATCACACACTGGGGTCTGTCGGGGGGGAAATAGGGGAGGGACATGGCGGGGTGGGGAGTTGGGGGAGAGAGAACATGGGGAGAAATACCAGATATAGGTGATGGGGAGGAAGGCAGCACATCATACTGCCATGTGTGTACCTATGCAACAATCTTGCATGTTCTTCACATGTACCCCAAAACCTAAAATGCAATAATAAAAAAAGAAAGAGACAAAAAAAAAAAGAGTAAACATGAAGGGAGACACTGGTTATCTCCTACCATATGGATGTGCTTATTCTTTTATGGTCTGCAAATAGATATTTGGAGGTTTACCTTTACTATGATTTTTTCATCAACAAATATTTTTATTAAGATATTTTCCTACTTCTACAAATACTCGCAAAGACTTATTAATGTTTCAAGCAGAGCACACTGTAATAATTATAAGCTTAATTCCATTATAATAAAAACATCAAAAAAAAAAAAGGTCATAAGTGAGCCAGTTTACTCCCTGAAAATAGCTGAGAACTCCAGACTAATTGGGAGTGACACTTACTTGCAATCTCTTTTTCATAGAACTCCACCAAATGCCCATGAAAAATATGGTAATGTGTGTGTGTATATATATATATATATATACACACACACACACACACACACATATATATATATCACATACATTCAATTGATATATACAGCCTATCTTTTATACATATATACACATAAATATGCATGATCTGCCCACCTCAGCCTCCCAAAGTGCTAGGATTACAGGTTTGAGCCACTGTGCCTAGCCTATTTTATTTATTTTATTTTATTTATTTTTAATAGAGATGGAGTCTCACTCTGCCAGCCAACCTGGAGTGCAGTGTGTGATCTTAACTCATAGCAACCTGGAACTCCCAGGCTCATGTGATCCCCGCTACCCCAGCCTCCCAAGTCGCTGGGTCTACAAATGCCATGCCTGGCTAATTTTCTTTTTTTTTTGAGATGAGATTTCAGTAAGATTTAACTTACTTTTAAAATATAAGATGTTATCTAATGAAAATAATTAAACTTGTCTTTTAAATTAGCCTTTTAACTACCTAAATTAAGGAAGATTAGATTTGATATATTCCATAGATTTGGGGATCTAAAGCATCGATTTATATTCAATTTATAATATATTCATATTTTATATAAGATTAACACATCAATCTATACATTTCCTCATCCAATAAACATGTCATTAAAAATATATTTCCTTCAGTTGTCTACTTCCATTTATATTATATGCATTACATAAGACTATTTAAAGTTGTATACATGTATTACCATCCAAAAATTATGTCATTTTCTAGAGATAAAATTATAAATAAAGACTTTCAAGATTATTAATGATCTAATGTCAAAACCAAACGTGTTTAAACACTGGAAATATACAGAAGATGGTGATAACTTCAGGAATTATTTTACATCACATCCATAAATTTAGTCCTATAAAATGAAGTTCCGAAAGATAGGTTATATATTTAATTTTGTGTGCTTACTGTATAGAGTCACAGAACCTTAGTGGTGCAAAAACTTCTAGACATATATAACCTACATTTTTCTCTGACAATTGAATACCATAAATGCATGGAAGTTAAATTAATTTCCTATGGTCTTACACTAATAGGCAATATCCATATTATAAATCAACTGTCATTATTTCTATCTTTATATCTCTTTCTGCTATACTCTCATTTTCATTTAATATAGAGTAATTCTACCAAGTATAACCCAGGAAATTAAAATAAAACATGTGTGTTTCATAAGCTGAGATGGAAACCAGAAAGAAAAATAATCTGTTGGGCTCTGTTGTTATTTTACATTTGGATCATTGGGAAGTAGAATGTACACTGTTTTTGCTCTCTCTTTTTATAACATGTGTCTTAGAGTGCCTGACTAGTTGTTTGAGAAAGTATCTATGATGAGCAGCTATTCATTTTTATGATATTGTTAAATGTTATTTTCTTGCACTTGAAAACTACAATCAAATTTAGTGTTATTGCAACTACAATTCCACTATAATGTTTAACCAGACATTTTTACTGTATACTCTGAGACTAAACCATAATTTTTATCCTTCATTCTTATGCACAAGTTTTGCTTTCTAGAGAATCTGAAGATTTGAAAGCTCAGGTAGACCCTTGCATGAAACCCAGTGCAATGTCTCAAATAGGTGACTTTTCAAACAATTACAGTGAAAAGGGACAAAAAGCTTCCTAAAGCAATAATTTTCATTTCCAAAAGTAACTCTAATTTTTGGTAAATGTCTCTTTTAGATTAAAGCAAAATGCATTTGGCAAAATTTTTACTCAAATTCCAAACCTCCAACCAATACAATAATTTAATAGCTCTTCCATATTTCAACAATGATATTGAAAGAAAAGTATAGTGAATGAATGTTTTCTGCCAAATCACATCTCCAATAGAACAGCAATTCTTTTAGTTGTTCATTATGTAATATTTCCAGATTGTTCACCTTTTCCTGGCTTATATCAAGTTTGTTAATGTCTTTCCTTAAGCACAGAAAATGCAAGCAAATACTTTTTCGTTAATCCATTTTTTTTAACCATAAAACTAATATTTAGTTAGGATCTAACTTGTCCCTGTCAGTGCAAAAAAAACCCCATAAATTTCTGCACTCATGAAACATGTTCTACTGTGTTGGAATGGGTGAAGATGAGTGATAAAACTATTAATATTAAATTTTGTAGTTTGTTAGAAGGTGATTAGTGTTACAGGGAAGAAAATAATCCAAAAAAGATGGAGGAAGAGTTGTTCTGGAGTGAAAAGAAAATGCTTGCAGTTTTAAAAAGGGTATTTGGGTAATGCTACTGAGAGTCACTTAGAAAAACTTAAAGGAGTTGAAAGAGTGAAACATATGAAAACTTAGAAAATGTCTTTATAATTTCCTATGGTCTTACACTAACTGACAAAAATTTAATTTACATATATTCCTTTTATAGTCCTGTTGTGAAGTTACTGTTTTGTAAAACTACAGTGCTGGGATTTGCATTTATTTCTATTAACATATTTTGGTAGATTGATACCATAACTTTTAATGTGTATATATATAGTTGGTTTAATTTGTCTATATGATCATTAAAAGCATTCACTAACTATAGAAGTGGTGCTGTACTAACTAATTTGATAGAAATCATTTTCATCGTAATGAAGACAATAATTTTGATACTATAAAGGTAAGGATCAACTACAGCACTTTGTAGGGCTATACTTCTAGGAATGAGGCCACATTCTGCTGGATGGCTTTTAAAAATATCTCCTCCACAGTCATCTGCCTCATTAACAACAATTTTTGTCTTAGATGTCTCTCTTTGATTTTATAAACTGACATGACTTCTTGTTCTGCTATAAATGCACACTCTTCTAGTCCTGCAGTAAGCCCATCACACATTTTCACCATGCCAGACAGGCACTATTTCTGAAGTGTTAGCAATGTCATCTTCATGATCACCATTCTCGCAATCATCTTGAATCTGAACGATTTCAGCTGTTTCATCATCAGTCAATGAATGAACATCTGGAGCCTCATTATCAACGTTAAAATCTTGCTTTTTATCTGCTTCTTCCAGCTTACCAATGGACTCTGAAGGTATATTTTTGCATATGTAAGAAGACTAGACATCATTTTAACTCAATTGACATATGAAATCCTTCAAATCACCATCTTGCTCATTATCAGCGCTAATCATAGTCGTAGGCCAGCAGTTGTCCGAGGCACATGCAACTGCCTTTAATTACTTTGCTCCAAATGTTGGTAATGACATATACAGTGTCCTTCATGAAAACTCTTTTTTAAAGCCTCTCACACACTCACAGACACACACCTCTGCTCACTGCTGCTAGCATGGTGTTCAAGAAAGTGCTTTTACATTTACTCTTCATTGATCAAATAATACCCCGGTCACCTAGCTGAATAATGAAGCCACATTTGGGTGTGGGGGGAATGCATTCTGTGAACATTATTTTTGATGAGATACTCAGCTGCAGGATGTGCAGAACAGTCGTCAAGAAATAACAACATCTTGTAGTCATCATGCAGTCCAGCTTCTCTGAGGTAAGCATGAGGCCCTTGTATAAAATATTTGTGAAGTCTATCAGAAAAGGTATCCCTGGTGACACATGTCTTTTCCTTAGCATAATAATCAACTGGTAAGAAATTGGCTCCTCAAAAGAGCAAGAAGACAAGCTTGTGCCTGTCACTGCAAGTTTACACTTAGGTATGCCTGCTGCATGAGCACATGCCAGCACAGTTGTTCTGTCTTGGCATACCTAATTCCTGTAGGATCTGTCTCATCAGCTGTCTCTCTGGGGCCATAACACCAACACAGTGATGTTTCACCAGCATTATAGACTTTTTCTGCTATCTGATTTTCATCAGCGATGACTTGGCAAACTCATCAATGAATTTCTTCACTGTGTCATGATCAGTGCATGCTTTATCACAACAAATCTTTGAAAGTTTAATGCTGTGCCTTTTCGTAAATGTCTGCAACCCGCTTGTTGAATACTCACAGTTCTACTCAATTGTCAGTTCACTGTGATAGACCTTTGCTTGTTTTCTAATCAGCATATAATTAAGTTGTATGGGTTCATGGCAATGCTGGCAGGTCTACTCTTTCAATACACAGTCAAGATGTGTTTACCTTTGTGGGGTGTTTTTAGTTTCTTTATTAAGTCATGTTAATCACTTTCAGCATAGAACTTCAACAGTTTTTTCAGGTCATATCTGGGAGTATCCAACATCATCTTCTGTAAGACACTTCACGTTTATACTGCTGTCCTGTTTCTCCAAAAGTTTGACCTATTGTGCTATAGATAAACTAAAAGGCTTTAACTTTTTCTTATCACTGTTATGCATATGGGTGTCTACAGGACGTTGTGACATTTTCAACAATATCTTTACACTAAAGAATAGAGAATAAGATACATATATATATATATATATATAGTGAGTAATGCATGTAGGTCCTGGCCTCAGGTGGGCCATTTTAAGAAACCAGCCATCAACACTTTTGGCCTACAACTATACCATTTTATTAGTCTTTATGGGTGTGCTTGTGTTCGGGGAAAATGTAGACAGCAAATGAAGGCGGCTAGGAGGGTCTGATTTTCCTTGGGGATGCTGAATAAACTCTGTGTCTAACTATAACCTGTTGTATGAGGTCAGGTGTTGAATTTTCCATTGGTTGCATCATGTTGGTGCTCAAAAAGGTTTGAATTTTGGAGCATTGTGATTTCAGATTTTTGGATTAGTGATGCTCAAACTTTTTCTATCGATGCATTTTATTGGCACATTGGTGTCAAGTTCAGATACATAAATAGAGATGTCCAACCTCTTCCCCTTTCAATGAAATCCATTTTCTTGCTCTTTCTACTCTGCCACTGTTTCTTTTTTTCTTTTTTGTTAGATGGAGTCTCGCTCTGTTGCCCAGACTGGAGTGCAGTGGTGACATCTTGGCTCACTGCAACCTCCGCCTCCCAGGATCAAGCAATTCTCCTGCCTCAGCCTCCCAAGTAGCTAGGATTACAGGCTCCCACCACCATGCCTGGCTAATTTTTTAAATATTTTTAGTAGAGATGGGGTTTCACCACATTGACCAGGCTGGTCTCAAACTCCTGACCTCGTGATCTGTCCCCATCAGCCTCCCAAAGTGTTGGGATTACAGGTGTGAGCCATTGTGCCCAGCTCTGCCACCATTTCTAATTATATGAATCATTACCTTCTTTTTGGTTTGTGCTCTTGCTAACTTCATTCATTTATTAATAAACTCCTTTTTTATTAATTCTTTCACACATTTGGCCACATTATATCACATGTATATGTTTTCAGCATCCTGGAATACTGTTTTACTTGCCAACATTTAATTCCTATAAAGCAGCTGTTGTTTCAATCACTTTATACCAGTTTCTTATATCAATTTAATTAAAAATATTAGAAAATATAAACAAAACAAATTGAGTGCTTCTCCTTTTTGATAACGTGAAGCTTGACACCATTCACCTTCAGAACTAGAACTGTTGTAGGCCCTTGTTCATCTCCTGTCGCAGTGAATTCGCCCTTCATGCAGGTAAAGTTCATCTGCAGATAAACCTGAAGCCCAATATGAAATATGGGGAAGTTTCAAGACTTGCAGCTTCTAGTCTTTTCCCACCCAAATCAACCCCGCCTAACAAATTCAGAAAAATGGTTAACAAATTATAGTTAGGCAATATATTTGCAATATTTATATCTTCTCATCTGTGTACTTTCCATATGTTAAGATGACCCCCAGGCCTTGTGCCCCATTAGTTATGTCTTAGATTGTTATGTAACATAAAAAGGGATTTTGCAGATGGAATTAAGGTTATTAATCAGTTAACATTTAATTTATTTGAATAGGGACTATATGAGTGGGCATAATCTAATTGCATACATCTTTTAAAGGAAGAGTTTTTCTGGCTGCATGTAGTAGAGGCGGTCATAGTTATTCAAAGTACAAGAAAAATTTAATGAAGCACTTCTGGCTTGAGGGTGGAGGGACAATGTGCATGGATTAGTGATCGGCCTCTAGGACTTAGCAATCCTTGGCTGATGGCTGACAAAAGAATGGAGATATCAACAAAAATGAGTTTGAAAATATTCATCTTCAAAGCCTCCAAAGAAGAGGCCAGTCTAGACAGCACTTGCATTGTTTAACCTTAAACAGAGAACCCCTCACAGCCTGCCCAGATTTCCAACCTACCCAACAGTGATATGATAGATAAGTGCTGTTCAATCAGCTATGTTTGTGGCAATGTCTTATGCAGAAATTAATTAATTAATTAATTAAAGGAATCTCCCAGTAGAATAGGCATTCTGGCAAACCTTTTCATCTCTCTGGACTCAGACAAATTTCTCTGTCTCAGGAGACTTTTGTTTTCCAAACTGAACTAGACTCTCCCTGGTCTATGCTCCTTGCATGTTTTTCTGCAGGTCCCAAGTTATTAATATTTCTCATTACATGATGTAATCATCACTTTAGATACAACTCATTCTTCGAGTATATTGTGTCCGAGAGACAAGTCATATATTAAGCATTATTTATAATTATTTAATCAATGCTAAAAGACCACTGATACCAGTAAAAGCAAAACCAAAAAATATCTTTATTTGAATTAGAAACTCTTCCTTAAAAATCTCTCTTCAAATAATTTTATGGTCTCTATATAATCAAGTTATGCAAGCAATGCAATATAAATTATTTAAATAAATACAATAATATTTTTAATCACTTTGTTGCTTTCTAGCCCAAGTTTTAGCATAGATTTAAAAGTAGCACTAAAAATAAACTAGTTTACCTTTGAAACAAAAGTCACGTACTTTTTCTTCAGTCTGAATATGCCTACCTTACTGAGACCATGTCCTAGAACTAGCCACAAACTCTCATGGTAACAACTGAATTCTCATTGGTATATAATACAGACTTGGGAAATGCAATCGCTCTTATCCCTTCAAGCTTGACTAATAAGTAACTTGAATTTATTAGTTTTTAAGAAGGCACTTGGTAAAGCTTTAAGGGAATTAAACTATGAAGATTTAAAAATAAATAGAAGGAGAGCATTCCTAATGAGTCAGAGAAAAGATAGGAAATGTACTATTTTCCTTAATGATGTGGATACTTTCTTGTCCACTTCTTTGCTACATTTGCTCAGGAAAATATCTCTAGATGACCAGCGTTGCACTCAGCAGAAATAAGCTTCAGAGTTATGTTCATGCTTATAGTCTTCAATGCCAAAAAGCTCTATAGTATTTATTTGACTTTTTAATCATACTCCAAAGCAAATGATGTTAAAACACGTAACTACAGAAATTTAACAAGTTAATGTTCAAGGAAGTAAGTGAGAGTAAACAGATGAAATGAGAAAACCGCCATAACATTAATTAACCAACTTTGCATATTTTGGAAGTAAATGCATATTATTATTGATCTTATAGCAGAAATTTGAATAACATACTCTTGCCCCTCTGTAACCAATAATGTCTCAATTATTGCTTCCTAATTTAAAAGAGTCTGTTAATGCATACTAATGTTGAGAAAAGAAAAATTGTGTTGAATAATTCCACAAAATATTTCTACAATAATTTATTATAATTATTGTTAGTATTATTATTGTTTTAAGAGCAACAAGTCAAGAAGCTTGTGGAATTAAACCTTCATACCTAGGAAGGTAAGCTAAACTATTTATGTTTTAAAGTGAGCCATCATGATTCTTGGTTGGACGGGGGAGCTAAGCAATTATATTTTTTTACTTTTCAAGCTGTACCAGTATTAGATTTTTATTTATTTGAAATCCAACGGTTTTATACTCTACAGTCCATTGTGAAGGCTATAGCCTAAACCTCTCAGTGTCAATATTGATTGTTAGTCTCCATGGCGACAGAGTAAATTTTAAAGTGCGTCTAAGATATTCTAGTTTTAAATAGTCATTCTCATAAGTACCCCAGAGCCCTGGAAAACCAGTGATAGATGTACACACCACCGCATTAGTGTATCAATTATACACTATTAATATAAAATAATATATTGAAAGAAGTTCTGAGGACAATTTTGTGTCTTCTGCTTCTTACCTGTTAAGTCAACTTCTGTGTTGCTGTATAAGTGTGTATTCATCATTTTGTGATGGGATGGGAACAAGATAATTTAAAACTTATGCTTAAGATACTTGATAGAAATCGTTTAAATTATGGGTGAGCTAAGATGCCTGCTTGTTTGAAATACAGTCATCAGAATAAATTTCTAGCTTTCTTTGAAGAAACATTTGAAGTTATCGTAGAATTTATAAATTAAGGGTGCAACTAAGAAATTATCTAAAGTAGGAAACTTAAATTATTTCTAATCCTGACTGGAGTAAGAGCCATTTGGGGAATTAGTCACATGCAGGAAAACACTGTGTGACATATTTGGAGAATAAAAGATGATTATTGGTGAAATTAGGTGAGTAGTGATTAAAATCTTTTTTAAAAAATATTTTTTAAAAAACTTTAAACCTAGCACTGTTGCTTGGGCTGGAGTGCAATGGCGACATCTGGGCTCACTGCAACAACCTCCGCCTCCTGGGATCACAGGATTCTCTGGTCTCAGCCTCCCGAGTGGCTGGGATTGTAGGCATACACCACCACACCACGCTAATTTTTTGTATCTTTAGTAGAGATGGGGTTTCACTATGTTGTCCAGAATGGTCTCTAACTCCTGACCTCGTGATCTGCCCTCCTCGGCCTCCCAAAGTGCTGGGATTACAGGTATAAGCCACTGCGCCCCCACAAATCATTTTTAAAATTTGCTATTAGAGTTCACATTTTGCCTTTATCAGACAGGAAAAGTAAGTTTTTTTTTTTCCTTTGAGATATATTGCACTATCTGGTGACTGTAGTAAATAAATAATATAGTAAATAATAATAATATATGTGTAATATATGCTTCATATATGTATAAATAATACTTTTACATATAAATAATAATATATGTGTAATATATGCTTCATATATATTATTTATATGTAAAAAATGATAAGTGTTTGACATGGTGGATTTGTTAATTAGCTTGAGAGCGTCTCTTTGATTCTCACTCTGTCTGCTGAAGCCTGAGGTCCTGCCCCTTACTAACTTGTGGGTATGGCTATACTTTTACCTTTTCTTGGCCACCGTTGGCTCTCTACAGGTGTTCTATATATTTTGTAATTTTAAAAACAAAAGCAACTGTTGCAGAGATAATGTTATATACAGAATTAATCCTACATCATTTTTTTCTGTGTATGTACAGAAAGACTATATTTTCCATCTGCCTTTCCTATCAGATAGGTTTATGACACAAGGTTTTGGCCAAAGGGATGTAAGCAAAAGTGTACTATTTCCAAGATAAATCACAAAATCATCTGAACACTCTCCATGTTCTTATTCCAAAGCAAATTTCCAAGTTGATATATTTAAATTGACACTATTTTAAGCAAGTTGGAAAAAACTGGCACTGATGAATCAAATAATGGAACACATCTACCAAGGAAAGCTACTCCACTTCATATACATCAAGCAGTGACAGGATTTAACCATATCGTCTATTGTATTAACTCTATTAACTCAGTTAATTTTATGGTTTACTCATTACCAAAGAGAGCCTGATTAATAGAGTTTACATTGGCAGAAATCGGGGAAAATTGTTTCAAAAGCAATAAACCAGAATTTAAAGAGTAAAATCATGAATAAACCAGTTTTGTTCATATTGTTGCACTTCAGATATTCTGAATGAAATGTGTCACCTGAACATTTGGGAATAGTATTCAAGTTTAATCAACAGGTTGGGTAAAACCTGGATTCAATGATGATATTCATTATATCAGGTTGAGAAGTAAAACTTAACTTACCTTAGCCCAGAGCAAGGAATCCAAAAGCTTATAGACTAAGGATCCTAGATCTTTCTAATTAGAATAATGTGATCCTTTTAAGCACCTTCTGAGGATACCTGGCAAGAGGACATGTTCTCAACTAAGTAATTCAGAAATACATTATGAGATTTTCTTTGAGAAATTCTGGTGTCCTCTGCAGGCTGGGAATGGCAGCGAGTGATGCCCTCACTGGAATGGGCTCTGTGATTTTCATGGGGATGTGAGAGAACATGGCTGGAAAAAGGCCTAACTATATTAGGCAATTTGACCTAATTGATGTTTATGGCAATCTCCAACAAAAACAGCGGTGGACACATTATTTTACAATGTACATGGAACATTGAAAAAGAAGGTCAATATTATTTCTAGGACATAACGTGAATCTTGACAACTTTAGGAGACAACTGAAATCTAGAATAGTGTATAAACTATTATTAAATTTTTTAAAAACATGCAGAATACTATTTATTTTTTTCTTTATATTTTCATACAATTCTAATCAGATTAAATTGTGATAAATTATGCTATAGCTAATAACTTAATAATAACTCAGCCCTGTGGAATAATTAAATTCCCCCATACTGTAGATATATTTATAGTTTAACTATTTTTCACCTGTTTTAGCCCTCCTATTTAGGCAACATTTTTTTTAAAAAAAAAGCTTTAAATACTTTGCCTTTTTACTCGATTTAATAAATATAAATTTTCAAATAAACATTCTTTCTTGAAACAATATGACATTTTACTTTCTAAGTAAAGTTCTATAAATTCAACGTAAAATGTTTACTTTCTAAGTTAAGTAAAGTATGACATTTTACTTTCTAAATATTAGTTCTAAAAATTCTATGTAAAATGACATAGGGAGCACCCTTTAAGCAACATTTTCACTTACCATGAACATTTATGATCAAAGAGACAGAGTTGGCCAGTAGCTCTCAAAACAAAGATGTGTATAATGAGCACATCCATCTCTTGTCATACTAATGAGGCATCTTTTGCTGGTGAAATAACTGTCTTCTATAATTAACAGCTTAGGGACATTTTAGTGGTTGACAAACAGCTTTAAAACCCTGCAAGTACCTCTTAATCATCATATGTAGCTGCTTTAATGAAAATTTCTGATATTCAATGTTTGTTTATTTCTTCATATACTTTAGTTTCAGAAACAAGATGGAAAACAGAACTGATATGCCCTAGTATTTACTTCATAAATAAAATGCTTATGTCTGTTAGGAAAACCAAAATAATGTAGTGTTTGTTTAGATAACAATTCACATTTTCTTATTACATGTCAGTTATGAAATAGATACCCAAGTGTGTAAATATATAATAGAAAAATACTGGTGTAATGTGTAAAACAGGGAAAAGTATTAATGATAAAATAACAATATTTATTTTAGACTTTTTAGTGTTAAGTACTTACATGTTTTGAGTTTTAACTCATTTGACTATGAAGATGGTAATATATTGTCCACATTCTAAAGTTGTATTATGTATTTTCTTTGAAGATATTGACATACCTTAAACACAAGTTATATAAAATGTGCTGGATCAAAGTAGTCTAGCTACATACAAATGTTATGCAACTCTGAACCAGCAATTGATGTTTGTGTTACCATGTTATATAAATATTTAAAAGATAAAAACATGCCCAGATTTTTTTTCAAGAACTTATTAAAATTGCCTACTTCGAAAGTGTATTATTTTTTATTGTACTTTAAGTTCTGGGGTACATGTGCAGATCTTGCAGGATTGTTGAATAGGTACACACATGCCATGGTGTTTTGCTGTCTCCATCCCCCCCGTCACCTATATCAGGCATTTCTCCCAGTGTTATCCCTCCCCAGCCTCCCCCAAAAGTGTATTTCTAAGCACTTAGAAAGCACAGAGCACCTGAATTGTTAACTTTTCCATGGGAAATTTAAAATGCATAAATAAAAAATAAACAAGTAAATCTCTAAAAACTTAACATTGGTGATATGCAACCTTCAGGAATGAAAAAAGGGACAATTACTGCATGCATTAGATTTTGCTGTGGGTTGAATGTGAGCCTCTTAGATTATCTTTCATTTTCTGATCATCTACTTCTGAACTCATCCATATTAAATGAAAGCATTATTGCACTCTCAATTCTAGATTTTTCCTTCTGATTATCATTAAATTTCTCTAGTTGGAATGATATGCTATGAGATAATAAATAAGCAGAAATGCCTCGATTACTGTATTTTCCATTCACTGGAGCTATTTCACATTTCCCAGCATCTTCAATTTATTCATTGAATTTAACTCTGATGCTTTTTTGTATGCCTCTTTAAATACGCAGGGTAGTTACATTCCTTTAAATTTGTGATCTTTTTTTGATTATACCTTTACAAACCTTTAAGCCTAAACTCTTCATTTCCATATACAAAACAAAGCATCATAATTTTGACACTTCTGGATCCCTTTCTCACCTCTTTCTTCTGCTCCAGAATATTCTAAAGAATCACTAGATGATGGCTCAACCTTAAATAACACTTAATCATTTACATTTCTAGGAAACTGTGTGCATTAGCTCTTTCTTGATCTTTTTGGAAAATAAAGACCTCATGAGATGGTAAAGTCAAAATAATACCTTTAAAATAAGGTAAAAATTAAAGCTTCCGAATCTCATTTAGAAGAATTTTATCCGAATAAAACCACCAAGAACAGAGAGAATAGGAACTTATTCATTTATTCTAGGTTATCTAATTTGTTGGCACATAAATGTTCATATTATTCTCTTATGATCATTTCTATTTCTGTGGCATCATTTGTAATGTCTCATCTTTCATTTCTGATTTTAAGTGTTTGAGTCTCTTCTTCTTTATCTCGTGAAATGTCAAAGTTGTTTACCTTTTCAAAAAAGTTCTTAGTCTTATTGGCTTTTACTATGGTCTGTGTACACTTTATGTAATTTATTTCTGCCCTGATCTTTCTTATTTCCTTCTACTAACTTTGGTCTTAGTTTGCTCTTCTTCATCTAGTTTCTGAAGGTGTAACATTTTGTTATTTGGTTCTTTATTTGATATCTTTTTGTATAATACAAGTCCATTTTCACACTGCTGATAAAGACACACTGAGGTCTGTTGGTGGGGGGGATCTAGGGAGGGACAGTGGGGGGGTGGGGATTTGGGGAGGGATAACATAGGGAGAAATGCCAGATATAGGTGATGGGGAGGAAGGCAGCAAACCACATTGCCATGTATGTACCTATGCAACAATCTTGCATGTTCTTCACATGTACCCCCAAACCTAAAACACAGTAAAAAATATATATATTAAAAAAACAAGACATACTAGAGACTCCACAAGTGACAAAAGAGAAAGATTTAATTGGACTTAAGGTTTCACAAGCTCCAGAGTTTTCTAATCTACAGTATTATGACAAACAGGATCTGAATGGAGTTAAGGTTCTTTCTAGCTGTACTGTTCTATGCATGTGTCCTTCTTAATGTGTCTCTGATCATCAGTTCTTTAATTTTTGACCTAATAAAAATATACTTTACATATTAAGAGTCATGACAAGGCAAAGTGATAACTAGTTGAATATATAAGGTGTACCAGACTTTTATCATCACTCGTAATTTCTAACGAAGGTGCCAAGAGCACAAGTTGCAAAAGAATTTAAAGTTACAAGGAGATGAAAGAAAATTGGAGTAACACACCTAAATTGTATAGCTTTTGTTTTCAGTAATAGAAGGAATTCTTCTTTTTCTCCCTCTTCTTTCTTCTGTTCTTCTTTCTTTCTCCTCCCACTCCTCTTCCTTTTACTTTTCTTCTTCTTCTTCCTCTTCTTCCTTTTCTTCTCCTTCCTTCCTTTCTTTCTTTCTCTTTCTTTCTTTCCTTCTTTCTTTCTTTCTCTCTTTCTTTCTTTTTCTTTCCTTCCTTCCTTTTTTCTTTCTCTTTCTTTCTTTTTCTTTCTTTCTTTTTCCTTCCTTCTTTCCTTCCTTCCTTCTTTCTTTCTGATAGTCAGTGTCTATTCGACACTCATGGTGTACCAGTTCATTACATGTATTTGTTCAATAGTTTATTTACAATTTAATCAATGCATATTAGATATTTGCTATGTTACATTTTTTTTTTTTTATAAAAAGAGAAAAGGACTCAGAAATATGTCCTTCCACAGAAACCACACAGCTAGTCATAAGATGGTCAGTCCCCACTAGAGTGATGACTACTGACAGGGTTATAATAGGTTTCACTGCTTGTAAGGTGTTATAATTTAATAGATAAAAATCATATGCTTTGGAGTCAGATTTCCTTACCACAAAATGTCATATTATTTTTTGATGGTACAGCTATAAAAAATGTGTTGAACTTTCTGTGCCTTGGTGTCCTCATCTGCAAAATGGGGGATAATATGGGCCTTGCTTCATGGGTTGTAATTCTGAGTTGCTATGTACATGTGAACCATTACAATTCCTGAGAGGTAGTAAATGATCAACTGTGGCGATTATTACCAGCACTACTGTGAATGATTAACCTCTTTCAATTTAATATGACCTGCAAATACAAAAATAATTAAGGCAAAGAGAAATATACTCAGTTAAGAATAAAAAATATGAAAGAATACATAATGAAAATACCTTAAAGTATATGCTGAAGGCACTGGAAGTACACTGCTATAATTGACTTACCTTATACACAAGTCAGTATAATACTGTTTGAAATAGATGGTAATATATTAAATGTATAACATATATATTTATCATAGGTATGTATTGTAAAGTATAACTATATATATATATATATATCTGCAATGTCTAGTGTCTATGTCAATATCTATGTCTTTATTTTTCTGTGTCTATTATCTATAACACATCTTCATTATTCATGGATTTATATTTGGAAATTTGCCTATTTGCTAAAAATATTTGTAACAACAAACTCAATACTCTGGCACTTTCATGGTTGTTTCCCGTTATGCTCAGAATGGCAAAACATTCCCAGCTGGGTTGATCAACATACTCTCTGCCTTCTGTTTCAGCTCTTGAACCTATCACAGGAAAATGACCAAAGCACAGGCGCAGTAGGAAGTAGGTGTGCACAGGGTGGTAAAGGGCAAGAAAATCTCGCTGTGGGTCCAGTTAGATCCAGATTTGAATCCCAGCTCTGGCACTCTTTATTGGGAATACTTCTATTAAGTCACTTAACACTTCTGAATCTCATTTTCTCCTTTATTATATAAAGACAATGTCTAAATGCAGGGTTTACGGATCAGGTAAGTTATTCTTTCCAGAGTATTCAAGGTTTTAATAATATAAATGTATGCATTCAACAACAGTGTACTGCATATTGTAATGAATAATGGGTTCCTTTGGAACTTACACTAATGGTGTTAAAGTCATTTTTTAATTGCTACTGAATGTGAACTTTCTAAGTAAATCTTTAAATGCTGTTTCTATGATGAAATTCTGATGTCAAAAAAGTGTTTCTCTGAAATGCCACATTAAATAGATTTCCAAAATCTTTTATTGACTTAGAGCAATATTAAATTGAATGAATTAGTTATCAATTTAGTTATCTAGATGATATCTAAGTCGATTAAAGTAATAAAGACAAAATATGCAAAAGCACTAGACCACAAGACATCATTTTTTATTTGTAAATTTTTGTCTATTAAAATTATATTTACATTTACTACATCCCCAATTAAGACAGCATATTAGATATATGAAATGCTTAAAATATGCTAATAAGGTTATCATGTTTTAATGCTGAAATTGAGAATTTTAAATGATATAGTTTCCTTGCTATAAATTTGAAAGTGTGTTTTTGAACACACATATAAGAGCATATTAAATTCATTATACTGAAGAAACTTAGAAATGACAAACAGAAAAGAATTAATACTTAAAATAAAATAATTACTACTTTGGATGAGGAGAGAATCAATACTTCAAATAAAAAATTTCAGATGACAAAGTCTGCTCTTAATAGCAACCAGTACAAATGTGTATTTATTTATTCTATCCATATTGTAGCGATTTCTTCCCAAGAGAGCCCATTAACAGCCCAGCTTTTCTCTGATGCTTGAATCAATAAAAAAGAGAAAAGAAAACAAGAGAAAAAAATAGAATTCTCACTTTCAGATAAGCTAACTCTCCTAATTATTATCTAATTTTTAAATTATAATTACTATAAAGTATTCTTATTTAGTTAATAATACAGTCAATGCTGTGACCACTTTGTTTTTCAAAGCCTACGTTCATATTTCATTCTCTTTTATCAGGGTTCAAAGTCTCTCAAACTTGGGCTGAAATTCAGAAAAATAAATCATTCAAAACATTCTGTACACCCCCACTATTTTTGGCATTTCCTGAATCACTGGATAGCACAAAGCTCACTCTCTCCCCCAAGAATCCATAATATGAAACTCATGAGTTATAGATGCTAGAAATAATTAGATTAGTTCAGTTGTCTCCACAATTTTAACTGACTTAACATTATTGGAACAGCATCTCATTATCAAGTCCATAAATTAATATTGTTGAGAGTTTACCGTTGTCACAAACTCATGAATCCTTGGATTTATTTTTTAAGTCAAATATTCCCTAAGCATAAAACACGTTAAATGTGACTTTTGCAGTGTCATCTCTTCATACATGTAATGACTTTCCTAGACTTCGTAAGTTTGTGAGAAAATTTGTTGTTTTAACATCAAAAAATAATAGGAAAATAATGGCATTAAGTATAGTAGTGTCACCAATGACACTCTCTATTAAATATGGCAGAAGAATGTGGAAACAGCTGCTGAAAAAGATGTGTTTTTTTTCATGTTTTTACATCTTTTGCACATTCCAATTCATAAATAAATACAAAAATTTGACACAATCTAAGCATCATGACTCTCCTAACCAAAAAGTGAAATTTTCCCTTCAGAGCAAAGCCACTTTCTAAAGAAAAACCTCTAGGAATGGAATACAAATTAGCACAACAACAAAAGCAAAAGCAATGTTAAAAAAAATATATCCCCAAATAAAAGTTGAGGAGGGCAGAAGATAAGGTGGATATAAGAGTAAATGAATTTTCCCCTTTTTAAAATCAACTTTAAAAAACTAAAGCAAAGAGAGTTAGCTCTAGAACCATATTAGAAAAGTTACTATGACCACACACAAATAAGCCTAGTATAATCTATTTCTCATAAAATCAAACCAAACAAAATAAATAAAAATAACAAGAACACTATAAATCAGAATTACAAAAGTGAACAAATGACATTATAGAGGTTAAAAAAAAATGGAAACAAACAACAATAAAAGGTATGAGAAATAAAGACTAAACTAACATGGAAGAAAAGAGAAAATTAACATTACATATAATAACTTTAAAGAAATACAAGTCAAAAGGAGGATAATATTAGCATCAGGGAAAAAAGATGCAAGAAATTAAAAATGAAAGGGAAAGAACAGATGTGGAACATGAGTAAGGAAGAAACAATATATGTAAGATAAAAATTTCTACAGAGTTTTATGCCAGTAGCATGATGTTTTAGAAGAAAGAAATTCCTACAGAAAAAAACCGAATGAATGGCAAAGAACAAATTATATGAATATTGACATTAAAAATTCAGAAAATTAAAACCTCTTATTGAAAGAATCATATGACATAATTGGGGGTAAAGACCAAAACAAATAATATCAGTACATTTCCTTTGCAAATTTTCTGGACAAGAAAGAAAAATAATAAATCCTTATGGCATCTGGATTCAATGATTAATTCACCTAAATAATAGAAAATCAGATTGTCATCAGATTAGAAACAACATATATAAGGACACAATGAAGTAAGATATTGAATGAGACAAAAATGTAGGCCAAGTATGCCATCTGTTACAGAAATTATTTTCATGTGTAAAGGTCAGAAACTTCTATGATCATGCAAAAATAATCTTGTTCTTTGAGTCTCTTTATGAGGAAGTTACTAGAGATTGAATGTCAAATAGCAAAATGAATAAAGAAATGTTAACATTAAAGTGTTTGTGATAATTAAATGTATTTAATAGAATGAAAGCAAAATTATGATTTCAAGGAAAAAATAATAGCACTTAGAGACTGTATCATCTGACAATCTAGATACAGAACAACATGCAGGAAATACTGTGGATGGTAGGTAGACTACCAGATAAATAGAATATGTTTGCTTATTGTTACGTTATTCTCTAAGTTGATTAAAGTTGTGTTTCAAATTTTGAGTTGGGGAAAAAGAGAAAGTAATGTGAAAATGATTTATGAATGAAATTCTCTATTGCTCATTATTGCAAGCCAATAGAAAATAGCAAAATGAAAACATTCATACACAACAGTGCAAGAAAAAGTAACATAGCCAGTAGTTTTGAAACTGCAAGAGGAAAATTTAAAGGCCTTGTTTAAAGAGGAAAGCACTCACTGAAGTTATCCTAGGCTCCCATATATTTTATTGACTGAACTGTATCTCTCTAAAATTTATGTGTTACAGATCTAACCCCAGTACCTCAGAATGTGACTGTATTTGGAGATGGGGCATTTAAAGAGATGATTAAGTTAAAATGAACTTCCTAGGATGGGCCCTAATTCAATCTGACCAGTGTCCTTAGGGAATACTAAGTACCCATTAAACAGAATGAAATCATGAAATATCTAATGTAGATGATGGGACGATGGATGCAGCAAACCACCACCATGGCACGTGTATACCTGTGTAACAAACCTGCACGATCTGCACATGTATCTCAGAACTTAAAATATAATAAATAAAGTTTTAAAAAAGAATTTTAAGGAAAAATGAATTAGAGAAATAAAAAGAAGAAATCATGTCCTTTGTGGCAACTTGGATGAGGCTGGAGGGCCATCATCCTAAGCAAACTCACACAGGAACAGAAAACCAGCTACTACACGTTTTCACTCATAAGTGGGAGTTAAACATTGGGTACACATAGACATAAAGTTGGCAACAATAGACACTAGGGCTACTGGGGGGTGGAGAGACCTTTCTTATTTAAAAGCTATTAAACATTGAATGTATAATTAAGTATCATTAAATATTCAAATACATATACACATTTGAATTGTATTTGATATAATCAATGTTTAAAACATTTTAAAAGTGGTTCATCATGTACCATGATAATAGAATATTTTTGCAAATTTTTATCAACTGCTTAATCACTTGTCATAAGACTTAACAATGTGACTATATGTCTCTGTATTATATAAGGGTGTGAAAGCATCTTCCCTGTTGATTAAGTTTTCTTAATTCATTCTTTTTTTCTTTTTTTTTGTTTACATTTATATATATTTTACTGCATTTTAGGTTTTGGGGTACATGTAAAGAACATGCAAGATTGTTGCAGAGGTACATACATGGCAATGTGGTTTGCTGCCTTCCTCCTCATCACCTATATCTGGCACTTCTCCCTATGTTATCCCTCCCCAACTCCCCACCCCCAGCTGTCCCTCCCCTAGTTCCCCCTGACAGCTTCCAGTGTGTGATGCTCCCCTCCCTGTGTCCATGTGTTCTTATTGTTCAACATGTGCCTATGAGTGAGAACATGCAGTGTTTGATTTTCTGTTCTTGTGTTAGTTTGTTGAGAATGATGGTTTCCAGGTTCATCCATGTCCCTACAAAGGGCAGGAACTCAACATTTTTGATGGCTGCATAGTATTCCATGGTGTATATGTGCCATATTTTCCCTGTCCAGTCTATCACTGATGGGCATTTGGGTTGGTTCCAAGTCTTTGCTATTGTAAACAGTGCTGCAATGAACATTCGTGTGCATGTATTCTTATAATAGAATGATTTATAATTCTTAACACTTTAACTAGACCTGGAACTCAAAATAAAAATAATTTAAAAAAAAACGTTTTGTGTTTCAAAAATGAAAATGAACCTTAGGAGATCTGGGAGAGGTCATATGTAGAATACATTAGGAATCATTGTAGAGAAAACGCTGATTCCTAATACATTCACAGTTATATTCCTAACTCTGATGGAGAAAAGGAGGAGTGTCATAGATCAAAAACACTGTTTCTGAAGAGTTTGAGGGTAGGTCTCCACTGATAATCCATGTGGTAAGAAGGTAAAAAGGTTCTGGAAAAATTATTATTCATATTGTTTCAGAATTATAGCATAATTTGAAGCATATTGTTCTTACAAAGGAAGACTAGAGATTAAATAGATTAATTTAGAGAAATAAAAAAACACATACCCTAAAAATAATTATTATCCGTTTATAATGTATTAACTTATTCATCAAATATTGGATGACTAATATGTGCCAATCATCATTTGCAATGCTTGGAACACACAGGCAAACTAAGAATTAAAATTACCTGTGCTTACAAAGCTTACATTCCGGTAAGGAGGAGAAAAATTATAAATATAATAAATAAGTAATATAGTTGCAAGAGGCTGAGTAGAGAGCTACTTACACTGAGTAGGACAATCCCAGTCATTTGTAATAGGCTGCAACAAACTTACCCTCACCCTCATCAAGCTGGAGACGTGAAATTCATTATAGTGAAGAGCAGAGGGACTTGCCCTTTGCTCTGGGTGGAACCTATTTCTGTCTTCTCAGGCTGATTACTCTAAAACCACTGAAAGCACAGAACAAAATCTGTTGTCAGTGTCTCTGCTCACAGGCATGCAAAAACATGAAAGACTCCTGAAGAATTGTCTCCCAACAGAAATCTAATTAAAATTATTTTAATTTTAGCTCTCAGCAAATGGCTTTTGGAATGCAAATAAGCACATTTTATACTTTTCTCCCAAAGTTTTTATGTTTCATTTGAGCTGATGCATGTCATCATGAACACAGCACTAACACATTTGACCTAAGACTTTCCTTTGATACTTCTTGTGGATAGAACTTGCTGGAATATTATTAAAGGCAAAATAGGTTAGTGGGCATATCACAGAAGAAAAGCCCATTGAAATGAAATATGCATTCTCATTTTCTTAAATAGACTTCAGATAAGTTCAGCAGTGAGATAGATTAAGTGCCTCACTGGCTGAAACATGTCGACATCCATTGAATGACAAGTTGTTGTTCAGGACCAAGCCTCCTATCTTGGAATCACAGCTGCACTCCAAAAAACATTTTTGCTAATTCCCAACAAAACCTGCTTCTTATTGTAGATGTTTGCCTTTATATGTGCTTTTTTCAGCTATAGATACTGGAGAACATATAAGCTGTGACATCACATCATTCTTTCTGATAAAAACATTTCTTTTGAAACATAGATTTTGACATTCCTGATAATCTTTTATGTTGCTTATGAGGCCTTAATAACAAGTTATGACATTCAAAAACTTAATGCCTATTCAGAGGAAAATTCCACTGTAGTTGCCATAGCAAATAGAGGCTTTGGTATTCACGACTGTGCTGTGAATCTGTCATGCTTTTGATTCTTTTTTTTTCCACAATGTTTGTTATTTTTCAAGCATTCTACAGATAAGACACAATTGACTTTCACTGTATGTAGAAGACAATAATAAAGAAAGCATATTAAAATGTCAAATACATAATTCCAAATCAAATAATTAATTGTGCTCTGCCTACACAAGCAAATAACAAAGTAAGAAAAGTGTTCCATTTCAATGGAGAAGAAACAAATCAAGCTATTTATGTCAAAAGCTTATTTGGAATTATATCTAAAAGTAATGTAAAAGTAAACATTCTTCTAAATGTGATTTATCATTGCATCCCAATGACTAGGAAAATGCTTGCTGCTTAGTAGACAATCAATATTTCCTAAAAATAATGAATAACAAAAGATCCAGGGATCCAGGTCTAGGATCCAGGATTTACATAGGGTTGCAAGAATCACAGTTTTATATGATTGAATTAAAATCTTCCTATTCCACATCTGTTTAAATAGCAACAATAAAAGTACAATTTGAACCTGAAAATTACTTGTATTTTTTTTGAATATTTCTCAATAAGGTAATTTAGCATTTGTTAAATTAATAAAGATAACATATACAAATAGATTTGTTCACTATGGTATATATATAACTGATATATCTTCAGATTTAACACATAATAAAATTAATTTTCACTATATGTATTATACATATACATAATTTCAAATTAAAAAGCAGCACTTGTACTCTTCAATTTATGCTGAGGAGACAGATACAGTCTAAGTTAACATGGATTTATTGTGGCCTTTTAACATAATTTATAATTACATAAATTTACTCATACTTTAATAATCATCTATTGTAATTGGTTTTCTAATATTTAAATGTTCTTTTTCAAATCGTGCTTTCATTTTCCCTTAATAATTTAACATATTTCTATTAAAAATCTCAACTATTTTAGGGTCAGATGTGGTGGCTCACTCCTGTTATCCTGGGGATTTGGGAGGCCAAGGCTGGAGGATGACTTGAGGCCAGGAATTCAAGGTAGCAGTGAGGTATGAACATGCCACTGAGGTAAAAAATGTATACATTATTTTAAACAATAGCTAATTTCTGGTAAAAATATATCCTGGAATTTTTCAAAGGGAATCATAAAATAAATGCAATTAAGGGATAAATGTTAGTGCAAAATTAATGGTTTACACCTTTCTCAATGTGTTATTTGGAAAACAAAATATATAGAATATAATACACCATATATATATATGCACACACAGTATATATATATATATATATTTATTTATTTATATATAGGATTCTGGAAACTGAATGCAAAGGGTGTTGCAAGGTCTCACCACTTAGAAAACAAGTTTGGGTTTAACCCTTGCTTTTCAGTAGATATCGTCTCAATTCCTTGTACCTGGCATCCCGAAATTTACATTACAGAAGTGTAAGCACTAATTTAATTCCAGTTTTATTTTGTGATGAAAGAGTATTAGCTTCATGGTTAAGCAGACTAAGTTAAAACAATCTATATATTTAGTTGATATTTATGTTAATGTTCAAGCCATATTCCTATTTTCCTTTTTTTTCCAAGTGAATGATTTGTGCCTTTAATTCCAAGACTTTCTGGGATTTTCAACTGGAAATGCTTTGGTTCATCTGACTTCTCATGTAAGTGCTTGCCTTTGGACTTTTTTTTTCTCTCTCTGTTAAATCCATTTACTTTCATCTGCAAAAATGTTAGAAATCTACGTTGTGATCCTCCCCACCTGTTCTTATTTTTGTTGTTCTTCTTCTCTATTGAGTTTGTACCTTATCCCACCTTTCTATTGCTTTTAGAAGGCTCCCAGAATATATCTTTATGGGTACATATATTCATTTCACGAAGCTTAACTATAATCTACTTATTTTGACATATGAATATATTCAAATTGACCCAACATAGCAAAGAACAACAGTGCGTTGTGTACTTTGAATAACATAAGAAGCTGGTGTTAAAATCTCTGAAAAGTCATTAGTTTTAGGGTGTATCATAGTTTTCCAGTTTTTTCCCCCTCTGCTGCATTCATGAATCCATAAGTATTCTGAAGGTAAGACTTTTCAATTGTGTACCAAACTTCTGCAAAGAGAAAGTTGTGTGAACATCAAATGAGAGATCTGCTGTATCTCTGCATATGGAAAATCATGGTTATTACTAGTCACAGTGTCATGCACAGAAAGCATGTCTGAATCACATCATTAATCTGACAATGATTCAGACATGCTTTGTATAATCATTGTCATTAATCATATGATTCAGACAAAATCAATATAATTTTGACAGATATTTCAGCATTTTCAAATGATTTCTTTGTTTTTAGTATATTTTAGAAGATATTTGTGAACAAAATAAGATTCTACATATCTTTTATGAAGGGATAATTAAAATGAATTTCATACATATAATGAGCCTTATGAATATTATATATATTATTAAAATTTTATTTTAGAATTCAAAAACACTATCCACATTGTTTTTAGCTGATTGTAATTTAAGTTGTAAACCAAAAATAAAACAAAGTAAAAATTATTCAGAGTTGTGTAACCAAACATACAGAAAAATAAGATAGTAATACATTAAACATAAAAAAAGTATCTCTATTATAATAGAGAAATATCCTGAGAACAAGAAAATATGCTTATTCAAGTTATTTATTCCCATATATATTTTTATGCCAGTATCACATTATGATGTTTTAGGAGGAATTACTTATAAACATTGTCTTCTTTTAGTCAGTTCTAGGAATATAGAAAGTTATTCTGCATTAGAGAAAACACATATAGCAATACAATGTTCCTGCAAATTCTGTGTATGTCTCAAAATATTAATAAAGGCAGAACCAGGATAAATAGAGCCAGGAAGAGACTATGCCCACGGGTTGAAAGAAATCAATATAAATCCAGATAAATATCATATGGTCTAGTGAACATTATATTGAACTATCACAGCTACTTCTAAACACACACAGGCACAATCACTGCTTAGACCGGAGCTAGTAGGTAGCTTGCAAATGAAAATAATGGCTCCTGTTTACTATTATTAAATTACTTTTGATATTAAATAGATGTCTTCAAATTATTTTCCAAATTTATGCCTTTGGGTAGACTGCATATTCAGACCAAATAAAGTCAAGGTTTTGTGTACATGGACAAACATTTGACAGAAATAATTAAAAGCATTTTCCCTGGGTTTTTATAGAACTGTATTTATATTTTGGGAAAGTCATGCTTGACTTCCCTTTTTACTTGGTGGATGTAACATAGTTATTAAGTTAAAAAGTAATGAAATTAGAATATTTTTTAAGAAAAGCAGCCCACAGAAGGAGAGGATTCACTATGCTTAAATCCATGATGTAACAAAGCAATTAAATACAGATGCCTAAAGAGCAAACATAAAATACTTGAATGTATATTCTTCTTATACTTGATGTATATTCTTCTTATATAAGAAGTACTTCATGGCCACAACTCTACTAGCTACCTAGCTATTGTTAATAATAGATGACTTAAAAGTCGCTATTTCTTATAATTTATACGTATTTCTAGAAAGAATTGGAATTATGCACTGCTGTATTGCAAGTGGACTACACAGACTGTACTTGGGTTTCTTTTTTTTCTTTTTTCTTTTTCCTTTCTTTTTTTTTTCTTAGACGGAGTCTGGCTCTGTTGCCAGGCTGGAGTGCAGTGGTGTGATATCGGCTCACTGCAACCTCCACCTCCCAGGTTCAAGCGATTCTCCTGCCTCAGCCTCCAGAGACTGAGGCAGGTAAGGACTGACCAGATAAGCCTATTGTGAAAAACAAAAAATAATCTATTTTACCATTCTTTGGAATTTATGAACAATTTTCAGTAACATAATCTCAAGCATGTGGCATTAGAATTCCCCACACATAAGAAATATGGATATTGAAGAGGTTACTTAGCATAGTAAAAGGGATATGATCACATTTAAACTCTGAGTTTGACGAGTGTTTTATACTACTTATATTCAATACAGCAAAAATCCGTATTGATTAGAACGACATAACCCTAGAAAATGGTTTCTGACTGAAGTAGATTACTCCGAGGACCCTACTGAAGTACATAACAATAGTACTAAATAAATAGACATTTTCATGGTAGCAGAGTTCTGATATTTTGCTTATAATAATCTCAAGCAAATAAAGTTGAAAACATATGGCAAATATTAGTGAATTATAATGATAAATATTCTGTTATTATCAGGCATTTTGCCAGGCGTTCACTATCTTCATGTCATTTCATTTTCTCAACATCTCAATGAAGTAGGTATTATAATAATTCCTAATTTATAAATAAAGAAAATGCAACTTAAAGAACATCATTATTTGTTTCTGGTTATAAAACTATGAAGTGTTATATCTCTGGTCTAAACTTGAATTGTCTGATTACAAAACAAATGACCTTAAATACATGTAGAATATACAGACTTTTATATAAATGCCTAAATAGTAAATCACTTAGGTTTCACAGACCTTATGGTTTATGTCACAACTACTCTGCAACTGTATCACGAAGACAGGCATACACAAATACACAAATGAGTCCACGAATTGCAACAAGACTACAATTGCACAAGCAGTTATGGTTGGGGTGCGAGTGAATTGGACCCTGAGGGCCACGGTTTACCAACTCGTGCTAGGCAGCAGCACCATTCTTCATCTGGGTCTAATTCCTATCTGCACATAACAAAATGCTCTTGTATGATCTCTACATAGGAATGTGAAGTGAAAAGTGTTATCTAGTGACATCAAGATATGTAGACAAGCAATGTCAGTAATTTCAGACCAAAAAAAAAAAAAACCCTTTGCAAATTAAAGCAAATAAGCCAACATACAAGCTTATGTTCCAGTCCTGGTTCTGTAATTTTTTGCATGTTACTTAAATTATCTGAGCCTCAAATATGCTGTGTGTTGGAGGTTATTTTACCTACCTTGGCAGAAGGTTCTGAACATTAAATTTACTCTATAAAAGTCATTCTTAATGCTAGGTTCAATAAATATGCAGACTCACCTAACAGATTAGTAAATTATATTATTATATTTGACATTTTTTAATTCACATTTTAACTACCTATACAGTAAGTAATTTTTCATGTTAGGTTTTCCGACGTATTTCAGTAAGTTTATTTTTCTACTTATACTAAAATTTTAAAAACATATTTCATCTGTTACAAACCTGTGATTTTATAAAAATGCATAGAGAATATAAATTATGATTCATATTCAAATCACACGATTGAGAAATCAAATCATGAGAATCCATAACTATATGGCATCATATAAGAATATAATAATACTCAATATAGGTATAATTTCTTTTCATCTGTAAGTGCAATATGAATATATTGTCAATGACTTGAAAAATTCTGAAAAGTTAAAAATCTATGAAGGTTATAACTAAAAATAATATTACATTCTTATAAATTTATTTTCCTAAATATGTATATATATGTGTGTGTATATATGTATGTTTGTGGGCATATGTGGTTGGTTGTAAGATGTGTGGATATGCTTGTTATTTCTATGTTGTCAAGCATATACTATGGGTCACATTTTTTATATCTACAAGAAAATCCTATTTTACGTATTTAGAATACAAATTTCTAAAAGTTTTATTTTTTGTTTTAGCATCGATACAGTTCATAGGATCTCCACACATCTATATGACATGTAAATTAAAGAAAAGATGAAAGACAAGTGATAAAATTTCTTTTCATTAATGATCGAGGCTGCAGAATAATCAAACCCACTGATGACTAAGGAAGATTTTTAAAGCTAAGTGACATAAATAGTTGCTCTGTATGATAACCTTTCTCACTCTGGGTGTCCTAGGGGGGAAAAAAAAAACATGCATATGTTAATCTTAGAAATGAAAAGGCACAGGGTTTCACTGACTTTGGAAATGCTTTGACACAGTTGGGAATGAGATTAATGATTTTATGAAATCAAAGTATGCAGGAGAATCCAGCTGGGATCTGATGCAGCTGATTAACCAGCAAGAACCAAGGACTGGCATTGAGTTGAATTGTGATTGCATGCCTTCACAGCCATAAAAAAACATGAAAGGAATAAATGTGCAACCCCATACTCCAATGATGGTGTAAGAGGTTAAAAAGAAATCATTTATGTATCAAGCTCAGAAAATATTCAACATTTATTTGTAAGACTGCATGGTAACGCGAGTCCACATGCCTGTGCCTGTGTTTGAGTGTCTTCATTTGGTACCATGCAGATAGAAATCAATTTGTTTTCTATGAAAATGATTTCCCTCAATAGACATACATTTTGTCCTAATCTATGACTGTTAAAATATGTAAGGAAAAAATATTACAGAACTATTTATCACCCAGGGAACATATATTGGTAGATTTTTACAGCTTCAATATCATATCACTTTTGATATGACAACATCTGACACACAGAAAAATTTAAAAATACAGAGAAATCATTTAATGAATAGAATGGTCACTACTTGACATGCAATATAATCGTTAATAGAGATTTCTATGCCTTTTTGTGAAGGACGACGTTAAAAGGAAGCTTGTAATCTAACTTTTCCCTTCAACAGGACATCTGGGAAATGAGTGACCCAGTCAAATTATCACTTTTGCATCCTAGTAATAAGACCTTTTGGTAAACATACACATGCTATTTCCTACCAGATTGGAAATGGAGAGTCCTTATCAGCAAAAATGCTTTTAGCATTATGTGTGAATTTTGCAGGCCTAGCTAGTTGAGGAATGTTGATAAACTGTGTAAATAATTATATATAAAAAATGGAGATATTCTGTAACTAAAGTTGTTCTTTCTATGTTAGCCATATATCCTCATGCATTACTCAAAATAAACTTCACATGTTAGCCCTAATATGGGAGAAAGAATACTGTGGGGAGCTCCATTAGATGGTCACAGACCACTCTAAAGAAAGAATAGCTTGGGCCATGTGATTGCCTGTACCCTTTGAATCATTAATAAAATGTGTTACTGAGTACAGTTTATTGTTTCAAATCAGTGTGAGTCTGATTTGATAATTGAACCTTTATTATTACCACAAATTGCCACTATGAGCAAGATTGTCTTTCAGTCTATGAATCCTAATTGCTAAGGCACTTTCAACATGAAAATAGAGGAGATGGAAAATGATGACAAATTATTATCAGTATGGCTCCTTACCCGTCCTCAGTTTGAAGTGGTGGAAAGAGACAAGTCTCACCAAAGTAAGGAAGGAAAATTGGATTTGACCCTAAGAATTGCCTGTGTAGATAGACACAGAGTCTGAAGGAAAGCTAACAACAGATCCTCTTCCCTGTTTTTGTCAGCCCAGGCAAAAGCTTCATCATACCCTACATTTTTATGATTAATGGAAAGAATCCTCCTGCCTCCTTGGCCACCATGGAAGACAATATATTCAATCTCAAAGTAGGTTAGTTAAGATCATTGATTACCTGAGAGCTACAGGAAGCTTAATGATGATTTGTTAGCAAGCACCAATCAGAGTAAGACTTGAATTTCAAATCTGAATCACAAAATTCACATCGATATATGAGAGGATTAAAAAAAAAAGCAAGATCAAAATATTTCTATCCTACAGATCTCTTTAATAGAAGAAAAACTGTAAATTCCATTTTTATCATTATTGACAAGTTCATTGGAAGTGTTGCAGGCAAATGACTTGGAAATGATGCCAGGAACATTAGGTTGAACTACCGTTTGTTTGCAGGGTCTCAGTCCTTTTCCACAGAAGGGATGTGGAAGATGCCCTCCAGCAAGATCAACATCAGATCTAGGAAACCTTCAGAAAGTAAAAAGCCTTCCAGAGAAGTCTGCAAATGTCTTGTGAGCTTTATCATGAAAACCCATGTAACTTGTTTATTAATTTATGCTACCTGGGTAACGGGAGGGTGGTTTGGGGATCTTGTTTAGTTTTTTTTTTTTTTAATGTTGAAATAGTTGATTACCATGAAAATAATTGTGTTTATGAATTAATGACTCATCAACATTCTCCTCTCTTGACTATTGGGTGGAGGGGTAGGATAGGTATTCTCCCTGCTCTTCTCTGTTCCTTCCAGGTCATTTCCCTCTCCCACCTCCTGCTCAGACTTTCTTTCTGAAACTACCAAGCTTTGAATCTCATGCTGTCAAGTTATAGATCAGATTGAATCTCATGTTGTCAGGTTGTATACACCATGATTTAAGCTGCAGTCCATGGACATTTCATTTCTAAAAGATTGTATCTCTTGGCTCAATCACTCTCTTCATTGTGTTCCATATTACTTTCTTCTTAATTCTTCTCAATTTCAATATACCTATAGATGTTTCTTCATGCAATTGGTATTTTTTTCCTTTAGTTTCTTTCCTGTAATAATCCTGTTCTTCTCCAACCTGTAACAACTAATTTCTTCTACAATAAATATCCTAGGTGTTGTCATTACCTCTATATGCACCTGCTCTGTAATACCACCTCATCACCATTACCTTTTATCTTTTCAGCTCACTTTCTTTAGCACTCTGATTTCAAGATATTTCAAACCCATCGGTATAAAGCCTGTCATCTTTAGACTAACTTGTTCATTTGGTAATTTATTTTTCCTCATTGCCAAACTTTTCGCTCTTTTCTTTTTACATATTGGCTTGCAGGAAGGGCCGGGGAGAGCCAAAAAAATTAAAACCCCCCAAACCTGGTTAAATTAAATTCTCTCCTACACTGCATCTGTGACACTTTCAGAAAAATGTGAGAGGAGGAAAACTCACAAGGCCACTAACTGATTCTACTTAAAATTTATTACTATAAACCCCACAAATTCTTTAAAGGTACCAAGCAATCATAATGCAGTTACCTACTCCTTTCTCACTTTAACTTTTCTTGACGTTGTTGTCAAATTTAACTTCTAACAGGTAAGTTACTCAGGCAGGAAAGGCTTTTTTCAAGCCTATCACAATATGAGACATAAATCAAACTCAATGCCTCTGAGGCAAAAAGCATAGTGTTTCTATACTTTTTGTGACCATGAAGGCAAATTAGAGTAAGGATAAAAAGGACTGTTTTTATAAATTAATAGGAAGGAGAGTTTGCAGAACTTTGTGAGTGATTGCATGAGGGAGATGGGTGAAAGGCAGCTGTCAAAATTCACTGCCAAGTTTCCAATGTGGGTGAAGTGGAGAATGACAGTGCCAACTACTGAGAAAGAAAATACTCAATGAAGAAGAGATTTCACTATTTGAGATGACCATATGGGTATCTACTTCCAAACTATAAAAAGTCACCATCTGCATCACTCACATTTAGGAAGTCACATCAGAGGAACTTTTTATTTCTTTAAGTTGAGCATGATATGTTTTCACATTCAGACTTCGACATAAATATTGTCTTATTCTTCTTTCATAGATGGCACAGTTTTCAAAAGCCTCTATTTCTAGTAGTATAAGAACTTTCTCTCATTAAAAAAACAAAACAAAACTCAAGTACATCAAAATATCATGACAAAGACAGTAAATTCTGCTACAATTTCACCAATAAGAAACAGTCACAAATATTTTGTTGCACACACTTCGAGTATGTCTACCTAGATAGATACATGTGTATTTAAGCACACAATTATGCACGTGGAAATATATTATGCAACAAAATGTTGCAGATATCATTCTAGACCATACATTTAAGTGATCTTTTGAAAGTTTCCACATTATTTCTCATTTTGTTTCTGTTATAGATTTTCCTTACCAGATTCAATAGCATAATAGCAACAAAATGAACATGACTCTGCACAACTTTATTCACTTTATTAATTTATCTTCTTAGAATGAATGCCAATGAGGGGAATTACTTGTTGACAGCACACCGATATCCATTTATTGGCATACATTGCTCAATTAATTTCCAAAATGAAACTGTCATATTACACTTCCGATAACATTTTTGATTATTTGTCCTTGTGCATTCACTGTTTTCTCACACTTGATCTCAGTATCTCTAATTATGTTTAAATAGTATGTTTTCCATGTTTTTGTTTATGACTTGCAACCCTTATATAACATTATTACTGTTATTTTTAGTATCTTTCCTGATCTTTTCTGATGGAGGTCTATTTAGGGTGAGATGGTGTACAGTTTTTCTGTCTACTAAAATAGAGACTACTCCAGAAAGTTGTGTATTGTACAATATCAAATTTGTAGGATTTATTATGCTGCATGCATTTTCACATTCATTTAATAATGTCTAAGTACAAAGCTTGTGATTATGAGAGTTCCATCCTAAAATTGATCTCCAGTCCAAATGTGTGTTATCTAAATCAAATACTTTTGACTATTTGACATTTCTTCTGCTGTTTATGTTAATATCTTCAAATGACAATCTCAAACTGCTCTTTATTATTTTTCAGGTAGAAATTATATAACATTCTGGTATGAAAGATGATAATTTTTCTATATCCACCACATTATCCAAATATATTTGCTTTTTTTTTTTTTTAGATGGAGTCTTGCTCTGTCGCCCATGCTAGAGTGCAGTAGAGCTATATATGCTCACTGTAACTTCCACTTCCTGGGTTCAAGCGATTCTCCTGCCTCAGCCTCTGAAGTAGCTAGGACTACAGGCACATACCACCACACCCGGTTAATTTTTGTACTTTTCGTAGGAAGGGGTATCACCATTTTGGCTAGGCTAGTCTCGAACTTCTGGCCTCAAGTGATCCTCCCCCACCCTACCCTCAGTCTCCCAAAGGGCTGGGATTACAGGCATGAACTACCACGCCTAAGCTGGAAACATTTATACATCTTGTGAAAATATAAGATGTTTAAAGACTATGGGTATTCTGTATTATACATCATGATGTGAAAATTTTGCAGAAAATATTTGAGTCTAAATTGTGTTATGGAACCAGTAGTATCAATGCCAGTCTTCATTGCTTTCTGAGATTTAACTACGGTAACTTGTATTTTGTCAGAAATAGAAATGGGGTTTCTGAATTGCCTACTGCGTTTCAGTTACAAGGATAGCATTAGTAAACTTTTATGTGATTCTTTTAGCTCAGGGCTGATTTTTGTTCCGATTTTTTTTTCCTTAAAAAGACAAACCAACCTCATCTACCATTGATTATTAAACAGTCCTGGAAATTGGATATTTCTGTAGACAAGATGTTTCTTAGTTAATTCAATTAAATTTACAAAGTAAAACAGCATTATGTATGAAAATTAAATTGCAGTAAAATCATTTCACCAAATCACAGTTTCAGTCACAAGTTGTCAACCTGCTTTATCCATTTCCTGTATTGTCAAAAGAAAAAACATGATGTGAGATCCCTCTTCCCACACAGATTTTTAATAGGTATATTTTCCAAGATAAAACTAAAGTCCAAAACATTTATTGGACTTAGTGCAAATTTAAATATGTTTTCCACATTTCAAGATATATTTATTTGCAATTGAGGAACATTTTCTTAATCTTCATTTGGAATGACAGGCTTAAAGCAATAACAAGAGTAGGATGCAATCAAATCTTATAAATAACTGTCAGTGGGTACATATCATAAATTAAAATCATATACTCATAGACTGATAACAGCATTTGACAATACCTATCTGTGTAACGAGATATTTTCAAAGATGAAATAATAAAGAATGGAAAAATCTCATTACAGATAAGCATTAAAAGGTGAATATTTGCAATACATTTTAATAATAACCAAGGCTAATGATATGCTCCATTTTAGTTAAATGTTATTCCTTCCAAAAATAATTTCCTTCTTCTTGTTAATAAATTGTATTACAAAACAAAAATGCTATAGTGTGTGTATGTGTGTGTGTGTGTATATATATATATATATATATATATATATATATATATTTGAATGTTATATCCTTGGTTTTGTCTCTTGGCCAAAAATCTTAAAATATACATCATCTAACACTTTACAGAAAATGTTGCTGACTTCTGCAGTAGTTTCTTATTGAAAATATACAAAAGATTTCACTAATTACTGAGAAAAAAGCAGAAAACTCTATAGAAAAAATGTTCAAATACTTAATTAGATACTTTATAAAATAAGGTATCTAAAGATATCTAACTAGCAAATAAAACAGATAAAAATATGCTCAACCAGGTTTGTAATCAGGGAACTGAAAATTAAAATCATGAGGAACACTGTTGCACACATCTCAGATTGGCAAAACTGAAAAAAAAAAAAGCCTCTTGAACTATTGACAAGGATTTGTAGGAAATATAATTATTATGTTCCTCATACACACTCCTGGTAGAACTCATGCTTGTACAAAGACTTCAGAAATTGTTTTTTATCATCTAGTAAATTTAAAGAAGCACTATTTTATTGCACAGTGTTTCTATTCTTTCACAAATATATTGGGAAAATATTTTTACACATGTATCAGGAGATATATAATAAATGTTTATAGCAAGTTGTTTGAAATAGCAAAATAACTAACCAAAACCAATGAAATCAAAGAGTGAAAGAAGTAAATTATTGTATTTTCATACAATAGAATAGTGCAGAAATTAAAATTGAAATATTAGTTGTACATGACAAAAATTAATAGAACATGTGAACACGTATAGACACATAGAATGTTGAGTGGAAAACACAGGATTTCATTTTTTTGAGCTAAAAATCAGGCAGCTTTTAGAGATTTTCTTTAGTTTACATAAGTGTTAAGAGCTCACTGAAATAATTAATACTAAAGAGAAGAAAGCTGATTACATTTAGGGTGGTGGCACAAACGGGAAATTAGCAAAACTAGTTTGGAGCTTGCCCAGGTGAGACCTTAGTTTTATTATTCAAATTAAACATGTATTTTTGTTTTTGTCATATATTTACTTTAAAAAGTACTTATCCAAAATCTATAAGTATGCATCAAGATTTACATTTTATTTCTTGTACTGATATGATAATTGTTGAGAACTTATATTTCTACTCTGAGAATCCCAATTGACTGTTTCACTTAGTATTTTCCTTTGGGTCTGTCACTTTTCTTAGAAAGAAATTATCAGTGCTTCTGCTGGCAATGCAAGTGTGGATATTTTAAACCTGGTTGGCAACATTCTAAGAGCAAGAAGGCGTAGAGGGCTGAAGAATCTCACCAGTAAGTCTACAAATTTTAATTTACTATCTTGTTTTTAGAAGCACCTCATATAAAGCTCAGCTGGTTTTCTCAACCCCAAGCTGTTTGTTTCATCCTCAACAAAGAGTAAATTTAACTTTGTTTTTGCTGAGAAAGAAAACATATTTTATTAGCTTTGAATTAAAGGTAAACAGGCATAGGTCTCTTTGTGTTACCATTTTCATAACCATTTTTTACATTTACTTTAGCTTTTCACATCCCAAAATTAGAGGTGTCTGATGTTTGACATACTTCAGGCATCTGAAGTAGGAAGTAACTTCCTTCTTACAACATCTTTCCTATAGGCTTAAATATTTGTCTTCTTTCCTTCATTTAAGTCCAATATCATCAATTCATTTACTTCTGGGCTTTGAATTTTTGTTCAAAATTTTTCTTTATCTTCTATTCCTCTCTTTCTCCTTCCTTCCTTCCTTCTTTCTTCCTCTTTCTTTCTTTTTCTTTTCTTCTTTCTTTCTTTCCTACCTTTTTTCTTTCTTTCTTTTTACCTTTTTCTTTCTGGGCCCTGTCTCTATTGCATTTCTTTTCTGACATTTTGATATTTCATTACTGACAGATTTATAGAGGAAACATTAATATTTATTATTAACTTTGAATTGATAAAATTTAATAATTATTTTTAAGTCAGTATATTATAAATAATGCTCACTTTAATATGCTATATTCTCACATTTAGACACAGTGAAAAATATCTATTCCCTGACATCTTCACCCTTAGCTACCCCATATTTGTTCTAGATGGGTCCCACTTTTGATGCATCTCCTATGATAGAAAGATAGATGATAAATAGATAGATGATAGATAGATAGATGATAGATGATTGATAGATAGATAGATAGATAGATGACAAGGGCTGTGATTACATGTCAATCATTGAAATGTTTAGCCCTCTCTTTCAAATCCTCTAAAACATGCATGGCTGGGTATGGGTAGACGTATATTTACATCACCTAAACTATTAATAGATGTTCTTTATTTCTTCTTTAGCAATGTAATGATGGCACCCTAATTAGGATTCTCTTCACAGACTGACCTTCTACTTGTTTTTGTTTTTGATTTTTTTGTATTGATGTCATACTGTTCCACCTTACATAATACAATACTGTAGTGATAATAAATATATGCAATTTTGCATTTTAATGCAAAATCCAATAATGATGTAATTTTATGTGTTGGTAATATAAATTTAAAGAAGTTTTGATAGTTAGAGTAAATTTTCTTATAGATGAATATGAACCTTTCATTTTCTCCCAAGATATTTGTTCACTTTTTATACATTACTTCCGTTTTGATAAGCTTACTTCAGGGCCATATATTTCCAGGTGTTGATTGGCAATAGTTCCAGAGAATGCATTAAAGTTTAGATGAATAATAAGCAAATTAGCTAGCCCCATTCTGTACTACATTATCTTTTAAATTACCAGCTACAACCACAAATTACCACAATCACATTAAAAAACACCTGTAATTCTTTAATATTTTTCAAGTTAAGGCACTTTCTGCTTAAGATAATAAATTACTTATTTAAATAGCTTTAGAACAGGGCATCGATACACATTAAAAGATGACAACTAATTATTTTCAATGAAATAATACTGACTTAGAAAGTATAAACAATATTTTAATAAACTAATTTTAAACAAAGTTTAAATGATCAAGTAACAGAACTATTTTCTATCAGTTCTTTAAAGCATACTTGGGAAAAAAAAATCAGAGTTCAGTTTAATTTTTAATTTTTTTACAATATAGTAAATATAGCTGAGCAACTAGTTTTTGGATCAAGAAATAAAATATTACCTTCAACTCAGAGGCCCATTCTAAAGACTTGTTGAGTAAGAAGTTATGAAGGAGTTTAAAAGATGAAAAAGAGCCTGTGTTAATTAAGACCTTTTTCTCCTACTGCTCCAAGCAATGTTTAAATTTGTACAATCAGCACTTTGCACATCTACAGTTCTGTCTTCATACATTTCAGTAGTTATCTAAGTGACAGAAACATACTACATTATTAACTCTAGGTACATAATGTAATCACATGATACCACATAATCATGTAAACTTAGTGTGGGCCAGGCATGGCAGTGCATGGCTGTGATCTCAACACATTGGGAGACCCAGGAGGGAAAATCACATGAGCCCCAGAGTTGAAGACCAGCCTGGGCAACATAGCAACATTCTGTTTCATTTCAGCAAAAATGATCAAAATAAATTATAACAAAATAAATAAACAAAATAAATTATTAACAAGTAAAAACAAACATTTGATAATAAAAATAAACATTAATAACAACAAAATAAATTATTAACAAATAAATGTTGGTGCATGTCTCTAGTTCCCACTACTTGGGAAGTTGAGGCAGAAGGGTCCCTTGATCCCAGGAGGTCGAGGCTGCAGTGAGCAATGAGCCACTGCACTCTAGCCTGGGTGATAGAGTGACACCCTGTCTCTTAATAAAAATATATATACATTTATATATATTTTTGTTTATATATAAAATGTAAATATATATTTTATAAATATATATTTAATACATATTAATATATAATATTTAATATATAATATAATATGTAATTATATAATATATATTAGTATATTTAATATATAAAATATATATTAAAAATATGTATGATTAATATATAAGTATATATTTTATATATATTATATATAAATATATATTTATATATATATTATATATAAATATATATATTATATATATTTATATTTATATATATATATATGGGTTGCTGCTGGTTTCTTCTTCTGTTATCTTCATCCCAGAAGGGTACTCACCAGATGTCAGCCTGAGCTCTCCTTTATGAGGTGACTCTTTGGATATATGGAGGGTGGGGGTCAGGGGAGCTGCTTAGAAGACAGTCTGTCCCTTATAGGAGCTCACGTGCTGAGCTGTGAGCTCCATTGTTGTGTTCAGAGCTGCTGGGCAGGTACGTTTAAGTTTGCTGCGGTGGAACTCATAACTGCCTTTTTCCCCAGGTGCTCTGTCCTGGAAAGGTGAGGCTATTTATAAACTCCTGACATGCTGCTGCCTTTCTCAGAGCTGCCCTGCCCAGCAAGGAGGTAGTCTAGTCACAGTCTGCCAGAAGAGGCGTTGCTGAGCTGCTGTGGGCTCTGCCCAGCTGCTGTGTGAACTTTGTTACAATTTTGTTTATAGAGGTATAGGTAGAACTGCCTCGGTAGTGGTGGACTGCCTTGGTAATGGTGACACCCTACCCCCAACAGAGCTGGACTGTCCCAGGTCCAGCTGCACTTGCTGTGAAACTCTCAATCCAGAGCATTTCAGATTGCTGGTTTTTTTGGGGGTGGGATCCGCTGAGCCAGATCACCTGGCTCCCTGTTCAGCCCCCCTTTTTCAGTTGAATGGGCGGTTCTGTCTCCCAGGCATTCTAGGTGCCAGTTGAAATGGCCGCCCAGATTTGTGTGAATTTTTGTGTGGAGACCCACTGCACTGGCTAAAACAGCCATGCTGGAAACTAGTGTGCTTTTCAGCCTGGGAATCTCCTGGTCTGTGGGCAGTAATAACTCATTTGGAAATGTGGTGATCACTCACCCTCTGCGTTGTTCTTGCTGGGAACTGCACTCCAGAGCTGTTCCTATTCAGCCATCTTGGATCCGCCCTAGCTCTGATTTATTCTTTAACTTTTAGAAGTTCTTATCAATATCCATGTTATTAAATTCTATTTAAATGTCAATAAAAATAATGGAAATGATTCTGAACCTGTCATAATGTGCACTATGCAATTAAAGAACTCTTATTTTGACAATGACTTATTAAAATGGTTTATATAAAGTTTCAACAGATAAAAAAAATACAGTGAGCCAAATAAATTTATCAACAGAATTTTGTCTATGATGACTTAAATATACTAAATTTAAAACCGATAAAATGAGCAATATAGAATATAATCAGAATAAAATAAACAATATTAAGGTGTTGTTTAAGCTAATGAGTTACAGGCTAAAATCTTGCCTTTTCCAACTTAGTTGTAATGGTGGACTCTAGAGGAATAGTCAAATAATTCTTTCTAAAGTTTAAATCCCTGGAGAAAATTATATACCTAGTGCACCTTTAATACTGCTACACACACACACACACACACACACACACACAACATACATGAATTAATTGAATGTAATTATTGGGTCATTAACCTTTTATTTTTTACTTTTTTCCTAGTTATCAAGGATAAAAAACCTTCTGGGATCTGAACTAGCAATATAGCACACCATGTAAAAAAATAAACTCTGTACATTTAGCCCAAACTATTGTTAACTTTCAATTGACTTTTATGTTTTCTTAAGTTCAAAAAATGCTACCATGGTGCTTAGGAGAAGAAAGTCAATGTGGCAATTCTGATCATTTTTTTGTGCTTTTTGACAACTTCCATAAACATTGTGCATATTTCTGAGATTGTACATTAGGCATCCTCAATATAAATGCATTGCCTAAATTCCAAGCTAAGAAAAACACCAAATAAAATTTACAACATAAAATTGCAAAGGAAGCAATTGTAGTTCCAGAACTCAATTTAACTCCTTAATACATAATACTGTTCATTATTACAACACCACAATTATCCAGAGCTACTCTATTAGTTGTGAGAATCCCATACAATGGAAGTGCTTTTGTATATTTTTTAAATATATTTTTTCTTTTGAAATAACAACTTATTTCAGAAAAGTGTTGTCTCCCAGAAAAAAAAAGGATTTAAAATAGAGCAAAAAAAAAAATGAAGCAAAAAATGTAGTATTTTGCTTCACTGTCCCTGTTTTTGAAAGGACAGGCACAGTGAAGCAAAATACTATATTTCTTTGTTCTTTTTTCCCAGATGTACTAAAAATAAATTTGGGAAAAAAGAAATTGAAGTCTTCTTCATGATTGTCTCTCGTTCTTGATATTATCCTAGGTTTCTGATAAGACTAGGTGCTCTAAAGCCTGCAGCATAGCTCAGGCTCAGAGAGGAAAGAAATTTAAAGCATATTATTAGCAGGAAATGATGCAATTTCTTCTTTAGTACATTATTTAATTTGAATTTCATTTCTTAAAAAACCCATAGATACCCTATAGTAAAATATAGACAGTAATAAAAAGTACAAAATAAAGAAAAGCTATACTCTGTGAAGAATTCAAGCACTGTGTTAAGGTACCCAGAGGTTTTATAGAGATGACCAACTATTTTAGGTGCCAACAGAGAATTCACTTGTCAGTCAACACTTGCAGAGTTGTGATTTTTCTTTTTCATCTTAGTAAATTTTTTTATTTCAGTCTACAGCATATTATTTTAGTAATAACAAAAGTATGTGCTATATCAAAAGTGGTTTTGTATTTCTAATTAATGTTTTTCGGGGTTGTGCAGTACACATCTCACAATATGTGCTCTAGTAATTGATTGATGAGGAAGTATCCTACATAAACCAACACAAATTCTGTCTTCATTCACACTTAACCACGTTGTTGTTTTCTTGATCTTTTTCTTTCTCTTCTTCCTCCATTCTTCTGTTCTTTCTTCATTTGTTTCTCCTTTTTCCCTTTTACCCTCTCCCCTTGCTTCCTCCTTTTCTTCCATTTTTGGCATTTTTTCTTTCTTTCCCTAATCCTTTTTCTCAAATCCTGTAGAAAAGAACCATTCCCTACAAAGGCTGAACTTGACAGAGAAGAAAAGATCTTCTGTCTCTTGGGATTTACAAACACAAAGGCCAGCATATCATAAACTGAGAAAGTCTCATTTTCACTTGAGGTGTTTTGAATCTTGTCTCTACACAAAAGAAACAGCAGCATTTTCTGTTTTAGGGCCTAGTTTCTTTGGCTTGTGTAGCAGCAAGTGCAAGAGAAATCTGTTTGGGGGCCATAGGGAATTTTTGGCATCAGACTTAACAACCTTAGCCCAAGTTTGCCCTTAAGGGCTGTTCTTCATAGAAACAAGTTGAAACAACCTCAAAATCATTTTTTCAGTGGAAAGAAACATGTCCTGCAAATGTCTGCTGAGCGTTAACTCATGAATTGAATGGGTAGAAGCCAAGGGTATATTTTTTGTTGTTGCTAATTTTACCTTTTATAATAAAAGGATTTAAGGTATTAGAGATAATTCCAGCTCTGCCCCAAAGTAGTGACAGGATGAGAAAAGTACAGAATATGCTCAAACTACATAATCCACTGCTTGTCCCAAGGTGTGGCTTGAGGGGGCCATCAAAAACTACAGATGGGACAATACAGTTTATTGATCCACAATGTATTTTACACCAGAAATTCCTGAAGCTCAGAGAATATAAGTCACTTGCCATAGGCCAAATAAAAAGAAAATTCTACACTCAGAGCTACAATTCATATATTTCCATTTTTGGTCCAGTACACATTTGTCAATATAATGGCATGCCATTTATTTTATCTATCATCAAAATATTTCCAGTGTCAAAGTAAAAATTACAGCAGACAATGTGAAACAATCCAGGGAGACATTATTTAAGGCTATCACAACAGGGGGAGAGAGGCCAGAACTGAGTCTGAGTTCAGTTCTCTTGAAACAACTGTTAGCAGGTGTTTAAGAACCAGGGTAAAGAGGGACATGGTGTTTGCTAATTGACTTGATAACCTGGAACAAGATGCTCACTGAGATTGGGAGATGGGAAACCACACTTGATTGCATTGTAAAAAATAATGGCTCCCAAGTTTTTCAGAAAGAATCCCTGGATTGTAAAGCTAGAAAGAAGCTTTAAATAAATTACATCTCAGAGGATTAGAGAAAGGATTTAAAATTACAAGTTTTCTAAAGTAAATGCTCTAAGAAAAGGGAGTAGAGTCAGGAAGAAATATGTCTAAAATTTTATTTGGCTGAGGGGTACAGTATGGCTGTCTAGATCCCTGGCCACAGATGAAATTATAAACTTGGCTGTATTAAAAAACTAACTTCAATGGATTGTCTTATATCACTTATCTGAACATTTAATGAAAATCAAGCTCCCTCAAAACAAGTTGTAAGTTTGTTTCTTTATTTTGATAATTGTTCATCTCCTGCATGAGTACAGGTACTGAGGGACTGTGTTAACTTCTCTTCCCAAGTCTAACTTCTCTTCCCAAGTTCACAAGGGCCATGGATTCAAAGGCAAGAACTTCCCAGAGCCATACCTCTATCCATCCCCCAACGCCATCCTGAGCCTAGAGTTCTTTGTCTAACTTTCCCAGCTTGGGAAGGAAGACTGCCCAGGTGAGCTTCCTTTGTTTAGAAAAGCCCACCAAAAGCCTTGGAAGGAGGGGCTTTATTGTGAGCCAGGCAACCAATCAGATATCAAAGTCAAAGATCAATCACTCCAGCGGAAGTTTGAGGGAACTCCTCTCATGGGACAATAACTTGAATGGAGCGGAAGTAACTCCCAGGTTAAAAGTCCCCCTGCCCCTTACCTGTGCTGACTGCATCTCTGGATCCCCCTCCCACGACAATGTGGGAACTCGCTTGCTCTGTCTATTTCTCTTTCTCTCTCTCTGCCTAATAAATCTCTTTTCTGCAAAACTCTTTGGGTCCAATATTTACCTGAAGGAGCCCACCGCACCTCCAGGGCCTCTTTCCCCCATTCCTGGGCAAGGGAGGCCAAGACCCTGGAACACCCAGTTACACTACTAAAAAACTCCTTCCCATGTCCTCTCACTCCAGCAGCTCCATTCTCCCCATCAATGGCCCTACCTGTTTACTGCCATGTTGCTGTTGAGTTTCACGAGGTTGCTGACTTCTCCAAAGATTTGCCTCCTAGGAGCCTCACAGTGTTGTGGAGCCACAGGCTTGCAAAGCAGTCCTGTGTTTTCTTCAGCCTTAAATTTCCTGGAGTTGCACTTTTTCTTGCTATGCCTCACATCGCACAACATTGCCCCTACCCTCATGGATCAGAGATCCCCCAGGAAACAATATCCTCACCATCTGCAGAAAAGCAAAATAGAAAAGTAACTTTATCATGAACACATTCTTAAAGACACCATGGTGTGGGATTTTGAAAAATAAAGGTCGTTTCAGTTGGTTACACTAGAAAACTAGTGTCCTGAGACCGTTATTTAGTCGGAATACATTTTACACCCTGCATTGTGATTACATATATCATCACTGAAAGACGATCATTGGAACTTTAATATTGGAAAACGACTTCATTCCCCGTAATTGTTATAATAGCTACCATTTAGAGATCATTCACTTTAGGGTAAGCCCTATTTCAAGGGATTTGCCTGTATCCTGCAAGGGGTAGTATTTATTAGGAACAAAAGATTTACAGCAATCACTGGAAGTGAGACTTACAGAAGTTAAAGAACAGAATGGTAGGCTGAGAGCCAAATAACCGGTGTGTGATTGTGGTGTTTTTCTCCATGACACAATCCTCAGTTTCTCTTTTCTTGTTTTCCTATTTTTATGAAACCTTTAGAATCTTTACTCTGTTACAGAAAATTAGAACTATGGTATATGAATTGAAATTAATATGACAGATTTTATATATCTGTAGAGAAATATTATAGTTGTTCTTTGCTTTGCTGTGTGTATATTTTTAAATAGACATTTACTTAGGGGAACATCACATGCCAGGGTCTGTCGAGGGTGAGGGGCTAGGGGAGGGATAGCATTAGAAGAGATATCTAATGTAGATGACAGGTTGATGGGTGCAGCAAACCACCATAGCATGTGTATACCTATGTAACAAGCTTGCATGTTCTGCACATGTACCCCAGAACTTAAAGTATTTAAAAATATTGTCTCTGAACTATGGAAACATTGCAAAGATACTGCAAAAAGTCTCCATATATTCCTGTCAGATTCTGCTATTATTAAAGTCTTTCATTAGGATGATATATTTGTTACAATTAATAAACCAATGTATTGATATATTCTTATTATAAGAATTTTAATTTATAATTTTTTCTTAGTTATAAAGTCCATACTTAAATCAGAATTCCATAATTTTCAACTAACGTTCTCCTCTTCTATGCTCCCATTTCAGACTACACATTACAGTTATGTCTGCTTAGGATCCTGTTCTCTGTGAAAGTTTCTCAGGCTTTCCTTGTTTTGATGACCTTGAGAATTTTCAGAGGTACTGGTCACATATTTTGCAGACTTTTCCTCTATTAGGTTTTACATGACTGCTTCCTCATAATTACACTGGGATTTGGATTTTTGTAGGAAGACTTCAGAGGTAAGGTACCATTATCATCATCTCATCATACCAAGAGAAGACAATCGATATGCCTTATCACTGTTAATACTGACCTTGAATACCTGCCTAAGGTGTATTAGGTTTCTCTTTTCAAAGGTTACTTTTTCCCACCTCCCTCTATCCATACTGTACTCTTTGGAAGCAAGCCACTATGTGCAGTCTACAATTAAGGATTGGGGAGTTATGGTCTGCTCACTTGAAGGCAGAACAGCTATGAAGAGTATTTGGCCTCCTGTTAGAGTTTTGTCCATTCTCTCCCATATATTTATTTATTCAATAATTTATATAACTATAATAATATAGACACATTGGTTTTTTTGTCTCTATAGATCTTCCTTTCCTAAAATGTCATATCATTGTACACTTTGGGTTATAATGTGATACTATTTTATTTGTTTTATTGGTCAAATTGTTTCAGCTTTGCCCCTGGGAGCTGTCAGACTTGGCTCCCATGTCCCTCTGACACACCTCCATTGTATGTGTGACGGCTTCTGGTTCTTCCACAGCTTCTGACACTGTACAATGCTTTACACTCATCTTGTATAAATCCTGTCCCAGTCTTAGAATTTGCCATTTTTAAAGTGGCCTTAGTTATTTTATTGTAAAGAGATATTAGAAATTAAGATGTGGGCTATGAGTGTTGGTTGTTATGAAGGTGTTATTTTTTTCTAAGCCCTTTTAGCAGACAGAGCAAGGAAGTATATGTGTTATAGTATCCCATGGATAAACACAAACATATTTCCATCAGAAAATATTCATGTCTCCATTAAGCTAAACATGATCTCTTACTGATGTATCTAATTCTAATCCATTATTACATGAGTCATTCTAACCTGCCCCCTTGCTTACCTGTAAACTCTCACTCCAACAGTAAGAAATCTGGCTTCCAGCATCTGCCACCCATTTATTCAATTCCAGTATGTGTGAAGAGCAGTACCCATCAGAAATGTTAACCCACACCCACTTAAGGAAGCAAATTTATCAACTAGAGTGTTTATGTACAATTTTTCTGTGTTTCTTTCCCTTTAGTTTTACAGACTTTGCCTATTTCTAAAGTTACTTAGGTGAGCATTTTCTCCCAATTCCTTCAGTGATATTGTTTCATACATTTATAATAGAGTCAGATTCTTTTATACCATTCTGCATGTAATAGAGTCAAGGATTCTTCTGACCTCCTTAATGACTTTGTTCATTTGTCTGTATTAGGGATCATGTGTTGTGTTGAAAAGTTGAATTTCTTCACATGTACCCCCAAACCTAAATGCAATAAAAAAAATAAATTAATTAATTAATTAATTAAAAAAATAAAAAAAATAAAAAATAAATAAAAAAAGAAAAGTTGAATAGATTTTGACAAGTTGACAGTGGTGTCATGTATTCACAATTATGGTATAATTTAATAATTTTCCCACCCTAAAAAATTTCTTATGCTTGACCTACTCAAACTCTCTTATATCCCTGAACATCTGATTTTTTTAATTGTCTCTACGGATTTTCCTTTCCTAAAATGTCATATAATTGGAATGATACAGTATGCAGACTTTTCAGACTGGCTTCTTTCACTTAGCAGTGGACATTTAAGATTCAGACTTTTTTTTTATGGCTTGATAACTCAGTTGTTTTATCAGTGAATAATTTTAGAAGAAATCATATTTCTTAGTAAGGCCAATCTTATTTTTTGTTATAGGTTTGTGTAACTTAAAACCTGTGCTTTATGTTTGATAGTACTTGGTGTCTACTCTCTTGAAAATAAAAATCATATGATATGAATATGATCATAACATAAGAAGAAAAACATGCCTATTTCATTGAACTTTTTGAGCCATCTGTTTATGTTCATCTATAAAAGGAAAATATACGTATTTATAAAAAATTATATGTTTAAGTGATTATTAATTTTACATTATCTTTAGAGTTGTGTTAAAGAGATAAACACTACTAATTTTTTTCTTAAAATTTTGAAATCTGTGCTCATACATTTTCTGAAAGTAATTTCCCGTATCAGAGAAACATTGGGAAATTGAGGTACAGAGGTCACTATGTATATTCAGTAGAGGTAGCACCTCCTTACAACTAGCTGTGCAATGTATATTTAAAGAAATGTATCATGTATATACAATACAAGCAGATTTGACCTACATTTTTCTTTTCCAAGGGTGAGCTTTGTAGTGCCTAATATGACTTCAACCAATTGACTGGAATGATATATAATGCAAGACACTGTGACATCTTTTAAAATGACCCAGAACAGTTTAACTGCAATCTGCCACAGTTTTGTAGACTGACAGAAAGAAGAAAAAAATTGCTGTTTAAGGAGACCTGTTGACTTTTATAGCTCAGAATTGACTTCAGTCACAGCAGTTGCTCCATCTTTATAGCCTAAAAAGGGATAGTTCTGTAGGACAAATAGATGAACCAAGAAGAATCACAGCTTCTTGCATTTTAGAGGAGCACTCTGATGCCAACAGAAGATGACAAGTGAACAATGCACATTTATTGTTAAACAAAGTATATAATTTATGAAGTTCTCACATAAAACGTATTTGATAGATACAACAAATTCGTACATACTCTTGACACAGTTGATACAATTTATATTATCAATTAGTAATATTATAGATAAAAAGAGGCAAGAAATTTAATCATCTAACTATACCAAGGACACTTTCCTCTCTCAAAATGTAAATTACATGTTAAATCAAACATTTAAACAAGAAACCCATATTTCAAATATCTCTTACTTAGAATCAGATGGGAAAATGAGCAGGTTAGTGACCACAATCATCAATCGTGTTGCATTGCTTAAATTAGTAAAACTAATACAGTGACACATCCTGTGACGGGATGTTAATTGAAACACTTTGGGAGAAGAACAATAGGTAAGATTGAGCTTCTAGCGAAAAGGTGCCCAGCACTCTGTCGCAACCTTTCTCTGCATCACATCTTCTTTTTACCAGACACTAATTATAGCCTAGGCATGGTACACACTCCACATTTACAATCACCTGCAAAGATATGTTACTTTTATATACATTTAAACATTTACTCCATAGAATGGTGGTTACCAGGGGCTAGGTGGTGGGGGAGAGTGGGTGTTAGGGAGATGTTGTTCAAAGGGTAGACAGTTACAGTTTTTCAAGAATAAAATATGTTATTATGAACTATGGTCACTATGTTGTATGATAGATCTCTTGAACTTATGCCTCCTAACTATAAGTACTCAAGAGATCCATTGCATAACATGGTGACCAGAGTTGAATACAGTATACTGTATTCTTGAAAAATGCTGAAGACTAAAATGATAACGTTGGGGGTACTGCATCTGTTAATAAGCTAGGTGTAGCCATTTCACAATGTGTATATATATATTTCAGAACATCACATTTTACATGATAAAAACATACAATTTTATCTGTCAGTTTAAAAATGTGTACTCCAAATCCACAGTGTGAAGAGAGAAAATAGGGTTCAAAGCCACGTTTGAACAACTGAAATGTCTCTTTAAAAAAAAAAAAAAAAAAACGACATCGCTTCCTTTAACTGTAGTTATTTACGTCTATCATGAAGCAAACAAAATTAAGGGTGGCTTTATTTTTCTTTAAACATTTCCTTTAAGTCTTTCCACCGAATCTAAAATCCAAGAGTTCCTTTCAAAGCTTCCTTTATACATGTTAATTTCTGCTCCAATTTCGATCCTTCAGTTTGAACAATTTTTCAGTGGTCATTTCCACCCTCTTCTCAACTTAAACACATTTACTTATATAGAAAACATATCTTCAAAATAACTTTAATAAATTGGAAAGATAAGAAGTTATTTTATAAATTAAAAAACTGACATTTGTAAAGTTTAAGTGATGTGCTAAAAGGAATTATTTATAGTGTATAGAATAGAACATAGATATTTCTTGAACACAATCTTGTGATATCCACTTTCAAAATTACAACTCTGAGGTTTATCTATATTGTTTCATGAATCAGCAGTTCATTCATGCACAGAGTTAGTAATATTCCTTTGTACCAAATTATTTTCATTTATTTTCCATTTCATTGTTAATTGGTATTCTTTACATGTCATTAATAAACTTTTATGAGCATGTTTTCATAGGTAAATCCTCAGGAGTGACATTGCTGGCCACGGGATACAGATTTATTCAACTTTAATGGGTTTTGCTCAATAATTTTCTGAAATTATAATACTTTACCAGTAGTGTGTATGTGAGATCCAACTATTTTAGGTACCTGATACTTCCTATTTTATGCCTTTTCATTTTAGCTAAAATTGTGCTGTTTTAATATGTATCTGCTGACGACTAATAAATTGAGCAACTTTATTGACTGCTTATACATGATCTTTTGTGAACTGGCCTTTTCCCTACTTTTTCTGAGTTTTCTATTGAATAAATGCTGTATATAAGCTTTTATTCATGATATATATGAACATTTAGTTATATATACTATATATTAGAATTCTTTTATCTACTATGTACTTGCCTTTTCATTATTTTAACAATGCCTTTCAAGTAGATTTTAGTAAACTGACTGCAAAAGTGCCTAGCACCACTTGAACGTCTGTTGTAATCTCATATTTTCTAGAAGTCCAGTTGTTTTTCATTCACAATTTTTACATAATGAGAGTTTTTTAGTAATTAATGTGTTACAATATACTTTGATTTTCAGAAGAATTTGGTCATCAGTTATGTGTCAGCAAGTTGGGTCATAGATTACATTTGTGGTACCAGGATGGGTTTGTGCTGGCATTTTTTCTTTCCACCATAGCAATAATTTGTGCCTGTGTAAACATTAAAACAATAGTCACAACAGTACTTCATAACATGTTAATTAATAATTTACAGTTCTATGTGCTGATTTTTAAAATAATGATATTGTTAGTCATCTCTGCATTTCTTTTTGACATTATTTTTACTAATTTTAATATTTTTGGAAACAGGGCTCACACCGTTGCCTATGCTGTAGTGCAGTGGTGTGATCATAGCTCACTGTAATCTAACTCCTGGCCTCAAGCAATCCTTATCCCTCAGCCTCCTGAGTAGCTAAGACCAGAGGCACACGTCACCACCTATGGCTAAATTTTCTTTATTTTTGTAGAGATGATGTCTTGCTATGTTGCCCAGACTGATCTCAAACCCCAGATCTCAAGCAATCCTCTCACCTTAACCTCCTAAAGTGCTGGAATTACAGGCATGAGCCATTGCACCCAGCCCTTTCATTTCTTTATAGCAATTTCCTAAGATATTTGTTGATGTTGGAATAAAAATGCTATTTTGCCCTTGCCTTGTGATAAAAATATAGGAAATTGAATATACATTTAGCACAGAAAATAAATTACATTTTTGCCATGTTGACTTGAGAATTATCAACAAACAAAACAAAATTCAAAAAAAGGCTCTTGGATGGAAATTAGAGGGTGACCAATTTTTATACATGCAAGGAAATCAAACTCTTGTATTCGGTACTGCCTTAGATGAGATGGGCAGTGAGGGGGGCAGTGTGGGGATGAGTGAATCAGACTTTAGAAGAATAAACATGATCAACCCATTAGCTATGGGTAATAGACATGAGCTGGCACTTGACATGTTGGACTAATGTAGACCTATTTTTAGTTATGTTCCAACATTAAGATTGTGTGATTTGTTGACTAGAGAAATAGTTCTCAATTTGATAGAATATTTTCAGAATCATTATTTATTAAATGATTTTCTGTAAGACAAACCTTGTTTAGCCACTGACTTACATTTATACTGGTAATATATGGTAATAGTATAATTGTCCCCAATATTACAAATCAAGAAATTTTAGTGAAGGGAAATGAGGGTAATAACAGACCCCATAAGATGCTGAACACCATTGTAAATTATATTGTTCTAAGTATTTAAAACTGGACTTCCTATTCTAGTTATTTATATTCCATTTACATTTTCAAGTAGCTTTCTTGTAGCATCTTTTGTGTACTGGTTCAGAAAATATTCTTTCATGCCTGGGAATGTCTTGAGTGCATGCCCAACCCTCCTAAAATTATGCTTCTTTTTTCTTACATGAATTTTACTTATCCAATCTATAAATAGTGTAACTTTAAATCAGTTTATATCAAAATATCAGAATTAAGTAAAATTTAAAGTTGTTCTTTAAAAATTATAACGGTATACATTAAAAATAGAAAGACATTAGTGTTAAAGTAAATAAGCAGGAGAATAATAGCCTGAAGCTGTCTCTATACTTGGAGTTCCTATGTAACAAAACTACAAGCTTAGTACATAAATGACGCAAAACCTCACTAACGGGAGTATTACAATCAGCCAAGTTTCAACCCATCACAGGCAGCCAACTCTTTACACAATGCCAAAATAAGTTAATCATCCAGCCATAGCCAGTCAGCTGATTTCTCTATTCTGTTCCACATCCAGCCTCTAAAAGCTCACTAATCACTAGGCCAGGTGGAGTTCTCTGAACCTCTCCTGGTTTTGAATGCTTCCTGATTCATGAATCATTCTTTGCTCAAATAAACTCTGTTAAATTTAATTTGTCTTAAGTTGTTCTTTTAATATTAAGAAGATGAATAATGTTTTAAAACATTTGGAAAAAAGTAAATCTTAACAATAATTAATTAAAATATCCAATTCTTTCTGAAAAGGTGTTATATGTACTTTGTATCTAATTTTGTAAAGTAGATTGAATGCTTTGCTCACTCATACACACATACAGACACAGATTTTGCAAGTATTTTGGTACATATCATAGCATATTTAATGCTAACAAAAAGAGTGTGAAAGACATTAATTAGGATATATTTTTTAATTGAGGGCATAATATAAATGCATTTTTCAGAATTATACAACATGTGAATGCCAACATGAGCATGGGTGTGTATATTACATAATTGTATCAAAAAGCGATTGCTCACTCCTTTCCTTTCCAACTCCATAGCACTGTCATGACACATGACATTGCAGATGTAATTCTACCACCGTAGGCTGAAGAGCTTATGCATATTAGTAAATATGAAGCCTCCATGGAATATGTAGTGGTATTTTTTTCTAAGAGAGTGAGTGGTCTGTTGCCTTTTAGGTATGCTTTTTAAAACATAAGAAAACTGTATTATAAAGTCTCCATGAGTTACAAACAATGATTTTTAGAAATTAGAAAAAGCAGAGAAAACAGTGACAAAATGAAAAGAAAACCTTCTGTAGCAGAGATGCTTTCTTGTACACCCTGAGGGAATGTATCTTACTTTCTGAGTCCCCATGGCTTTTTTATGTTACTTAGATTGTGCCATGCCTGCACTCCTGTAAGTTATTACTTGTCTTTTTTCATGATTTGATTATAAGGCTTTCAAGAGGAGAAACCAAATATTACGTTTTTAAAGTTTATACAGTGCTTGAAAGAATCCCTTATGTATAATAGTTGCTAAATAAGTATTAATTGAATTGCATTATATTGTAGTTTTAATGCACCAACAACGAATAAAGTTTTTAAATTATTTTTCTTTTTACTTTGCATTTTAGATTGGCAAAACATTTTAGGCAGACTAAAAACATCTTTAATAAAGTAATTTTAATATGCTTCTCTAACCCTAGAGAATCTTTTAATAAAGAGATCAAAGTGTTGGATTTTTATTCAGTGCCCTCAAAGGGACAAGTGTGACCCTGGTGACTAATTGAGAGCAGCATTTTATTGCATTACTGGGAGCTGGACACTAATTACACCAGTTAGAACATCTTCTTAGCATAACCCATTCCAGAGGAAGTCACATATGCAGAGGGCAGAATTTAAAATAACCTTTAAAATAAAAAAGGAGATAAAATGTTTAAGTGGAAATGTATATTAGTATTTAGATACTTAATATATTTTATTCATTAGCATTAAAGCCTTATCAAGCTCACCCTCTGAATTGTTCACTGCTATAGAAACACATCAATGTGTATATTTTCATATATATTACACACAGGTGTTTGAAAAATTGAAAGCTATAATAATTTATTTATACAGTTCCCATAAAAGGAAATGTGCTGCTATTTTGCCCCTGTAACATGTTTATTTCATTGTGAACAATTACAACTGTGACAATCTTGCTTCCATATATATTGCATTTTAAAATAAAATGTGTCCCAGTTTTAGAAGGTCATTTTATTGTGACCATGAAAATTGGAATAGTCTCAAGTTAACAGATCTGAATGAACAGAACATGTCAGTTAAAAATCAGGATACAACCTCAACACAAATGTCACATCTAATGTCTCCTCCTGAGAAAGAAAGCTGTGGTGAGAGTTCTATTCTTTGCTTTCCACATCATTTGTTGATACAGTTAATAAGCCAGTTTACAGGGTATGAGTGTTCTGGGATACAGAGATTTCTCCCATAGCTGACCAACACAGAGAAATGAAAAATGTCCTCTGAAATCTCCCCAACACAAAGTCCCGTAGATCATTTAGAACATCCTCAGAGATTAAGACAAGTTATTTAATGTTCTTCTGGTTTAATAACATTTCATACTTGAGGAGACATTCTGTAAATCAGAGAAAGCCTTTCTAGTGTTTTTGTTTTGAAATTTTTATTTTAAGTAGTGGAAGAATACAACAGAGTAGAGAGAAAGGAAGTCTGAAACTAGTATTTGTTTTCCAAAATCGAATGCTCTAAGGGGAATTGAGAGACATAAACAGAATTTCGAGAACAGCAGCTTGAATTTACTTCCCAGGTGAGAGGGAAAGATAAGATTCCCCAAAGCCCTGATGCTCTGTGGAGGACAGAACAGAGGTGGAAAACAGAAGTAAATTGTAGAGCAATGGTCCAAGAACTCCGATCCTCGATTCTTTTCATCCTTAATTACAGTCTACCTTGAGGGAGATAACAAGACCAGTGACACAAGTGTAGGTTCTAAAACCAGTGACACAAGTGTGAGTTCTGATGGTACCCCAGCAAGACATGAGGGAGCAAAGGATAATAATTCATAATATCGAATCCTTTATATATCCTTAAAGAGAGATCAGGCTTTGGCTTAGAAACAAAGAAACAAAGAATTCAGATTACTCAAGTCTGATCATAAAGTAGTAGGTAGAGCAACTAGAGGGAAGGATTCCAGTTGTCCATGCTGATACCTGTTTTGTGCCTGTATTTGTGCATTACTTATTGAAGGCCAGATTTCCTAGACGATAGTGGACACCTGAGTAATGTATATATAGAACTGTTTTCCCTATTGTGCTTTGGAACCATTCACTCCTTCCAGGACTAAAATTTAGCCCAAGGAAATGTTTGTAGGATAGTCAGTTTATAAGAAACATATTTAGGTTCTGCCTCTGATGTTGAAAAACAAAATAATTGAAATTATATAAGAGAGAATGGGGGAAGAGACATAGTTATTACACGCCTAAATTGTGGACAGAGAGTGCCACTTGCAAGACTCTCGGGATAAAATGATGAGACCAGAGACGTGGCTGCCATCATCAGAGAGCTGGCAATCTGCTGTGGGAGACAAGTACTCAATCATGAACCCTTTCATGTACACGGAAATAAAGGTTTAGTATATTGCTACAAAATGTATCTGAGGGATTATTTTGTATGTCTGTGGATTTTATATTTGAAACCAGAAAAAACCTCTCTGAAAATTTTACATTTTACCAATAGATGAATAATGAATATGACTTATTTCTGTTAAGAGAAGAGTGTTCTAACAAGAAGACACACACACACATACCAAGCCGTGATGTGGGAACTAGTTTCATGCTTACAAGACACTGACGGGAAGAGGAGTGAGGCTGATCAGAGAAGAGAATGTGGTGGGAGGCAGGGACTGGATTCTGCTGGGCTTTGCACTCGCAGGCCATATTGTGATTTTTTTCTTTATTTCTTTTTTTATATATATGGCATCTCTGTCGCCCAGGCTGGTGTGCAGTGGCGCACTCTTGGCTACTGCAACCTCTGTCTCCTTGGTTTAAGTGATTCTCCTGCCTCAGCCTCCCAAGTAGCTGGGATTATAGGTGCCCGCCATGATTCCCAGTTAATTTTTTGTTGTATTTTTAGTAGAGATGAGGTTTCACAATGTTGGCTAGGCTGGTCTCGAACTCCTGACCTCAGGTGGTCCACCTGCCTCAGCTTCCCAAAGTGCTGGGATTACAAGCATGAGCCACTGTACCTGGCGTGAATTGTTTTCATAATCATACAAACGGAGTTGCCACTAAAGTATTTTGAACTGGAGGAGATGGAGTGAGATATATGTTTGAAGAAGATCACTGTGGTTAATATGTATAGAAGAAATTCCGAGAGTGGAAAATGTAGAATCAAAGTGAACCATGGGAACCAGGCAAATGTGACCTGTCTTCAAGTAGGATTATGATAGTGGAACTGAAAGTAAAGAAGACAATAGATTTTGCCAATTGTGGAGAGAGAAGAAGACAATAAACTTGATATGTAGAATTAAAAGAATTTAAACAAAGCAAGAGAAGTTTTCATGGAAGAGACCTAAATTTCTGGTGTGTACAGTGGGGCAATGTTTGAAGCATTCATTGACATATACACTGGCGTCTCTCAAACTTTCATATATGTACTTATTACCTGGGGATAATCTACAATTCTGACTTAGACCAGGGACAAACCTAACCCGTATTGTAAAGAGCACCGTGATTATGCTGAGATGTGAGTACTCAGGACACATTTTGATCAGAAAGGATGTGAAAAGGGAAGGTGAGGTGGGGCCATACTTGGTCCAAGAGCAGATGTAGTTTGGAAGGTGCCAAGACCAAGGTGCCATGGGACAGACAGATAGAAATGGCCCCAAGACTATTGGCTTTATTTTAGTCAATTAATCAATGTGCCTAGAATCAAAGTATTGATACAAGACATGCTAACTGCTGGTTACATTGTTTATTGATGGAATCTATCCTGTCCTCAAGCTTGTGATTGAATTAATTGGGTTATTTATTTTCTTACCTATACATGTAATCCTTCTGTGTACAGTCGAAATTAGTATATTCCTCACGAGGAATGTTGCTGACTTACTAACACAATTAATTATAAGGAAAGAGGTAGAAAGACATCTAACTACTTAGAAGTAAATATGAAATATTAAAACTCATACATTTATCATGTTTGATAGTCTAGTTTATGCATCTAAGCTTATGCATTTTTAGTTGCTTATTTTTGCTGTTAAAATAATGATACATTTTTTATAACTACAGAGATCACATCACATAGACCATTTCATAAGAAGTAGGCATGTACATTACATTATCATTAGCAAATTAACACAGGAACAGAAAACCAAACACCACATATTCTTACTCATAAGTGGGAGGTAAGGATTGGGTATGCATGGGCATAAATATGAAAACAATAGCCACCACAGACTACTAGAGTAAAGAGAGAGGGAGGGGGCAAGAGCTGAAAAACTACCTACTGGTACTATGCTTAGTGCCTAGGTGACGGGATCGTTCGTACCCCAAACCTCAGTATCTTGCAATATACCCATGCAACAAACACTTGTACTCCCTGAATCTAAAATAACAGTTGAAATGGAAAAAAAAAAGGCATCTAGTCCTGGGCCTGACTATTCTGAAGTCAACAAACATTTGTTAAGTGAATAAATAACTGAATTAATTGTAAGAATTACTATTTACTTGGCTCTTAATTTGCCTCTTTCTTTTTGTTTTGTAACCTTTGTATTTGCAGATAAAGTGAAATGGCATTCTTTAAAAACATTTTAACTTAATTACCCATTTTAAAGTCTGAATACCATGGCAAAGTTTTTCTCAGCACCTCAAAGGTGCTGATGGGAGTTTATGAATGATGGGACCCAATAAACACAAAGGAAATCTCCAGACCTGATGTGATCCTTCATGATTTCTGACCCTGTGCTGGAGGTAATTCCTAGTAGTGTGCACTTCAGGAACATGTAACATGAAATCAGAGGGGTGTGGGCCAGGTGCGGTGGCTCACCCCTGTAATCCCAGGCTGAGGTGGGTGGATCACTCGAGGTCAGGAATTGGAAACCAAGCTGGCCAACATGGTGAAACTCCATCTCAATGAAAAATACAAAAATTAGCTGGGCATGGTGGTGCATACCTGTACTCTCAGCTACTCAGGAGGCTGAAGCAGGAAAATCGCTTGCAACCAGAGAAGCTAAGATTGTAGTGAGCTGAGATGGCACCACTGCACTCCAGACTGGGTGACAGAGAGAGACTTCATCTGAAAAAAAAAAGGAAGGAAGGAAGGAAGGAGAAAATCAGGGGATGTGTAGAGTTTACCTGCTTAGCTGCTTCATAGAAGAGTTAATTTATTTATTACTTTTAACATGTAACTTCTAGATAGGAAAAATAACTTTCCTTATTAATTTTGAAATTCTCATTTCAAAAACCCATTGGAATTCTCGTTGTGATAGCATTACAGTCTAAAAGGGGTCATGTGAAATTGAGGTCTAATTCTTCAAAGGAAATTTCTTCTAATGGCCTTTTACTTCCCTGAAGAAAATAGAAAATAAGCATATGTCAGATTTACTATAAATGAGAATTTAAAAAATACAAATATTTATCTTGGCTAATCCAGACTGAAATCATAACATAAATATTTGAATCACCTTAAGTGATTTTTTTTTTTTAGCTATGGAACTTAAATTCACTAATTTCCAAGAAATTTATTGTGACGTATAATCATCTAGTAATTTTTCTCTGAGGGTTTAAACACTTAAACATCTGCTATTATCAAACAGCTTGAAGATAACTGCTTTTTAAATCATCCCAAGGAAGGTTAAAATAGAGTCAAAACAACTAGAACAAATCAACTTTCTGCAAAAGCATCTTGATGATAATATTTCTTATTTTAATTAGTTTTCCTCTCAAATTGTAGGCCATTACAAGTTAAATTATCTTTAATGGGACTTCATAATCTTTAAATTTCAATCATTTTCATCCATAATAATCCACTTAGATTGAAAAAGTTATTTTCTCTGGTTCACTTAATTTTAAAAATACTACATGTATCACTTGCAATATTTTATTTGCTAATCATAACTTGACTTTGATATGTTTGTGGATAATGACACTTGTGCTGCTAGAATTGAAATCGTTTTATATTCCCAATGTAATTTTGAAACATCATAAATATAATTCAATTAAATAGTCTAGAATAAAGGAGATGAAGTCTTTGTTTTTTATAGTTTTTCAACCAATTAAGATCAATCTCTTAGCAGAACTTCTTTCTGCTATCAAGAAAAGAAATTTATCTCAGCTAAAATATTTATTTTTAAAATAAAGAATCAGCTGTCTTCACATTTTTACACAATACAGCACATACAAACATGTTTGAATGGGGGAAAGATGAGAAAATACAAATGAAAAATTGAAAAATTCCATAGATAGCATTGGTAGGTTCATGACTTGTCTGTGGTGAACACCAAATATTGAGAAATCTCTGTGACAGTTTCTAAGGTCTGTACCTTATGCTTGGATTATATGTTCATGTTTCTTCCAAGATGCTGAATCAGTAGTGACTGATGTCTCCTTCCACATGTTCAGTCTCAAAGAACAAGGGAAGGAAAACACAGATACAGAAAATTATATGTAACTCTCAGAAAGAACAAGACTGATATGAACTAGAGGGTGAGTGCAAATTCTGCTTTTCTTTCTTGGCTTTATCATATCCATTTTATTTCAACATATTAGGGTGAGCATCCTTAATAATAAATCAAAGAAACAGTCGCAGACATTCTATAGAATAGGCAGAAGGAATGGAAACCAGGGGGCCAGGCAGTTTCTCCTCCAGTACCCAGGAGATGGCAGACAATGTAGTGAAAATTGATCATGGCTATACAGTAGATTATCTGGGGAGCCCTCTTGTAGATTTCAGTGCCCAACTCATTCTCCAAATCAACTAAATCAGAATCTCTATTTGACATTCTTGTGTTATTGCAGTTGCTATGATCTCCAATACAAAATTGAAAATGTATGATAAAAGTAGGCATTTCTTTTCTTTGTTACTGATTTTAGAGAAAGGAGTTTCACACTGTATCTTTAAGGATAATTTTTTGCTATAAGTTAATTTTGTAAACACAATGTATTAAATAAACATTTACAGTCATGCATTGCATTCTAGAAATGCATGTGTTCTGAGAAATACATTGTTAGGCGCTCCCACCCTTGTGTGAATATCATACAGTAAACTTACACAAACCTAGATGGTACAGCCTACTACACATCTAGGCTATGTGGTGTAGCCTATTCTTTCTAGGCTACAAACCTGTAAAGCATGTTATTGTACTGAATACTGTAAGCCGTTACAATGGTACAAATTTGTGTATTTAAACATATCTAAACATAGAAAAACTACAGTTAAAAACAGTATTATAATCTTATGGGATCACAATCATCTATGTGGTTCATCATTGACTGAAATGTCTTTATGTGCTACACAACAATATTATGAATATTTAATTCTATCAAATATAATTTCTGCATCTATTAAGGATCCAATTTTTTTCTATATTCTATATATGTAGTAAATTTTATGTATTCATTTTTCTATGTCAAGCCAATTTTGTATTTCTGTAACACAAATTAATTATGTTTATCCTTACAATGTATTGATTTACTAGATTAGCTTAGTTTTCCTTAGGATTTTATTTCAATGTCATTTATCAGTTCGCTGGCTTATATTTATAATGTAAAATCTAGTCATATTTTTGTTAAGTAGGGCATGACTTCTTAGAATTAATTAAGAACTATTTCCATTTACTCTATTCTCTGGAAGAATTTTAAGTAACATGAATGTTATGTCTTTCTTAAATGACTGATAGAAATCAGCAGTAAAGCAACCTTGACATGAATATGACTTTTCTGGAACTATTTTAAATTGCAGACATGTTAGGTTTAATAATTTTATGAATATTATTTTTTTATTTCCTCTTTGGAGAGTTGGGTAATTTGTGTTATTCCAGAATATAGCTGTTTCTTCTGAATTTTATATTATTGGCCGAATTATTTCTATTAAACACAAAATTTTTAAAAAATGTGTATTGATTCTGTATTGATGCCCCCTCTTGTCTTGACATTTATCACTTGAGCATTTTGTCTTCTATTCTTGATCAATCTTGCCAAGATAATAACCATTTTATTAATTATAAACAACTAACCTCAAGATTTGCTGGCCCTCTTTTTGTTTTGATTGTCATTTCATTGACTTTTTATTACTGTCACTTTCTTTGAGTTGCTTTTTTTGTTGTTGTTTATGAATGCTAACTTGTGATAGATTCTTAATCAATTTTCAGTCTTTCTTCTTTTGCAATATATTCCTTTAACGCTATTAATTTTCTGCTAGCGTGACTTTAATACTACTATCCTGCTTTTTATTATTATTCAATTCAGAATATTTTCTAATTTGCATTGTAACTTCTTTAATCAGTGCTTTACTTTGAAATGTAAATTAATGCTTAATTTCTGTGTTTTCTGTTTCTGTTTTTTTCCTGCGTTCCCCGTCAATTACATGAATTTTATTTGACTTACATTTTGATTTCTCTAGTGTGCCTTAAGTGTATCTTTTTCATAGCCTTTTTATTACTATTTATCTATATTTCTATATTATATTATATGTGCATAGTATATTATAGTCTACTTATACCACTACTTACCTATTTAAGTGAAATCCGAAAATCCAAAATCCCTTTGCATTCCTTTACTCTCCCCAATTTACAATATAGTTGTTTTATGTTTCCTCTATATACAATTATAACAACAAGTAGAGAGTGACATAACGTTCTTCAACCCTCAAACATACTTTAAAAAACTGTAGGAAAGATAGGTCTTCTGTATTTATCAATGTTTTTTCTTACCGAGTTCTTTCTTCCTATTCTTCCAAGTTTTCTTCTGTAGTTTCCTTTCTGTTTAGAGAGCTTCCTTTAGCCATTCTTTTACAGTAGATTTGCTGGTGATAAATTCTCATGGTTTTCCTTTATCCGAGAATGTCTTGATTTCCTTTTCTCTTGAAGGATATTTTGCTCAATGTGAGATATTGGATTGGCATTTCTATTATTGCAGTATTTTAAAAATATTGTGCTGCTTTCTTCTTCCCTGAGAAAATCTCAGTCATTCACATTTTTCTTTTACTCCTGTAAATGAGATATCATTTTTCAGATTGTTTTCAAACGTCTTTTATTATCTCTTTACATTTCAGAATTTTTAGTATGATTTGTCTTGACATGGTTTGTTTGTATGTATCTTGTTGGAGTTCAATCAGCATCTTGCACCTGTAGAAATATGTATTTTGCCAAATTTTGAATTTTCTTTTCAGCCATTATATCTTCAAGTCACTTTTCAGTCTTGCTTTCTTTCTTCTACCTTTTTGGGTGTTTAGTGATGTAAGGATTAGATCCTTTATTATAGTCCAGCATGCCCTGAGGCTCAGTGCATCTTTTTTAGTCCATTTCCTCTTTGTTGATCATATTAATTTCTTTGTTGTATCTTCCAGTTGTTTGTTGTATCCCATTTATTGTGCTGTTAAACCGGTCCATTTTGCATTTATTTAGGTTGTTGCTCATTGAAGTGTCCCGAGTAGAGGTTACAGTAGACTAAAAGGGCTAGAGCAAAGGCTCCCAAGCTTTTTTACTTCAGGGAATCCTTAGTGTCTGAGTATTTTTTGTTTCATGTTTCTCCTAGGTCCAAATATATACCTCTAGCAATCCCATTTATCTATCAGTTATGTCCTAAAAACTTAAAAATGTATGATATAATAACAATATTCATTTGGAAAAATAATACACAAATTTGAAATAAAAAATACTTTAGAAAATTAATTTATTTTGTCATGAATTATTTATTTTGATTCATCATATATATATTATATATCACTCCTAAATAAACAATATTGCATACTAATTGGATGATGTTGCCTGTGGGCACAGCACTTTTTAAACCTTGGAGTCATTATAAATGTCATCACATTCATTTCCTATTTCACATTGATTTTTGTACAAAGCTTATCTTTTTTCATGGCAGCTACCCAAAAGCTTTACAAACATAAGATGCCATTAAAGCTCTTGAGTGAGATTTAGTGTTTAAGCAAATAATTAACTCCAAGTAGAAATGTGTGTGGTGCATCTGTCAGAAGTTGCTGTTCTTTGCAAAAGTTGAAAGCATCTTGTGACACCATGACAGTCTTGTTGCTATGCCCCAAATTGCTCCAGCTGACAGTTTAGGAACTATGGATCTGGGGAAAAATTATCCCACATTTCAAGTGATCTTCAAAATTATTATTTTCATAATATCAATCACCAAGGCAATAATAACCAGGCATAGAAGACAGAAGATAACATAAAATCTGAGACAAATCACATGCAGTATGAACCACCCATAGGGTGTTCATATATTAAGAATACTAAGTATGATTTTTAAATAAAAAGGCTTAATATGTTCAAAAGCACGATAAAATATAGAAGTATAAAATACACAAATTCTAAAAAAAATAAAATAATTGCTACAAAGATGGAGCATTGTGAAGGTAATATTTGAGCTAGACACTAAGGCATTGCTAAAATTTTGCCTATGAGTAGAGTGTCCAAGAACAGAGCTGGAAACATTTTTAACTTTTTTTAAAATAACAAATTAGCTAAAAATTTAAAAGAATTTAAGACTTCTGTGTCTTGTGTGAGAACTTCTGCTTTTCCTTAAGTCTCTAGCAATAAAGATAATTTTAAAGAATCTTTCTCTTGTTTGTAATAGATAAAATAACTTTTTATTATTTTTCCCTAATGTAGCACTACATAGTTATATTGAATATGCTTTTTTAAGCTTTATTTTCCCCCTTTTGCCTACTTTTTTATATGTCATCCTTTTTGTACTGCTGTAAATAGAAGATGAATTATTTCCCCAGTGTTAAAAAACCAACAAAAATAATCAAAAAATAAACAGATAAGCCCAGGGTGTTGCAAAATACTTCAGAAATAATGGACTATTTGGGAGACAAGCTCCCAAGATGTAATAAAAAAAAAAGTCTATCTTTTTGTTGTTAAATGTTGAATTTCAGAAACTCATTTTGGTTTAATAAGTGGCTCGGGAAAGTATCAATAATTAAGTAATGGCCATATATTATTAGATGATTTCATCAATAATTAAATGTTGATGGCACACTAAAAGGCTGTTTCCCTGGCTAAGCCATGCCTAGTGAAAATGCTGTCTTTGTTAAGGTTGTAATATTAAAAGGGACCACCATAAACATTTTCAATCTTGATTTCTGAAAGGCATTTATAAAATAACTCTTAATATTCCTTTGAATGAAATTCACTTAAGTATTCAAGTGCCTTTGCAGTATACTTGTCTATACCTGTTGACATTTGAAATGATTTTGCTGGAATCATGACTTTCTGCTTCCCAAAATATGTCCATGAATTTCTGCATCTCCAACCTCACACTTACGTGACACTTTTCATTTAATTTTTCCGTTTAACTAAACTAATTTTCAAATTTTAAAATCAGAGTGAGCTTTGAAACAGTTTTAAACCACTTGAAATTATCTTTACATATTTATTCTTTTGTTGCATTTAAATACTCAGAACTGTGGTGATTTCAGGTCCTACACCAGTGAAGAGATTTTCGCATGAAAGTGTCTGAAATATACACTGTGAAATGCATGAATTCAGTAGTATCGTTATGTGTGTATTACATATTTCAATTAAAACATTTCTGAACAGAAACCAAATATATTTGATTGTTTAACTTCCTACAATTTAACTTAGCTTTAAAAACTTGTGGTTTTTACATTTAAAAATCATTACAAAAACAAGGTAAACCTTGAAGAAGGGAGGTGGCTTTGAATTACATGCATTTCATTCAACATTTAATTTATTGTGGATATACTTATTTGTTACAACAAATTTGACCCTTAGTAATGTTTGTTAGATGAACTTCTACATTTTCATTTGTAGTACCCTAATTATTGTTAATTTCTAAATATTCTCTAATTATGTGTTTTTTTCTCTCAATCCCAAATAATTACTTTATAAATTCTTATATGGTCAGGATATTTCTTGTTATTTGTGTTGCTCTTGTTTGCTCTTTATACGTATTAGTTAGCATTAGGACTCACTAATCTTTTAATAATAAAATTGTAGCCTTATTTCTTGTTTCATTAATTTTAATTTTTAATTCATTTTTATTTTGAAAAACAGTTGTGCAAAACAATTGAGAAGATACAGACTATACAGGCTTCTCTTACCTACAAACAGTTCATCACATTCAAGTCCATTTGATTTTGGAGTCACTGCTTGCTCTGTCAATAACCAAAGATATGCTAAATTGATTGTCTCACAAGTATTTTGTTTATGTCTACTTTTGTGTGTTTTTCTAATAAAATATTTTCTCTATCTTGAAGCTACACCACATGGTTAATAAGTGAATACAATAACCATAGCACTATTAGGAATAATTAGATTCTACATTAAACAAGAGAGACCATAAAGCCCTTCTGCCCATGTGTTGATTTTTGACGTAATACTCTTCTTAAATTACTCTACTTTGTGTATTTTGCATCACCCTACTGTATTTTCTTTATTACTGTATCAGTTTCCTTTAGTTATATCTCTTGTACACTTTTTGAGTTGTATTTGTTTTTGTAAATCTATATTTCTATAAAGTCACTCTAGTTTTTAGTTAATTTATGTTTATTTTTTTTAAAGTCATATCATGATTAAATGGTAAAGACATAATTTTTACATCTAAATACAACTTTTTAAGCTCTCTGGTACTAGAGCTGGATTTGTGATTATTACTCAGTGAATAAAGGTTTGTTCTGTTAACTTTATAATATATGATCTATAGCCCCATTAGTTTAGAAAATGTGAAGGTTGATTTACCAAAATCACTTTTTATGCTAATTGTAGTCATAGTGTTTTTTTTTTTTTTTTTTTTATTGCATTTTAGGTTTGGGGGTACATGTGAAGAACATGGAAGATTGTTGCATAGGTACACACATGGCAGTGTGATTTGCTGCCTTCCTCCCCATCACCTATGTCTGGCATTTCTCCCCATGCTATCCCTCCCCAGCTCCCCACCCCCCACTATCCCTCCCCTTAGACTGGACAGGGAAAATGTGGCACATATATACCATGGAATATTATGCAGCCATCAAAAACGATGAGTTCGTGTCCTTTGTAGGGACATGGATGAACCTGAAACCATCATTCTCAGCAAACTGACACAAGAACATAGTTAGTGTTTAATGCAGAACATCAGTGTTTAGTTTGGTTTTCACTTACCAGGTTTTAGTCTTATTTATGCAAAATATCAACTAATTTTTAAGCTTAGAAATTTTTAATATAATTTCAGTTCAATGTTACCTATTCACAGTTAATTCTATGAAAGTGTTTTATTTTGTATATGTTGATTTGTGTTCATACAGAATACATATTCATCTTGTTTCTTTAAAAAAATATTAAACATGTGATGAGATTATTGAAAAAAGAAATACTGACTAAGAAACAGTGCTAAACATCCCCACCTTTCACCATGATCTGCCATGGAGAATGCAGATCAACAATAAATAGTCTCTACCTTCATCATGAATGAAATGTTGAAATAAATATAGTACCAGCAAAGAAGATTGTCTGTTAAAACCAAGCCCATTTGGTGATTAAGTTACATATTATGACTTTTATTATGGTCACAAATACTTGATGCTACTATACAGTTGCTAGCACTTAAATGGGGGAGAATTTCTGGGCAACAAGTTGTTTATTTTCCAACAACTTAAGAAATGGTATATGAAAGAATGGTTAAATTTATCCCTTGCCTGGGGAGATAACTGCAGTCTAATTACAGTAATTGCCAAGGTGGACTGTTAAGAGCTATACTTCATAAAAGGGAGCAGAGGAGGGTAAAGGTCTCTGCATGAAAACAAGCAAAACAAGACATCCTACTCAATACTATGACATAATTTTTTCCTTGAGAAGTGAATAACATTCTGAATTGCTTTTATATTTGAAGCTCCTATTTTATAATAAAAAGTTATGCTCTATAAAATCAGTTATTCCCTACTAAATTATATGCTTCATAAAAAGGGGAACATATCTGTTTTGTTTAATTATTGTATAGCACAATGCCTTATGCATAATGTGTGTCCAATAACTACTTGTCTAATAGTAAACACCACAAAAATGTTTAACCAAATCTTCAGTTAAAACCGTCAAGAAATATGGCAAAAAAAAGGTTCTTGTTTCTTCTGATTAATGCTTGATGGTGGCAGAAAGCCTGAATAAGAAGTTATGTTACAGTGTCAGTTAAGAGAGGGGTGTTTCAATAGATTAACTTAAAGGCAGGGGGAAACCTGGAATCATGTCAGTAGACAGGGTGGAGTGGTTGGGAATTCTGGACCTTCAGACTGGCTGAAGAGTTGGTCGCATGAGCAATGTTGGCCCTGCAGAAAGGTAAGAGAGGTAAAACAGCATCAAGCCAGATGATTCATGGGAGAAGAGAGAAGCAGAAATGGTTAGCCAGTTTTTATATTATCATGATGGTAACAGTAACAATAACATAGCAGTTCACAGTTTGGAATAATATTGTTTCAGGAATTTTCAAACTTCAAGAGTAAATTATTTAACTTAATAACTACATACCTCTGCTCAAGGATATGAGAGTGGACACAAACAAATGGAAAAACATTCCATGCTCATGGATAGGAAGAATCAATATCGTGAAATTTAAGTTCCCTAGAGAGTCTGGATATTATACCTTTGTCAGATGGGTAGATTGCAAAAATTTTCTCCCATTCTGTAGGTTGTCTGTTTACTCTGATGATAGTTTCTTTGGCTGAGCAAAAGCTCTTCAGTTTAATTAGATCCTATTTGTCAATTTTGATTTTTGTTGCAATTGCTTTTGGTGTTTTAGTCATGAAGTCTTTGCCTACGCCTATGTCCTGAGGCTGAATAAATAGCACCACTCATCTACAAACATCTGATCTTTGAAAAACCTGACAAAAGCAAGCACTGGGGAAAGAATTCCCTATTTATTCAGCCTCAGTTCTGTTACATTTTTCTATATATCTGTTTTGGTACTAGTAACTTGCTGTTTTTGGTAACAGTATCATACTGTTTTGGTTACTGTAGCCTTGTAGTATAGTTTGAAGTATGTAGCATGATGCATCCAGCTTTGCTCTTTTGCCTAGGATTGTCTTCGCTATGCAGGCTCTTTTTTGGTTTTATATGAAATTTAAAGTATTTTTTTCCAATTCTGTGAAGAAAGTCAATGGTAACTTGATGAGAATAGCACTGAATCTATAAATTACTTTGGGCAATATTGGCATTTTCACAATATTTATTCTTCCTATCCATAGCATGGAATATTTTTCTATTTGTTTCTGTCTGCTCTTATATCCTTGAGCAGGGGTTTGTAGTTCTCCTTGAAGAGGTAATTCAAATCCCTTGTAAGTTGTGTTCCTAGATATTTTATTCCCTTTGTAGCAATTGTGAATGGGAATTCACTCATGATTTGGTCCTCTGCTTGTCTTATTGGTGTATAGGAATGCTTGTGAATTTTGCACATTAATTTTGGATCCTGAGACTTTGCTAAAGTTGCTTACTAGCTTAAAGAGTTTTTGGGCTGAGACAATGGGGTTTTCTAAATACTCATTCATGTTGTTTGCATTCAGAGACAATTTGACTTCCTCTCTTCCTATTTCATTATGCTCTATTTTTTTCTCCTGCCTGCTTGCTCGGCCCAGAACGTCCAATACTATGTTGAACAGGAGTGGTAAGAGAGGGCATCTTCTTCTTGTGCCAGTTTCCAAAGGGAATGCTTCCAGCTTTTGCCCGTTCAGTATGATATTGGCTGTGGGTTTGTCATAAATAGCTCTCATTATTTTGAGATATACTCCATTAATAGCCAGTTTATTAAGTGTTTTTTAGCATGAAAGGGTGTTGAATTTTATCAAAGGCCTTTTCTGCATCTGTTGAGATAATCATGTGATTTTTGTCATTAGTTCTGTTTATATGATGGATTACATTTATTGATTTGTGTATATTGAACTGAGCTTGCATCCCATGAATGAAGCTGACATTATCATGGTGGGTAAGCTTTTTGATGTGCTGCTGGATTCGGTTTGCCAGTAGTTTATTGAGGATTTTCACATCGATTGTTATAAGGGATATTGGCCTGAAATTTTCTTTTCTTATTGTGTCTCTGCCAGGTTTTGGTGTCAGGATGATGCTGGCCTCATAAAATGAGTTAGGGAGGAGTACTTCTTTTTCTATTGGCTGAAATAGTTTCAGAAGGAATGGTACCAGATCTTGTTTGTACTTCTGGTAGAATTTGGCTGTGAATCTGTCTGCTCCTGGGCTTTTTTCTATTTTGGTTGGTAGGCTATTAATTAATTCCTCAATTTCAGAACTTGTTATTGGTCTGTTTAAGGATTCAATTTCTTTCTGGTTTAGTCATAGGAGTGTGTACATGTCCAGGAATTTGTCCATTTCTTCTAGATTTTCTAGTTTATTTGCACTGAGGTGTTGGTAGTCTCTGATGGTAATTTGTATTTCTGTGGCATCAGTGGTAATATCCCCTTTATAATTTTTCATTGTGTCTATTTGATTCTTCTCTCTTGTCCTCTTTATGAGATTGCCTAGTGGTCTATTTTGTTATTCTTTTCAAAAAAACAGCTCCTGGATTTATGGATTTTTTGAGGGGTTTTTGGTCTCTCTATCTCCTTCAGTTCTGCTCTGATCTTAGTTATTTCTTGTCTTCTACTAGCATTTGAATTTGTTTGAGGTTGTTTTTAAGATTGACAATCAGGTTGATTTGCATGGATGACATGCCATAGAGTTTACCTTAAAAAGAAAACAATTGTTATGAGATAACTGCATTTATTCTGGCTCTGTCTCTTTTCTGGATTGATAATTTATGCATAATTCTCTGGCACACCAGCTGTCCACTCTTATAGGAGATAAGAGCATATTGTTCCTGTATCATACTTGGGTTGATTTCATAGTGTGAAACTGAAAGCATCATATCTGCATGGAATTTTTGCTAATTTTATTGTGAATTTGAAACTTTTAAAAATATGAATCAGAATTTTTCCATTTTAGATAGAAACTAAACATAAGCAATGTAGGTTGCATGATAATCTGGTAAAGATGATACTATATTCAGATTTTTTTTTATTTATCATGATATATAAAAACAACAAAAGAAGATTTTAACAGAATTTGAACAGAATCTAGATAATCTTAAAACTCATAATCTTATATCAATCTATGTGAAATAACTGAAATATAGAAAATATTAGGTGTAGGTTACATATGATTGTATCTACATTAAAATTGGTGGCAAATAAACAATACCTCATAATAATGAGGCTAACAAAAGGAAATTAAAAGAGAAAGCAATTATTCAAGTTTCCAGATTTAGCAAAGTATTTTTTCCTAGTTAACAGTGCAAAGACCTCTCCATGAGTAATCAAGATCTTATTTTTTCTGCCTTATCAAAGTTAAGAACCTTGTTAATGGGAGTCCATCAGGACAGAGAAAAGAAAAGAGCAGGTGTTTGAACTTATATATCTATAAAATTTTAAATTCCTGGTGAGTTTCTCTTTAGTTACGTAAAAAGCCCGATAAAACTAGCCAGCATCATTGGTTACAGAAGAAATAAAATATTTGGTAAAATATTTGCAAATATTTGTTAGGTAAGAACAGAGAGCTAAGTATACATATATATATATATATATGTTATTGTAATATCAACAAAAGTAAAGAAATGAAAGATCAAAGAGGATGATCATCCAAAGGTGCAAATAATATAAAACTCAAAATTCAAACTTTATTTCTTACAACAAAACATCATCTAACTAGAACAAATCCATCTGTACATTTTTTGGAGAAAGAATTGCATAATTGTCTTTGGAATTATTTTATTATTAAATAATTTTTAAGAAGAAATTGAATTCAAAGCATTTTCTTTTATTCTTTTTTTCAAAAAGATGAAATTCATTTTATTTTAAACAACAAAAGAATCCAATCTTATTGCCTGGTGTATTCTTAGCATTTGACATTTGGAGGCATGAATGATTGATAACTCCACCTTACTTAGCAGGAAGATTAATCTTTATGTAGATTCAAGAGTGGGAAGAAAGAAACATTCACATTTCTCACTTTTATGCCAGGACTGCTGTAAATTAAAAGTGTCAAAAAGTAATTTCTCAATTTATATGCATGGAGAAAACTCTATTTTTGTTTAAATGCATTAACATTAAAGTCTCCCATATAAGGTAATGAATATACATTTGAAATATCATAAATTTATAATTTATGTCTATGAAGTTATCTTCTATCCTTTTTATTGGTGATTTGCTGAGTAATTTACAATGCTACTTAAGAACCACTGGACATTAGTTTCAAAAGTGAGTCATGGATTAATGGAAATACTGCTCTTGTATCTAAAAATTTTACATATGAAACTACAATATGCTCACAGTGAATATTAATCATAAACTGAATTTACTATATAGTTGAAGGATTTGTATAAAAATGTTTTTCCATATTCAGACCAATGTGATTATTAAAAATGGTTTACTTTGGTAACTCTTTTGTCAAAATTCCAGTCTGGCTCTAGCTACATGATACCTATAATTTCTTATGTATCTATTTACTTCAATAGATTTAATTTTAAAATTAGTACTAAATTGCCTTATTAAAATCAAATGAACAGAGGATCCATTAAGAGCCAGATAAAACTGTATTCTACTGATATATTGAACAGAAATGTTTAAAAGACTTTAGTAAATGAGAAAGGATATGGTGGGCAAAGAAGGCAAAAGGGATTCTTAATATATGAATGAAATTTCCTGCATTAAGCTCTGGATAGATTCTGGGCAACAATCACTCCTCCCTTTAAGAAGGCCATCCATCTTCTACTACTATGTATCAAAATGAAAACTAATTTCTATTCAAGCTATAAATATTTAAAATGAGTTTCTCAGCAATTCAACCTTTCCCATGGAATGCTGACACCCTGAAATAATAAATAGTTTGAATGTAGAAATATATTTTTATTTTTTATGTGTTCCTAATACTAGAGAAAAACACTTATGAATAAATTTTTGAACCAAAATTACCTAGGTAGGATTCTTGAGATTTACAGAAATGAAGCAAAGACATATGATATTTAGTTTTGTTTGGGAGAGTAATATAGAATTAGAACTACTTTTAAAGCTGAAAATTCTATGAATCCTAAAATCAACAGATCCACTTACAAGGGAAAATAATGGGAAAAAAACAAATGGATCCATAATCTGACTTTTCTGGGGCTATCTTCAATCCATCAGAGGCAAATTACCATTCTGGAAGATTGTAGCAGGTGTAAAATGTTGACATTGACCCAGAAATGTGAAATACATTGGTAGATATATGAGGGTTATTTTTTATTATTTTTTAATCTATCTAAAGTTAAATTACTATTTAAAAGTTTAAAATATATCATGGTGTGTATAAGTATAAACAAACGTATGATGACAATAACATAAAATTAGCAGGATGAAAATCAAAATATACTGTTGCGAGATTCTTATTTTGTGTGTAAATTGCTATGCTATTACTAAAAGATAGATTGTTATAAATTAGAAATGCTTAGTATAAATTTTAAATCAACTACTTAAATACTACTACAACTGCTAATATTGCATCACTAAATAGGCAGTATTAGGAATGAAAAGGAATCATATATAATGCATGATTAATGCAAAAGAATATAGGAAATTAGAAAGATGGGACAAAGAGAAAATAAGAAAAATAATGGCAAGAATATGAATTAAAAATTTACTGTATTAATTACAACATGAACTGTAAATGGCCTAAATTTCCAAAGTGAAATGTATAATCAGATTAGATAACAAAACAAAATCCAGCTATACACTGCACATAAGAAACATGTTTTAATTAGTAAGACACAAATAGTTTAAAAGTAAAATAATGAATTAATTAGCTGAATTTAGTCATTCCACAATGTATATATATCAAAATATATATTGTACACCATAAACACATACAATTTTTAATTGTCAGTTAAAAATATTTAAAAAGGAAAGTAAAAGAATGGGGAAGGTATATCATGATAACACATTCAAAAGAAAGCTGGAGTGACTATATTAATATTAGGAAAACAGTATATTTTGCAACAAAAATATTGCCTTTGATAATAAAAACAGCAAAACAACAACAAAAGCTACTTTGAGAAAACAGTCAGTAATCAAGAGGACATAACAAATCTAATCTTAAAAGCAGCTAGAGACATAACTTCAAAATATTTGAATACAAAACTCTTAGAAATAAAACAAAATTCACAATTTTAATGTAAGATCGCATATCTCTATTTTAATAATTGACAGAATAAATTGAAGATTAGTAAGAATATAGAAGCCTTGAACAAAATGCCCATCTAACTTTACTTAATTGACATTTAGATGAATGTTCCAACCCAAAAAGAAGACACTACACATTCTTTTCAAATCTACATGGAAAGTTTTCCAAAATTGGCTGTATTCTGAGCCTTAAAAAAAAAGTCTTCATAAATTTTTAATGATTCATGTCATTCGAATTATTTTCCTTGAAAATTTGAAAATAAGTGAGAAGTCAATGACAGATATACATCTGAAAATTCACAATACATATTTGAAAACTAAATAACCTATTTTAAATAATGCAACCATGGGTCACAAGAGAAACCAAAAGGGAAAAGATAAAGTTAAACATAACATATTAACATTCATAACCTTCCAGAAAATCATAATGGAAGATATATTTTTCAATTTATTCTATGAAGTCAGAATCATATTGACATTAAAACTAGACAAGGACATTATAAGAAAACTACAGAACAACAACCCTAATAAATGTCAGTATAAAGATGGTATTCAAATAAATAAAAACCTAATCAAATATATCAATATCTACAAATATCACATGATACAGTAGGTTTTATTACAGGAATGAAAGGAATGAAATGTTGACTTACACTTCAAAGTTCGATCAATATAATTCACAATTTTAACAAACTAATAAAGGCAATCCATATAATCCTTTCAACACAGGCATGAAAGTTAAGTGACACAGTCTCAGATCTACTGCTGACACAAGTTCTTACAAACTAGGAATTTTTTAAAAAATTGCTCAACCTGACAAAGAACAACTATGAAAAACCTAGATATAACATTATAATAATAGTAAAAGACTGAGTGCCTTTTTCCTGAGGTCAGGAATAATACATGATATCTTCTTTTTAATCCTCTATCACTGCGTTGGAAATTCTAATAAGTGAGATTGGACATGGAAAATAAATAAATACATCCAGATTGAAAAGGAAGAAGAAATAACCTTTATCTGCAAGTGAAATAAATGTTTATGTAGAAAATCTGAAAGAATATTTTAAAAATTTTTTAAATGAATTAGTGAATCTAGCAAAGTTGTAAGATTAACGAAAATCAGTCATAAAAATTAGTTTTATTTATGTGTACTAGCAATGGTCAGATATTGAAATTTTAAAATGTTTTTACAGTAGCATAAAAAATGAAATTCTTCAGAATGGATCCAGTAATGGAGTCATTGTTGTCATAGTTGCAAAGTTGTCAAAGACATGCATTGAAAACTATAAAACATCTACAGTAGTTAATGACAAGTAATGGAGTAAAAAAATTGAGTGTTTATGGTTAAAATGTTTAACATTGTTAGATATTGTATTAGTCTGACCGGGCTGCAATAAAAAGATACTACAGCCTAAATGGTTTAAACAAGAGATGTTTATTTTCTCACAGTTCTGGAGGCTTGAATTACAAAATCAAGATGGCTGAACAGTTGGTTCCAGTAATGCCTCTCTCCCTGGATTGAGATGTCCACCTTCTTGCTGTATCCTCACATGGTAGGGAGTTTCTGTTTCAGAAGATGAAAAGGTTCTGGAAATGGATGGTGGTGATAGTTGCATCACAATGTAAATGCACTTAGCTCTGCTGAACTATGTGTGTGTGTGTAGACAGATCTTCAGAATTTTAAAAAAGAGACCTCTGGTGCCTCTTTCTTTTCATATTGGGGACATTGATTCTATCACATTACAGCTCCATTTTTATGATATCATTTAGTATTAGTTACTTCCTCAAAGGTCCTATCTCCAGTTCAATCAGTGACGGTTAGGGCTTTAATATAAGAACATCGGAGGGGTAAAATTTATCCTATTACATATGTCAATTCTCCCCCCAAATTTATCTGTCGATTAAATGTATTCCTAATCAAAATTCTGGAAGATGCTTTTGGAAAAAAAATGACAGACTGATTCTAAAGTTCATATGGAAATACAAAGTACTTAGACTAGCCAAAAAAACTTTGAATACGAAGAATACATTTGAAGAGCTAACACTATCTGATTTTAAAACTTGTTAAAAAGTTACAGCCAACTACAGCATAGTATTGGCATAAAGATAGACAAACAGATCAATGTAATTGAATAGGGAGTAGATGCAAAGGTAATTCACTGGAGACAGAATAGCCTTTTCAATAAATGGTGTCAGAACAACTGGATACACTTATTTAAAACAATAAACTTTGATTTATACCTCACATAATTTAATTATTAACTCAAAATTGATTTTATTTAAATGTAGAACCTAAAATTTCCATGGAAAAATACAATGGTAAAAGCTATGAATTAGGCAAATACACATGACACCAAAAATAATCCATTCTAAAAAAGAAATATTGGGCTTAAAATCAACACATTTAAAAAAAAACAAAAATCTTTTGCTATTTGAAGCACAGTTTAAATGACGAAAATTTCTCCACAGGCTGAGAAAAGAAATGTTAAGTAAAATACTTGGTAAAAGACTTGTATGAGAAATATATGAATAACTCTCTAAACTCAATAATGAAAAGTATTTGTCAATGAAATTTTTTAAATGGGCAAAAGATGGAGAGACCACAGAAGAAATTATACCTATATTAAATTAGAACATGAAAAGATGGTCAATGTCATTAGTCACTAGAGAAGATGGTCAACGTCATTAGTCACGTAGATTTTGAACCACATCAAGATACCCATATGGGCCAGGCACCATGGCTCACACCTGTAATCCCAGAACTTTGGGAGTCCAATGCAGGTGGATTATGAGGTCAGGAGTTCAAGACCAGCCTGGCCAAGATGGTGAAACCCTGTCTCTACTAAAACTACAAAAAAAAGTAGCTGGGTGCCTGTAATCCCAGCTACTCAGGAGGCTGAGGTGGGAGAATCACTTGAACCTGGGCAGCAGAGGTTGCAGTGAGCAAAAATCATGCCACTGCACTCCAGCCTGGATGACAGAGTGAGACTCTGTCTCAACAACAACAACAACAACAACAAAGATACCCATATATACCTATTCATTTAATAAAAGTGAAAAACTTAGACCATGTTTAGTCTCATTGAGGCTATCTAGGAACTGAACTCTCATATACTGCTGGCAGGAATAAGGCCTCTTTGGAAAGAGTTTTTCAGTTTTTTAATGTATCGTATGATCTTGCCAATTTAATGCCAAGTGTTTCCTCAAAGAAATGAAAGCAGGCCCATTCAAAGATTTGTACACAAATGTTCATAAAGGCTTTAGTTGTCATATTCAAAAATTATAAACAATCAAAATATCTATTAACAGTTGAAATGATAAACCAATTGTGGGATAGTCACACAATAGAATACTATGTAATACAGAGGAATGAGTTATCAATACATGGTAAAACATGGATAAATTTTAAAATATTGTAAAACATGAATAAAATCTGAAATAATTTCATTAAAAGAGGGAAGTTAGACAAATAAAAAAAGAGTACATACTGTGGGATTCCATTAACATAAGTTCCTAGAAAACGCAAATTAATCTCCACTGACAGAAAGCATTTAATGTTTTCCTTAAGATGAATGTGGGGTAAACAACTGAAGAAGAGAATGTTCCATAGGGACACAGGCAATCTTTAGGGCTGGTGGATATGTTTATTACCTTTATTGTGGCAGGGGTGTTTTGAAAGTATACTTATTATAAAAGTTAGGTATAGACAGTAAATTGTGTGTCATTCTTATCTTAATTATGCTCAAAATATTGGCTTGAAATTAAACTTCAAATGAAATATCAGACACCAAAGTCTTGAGATATTTTTGTGAGAAAATATTCTTAATAAAATAGCAATGTTATGTTGAGCTACTCTATTTTTTAATTAATTACAATGCAGTATATTATATCGATAACTATGTTTCTAGGCTCTCCTAAATCATTAAACTTATACTACTTAAATTTAACACACTATTCAGGAACCAAGTTGTTATTACTATTTTCTCTCCTCAACTGTTTAAAAATTCAGAAATATTTTATTCACTTGTTTATAGAAATGGAGTAATTTAAACTATTCTGATTTCATTATATATCTGTTTTCACTGGATTTATTTGCTATTTTGACATGTTACATTATTCTATCTACAGTTTAATAAATTATACATCTATTATACACCTTATTACATCTATTATATTACTTTCGTGAAGTTTTACTTTGACACAGGAATATTGAAAAATAATTTCACAAACTGGTAACTACATCATATTTACATATTCCTTTATGTAAAATCATATAATTCTTTTTAAAAAATAGTTGATTTAGGCTGAGTTTAATTTTAACATAAATACTAGAAAATATTTCAAAAATGGTAAGTTTATTTGATCCAATTTCCAATGTTTTACTCTATTGTTTCTGATTTAATTTTACTGACAAAGACAAAGCTTAATATATACCTTGAAGACAGAAAACAATTTGAGAAAATGTTAGCATTACTTGAAACTCTTTGATAACATTTTGAAGAGATCTGTGGCTGCTGTTCTCTGAAGATGGCCCCTGATCCTTCCTTCTCTCCCTGCATGGTCATGCTACTCCTTACGTCAAGAAGGGGTCCTTTTTACACCTGATCTCATTCTGTGTCTGCTTTGTCAACTAGAATGAGGTAGATGTGACCATTTGAAACTTCGGAACCAAACCTTAAGACATTCTGCAACTTCCACTTCCTTTCCCTTGCAATGCTTGCTTCTAAGCCAGTCTCTCAGAACTAGTGACCAAGTTATTTGGAGAAATCCCATGGATGAGAACTGAAGCATGTGGGTTGGCAGTTCCAGATAATAACCAGTACCAGTGGAAAGCCATGTGAGTGTTCCATTTTGAGTATTCCAGGCCAATCGAGCCTCCAGATTACAGCAGGCCCAGCCTAAAGCATGTGAAGTGGAAGCCTCAGCTGAGTTCAGCCAACCCATGAAATAATAGAAAAATGAAGCATTTTGTGTTGAATTTGTCACTACATAATTTCCATCCAAAGCCATGAGAATGGCTGTTCTACCAATAGCAAGTAATGTGAAAATAAAAAGGAACAACTTCTGGTAAGTGGAGGATCTTACAAAGAGGACCAGAAAGAAGGGAGAAGCAAGACAAGTAGGAGGATCAACAGAATAGGAATCACTGATGCTCTGTAAAGAAAGCATTTCAAGAAAGAGGAGCGACCAACTTCCTCACCGGCTATTCAAAATAACATAAAGACTGAGAATTAACTACTGGGTGTGACAAAGTGATGGTCATTGATGACCTCGATTCGGGAATTTTTACTGGATTATTTGGAAAAAAATCTTAATTGGAATTTGTTCAAGAAAGAATAGAGAGAGAAGGAGACAGCCAGCATACAATACCTCTGTAAATGTTTTCCTATAAAGAGGAACTGAGAAATTGGGCAGTGGGTTGACATTAATATGGTCAAGAGAAATTTTTTTCTTATAATTTATTATTCCTCACTTATTTATTTTATTAATTGATTTGCTGAATTTTTGTGCCTGTGTTTATTTTAATACGGGAGATATGAGAATAAGCTGATCAGAATAATCCAAGTTATAGCATAATTTAAATGAATATGTATAATCACATTCTGAACCAGAAATAATATTCTAACTATTTTTAATGGCATTAACTCTTTCCACCTTTAAAGAGTAAAAACCATTCAACATCACGCAAGGTGCCATTCTAGAAGGCAGAGAGGGCAAATATTGCCTCCTTCGTATTCTGTACAGTATGAAAACCGTATTTACTTTGGTGCTTTAAGTTACCTCTTCTGCTTTTAGGCTAGTGCCGAAAATGACTCAACATAAACTCTTTCTAAACCTGTTGTTTGTGATCCTGTAGTATTTCTGACCTGCTCTGCTTTGGATGTACAAGTCAAAACTGAGAAGCTGCAAGTTCTTGTAAAGAAGGGTCTTGAGTCTCCTGCAGAATACTGATCTTTGCTTTCCTGACTAAAGATGAATCCTTTATAATAAAACTCTCTCCAGTATGCCCCAAGCTTTGGTAAAAATACAAGGCTTGAAAAGAAAGGAGAGTTTACTCAATGAACTTGTAAGTCAGGTAAAATAAAAATAACCCTAATCACCTTCATTTGTAGTTATCTTTGACAACAATTTTGGTTCTAATATCTATATGACACCCAAATAAATGTTTCTTATTCCACTGGACACCAAATTTTATAATTTTTGTGTTATCACATGTGAGGAGAGCACTATTAGAAGTTAAAACAATTGAACTTTGGAACAGTTTAGAGAACACAGAAACAGACCAATAAGTAAATGGGAATTTGATAAATGATGCAGAGAATTACTTAATATAGGATGGTGGAGTGCTCATTTTCTTTACACAAGAATGTGGTAATTTGTTTCTACTTACAGCCATACAAAAATATTCTACAAATACAACAGAAAAGCTTCAAAACTCTTAGAAATACATTCTGAGGTTCTAAACTTTGAATAGGAAGAGATTTCTTAGGATTAAAAAAAGTTTAAAATAAAGATTAATAAATAATAAATATAAACATATTAAGATTGGGCAGTAGGAGGAGAGCTCCACCGATGGGCAGCCAGATTCCAGGGACAAAACATCACCTTCCCACTCCATCCCCCTGCTGGCCTCCCCATCCACCTCAGTGAGCGCTACCACCTCTCAGTGAAGGGATCTCACAACTGCTTCTTTTGTCCGACCCCAACAAAGGAGTGGGTGGTGGTGAGAGTCCCAGCTTACATCTCACCCACGTCTAAAGCAAACTGTCAGACAGATGAAAACTAAAGGTGCTTTCTTTTAACATGAGGGCGAGTGGGTGTGTGTGTGTGTGGAGGGCTAACGATTTTCCCAAGAGGATTATAACCACTGCTCTAATTAAATTAAAATGCTATATCCAGTGAAAAAAAATTTTGCACCCTTCCTCCAAACCTATGTGTGATCCAATTTTTCCAGTACACTAAGGGAAGAACCTGGGGTAACAGTCCTCTGTCCTTGCCATAAAGCAGAGGGTATAACTGAGCTGATTAACCCAAGCCGCCTGCAGAGGGCTAAGCTGAAAGAGCTCACTAACACACACCCACGGGGGCTTCAGGAGCTGAAACACTCAACCCTGGGTGCTGCTGTGGGGTTGGGTCCCTAGGACCTGTCCCGTCTGTGTGCTCCCCCTAGGGGTTTGAGCAGCAGGGCACAAAAATGCGAGCCACACCCCCTCTTGCACACTGTGAGGGGGATAAGGAAAACTTTTCCCGTTTCAACAAGACAGTTGTTGCAGGAGTGGTTCCAGGATAAGGTTAGGAGTTGAATCACTTACTGGCCAACTGTCAATGAAAACCCTCTCCCCCTGTGATAAATTTGAGATCTGTTTAACAACTGGTGTTTTTAATACTCTGTTGAGGAGATACCATTGCTTGTACATGCATTAAGAGCAGAAGCATCAACAATTGCAGAAAGGGTTTCAAGAGCTTGGAAGAAAATCAAACAGAATAGTCTTTTAGTATCTAGAAACAAATGGTTGTGTAGTAAGGTTAGAGGATGTGGATATCATACATTTTGGAAGTCAGATTTAAGCTAATATTTACAAATACAAAAATTGTCATGGAGAAGCCTTTTCCATATTATTGAGAGACATATTTCAGTGAGGCATTATATTTTATGTTTAATATTCATAAAAGATTAAACGGTTTACTTTTTGGTAAATTATGTACCTAAAATAAGTTTGACTACTCAGTTTGGAGTTGATACATAAATAGATCTAATCTTCAATCTACCACTGTCCCTGAAGTTTCATAGACACTGAAATTCTCAAGTATTTCCCTCGTATTGAACATGATATGCCCTTCTAAACGTCTTCAACCCAAACGCTTATTGGTGTGTCTGGCAAGCTCTATTATTATTATTAGTATTTTTAAGACAGAGTCTCGCTCTTGTTGCCCAGGCTGGAATTCAATGGCATGATCTTGACTCACTGCAACCTCTGCTTCCTGGGTTCAAACAATTCTCCTGCCTCAGCCTCCCCAGTAGCTGAGATTACAGGTGCCTGCCACCATGCCCAGCTAATTTTTGCATTACCAGTATAGACGGGGTTTCACCATGTTGACCAGGCTAGTCTGGAACACCTGACCTCAGGCGATCTGCCCACCTCAAGCTCCCAAAGTGCTGGGATTACTGGCATGAGCCACCGTGTCTGGCAAGAAAGCTTTATCATTTTTCATCAGACAAACTCTAACTTATTTTTGAAGGCTCACAGGAAAAGCACTTCACCTTTGCATTTCCATTTACAGAATTAGCTCTGTCCCATAATGTATCTGTTTACATATCCCACTTCTAGGTCCTTCCTTACTTAAAAATTTATGAATATAGTGAATGCCTTTAGCAATTTGGGAGGACATAGTTATTCATATTTATGAAAAAAATGCAAGGACTACAAAATTGTACTTTCAGTAATAAACTGAAAAAAAGCAAAAGGAAATCTTTAAACTCAAGGTAATGTCTCTAAAATTCCAAAAGCTCCAATCATTTACTCAAATGAAGTTTTTCAAGGATACAGGTAAAAAACATATCTGTTGAGCTTAATTACTCTTACCTTTGCAGACACTCAAAATCATCCGGCCTGAACTTTGCACTTAATCAAATTTGGCGAATATCATTTCTAATCTGGGAATAAAGAATAAATTGTGAAAAAAAAAAACACATCTGTTTACTAAGTCAGAGTGACTCATTTGACTATTGTATAGCATGAATGGTGTCCTGTTGTAATTTTTTTTAACACTTAATACCATCGCTCCAGCTATAATTTCTTTTCAACAGAGAATGTTTGATAGACTTTATTATATTTACTAAACTAATTTATTTTTGGAATGATGTAGCATTGATTCCTCAAATGTATTTTTACAGTTTTTGCTTGTTTGTGTTTTAATACAGTAATAAAGAACAAAAAAAGTCTGTATGAAGAAAAGTATTTTATCTTCCTCAACTAGAAATAAATTATTGCTAGTGTCATTCCCCTTACAAGAATAAATTTATCATAAAAAGAATATAATAGACATATATTATGATATACCACTACATTTAATGCAAATGCTAGCTGATTCCATAAGTAGGATTATAATGTAGAGAGTATTGGGAAATACAAGTTTATTTCACAATCTTGACAATTCTGTCTACCTAGATGAATAACTGGCTATACTTTAAGACTAAACAAGTTACTTTTGATTTGAAGGGAGAAGGGGCAGGTAAGAGTGAAATCAAAGAGGCATTGCAAATTTGACAATCATGGGATTTGAAGTCTCATAAAAAGCATATTAGACAAGTTAATTTTATAAATTATTTCTGGTTATATCATATAACTACTTTATACTCTAAAATAATCAATTATAATTAATAGCAATATTCTATATTCTTAAGGAAATACAAGCTTCATAAAGAATAATAAAACTGTAAAAATATAAACTTTTTAATTTTGTTGCTTCACCTTATAAAAATAAGATTCTCATAATCTTAATATTAGGATTCCCATGAGTATTTAAGAGATATGTAATTAGATCCTAACTTCCTCAGCTATTTGTATCCCTCATTTTAATATGGTATGTGGAGAATTTAAGTTTTATTATGTGAAATTGAAGTGTCTGAATTGTAAACATTTGCAGCAGCAGAGATTCATTTTAGATACATGAGGCAGCGTGCTTAGCTACAACAACCACAACAACAAAAATGTATCTCTAATTAAGGTATGTATTTCACAGAGAAGAGACAAAAGCGATCTTTGGATGACAAAATATGTAGATGTAACTATATGAGATCTTTACACCATTTGAATTACTGTTGTTTCATAGATATAGGGAGAAATTGAAATGCCGGACTTATGTTTTAAAACTGAGAGTACATAATTTGCAATATTACACAGAGATTAATTTACTGAGTAATTTTTTCAGCTAGTTCATTGCTCATGTATAGAAACACTTCTGATTTTTATTCATATTGACATTATATTCTGCAAGTTTACTGAATTTATTTATCAGTTCTAGGAGTTTTTTTGGTAGAGTCTTTAGGTTTTCTTTACATAAGATTATGTCATCTGCAAACACAGACAATTTTTCTTCTGACTTTTCCATTTGGATGCTCTTTATTTCTTTCGCTTGCCTGATTGTTCTGCCTAAGACTTTCAGTACTATGTTGAATAAGAGTAGTAAGGGTGGCCATTCTTGTTTTTTTCCAGTTCTTGATAGAAAAGCTTTCAGATTTTCCCCATTCAGTATGATGTTAGTTATGGGAATGTCATATTTTGTATGTGTTATGCTAAGGTATTTTTATACCTAATTTATTGAAAGTTGTAACATAAGGAGATGTTACATTTTATCAAATGCTTCTTCTGCATCTATTTAATAGTCATATGGTTTGCATTCTTCATTCTACTTTGATGATATGTGAAATTGAACTATGCTTGCTTTCTTGGAATAAATACCACTTGATCATGATGTCATTGGATGAAATTTGCTAGTAATTTTCTTGGGGGAGATTTTTGCATCTATGTTCATCAGGGATATTGGCCTATAGTTTTCTTTTTATGATGTGTGCTTGTCTAGTTTTGGTATCAGGGTTATTCTGGTCTCAGAGAGTGAGTTAGAAATAATTCTCTCCCTCTGCTTCAATTATTAGGAATAGTTTGTGAAGCATTGGTATTAATTCTACTTTAAAGGTTTGGTAAAAGTTAGCGGTAAAGCCAACTTGTCTTGGACTTTTCTTTTGGGGAGATTTTATTATGGATTTAATCTTATTACCTATAAAATCTGTTCAGATTTTCTATTTCTTCTTCATTAAATTTTCATAGGTTATATGTGCTCAGGAATTTATTTCTTTTAGGTTTTCAGTTTATTGATACAAAAATTGATCATTATATTCTCTAAATATCCTTTGTATTGCTGTGGTATTCATTAGGACATTTGCTTTTTTGTTTCTGATTTTATTCATTTGACCAAATTAATGAAATCTCAGTTTTTCTTTGAGTTTAGCTAATGTTTTGTCAATTTTGTTAATTAAAAGAATTTGTTGATCTTTTAAATCATTTTATTCTCAATTTATTTTATTTCTATTTTAGTGTTATTATGTCTTTCCTTCTACTAATTTTGAATTTTGTTAGTTTTTCGAATTTTCCAAATTTTGTTAGGAAACTTTGGAAAACTTTCTAGTTTTCCAAGATGGGACATTAGGTTATTTGAAATCTTTCTAGTTCTTTGATGTAGTCATTTATTGATATAAATTTGACTTTTGGAAAGTTTCATTTGAATATGATATGAGTTATCTGGGAACATTTTTGGAAATATTAGTTTTATGATTCATATTATGTACAGAGCCCCTTGAGAACTGAAGAAATAAAATATGTTTATTTTATATTTATATATATATACATTTATAATCATTGAAATAAATTTAGGGTACATGATGCTCAAGCCTCCTGAAGACTTTGAGTTAGGAGCAGTTTTATAATGAGAAAGTTTTGGGAAGGTAATTTTGGTGTTTGAAAAATCATTAGGGAAAAGTTTTGTTTATTAGATACATAGGATACATTTCAAAAAGATCCCAGAAAGTGCTCACCAATTTCTCACAAGTTAAAAAAAATAAGATAAAATTAGATACTATCCTAACCTGAACACTAGTGTACTTGTAATGAACTTGTATATTGATTTTAGTCTATGAATTATGCATGAAACTATGAAAGTTTTATTTAACAGAATCTAGTATCAGTCAATGATTTATGTGCCAATGATATTTTCTCAGACTGAAATTTAAAAATCAATTATTATTTCAGAATGACTAAAGATTTATGTTCATATAGATGGATTATATGATGATGTTTTGGGAAATGACACATCATTTATGAATTGCTTCTTTTATAACCTAACAGATTTTTCCCTCTATTAATTGAAGATTTTAAAAACAAGCATTTTCCATCAGAAAGAAGCATGATGAGCATTTTCTTTCTTCATTAGTTTGTCATAGACCATGTAAATTTAAATATGGTTCTCCTCTAGTACATCTGTTATATTTAAACTGACTCTTAAAAAATACTTTTTAGTTGGGGTGCTAACCTGAAACTGAACTATTTAAGGGTAAAATAATGTTCTATGTGTGCTTTAAAATATTTTGCTTTATTTTAGATTTAATATTATGAACCTTTATAAAACTTACAATATGCTATTAGTAAGCAATATGATGTAAAAAGCAAATCCAGGAAAACTTTTTTGGCTTATATCAGTCACTTCAATACCTGTTTTGCTGTCCATAATTTCATGTTCCAATTGTGACATCTTTTTTTCAGGCAAAACAAGTTGTCCACTAAATAGCCATTTTTAGATTAGATTAAATAGGTGCGAAGTTTTGAGGAAGCATTTTTTACAAGAATTTTAATATGTAATGAGCAGTCTTGTAACAATAATAAAACTGCAATTATGTTATTCAGTATTTTAGATGTACAAAATATGACAAATCTTATTTTCTCTTCTAATTACAGAAATGGATATTGTATAAAAGCAGAGAAAAGTTTGTTTTAATTCTTTCTGTTTATACTTTGGTTTATAATTTTTAAACTTTTATATTCTTGAGCCCAAATAATGAAAGCAATCCTAAGCAAATGAACAAAGCTAGAGGTATCATGTTACTCAACTTCAAATTATGCTTCAGGGCTACAGTAAACAAAGCCGCATGGCACTGATACAAAAAAGACACATGGACAAATGGAATAGAATAGAGAACCCAGAAATAAGACTGCACACCTACAACTACCTAATGTTTGTCAAACCTGACAAAAATAAGCTGTGTGAAAAGTACTCCCTATTCAATGAATAGTACTGGGATAACTGGCTAGCCATACGCAGAAGATTAAAAACTGGACCTCTTTCTTACACTATATACAAAAATTGACTTAAGATGAATTAGAAGCTTAAATGTAAAATCCAAAACTATAAAAACCCCCAGAAGACAACCTAGGCAATATCATCCTGGACCTACAAACGGACAAAGATTTTATGACAAAGACACCAAAAGCAATTGCAACAAAAACAAAATTTCACAAATGGGATCTATTTAAACCAAAGAGGTTCTGTACAGCAAAATAAACTATCAATAGAGTAAACAGACAACCTACAGAATGAGAGAAAAGTTTTGCAAACGAGGCATATGACAAAGGTCCACTGTCTATAAGGAACTTAAACAAATTTAAAAGAAAAAAAATTAAAAAGTGGGCAAACAAATGAACAGACACTTGCAAAAGAAAATACAGATGTGGCCAACAATCATATGAAAAAAAGCTAATCACTGATCATTAGAAAAACGCAAATCAAAACCACAATAAGATACTATCTAACAACAGTCAGAATGACTATTATTAAAAAGTCAAAAAATAACAGATGCTGACAAGATTGTAGAGAAAAGGAAACACTTATACACTGCTTGTGGTAGTGTTAGTTAGTTCAACTGTTGTGAAAGACAGTGTGGTGATTTCTCAAAGATCTGAAGACAAAAATGCCATTCAATCCAGAAATCACATTATTGAGTATATACCCTTAGGAATATAAATCATTCTCTTATAAAGACACATGCATGCACATTGTAGCTCTATTCACAATAGATTGATTTATATTCCTTGATGATAGACTGAATACAGAAAATGTGGTACATATACACCATGGAATACTATGCAGCTGTAAAAAAGAACTAGATGGAGCTGGAGGCCATTATCTTTAGCAAATTACCATAGAAACAGAATGCCAAATACTGCATGTTCTCTCTTATAAGTGGGAGTGAAATGATGAGAACACATGGACACAGAGAGGGATACAACACACACTTGGGCCTATCAGAGGGTGGAAGGTGCGAGGAGGGAGATGATTTGGAAAAATAATAACACTAGGCTTAATACCTGAGTCTTATAGATGAAACACCCATTTCTCTGGGACAGAGCACCTTGGGGAAGGAGCAGCTGTGGGTGCAGCTTCGGCAGACTTAAATGTTCCTGCCTGCTGGCTCTGAAGAGAGCATTGGATCTCTCAGCACAGTGCTTGAGCTCTGCTAAGTGACAGACTGCTTCCTCAAGTGGGTTTCTAACCCCTGTGAATTCTGACTGGGAGACACCTCCCAGCAGGGGTTAACAGATAACCTCACACCATAGAGCTCCCACTGGCATCAGGAAGGGGCCCCTCTGGGATGAAGCTTCCAGTGGAAGGAACAGGCAGCAATCTGCTATTCTGCAGCCTCCACTGGTGATACCCAGCAAATGGAATCTGGAGTGGATCTCCAGCAAACTCCAGCAGACCCACAGAGGCGGGCCTGATTATTAGAAGGAAAACTAACAAACTGAAAGGAATAGCATCAACATCAACAAAAAGGACGTCCACACAAAAACCCCATCTGAAGGTCACCAACATCAAAGACCAAAGGTAGATAAATCCATAACGATGAGGAAAAACCAGTGCAAAAAGGCTGATTATATATATTTTTAAATGATTACAGATTGCATGGAAATTTAGGCCTCGGAAGCTATCCAGGAAAGCTATCTGTAGGTAGCTTTGATTTTAGGTTGCTGTACAAATCCTAGTCCCTTTGGTGTTTACTTCTGTCCTTAGAACTGTTTCTACCTAGAACATGACAGTCTTAGGCTACTATATGTGTCATCACTGATACATATGCACAGTGCTTTGAAAGCCACAGTCAGGATTAATTGTCAATTGGCAAACCTCTTATTAAAAATAATTTGATTTATTTATTATCCAGTAAACCTGGGTGAGATGCATTCTTAGCTACTTAATCAACAGACATTCAGGTTGTTAATAGGTTTTGGGAGGTGTGCGAGTATTTTAAGCACAGCTAGTATACATTTTACGATTCACTTCAGTTTTTTGTGCTTCACATAGTAATCACATTTCCTAACTAAAGTCACAAAAACATCTCTCTAAATATTTTTCTTGATCATCTCTTATTAGTAAGAATTTATGTATAATTTAAGATACCTCAAGTAATATATAATTTGTAGCTCTTGTTTTTACAAATAAAATTAATTGCATTGATAAACTTAGTTGTGGTTGTTCATAACCACCTAATCTGTGAGTTTTGATAAACTGTTAATGCAAAATGGGGGTGAAATTTAACAGGGATGATAAAAATGACCTGCATAGCATAGTGAGCCTCCATCTCCATCCAGAGTACCCTAAACGTCCCCACGTGCTTCTGGTAGCCTCCTAACATTTGCAGGTGTGCCCTATGTGCTAAGGAACAACGAGAAATTGGTGAAGTCCTGGGTAAGAGCTGTGGCCAAATTATCTGAAAATATGTTGATATTTGAACAACTTAATATTGGTTTGATTGGCACAAATCTGAAATGCTGTATTGGAACTTGCCACGTTCCAACTCTGCTTCTTATTTATTTCTGAATCTTACCTTTCAGATACAAAACAATTCTTATTACCTGCATTTATTTGTATATGATCTGATTAAACATTGCAAATAAGGCCAAACTCCAATATATTTTTAAGTAAAATTTGGTGCTACAATACTAGTTATTAAATATTATTGTTAAAATTTAGCACTAAAAAAACACACACACACGCAATCACGCAAGAGTAATACAATTTTGACAGAAATGGTGAGCGAACACGAATGATGTTGAACCTTGAGGAGTTCCCTTATCCCCCCTCGCAGGGCACGCAAAAGGGGCGTGACTCACTTTTCAGTGCCCTGCTGCTCAAACCCCTAGGGGGAGCATGCGGACAGGCAGTTCCTCGGAGCACTTTTGGGCTCCGACCCAGTGGTAGCCTTCAGAGCTGTGTTTACAGCTCCTGAACCCCTGGTGGGCGTGTGTTGCAGTGCATTCTTTCAGTTTTGCCCTCTGCAGGCGGCTTGTGTTAATCAGCTAATTATCCCTCTGCCTTATCGCAAGGACAGAGGGCTTTCTGTATCCTGGGTTCTTGCCTTTCTTTACCGGAAAATTCGGATCCCCCGTGGACTTGGAGGACGGGTGCAAAGTTTCATTGAGTGGTGGAAGTTGCTCTCTGCGAGGCAGACGGGGAGCCAGAAGGGAGATGGAGTGGGAAGGTGGTCTTCCCCTCAAGCCCGGCTGCCGAGTTCCCCGACTCTCCTCAGATCGCTCCGGACAGAATTCTGCGGACAATGACCTGCTGGCATCTGTCCGTGTGCCCTTCTGCTCTTCTGCTCCTCTTGACATCCAGCTGCTTATGTGTGCCCTCTAGGGTCTTGGGGTTTCTGTGGGCACAGGATGGGGGTCGTGGCGGGCCAGGTTGGTTTTGAAAATGCAACATTTGGGCACAAAAACAGGAATGTCTGTCCTCATTTAGGTCGTGGGCACAGGCCTGAGGGTGGAGGTCTCGCTAGGGACCCAGCCCTTCTCTACGCAGCACTTTCTTGCCCCTCTCCCGTATCAATGTAATACTAAACCAAGCAGAAAAATATGTTGAGAATGAACTGAATTTGTGTTAGTGTCATTTTCTAGATATACTATACTGACAGGAACATTTTTATATAGGTATCTCTCATCTTTTCTCTCATAAAATAAACGTTTCAAAATGCATTTAATATATTTACATATCCAGATATGTATTTTGTTGAGGACTGATGTTTCTTCACAGTTTATAATCTTGTTGTGATCCTCACCACTGTAATTCACACTTACTATCATCCAATTTAGAGGTCATCAAAGTAGCACGAGCTCTTAGGGAGCAAGTGCTAAAGGAGCATGAGAATAGGAATAAAAGTGATTCAGGAAAAGGAGAAACTTAGAGCAGTTACAGAAAATACAGTATGTCCAGAAAATATTTTCAGCTGCTATTTTTTGGGGGCATATGCCTATGTGGTCCATATTATATTCTATGTTGTGCCTAGATATAAATACATTTTTATTTATCCTTGTAAGAGTCTCTAGATCTTTATGAATATGTAAGTTGAGATCTTTCATGAGTTTTTACAAAATTTTAGTCCCTGTATCTACAGAGAATACTTCTGTCCTTTTCCTCCTCTTCTTTCTCTATCTGAAAATGCAATTACACATATATTACACCTTTTCAGTAGTAATCTCACCTGTATCATCAATACAATGCTCTTCACTGAGTTGCAGACTCACAATAACAGCATAAGCAACACACACACACTAAAATAAATACCACAGGGTTTCCTCCAACAAGAAGAAAATAATCCCAGATGCAGGCCGGGAGAAAAAGAAAGAAATAAAGAGGAATGGGAGAGGGAAAATATGTGGGTAAATATAAATATGTATTGATGCTCCTTGTCCTAGAAAAATCATTAGCAGAGTTTGTTCCAGATCTAGAATAAGGGTATCTTTATTCAGAGAAGATTTTGATTTGATGTTGCCTAGTGCTGAAGGCTCTAGAAATATGGTACCATTTTAAAATAAGTTATAACTTGAGGTTGAGTTAATTTTCTGGCTAGTTGTTGCAATTGTCAAGATATGAAAACAGCCTTATTCTGCTTCTACAGCTATTTTTTAATACAAATTTACATACTATTCAGTTTCAACATAACATAGGTTTAAACTCAGGTTTTAGAATACTGCCTTTCAATAGTCAATGCCGGTTCCTTGCCATCATTTACTTCCACTATTAAAAATTCTGAAATAAAAATATTCCCAATATTTCATCTATATACATTCACCACAAAGGGAATGCTTCACAATATTTTGTTCAAAATAAAAGATTTTACACTTTGGGAGGCTGAGGCGGGTGGATCACGAGGTCAAGAGATCAAGACCATCCTGGCCAACATGGTGAAACCCTATCTCTACTAAAAATACAAAAAAATTAGCTGGGCGTGGTGGCACGTGCCTGTAGTCCCCGCTACTCGGGAAGCTGAGGCAGGAGAATTGCTTGAACCCAGGAGGCGGAGGTTGCAGTGAGTCGAGGTCGCGCCACTGCACTCCAGCCTGGTGCCTGGTGACGGAGTGAGACTCTGTCTCAAAAAAAAAAAAAAAAAAAAAGATTTTAATAATTAACTCTTCTTGTCCGGCTGCAAGGTTTCACATTCTATATAAATGGTACTGTCAATCATAAATTACCATTTGTCTTCAAGAGAACCAGTAATTGCAATGAGAAGGATGGGTGTGATTCTGTTATGTGGCAGATATAATTTTCATATTTTTACCAACATGTAAGTATAAAAGCAGAAATTAAATCAATACAAAATGTGACTATAAAATTAAGATTACTAATATCCACCATGACGAGATATTTTATAGAAAATAATCACACAATATACAAAATTTTCAACAAGGAAAGCAATTAAAAAGTGGCTGATCTCATGGAAAAGATGAGGCTCATGAAAATAATAAAAATCTTAAGTCTTGTTTTTTATGTTGTATCAAATATCCCCTTTTCAAAACATCTGTGTCATAATATGTACATTATACATTGGAATACATAGAGTTACAATTTATCATGTTGTAAGCCAATTCTTATTAAGCCATTGTGTGTACTGAATAGAAAGCTAAGCCCCTTTAGTTAGAGGGTTTTGTAGCTGATACAGAGTAGGCCTTATTTGAATTAATCTTTTTTACCAATTAAGTATATTTAGGCCTCTCTGTAATCTCTTTCATGTTTGTCCAATTTGCATAACTGGGCCTCTACCTTGTTTTCCAATAATTGTTTCCGTTGCTTCATTGGATACCTCACATGTCAAATATTACATATACACACACATGAATAATGATATGTAATTAATTACATATATTACATGTACAACAATTTTATATTATATGTGCATATAAATATAAAATTACATATCATATAATATAAATATACATAACTTCTGAAAACTGCCCACTTAGCCACAGCCTTGTCAACTTACCTTTGAACAGTCACTCTGTCTGATGATTTAATACTCTACCTTTTATAATTGACTGTTTTATCAAAATTAATTGGCCAGTTTGATGTATTGTATGTCTTGCATCTGATTTGAATATTATTACTTTGAAGAGACTTCTGCACAATTTCAACTACTAGAACTGAAATTATTGGAAGACACTGTTCACAGTAAAAGTTAGCACCCTTTCAGATATTGGAACTTAGACTATGAGTTAATAAGCTGTCTAGAGAATTGATTCTATAGCTTGGTGCAGTTACTTTAGTCCTGATTTAGTTCCTTTATCCTCTACCATTACTGACATCCTACGATGCCTCCTCATGAAGGTCATATGCATAATGACATGTGATAAGTGATTATATCAACCTTACTGTATTATAGTTTGTTTTAACAATCAATGAAAGCATTTATTTTAGTGAGTTGTATACTCTGGGAGAACTCAATAAAAATATCAGTTATTTATAAAATTTCTCCAATGAGTTTTACATCTTCATGCCAGAGGAATACAATTCTTATTCTGCTTTTTAATGAAATTCTTTAGTGGAAAATGTGGCATAACATTACCTGACTTGAGACTATATTTAAAGCTATAGTAACTGAAACAGCATGATACAGGTACAAAAACAGACACATAGGCCAATAGAACAGAACAGAGAACACAGAAATAATACCATAAACCTACAATCATTTGATCTTTGATGAAGCTGACAAAACTAAGTAATAGGAAAAGGATTCCCTATTCAATAAATGGTGCTGGAAAAACTGGCTAGCTATGTGCAGAAGAATGAAAGTGGACCCCTATCTTTTACCATATATACAATTTAACTCAAGGTGGATTAAAGATTTAAATAAAAGACTTCAAACTATAAAAATCTCAGAGGAAATCCTAGGAAATAGGATTTTTACCATAAGCTTTGGCAAAGAATTCATGACTAAGTCTTGAAAAGCAAATACAACAAACACAAAAATTGGTAAGTGGAACATAGTGAAACCAATGAGCTTCTGCACAGCAAAAGAAATTATCAACAGAGCAAACAGACAACCTATAGAATGGGAGGAAATAGCAAATTGTGCATATAACAAAATTCTAATATTCAAAATCAACAAGGATCTTAAATAATTCAACAGGCACAAAAACTAATAACCCCATTAAAAAGTAGTCAAATGACATGAACAGACATTTTTCAAAGGAAGACATACAAGTGGCTAACAAGCATATGGAAAAAGATGCTCAACCTCGCTAATCATCAGAGAAATGCAAATCAAAACCCCAATGAGATGTTATTTCATGCTAGTCAGAATGGCCATTATTAAAATGTCAAAAAGTAATAGATGCTGGTGGGAATGCCAAAGGAAAGGGAACGTTTACACACTGTTGGTGGGAAAGTTAAATTAGTTCAGCCACTGTGGAAAGCACTTTGAAGATTTTTCAGAGTTTAAAATAAAACTATCATTTAACCCAGCAATCTCATTACGGGGTATATACCCAAAGGAAAATAAATCCTTCTACCAAAAAGACACATGCATTTATATGTTCATTGTAGTGCTATTCACAATAGCAACAACATGGAATCAACCCAGGTGTCCATCAATGGTGGATTGGATAAGAAAGTGTGGCACGTATACACCATGGAATACTACACAGCTGTAAACATGAATGAAGTCATGTCCTTGCAGCAACGCGGATGCAACTGGAGTTATCCTAAGTTAATTAGTACAGGAAGAGAAAACTAAATACCGCATGTTCTCACTTATAAGCAGGAGCTTAACATTGGGTACTTGTAGACGTAAAGATGAGGAAAACAGACAATGGAAACTAACAGAGGAAGAGAAGGAGGGGGAGCCATGGCTGGAAAACTACCTGTTGAGTACTACGCATACTATCTGGGTAATAGGATCATTTGTAGTCCAAACTTCAGTGTCACACAATGTATACTTGTAACAACCCTGCATATGTACCCCTGAACCTAAAAAATAGGTGAAGTTATTTAAAAAATAAAACAAAATTCTTAAAAAGGAATCTATCTTTTTAAAAATAGAAAATGTGCAGATGAAGGAATAATACTACTGGAAATGTGTTAAAAGCACTAGTAACTAGCTTTGACATTGAAATTCATTAGAGCGGGGGAGCATGACATGATTACAGATCACAGCACCATGGCAGCCCTAATGCACCCTGCTGCCCTCAAAAGCTGAGTGGGCAAGACCGTGTGGGTGAATTAACAGAATTGTTGAATTTCTTTCCCCAGATGGAATGTGATTTAAATTTATTTTTAATTACATAAAGAGATCCTTTATTTTGATAAGCTCCAATTTTTTAATGTATATATTTAATGTATTTATTATTTAAAGTTGACCATGTATTGGTTTTTATGATTTTAAGTTTACGAGGTGATGTGAAAAGATGTGAAATATTACTGCAATATCTTGCCCCAGCATTGACTCCACTAACAAAGGGTGTCACAACTGCAGGCAAGCATGCGTTAACTGGAGCGGTCAAATTGCCAAATGTAAACATTACATGGGAAGTAGTCCAAAGAGTCAAGCCTAAGCCACAAAAACATGCTCAAAGGTTTCCAATCATTAGCCATCACGTTCTGCATGAGTTCCAAAGTCATTATTAAACCTGGGGTTAAGGCAAACAAACAAACAAACAAACAAACTCTTTCTATCGCTGCTCTGAACAGAAATTCAGAGCTCGTGTTCTCTCCGGAGGAACATCTCACACTGGCTGTGGCTAAAGATACAGGCCAGGGATAGGGGACTATCAATAGTCTAGCAGAGCTACAACTGCATCTTACGGTGCCCCCCAGTGACTTTTAAATCTTCTATTCTGTTAACTTAAACATACCACATATATTCTTACCTTAAGAAATTAGACTACTGGAAAAAAGCTTAATTTAGCAAACTTTGTCTATACTTTTACAAATAGAATCTCTTATAAATTATGATGTGAGAAATAGCCTGAAAAATTAATACATCCTTCTCCTACTTTGACACCAACATATTTCACCTGGTTCTTTAACAATTGGTGAAAACTAGCACATCAGAGAATTCTTCTCACCTGGAAGTTTCCCTAATTATGGCATCTTTCTTCCCATCTCTTGCACCCTTTTGGTTTTCTCACCTGACTGGCACCTCAACTTTCACATCATCCCAACATGATTAACACTTCTTTCCTTTCTGACTGAGGAGATCTTATTACCCACTGTGGTTCAAAACTTTTATTTAGCAGGGGTTGCCATATGGCATTTTAAAAATTGTTTTTGATCTGCATAGTGCCATCGACCCTTTTGATTAAACACCAAACTGTGCAAGAAAAACTAGAGATGACTTGGCATGCCTGCTGAGTCTTACTGGATTTAAGCTGTGCTCACAGGAGTGAAAAAAATCAAAAATTAAATCCAAATCTTATACACACAAGCACACATACATTTAAATCTTAAACTGATAGAAATGAGAGGAAATTTTGGTGGGCATGAAATTTTGTATTCTCTAGAGATAAAAACAAAATAATAATAACTAGATAAAATTTCTAGCATTTCTATAAAAAAGGGAAAATCTACGTTTTGTCTTAGAATTTTTCACAATAAGACACTAGTTCATATGAATTTTGGGAAGAAGGTACAGCATATTATGACTGATCAATGTGAATAGCTAAAATAATGTTCCTTGCATCCATTTTTTTTTCTCTCCAATCAGGGAAACGAAATACGTGATATGCACATGGCCGGTTCCCTCTCAACTGTTCTTCATTCACTGTCTCTACCAGTCATGGCAGACACCATCAGTTGATGACAGCATCATTTCTGCTATTAATAAACATGTAATAAAGTCCTTCCCAGTACAATCCTCCAGGATCAATGGTTTTTGCCCATCAACTATAGTTGGGACATGAGACACAAACTATTTTGTCTCTGTCTTGAATAATCTAGATAATCTCTGACATCAAAGGTAACACTCCCTCCCCTGTTGCTTCCATCCTTTTAGGAAATCAAATTCTAAATCACAGGAATTGTTCCTTAGTTAATTACCATATACTGTATAGGATTTAATCCTATCATATTACATTTAGGAGAAAACAAATTGTTCCTCTAATGCAATATTTAACTTTATAGAAGTGGACATAAAGGCCTACAAGGGTTAAATTCCTTGTATTTTTTTTTTATTTTACCATTTAAGAATTTCTTGATGCAACACAAGCATCTGGACTCTAAATTCTGGCATTCTATGTTATTTTAAAGAACAGACTAAGTTTTCTGTTTTGAATATTTAGAAAATACCATCAGAGACAAACTATTACTGCTACTATAGATGCCTTTTTATTTTAAAAGTTTAGAGTAGTAATTCAACACTGAACAGTTACTACTGGTGAAGCACTCTACCCATCTTTCACATATAACTCACATTTACAATTTTTAATGGCAGGTGTCCCTTCACATCCAGTTTCTGTAATTCAAGTTGGTCTTCCCACTATACATTCGACTCTCTCCTACTGCATTCTTTAGTTCTTGTACTTTTTTAATGGAGGAAAAAATTAAACAACCTAGAATTAACCACCTTATGGTGTACAACTTAGTGGCATGTAGTGTATTTACAGTGTTGTGCAACAATCACCTCTATGTAGTTTTAAAAACACGTTCAGCTCCTCAAAGGAAACATCCTGTGCATCAAGTACTCACTCCCTGTACTTGCTTCCTCCTGAACTCTGGCAACCACTAAATTTCTTTCTGTCTCTAGGATTTACCTGTTCTGGACATTTTATATAAATAGACTCATGCAATATGCGATCTTTTATGTCTCACATTACTTACTTAGCGTAATGTTTCACAATTTTTCCAAGTTGAAGCATGTATTAAACATTTCTGGATTCTCAATCTATTCCATTAACCTATATGTTGATATATTCCATAATCTATATATTCCTTAGGTATTTAAAGTGATTTTTCTTCACACACACACACACACACACACACTCTCTCTCTCTCTCTCTCTCTCGGAATGAAGCACAGTAAGATAAAGGAAGAAAAAGAAGCATTTCTTTCTTTTGCACACGTTGTCTGAGATCCAATAGTCACCACAGAAAAATGATGCCTTTTAGACCCCACACGTACCTTCTACATATTTAGGAGCATTTTTCAGGAGCTTTGACATCCTCCAGTTAGGTAAGAATTCCTAGCACAAGCTTCTGGTCACATTCTATTTTTACAGAAGAAGTGCTCTTCACACCAGTTTTCTTCATTATTAGCACTGTGGTAATAAGCACAGTTTCTTCCTTGCAGTTGTCCCTAACGAACTTTCCCAGTTCATGCACCATTAGTTTCTCTACACAACTTGGTGACAATAGAAGAATGGAGAGAAAGCACTTTGAGTTCTTTCATGGAATGTTTTATAGCTCTCCCCTACAAGTATTTATCAGTATATTCCAAGAACTATCTCTCATGGCCGTAGTTTTTCGCCAAATCATATAAATCTGCTTCCAGCAATTTGTCAAAAGTAGTCACTTGGATGAGTTAATTGCATTTATCCTTGGTTTAGGATTCACCCAGAATCCTAAGATATCCCAAAATGTCTTTATTATATACTTAATGATGGACAAGGTCCTATAATCAATGTTAGAAAACAGTAATAATAAACTAACATTTCAGTACAAAAAGTGTTCATCATTGGTTTGATTTCACAAGAGGCAATCTGGCTAATTCCACAGAAAGATCTAAAATAAAAGTTTCAGTTCCAACATAAAATATCAAATTCTAGATACTGAAAATTCCTCAAAAGTAATTCATGGATCACTCCACTACCCTTTGTAATTTGGGTGAACATACGAGGATTATAAAATAAAGAGCTCCCATCTCCCTAAAATTGGTGCAGGTTGCCGTTGAGACTATACATTAATGAAATGGTTGTAAGGGGGCATGAAGAACTTTGGAGACTTTTTGCTAAAATTCAGCAATGCAAATGAATCTCTTTATGATGTGTGTAAGCTAGCTAGAAATAGTAATAACCACACATTCAAATTGACAGAGAGGTACTGGATCTTAAGGAAAGATTCTGAGCTTGATGCTAACAAAGGAGAGCATACTTGGTTAAAAAAAAATGCAAGGAGGCAATTAATCATAACTGTGTCTCATAGATAATAAAAAGATAAACTCCCTTGGGATCTTACTGGTAACAATTAAAAGATGTGAGCTGAAGTGAGCTTTATGAATGTGTATGTGTGTGTGTGATATTATTTGAAATCCTTCTCCTAAGCGTTCCTTCTTTAAATCAGCCATATAGTGTAAAAGTGTATGTATGTGTAGAGACAGAGAGAGGGAGAGAGAGTTGATTTATTTTTGACCAGTATCACTTCCTGTGAAGAATGCTGTACCCCATCTTCTGTCTCCTCAATATGCACCATACCTCTGTACACTAAAAGCCTTTGATGCAAGTATCTGCAACTCTGCATGAGGGCCTTTTCTGATCATGAAGGATGCTTCCTTTGATGTGGACGACAAGATGAAAGTGCTAGGCAAACAGCCCTAGCAGCACACTGGAGTTAGTGGACAAAGATCTGATTCTTCCACGCTCGGTTGGTACAACTGTGAGAATACTCTGCATGGTTGTGTGCATGTCGTAAGCAAGGAAGCGATCCAGTGCTATTGTGCTAATTAGCATGTCATGCATTTTCTACACTCCCTATCTCATTTTCCTACCCCTATACCTGTGCTTTCTAGGATTCTCTCTGTTATGATTATCTGAAAAACCCAATAGATTTCTATTTAAGGTTTTGTTTAGGTATCAGAAATAATGATATATCTCACATATCTAGAGGTCTGAGAGGTTAACAGTTAGCAGAATTGGGGTTTGGAGGGAGAGCAAAGCAAATCTCTGGAGTAGGTCTTCAATGGCTGGAGGGAGCAAAAAAGTGAAATTGGCCTGAATTTTTTATCATGGTTAGGAAATTTAACCAAAGTATAAGTTCCCGGGCAGCAGAGGTTAGCATGATTTGAATCTCCCATGGTGCCAAAGGAAGGAGTACCCAGCTTGCACAGATGTGGGGCAGAAGAAGTGAGAGGGATGAGACTTAAAAGCTGTCATCAGCCAGGTATCAAAGAGGGTCAGATTCTACCAAAATTCACTCTTGATGCTTGATCACTAAAATTTTATTTAATTGCATTTGAATGTATTTAACTTACAATGGCAACTTATAGAGCCTGCATCCAGAGGCCAGTAAGGGAGGTGAAAGTTCTGTTGAGTGCCTTGGTCAAGAGCTCAGTAGTCTGAATTATGTGCAGTGAAATGAGTGCCTCAATCACAATCAATTATATTTGGAAACATGGAGTGGATATGGACTATCTTAGTGATACAACTGTATTACTAAGATGAGATTTGGGTGGCTGTGACCCCACCCAAATCTCATCTTGAATTGTAGATCCCATAATCCCCAGATGTCATGGGAAGGACTAGGCAGAGAAAATTGAATCACCCATCCTGTTCTCATGATAGTGAGTTCTCCCAAGATCTGATGATTTTATAAGAGGTTTCCCCCTTCGCTGGGCACTCATTCTCTCTCCTACCGCCCTGTGAAGTGGTGCCTTCCACCACAATTGTAAGTTCCCAGAGGCCTCCCCCAGCCATGTGGAACGGTGAGTCAATTAAACCTGTTTCCTTTATAAATTACCCAGTCTTGGGTATTTCTTTATAGCGGTGTGAGAATGGACTAATATACCTGGTGAAATCTTATATTGTGGCCTTATTCTATGTGGAAATGTGAAACCTTGATTGGTATGAGGTTTTCATGAGGAAAAATATTCTGATAATTCTTTACTCTGAAGGAAAAAAGCCTTTTGGGTGATGGCCCAAGAGCTTATAAAAATGAACAGTTAGGACTGTTGACTGAAGAATCCAGTGCTGAGATGACTGCTTGAAGTTTGGCCAACTGTGTTGACCCATATGCCCAGTCCTTTTATCAGGGACATCCTGGTCAAAAGTTTAAAAGCATGGAGTTTCCACTTAGCTCCATAAGCATGCAGTAACATAGTGTCTTAAAGTGTATAAAATCCCATTGCTGCCAATGCAGGCAATACCACGGGTTTCCCCTGGTATCCTGGAGTTGTGGGAGTGAGTTGATCTTCTGTAGCACAGCAGCATCTGGCAAGGGAATGAGAACAGAAAAGCCACCCATCCTGTGCACTGGGTGTGCCAGAAGGCCTGGGTTTCACTCCATGTTGTAGCAAGGGGGCCTCAGAAGCTGTACTGAGATTGTGGGATGCTGCTTACACAACCAAAGACAAGATATGTTTCTGGGCATGGAGGGTGACAGGCTTAGGGTTTGTAAAAGACTCTATTCTAGGAAAGCCTAGTATATGGCCATCAATTGCCACAGTAATGGAGTGTAGGCCAGAGTTAAGAAAGAAAGTTTCTTGTATCAGAAGCCAGTCGGCAATTTATGGATATCATGAGGCATGAGATTGCTAAGGCATCGACAGTGAATGAGTCTCTAGCAGCTCTAAGAAAAATGCCTATTTTGTTGCAATTTGGTCATAATCTTTTACCTAAATGGCATGTAATTATCAAAACTGCTGATTTCAATTGGCTAAATCTGTAACAGAGGCTTGGTAGAACTCAGCAATGCACCACAAAGCACACCACAAAGCACACTCTACACAGTAGACAGCAGTTCAAAATGCATGCTTGCTATCAGACCGGTTCGCAAACTGCAACAGGGAAAAAGACCTGTGGTACTGGTTGTTGTTTAGACAAATGGTCACATGCGCAATTTGATATGGCCCATCTGCCTTTGCAGATAAAAATATTAATTAATGCTTTCCCAAATAAATGACAAAATCTAGGGTCTCAGGGTCTTACTGAGACATGATTTCCAATGGATCCAATTTAAGACATAACGGTTTTATCCCCAGTAAAACAAATTACCTGTATCATTGAGAAACTATTCATCACATATGTCATTTGTTTTGCTAATAACATCACTTGTATTCTCTCTGGCCACAGGAAAGTTTGCTCAGTTTGTTAGTAGCCATGAATAAAATCCCAGGTAATAAACCAAAGAAATTGGTCAAAGGATTAAGCATATAATTTAATCCAGGTCAGCACTGAGTCTTTCTCTGAGATTTTATGTTTTATGGTTAGTGGAAAAAATAAGCTGTTTTCACTGAGGTCTTATAGTGGGATAGCGTGAACTTGCAATTGTTTGCTGATACCTTGGGAAAGTTAATCTGCAGAAAGAGAGGATAAGACCATCCTGCAGAAAGGAACAGAGACAGATTCTAGATTGAAGGGATAGAAAATAAGAGTGAGAGCCAGACAAGAATATAATGAACAATATACTATTAGTTCATGGATTCACCAAAGCCATTATCAGTTATTTAAAATAAAAAAAATAAATACACAAACACACGTACACACACACGTACATTTGCTTAAGCTAGTTTGATCTGGGTTTACTGACTTGCCAAAAATCCCAGATCATTTATATATTTTATATGGAAAATGGAATAGATTTAGTGTGGAATTTGACATTTCCCCTAATACTGTTTCTACAAGAATCAGCTTACCTAATTTATCTGACTACTTATGGTCTTGAGAAACTGAATTTAGCAATCATATATATAAAAGGTAAGTTTAAGAAGAGCTTATTCTGTTTCTGGTCTTTATCCCTTTTCAGTTTAGCATTATTTTATTATTGTGCATCTTTTCTTTTATGAGACATAAGCAACATAAATACAGAATCCACCACTTGCATGCTTCTACATTATGTAATCAGAAAATATTTGCTGAATGAGTGGATATAATGCTAGAGCTGAGATAACCTTTAAATGTAGATTTGTAAAATACAACTTATATTCTCTGAAATATCAGGGTCTAGCCTCACTTCTGAAAGCCCTTTAAAATGGACTATTTGATTCATTCAAGACATTTCAAAGAGTAACCATCTTATATGGCATAAAAGTAAAGGTCATAAATTCAAAACCTGAAACTTCAAAGGAAAATAAATGCCAAATATAGATGTTGTATTTTTGTTTCTCTATAAATCACACATTATGTGTATCTGGCATTTATTTCTAGATAGGTACTTTTATGGAAAAAATATTAATGTAAAAGTTGAGTTATAGATCTGAGATATAATGCAAAACTGGTAATGAAATCAGAATAAATGTAAAGGTAATACACTGCATATTTGACTACCTAAGTAATTTTATTATTCAGTAAAATACAAATTTTAAATTACTAACACCATTTTCAATATTCTTTTTTATTTATACCTAATTCATTCTATTGCATTACAAATATATGTAAAAATATAAAATATATAATAGCTGAAATGATCAAAATATTAGATATTCAATTTTAAAATTTCTAAGATACATGAAAATAAATGTTTACTTAGGTTTTCTGATTAACTTCTACATGTTTTTTCTATTTTCTATTTTCTCAAAGACTGAATTGCAGCATAATGATATTGCTACTGTTCCACATTTCTATTGCTTTATTGTCTATACTCCTTAATGTTTATTCATTACTTTGAACATGACTTTAGAGTCATGCATTGAGATATATAGTACTAAAGGAGTTTTATTACATTCAAAGCCGTTTTAATCTTAGTTGAAAGTAAAAACAAAAAAGAATCATTTAGCTCTAGCTCTGGACAAATGTTTTTAAATGAATTCTTCATTTTCTGGAAAGCAATTACAGGTGCAAGTAGTACTTTCTATCACTCGGATCTCAGAGTATGAATCTATAGAAGACAACCAAGTAACTTAGTACCATAAGGTGCTGGGTTTGGTTCAAAGTTAAGTATTTTTCTTAAATTGGCTTTTTGCAAAAAGCTTTGTGGCATAGATATTTATGCTGGCAGTCAATTTTATAATTTTTATAAATATACAGCAGAGTAATGTTGGCTTTTATGGGTCTTTCTAGACACAGAGAAGATTCTAGGAGCCCTTGGGAAAATAAAAACTTGGAAAATGTTTTGCACATAGTAGTCCCTAAAACCACTGATGTGCTGAAACACAATTTAAAGTTTTCTGAAGCCTGACAATTATTACGAAAGAAACCTCATATATAGAAACATTGCCTAAAGGAACAAACAAACAATAGAATAAGGATGAAAGAAAGAAATCATCAATTCAAGACACTGATTAAAAGGGTGAGAATCCTGAGCTGAATATCCAAACTGTGTTTCTCTGGTCTTCTGAACAAATTCATACATGCCTTTTCTCAATTTTGGTTGCTCTATATCCCACATCATGTGATCCAAAGTGCACACTTCAAACAAAATTATATAATTCATATGATAGAGTACAAAGAAAGAGGGAAGAAAGGACAGATAGAAGGAAGGGAGGGAGTGAGGGAGTGAGGAAAGGAGGAAGAAAGGGAGGGAGGAAGGAAGGAAGGGAGGGAGGGGAAAGAGTGATGGAGGGAGGGAGGGCAGGCCAGCTTCCCTACCTGACTTCTACCCAATCAAATCATGACATCTTGCTGCTTAATGAGGTTGATGTAGACTGTTCTATTCAGGAATAAATTAAACTTGTGAGCTCTAGTTATTTTAGAAAAGATGTTTACCAATAGTGACTTAATTTGTGTACACCCACAACAAAATGAAGAGAACATTGGTAATTTTCTAGTGAATTTCATCACAAAACATAAGGAGTTTGGGTGTTTTGTTCCATAATGACACCTTTTTCTGAACCTTGCAATCTGAACTATGTTTTCTTCCTACACAGTTACTCTAGTTCCTGCCTCCTTGCTTTACAAGTTTTGAAGCCCTCCCTCCCACATCTAGTTTTTCTCGTTTCATGTTGCTTCCAATCTATCTGGCTGCTTCTGATACCAAGTATTTACACATCCTTAGAAAATTAATGCCTAAAAGTATATTTTTCTTAGTCTCCTATAAATAATTGAGTCAGGCAAAATAAAAGTAATATAAATTTATTATTAATTCAAACTTACATCAGTATTTAAGGTCAAAAATTACTTTATGACCAACAAAAAAAAAAAAAATAGCAAAGTAAACTTTGAACAAATTTGGAAAGAATCTGAAGAAGGGCGTTCTCATGTGACACTTCCCATGGAGTTTTCTCTTTCACTTTTTCCCCTCTTCAATGTTACTATACCCAGCATAATAAGTTCAAGTTTTTTTTTGAAGTACATGCTTTTTACATTGGCCCACAATACAGAACACTCTCTGCTACTTAGGCTTTTACAAAACTTTACATGTATGTGTGTATATATATATATATATATATATATATATATATATTGTTATTAGCAAAATTCTACTGTACAATTTCTAAATTGCAGTCAAATTTGATGTCTTTCCTGAGTGAAATTTCTCCTGTATTCTCTTGGCATCTAAGTAATGATTTATGTACACCAATTAAACACATAATTACAGACTCAGCAAATATAAATAAAAGGAAAGAAGTAGTCTTTGTAGGGGAAGATTTTATCATATGCAATTAATAAAATAAATGGAAAACATATTCGTGAAAGTATTACTTTAAAAGTATATGTTTATTTTTCATTTCAAGACATGCATTTAGAATTTACCATGTAAGGCCATGTTCCTGCATTTGAGATGTCATTATAGAGCTTCTCATTTATTAAAAAAAATATATATAGGTCAATATATGTATATAAGGATGCTTCATCATGATTAAGAACGAGGACACTTAAAGCTAGGTGAGCACAGCATAAAACTTGTGTAAACTCAGGAAAAAAAAATACAGACACTTCAAACTGCACTAATTTTACAATCTGAAATTGTCTTATAAAACAAAAAAAATGAATATTTAAGAAAGCAGTTTATTTGCATCTATAATATTCTATATTTGAGTATAATGCATACTATTCAAGAAACCGTTAATCACTTATTTGCCATCAGATAAAAAGCAATTTCATTACAAAGGAATCAACAAAAAGTATGTATGTCAGAATAATTTGGTGATTAATTTTAACAAGATTTATAATTATAGAGATTTACATGCTAAGACACTTTGAACTGATATAAATTAAAAATGTGTATAAATGTCTGAAGGCACAAGTTCCATTACATCCAAATATCAGTTATTTTAAAAAGATAAATAAATTTGCATTCATGTATCTGTCTGCTTTATAATTTACTATCAACAATCTGGTTTTTAATTTATATTCAACAATAACTTATTTACAAGTTAACACTATCTCTGAAAGCCACACACATAGTGTTTACAGATGTAGGAAAATTTCATCTCAACCCAACCACCTCCACAGAAAGCCCTTGAAGAGACATTCTATATCATAAATCAGGATATATAGGGGTGTGTGTGTGTGTGTGTGTGTGTGTGTGTGGCGCGCGCGCGTGCGTGCGCACATGTGTGACAGAAAAGAGAGAGAAAATGTCTTAATTTCAACTTTTATTTTAGATACAGAAGGTACATCTTCAAATTTGTTTCACAGGTATATTGCATCCAGCTGTGGGCATGTACCCAATAGATACTTTGTAAACCTATGGCCTCTCCTGCTTTTACTGCTCTAGTAGTCCTGTCTGTCGTTCTCATGTTTATGTCCATATTTGCGAACACTTAGCTCCCATTTATAAGTGAGAACATGCAGTATTTAGTTTTCTGTTACTGCATTAATTTACTTAGAATTATGGCCTCTAGCTTCATGTGCATTGCTGCAAAAGACATGATTTTATTCTTTTTTATGGCTCCTTAATATTCCATGGCGTAAATGTAGCACATTGTGTGTATCCAATCCACCATTGCTGGGCATCTAGGTTAATTCCCTGTCTTTGCTATTATGAATATTGCTGCAATGAACATACGAGTACACGTGTCTTTTTTGGTATAATGATCTAATTTCCTTTGCATATATACCCAATAATGGGCTTGGTGGGGAGAATTGTAGCTGTGTTTTCAGTTCTTGGTGAAATCTCCAAACTGCCTTCCACACTGGTCCAATTAATTTACATTCCCACCAACAGTGCCTAAGCATTCCCTTTGCTCCAGCATCTTTGCCAGCATCTGTTGCTTTTTGACTTTTTAATAATAGCCATTCTGACTGGTATGATATGATATCTCATTGTATTTTGATTTGCATTTCTCCTATAATTAACGATGATGAGCGTTTTTCATGTTTGTTGGCCGCTTGTATGTCTTTTATTGAGAATTATTTGTTAATGTTCTTTGCTCACTTTTTAATGGGTTTATCTGTTTTTTTGGCATGGGGTTTATTGGCATGACACCTGTTTTTATTTGTTGAATTCTTTAAGTTCCTTATAGATTCTGGATGTAAAACCTTTGTCAGATGCATGATTTGGTGTATTTTCTCCCATTCTATAGGTTTTCTGTTTACTCCGTTGATAGTTTATTTTACTGTGCAGTAGCTCTTTAGTTTAATGAGGTCCCAGTTGTCTATTTTTGCTTTTGTTGCAATTGCTTTCAGGGACTTAGCCAAAAATTATTTGCCAAGGCCATTACCAAGAAAGATATTTCCTAAGTTTTCTTTCCAGAATTTTTATAGTTTGAGGTTTTACATTTAAATATTTAATCAGACTAGTTAATGTTTCTATATGAAGGGTAACAGTCTAGTTTTGTTCTTCTGCATAGGGATAGCCAGGTATTCCTGCATCGTTTATTGAATAGAGTCTCATGTGTGTGGCTTTACTTCTGAGTGTTCCGTTCTATATGTCTATTTTTGTAGTATTACATGCTGTTTTGGTTACTGTAGCCTTATAGTATTATTTGAAGGCAGATAGTGTGATGCCTCCATCTTTTTTCTTCTGGCTTAGGATTTCTTTGGCTATTTGGGCTCCTTTTTAGTTCCCTATAAATTATAGAATAATTTTATTTTTTAATTTTGTGAAGAATAGCATTAGTAGTTTGACAGGGATAACACTGAATCTGTAAATTGCTTTGGGTAGTATGGCAGTCTTAATGATATTGATTCTTCCAATCCATGAGAATGAAGTGTTTTTCATTTATTTTTGTCATCTCTGATTTCTCTTAATAGTGTTTTATAGTTGTCCTTGAATAGATGTTTCACCTCCTTCCTTGGTTAGCTGTATTCCTGGGTATTTTATTTTCTTTGTGACTATTGTAAGCAAGATTGTGTTCTTGATTGGACTCTCAAACTGGATGTTACTCATATAAAAATGCTATTGATTTTGTATATTAAAACCATTCTAAATCCTTTGTTCTAATACTCTTTTGGTGAAGTCTTTAGGATTTTCTGAACATAGAATTATAACAACAGTAAGAGAGGCTTTTTTTTTTTTTTTCCTTCTTCCTTTTCTATTTTGATGCCTTTTATTTCTTTCTCTTGGCTGATTGCTCTGGCTAGGACTTCCAGTATTATGTTGAATAGGAGTGGTGAGAGTGGGCATCTTTGTCTTGCTCCAGTTCTCCAAAGGAATGGCTCCAGCTTTTGCCCATTCAGTAAGATGTTGATTGTGGATCTGTAAGAGTTGGCTCTTATGATTTTGAGGTACGTTCTTTCAATTCCTACTCTGTTGAGGGTTTGTATCATGAAGAGATGTTGAATTTTATCAAAAGGTTTTTCTGCATCTATTGAGATCATCGTATGATTTTTGCTTTTAACTGTGTTTATGTGGTAAATCACATTTATTTGATTTCCATATATTGGAGCAACCTTGCATCCCAGGAATATGCATACTTGATTGTGGCAAAGTAACTTTTTGACATGCCACTGGATTGAGTTTGCTAATATTTTGTTGAGAATTTCTGTCTATGATCATTGGGGATATTGGCCTGGAATTTTCTTTCTTTGTCATTTCTCTCCTAAATTTTGGTATTAGGCTGGTGCTATCTTCATAGAATAAGGGGAGTCTCATCTCAAATTTTCTGGAGTAGTTTCAGTAAGATTGGTACCAGTTTTGCTTTATAAATCTGAATTCAACTGTGATTCTACCTGGTCCAGGCCTTTTGTTGGTTGGTAGGTTTTTTATTACTGATTCAATTTCCGAACTCAATATTGGTCTATTCAGGCTTTCAGTCTCTTTCTGATTCAATCTTGAGAAACTGTGTGTTTATAGGAATTCATCAATTTCCTCTATATTTTCTAATTTGTATACATAGAATTGTTCATAACAGTCACTGAATATCTTTTTTATTTCTATGGGACCAGTTGTAATTTCATCTTTGTCATTTCTGATTGTGCTTATTTGATCTCCTTTTTTTTCTTTTTGCTTTGTTTATCTAGAGGTCTACTAATCTTGTTTAATTTTTCAGAGAAAAACTCCTTGATTCATTGATATTTTTGAATAGACTTTTGCATCTCAAATTTTTAAGTTCTTCCCTAATTTTAATGATTTTTTTCTTCTGGTAACTTTGTGGTTGGTTTGTTCTTTTTTTTACTAGTGCTTATAGGTGCAAAATTAGATTGCTAATTTGAGGTCTTTCTGACTTTTTGATGTGATGAAGGTGTTTAGGATTATAAACTTTCTTCTTAACCCTGTTTTAGCAGAGTTTTGGTAAGATGTGTCCCTATTTTTATGAATTTCAGAGAATTTTTTAAATTTCTTCCTTAATTTCAATGTTTACTCAAGAATTATTCAGGAGCCAGTTATTTTATTTCCATGTATTTATACAGTTTTGAGAGATCTTCCTGGTATTGATTTCTATTTTTATTGCACTATCTTCCAACTGTATGCTTGGTGTGCCTTCTATTTGTTTTAATTTATTGAGATTTGCTTTATGACCAAGCACCTGGTTTATCTTACAATATGTTCTATGTGCAGATGAAAAGGATATATATTCTGTAGTTGTCGGATGGAGTGTTCTGTAGACGTCTATTTGGTCCAATTGTTCAAGTGTCAAGTTTACATCTACAGTATCTTCATTACCTTTCTGCCTTGATAATGTGTCTAATACTATCTGTGGGGTATTGACGTTTTCCAAAATTATTGTGTAAATATATGTCTTTTCACTGGGCAAGAAGAACTTGTTTTATGAATCTGGGTGCTCCAATGTGGTGTGCATATATATTTAGGATAGTGAAGTCATCTTTCTGGATTATAGTCTTTATCATTATGTAATGGTTTACATTGTCTGAAAAATCTTTTGAATGTACAAAATCCATCAATATGTAACACTGTTAATTTTGGCCAATGTATCAAGTAGTAGTTATGTATTAAATCCTTTTTCCAATGAGTTAATAATAATGTGCTAATAACATTGAGAAGGCTAGAACTAGCATAAGGGAGAAAAAGAAGAAAAATACAGTGATGACTAATTTCTGAACATGGGCATCTTTGAGAAAAAGAAAGGGAGTATTGAATCAAAGAGGTCATTATTTTCACATAATTTTCCCTCCTGATACTATATGCACTGAGAAATTGGGTTTACTCAACCCCCAAATTATTGAGTTATCCCATTATTTGTGATAATAATTTTAAAATAATTGTGATTGTTTTATGTCTGGAGTCACCAAGTTAAGATGATCCATGCTATTTACCTACTAACATGTATCATAAATTGAATGTATACATGTTTTTACAATCTCTTTAAGAGAAAAATGATTTGTCAGACACTTTAGATTTTGCACTAACAAACTTTGTGGCACAGCTCAGAAAATCATTTGGTGAGTAAAACTGGGGCGATTATTCCTTAAATCAACATTCAGTACTGAAAAGCCACATATTTGTCTTCATAAATGTTTATGTTGTGATATAGAGATGAATGTTGAGCACTTGGCAAGAAAAATGACAGAGATTATGTTTATACTTAGCTTCACTGACTTTGCTGGTAAAACCACAAGTTAGGGTATTTAAATTATAAGTTCTGAAAAAGAGATTGCCTTCCTATGACAGCTTCAGTGAGAAGAATCCGTTAGCAAGAAACTTGATTATTTTAAAAACATAAGGACTGTCATCAATAGCTGGTATAAGAACTTCCAGTTCACTCTGAAGAAAAAAAAAAAAAAAGCTTGTCTTACCATGGTAGCAATTGAATAAAGGACTAACAATGTGTCTTATAAAGAGTTAATCATGAAGAAAGAATAGTTTTGTATTAGAGTAATAAACTCATAAAGTTGAGAAGTAATGGACCAATTCTCTGAAAGAATAAAGAGACTTAGGATATTTAAAGTCAAGTGGAAGCATTTTATTGGACAGATACACATATTGGAGTGGAGAATGGCCAGAAAAATGTCAGTGTTTAGGTAGCAGGTATTCAGAGTTACCTGAGAGTCTAAACCAGAAAATAGAAATGGAAGTGGAAATCATTAAAGAGCAAACACTGAAGTGTTGGTTTTAAAATCAGTGCAAAATTATACAGCTCTGTAAAGGAAAAACAGATAATCAGATCTAACTGTTTAAAATGCAGTCACAACTCTAAGTTAAGAGAGCAGTTAGTAGTAGGAGGCACCAGGAAAAAACAAAACGTAATTTCCTAAATCCAAAGTAATCAGGCAGTTAGTTTCAAAACGTGGCCATTGAGTATGGTCGCTTGAGGTAGAACTCAGATTGAATGCCAGTCTCTGTAATTATAAGGAGACAAAACAAAACCCCAGCATGGAAGTAACAAGGACATAAAAGAGAATCAAACACAAACCTTTTCAGATCAAGACACAATTTCTACAACTGCATTATAAAGCAAGTAGTTGACCAATAAAGGTAGATAAGAACTAAGCCACTAAATTAGGAAAACAGTACAGAGCTGATTTGCAGTCACTGCTACAGTTCCCCATTATTAGTATCAGTTTGTAAGGGGCTGAAATAGTAACTGTGATGTGGGGATAAACAAAGAATACCAACAGGACAGCATGCGAAGGCTATTTATTAGGAGCTTGCTAAAGCAGGGAAGTTAGCCATAATCACTTTAGTTTGACAAAGACACAATGGGAGGCAAGAGAGTGGGAAAGTTTTAAAGGTGAAAAATGAAATGTGAAGGCTTTAAGCATGCCCTGACTGGAAGCTGTTGGCATAGGGAAGCTGGCAATGGCTTATCGAACAGGAGCTGGCCATCTTGTGTGACTGTTTAGAGGTGTGTATTTTGTTTTCTAGGATGCTAAGTTGGAAGTGGGGGCAACAACTAGGGAAGTTAGCAGTTTTTACTCAAGCCCTGGTAGCTAATTTGGAGCTGACTGTCACAGAGGTTTTGTCTGGCTTCCTAGGCTGGCTGGAGAGGTTGTGTGTCAGACATCTATTGTCCTGTAAGATCTGGCTGTGTTCTCTATAGTCAATCTCCCAATGAGTTAATGGCTTTAAATACAGGATGCAAAAACCAGAGGAGAAAAGATGGAACTAATGGGTCACACTGCTGTCAAAAGGAAAAGTGCTGGCACAAAGTAAGTGCCACTCTGGGAGTTCCTGAACAATAATCAAGAGCTTTTATCCCTAAAAACAATGATGAGAGCCAGACACAACATAATTCTCATAAGACATCATGTTCAGAGAGAGGACAATAGGAAGGAAAAAATGAGGACTAGTCATAAGGCAAATATGAAGAAAAAGAATATTCTTCCATTGGGTTTCAAGAACAGAGTATGATATCCTCACTATAAAAAATGTTAGGTAATGTGTATTCTAATCAGCTAGATTTAACTATTCTACAATGTCTATTCACTTTAAAACTTCATGTTGTACTCTGTAAGTACACACGATTTTATCTCTCAGTTTAAAATAAATAAACTTGAATAAAACAGAGTGTGAGTATTTATCATTATATTGTTACTAGAGCATTAACCTGTCAATTCCTAAAAATCAAGATTGGAAATAGACTTAATATGTACAATGAGGGTAGGTTTACAGAAGAGGCTGACCTAATCCTGGTGGCAGGAACCATGTGGATAAAGTCTCAGAGAAAATTTCAGAAGGCAGGAACTTGTAACTCAACAAACATACAGAACAATTCAAAATTGTTGCTTGAGTTTTCCCACCTCATGAAGCTTGGGATCAATTCTGAGAAGGGAATGATTGTGGAGAAAATTCTAGTTTACGTAACTAAATTTTGAGTAACTTATAAACAGAAAATTCATGAATTCATTGTATTTTACCCTTAAGTGAGCAGATTCCTTCTCTGTTTTCTGGGAGAGGCAAGGCTTTTAAAGTAATTAAGATCTGTTAAATAATTTTTGAAGTTGCATTTTGTAGAGCCGAGTTGATGAATTTTGGAAGTCATCACCATTATTTATCCTATAGATGCATTATTTATCATATAAATTCTCCTGGTAGAAGAAGGGCTATCCTTTAGGAATGATCTCCACACTCAGGTTTGGTGAAAATAATGAAGTTCTCTTAAGTACAAAGAAAAATACATCATAAAGAAGAATTTTTCCTCACATTAATATTATTTTGGGGTTCACAAAACAAGATTTTCTTTGTAATTATAAAATTAATGCAAAAACCTCATAGAAAATTTAGAAACCACAGTAATGAAGAATGAAAACATAGCTCCTGAAAGATGACCCCAAAATGGAATCTTTCTTAATTATCATTTTTTAGATTTCAGCAAATCTTCTATGATTAACTTTAGAAGGATTACTATAAAATCACCTAGATCCACTTTTTCTCAGAGTGGACTTTGGTGAACACTAATAGCTAATCTGCTTCTCTCAGAAAAAGCTACCCTTCAAGTTCAATTGGAAATGCTGTGACCTGGACAGTCTCCCTTTTGCACATTAAGACATCAAAAGCTCTTAGAAATCCTGTGGTAAGCAAAGCTGACGAACTTACTTGGATCATGAGTCAATTGAGGTGCCATAAGTGAATGGGAGAATATGGCAAAGACCAAAAAGAAGAGGGAGTGACCACTAACAGCCCCTGTGTACTCACAGCCCAACAGGCAGGCATGTGTACATGAGCACAGACCTGTGAGGAGAGAACAGCAAGAAGCATACACAGGAAGTCGCAGGCTCTAAGAATCAGAAGTGCTTCAGTCCCAAGGAAGAAAATCACACATGGTGGCTGAAGATTCTTTGAAAGAAAGAAGGCATAAGACCTAGCCACATATTTTGCTTAAATTTCGAAAACTTAGTATCAAAAATTTTAGATAACAAATTAGAATAACTCTATGATTTAAGTGTTTAAAACTGAATAAAGGGTCAGAAAATATAATTGCAAATAACATAAAAAGTAAAATTCAGAAAATACAAACAAAAGTAATCTCTGTAATGAATGAAAGTGAGATGAATATGAGAAGCCCAATGAGTCCACACAAGGGACTCTATAATATTTAAAAAGCTAGAGTGAAATACTGGAAGGAGAATTAGCAATGAAGCATACATGTAAGAGCACGGCAAGAGAATCTAAGATATTTTTTCAAAGCTTAACTAATGATATGAAATTTAGGAAAATTTAACAGTAAATAGAAAGAAAAAAACCTGTATCTCAAACAACAACAACAACAAAGGGCCATTTTTTTCTGGGGACAGAACCAGTAACCTCCATGTAGCTTCTGTCTCCTGGAAAAGGTCTAAGTATCTCAAATTTACAAAGGGCAGATTCCAGTTAGGTACAATGTGATTGAAGGCCAGATTGTTGGAACACTAGAAAGAATTGTGTAAGTGAGCTTATGACTTTCTCTATTTAAACCTCTTTCATTTAATAAAATGAGAAATACTTTCAAACTTTAAAGGGTTAAAAACAATTTAGATGGGCAACATTTCTGATTTTTAATAAGGTATAAAATTGGAATAAATACATAATAAATGCAACTTCCTAGAAGGCAAAATTCAGAATATACAAACTGCTAAATTACAATTAATCTTCTGATATAGCTTAGAAATAATTGTGAAGTTGATACTAGATAAACCCTGAGGAAGAAAATGGTAAACACTGAGTACACAGGCTTTGTTAAGACTTAGCAGTTCTGGACTGAGTGCTTCTGGAGAAAATTCACAAATGTATATAGATCTAGCGTTTTCTTCTTCAGCCAAATCTTTTCTACTGTTGGAAAGCTGTCTATGTGTCCCCCAGACAGAGATGTACCCATCATGAAAGAACACATGTCTCCACATCACTTCTTCCTTTCTGGGCCCCTCTTTCTTATTTACATTTAATAATAATCAAATTTCTTGAAATTTCCTTCCTGCCTACTCTACTTCATTTATTTTTCTCTTCTCAAAAAAAATCTTCTTATTAAACTTTCAAACCAAGCAACTACATGTTTATAAATACCCAGCCTGGCTCATTCTTCCTTTCCTCTATGTAGAAATCAGTTTTAGCTTTTTCCATGGAATTCTCTTTTGTCTCTTAAACTTAAATAGGAAAGACTGTGTCAGAGTATCTTGTATTACTGTGTTTCAAACCCTTCTTCCTATATGCCATGATAACCTCTTCTCCACTGATAACAGGTTTGTAGGGAATCCCATTGATAGCCAATCAAAGTCAGTATGTATTTTGTAGCTTTCCATGTTTTCTCAAGACCTATTTTCAGCAGCTTTAGGAAATTTAAAATAGTAGATCATTCATTATTTTAGAATGAATCCTTATATCATTTTCCTAAAGTAGAATATTGTTCACAAGATACACCTAAAATAAAATTCCAAGTTTTCAGTATAGTAAAAAAAGCAATAAGGGGGATAAAATGACAAACAGTATATATATTTTAAACATTAGAACCTCACTTTTGACAACACATATCAAAAGAGCTTCATAATCAAAGGACACCTAAAAAATACGCTTATAAATGGCTTGTCACATAGAGACAAATGTTCAGCCTGGGGTAGGAATGTAAATTTTACAAACCAATATAAATTATAAATGAAATAATTCTCGTAAAATTTCTGATGGATAGAGCAGTGCATTATAATTCAACCCTATTTGTTGTTGCCCTAATACACACTCTAATAATTTAGGGAAGGAAAAGGGATAGGCACACTTTTTTTTTAAGTAATAGCACAGATAGTAATGATTGCAGGCATCACGGAGATATTAGACTATCTCTGCTACAATTTATTCTGCCATGGTAGCATGAAAGCCTCCACAAACAAAACATAAAAAGCATGCCGTAGCTGTGTTTAAATAAAACTATTTGCAAAAAGAGGCACATGCTGTATTTATCAAATAAGCATAGTTTTCCAAATGCTGATTTAAGACTATAAAATACTTTGGATTTATAAAGAACTATTTATTACTCCTTGGTCATTATTGCATCAAAATAATTGTGTTCTTATTAATGTTGTATTGGAAAATCATGATATTTTGAATAAACTTTTTTTTAACAGTGATACTATTTCTAAAATATTAATTATTATGTTCTTACATATATTTTGTAAAATCAGTACATGTGTATGGCTGTGGTGTCTTGATACTTGCAATGATTGTGTTAGGGAGTGCACATTGTTTAGGCTAATTTTGCCATCAAAAGATATTTGTTTGTTCTGGGCTACTTAACATTATCTAAATAATACGGTATATTCTGGTAAACTTGATAAGGCTCTTTAGCTAGATTGTAAGTTCCTTGAACACAGGAGGGAATATATATTATAACTGATATTCCACATGGTAATTACCACACAATAATGCTTGATGGAACAATCATTGATTTAAGAGTAATTTTTCCTTGTAGGTGTCGGGGTAGGGGTTTAGTACTGATTTATTTTTGTATGACAGTAAAAAGAAGAATATCTATTTTAAAATTTCAAGCCACATATATATATAAAATCACAAAACAGTCAACAATAAAATTCTAAAGTAACTATTGAAAAGTATTAAATTGTGTAATTATGTGTGCCAGTTTTTTTTGCAATAGTCCACCTTTAATTTGTGGCGGGTGTTAATAAAATAAAAAAACAACAACACATTCCCACAATTTACTATAAATCATCTCTACTGGAGAAATATTCATATTTATTTCATCTAAATTATTGCAGAACACAGATTGCTTTGTTTTCCTAATCTGAATTCAGTGTTACAGTTACAATAACCTTGTCTATTTTGAAATGCTGAATTGTCCTGATTATTTCTACTCTGGAGTTAAATACATGTAATGTTCATCCATTAAGAGGCTCACCCCTCAGGCAACTTCTTATCAACTTTGTTTCTGGTGATCTTTTGAAAAATTGCTATACAATCTTTTTGACAACCTTTTGAAATGACTAAAATGTAAGTTCCAAATAGGTCTTTAAGGCAATTTATGCATATGCAAAGAATCATTTTCATGGGCTTTTTATGCTAGGATAACTGACTGTAGCTATCAATTATATTGTATTTATTGCTGTATCTTATAAGTTGCATATAAGCATATATGCCCATATTTCCTGTGGTTTATTTAAGATTGAATATGTTGCTATTCTCCAAAACAGTTTTGAAGTAATTGATAATAAATTTGAAGCAATCAAGAATACATTTCCAGCCAGTACTTCAAAAAAGATAATGTCTCATCTTTGCTTATTTTATAACAAGTGTGCAAGAAAAACAATATTTGCCTTTTTAAATTGGGTGTATTTCTAATTACATGACTCATTAGGAGAATTTAAACAATTTCTAGTTTTCTCCTCATTATGATATACAGACTTAACATCGAAGATTTCATTGAAACAATATTTCAAAGCTCCAAACCAGTTTATTGTCTTATATGTATTTATGTCAATGCAAATGGGCAGAATATACCAAGGAGGGAAGCATAGGCTGACCAAGCTGTAAGTGGTCAGAACTGAGCCACTCTTTCTCCTCCTCGTCAAGAGGGCTTACTTCCTAGGAGTGACTGGCAGTTTGGAGAAAGGTCTCAAATGGGAGGGTTGAGGACAGTTCGGGAGCATACCAACCAGGCCACAGGTTTACAAAGCCTGAGCAACCTGAAAGTCTTAGGGGAGGTGAAAAGAAGAGTAAGTGACAGGAGATAAGGGGTAATTTTTAATATATCTGGGTCCATATTCATTATTGTGCATGCATATATCAAGGTTCATCCTCTACTTGGTTCTGAGAACACACTTTCTAATTGCACTTAATCCTAAATCACAAGTGCTGCTTCAATAACTTCAAGATCATTCATTCATTCATTCATTTGCTTATTCATCGATAGGTTCTGTTGAGCATATCTATATTCCACGCATGGTGTAAGCACTAGGGTGCAGGTTTTGTTTAGTCAGAGAGAGAGACAGAAAAGAGAAACAATAATTATAACTCAGTATGCTCAGGACTATAATTTACACACAGGGGATGTCTAAATACGGATGAGGTTTCTGCTAACTGGCAGGCAGTGGAAGATTCAGAGAAGAGGTGAATTGAATTCTGAAAGATTTATCTGGATGTACAGGTTGAAGGTTGGTTCTGTAAGGTTGCTAAATTAATACAAATGTAGCTTTGTATATACCCGCTATATTCAAAGTAGTTTTTGTTCTTAATTCCCACAGCAAAATGTGTGCAGTGGTACCCACCGTAAAATATGCACATTCTCTAATTCCACCTCACAAATATACATTAAACCTTCTTTTCTTGGAAAGCTCCCTAATTCCAATACTATTAAACTCATATTAATCCATAAAAATAGTTGACTTTCAGATAGGATAATCAGTCATCTGCCACTAAATTTTCAACAAATTATAAAGGACAACATACAGATTGTAAATAATTCCATAGTTGTACTAGGTATTTCAGAAACAAATTCACCATATAGAATATTGAAGAATTTTCTACTCAATACAGTGTTTACGATTCTGATTTAGAAATCCCCCTAATGCCTGAGGCATGCTTTACTGAGTAGAAATGTTCCCACTGATTAGGGGAAAGAGAAAGTTACATATTAACCTGACACAGCAAATATTCACAATGACTTTAAAAGTCAACCTAAACGCTTACGTCTTATCTACTGCCTTATATTCTGTAGAAGCTTGCAGTGAACCTTGAGAAAGATGAGTTTTATGAACTAAAAAGCTGAGCAGTACAAGCAAAAAAAAAAAAAATAGACGTATTTGCCTAGTTACATCAAGCTCAAATGGATGTGTGTTACAGTAGTTATTACTACATTGTGTTTCTATGATTGCATAATTAAATTTTATTTTTATGTATGAGTTGTCTAGAGTCATTGATATTGTTCATAATTCATTGTAAATAGGTTTGGGTTAAATATTATTATAAAAATCATTTAAGGCCAGAAAAGATAGTTTCAAGTAGTTAGAAAGAGAATATTAAATATTTCTATTCAAAATATAATAAAACTTTGAGATGATGAATATGTTAATTACTCTGATCTTGATCACTGTACACAATATCACAGTATCACTGTACTCCATAAGTCTGTATAATTATTATGTGTCAGTTAAAGTACAAATTAAAGAAAAAACCTAAAGTTTATGAACAGGAAATAAATGAGACTACTGGAAATTTTTTAATTTATTTTTGAAAAGTTAATACGTTGTTCGACTTTGAGACATAAAATATTGTATCTATTATCACATTTTATTTTATTTTTTATTATTATTTTATTTATTTTAATTTTTTTTTTTAGAGACGGTGTTTCACCATATTGGTCAGGCTGGTCTCAAATTCCTGACCTCAGGTGATCCACCCACCTCGGCCACCCAAAGTGCTGGGATTAGAGGTGTGAGCCATCGCACCCGGCCTGTTATCACATTTTATAACAATGTGCTTTCTGAATAAAATTTTGCTGTGACTTAAAATCACTGGATTTACATGTCTCCCTTACTATACAAAAGGGCTGCCGTAAGGAACCACACCACGTAGATGATAACACAGAGTTTCTTCCTCTCTTTGTTGCTCTTAAATAGAAATTGCTTCATCTTTCTTCCTTCTGTGCTTTTCAGTGCTGCAGCCAGTTCTGTTACAAGTCAACAGAGCAGTGAAGATGGTGGTCTATTGTTTAGAAAAAGTACAATCTTTGAACAGTTATTTATCTTCATTTTATTTCTTGTTTTGGGTAGCAGCAAAAACTTCAACATGGTTGTGTACTTTGTATTTAGATCATGGCCAGAAAGTTAGGAGAAAAGATGAGAATATTGTATTGCATGCATGAAGCTAGACATCTTAATTAATAATGAAGAGGTAAGTCAAATTAAGGAACTGGCTTATAATTGTAAAGAACTTTATGTTAATAACACTATTTATTTTGCAATTATCCACATTAATTTTTAGCAGATGGGAATGTTTCCCCCTTCCCCCACTGAAGAACAAGAACATAGGTATTCTCATATTGTAAAGATGACTAGTCATGACTGTAGTTTGTAATAGTAATTGGAAACACTTATTACGTTTTTTTTGCTCTTTTTAAATTTTTTAATTTTTGTATTATACTTCAAGTTCTGGGGTACATGTGCAGAATGTGCAGGTTTGTTACATAGGTATAAACGTGCTACGGTGGTTTGCTGTATCCATCACCCCATCATCTACGTTAGCTAACATTTTTAACGATTAAAAGGATATGCTGATGTTCAGTGACTTTTTAAAATTTTTTAATCCATACATTCTGACTTTGAGAACCATCTAGGATATATCCCCTTTTAGACAAACCAAATATTAAATTGAAGAAAATCTTTTTTCAGTAAGACCCAGATTTAACAGAGCAGGTAAACTAGGAATAAAAAGAAAATCTTCAAATGGTAGAGGGTGAGAAGGTCAGAGGAAGCAGATCTCAGAAAGTAGTGGTTCAGCAAAATAACATATCTAAAAGGAAGCAGTGCCTTCAAAAGTAGGAACTGTGGTTCTCTTGGAAACTCAGTGCTTGGACAAGTCTTCCTGAAGCTGGCTGAGGGCTGACAGAAAAAGAACAGACTGCAAAGAGAGACCAAATTTAGAGTATTTTATAACAGAGGACAAAGCACTTGAGCCATGAACACTGAAATAGGAGGTTCTCTCATTTCCCCTTCTGCCCAGGTAAAGGCACCTAGCAGTGCATGGGAAGAGGTAAACAATTGTCATAGGACCCTCCTATAGCTGATAAAACACATACAAAAAGAATGCAAAACCAAACAGATGAAACGTGTAACTAATTTTACCAAAAAGCTAAGAGAAACGAAAAAATAACACAAATAACAAACAAAAACGAAAGAGCTCAGAGTTGATATAATCAGACAGGAAGAATTTGTTTAAAGGAAAACTGACAGACTCAGAGAAAAATTATAACATGAAAAATTGCAACATTTCATGAGCAGAAACTAAAAGGAATATAAAGAGCAAACTGATAGCATGAAAAGCACGGTAATTAGAACAGAACAGAAAAGTGGAGGAAAAAAACATGAGCAAAAAAGAAATGAAAAGGTTTCAGGGCAAAAATCAATGATGTAGAAGATGCCAAAGAAGGCTGTATTAGGACTGGCTACATGATTTGTGGGGCCAAATACAAAATGAAAATATGACACCCTTGTTCACAAAGTAGGAAAAAGATTACTGTTAAAGGTAATATAACATGAAGCTTTTACAATTTCTCTTGAGCTCTCTTTCTCAACCCGTGATGATGTTTTTTATTTGCTAATTCATGTCATGCTCTCCTGGGCCATAGGGGTGCTGGAGAGGTCAATGCAGACCTTCACAGTGCCTGGCAGCCATCAGGCACCCTGTTGATAGTGGTCCATTGGGTGGGTTCCCCCCTCTTTCCAGCCACTGAACCAATAAGGTGCTTAGGTGGATAGGGAAAATCCAACTTGGCATTACCTTTTCCCATAGGCAGTCATTCTAATTGGCAGCAAAGGAGTTAATGCAAGAGTATGCCACCTGACCTTGCCAGACTCACCGGATAACTTGGAAGAGGCTTACCCAGCCAGTCGCCTGCTCAATGCCCTATGGTGTTACCCATCCTGCCAGCACTCCAAGATGCAGAGATGTATGTATCTGATGCTGACTTTCCCTGATCCTGCTCGTCTGATCAGTACCCTGCCAAGTGCTGGGATAGCAGCAGTCACTAGGTGTGTTGGGGGGAGAGTTGGCTGGGATGTGTAGGGGGAAACAATACAATGGAGAAGCTGATGACCAAGAACCCATCCCAGGGAGCCAGCTGAGGCCCCAAGGGCCCTACACATTCTCCATGGTCCTGTCTGACTTCACTTATTCAATACAAATAAAATACACAATTTTAAAAACATCCAAGACAGCCAAACCCCAAGCACGAGGTCCTTCTGAGCGTGGGTTTCTGTACAATTGCATTGATTGGGCACCCACGAAGCTGGTTCTAAATGGGATATTAATAAGTGGAGTCCTCAAAACAACAGCAAAAACAAAAAACAGAGAAATAGGGCACAATATGCACTTAAGAGAATAATTACCTAAAACTTTACTGAAAATAATTGAACCTACATACAAGAAGCCAGAATGTGTAAATGAGCAATCAGCCCAAGCTATTCAACAGTAAGACATAGACTCAGCAAATCTTCCCAAGTTTCTCCTAAGAGTAAGAAAATCAGATTGTCGTCAAATTTCTGACAGCAACATTTATGCCAAAAGCAAGAAAATAATATTTACAAATATTCAAAGAAAGAAAAATGTAAGTCAAGGATTTTAGATTCAGCTAGGCTGTCCTTCAGTAATAAAGGGCACAATAAAATTGGTTACAAATGTGCAAAACTTCAAGGATTTATTTGTACCCATGAGCCTTCCTAAGGAAGGGATTAGAAAATGAATTTATGGCAACCAAAAAGATTTGTAGAAACTGTGGCATGTCTATTTTGCTGTGGTTTAAGAAATTTGGAAAGGGCATGATAGAAGTTGTATTATTTGCCTGGAGGTGGTACAAATCAATGCTCCTCACATTCAGTTACCAATTATCATTAGTCAAATGGCTTCAATATTTCAATATCCTGCATTGAGAACAGGTGCTGTGCCCTGTTACAATTCTATGATTTAGAAGAAATGTAAATAAATACTTCATGACCAGCCAATATTCTAGGACACACAGGATTCTTTAAATTGTCCCTGTCATTTTCTCAATGTTTGCTTTACTTATTTTGAGTCTATGCTATTAAGTATATACAAGTTTACAACTCTATCAACTTTGTACATTTAACATATTATTTGTTACTTTATCAATTTGCTAAATTGTATCAATTGTTAAAATATAAACAATGAAGTAAAATTTTTTTTAGAATACTATGGAGCTCTGAGAACTTATGCTATGTCATAATTTTACATGAACTGTGGTGTTACAATGAGATTCTTCTCAGTAACTGAGTCCCACTCATTTGTGGAAACAAACAATAAAACAATCGAACTCATGGAGATAGAAAGAGAAATATTTTTAAATGCTGTCTACTGCAAAAACTTTATATTTTATTATATTGTCTAAAAAACCACATGAAAGTGCATAAAATTTCAGTTAAACTTCTGAAGTACAGCATGTAAGAAAAACATAATGCCAGCTACACAATGGGTCTAAATCAGAAGCAAAAGTCTGATTTTTATATTGTTTTAATGTTTATATTGTCAAATTAAGAGACTTCATTCTATACTAATTCTCCAAATGTATGTATACTCTCTCTGTAAATATATTTAAAATATTCAAGCATACCATAAGTAGATATACACTTTTTAACCTGTATTTGTTTGATGAAAAATAATTCTGATTAATGTATAAGCTTCAAATACATTATTGGAATTTAAAAAAATTAAATAAATAAATTGCTCACTAATCATACTTCTAATGATTTCCTCATGGAGTGACATTTATAGAAAATGTCAAAAGTATTAATTTGCCAGAAGAAAAATTAGTAACGGTTCTTAATTGGCTATACATTCATTCTAAATCAAGCTGTTTTATGTTAATAAGAAAATACCATGTAAATTATATTTTAGAAATGCAAGTAGTTCCATGAGGCAGTATGAGATTGGTTCCACTGAGTAAAAATAATAAAAGCCAAGCATCAACATCATAATGTGAAAAACTATTTAACATTATATATTGCAATCTCTATCTTTAATTATAGCCCGATATTTGATTTGAAATTCGTGCTTCTTTCAATTTAAAATAATACATTTTAATAAACTGCTGTGTTTAAACTTTTTATTGTAAATAAGGGGACATGTTATATAACACAAAATATTAAAGTTATTCTATTTTCATGTTCAGTAAAGTATTGCATTTTTATATTTTTCCTTAATATGATATTTGGAAAAACAAGGAGAAGCATAGAGTTATTTGAAAAATTAAGATATGTTGTTATACAATTTTTATTTTTCTTTGTAAAAGACAAATAAAAAAGGGTTGCCGTCCTTTGCCCATTACTCCATTATATGTTGCTATAAAGGAATACCTGAGGCTGGGTTGATTTTTCTCACAGTTCTTCAGTCTGTACAAGAAGCATGGAACTAGCATTTGCTTCTGATAATGGCCCCAGGCTGCTTCACCTCATGGCAAAAGGGGAAGAGAAGCCAGCAGGTACAAAGATCACATGGCCAGAGAGGGATCAAGGAAGGTGGGAGGGGAGCAGTAGAAGGCTCTTTGTAAACAACTAACTCTTGGGAACTAATAGTGAGAAGTCACTCGCCCCCACTCAGGAGTGAATTAATCTCTTCATGAGAGATTTGCTCCCATAACTCAACCATTAGGTCTCACCTCCAACACTGGGGATCTAATTTCAATATGAGGTTTGGGAAAACAAATATCCAAACCGTAGGAGTGGCCACAAATATATACACACACACACATATATATACATATAATTATTTTTAAGCTAAATTGCTACAAAGAAGCATATTTTTAGTAATATGATACCACTTGGAATGTTCCAGTTAATTGAATGTAAGTAGATATAAAAAGTTGATTGCTTCAGTATAATCTTTCCTAAGGTGTTCCAGTCATCAAAATAAGTAGTAAAGCCATATAGCAGGTGAGATTTTGTTGATGGAATGACAAATGAATTCATAAACAATAGCATCTGTTGTATTTTAACATAATTATTCCCATCGAATTGAAACCATAACTTTTCCTCCTGTTGGAAACTGGATGTTATAGGAAGTGATGTGGACATTGCAGTCACCCCATATCTGAATTCTTTCCTATGCATGGTCAGAAAACTTATGGGTCTCACTTATTCTTCCATTTATACAAATAAACACCAGATACTCTTTTTCTTCATGACCTTCAGCGTCCAGCCCAGACCAAATGAGGGGTCAGTGATGTGAAGAAGAAGCAAAGCTGTGAGAACTTCATTTTGGCTACAGTGCTACAAGCACCACATTCCATGGATAGCAGGCAAGTTTAATGGAATAGGACTGGTCTGGCTGTGATACAATCAGGTGATGGCTTTAGAATGTTTTGAAGTACTCTTATGTCTTCTTTTGAGGAGTATCTGCTCATGTCCTTTGCCCATTTCTTAATGGGATTACTTGTTTTTTTCTTGTTGATTTGTTCGAGTTACTAAAAGATTCTGGATATTAGTCCTTTGTCAGATACACATTTGCAAATGTTTTCTCCCATTCTGGAGGTTGTTTGTTTACTCTTTTGACTGTTAATTTTGCTATACAAAAGCTCTTTAGTTTAAGTCCCATCTGTCTATTTTTGTTTTGGTTATATTTGATTTTGAAGTCTTAGTCATAAATTATTTGCCTAGGCCAATGTCCAGAAAAGATTATCCTACATTTTCTTCAATGATTTTTACAGTTTCAGGTCTTACATTTAAGGCTTTAATCCATATTGAGTTAATTTTTTATATGGCAGGAGATAGGGATTTAGTTTTATTCTTCTGCATATGGCTAGCCAGTTCTCCTAGCACCATTTATTTATTAGGGAATCTTTTTGTCAACATTATCAAAGATCCGTTAGTAATAGGTATGTGACTTTGTTTCTGGGTTCTTTATTCTGTTTCTACTGGGAGATATCCAAAGGAAAAGAAATCATTTTATCAAAATGATACTAAACTTGTGTGTTTATCACTGAAGTATGCATAATAGGAAAATCACGGAATCAATCTAAGTGCACATCAGTGGTTGACTGGATGAAGAAAATGTGATATATATATACGTATATATATATATCATATATACATGTGTGTGTATATATATGTATATTTTATGGATACTATGTAGCTATAAAAAGAAATGAAATATTGTCCTCCACAGCAACATACATAGAGCTAGAGGCCATTATCTTAAGTGAAATAACTCAGAAACAGAAAATCAAATACTGCAAGTTCTCACCTAAAAGTGAGCTGAACAATGGGTAATTATGGGCATAAAGATGAAAATAGTATACACTGGGGGATTCCAGTGCAGGAGGTTAAGGGGAAAGTGGGAGGGGAGAGAGGGTTGAAAAATTATCTATTGGATACAATAGTCACAATTGGATGATGAGTTCACTAGAAGCCCAAACCTCACCATTATGCAATATATTTATGTAAGAAACCTGCACATATACACCCTGAATCTAAAACAAAATTAGAAAACAGCAAATGAACAAAGAATGTTCTTCTGTGGTTTAACACATTCCCTACCAGTGACTAAAGAAGATGCAAGGATTGCTCCAGCCCCTGAGAAATGTTCTTTTGGAAGTTCTGTCGGTTTTCAGGACCTCAGTCAAAAATGTTTGAGTGCCACTTAGGGCTTCAGTTTTAGCAAAAGAAAAAAAAAAAGAGGGAAAATTTATTTTAAAGGTGTGGTTTTGTCTTATATGACAGACATAAATTAGGAAAGGGTTGAAAATGCCAAATGCCATTTTAATCACTAAAGCTCTGAAGTAGAGAATCATGGAAAATGTATACTTTGGCATCAATAATTCTTTGAACCTGAATTTGTACAGAAATAAGACTGTCAATTCTCTCATGGGCATTACTTACAATTCTCTATTGTATGTTCAGAGCCTTTCCTCTATGATTAGATCAAAGGGAGTATCTCCTAGATCTTTTGCAATTATACATTAATTAATCTATCTCTTACATTGCTGTAATACAGACCACAAAACCACTTAGAAGTACTTGAACCTCAGATTTCTACACTCCTTTTATAATATTTGGGTATGCTCCAATTGAATTTACAATCTATTTGAACTACAATGTGCTGTGTCTTAATGTAAGGAATAAAATCTGGATTTTCAAAGGTCTTCCATCTGACAATGTGTGAGATAAATGCATTAAAGCATAATTGCAAAAGATCTAGGAGATGCCACTCTGGACCTAATCATAGAGGAGTGGCTCCAACACACAATAGAGTACTGTGAGTCTAAAGAGATTATTTTAAAAATTTGAAATCTAATAGCTGAGAATATTACATTGCTATAATACAGTCCACAAAACCACTTAGAAGCAGTTCAACCTCAGATTCCTACACTCTTTCTGCAATATTCCCATGATGCTCCAACTGAATTGCAATCTACATGAACTACAGACAATGTGCCATGTCTTATGTAAGTAATACAATCTGGCTTTTCAAATATCTTCCATCTGACAGGAGAGAAATTTGTAAATTTAAAAAACTTAAAAAAAGCATGTTATATATGAATGACATAGCTATATTCTTTCTGAAGACATTCCAAAACTAACAGAATAATTAAAGGAAGTAGCTGAGAAGAGTTAACATAATTTATCCAGAAGTAAAGACTCTTTCACATAGCTTTAAAAAATTAAAGCAAAGAATAATCAAGACTGGCTGAAAAGGAGATGGTTATTCCTACTAAAGAAGAAACCATTAGAATGTGTGCCATCTCATATATGCATATTCATGTTTTACCTAATGACCTGCTTGCTCTTTCCCTTCAGTCCTCAGATGCCCTTCCCTATCCTTACCCCTGCCAATATAGCACAAGCATACTAGCAGGAAAACAGGACACTTGATCAATTTTCACTTACTTAGCATATTGAGATGGGTAGGAGTAATTAACTACAATTTGGGTTTTGCCAGGACACCTACTTTAGCTTTGAAACTGCTGCACCCTCAGTCTAATTACCTCATTGATCATCACCTCCTTGTATACTTACACTATGTCAGTAATAAGTGGACAGCTGTTAAAACCATTAGGCAAAAAGCTGCCTGAAAAATTAGCCTTATTTAAAGCTTCAAATGATATTATGTGCAAATGACACTCTACCAATTCATAAAATATACGAAGTGCCTCAGATAAAGGTCTTCTCTGGGTAAATTCTCAAAATAAATTTTAAAAGTCTTTTTTTTTCAGTCTTGCTGGGGATGGTGTAATTATAACAGGAATTGTTGGCCAATTTGAAAGGGACATCTGTTAAGTAACAAAGTATCATGAATCAAACTACCATCCTTTAGAAACCTCATGTCTATCTCAAGTTAAGGAGAATTGTAGCCACTCTAACTTTAAAAGGCCAAAATAGTAGGGAAAGGTTTTCCAGAATGGTCCTAAACCATCAAATGGAGATCTCTGAGCTTATACCACCAAGATCCACAGACATTCAGCCAAGTGCTCAGTACAATTGCTTTAGATGCTAAATAGCTGTTGATATTTTATGACAGAGGTTATCACAACTTTCTGCATGGTAGTGGTAACAGCTGAGGGTATGTATGTCAGCTGCGACACACCCTATCTCAGATCAATCAAATTACATTTTTAGTCATTGGGACTAAAATGACTAAATGGCATGAGTATTTACTACAGCTTGTCTGAGGTGCAGCCAGGACTGAGAATATAACTTTAGATTAACTAAAACTAAATTCAAACACTTTTGGCTAAAATCAGTAGTCTCAATGCATTTCCTAATAGAAGCTGGGAACAAATATCCCGTTAATATCACATCTTTTTACTTTCCATCCATTTAGTTTTAAATATTAAAATCTAATTTTCCAGAAATAAAAACACATTATCAAGGATAAATCAGAATCTTCATCATAGAGAATGATTTTGAATTCACTTTTTGGGTAAGGACATTGAAGAAACTGAGTGGTTCGGAGGTCAATAAGTGAAAGAAAAAGAAGAGGGAGTAGATTTAGTATTGAATCTACTCGGTAATGCATGGACTCCTCTCCTCTGCACAAACTAAGTATACACTAATCAAAATCCTATAACCAGCAGCCTCAACACAGCCAATGTAGAAAATTAGCTTCTGAAGGTTAATGTTCGTATAAGGCCAGATATAAGCCTACTAACTGAATAGAGGAATGGCAATGAAGTCATTTCCCTTTTAATTCAAGGGAGCTCATGTTCTTCACGTTAATGAAGAATTCACCCAGAGATTAAAGTGACCAACTTATTCATGTCTTTCTGGTTATCATTTATATTTCATTTATGAGGAAACCAATTAAAATAACTTTGATAAGATCAAAGTCAGAATCTACCCACCATGTGTAGCATTTAAAAAAAATTCTTTCATTTAGTTGACATACTTAAACACTGAGCAATGCTTTCTTTAAAAAAAAACCTATGAACATTTTCCAATTTTCAGCACCACAAAAATAAAAAGTAAACTACAACAAAAGTACAATGTTAATTTTAAGCTCCATTAGAAACACAGGGTGGGGAAAAGCTACTGTTTTCCAATTGATAATGATAAAATTAATAGGGAATCAACTCCCAATTAAAGTCTTAAAAGGAGATTGCAAACAAAAGGCAGCAAAGAAAAAAATTCATCTATGAAAAACTGTTTGATTATCATTGTAAGGCACATTATCTCACTTAATGGAAATAGATAGCACTCAATTTCATCAGTTTCCATAAAATGAGGTAATGTGCTGTAAAAGTAAAGCATTTGTAGGGAAAAAAATTACAATTTAAAGTTTGATACTAACTAAACACTAAAACCCTGTATAATATCTTTGCTGCATGTTGATGTATTCAATGCTATGTTCCACTGTGAGCCTGAATTACTCAAAAGATAATGTTCCATCAAAATAAGTAAGTTTAATTGCTCTATTCAATAGGTATCTAAACTATTTCTTCAGCTTATTTCTCAAAATAATTATCTGGATAAAGGGGAAGATAACATTTAGTATGAAAGAAAAAATTAAACATGAATGACTATGTTATAAAATGATATTAATTTATTTTCAGCTGACATTAATAATTCACATCTATTACATAGGTCTTTGGTGAAATTTTCATCATATCTCATTTACCTTAATCATACACCTCAATGTGAATTTTAAAGTTGCACATTCTGTTTGTTCAAAAGGCATTCTCAATATATTATTCTTTTTTAAATAAAATAAAATTTACAATAGTTCAGAGACTAACAGTGTTAATCAGAATGGTGCTAGGAAACTTACACTTCCTCAACTGAGAATGGAAACATCCAGTGACCTTTATAATCAATGTAATTGGTGAAGTCTCTTAGTGTAATTATGCTACAGGGTATCAATGTCTTTAGCACTAGGAAAACTCTACCTTCTCATACAGTTTGCAAATATAACCTTTCTTCAAGAAAATATGCTGATGTAAAATGCTTAAAACTAAAAACAGTTAATTAAAAACAGTCACTTATATTTGCTCACACCTTAAATCTAAATATTTAGTTTTTTAGAAAACCCAGTTTAAAACATAAAGAATATAGCATTGGCTATTGAGTGATATTGGCTTTCTTTATATATTAACTCACTAAAAGGAAGTCAGACTACAATAAATTTTATAATTATTCCCTACTATATAAATTTCATGAAAATACAAACAGTGTTTCTTATTTGGTAACTATTTTATTGGCTGATGCTTTTCAAGCTTTGGTAAGAAAAGCACCCTTTGATTACTTCTAAAGAGAAAAAAAATGCAAAACAGTTGATGCAATTTGCTTATTCTTTTTCTTTTTCTTTTTTTTTTTTTTTTTTTGAGACAAGGTCTTGCTCTGCTACCCAGGCTTGAGTGCAGTGGTACTATCATGGTTCACTTCTGCCTCAACTGCCTGGGCTCAAGTGATCCTCTGCCTCAGCCTCCCTAGTAGCTAGCACTACAGGTTGTGCTACCATGCCTGGCTAATTAAAAAAAATTCTGGAAACAGGATCTCCCTATATTGTTCAGGCTGGTATTGCCAGTTATGTGTATACTTATAATCTTGTATTTCCTGTGGCTTTCATCTTTTCGTTTATTGTTTTTTTTTTCCTATGTTTTACTTCTTAGTAATCCAATGTCCTTTTTAGTCCCAGTCCTATTGATTAGTGAAAAAAGAAAGCAACAACTAAAATATATGTGTTTATCCTAATGAGTTAATTTTGATCAGGTCCAACATTTTCAATGATCTCTAAAGGTATATATCATTCTTGTTTGAAAGACTTGCATAAATTCTCACTTTTTAAGGTTCCCATGTACGTAAGTGTCTGTCTTTAACGTGGTGTTCCAAGATACAGGTGTGACCTCAGGGTGAGAAAAGAGCATGTATCCTTGGCTCATATTTTCCACTAGCTCCTCATTAGTTGGCTCCATGATCTGGTGGCCACCAAGATTTGACTGGATATATAAGACCTTTATGGGAGGAAGGTACAATCTTGTGGTACTCCCTGCTGGAATTTGCATTCCCATCATTTGCTGCTGATCTCAAAGTGCCTAGACACTGTAGATTCTTCCCAGTTTCATAACTCTACCAGCAGACTGACCTTCTCAGCACCATAATGCTGTGACTCAGCGTGTGCCAAACTTCCTACATCTTAGGGCACTATGAGTTGGCCACAGGGAATGAGGACGTGCTATGAGTTTTATTCTATTCAACCTTAGTAAACATCTCAGCAACATCATTTCTTTGCTCACTTTTTTAAAGAAGTCTCTTGTGTTTTTTCTACAGATTTCTTCTGACATGTTCATGAGAGTATGTCATTATTCCATAATTTCCAGATCTCCTTTATGAATGGTATTTCTAAAACCCATCTACATTCAGGCCTAGGGATAGGATTGGGAGTGGTTGGAAAAGCAGGCATTGCCTTCCCCTCATTTTTTTTTAATCTTTGTCAGTGCATTTAAGCCACATTCACCTGGAAGTTTTGAAAAAAAAAGTATGCCATCAAGAACAGTGTATAAGAATACTGTGAGCTCCTTGTAAATCATTCTATTATAAAGACACATGCACATGTATGTTTATTGTGGCACTGTTCACAATAGCAAAGACTTTGAACCAACCCAATGCCCATCAATGATAGACTGGATAAAGAAAACGTGGCACATATATACCATGGAATACCATGCAGCCATAAAAAAGGATGAGTTCATGTCCTTTGCAGGGACATGAATGAAACTGGAAACCATCATTCTCAGCAAACTGACACAAGAACAGAAAACCAAACACCACATATTCTCACTCATAAGTGGGTGTTGAACAATGAGAACACACGGGCACAGGGAGGTGAACATCACACACTGGGGTCTGTAGGGGGTGAGGGGCTAGGGAAGGAATAGCAGGAGGTGGGGGGGATTGGGAAAGATAGCATTAGGAGAAATACCTAATGTAGATGATGGGGCCATGGATGCAGCAAACCACTACCATAGCACATGTATACCTATGTGACAAACCTGCAGGATCTGCACATGTACCCCAGAAATTAAAGTGAAAGAAAGAAGGAAAGAAAGAAAGAAAGAGAAATAAGGAAAGAAAGGAAGGAAGGAAGGAAGAAAGAAAGAAGAGAACAGAAAGAGAGAAGAGAAAGAAAGAAAGAGAGTGAGAGAGATAAAGAGAAAGAAAGAAAGAAAGAAAGAAAGAAAGAAAGAAATACTGTGAGCTCCTTAGTGACCAGTACAGCTGAAGATTGAAACTCTAAAGCACTTTCTAGTTATATTATATGGAAACCATGTAGGCAAGATGGGGCCCCACATACCTCCAAACAGGGCCTAGTGCTCCACCAAAGTCCTCAAACTTGGTGAAATTTTCTCCAAGCTTCCCAGAATAAAGGTAAAAATATTGCTATGTTTAAAGTAATAACTAAAATTCATTATTTCATAAGAATACCACAATTATTCTGGCCTTTTTAAATGAAATTTTATCAAGCTATCTGGTAGCTATCTGGTAGTTAGAGAAATTCATAAAGGACCATTAAATATCCTTCAGCTCCAGCCCCTCTGATGCCCAGGAAGTCACTGAGGGACAGTCACTTAACACTGAGCTCATTTCTCTGAGAATAAAAGCAGCAGTCTGGTCTTCCCTGGTGGAAAGTCCCAGAAGTAAAAGCAGAAGTGCTTTATTTCTGATCATCAGTGTCCCGACCCATGCTGTGTCCTGCCTTTATATCCACTATGAATGGTAGTTCCTTAGTCCTAAAGCAGCTGCTTACGCCCAGTGTTTCACAGAGTCCTAGACTTCCTCCGACAGATTTTGCAATTTGACTCTGATGAGTGTTCCTTTGTCCAGTCTAAGACAATATCTACTCAATTGCAATCACCTGGCCAACAAAATCTCTTAGCCAAGTATCACTTTTTAAATCTGCTCACTGATTTGGTATTTCCAGACTTGCTTGAATGCAGCTTTTAACTCACTTGGATCAACTATATTGTAATTTGCAGGAATAAATTTATTCCTGATTGATAATTGTTTTAATATGTTATGTAATTCTACAATATTGAGAGTAAAAATGTTGACTATCAATTTTTATAAATATTTAAGAAAGTGGAGTTCTTCAAGTTATAAAATATAAAAGCAGAAAGATGGGTTTTATCCCTAATTGATGATAATTTAAATATGTTTCTCAAGTCTTCAAATATTTAAGAAAGAAAAGTTCTTTAAGTTTTTCCACAACATACACATACTTAGAGTGAGAAAAACCAAGACAGTTGGCCTACAGATTGGGAAAAAAAAAGGGATGAAATGATTTTTAAGTGCAATTAGCATGATTGTCTACATAGAAGATACAGAAAAATATACTATAAAATTTTCAGAACGAGTGAGTCTAGGAAATTTGCAATACACATAACAAATTTAAAAGAAACTGTGTTTTACTTATACTATCAATAAATAACTTGACATCTAAATTTTAAAAGTAACATTATAACATGATCAAAGCACATGGAACTTTTAGGAATAAATCTAACAAAAATATGTGCAAGATTTTGCCTTCTCTCTTTTTCTGAAAGCCATCTATTTCTGGTTTTATTTACAACCATAAGAAAACATTCTATTATAGAATATTGCTTTTATCATAGATATATCTATTTAAAGACAACTACATAAAACAAGTTAGACATTTGATTAAACTTGCTTATGACACGGAAGGACCCCTCAGAATAGATTTGCTCTAGTCAGTCGACAAAATCTTCTTAAATATTATAAGAAATTATAAAAGAAAATTATAAAAGATTATAAAAGAAAATCAAGCTTATAAGGCAAAACTAAAACCTAAAAACACATTCCGTTGCTTTACTTTAATACACACTAAGTTTATATAAACCTCCTTACAAATTTTCTGTGTATCATGTAAGTTCAGAAAAATAGAGATTTGACCCATTAACATAAAATCATGGGAATCATATCCAATGTATCTTCTATAAAATGTGAGCTCCTTTGGATAATGAATTATGTGTAATTCATATTTATTTGCCCTGAATTCAACACATTCTTAGATCATGTATGGCAGCTAATAAAACTTAAAATAATCCATTGCTTTGCAAATAACATTTTATATTCAACTATTTTTTTTAAAAAACTTTGAACTTCTCTGTAATTTATTGTTGTCCTTGAGGTATTTAGCTACATGCTAGTAATTTGTCATTATCCCTTTAGCTCTTATACTGCCCATGTTGTACTTTGAAGATGCTTAACTGGTGTTTGTTGACTAAATAATTGAAACAGTAGTCACTTTGGCTAATCATCATTAATAACATTACATGTTTGTATTAATTTGCTTTCACACTGCCATAAATACCCCAAACTGGGTAATTTATAAACAATAGAGGTTTAATTGACTCACAGCTCTGCATGGCTGGGGAGACCTCAGGAAACTTATAATCACGGTGGAAGACAAAGGAGAAGCAAGCACCTTCTCACATGGTGGCAGGAGAGAGAGAGTGCAGGGGAAATTGCCACTTTTAAACCATCAAATCTCCTGAGAACTCTCTCACTATCATGAGAACAGCATGGGGGAAACTGCCTCCAGGATCCAATCACCTCCCACCATGTCCTTCCCTTGACACCTGGGTATTAGAATTCCAGATGAGTTTGGAAGGGGGGTGGAACCAGAGGCAAACCAAGTAAGTGTTAATCTAGACACAAAAAATGTCAACAGTTGCCTGAATTACTGTGAAGGAAGCTCACAACCAAAAATACACAATAAAATAAAATAAATAAATAAAATATAGGGAACATTTCAAGACTGAAGAAACTCTTAGAAACTCTAAATCAATTTTCAAAAGACACTTGATACAGCATAGGTCAGGAAGTCAGGGAGGAAGGCAAGATGTCAGAGTCACAAAGAGTAAAATGTCAAGTAGTAGGAGGGCATAGACCTTGAGAGGTAAAATCTTATGAGAAAATAAGGTCAAGAAACAAGTTTTGGTAATAGGAAGCAGAGGAATGGAGAAATATTGACAGCAGTCCAAGTAGAAAGTGTAAGAAAAATACAAACATCAGGACTACAACAAAGGGATGGGATAAATTTTTATAGTGTTTCTCTCTGACTTCTTGGAAATGCAATGATCAACTTAAGTTAGTAAACATCCCTAAACCTGGAAAATTCAAGCCAAGTTGAGGGACATTTTCTCTCATAGTTTATAATGTTAATATATGGAGAAAAAGGTGTTTGAGGTAGTTCTTTCCTGCAATTCACTGTTGTAAACTATTTTATAAAAATGCTTTAGTTTTGAGCAGGTGATAATAAAAAACACATAGTGAGAGTTTTTCAATTGCAAAGACATGGAGCTATACATGATCAAGGAACTTGGTCCTCTAACTGTTAAGCATTTAAATAAAAAAATATTTTCATAATGATGGGCAAACTCTTATTAAACATAGGAGAAGAGTCAGATAAACCAAGCACCTGCTGTGTATGAATTAAGTATTAATGTAACTTTTATACTTATAGCTATTGCCAAGTTCTGTTGAGTTTACCTCAGCAGCATATATCACTATAACTGTATATCCCACTTTCTGATTATTTCAAAAATTATTTTCTAAGAGGTCGTTAGATTAATTTTCTGAAGAACAGTATTTTTTAAAATCACGTGTTTTTTTTTTGTTTGTTTTTATTTTTGTGGGAAAGTATTTGTGGCTCTTCAGTGACTAATCAAAGGTGTTCCATGACCTGGCCCTAGCTAATTAATCACAGGTTATTCTCTTTTTCATTTCCACCCACTTTATATTCCATACAAACTTTGTGGTTTTCCTTTATTCCTCTTAGCTTTCCCAACCTGTGCTTAATACTCTCCCTTTCCACTGATATTTTATTTTATTCAATTCTCATTTGCCCTTAAATCACATCTGGAAATCACACTCTCCATGAAACTGACTAAGTATTACCAACATTCAGGGAAACCATATTATGTTTCTTTAAATCTAAAATACATATGAGTGCTTTATGTTTTACATCCACTATAAAATTTGTCGCAGAACCTTGCAAATACTCTTCAATGTGAAATTAAGGCAAACAAGTCTTTGACTCAAATCATATGGCTTTTAATTATGTACAACTCTTCATTTTATGTCCTGCTTAATTTCTGTTCATTCTGTTAATAATAGAGTGCTGTCTATTTCAAAATGTCTTATATTGGATTATCTGTTAATGAATCTCATAAAACACTCTAAGTACCTTGAGAACAAGGCTTAGGACTAATATAGGATTGCATCCCCAGTCTGTCACACTCCATTCCAATAAGTCTAAGAACCTAAGCACTCAGGAAATGTTGAATAACTGAATGAATAAATTTCCTGCCTACAATATGAATAACAACATCATCTCATAGTATTGGATCCAAAAATAGCCAGGAAGTTCAAAGAGTAAAAAATTCCTGGCTAAATAATTCAAATCCTTTCAAAATTGGTTTTTAAATTCTCCTGTTGTGGAACACGGGTTCTATAATCTTTATAGATTAGAATGCTCTTCCATTTCCAGCCAGGCATAATGGCAATCATTTATAACTTTACAAAGCAGAAATGTTCTTAAAGTGGGCTTCTCTATTCTCTACATAATTTTTCTTTAACATTTGGAAACTACTTATATGTGTTTGATAATCAGTGCTAGTGTATGACAAAACTAATCAACATATAGTATGGAATAAATATGAAAAAGTTATAAAATGACTAATCAGTTTAAATTAATAAATCTCCTTCCCTAATCGTATCAGTTAGAAATTGTTCTAACTAATTTAGTGACTTATTGAATAAAATAATAGTCTCTAATAATGTTGGAAAATTTTGTGAAAAAATTACACATTCCAACCCCTAATTTCATGACATTTAGCAACAATTACGTCATTCCACAAATTTTTAAGATCTTGAGGTCAAGTCACCTCAACAGAATTGTGACTCATTAATCTCAAGGTACTTAGAATGTTTTATGAGGTTTATTAACAGATAATCCAAGATAGGAATTCTTATATCTACTATTTCCTTTCTTTTTTGATATTGCCATTCCTTAGAATATCAGCATTTTTCTTCTCTCCCCATTTTCCTAGCTTCTCTTTTTAAAATTCAACACATTCCTTAGAATTGCTTCTAATTCTTTTACAATCAACTTAATCCATACCTTTCTTTCTTAGTTCATAAATAAGTTACTGTAAAAACATTCTTAATTTATCTTCATTTTTATTCAGTTTGTTGTTGGTGACTTGATAATTCTTAAATTTTGAAAGTTCAAGTACAATTCAAAAACATATGAAACTAAATTTTTCTTCCTATTACTTATATTCTATATATACCTGACATCATATCTGCCTTCAGGCTTATGTCAACATCTTTGTTTCACTCTTTTGCTTGCATTAGTGGTAGGTTTAGCTACAATTGATAGAGAATTTACAGTATCAGTTGTTTGTATGAGAGAAGTATAATTATTTCTCATCTGAAAGTCTAGACATTTCTCAGTGAGTAAACCTAGCCCCAAAGTTCAAGAAAATTAAGAGGCTGAAGAAAGTGGCTGACATACCCAGTTTTTCAGAAAAACAAAACAAAACAAAAAAACAACAAAAAAACATTTTACTGGGATTTACAAACAGAAACCATGTCCATGTCTTGGGTGTCAGTGAGACAGGATGGTGGATCCCCCACACCATTACCTTCCAGACCTAGGGCTTATAAATATAAGAGGAAGAATATACATGATTCAGAAGAAATGTGTAGACAATTGAAGTAGGATAACATCAAGGTTGTTTTGACCCAAGGGGAGGATTTATGATAAACATAAGCTCTTACACTAGGAACAATAACATGGAAATTTTAGATTCTTTTCCAGAACTGGGTTTAATCAGAAGTCAAGATGGCAAATTAGCATCCAAATGGAGTTGCTTTGGATTTCGCATTAGGCACATGGCACCCAAAGTTAACATGGTTCTCTATTTTGTCAGGGATCCAAGCATGCGCTACATGTCTCTATTCCAACGAAACGCATTGTCCTAGTCGGCTGGTTCAGTGCAGGTGTTATAGCCACATGTGAGCCAGAAGGGAGATTTAAAAAAAAACGGAAGGAACAAAAGCACCATTTGTTTTTTAAGATATGTCCACAAAGTTTCAAAATCCAATGCTGCTTATGGCACTTTCACCATCATGAAGTTACCTGGCCATACCAAGTGGTAGAAGAACCTGGGAAACATGTTCAGATAAAAATAGTAGGTGAATTATCACAGAAAAAAGGCAAATGTGATACTGGGGTCCATTAGAAATCTCAACAGAATACTTTTATTTGCTCATGATATTTTTATTTTTACTAAAATAAAGTTCCATAGCTCTCCGATAGGGATAAGTGAGTTGGACGTAGAACTGAATTTGATCACTGTCAGATGTTTGTCAATATACTTTGGCCTGAATTACTTTCTCTTAAAAATGGAATTACATGGCTAAATAATCTTTAAACTAGCCAGTTCTAAAACACCATGATTTTTCAAGATTCTCTATTTTGATACTTCAACACGGGCTTAACTATTTTCTCTGAATCTCTAAATACTTTTATTTCTTTAAAAGCTTTTATATTATTTAAAATAAGACCATCTTTTTTTACAAAAAAAAGTGCTTTTAATTCAGAAAATTCTGTTCTTCATGTCTCCTAAATTATCTGTTCAATGAAATAATAGTATTTGTTCATTCACAAATATATATTGACCATTCAATGTGTTTTAGCCGCTTTCTAAAAATACAAAAGTACAAATAAAACAGACTAGTCTTTGCCTTCACAGAAATTACATTCTAGCTTTAGGCACTTGGTATTACATAACCGTGAGGTGAGTGCACGTAATAGATGACAGTAAGGATGAAGATTCTCTGAGAAAGTGATACGTAGTTGAACATAGGCCTAATTAATCAAGGAGATTGTTCAGATGGGTGTTCGAAGGAAGATTCATCTGGGCCACAGGAACAGGAGCTGTCAAGGCTCTGAGCCAAGAGTGGGCCTGCTGGGAATATTATGAGATCAGAGGGATTTGGAGGACCATGATCCCGTAAAGCCTTTTAGTTTTGATTTTACTCTGAGAGAGATGCGGAGCCATTGGACGTTTCTGAGGAGAGAAGCAAAGTGTTTTGAAATAATCAGTCTATATCAGACTTATTAGAAAAGTAGAAAAGCCAAGTAATGCAAGACAGGAGCTGCAAAACCCTGGAGACTTTTAGAAAAGAGAGGGGGAAAAATAATATTAAGTACGCAGCAAGTGCAAGGAAAACCTAAAACCTATGTTCTATCTGTAGGTGTTTGAAATCTGAATTGTGGGATAGAAACTAGCATCACTGGAGATGTTTACAGGAATCAATCACCCTGTCCTTGAGGACAGCCAAGTATTAATAGAAGTAGAAAAAGAGGTTGAGAAAGCAAATCAGGGATTAAGATTTAGGATACCTGGCCGAGCAACTGACCCACTGTTCCTGCAGACTCCATGGAATGTTTGGAGATGTAGGGATGCTTGTGAAGTGGCTCATATTGAGAGAGGCACTGAGTTACATGGGATAAATGCCAGCATGGATAAGGGATAACCTGCTAGCCTAGGGCTTCTTAGAATGTGGGGCACATCCAGATAAGTTATTATAGAATAATCTTTTAGACAAATTAGGATGGCAAACCTAATAATTTTAGGTTTTGTGGTAGAGTGAGTGGAGAAGCAGTGTCTTAGCAGTAACTAACAGAGCTTGAAGAGTCTCTTGGTTGCACTAGTTGTTTCAAGATTATGGTGTTGGGCCAGGTGCAGCAGCTCATGCCTGTAATTCCAGCACTTTTGGAGGACAAGATGGGTGGATTGCTTGAGGCCAGGAGTTTGAGACCAGCCTGGGAGACATGGTAAAATTTATCTCTACTAAAAATACAAAAATTACCTGTGTGTGATGACATATGCCCGTGGTCCCAGCTACTTGAGAGGCTGAGGCAGGAGAATTACCTGAGCCTGGGAGGTCGAGGCTGCAGTGAGCCGAAATCATGCCACTGCACGCCAGTCTGGGAGACAGAGCAAGACCCTGTCTCAGAAAGAAAAAAAAAAGATTGTGGTGCTGAGACTGGCAGAGGTGCAGTTTCAGTAGGACATATATTGTGCTTCTTAAGGGCTACCAAGTCCTCTGTGACAGATTTTCTTCATAGTCAGTGTTAACTATAACACAATTATGGTTAGTGCATTATTAACTAACACATTACATCAGTCAACCATAACTCATCAAAAATTCTTTTAGATTCATAAATAAAATTATTTTAGATTCATAAATAAAACTACACTTTTAATAATTTAAGAGAAACAGATGCAGAATTTAAAGAAATTCTATTACCATGCAAATTTGATTAATTATATCCAATTATGAGTACATTTAGCATTATGAGCCATAATAATTCACATTATTAATACTTAATATGACAGTTGCAAAGTTATCAAAGAAAATGCAGTATTTTTTTGTCTGGTTTATAAGCAAAAGAGGTCAAGGTTTAAATGAGCAGAATAAATTGATTTTAAGCTCCAGCTCTTCCAATAAAAGTGCAACCTAATTAAGTATAACAGCTACAGCTTTAGACAAATGTAAAACAGTCAGTATAAACTTTGACAAAAATGTATTTACCACAAATTGGATGTAGCTGTGATGTGTGAAGTTAGAGAGAAAAGTAATGAGCTGTTAACAGACATTTTTAACCAAGGAAATATGAATTGCATTTGACCACATTTTCCATCTGTTAAGATGAGTTATACAAGAGCTGATAAGCAGATGAAGCACCGTTGTCTGGCAGGGAGTTAAACTATGTGTACCAGTGAGGAAAGCTACTCTTAAAATCCAGTGAACGGATTCAAAGATCATTTCTTTTTTTTTCCTTTTTGCATGTGAAATAGAAATGGTTTCATAGAACATATGTTAAAAAATGTTGACCCAGACTGAGCCAGGCAATTGCCATTGGCATGCAGACTTCAGTGATTTTGGAAATCATAGTAGGACAAAAGAAAGCATCAGACATGAAACCTTTACATCTTCATGGCTTATCCTGCATTTAGTGTGTTTCCTACCATTAAAAGTAAATTTGATAAGCCCAGACTTTTCTTCAGATTTAATTTAAGTAATAAACATGCTCCAAATGAGTAGTGGGAGAACTCTTTCAACACCAATTTTAAGTTCCACTGAGATTTCAACTTTGCTTTTAGAATGGAAATATATTAATATCTACTTAAAGAGCTCTATAAGTTATTTTCACTTTTTATTTTGATATTATTTCAGATGTCTGGAATAACTGTATAATAATAGAAAGCGTTTCTCCTTACTCAAATCATCTAACATTAGCTACTCATAAAACCATGGTACAGTGATGAAAACTAAAAAAATTAACATTGATAGAGCAGTATTTAGTTATTAAACTACAGATTACAGTAGGATTTCACCAGTTTTTCTACTTTTTTTTTTTACTCTATTTTCTTTTTTTCATATCAGGATCCAATCCAGGGTTCCACATTGCATTTAGTCCTTGTTTCTCCTCCAATTTGTAACAGTTTCTGAGTATTTCCTTATCTTTCATGACCTTCGTACTTTGGAGTACTGTTAAGCATAGAAAGTACTGGACAGATATTTTGTAGCTGCCCCTTAGTTTGAGTTTGTCTGCTATATTTCATTGTTAGACTGAGGTTATGTATTTTGGAGAAGAATAAGACAGTTAGTGTGTACTTTCCAGCATACTATATCTGTGGCACATGAAGCCAACATTTCATTATTACTGGGAATGTCAACCTGGGTCATTAGGATTGAGGTAGGTAGGTCATTAGGATTGTCTGCCAGGTTTCTCTACTGTAAAGTTACTATTTCCCCTTAGTAATTAATACTTACTTTAATTGATGAATATTTTGAACCCTTGTCAACATCGATGTCTGCTTAAAATTTTGAAGTAATAGAATAAAATATATGTAAGAACCTATTAAAAATAGAATTTCCAGAAAAGAATTTAAAAAATAAATGAGACAAATTTTTAAATAATCTCATGGTTAAGATAATATAACCAAGTGTTTTACACTCTACAGGGTAATTTTTATTTTTTATCTCAGTGGATTTAATTTAAACAGTATTCATATTGTATTAATTAGCATTTGACAATGGATATCTCTTAGTTTGCAAATTATTTTTCATCAAAACCTGTATTTTAAACTTCCTTTGAAAAAACTGAGAACATCTGATAATCCTTGGCTCATATTATTTTTTAAGTTTAATTGAGGAATAATTGATCTACAAAACTGCACATATTTAATGTATGTATTTTGATGATTTTGGACATATGCATCATTGTGTGTTTCTATTTCTTTCTGTTTCATGGAAAGAACATATAAGTAGAGATCTATTCCCTTAAAATAATTTAAAGTGCACAATACCATATTGCTAATTACAGGTACCAGGTTGAACAGCAGATCTTTAGAATTTATTCATTTGTATAACTGAAACTTCATATCCGTTGAGTAATTGATAGGTCCATAATTTAATAATACCATAATTTTCTGTAGTTGAGTTCTAGATTTTGTTCCACATTTTCCCACAATTCTATTGTATCAACAAACTGGCTCATTTATTTGTTATCTTTTTCAAATCTCTAGGCATTTGTGTTTCTGGTCTTTGATGTAGAGAACATGAGAGAGGGTAATATTAACCCACTGTTGTAAACACCATTAAAGGAAGCCACTTGTTTTTTTAATTATTATTTGTTTTGTTTTGCTTTGCTTTGTATTAAAAAAAACTCCCATGGGAAAAAAAGACATACGTTATTTTGTAACTATCATATATCACAGTTACCTAGCTGTAACATCACACTAATTTTGTTACTCTAATTTTTGACAAAATTCCATTTAAAATAGTTGGCTATTTATTTATTTTTTTAATGTACATCCAGAATGTATTTTTTTTAATTATACTTTAAGTTCCAGGGTACATGTGCAGAACATGCAGGTTTGTTACATAGGTATACTCGTGCCATGGTGGTTTGCTGCATCCATCCCCAGGTCATCTACTTTAGTTATTTCTTCTAATGCTATCCCCTCCCCTACCCCTCAACACCCTGCTACCCCTTCCCTAGCCCCTCTCCCCCTGACAGGCCTCAGTGTGTGATGTTCCCCTCCCTGTGTCCGTTATTTTTAAGAATTTTGTCCAAAATAGCTTTAAACAAAATTTAGCCACTGTTAATGTTTTAAATTTGTGGGGTAACTCATAACAGACAAAACATTTCATGAATTTGCAAAAATTCTAACAGAAAACTGAGCAAGTTTAGGATACAATTAAAATGGAAACAGCCACTAACCAAAAATTAGGAGAACTCCCTTTGTCAGCCAATGCTAATCAATCTCTTTCTCTTACAAAATATTGTCCTAAAGATCAAAGACACTTGATCGAAGACCATTAATTGAAAAGAAATGTAATGTTACAGAAGACAAATTTAACTTTTTTAGTAATCAATTTAAAAATCAAAGTTATAATTAGTAGATCAGATGCCAAACATCCCGAGGTTTATCTCTCTAAAGATGTTAAAGATGACACCATCCCAAAAGCTTTGTAAAAATACACAAAGATATTTTGAGAAACACAAACTCCATTTGAAATTTTTTTTTACATAATAATAAACATTATAAAATAGATACAGGAGAAAATAGAGAAGTGATCTTGGACCAGAGAAGACTTACAGAAAACAAATTTTTCAATATTGTAATGACACTCTATCTATTTTTTCATTGATGAAATGGAGATATTAACAGTGTTGTTTTGGGGATTGGATGAGTATATATTTTAAAGCATTTTAAACAGGATAAGTAGTTATATAAAAAGAGACAAATAATTCATGACTAAATTCAAATTTGTTCAGCATTTTTCTAGACATTAAAGCTATAATAGTGAATAAAACAAAGTCAGACTGACGATAAATAAATAAACTAGGAGATGCATGAACACAGGCATTAATCAAAAAGCAATGAAGTTATGGTAAAGGACACAGGACCTTTGGCACTACACATTGTTATTTGTCCAGGGCAGCAGGGAAATGTTTAATCATACAGTGCTTGAAAAGAGATATGCCATATGTGAGAGGGCCATTCAAATACCTGTTCCATGAACTTTTTGGGCAGAGAAAGGGAAATGGGAGCAAGACTGAAGGACTGAAGAGTAGCAACAAGAGCAGCATGGCTGCAAAATAGCAAGAAGAAGAAAATCCAAGAGAGTTGAGGCTACAAATGGACTGGACCACGTGAGGACTTTCATAGACTCTGATTTATAATATAAGTTGATAGGAAGATCATATTCCCACTTTAAAATAAGATTAGTATGCAACACTGAGCAGTATCAGTCAACTTCTCATGGGAATTTTGAGATTTAGTTCACTGTAGGCAACAACATGACTATGGAGCATGACTATTTGAAAAGTGGAAAAAATATCTGGAACCCTTCCCTCTAGCCTCAGGGACACCCAAGGATTGATTCTGCATTGTATTTTTCTTGCAATAACAAAAGGACCCTTTACCATACCCAACAATCACTCAATAACTATTCATGAATTAACAAGAATAGATGAATCGACTCAAAAATAATTTGAGGAAGTTTCTCAATAAGAACTAATAAATAATCAATGAGTTTCTATACGTAATAGACTCATAAATATTTATTACCATACACTTCCAAAACTACTCTTTCTCTGATCTTATTAGATCAAACAGACTTTTGATTAAAAATTGAGCAATCAATGTGCATTTAATAAACAGTGGCTCATTATACAGCACCCTAACTAACCACTACAGATGTAAAAGGTTGAGTAATGACCACCCAAAGAGGTCCACACCCTAATTCCTTGAATCCTTTGTGAATACGTTACCTTATGTGGCTAAAGGGATTTTGCAGATGGTATCTAATAGGTATTTTGAGATGTAAAGAATATCCTTGATTGTTCTGATGACCCAATGTAACCACAAGAATCCTTAGAAAGAAAAACAGGAAGTTGAAAGTCAGAGACAAGGACTGGAAGAAACCACACAGCTGGCTGTGAATATAGCGGTTGTAGCCATGGAAAAGGAAATGTAGGGGGCATATGGGAGCTCAGAAAGAAAGAAAAGGACTATTCCCCTAGAGCCTGGAGAAGAAACAAAAACCTCCAGAAATTTCAATTTTAGGATTTTTGACTTCCAAATCTATAAGATGAAAATGTTTCAAGTGACTACATTTTTGGCAATTTGTTATAGTAGCAATATAGCAGTTAAAATAAAAGTTTTTTAAACATTGGACTTTTTCTATTTTTTAATAAAATGGAAGAAAAAAGTATTTGTATGGAAAACTAAATGCAAACAAAACAAAAATACTAATCCAATTTCCTTGTAAATTATGAGAATTGGAATATTTATCTCAACCAACTATAACATTTTATTCTTTTCTTTTTTCTTTTTGAGACAAAGCTTTGCTCTTTCGTCAGGCTGGAGTACAGTGGAGCAATCTCTGCCAACTGCAACCTCTGACTCTCTAGTTGAAATGATTCTCCTGCCTCAGCCTCCCTAGTAGCTGGAATTACAGGCACATGCCAGCACGCCCAGTGAATTTTTGTATTTTAGTAGCAACAAGGTTTCACCATGCTGACCAGGATGGTCTCTATTTCCTGATCTCATGATCCGCCTGCCTCAGCCTCCCAAAGTGCTGGGATTACAGGCATGAGCCACCACGCCCAGCCCAACATTTTATTATTCTAATGTTTGCCTCTTATTTGATAATCCAAAGAAGAGTGACTATTCTGTCTTTTCTCATTTTTCTCCAACTTCCCAAATTTACCATACAATTACAAGAATTGCATTATAATATTTTACTTTTAGTTATTCTTACATGTCATCTTCACATTAAATTTCAGCTTTCAGTAAATATTTCTGAAACAAATCCAAGTGGTAAAATTCACCAGCAAATCAAAGACATTCCCAAAACCAAACCCATTATCTGTTCAACTCATTTGTTTCATCTGGCTTCCTTAATTTTCCTTACTGTAACATTCAGTCTCCTAGTTTTCAGAAATTATTTATTGTCAAGCATTTATTTCCCACAGATAAATTATTTTTTCAAGTCAAATAATAAAAGGCTATATTTAATTAGAATTGCTATGTACTTATACTTTATAACCAGCAGTAAATTAAACTGCCTAAATGAATCAAAGGGGAAAAAATAAATTCTGATAGATAAAGAAAGGTGAGCTCTTCAAGCTCAGGTTTTACAATAACCTACTGAAAATAATATTACTTAAACACATCAGTTGTTTTAATCATTATAGCTTTTATTATAAAATAATTGTCCACAAAATGTTTGGTGTATGGGGAATATTTAGACAGAACAGTTATCTGTTAATACATTAAGTTTAAACAGAAAGAAAATATTTATTCTAAATAAAAATGATCATTATCAACATAGGACAATTTTTAAATTATTTTCATAGACAAACCTGCATATTGAATATAGGATGCCAAAGAATAATCAGTTTGTTTATCTGCTGTAGAGTAAAGCCTCTAAATGTGAGTAATCTTATGGTCTTTCAAGCTCTTAAACTCTTAAAACAGTCCCTTCTCGCTTATTCTGTTTCATCTAGTGTCTCCAAGATTTTTGATTATAGATTTTTTTCAAAGCATATCATTAACATCTCAAGAAACAATGTTCTTCAGACTGAAAACTTGGGAATAGAAACATAACTGTGTTTTCCCTAAGTTTACATCTTTAACTTTTTTACACAGATGTACACATATACGGATGTATCTGATTTACGCCCAGTCACTGCAAGGAAAATTGCTTAAATTTTACTTCTTAATCCACAACACCTAATATTGAGCCTAGCGTTCACTAAAAAACTTATTGAATGAATTACAGCTGGGATTTATATTCAGGAGATCTGGGGTTTCATTTCAGTGTATATCAATTCATTGGGAATTCACTGATCAATACATAATCCCATTGTATAATAAAATGCAAGAAATGTAAGAGATGAATAAGACTTTGGCAAGTATTTTTCATAATACCTCGTTAACAGGTGTTTCACCCCTGCCCTGAGATTAAGTGTATTATCTTCATATCCCAAGCAGGACATGAAGGGAAAAGCTGAAAAGAAACTGTATTATGAAACTATGTTTCATAAACTTGATGATACTACATTCTACAGTGTATGATATAGCTACTGCTGATTAACTTGGAAAATGTTCAATTACTTCTCGGAACCTGAAAGTAAACCAAAAATTATAAATAGAAAACACAATAATAAGTAATTAATCAAGATCTAGATTTTACTATATTTACACATTGAGGTAATACCAAGAAAATAATTAGATTTCACAAATTTTTAAATATTATTGGTAGCATTATAAAATTAAATGTTACCACTCAGTTTTCTTATTAATATTTGTTTGTTTTGTTCACAAGCCATTAAATAAAAGAAATACTAACTAAAGAAAATAAAACCACAATGATTTTTAAATAAGTAGTATAATTTTATACTTATAAGAAAGAATAATAAGCAATTTTATATTAACTTTAGTTTCAGATTAGTAAAATTTATGAGGCCAGTAAGAATATCTATTTAAAGCATCTCTCCACTTTTTCCTAGGATTCATAATGCATTATGGGTAAGATTAGATGAACAAGACAGAATCAAATAAATATAAAATGCAACAATGCTTAACTTGTTTTACCTTGATGAGACATATTGTGAGCACACCACTCAAAAGGTAGTTGAAAATTAACATTAATCTACAGATACACAACTTTGATCAGGAAAACCCAGTTGTAGGAATTCATATTCTGATATGACTAATTCAAATTGGGTATGCACATAGCTGTGATCCAGCGATTACACTCTGGTATAAACATACCAAAGAAAATTCTCACAGGTCCACAAGTAACATGAATATAAATATTTATAGAGTATTACAGTTTACCCTTAAACAAAACAGGTTTGCACTGTGTGACTCCACTTATGCATGAATTTTTTTCAGTAAAAGTTGCAATGAGTATCCCTTCCTCTCTTGCCTCCCCTTCCACCTCTTCCAACTATTCTGCCTATCCCACCTTTGAGACAGCAAGACCAACCTCTGCTCTTCCTCCTCTTCCTCAACCTACTCAACATGAAGATGATGAGAATGATGACCTTTATGAGACTGACTTCCACTTAATCAGTAGTAAATGTATTTTATCTTCCTTATGATTTTTTAAAATAACATTTCTTTTCTAGCTTACATTATTGTAAGAATACACTATAACACATAGAACATACAAAGGACGTTTCATCAACTGTTTGTTGTTAGTAAGGCTCCTGGTCAACAGTACACTTAGTAGGTTTGTTTTTGAGGAGTCAAAAATAATATGAAAATTTTTGACTGCCGGAAATTAGTACACCTTTCGCCTCCATTGTTTAAGGGTCAACTGTATTTTTTTGTTGTGATTAGTTGGAGGTAAGCTATTTATTTGGAAGAGTATATAACTTATATATGACATATTACTTAGTAAGAAATAAGGATGTTTTGAATATACACATAGCAATATGGTTGGAGTTGAAATAGTTCAGTGTTAGCGAAAAAATAGAATACTTTTGTGTATGCTTATCTGTAATCTACTCTTCAAAAATAAAGTTTGAAATTACATGATTCTATAAAAATGCATATATGAGTCACTGAAATTAAAGATGCAACACTTCTATAGAAATGCATAAAACAAAAGACACATATTAAAGTGAATATATTAATTATATATGCGATAATGTGTTAAATAAAAAGAGAAAGCAGTATTTCAGTGTTGATGTAATGTGACAAAAATATAGGAATGTGATTATTTCAACCACCTCTTGCAGTTGTTTATAAAAAAGAATTTTCATTTATAAGCAAAGTGGTATTGATTTATTTATTAAGTCCTGTTTATTAAGCTCCCAATGTGCATTGCGTCTCATTCTACATGCTGGAAATACAACAGCGAATCACAGACAAAAATATCTTTCTTGATAGAATGTTAGTTATTAAGAATGCAATAAAACTACTAAATACTAGGTTACAATAAAATAAACACTTGAAATTCACATTGTATTTTTAAATATTGCTGAACAATTCAAATGGAAAATTTCAGTCTTTTGTTTATAAAATTATTTTTAAAGATTAGATCAGTCATCATGAAAGTAAAGATTTTGGCCAACAGAGAAGTAGACCTAGAATATAAGCCTTTGGAGACAGGCATACAGTAAATATTTTTGAGCAATTGACTCTTTTACCACTCAACTTTTAAATATAAATTCATGAATAATATATCATTAAAAAGGCCAAATTGGTAAAACTATGATAAACTCTGGAGATTTCAATATATTAAATGGAATTGTTAAAGCTCAATGAGGAAAATTTAATTTTAATTGCAGAATGCAGGAATTTAACTTCATTTTAAAATCAGTCCAAGTTACTCAAAAGTTAAAACCGATTCAAAGAAGATTATTTCCCATTGAGAGTCTTGAGCTACTGAATGGCAGCTTCATAAGGATGACAGTGGGCATTGGTAATAGTAAAAATAATTACGACATAAAATTAGGTATATTACAAGTACTTTTTGCTTTCTGCTTGTATTTTTGTTCTTCAGAATGTTTGCAGTAAATAAATATTTTAATAGATCATAAAAAATATAATGTGAAAAAGATAAAGTTCAGAGATAGCTTTCTGAATATAAATATTTGCTGAGCTGAGAGTTATATATTGACTTAGTAATGCTAAGGTTAATATTTGTCATCATTTCAATGCATCTTAAAATTGACAAAAATCATTGATCAATCATAATTCAAAAGGAACAAGTTTCAATATCCTGTAAGACTGCATTTCAGCAAATCTCTTTGGGCACGCTAGAGTTTAAGTAAACCAAATGACGACTATTGACCTAAGGCGCAATTGATTGAAGATTATATAATGAAAATACTATTTTCTAAAAACTGGATTTTTTCATTGTGATTTTTTAAAGTAGCAGTGCCATTGTATGTGTGTTTTAGTTATGAATTCACTACTATGATTTACTTTATTAATTTGCATTCTATCCTGCAAACAAACATGAAAGCAAAGCCTTAGTGTACAGGTAGTTATTTGGAAGGTAATGCAAGAGGTCAGAATAAAATGGTGGGAACACTGTCAGTAAAGCAGATAAAGCCGATAAAGTATCCATCATTGAGTCAGCCAGCAGTGTGGTTATATCAAGTATTAAGCTAATGTCTCTCAAATACAAATCCACTATTGCATACTATAGTGAGACTCAACTACAGTGGGCAAATCCACATTTCTGTTTTGTCAGTTTGTTTCTTGTTAGCCTCTGCCAGTAACACTACTAAAGGAACACTGTAAGGCTGGGTGGGGAAGATGGCACTTGCTCTTTCCTCTTTGCTTCCAAGTTGGCATCTGAGATGCCTTCTGCTTGTGATCCTGTGAGCATCACCTTAAAGGGCTGTGGTTACACCCTGGAAGCAATTCCTTTCTCTAACATCTGGTATCCATAGTTATTCTATGACTTTCAAAACTAGCCTAACTAAATACCCGTCAGACACCAGTACCACCAGAACGTGTTTCACTAGGATAAAGGGAATACTTGGTTCAGCAGATATAGTCAGCTTGATTTCACAATGCTCTTCAAAATTTCAAGAAAATCAAAGATCCTATGGACAATTCTGTAGCAAGAGCAGAAAAGTTTAAAATAACCTTGCTGTACTTCCCACGGAAAGGCAAATGATGATTCTATTTTCTGAAAGGATTTGAAAGAATACATTTGCCACATCAACTTGAATGCCCAGTGCCAGACGCTGTGCTCATCTCAGCAGGAAAGATGTATCCAGCACCATGATTGCAATTAGAACAACCACTTGGTTAAGATTACAGCAGTTCATGGACTTATACCAAAGTCCATTTGGTAGTTGCAGGGGGCTCATGAGTGGTATTGATAACAGGAGCAATCTATCTTTGAGCGTGTCACTATCTGCAATCCACTTGGAATGAGAAATTGCTCTGATTTACCAACATGGCCAGAGTTGAGAGGGCAGTTTCTGCGACATCCAACTGGCCTGTTCTATGATGACAGCTCCTTCTCTACATGAAAAGAAATTAACTTAACAGCCCTGCCAGCTGCTAAGTATACTTATCCCAATTATGCACTTGAGCACCAGAGCAATCATGAGTGTATTGCTGTGAGTCAGGCTCCAGCCAGGACTCCATTTACACATGGGCTCCCTAAGCCTCCACTCCAGCTGGATGGCCATGCTGGCATTTGGGGCCAACTTCTATCTGTATCAGCTGTCCTCAAAAAAGCCTGGTCTTTTTTTTCCCCCAGTGTATAGCCAAGTTGAAAAAATGAACACACGTAAATTTAGGTCACATTTGGAGGAGTATCTATTGCTTATATTTAAAATGGTATTTCAGTTTCCTTTTTCAAAAGGAATCAGCCAAGCCACAATCAATGATCCATAAATCTAACATCTGACATAGTCTAGAAACTAGGCAGGGAATCACAGTTTTGACATAAGTCCTCTACGTAGCAGTACTTAATTTGTTCTACTTGTACAAGGCAAGGAACATCCCATTCAGTTGCTCATCTATATCACCTCTAGGAACACCAAGGTCCGTTAGACATCACCACGGATCCCTGCAAGCCACACTCATTGCTACGCCAACCTTTTTGACAATGTCAGTAATTTACGTCCACCATGCCTCTGACAGGTAAGTGCCACCATTTGCACTCTGCTTATTTAGCATTCTTTCATTTTCACTGGCCTTAGGAAGCCCAGTTCTATCTCAGAATCTGCTACAGTGAAACCCTACAGTGGGCAGACATCACTGGACTTCTCAAAGATTCTGGTGCCCCTTATCAGTCCCCTACCTCACAATTCCCATTTAGTAATATTAGAACATTTTTTACATGTCTTTTCAGGATATTACATTTCCAGTCACAGGAGAGAGCCTCTGTAACAATGAATCATTCTCTATCTAGCCTTGCAATGCACTCAGCCCCAACTCTTCCCAATGGCCTGGTCTAATACCTTCAACTTCTACTAGAACATCTGTAAACTGAGTAATGCCATTATGTATGAGGAAAATCCTGAAAATCTGTCAATAAATAGTTATTCTTTCGTATTGGGGACTATATTTCTTGGGTGCAGCTACCCATAAACCTGACTCTAGTTATTGATATGAAATAATCATGACAGCCAGGCAAGAATCATGAGAAAAACAAGCATTATCTTGTGAGAAATGCATTTCAGTCTCCGAGCAATGAGACACCCTCTTGGCTCTAGCAGTGTAGAGGGTATATTTTGGCTTTCCCAGGATTTTAAAGAGTATCTCTGAATTCAACTTCCTCAGATTAATTCCCCCATCTGTTTCCATCCCAATTCTGAGATTTCTTCTCATTTCATATCAGAGCTCTAATTTTAGTGAAGACTTTTAGAGACAGTACATTTATTCACCCTTGAAGTTCTTCTATCCTTATACTTAAATCCTAGGTTTAATCTTCATCACCATTTACTCTCCATCTGCAAGAGTTGAGTATCTCTATAAATAAATTCCATGGAGACCTTCTGGTTTTCATTGTGTGAACAGGGTTGATAATTATTGGCTTTAACCTGATATTCTTGTTTTCAAGGCTTCTAGAGCAGTTAATAAAGAACCCAGCTTCACAATGTTAATAATCACTCTGAGCTCCATGGCATTCAAGTGCTAGATCAGCATAAGCCACAGCTTCCCCTTCTACCTATACCTACTCCTGATTCAGCACAATAAAAAGTAATCACCTTTGTGCTGCTACAGCACCCCAGAGCTTACACCACAAGTCAATTTTCTCCTTTTGTCTGGCAGCTTCTGAGTCATCCAGGTCCAGAATCCCACCCAAGAAATGGCTTTCTTGGGCCACTTCCATTGTAACAATCATATTTTTTATTCGCCCAGAAACAGAGTGTAAAACAATGATTTACTTTCATGTCTAATATTTGGGAGATAATTTCAGGAACTGCAGGAGAGCATAGGGTAAGTGAGACAGAAAAGGAGGAAAAGATGCTAAAGCATGCTATTGGTTACCACCACTGTAGGCAGATGGAGCCTATACCCTGTGAAAGATCCTCTACGTATTAATACAAGAGGCACCTTAACACTTTTACTCTGAAAGGGTACTGAGAAGTTTACCCATTAATACTCATTCCATTTAACTGATCCTTGGCTCTGGGGGGCTTAATTTTCTCAGGTTTCCAGGCTGCTTCCTTGTGCTGACTAAAGTGCTTTCTTTGACTTCAGGAACAAGAAAAAGGAATAGGAGCAGAAGTGGCATCGCACACAGCTATTGTGGCACTGAAATCAGATGAGCAGAGGGAGATGTGAAAATTTCCCCTAAACTAATAAATTATAAAAATAACAGCTGTACAAGTTGATATATAAATGAAGAGCCTAGAAACACATTAAAGTTTGTGTAAAAGTATATTGTATGAAGAAAACAATATTTTAATTATATAGACAAAATATATAACAAAATATGTAGCTATATAATATATAGAGAGACTTGATATTTAACTATCTCACCACTTTGGAGAAAAATAACAAAAGTCACTTCAGTGGTTGTGGTATGTTACTAATAAAAGAATTTATTTGATTGTATAACTTTATGTCACAACATTTTCCTATACTTGAGTAAGACAATTACTGTCATTTTCACTTCGCTCCCTAAAATAGAAACACTTTAGAACATACACAAATTCGATCAATAACATTATTAACATTATAAATAAAATAATTCTAAGATTTTATTTTCCTGAATATTATAATGTTTAAAATTGATTGAAAGCAGTTTTTACAATGCTAAGTATTTTTAATGAGGCTTAACATTCCTGAACAAAATGTTGGTGTCTAATTTGTTTTTTACAGAGATATAACAGGTAAAATTATATCTAACTATTTTAAAGTAATGAACCTACAAGTTACAATGTAAATGAGAGGAAGGATAAATAGGAAACCCATCAGGAGAAAGATTAGGAAATGTGCCCAAGGTTAAGAGCCTTGGAAGTTGTTCTAATATTTGAAACCATTTCTGACTCTTGAGAAAATTGACTTGTATGCCTGTGAAAGAAAAATACAATCAGAAAGAGCACAGCAGGAAACAGATAAATCCTTTACAAAAAAAAGTACATAGTCAATATTTAGTAAGACTTTGTCTGAAGTCCACAGGAGAAAAGAATGTGAGGATTGAGGATTAAGAAGGGGGGGGGGGGGGGGGGGGGGGAAAAAAAAAAAGAAATATTCATAGAGCAAAAACACCAAGGAAAATAATATTGACAGACTACTACTGATGGATTCTAGTAAAAGGAAAAGAAAGAAGAAGGGGTCAAAATGTAACAATAGGATAAAACAGAACTGTTACATAGACTGTATTATGCCACAGATTATAAGGTAAAACTGGTATAGGTTTCTCAATATAGAATACATGTATATATATTCTAGCATAATAGAATATACATATATGGAATTGTATTTTACCTCTAGACTGAACAAAGCCACAAATAGATAAAATGCAGTTGCTCTGAATTTCAACCTAAATAATGTATTTTACTCAGTGACAAATTTTAAGGTTTGACTTATCAAAATATAGATCAAGAATTAACATAATAAACAGAGGCACCTACACGTTAAAAAATCTTTAGAAAAAAAGCTGAGCGAAAAAGAGATTTGTTTCTCTAGAAGAGAAAGTTCCAATATTGTTAAAATGACAATTCTTCTTTAATCCAAAATCAAGACACTTCTAATATAATTTTAATTTAAATTGAAATAATGTCTCTGAAGTTTCACTCCTAAAAATATTAAGATAGATAGAAAATATTTTGAAAACAATTGAGTAATGAGTAATAATTGCCCTACCATAAAAAATAGTGAAAATATAAGAATAGCTACCATGCAAGTAGTTTAATGAGGAGCTTTGATATAAACTCCAGTTTTATAAAATTATGTCACATAATGAACACAGATTTTGCAATTAGATAAAATATATTCTATTCAGAATATAATGCTGAGACACTTATATTTTGGTACAAAAAAAATTGTATATACTTGTTTTGGTTGTGATTTGGGGGGAAATGCTCATTTCTGGCCCAGAGTCTATAAACAAATATTTGTTTCTTTGATTACCAAATTATTTAATAAATTTGTTGAAGTCTGTAAAGTTCTGTTATCAGTAAGGTGGTGCAACTGTACTCAAGTAAAACCATTTAGCTTTATTTCAAAATGCTAGGTTGAATTTAAGAGTGCAATTGATTTTCATAACATAAATTTAAATAATTATCTGCTATTAGTTTCTTCAACTACTAGCTTATAACTGCCTGAATGGTGTCGATATTTTGATATCTGTATTCAGCCCAAGTTTTAACAATAGTCTAGCTTTGTTACTTGGGAATACTATGATATATCCTATGTAGTGTGAAAGTTGTAACATTTAGTTTCCACTGGGTTAGGACCCACTTGGACAGAAGTAAAAAGAGGTCACTCTTAGTTCTGCACATGGAAGCAACAAATTAGACTTTAAAAAGGCTAAAGTAGCTGGTATTCTACTTTAGACAGTGTGGTTGACCTACGATAAACTACAATGTAAGCAAAAGTCTATGGAGACTTTTAAAAGCAACTCAGAAATGTAAAGAACTTAAAAATTGTCAATAACATACATAAAACAAGAAAAACCTGGATAAATGAAAATCAATGACTTTTCTTGGATTCACCAGAGAACTAAATTTGCAGGGCAAACCACCACTGGGGATATAAAAAGACAATCAATTTCGGAAAGATAGAATGAAGATATGTTTAACTAGGGCAGAGCCAATGAATCTATAAATTAATTGGTAATAACATTTAAATAGTAATTTTGACAAATTGCTGAAGGCTGAGTATAAACTAGTAGGAGAGTAAAGACACAAACTCTGTGAAGAAAGAAGTTAGGGAAGTTCAAATTCAAGGGAGAAAACCAAACACAAGAAGACTAAAGAAATTTGGTATGGCATCTAGAACTAGAAAAATCGTGAAACAAAACACAACTCCTAGCCAGATGAAAACAAATCCTCACATTTGAGGCCTACTCAGAATATTACCCGATATAACATATACAGAACAACACAACCAAACATACAAGGCACAGCACATGCAAGAAAAAGCAGTCTAGAGAGACAAAGCAAATATCAAAAACAGATGGTGACACGACACAGACATTGGGATTATCCATTGTATCTCTCTACCTACCTATCACATTGGTTCTGTCTCTCTGGATAAACCTAATACAGACTGAAACTTTCAAAAAAGTGTTAGTTTGCATTTCAAGTAAGGTTTCAATAGTCCAGGTTTGTTAGGGTGGGCTAAAAGGAATTATTCAGGACTTTCCTAGCACCTAGAGAGATGCTCCTCAGGCTCCCTGCTGACTGGTGTAGGAAAACTTCCTGAATCATGTGGAAGATCCTACTTCCTTCAATCCTAACTTTATAAAAAGAAACTTTCTCCTTATGTTATATGTGTTGACAGCTTGAAAAAGCATAACCAATACATTAACAATGTATTCAAGGGATGGCATTTTATGTCATTTTATTTTAGCTTATTTATATTTTCTGTTTTCCCCTACAGTGAATATATATTGCATTTGTAATAAGAACAACAGAAATGAAAGAGAAAGAATAATTTATGATAGATATTGTCCAAGTTTTCATGATGATGAAAACACATAATGCTCTGCATTGTTCTTCACTGGTAATATTTAAAATTGATATGAAGCAATTAAATGTAGATTCAAATAATTAAATGACACAATGTTTAGTATGTAAATAGATTTATATTTTAATGATCAGAAGCTATTCCCCAAATCAAAGCAGCAGAATGCAAAATAATGCAGATGCCTTTGCTGTATACCAATACATTATTTTGTTTTGAAACTATAGTTATACCAACTCATACAAAGAAAACACCAGTGAAAGCTCAATCAGTACTGATGCAAAATACTAAAAGCTAATAGTGACTTGGCTGCCTTTTACTAAACTTCAAAAGGCATTGTTCGAACCGAAGCAGAACGCTCACTGTTAGTGTTTTTAAGTGTGGTTCTCTTAATAACTGAGAAGTTGTGTTCTGCCATAGTCCACTTCATTAGTATTGGCACATTTTAATTGGTTTCTAAACACTGATTAGAAACTACAGGTCCTACCCTGTGCAACATCATTAGCCTTAACAAATTATAAAGACTGCTTGAAATCCTGAAATCCACGGAAATTTAGGAAGGGTGTGTGAAGGGAAGCCTCAAACGACCATACACATGCATGTTGTGTTTGTTAACCCTCCCCAGATACGAACAAAGGAGTGCAGAGCTAATGCCTGTCTTTAGGCTCCTGTTTCAGTTTAGAAAGGAATGAGTAACTACAACAACAACAAAAATTAGTCTTTATTAATGCTACTATTATTGATTCTTAACTTGCCGGTTAAAGAGCCATGAATATCCCAGTACCATTTTTTTACCAAATTATGAGCAGCTTATGATAACAAAGGGCAAGAGGCCACCTCCACCTACCAATAGCCCACTCTGGATAGAAGCTGAAAGCTGCTTGTGTGTTCTAATTCATTATGATCATAAGATCAACATACCAGTTGCTTATGGCTTTGCTTTCTTAAAAAAAAGATTTTATTTCTGTCATCTATGACTCATATCATCTCTATTAAATTATTATTATTATAACCACTTCATATCAAAGGCATTCATTCACCCATGTAAGTGTTTTGAGGGCAGGAATTCTTGCCTATTTGTTGCTTTGTTTTATCTTGAAACTCTAGAGCTTTATATGGAACATAATTGGCACTCAATTAAATGCTTGTTGAATGAAGGAACTAGCATGCCAATTATCTATGTAATTTACCCCAAGATATCACAGTTACTAACTCATGTGACTAGAGGCCAAACCAGTTATTTTTAAATTTAAATTTTGAATCATTTATATTATAAAATAAAGCATTACATTCATAAAGAGAATAATCCACAAAAAGAATCATTATATAACCCTGGATTTGAGAAGAATACCATTTCCAAAATCAGAAAAAAAAACAGAAAATATTTAAAAATATATGGGCTTTTATGACAACATTTATTCACAGGACACTATAAACAATGTTAAAATTTATATGGTTAGAAAACTATTGTTTGTTACATAAAAGATGTGCAAAAGGCTAATCACTGTGATATATACAAACCTTAAGTAGCAGAAAAGAATAATGTAAACAATTTGATTACAAAATTAATAGAAGATGCAAATATGAATCCACCAAAAAGTAAATTGCCACAACCTATAAACATATGAAATAACTATTCATGTTATGAATAGTTTTTAAATGAAAATTTAAGCCACAATGAAATACCATTTATAGTAACAACCAAAAATAAACAAACAAATAATGATCTCTACTTTTTTTTTTATTGTACTTTAGGTTCTGGGTACTTGTGCAGATCATGCAGGATTGTTGCATAGGTACATACATGCCAATGTGGTTTTCTGCCTCCATCCCCCCATCACCCATACTATATCTAGCATTTCTCCCCCATGTTATCCCTCTGGAACCTCCCCCACCCACTGCTGTCCCTCCCCTAGCCCCCTGCAACAGACCCCAGTGTGTGATGCTTCCCTTCCTGTGTCCATGTGTTCTCATTGTTCATCACCCACCTAAGAGTGACAACATGCAGTGTTTGATTTTCTGCTCTTGTGTCAGTTTGCTGAGAATGATGGTTTCCAGATTCATCCATGTCCCTACAAAGGACACAAACTCATCATTTTTTATGGCTGCATAGTATTCCATGGTGTATATGTGCCACATTTTCCTTGTCCAGTCTATCGTCCATGGGCATTTGTGTTGGTTCCAGGTCTTTGCTATTGTAAACAGTGTTGCTATGAACATACATGTGCATGTGTTTCTATAACAGAATGATTTATAATCCTTTGGATATATACCCAGAAATGTGATTGCTGGGTCAAATGGAATTTCTATTTCTAGGTTCTTGAGGAAGCGCCACACTGTCTTCCACAATGGTTAAACTAGTTTATACTCCCATCAACAGTGTGAAAGTGTTCCTATTTCACCACATCCTCTCCAGCATCTGTTGTCTGCAGATTTTTTAATGGTCACCATTCTAACTGGCGTGAGGTAGTATCTCTATGTGGTTTTGATTTGCATTTATCTAATAATCAGTGATGATGAGCATTTTTTCATATGTTTGTTGGCTTCATATATATCTTCTTTTGAAAAGTGTCTGTTCATATCCTTCTCCCACTTTTGGATGGGATTGTTTGTTTTTTCTTGTAACTCTGTTTTAGTTCTTTGTAGATTCTGGAAATTAGCCCTTTGTCAGATGGGTATATTGCAAAAAATTTTTCCCACTCAACCCTTTCCACTGATTACAACTAAAAAACCTTGACAGAATGCATAAGGCAACTCTCCAAATTCATTGAAAAAGTAAATAATAGCTGGTAGATTGGGCAGGTAAATCAAAACTCAAATATGACAGATAAGCCTCTTTTCTCTTTTTTTCTTTCTTTTTTTTCTCACCACTTCCCAGTTAGACCCAGCATAACTCAAAGCTGGAAATATGCATCAGGCAAGTACAGAAACAGATGCAAGTTAAACTCTTTCTGGACAGATACCTGAGCAGTGGCCCCTGTGCAAAACAGAATAAGAAACCCCCTGTTTTGGTTCTAATTTTCTTCTGTTTGTCCTACCCCAATGCAAACCCCAGTCTTGATGCCACACTCCTGTGATGGTAGCAGGGCACTGCAACAGTGGCTTTGAAGGCACCTGAGACTGTGAGAGAAAATGAATCCTCCTTGACCAGAGAAACTGGGAAAGCAGACCCCTTGATCTGAAGAGTGTAGGAAGAATCCCTGGTTCTTATTTCCCTCTCCTTTCTCCCACTATTTTGCCCCAGAGGCATATAAAGTAACCAAAAATTGCAAAAGGATGCAGGTTGGCAAAATCTTGGCTTTCTAGCTGTAGAATTAGGGAATAAACCGGGGAAAAGCCTTGGGAGCTGGAAAGTCTGAGGAGAATCATGGATAGGAGGAAACTCTGAAAAGTGATTGCATAAAGTTGTTTATGAAGTACCCAGCACCCTCAGGGTATAAGCATGAAAACAGCCCCAAGTAGCATACCACCAACTTTGAGAACTGAACCGTTATATAGACCACCACTCAGGTATCACACGGGACCCAAGCGGGTGCCAACACCGGGCAAATCAGAGAGCTCAGAAAAGCTTTGAAAACTCAATCTATAGAAAATTAAATGTAAAGTGAAAAGAAAACCTTAGATCATGATGATTCACTGATGAAATCTACCTAACGGTATAGGAAATAATAATATTCATGACATTGTCCAGAAAATAGAAAAGCAAGATTTCTTCCCAATGTATTTTATAAGACCAGGGTTACTCTTATCACAAAACAAGACAAAGAAAATCCAATGGCTGGGGCACTATTGACTAATATCTTTCATGAACAATGATGAAACAAATCCTTAACAAAATATTGTTAATTTTAATCTAGCAATATATAAAAATGATAATACATTCCATCATGAATGCAAGAGTGGTTCAACATTTAAAAAATATTATCAATGTAGCTCACCATGTCAGTCTTTTAACAACTAAATAAGAAAAAATTTATACATATATTATTTTGTGAATAAAATTGTTCAACAAAATTCACATGCATGATGATAAAAAAAAAACCTAGAAAAGAAGGACCAATTCCTGACTTAATAAAGAAGATGTAGGAAAAAACTACAGCTAATATCACACTTAATGATGATATTCTTAATGTTTTACCCTTAAGATCAGGAATAATGCAAGGATATCTTCTGTCACCCCCCACTGTTCAACACCATACTGAGAGTCTTAGCAACTGGAACAAGACAAGTAAATGAGTTTATAAAAATTACACAGATAAAAAAAATTGTCTTTATATGCAGATGACAAAATTGTCTATGGAGAGAATCCCAAGAATCTACAAAATTACTTTTGAAACTGGTAAGTGAATTTAGCAATGTCCAGGTCAAAGTTCATATACAAAAGTCAATTGCATTCCCATATACCAGCCTTAAAAATATAATCTGTATTTAAAAATAATGTTATTTGTATAGCTTCACAAAATTAAATACTTAGGTATAAATCTAATAGAATATTATTATATGTAGAACCTATACATGCAAAAAACTATAAAACAATGATGAAAGAATTCAAAGAAGACCTAAATAAGTGACTAGATTTACTTAAACCGTGTTCACGGATTAGATGACTAAATATATATATATATTATTTTGAGAGAGGCTCTTGTTCTTTCACTCAGGCTGGAGAGCAATGATGGGTTCACGGCTCACTGCAACCTCAACTTCCCAGGCTCAAGTGATCCTCCCACCTCAGCCTCACAAGTAGCTGTGACGACAGACATAAGTCACTGTGGCCTGGCTAATTTTTTTTTTTTATTTACTAATTTTTGCAGAGACAGCATCTCACCATGTTGCTCAGGCTGGTCTTGAACTCTTGGGCTCAAGTGATCCTCCTGCCTCAGCCTCCCAAAGTGCTGGGACTAAATATTGTTAAAATGTCTATTCTCCCAAAGTTGATCTATTTACTCAACATAATCTCAATCAAAATACCAACAAGCTATTTGAAGATATTAACAATATTATTTTTAAATTTGTGTGGAGAGACCAAAATACTTGAACAGCCAAAACAATTATTTTTAACTGATAGATAATTACTGTATATATGTGTGGGGTACATGTGTTAATCAGAGCACCCATATTAGCTAATTTCAACTTTTACTATAAAGTTATAGTAATCATAACATCATAGTATTGATGAAAAAATAGATACATGGATCAATGAAGATCAATGTAAATAAATAGAACATCCAAAAATGGATACATCTAAATACAGCCAATTGACATTTTAAAAATGTGTAAAGAAGATTCAGTGGTCTGAAATATTTCTTTTTTCAGTAAATGGTGCTGGAAATAATGGACGTCAGATGAAAAACAATGAACCTCGAGCTATTTCTCACACCTTATATGCAAAGTTAACTCAAGTAGATAATAGACTTAAGTACAAAATGCAAAACCATGAAATGCAAAAATAAATAGAGATGATCTTTATGGTGTTGCCTTAGGAAAATCTTCAATATGTCACTAAATATAGTCTATAAAATAAATAAATCTATAATTTTTAATTAAGCACATTAAAAAAGTTTGTGTCAGACATTGTAATATAATAAAAAGTCAAGCTACACTTGTAATAAAATATGTGAAAATCGTGGAGATTTTAAAGAACTTGTGTCATATATATATTTTCTAATCATAAAAATGAGAGAACACATAATTCAATCTAAAAAAGAACCATTGAAAGTTTTAAGACATTTCATGAAATGAAGATAAATGAATGGCAAATCAGCACATGAAAAGTTGCTAAATGTAATTTGTCATTAAGGAAAGAATTCATACTAAAATTAAATGCCATGGCACGTCTATTGGAAGGTTTAAAATATTTTGAAAATACACATGCTGGTAGTATGCTTAGTTTTGCAGTTCATTAGAAATGTATTTTTAGTTATGGTATAAGTTACTGGTCAAGATACATTTGGGAAAGCGATTCATCAACTATTGAAATTATCACACTTTCCTCACTGCACAGCAATGTCAACTTTGTCATAAATCAGCTAATGGAATATGTGTGGGTTTGGACTCTTAGTGTCTATTCATCTCCTAGTTTGTCCTTCTGCTAAATCTGCCCAATAGATATTAATATTGATAAGAGTCCAAGAGAATAGTAGACATATTCCAGTTTTATTCTTGCAAATTGCCATGACTACTCTTGGGCATAAGCTTTTCCTTACTTATTTAGAATTTTTTTTTTTATCTGTGACCTTATCTCCTGAAGAACTTCTAGGATTTTGACTAAGATAGTTTGAACCTACAGATTAACTTGGGGGAAAAAATCTGTCATAACTAATATGTATCTATTAGTTATATCTTTAAAATATTTAGTCTGACAACCTTTAAATGTATGTTTTCTTCCATTAGGTGAGGTCTCCTTTAATATCTTTCACAGATGTCTTGTGATTTTTTATTATAGAGGTTTTGTACATCTTTTGTTAAATTTATGCCCAAGTGTTTGATATTAATGAATTATATTTGTGAGATATTGTTGTTTTAAATCTGTTTCCTGTTGACATATAGGAATATACTTAAATTTTGTACTTTGACCTTGTCCTTAGAAAAATGGCTGAGTTTGTTTATTATTTCTAAAAGTTTGTCCACAGATACTTTTGAGTTTTCTACATAGGCAATCATGGAATCCATGAGTAATGAAAGTTTTGATGCTCTTCCTATTGTTATTAGTCCTTCATTTCTTTCCATACCTTGAGCTGGGCAGGATTTCTGGTACAATGATAAATGGAAAAGGGTACAGTAAGTACCCTTCATTCTATAGCTATTTAATGAAATAATTTCACTTTTAAGTATCTATAATGTGGAGTCAAAATTTCTCAAAAGAAAGGGAAAAGCTAAAAAGGGATGTAATTTAAGTTCTTAAACACTCAAAATTTATTTCTTTTAGCCTATTACATTATTTACTTAGGTTATGATCATGCATGCATATTATAATAATTATAGCTAATATAAAACTCAGTTTATTGTTAAAATATTAGATCAATATGGATCACTTTTCAGACAAAGCATTAATTCAAATAAATAAAATATATTTGTTCCTGCTTAAGTTGACTATGCTCAATTGATTGTTTTTAGCAGCTGCATTCTAGCTATTGGCAAGCACAATTGAGTTTAGTGACAGCACAATTCCAGAATGGCATTTACATACAATAGAAGTGAGATACTCTGAAACATAAATCCCAGAGTGTGCAGAAATGAAAAGAAACTTGATGAATAATTCCACTCTATGTAACTGAGAATGATTCAACATCTACAAATAGAAAAAAAAATCAATCTCTCTGACTCCAAATTATGTCACTTGTGAAGAATAAACTAATTCTCAAAGCATAATACAGAGAAGAAAAATTGCATTGTTTAGAGAGTGTATCAGCTACTTTGACTTCCAGAGAATTAAAACAAAGACCATGCACCGATATGCAATTCTCACGTAATTTCAAGTCGGCTTCAAAGCTTTTATGATTTATCTTCACATAGCCAAACTCAGAAATGGCTTCCACTCCACTGGTGATAACTGACTTCATCATAATAAGCACTTAATGTAAGTAGTTCAGATACTGTGCATGTAAAAAGACATAAAATATCTGCACTTATTTGTATTTATTACTTATTCTGGAGCCCACAAATAAGTGACAGATATTTTATGTATATATACACTGCATATATATCCACAAAGTATTTTGTAAGTCATATTATAAAGACTTCAGAATATGAGTATGGAGATGTTTTTCTAAGGTATTCTATAATTATTAAATTTTGATTCGATGAAGAGTTACGTACAAGGGAAAGAATAGAATTGTGATATGGAAATCAGTTCCTCACAAAAATTCAATCTGACTGCTGGTGTTAAATTATGAAGGATGTTCTAAAGATTAAACTCAAAACAATATAGTAACATTTGTTCTTTTAGCATTTAATAGATTCCTTTTCCCTGCTATATTTGGTTTCTACTCCTGCCATAACAACCTAAGATTATGTGGCTTAAAGAGCCCAAATAGTTAGAAGTGCTAATTGGGTCTCACCAGGTTATTATAATCAAGGAGTTGGTAGGGCTGCATTCTTTTTTTTAAAAAAAAAAATAATTTTTGTGGATACATAGCAGGTGTATATATTTATGGGGTACATGAGATGTTTTGATAGAGACATGCAGTGTGAAATAATCACATCATGGAAAATGATGTATCCATAACCTCAAGCATTTATCATTTGTGTTACAAACAATCCAGTTACACTCTTAGTTATTTTAAAATGTACAATTAAATTAGTATTGACTGCAGTTACTCTGTTGGGCTATCAAATAGTAGGTCTTATTCTTTCTATTTTTTGAACCCATTAACCATCCCCCACTGTCTCACATCTTCCCACTACCCTTACCAGTCTCTGGTAATCATCTTTCTGCTCTCTCTGTCCACAGGTTCAATTTTTTGATTTTTAGATCCCATAAATAAGTGAAGTGAGAACATGTGATGTTTGTCTTTCTGTGCCTGGTTTATTTCACTTAAGATAATGGCCTCCAGTTCCATCCATGTTGTAAATGACAGAATTTCATTCTTTTTATGGCTGACTAGTACTAAATTCTGTATATGTACCCACATTTTCCTTATTCATTGATCTGTTGATGGACACTTAGTTTGTTTCCAAACCTCCACTATTGTGAAAAGTGCCACAAACAACCATGGGAATGCCAGTATCTCTTCAATATTCTAATTTCCTTTCTTTGGGATATACACTTAAGAGTGGCATTGGTGGATCATACGGTAGCTCAATTTTTAGTTTTTTGAGGAACCTCCAAACTGTTCGCCATATACAGTGGTTACACTAATTTGCATTCACACCAACAGAGAATGAGGGTTCTTTTTTCTCCACATCCTTGCCAGCATTTGTGATTGCTTGCCTTTTGGATAGAAGCCATTTTAACTGAGATGAGATATTTCATTGTAGTTTTGATTTGCATTTCTCTGATGATCAGTGTTTAGCACCTTTTCATGTTCGTGTTTGCCATTTGCATGTCCTCTTTTGAGTCTATTCACATCTTTTGCCCATTTTTGACTGAATTATTACATATTTTTCCTATAGAGTTATTTGAGCTCCTTATATATTCTGGTTATTAATTCCTTGTCAGATGGATAGTTTCCAAATATTTTCTCCCATTCTGTGAGCTGTCTCTTTACTTCGTTGATTGTTTCCTTTGCTGTGTAGAAGCTTTTTAACATGATGTAATCCCATTTGTCCATTTTTGCTTTGGTTGCCTATGTTTGTGAGGTATTGCTCAAGAAATTTTTGCCCAGAACCTATTCCAAATTTAGTCCATCATAAAGTCTTTACAACCTTATCCCCTAAAATATATTTTAATGTTATTATATGGTCACTGGCAAAATTTTTATCCAAGTCATTAACTTTTTTTCCCCGGACTACTGGAATAGACTCAGTTATTCTTCAATTTCTACTCAAAATTTACTTAACACACAACGATAATAATATATTTGATATATAAATCAGTTCATGCCAATTTCCTGCCTAATACATTCCAGTTGCTACCCAGTGCAATTAAGAAACAAATACCAAAAAAAATGTACTATGATTTACAGGCCACTTCACAATTTAGCCTGCCCAGTTTTCTGAACCTGTGCAGTCGCTTGCCTCTAGCTCATTCTGCTGAAACCAACGGCTTCTGTTCTATCCCTTGGGATATTTCATGTATTGAAGTTGTGTGTGTGTGTGTGTGTGTGTGTGTGTGTGTGTGTTTTCTCTACTAGAAGATTTCTTCTTATTCTGTCCTCTTTTTTTTTTTTTTGTTTCTTTTTCTCCTTCATATTTCTAGACAAAACCTCACAGGTTTTTGTAACCTGCGGTCACAGAAAGCCACACAGATTGTTTATTTTAAAGAATTAGAAATTGGATAGAGAAAACATAATAAAAAGATAATTCAGCTGTGTTTGAGAAAGAATCCCATGAGCAAAGGCCCATCCAAAAGAGTTAGTATAATGTGCATATGCAGACATAATTGTGATGTTTAAACCTGGCAAGTAGCCAGATGGCAGTGCAATCAGCTGTCAGTTGTGTAAGCATCTCAAAATCAGGATGGTTTAAAGAACAATCATTTATTTAATTCATATTTCTATTGGTTGGAAATTTGTGCTGAACATTGGTAGATGTTTTTTCTGATCTGTGCTAGGTTTGGCTGACCTTGGCTGAGCTTACACACGGTCAAGGTCAACCTCCTGTCACCTGGACTGGTTGGCCTAGGGTGGTCTCTCTGGGATGGTTTGCCTCTCCTCTGTATCATGCCTCATCTTCCTGCTGGAGAGGTTGGGACTTCTTAATTAGTGGCTCAGAAGGTTCTGAAGGAACAGGCAGAGTACTCAAGGCCTCCTGAAGCCAAGGCATGGAACTGGCATGAGGTCACTTTCTGATGAGTTCTATTGCCCAAAGTCACAAGGCCCATCTAGAGGCAAGGAGTAAAATAATGGCTTCTGCTTACTGAACAAAAGAACTGCAAAGTCACATCATAACAAGCCATGGGTATGAGGTAGAAAATAACTGTGGCCATCTGTGCAACCTATGGATTTAAAATTGAAAACAAAAATAGAACTAAGATGTTAATTTTCAAGCCCTTATAGAGTCTAATATTAATGTGTCTTGGTTAGAACTTTTCTGGTTTTAATTAAGAACTTTGTATTGACTGGTGTAGGTCAAAGTGATAATTTACTTAAATAATGTCTCATAGGTTTTAAGGAAAACAAAATGTAACTGCCTTTCTTATGGTTCTTTAGTGGATTTTCACAGGAATAAATATAGTTGTTTAAGTATGTTCTCTGCTTTGTAATCTTTAGTGCATTTTCATGGATATAACTGGCTGGTTGGTAGTATAACTTTCAAAACACATACTCACTATCGTTGACTTAATAGAGTTTAAGACTCGATCTAATATAACTGCCATAATTGTTTAGAGAAAATACTGTTTAAAAGAGTAGCAGGCTCTTTCATGACAACTTTACTTACTAGTTTTTATTTTATCTCTACTGATTCCTGGAACAAGGATTCAATTAAATTTTTCAAGTAGTGAATGTTGTAATTCCTCAGTGTTTGTGTGCATATGGACATCTTTCTGCTCCTTTTAGCTTGTGTAATATCCTGGGTAGGTAGAAAATGTTAAACATATGCATGTGTCTCTAAAATTTGAAAATTATTTTTTTACTATCTTCTGGCATCTAGTGTTATGAGAAGTAAGGCCAGTCTCACTTTTCTCCACAGTTTCAAGGACTATATGTGCTCTGTCTAGATGTGTAAGATAGTCTTTTATTTTCAGAAGGTTTTCTTGAATATTAGGAACTCAATCAGCCTTCATTAGAAGAATGAAAAATACTGCTCTGTGTTCATAATTTTGTATTATTACTTTTTTCTCTATACACAGTAGCCATTCTCAGATCATGATAAATTTTCATTGTGTTCTCCTCTATAAAAATAGTTGTTATACACAATCTTTGCCTAACCTAGATTTAATTTCTATATAATTTTATTTTTTATTCTATTGCACACTTGTATTTATTCATTCTTTTCATGCTTTTTTCTATTAACTAACCCATTTTTTCCAAAAATAATTGATTCTACAAGCACCTCTTATAAAGTATTTTATATTTATAATATGACTTTACCCTTTCTCTGGTCTCTTTAATGTGCTCTATTTTAGATTATTTTTATATATAGTTTGAATTTAAAAACAATTTTTTTCACATTTTTAAAAATTTCTTGTCTGCCTCCGATTCTTGTTCTCTATTTTCTACATCCAGAATTTGACTTATCAAAAAAAAAATTTAAGCAGTGTTAACATATACTTTTCCTACACCTGTTCCAGAAACAAGAGCTCAGGAAAATATTTCTAAGGATCCTTAAAACTCCTCATTCATTAACAGGTAAAGAACTTTTGTTTTTCAAACTCATCTGAGAAGATTAAACTGAGTAAATAGGAAACAAAATCCGAAACACAAGAGGATGATGCTAAGTTCTTGGTGTGCAAAGAGATAAAATAATATACTGCAGGGGTGGAGACAGAAGAAACCAAATAAAATGTTTTTACAAACTACAGAAAACCCTGTCCTAGTGTAGGGCTACTCAGAATGTGGTCCACACACCAGCAGCAGCACCATTATCTGGACATTGTTTGAAATTCTTGGGTCCTGCTTTATCTTATTGAAGTTGAACCTTTGAGACTGTAGCCACAACTATGTGCATTCACAAGCCCTCAGCCCTCAGCCCTCCGGTGGTTAATTTTGAATGCTAAAGTTGGAGAAGTTATATTAGAGGATGTACCCTTGCACACCATGGAATTAAGATTAGTGCATTCACAGAAAAGATGCATATGGAAATCCTGTGAAATCGTTGCATGAAGTGGGTGGACCACCAATAGTATTGCTTAAGTCTCCAGGACTCATATTGTATAGTCATATACAGCACAGTTGTCAAACAATAGCATGTTAATGCTAAAGGAGTAACTGTGAAGATGACAATCTCTATAGACCAAGTACTAAATCCATGCAATGGATTCCTGGCTACATTCAATAAATAAGTTTTTGAATATGTCCACATTGAGGCTAAGTTGAACTGAACCTCAATAAAAACTGACACTACATGTATTTCTATCTAGATATGCAACTGTGAATTGTTGGAGGCCAAGAAAAAATTCTAATTTAAGAAAAAAAATGTTTAAATGTTTTATTTATTACTACCAAATAGTTTTCTGTAAAATCATACACACTATATAAAAATCGTTTTCATATTGCACATTTTCTGTTGAATGTGTTCCCTTTGTTAAAGCAGTTTTATCCATTCTCACTATAATCTCAAGATTATGTGGCTTATCGCTTGATGATTACATTTTTATAGCTGAACACTCTTTTGCAGTACTTTTCGATTGATCAGGGCTCCATTTAGAATGGCCTGCCTGTGTGAAGTTGAGGTGAGAATGGGCAGGAGGAGAAGTGATTGGCTTTAAAGCAAGCTTTAAGAGTAGCCGGTTGCTCTCTGGGTCTCCTTAACCACAGACATGGTTCCTACAAATATCCTGGGAGCATTTCATTAGGGCTACCTAGATATCAACACCCTTAGGCCCACTGTCTAACAATAACCTAAACTAATATACTTTCGTATCTTTAATATCTCTAGACAGTTCATTCACACATTACTCTTTGAAAAGAGTCTGTCTTTTCTAAGCAATAGCTGTCTAATCCAAATATCTAGTCTCGTAGTTTTCAAACCTTATTTCATCTCTCTCCAGGGTTTGGTTAAAGTGCCTCTGGGATGCTATTGGATAAGGGAAGCAGAACTAATGTGAATCGTGTTCTCTTCCCTTAATTAAATTGGTATACTTCTGGTTCTGTTATGTAAAAATACATTTTTTCAAATATTCTGTTTATTAAATCTTCTTTGAATATTTAATAAGGTTCTGTTTACTTAACAATTGAAGTTTGAATAATACTCATATAAGCAGGGAAATATGTTAGCATGTGATATAACATTCCTGGCAAACTTCAATAAAACATTTAACATTTGCTGGGGGTTCCTTGGAGGCAGCATATTAACCAAACTTACTCCAGCAAAGGTTAATTTAAGTAACCTCAGCAGAGTGCTCTGGGACAGTTAGAGACCAGTGACGACCGTGTAATCACTCCAGTTAGGAAAAAGATTAGACTTTTGTCAGTAACTTAAAAGATAGGTCATAAAAAGACTAGAAGTTTGGTAGCAATGAAGAATCATCCTTACTCTTTAACATATAATTTCTTATTTTCTATAGTTTTTGAAGTATTTTCTTTAAGACATTAAAAAACACATATTAGTTTATTTTTCATTTTTTGCACAAATTTCACTGATACATATTTACATATATTAAGTTTTGGAAACATATACACTAGAAATAGTAATTGCAATTTTAGATTCAATTGACTGTCTTTTGAAATATACTTGTCTCAACTTCTCTTGCTGATTTAATTTTTTTCCAGTGTTAAGTGTCTATGTTTTTAATCTATAAAGTGATTAGAGCAGAATTAGGACAATTCTTCTTCATTAAGATAATAATAGTAAAATGCTGCTCTCTAGGCAAAAACTAAAGGCACAAAGAAAGTGACCTATTAAATTGACAACCAGATGCTGGCAGTTAAAGAAATACTAGTTTCAAGACTTCACAACAGTTTAAGATAAATATTTTGTGCTCACGTTTATGATTCTATTTATTGTCAAACATGCTGATATCTAGGAATACTATGCTGTCATTGATTAATGTTTAGCTATTTCATAGAAATCGAAGTCCATCTCCATGAGTTTTAGATTGCCAAGGTTTGTTCTGTGTCTGATTAGTATTTGAAAAGACACAGTCACATGTGATAGCATGTGGGTATTCTGTTTTATATGGTACATACAGCCCTGATGAAAGTGCTATTAAACATCAGATCATAGGGATTATTAAAAGCAATAATGTTGTGATGGCTGCAGCAGTTGCTTAGAACTGGCAATGTGAGTGGAAGAAAGCTCTTTCTCTAGGTAACTATTGCTCTCATTCAAACATAGCTGCAGGGTCTTAACACTTTGAATCACCTCACAATAAATTTTAGTCATAACGAGGAATAATAGAAAAGGTAGTTATTGAACTTATAATAATCGAGTCAGAAATGCCTCAAGTAGACTTGTTTTAAATTACTTTAAGGAATGTGAGACTGTGAACTTTCTTAACAATATGAAATTTCCTAATAGATGAGTCACTGATTCAATAGAGTATGTTGCCACACAATCAGATAAAAATGCATATAAAAATATTCAGGGTGTGTGATGTACTAGGCATGTTGCACACATATGAAAAATGAGAATTATAAAGTATATAATACATATTTATATGGAAACAAAGTCCTATGCCTTCAAGGTATTCTTAAATATCCATATCATGTAGTTATAATGTATCTTTTGAAAATCCAAAATTTTATTTTCCTTCAAATTACTCAGACATTTAATTTTCTCTAAATACGAATGTAAGTTAAGAACTTTTTCTACAATGTGTAAGTGTGAACAACTACTGAGAAGTCAAACACAGTGTTTTCATTGTAACACCTTCTCTAATGGTCCCTATCTATGTGCTCCAATTGAAACTCGAATCTCCCCCAAGGATGCTGATTCTCCAACAGGCTTCTCAGGGGTGCCTGTATGTTCCTCACTCACTCCTCATACCCTTATGCTTGAAAGTGAAGGATGTGACTTCTTTGTTCTTCACTGGTTTTTCTAGAGCCTTCCCTCTCCGCCTTCGGCTTGGACTCTCATTTCATGGGTCAATCTTTTCTTGTTGCCAGTAGCACGGACTGTGGTTTACTCCTCCTTATTCTTTGAAATCTTATCTCCATGCTAATTCTATTTCTCTCTGACACAACTTTTACATTCTTAATTATTTCAGTGTATAACTGTGTGATCTTTCCAAATCCTTGGATCTATGTTATTTGGCACTAGTCCTCCTTAACTGTCACTTTCATGCCTGTACCTTACGCCTCATCAACATTAATATCAAAACAACTACAGTCCCAGCCACCAAAATTTTTTCCAAATAGTCCTAACTCATTAAAAATGAAAAATTGAGGATTTCACAAGCTCTTACATTCAAATTGATACACTTATATTTGACATTTTTATTACTTATGGAAATTGTGCTAGGAAAAACGTATAAGTGTACCAAAATACACTCAGTATTGACATACTTATATTTGACATTTTTCCTATTATTCTGAATAAATCCAGAGTAAATCTAGTGAAAGTCAACCTCCCATTCATATATTCTGTTTCTGTCTCACATAGTCAAGGATAATTCTTAGCAGTTACCTTTTCTCTCTCCTTCATCTTTAGTTTAGCTTTCCCTTAAGCCAACAAACAAGTTGTCAGGCCTCCCTAAATAATAATAAAAATAATAACCATAACCACAATCTCCACTTCTTTTTCCAACAATAGTCATATTGCTCTGTTTCCCTTTACAGAAAAACACCTCAAAATAGTTTTTGTCCACTGTTTCCAAATTACCTCCCACGTCTCTCCAAGGTCACCAGTGTCTTCCCTATCTTCACAACCCTTAGTCAGACCTCAGTCCTTATTGCTTGACCTTTCAACTGAGCAGTGTATGATGCCATTGCTCATATTTTCCTTCTTAATATTTTTAGTCTCGATATCCAACTGGTCATGTTTTCTGGAAACTCTATATTTTTTTTCTAGATATTACACAAATGACTCCTAAATTGTTATTTTTGTCCTGCACATCTCTGGATCCCCAGATTATAATATCCAATTCCTACTTTACATTTCAATTTGAAGATCAAATAAAAATCTCAAACCTAACCTGGGCCATCTCTTTGAGAACCTTCAATATTAGAGTCTTCTGGGTGATGCCACTGGCACTCTGGAATCGACACGAACAGAATGGTGAGTGGGCATCTCAGGGTAAGAATTCAGTTGGGTACTGACACCTCTAATGATGGCTAGAATCTCCCAGTTCAGAGATCCTTTCTAGCAAATCTCTCTCTAAACTTTAGAACAAGGGCAGAGGGAAATCCCTGGAAGTTGGTAAAAGGTTGGAGATGTGGGGGTCTAACTCTGCCAAGAGATGTGCCCCTGTTCCTCCTTATTCAAGTCACACCTCTTTACCTTCATTTTACAGAGGGGATAGTTGTCACCAGTTCCTGTGACTTTTGAGTTTTCTGCCATTTAAATACATTTGGTCCTAGTTTCCAAATCTTTTCACAATATGAAAAAGTCATTAATGTCAAAACAACTAAAAAGTCAACTAAACTAAAATGTGAACTAAAAAGGCATTTAGTATTCAGCCAAGTAAATGACCAGTTATGCATCTTCTACCCTGTTTCCAAAGCTCTACTGCTGTTGATTACTTTCTTTCTTCCCTGCTTTGGTATTCTCCTTTCTTAAAACTGAAACAATAAAAACAAAATAACTTTTACTAGGGTTCCTGGAAAGAAAAAAAATCAAATTGATTAATATGCATTCAGCCCACCATGTTCATTCAGAATTGGAATGGTCAGTTTTACATTTAAAAAGCTACCAAAAATGATAAAATTATTTTAAGACCAAAAAAATTACTTCCTACTACAATGTATTTGCTGCAGTTCCCATATTAATTAACTCTTAAAACCATGTAAATTAATAGATTGATTTAAGGGGGTCACACAGTAGCTTTGCATGGTAATATTAGTTACTTATTCGTTTCAGGTAACATAATTTTATAATGTCATTTAATGCTTCTTTAATGACAATTAAAATATTATTGCTGAAACTTGAGTTGGAAGAAATCATTTCATGTCACACATAAACTTTAGGTGAAGACAGATTGTATATCCTAAAAGTCAGAGGGAATTATTATGCAAATTTGACTATTACTGATTGTCATATAGAATAAACAGGATAAATATCATTTTGCTAAATTAACTAAAGAATTTTTTAAAAAGTTATTTTGTTGATGACTTTTTATGATTCATGACTTGAATTGGTATAGGTAAAAACTCATTAATTGTGTAAAAATTTTTTTCATGAATTTTTTTCTAATATTCACAATTTTGCAAATTTGGTAACATTAATCACATTTTACATATGAAAAAAACAAGTTTCCTAGAATTCAAATTTCTTGCCTAATTTAGTTAAATAGAAAAGTTGGAATTCAGACCCATACTTGTCTAACATTAGAATCTATTCATGCCACTGAGTTCTCTTTTAGCTTGAAAATCTTATAATGTAGAGTATATTCTTAGTTAACTTAAGATACGAGTCTCTAAAAGTGAGCCATTCCATAGTACCATTATCAAACCTTCTCCAAATGAACTGATTGGCTGATCTAATTTATTTTATGATGAAATATTCCCCTTTATACAATGCAGTTAAGATATTTACATCTAAAATAGTTGCATGCTTAGTATCAAAATAAATTTCAACCTATAAAGATGTGTAGTTAATATCTACTGTGTGTCCAGCACATATTAACCAACATAACATTTACTTTGTTAAATACAAGGATATAGTACTGACCAAAGTAGTCTGATTCATGAGCTTATAACCTAAATAGAAAGATGAGAGGTTAAACAAATAGTTAAACAGCATCAGAGCGCAAGTGTTGTGAAGGAGATAATATAGTGTGCTACACAAACACACACACACACACTGAGAATATATATACATATTTGTGGAGTGTAAGCAGAAGAACTCACTTTTACTAGAGGTTAGAGATGCTTCCCTGAGAAAGTTAGCATAGGCTGAGTCCTGAAGAAAACAAGTAGATAAGGAAATAGTAAAGTGTGAGGAAGAAGGGAGAGTGTAATGACAGAGAGAACACAAATAAATAAACTGGGAGCCAATTAAGGAATTTAAAAAATGTATAAGAATGTCCCTATTCCTCTGTTATTCCTTTGTTCCCTGCATGGAGGAGTAGAGGGGTGTAGTTTTTTCTTTAGTTTTGTTCTAAAAAGAAAAGAAAAGAAAAAAACTTGATCACTGAGATTGGTTTCATTGTGATAAGATTTTCATTGAGCCCAGTCCTCTGTAGGTTGAAGAAAATAGTTTGACTTCCCAAATCACTGCCATAATTAAGCATTCTGCTAAAATCTACTACCACCCAGCATATTTTAACTAAGATGATGAAGTTATAACCAACGTATATACTCTCTACTTACGCCATAAAAATGTACCCCCTACCTCTCTATATACCAACAGAGTACTTCTACTAAGAAGTAAAAGCCAAAATTATTTTTAAGAAAGGACTTCCAATAACAGGTTGCTACCCCTAACTCCAGAGAAAAATGTTTAGCCCCTTAGTAGCCCAAAGGTATATAAGTCCAACAATTTGGAAATGTTGGAGATTTGAATTTTCTTATGAAAACAAGCTGTGAGTCAATTAAATCTCAAATGAAAGTTTTCAATATGCTGAAACAAACTTCCGCATAATAAATATAAAACATGTAATTATAGTCTGTCAGTGACATCTTAACAAATTAAAGATTAGTATGCTATTAAAGTATATTTGGGTTTTCAAAATAAATGCAATTCACTTGACTTTTATGGTCCATGTAAGACTAGAAAATATTCAATTGCTACCCCATGGTTCTCAAACTATGGTCCCGTGATCATTAGCATCAGCATCAGCTGGCAACTTGTCAGCAGTGCAAATTCTCATATACCCTAAACTCTATGGGCAGGCGCTCTGTATTTGTGTACTAACCAATCTTACAGTGATTCTGATGCTTCATACATGTTGGGATCCACTACCTATTCCAAGTTGCCAAGTTGACTATTAGCTCAGCTTTACTCCAAAGCTACAATTTCACTCCTCTCCTTTTCCTTCCTAAACTGCTTACAAATATACCTTAGAAAACCTTATGACTATGAATACAAGTATTTCCTACAAAAGCAAGTTTCTAACTAGCAATTCTGAATCAGCAAATATTTCTCTGTAGGAGTCATTTGCTAACGCTCTTATATTCCATTTATAACTCATTTGCCTAAACTGGGATTGTTTTCTTATGAGAGCAATAAAGAATGTTATGCTTTCCAAATTAGGTCAACATAATGTTTTCCACTGGTATTAAATGTAAAATAATATGCACTTATTGAAAAATAACGGAAACAATATTACAATAAAATTCAGATAATTTAATAATGCGAACAATGAAGTAATATTACGGATTGTAGCTCCAGGAGGGTCTACGTCATTCAGATGATAATGGAGCAAATAAAAAATAGGCTGATTTTGAAAAAGAGTTCTGTGATCCACTCAGGACTTTATCAGTTGATGGCAACAGGTCTTTATTAAATAGAATTTCCTTCCAAAATCTATACTTTAATTTGATCAATTCAGATAGATCCGTAGCAAGTTTCATGTATGTAGTCATCATTTGGTAAACTTTGGCCCATATATGGAATGAAAGAGAAGGCCAAAAGAAAATATTTTTGTGAAGCAAGATAAAGGATGGAGTGGGAACACAATGTTTTTTAAGTGAAAGGTTGACAAAATTTATGATGAGGAGAAGAAATAAAATGAGGGAATAATTGATCATCTGAAAATGAAGAAAAGTGGTAGTTAAATCATTGCTTCAGACAGTTGTCTGCTCTATCCTTTAGAAACTGTGGTTCTGGAAGAACTCCTTTGATGATTAACTTGCAGAGTAGGAAATGAGGTGAGAGGGAATGTGAAGGAAATCACCAGTTTGGCTGGACTGAGGGAAAGTGAAGAGAGTTGACTGGACTAATTTATATGTATGAGATCCTTTTAATCAGGGCATTCTTAACTCTGACTGCACCTATATTTAGTAGACATGTCACAGGATAAGCATCTTCTTATGCTAAGAAGTCATTTTTACTTCTTTAAGATGATTGTACTCCAGTTCAGCTATAGATAAAATACATTACACTCAGTTGATGACCTGAAGAATTGGATGACGTTTAAAAGTGAAAAAAACTTTACATAAATGTAAATTATAGATAACTGGTCATCTTACATTACTTACTCTGCTTTTAAGGACAAAAACTGCTCTCTACAGAGACAGTAGCAAATGGGTTTGTTGTGGTGGTTTCTATCATCATATACTGATGTTGCCTATTATTGTTTTATAATAATTTTAAATTCCATAATGCCATATAATTTTCAAATTATTAACCAAAAGTTGACTAAATGTATAATAAATTATTAACATACCCTCATCCATATCTACGTATTTAGAGACACTCTGTATAATTACTGAGCCGCTTTCTCTCCACACAGCTGATGTTTCGTATTGTTTCATTCAGACTCCAAGACAGTGCTATCCTCTTCCCCCACTACACAATAGTTCCGGAATATTTTATCCCTTGGGCAGCTTTTTTTCAAATTAAAGTTTACCTATCACAAAATTTATTTATTCAATTTTTTAAATATTAGCAAATGTGTATTTTCTAGTCTGGTAATCAATGATAAATGCAATAAAATTCTAAATTCTATCTTTGTGGATATAATATTTGATATGGTTTGGCTGTGTTCTCACCCAAATCTCATTTTGCATTGTAGTTTCCATAATCCCTATGTGTCATGGAAGGAGCTGGTGGGAAGTAATTGAATCATGGGGGTGGATACCTCCATGTTGTTCTTCTGTTAGTGAGCAAGTCTCATGAGATCTGATGGTTTTATAAGGAGCTTTACTCCCACTTCACTCTGTACTTCTCCTTGCTGCTGCCATGTGAGGAAGAATGTGTTTGCTTCCTCTTCTGCCATGACTATAAGTTTCCTGATGCCACACCACCTAGGTGGAACTGTGAGTCAATTAAATCTCTTTCTTTATAAATTACCTAGTCTCAGGTATGTCTTTATTAGCAGTGTAAGAACAGACTAATACAATATTCCAAATATTTCCAAAATATGTCAAGATCTATGCAAAGGTAATAACAAGCTTTTGAAAGAATTTCTAATTGTAAAGTATGAAATAAGATCAATACAATTATAATGAGACTAGAAACATGTATATATATTTTAATGTAGAGAAGCAAAAAGAATAATTTTAAAGTATATGATGGAGGAGGAATGCAGCATCCTTTTTTTCTGAGGTTTAAGAGAAATATATTCTGTGAAAGATAGAGATAAATTAGCAAGAGAGAACCCTAAAGAGGCACATTCATTTGACATCTTAAACATTAAATGGAAGGCAGGACAGGTTAAATGGTTTTAAGAAATTCTCCTTAATGGAAGCTTATTTTCTAAAGACTTTATCTAAAGTGGAGTTAAGCAAATGATCAAGGAGTCTAGCTCTTTTTATCCATAGCAGCAAACAGCTCCTCTGTGCTTAATAAGTGAGTATATGACAGCTATGGCAGGAGCTCATTATGGCTACTTGCTTCTAGAAACTTCAATTATTACTGTCACTGTACTTTGCATTCAAAAGGACATTTTGATTCATGTTGCTCTAAAAGGTTTTTCCCCCCACTATGGAAATGTATTTACTAGATAATTTTGTTTTGTTTCCAGTGAAAGGCATTAGCTTTGAAATGTACAGATAAATACTGCAAAATGCCATTATGATTAAATACATGGGACACAAAATTGCTTTTGTGAAATTATTTTTTTCTAAGACCATATATTTAATTCACTTTTCTCCCCCTAAAATAATGTCCTGAGTAGCTACTATGTGGAAGAAAAAAATATTATTTTTAGGTTATTATTTATAGAAGGATAAAGAATAACAATGTAATATACTCGCCCTGAAAGTGTTTATTTTCATAAAAGAGAGATAAGTCTTGTACCCAAATATGTGTACTATGAGGTAGAAACTGAAATTAAATGTGTGTGGGATAGAATATATAAGGTTCCTATGATCTTGCAACACAACCACACCCTAAAGGAGCACTACAGCCTAACCAGGATGTGGCAGAGTATATTTAAGAGACAAAGCAAGAATATGGACTTTAATACTAGTCACTAAGTCCCAAGAATGAATGTGTTTCTGTTCTCTGCCCCTGATGTATATAATCGGCCCAGGTGAGACACCAAGGACTTCTCTTGCTCTTTTAACAAATGTCCAAGAGTAAAAGAAAAGCAAATCCTTTTCTGAGCAGTAGTTCTCAAACATTAGTGTCCATCACAATCACCTGAAATGTTTTTTAAAACACAGATTGGTAGGCATCACAAATTGGATTTCTAGTAAGGTCGAAAAGGGATACTGATATTTCTGGTTCAGAGACCAGACTTAGAGAACCATTCCTGTAAAGTGTCATGGTGGAATTACCCTCTAAATCATGTTGCATAAAATTTAGTTAAAAGAAGAGAGAAAAGGAGACAATGCCCTTGTAAACTTCAAGTCCACATGCAGTCTGTCAAACTAAATACTCTATATTCTCTTCCTGTGCTTCACAAATGTCAAACATGCTATTTTCATGTCTCTATTCACATTGGAAATTTGACCATAAAATTAAAGATGGTTGTATGTGTGTCTGGGTTGAGATCTGGATATTAGAAATAAAGAGCTCTAATAGCCTTGAGCCCTCTATAAAGCTTAGAATATGTATACAACTATATACTATCAAGGTGAAGCAGCATAAAAACTATGTATAAAACCAAACAGATATAAATTTATTCCTGATCTATTTCACTTAACTGGCTAGTTCACTTAGGACACATGAGATTTTTATATTTTTAAGTTTATTATAGTCTAATGGATTAAATAGTATCTTCTTATGAATGTGACATTTGGAAAGACAGCCTTTGCAGACTTAATTACGTTAAGATAAAATCATGTGGATTACGGTGTGATCTAAATCCAGTGAAACTGGTGTCCTCATAAGAAGACAATATGAAGACACAGGGACACAGACACAGTGAAGACAGCTACGTGGCAATGAGGCAGAGGCTGGAGAGACACAGCTACAAGTCAGGCAGTACCAAGGATCACAGGCAACCACCAGAAGCTAGGAGGAAGTAAGGAAATGATCCTCCCTCAGAGACTCCAGAAGGATCAAACCCTGAAGGCACCTGGATTTCTGTATAGGGTAAATTTTTTTCCCCCTTGGCCCATCTGAAATGATTCCACACAAATCTATAATTCTAGCAAAATTAAGTATTTTCCCTATATAAAATGCCATTCTCTACCAATTTATACCTACTCATTCATAATCCAAGCGAATTATTTTTTGGGGGATGACATTCTTTAATTGTGAAATGCACATATTTTTATTGATGTATTTTACTGTTCTAAACTCAAGTGGAATAGCTCATGGGACCCTCTTCCCCAGCCCAAGAGTGGTTTCATTAATTCTCTATTCATTCCTCTGTGATTTAACATTGTTAGGGGAGGACAGAGGACAAAGATTTGCCTTTGACAAAGGGCATGCCTTTATTGCCACCTTTTACAGGAGTACTTTGAAGGCTCCCCAGAAAGGCATGTGGCAGTTTTATTCAGCATCAGAATTTAATTTGTTGAATTCATTTTAGACCTATGATCCTCATTTCTGTTTGTGAGCTTCCAGGGTAGGTGGAATTTAAAGTCTAGTAGAATTTGGGAAGTGAAACCATGTCGGGTTTGCTTTGTTTTGCTTTGCCCTTCCAGCACTCTTATTTCTCCTTTCAGCATCTTGATCCTAGCATTGGGTTTGCTTGTGGGGAATCCCACAGAGCTCCAACTTCCTCAGGAAGTGCCAAGATCTACCAGCCTCCTTCTCCTTCAGTGGAAACCTGTCCTTAACTGGTGAGTTGTTGAGGGGGAAAAAAAAGTGAGACTACATTTATGTTTACAGTAAAATAAAGAAATTGGTCTAGATAATATCCAAGACCCCTTGAAAACGGAATTGTTTTTAAAAAGTGTCAGAGTGAATACAATAAGCCATATTGTTATACATTTAGAAAATTTATTCTCATTCTATGCCTTCTTTCTCTATACCTCCTCATTCCAATCCAACTTTGTGTTTTATAGTTTTCAACAAGAGTGTTTGGGTGAGTAGGAGAGAGAGGCAAATCTGTGCCTTCAGTACCCAACAAAATGCTGTCAGCTAATACTTGCCTGGTCAGAAGTTTCTTGAAACTTCTCAGCCTTCACCTAAACATTTACCCTTTAAATATTTACTTTATAATCTAGCATATGAGAAGTTGGTTCTAAAAGAATAAAATGATATTTTACTGGAAAAAAGAAATTGAATTTATACAGGTTCAGTGCTCTATTTTAATGTGAATGATGTTTTTCATACACTGACTTTAATGGTACTCTCAATGTTGCAGTATTACATTCCCCTAAAAAATTTGTTTTATCATTAAAGCCCAGAAAGTCTAAATGGGAAAGGTATCCTTGCTGCAAATAATTTCAGACATTTCAGGTAAAAGTCAATCCAATAAGTGCAAACATTCACAAAAGGGACTGAACTGCGGAAATATTCAAAATACATGTCAAAGAAAACATGAGGATTATGGACAACCAAAATCAATCTTTTCAAGCACAAAAAGTCCTTCCAAAAAGGCTTAGATTCTCTGTGACTATAATCGTAGGCCTGAATAGAATGTTCTTTCAATTTGGGGGCTGCAATCATTTACTGAAGCATGTATTGGTTGAAAAAGCCTTTTGAGAATTCTGATTATCCTAACATTTTTCACTTGAAGTGAAAGGGGCAGCTTTTTTATTTCATTTTATGCAAAATTACAGTAATTGGTGTCTGACCTTTTTGATATGGACTGTTAAGCATTGCACTGCTGGATCTCTTCACAGAATCAATTATTTTAATTATGGCTATGTGACAAGAAGAATCCAGGACATAAACAAGAAAAGAAGATTTAATAAAATAAAAAACAGATTTTTTTCCCGCATAACATAGAAGTTCCATTAACAATAAACATGATCAATTATGGGCTTTTTGCATTTATGTTTTAAATCTAATTTTCATTTCCAAATAAATACCCCTTCATAGACAAAGAATATTTATGTAATGAGTACACTGAATGAAAAAGTGGATTCTCTCCAGAAATAGACAAAGAATAGAAGAAAAAATAAACAACAATAAAAATCTAAATGCATAACTTAAAAATGCTGTAGAGATGTCAGTTCTTTAAGAATGGCATTTTATTGCAAGACTCAGAAAAAGATAAATATTTTAATAACTACCTTTTATATAATAATGTAAACCCAGGTCCATAAGACTGAAAGTTATCTGAAAAACAAAAAAAGGTCAATAAAAATTGTAATGAAATAACTATTATATTAGATAAGTTTTCATTTTCAACCAATAGGAATGCCTAAAATCTATTTTTATTAAACCCTTTCTTTCCAATAAAGCCTTTGAGTGGGTGATGCTAGCATATCATACGCAGCTCAATAATCTTAATCTACCTCTCCTCATACATGGATTTAACACTATCATCTGCAAAACTCTATACAGATGCTCCTCAGCTTATGCTGGAGTTACATCACTCAACTTATCATATTCTCAACTGATGATAGGCTCATTGGACATAACCTAGCACAGCAAATCAAAGAGAGTACTGACTGCATGTCACTTTCACCCCACTGCTAATTCAAAAAATCAAATCATAGGTCAAACCATTTTAAGTTGGGGATCATCTGTACCTACACACATATCGACAACTCAAACAGATTTCATCTTGAGAGCCCAAGTCTACATACATATTGAAATAATTTACCAAGAGGATTGTGCTTAGGCATATATGAACACAAAAAGTGCAGAGATTGGAGGAAAATGATTTTGTTTTTTTAAAGTGATATTTGTTAGGATGTATAATCATTTCACTTCGAAAATGGCCAAAAAAGAAAAGAGTCTGAACATTTGCTTTCATATAACCAAAAAAGTTCTGAAAAGAACCAGGAGCAGGATACCCTAAAGGAAGCACATGATCATGGTGGTGAACCTCTGGATGTCTCTCCATCCCCATTAACTGGTCCTGACTCAGCGGTTCAGTGAATGCCATCTTGCTGGTGGTAGGGACAAGCAGGACAGCATGACTAATTGTCTTCATGAAATGTCTTATAAAACAAGAATCAGACTTAATTACTGAAACTGATTTGAGAGCCCCAAGGCTTACTAGCCTGCTGAAGGACCCTGTCAGAGGTGATTTCAACCTGTCCACTTACAGGAATAGTCCATGCTGCACACCCCCGCCCCGCAAACAACTGGTAAACATTACCCTTCAGGGAATCTGGAACAATACTTTATGTGTAGAATCGAGATTTTTAACTTGCCTCCCTCCCCAAAAAATAGTGGATTACACCTTATTAAGGTGCAATAAGAGATTTTTAAGTGCCTATGAAAACTAAAAATTCATGTAACTCTCAGATGACTTCCGGGACCTCCCCAAAATGACATTCCTCTTGATTACTGTGGAGAGTTATCCACAAGGATAATAAACCCTGTGCACAGTTATCCCTACAATGGGAATCACCCAATTAGAAATGGTGGTATGGGTTAGGTTCCTGGTTCTATCTGCGGTAGTAATGACATCACCTCTGAAAGGCAAACCACCCAGCCTCAATTCACCGGCTAGTGCTGTTATGGAAGATAGAATTTCCCTACACTTCTTATGGGATATGGAGGAGTGTGCAATTACTCTTTCATCCTGCTATGCATGCATTAAATCCTCAGGCAAAACAGAAAGGCCATTTCAGAGAGTTGAGGGTGTCATTTGATTTTCTAAGGTATACTACAGTTGCTAGAGGGATTTGTTCAGTTATCTGGGTCCAGGGCTCAGGAGGTCATGGTTAAACTCAGTATCCTTGGTTAGCCTCCTCCTGCTGCTTGGCATGGTGTTGATAATAACCTTAATTAGTTTAATTAAGACACAATGATTAGTTTGGGTTTAGTCTGTTTCAGTCAGGTTAATCAGAGTGACTGACAGAGTGGTGTTTTTCTATGGGAAAGTTTACCAGAATCCAAACAAGTGTATTAACTAGGGATAAATATTTTGAGGGGACCAAGGGTCTGTTGATTTCCTGCATTTCTACATGTCTGGTAAATAGAGACATTGATGCTTCTGTTCCAGACAATCTTTTCTAGCATGTTAATACAGAAAAACACTCGGAAGACAGAGATAGTGGTTCCTACTACAGTGAAATGAGGTTTGTTGAGAACCAATGGAAGATAGAGCCAGTGTCTTCCTCTAGAGCAAAGCTCATGCTCACTGTCCATCAGAAAAGTTTTGGACTCTTTACACTCAGGATTCTTCTGCAGTGGAATCCACTATATTCGCAGGTTTCAAAGGCCATCTTCTTTTTTAAATTTAAATTCAGATTATTGTTTTGTGATAAGGTCCCACTCTGTCACTCAGGCTGAAGTGCAGAGGTGCTATCATGGTTCATGGCAGTCTAGACCTCCTGGGTTCAAGTGATCCTCCCACCTCAATCTCCTGAGTAGCTTGGAGAATAGGTGCACACTACCACGCCCAGATAATTTTTTTTTTTATCATTTTTATTTTGTAGAGATGATGTCTCTTTTTGTTACCCAACCTGGTTTCAAACTCATGGGCCCAAGAATCCTCCCCCCTTACCCTCCAAGTGCTAGGATTACTGGTACGAGCCCACCGTGCCAGGCTAACAGGCCCTCTTATCACACTGTGGTCATTAGAACTTACGAAAACAGCCACCCAAATGCTGATATCTTGGCTATTGTTATTCCTGTGAATAATACAGTCCTTTGTGTGTGGTCAGGAGCCTCATGTCTTCTGTCAGCCTTCATAAAATTGTGTCAGACTCATTTGTTTTTCTTGAAATTAAGGTTCATTCTCAGATTCATAATAGTTCTTGACATGCTTTCTTCCTGTAACCTGATTCAAACATAAATCATGCTTTCTTTTAAAATTTATTTGCAGTTTTATAGGGAAGATGGCATTAACACTCTTCTTTTATCCATTATTTTTCAAATACCATTTAAATCAGTATCTTCAGAGCCACTCGTTACTATTTTGTTTATATCATGTATTTTTTTTCTTCAACAAATAAAACACTTCATCAAAATGTCCAGGTGAATGACCTGACACTGGAGGAAGGGCTATGTAAGATGCTTTTTAGAAACATGAAGAATGCAGCATAAAGAACCTAGCAAAGCCATTCTTAAAAGGGTTGTACACAACTGTGAGTCTTCCCATTGCTACATATCAACATATTTTACAGCATGCTAAATAAACTATTCAAGAAAATATGTCTGTCTTTGGGGAGAAAAATTGAATATGTTTACTCACCTATATTCATCACTTAGCTAACTACACAAAAACGTAATCCTTGTTTAAAAAGAACTTTTGCTCAACACACAAGCTTTTACATATTTTGTTATCCAAAAACAGGTGAAACTAACTCATGGTGCCAGAAATAAAGACAGTAGTTGTTTTTGGGTGGAATTGTAAATGGAAGGTGGCATGAGGCAAGCCTCTACAATGCTAGTAATGTCCTATTTCTCATCCTGAGTGTTGGTTACGTGGGTTAAAGCTATGCACTTAGTAGTTTTTGTCTTTGTCTTATTCTGCATGCAAGTTATACTTCAATAACAAGCTTATTTTAAAAATGTAGCATTATGAGGGTGCAGAAAAGGGATCCTTGACCTGGAGGCCAAAAAATCCCCCTCAAAGAAAGTAATGCCTGAAGAGTCATACAGAGTGGAGTTAACATAATAGAACTGGAACTTTAGGAAGTAGTTTTGAAGACAGAGGGCTGCATGAAGATATGGAAGGAAAGAGTTGAAATGGTGTTGAAAAATTCATGTAAGAAACCACTTGTAAAGACGGCATTGGAAACAGTATAGGGAAAGATTCTAAGAATTTTTTTTAAAATACTGTCAAGGAACTTAGGTTTTATAAGCCAATAAAGAAGAAAAGTCTTAATATTTTGGATTGATACATCCTTATAGGACCCTACTGAGGATCGATTTAAGGGCATTAAAGTGTAAGGTACTCAGTTCCAGTACCAGAGAGTCAAGGCTGTGGATTTGAGATCTACTTAGGGTTCAAATGGAAAGATCAAATAGGTACCCGCTCCCTTGTGTCTATGTCCAAGGTGTGTCTTGAGAGGTGTTCTTTTCCATCAAATTCTATAGGGTCACTAAAGAATAAAACTAATGGCCTCTCACCTCCAAATTAAGGCTCTGTCAAAAATCTCCCTATTTCTTGGGTGCCTTGCATTCTGTTTCATGGGTGTACTGGATTCTTAAGCTTTGATATGTTGGAGGCAGTGGGAGGAAAAGGACACAAAGACTCAGGAGTTTGCTAGTATCTTTATTTAAATCTGCAAATGGAAAAAAACAAGACAAGATACTAGTAAACTCTATCCCGTGGGGGAACCACCAATGGCACTGTTATAATACTCAAGTTCACATTTTTCTTCAACTTTCCCTTAAGGGCCAGGTTGGGGGGGGCTCTCTAATTTTAGGTGTACTCACTTGCAAGCATTCTGTCACTTTTTTTTTTTTTCAATTGGTATCCAAGGTTTTCATTAATTATACAGTACAAATCCTTTTTATATTGCACATTTTCGTTTTCCTAGGGTTATAACAATGCAATACCCTTGAAGGTTGAAAATATATTTCATTCAGCCCAGTTGATTTTTGCATACTGATTACTTTATATCCCAGCAGTTAATCATCAAGCTTAGTGTCATTTCAGATTTCTTAAGTTATACTTATCTCAGACCACAGACACAGAAAACATGCAAATGAAAAAAGAAATGTGAAGTTTAACAATGAGTTTAATTTCTATGACTCCCTTTTCCATCCATTACAATCATTATAATTGTGAATGTTCCCTTGACATTGAGCTCTTCCACTTACATTTGTCTAATGACTATGCTAAAATCAAAATGAAAATGCTTTTTCTATTGAAGAGTTCACAACATGTAGCTTATGAAATATATAATATATAATATACTTCGATAAAATTATGCACTAAAATATGTGTATATGTGTGTGGGTGCATATGTATGTGTATATATATATATGTAAGTTTACACAGAGAAAGAGACATTCTGCTTCAAAATTCAGAAAGAGAAATGTTCATACATGAAAGTTTATTAAATTTATTTTATTTGGCCTTTTATGATATTATTTTTCATGAGAAAATGTAGAAATACTTTGCTACAAATTACATACCACACATTTATCTCAATGGGACGTTTGTTATAACTAATGAATAGCTTAATTCTGAATATTATCTATGCTTTTAAATGGTCTTTAAATTTCAATTTTCTATTTCTCTCTCTCTGATCATCTTGCATGTTTTTACTCCTCAAAGTTGGTAAACATTTACTGAATTTTTACTATGCTCAGTATAACAATCATTTTTTAAAATATTCAAAGAGGTGAAAATGTGATAAAATTACAATATTTCAAAATTGTACTAAAAGATACAGTATTATATGAGACATAAAATATACATACAAAATATTATTTGTGTCCACCAAAAGGAATACTGTCACCTGGAAGAAATAAGAAAGATTCCTGAATGTGGTTACTACTTAAGAGACTTCTGAAATTTAAAATGCAGTTAAAATGTCTTTCTTACTAACTTATCCATAATATTATTTGATGTGGTGCTATGTATAGCTAAAACTAACATCTCAGATGCTATTTTATCTAGTAGTAATCATTTGACAAAGTTTTAGCCAAGGAAACATAAGCAATAGTCTGTCAGCAATCTCTGCATACATTTTTGCTCAGTACATCTTGTTCCTCTCTCCCCGCTTCATCTTCCTCCATAAAAAGTGTTCAAATATAACGCCTGAGATTGAGAAACTGTCTTGTAACTAGAAGAGTAAAGTCACCCACTAAGGGTTATTTAGGTATAAAAGACATGAGAAGCAGTGACCTTGGTGGCATCCTAGAAAAATTTGGAGCAGATATGAAAAGTCTGCCTTCTGATTTCCTCTCAAATGTGATTAATAAAACTCTATCAGGTAATAAACACCATGCTACCTGTAGCCAAAGGCAACCCCACTGACACACTTATCCAGACAAAAGACTGAAATTTATGTAGAGAAGGTAGATATTTTCTTGCAATTTTCTGACTAAACTAACATGTAATGGTAGTGATTTTTGATCCACTTGTTGCATTTTTTCTCCACAAAGAAGAGGGAAGTCAATTAGAAATGTATTAACTGCACATGTTCTTTTTTACATATTCACATTAAATCACCACAATGGCACAGAGGTTACTTGTCACATCAAACTCATAGAAATCATAAATCATAATTAATAAAACCATTTTAATTCATTTTACTAGTGAATTAAAGCATATAGGCAATTATAAGACACAAAGGAGCCTTCTTTTGGAGACATCAAGACTGTCAGAAATACCTTCTCAGTGTGGTCCTTTATCTCTGGCTTCAAGATGCATTCTGGTTTATGTTCAAGCAGTGAGATTTGTTCCAAGAAATGTATGTACAATGATTACTGAGATGTGAAGTAATATCTTCATGTTGTATCACATTAATAACATGGCTTATGTGACTTACCACATTTTTATCAGTCAGCCATGACCATAAATCAACAAAACACAGTAAATAACCTAAATAGACCTGGTATGTCCTGATAAAACTTTCATGTATAAAACTGTTATCTTTCCCTTGGTACACACATTCATGTGTTTATTAAAAGTTCTGTTTACCAGAATGATTGTAAAAAGATTTGATTAGTATCACTCCTTCTTCCCAGGTTTCTCGGGTATAAGGAAAAAATGAGTCCTACCCCTTTTTTTACCCACCACCCACCACCAAACTGGCCTTGCTGTGACCTCAGTCTTCTTCATCCAGAAACAACAATAGAGTAAGTCCTTGTTTCTCAAGTCATTTCCAGTTTGAAAGCCATCAGATTTGGATTGGTATTTGCGTGAGAACAAAATTTTATCATGTTGAGTACTGAGATTTGTGTCTTTTAAAATTTTGCAGCTAGATCTTTTTTATTAAAATAGTGTTTTTTATCTATATATGTACATCATTATGTCTTTTCCTATACCATTATCAACAACAAGGTGAAAGAATAACACTAGACTACATATTTTTCAAATAGACACACTCTCAATTCATTTCTGCCAAATTCTATCATCTTAGAATACAACCACATGCAACCATTACAGTGCCTGTCAGGTTCTATTAACCTCCCTAAATAAACACCACAAGAAGGTATTAGTGATAATTTGTTCTTTGGTATATAAGTTCAGAAGTCATGATGAGTATGCTAAATAATGACGTATTCCCTCTCAAATGAATTATGACTACCTTTTTGGTTTTATTTTAGATTGTCCTTGTTAATTACTGAAATAATCTTCAATTTCTTACAAAATTTTCTTTTACTCAAACTCCCTCATATTCGCGTTAATAGTTCTTTAGTGAAAATATATCGTTAATCCATGTCTTCCAAACTACATTCTTGGACTAGCCAAAATAAAAAGCCATTTAAATCATTTAAATTCATAAACCAGAAAGTTACATAAACACTTCTGTGTACCATCTATATTAGTTACATAGATATACTTCTAGATTCCACCTGTATTATTTATCACAATGCTACCTGGTTTATCTATTAAAAGTATAACTGAATACTGGTTTAAGCACATTTGCTATTTAATTTTCACTCATTAAATTTGTCTGAAAAGTTCAAGGCAGTTCAAAGCTTCTCTACGCATTAAGTGACCCAAACCGACAGATGCTCTGCTATGTTATACACATTGTTTCAAAGATTGTTCTGGATATCAACATCCGGATGGAAAGAAGACAAGGAGCATGGAAAAGCATGAGTGGGAAAGTCTGACAGCAGATGTGGAGGTGGAAGGAAGTCATTCTATTGGTGCCATCAGGTTTCCAGGTGAGAATAAGAAATGCCATCTAGCTGTACATTCTAGAAGGGATGTACACATCCCTTTCTTGCTTGTGAAATGTCACAATATTTTTTCCTTAAGATTTTTCTAATTTTTTATGCATGTTGGATACAGTTTCAGAAGATTCAATATTAGACATTTTTATCTCCAAAAGTCGTTAATTGAAGAGGACCACTTACTCGCATTTCTTTTATTTTTCTTTCTTTATATTCCCTCGGGGTCATGTTTTACTTCCTCCTGATTCATACTGGTATTGATTCCATTGTTATTATTCAGAATATTTTGTTTCATTTTCTACCATTTATTTCTTGTATAGAAATTCCTTGTTCTTTCTCTTATGATAGAAAATAGAAAAAAAAATTGCAAACATGGTTTGTCACCTTCAGTCCACTCATGAAAATTAGTCTGAATTTGTACAGGCAGAGCTGTACATTAGGAAGCTCTTTTCAGAAGAGAAATAATGAAAAAATATTGCAGACCCAAGCTACGAAGGTCACTGTGAGAATAATTTTTTAAAAGATGATTAAAGTGAGTCATATTGCTGAGGCATAAATGCAAAGTGTGAAATAACGTTGGTTAGCAGGAAAAAGGGTGGGCAGGAGAAGGTTAAAGATGTCTCTGAAGTTTAAGTTTATAAAACAACTGGGAAAGTCAGAAGAAAATCATACAGGAATAAATATATGTATTTATTTTTAGGCATAGGTATCCCTATTTAAAGAGAAAGATAATAATAGCACTGACATTTTAAAAAGTAATTTTCTTTAGGAGCATATTTTTGCTCTTAAGCACCTCCTGGAATACATGCTGTAATTATCAGACACTATTAGTGACTATCCTGACTAATTTGTTTATGTGCAGGAAATAGGTTTATTTTGCTAACACTCTTGCAGAATACATACGTGCTGTTCATATATAATATGTGCATTCGATCTTCAGTGGAAGAGTCTCCATCTGCAGTGCCAAGCTATATGAAGGATGGCATGTCGAGATGTGAAGAACTACTTCTGGGACAGTTGACTGCAAGTCTACACCTGCTATTTCACTAACTCTCTATGCAGCTCTGGACAAGCTCCAACATTTCAGGACTTCACTTAATTTGTTGAAAAATGAAAACAACAATATAAAGTATAAGTTAAACAGACAATAGCTTTGAAAACTTCTCAGGCTGAAAGGAAGGTTACAGCAAGAATTAGAAAAAGGTTTTCCCCTTTTCTCTTTCTGATAAATGCCTGAATATTACAGAATAAATATAATAAATACACATATGTTCAGCTGTCAACCTTGAAAAAGTAATATTAATGATATATTGACAAAATTAGTATCCCGAGAGCGGTTGAAAGGGATTAATATTAATCTTGCTGCACATGTATTATATGGCATGCTCTTTGCATTATTTTCTTGTGTCGTAAGAACATAAGGAATATTCAGAAAATATTATTTAAATACATGATAACTATGGACATAAAAGAAAAAAGGAATACAATCTACTAAGTTGATTTCTGTTATTTAGTTTCATCAAATTGATTAGGCATACCGTTCTAATGTACAGAAAAGGTCATAAATAACCAAAGAGAAGAAAGAAAAAGGGGGAAGAAAGAAAAGAAGATGATATTTGGATATATGTGGTATTTTTTTATGATTGCATTTTTAAATTTTTAGAATAAAATATCTTTTCTTTTTTCTTTCTTATTTTTTTTTTTTTTTTTTTTTTTGTGATGGAGTCTCACTCTCTCAACCAGGCATTATTAGTGAAGTATGGGACTGGAAATAAATATGCACAAAGTTTCAATAAATTCTCAGACCTCCCATGTATTTAATAGGACTATTGAAATTACGACAGAAGGAATAGACTCATTATTATTCTAAGGGAACCTCTTCCCTTCCCTTTTTGTAACTTACAGGCACTCTTCTTCACATGGCCCAACCTATACTACCTAGTGGCAATTTATTCACATTTTCCCTGACACTTAACATAGTAACACATACCTTCTTCATCTCTGATTTTATAACAAACGTCACTAATGATGTTTCTCCCTGATGAAATGCTCTTCCCACAATTCCATAAGGTTTTTATTTTACTCCTCTTCAAATCTAAAGTCAAGTAACCCATATTCTAGTTATTCTTTTTTGATATCCCCTATCGGTAATAGTCACTAGTCTGAACATTAAAATACTTTGATCTCTGTTGTGCTGTTAGCACTTAATTGTTTACAAGATTGATTTTGTTCACTAGACTGCAATTTATTTCTGTGTAGAAGCCAGGTCTAATTCATCTTTCTACTGCCCCAGATGCTGAGCGTCATCATTCAATCATTACAGTAATATGAAAATAGGTTGAATGAACAAAAACAACTCTTAAAAACTATCATTTCTGGGCTGTATGACAAAGAGAATGTCCGTGGATAGTACAGATAGAGTAAAAAAGATGTAGTGTAGCTTCTTATATGTAAGAATTGTACACCAACAAATCAATTATAGATGAAAGAATTCACAATGACTAGCTGTGGTGTGTTTAATTTTAGTTTAAGATATTTGCAAACACTCAACAGCCTAGGCTAATTTAAACAGGTTCGGGTTTTAAAGTATAATTCAGTTGCAGTAACCTGAGCAATAGAGAAAAGAGTGTGCTGTGATAACTGAGGTGATGCGATGACACTTATTTATGCATCTCTCTGGTTGCTGGCAGAGATCTAGCTCTGAGTTTCCTAGCAACAGTAATGCGCACATGTGAATATGCCGATGTAAATAGCAAATGCAATGAATAAAGTTTCCATTCACTCATTGAGCTGACAGTTTGAATTTCCAGACCGGGTTGGTACTAAACCAGTAGGTTTCAAGATTGCTTCATTGAGGCCTAGGTCGGGTGGATGACACGATATGAAGTTTCAAAGAGGAGTCACTGAATTGCACTAAGCTACTGTGCCATATGCCCAGGTGTGGCAACGTGGTGTTATTTCATTCTATGTATTTTGCAGATTTGACTGGTGGAGCAGAATTTAGGAAGCTTATGGAAGCAATTTGTTTGTCCAAAATACCGAAGATGAGAAAGGAATATATCAACACATAAAAAGTGTTTCTTTCTTTTCATTTTGAAAGAAGCCACTGAAATTTTGTCTTAAAATCGCCTTTTGCCTCAGACGTTTTCACGATGTTTTTTGCAACATCCATTCTTTAGGAGTTACACGTGATTACGCTTCTGAAGACCACTGGGTTATATCAGCACATGGACTCACAGTGAGTAGCAACTAAGAGTGCTGAGTGTGATTTTCATGTTTCTATCAATGGGATACTGATTAAATTTTAGTTATGAAGAAGTGTCTATATCTTTATGGCAAAATGTATGTTTACATTTACACATTAAAATGAAAAGGAGCAAAATAAAGTTATATCCCCACCTCCAATCCGGAAAATTATTTTGAATAACATTACAATGTTGTTGTGAGCAATTACTATTAGGATGTAACTTAGGGAAGTGGATGAAAACCACATTGACACTAATGAAACTTGGTGCACAATTTTAAAACTTAGGCCCTTCTTACCTCAGTTCTTCTGTTCATAAAATGTTTTGGGCATAACTAGTTCTCATGTCTGAAGTAAATAGAAGTAAATAATATTTTAAAAAATGGTTTTTTTTTTTTGAGACAGAGGCTTACTTTGTCGCCCAGGCCGGAGTGCAGTGGTAAGATTCTCAGCTCACTGCAACCTCCACCTCCCAGGTTCAAGCCATTCTCCTGCCTCAGCCTCCAGAGTAGCTGGGATTCCAGGTGCCTGCCAATGCACCCGGGTAATATTTTGTATTTTAGTAGAGATGGGGTTTCACCTTGTTGGCCAGGCTTGTCTTGAACTCCTGACCTCAAGTGATCCACCCGCCTCGGCCTCCCAAAGTGCTGGGATTACAGGCATGAACCACCATGCCCAGAAAAAATCTCATAGAACAAGCATTCAACCAATGTTAGATTGCAGATTCCTACTCTTTCCTCTCACTCTTATTGAGAATTGTGCAAGATTTTGCAAACTTTTATACAATGGAAAGGTCTAATAGAGGTAGGGTCATCTATACTTTAATAACTGTCATTTTAGTGTATTAAAGTGCTATTAAAGAAGTCCCACTGTTGTCGAATTAGGCAAAAATATTTAGATGTATTTATGAATTTTGAGCTCCATCAAGTTAACATAGTAAAATTCCATTATATATATATTCACACATATGTGTGTGTGCATGTATGTTATGTTAATCATCCATGTGACACATGTGACATAGCAGATGTCACAATAAACTCTTCCAATATAAAGTATGGGTGTTTTCCAAATGTAATCATAGAAAATGTGGTGTGATACCACCATTTTGAAAGATTTTTCACTAGAGTCAATAGGTGTAATACATGTTCACCTTTATGTTTTCTTAGAGTTTTCATTAAGACTTTTTCATTAATTCATTCAACCAATACATTTTTAAGAAATCATTTTCTTTGTGGCAGGTTCTCCCATCTGCTCCAGAACAAAGAGCAATAAAGGTAGAGTGGTTTCTGAAACTCTAAGTTGATATTCCCTTGTCTAGAATCCCAGCTCATCATTTCCTTTGCAAAGTTAAACAAGTAGTGGCCTCTTCCAAGCTTCTGATGCATCCCCTGCTTGTACTGAGAAAATACACAGTTGTGAGAGCTATTGTTTTTAAGTTTTAGTTTATTTTTAATTGACAAATAGTAATTTTGATTATTTATGGGGTATAATGATATAATGTAATGTTTCAATACATGTGTATATTGTGGAGCAACTAACTCAGGCCCTAATTAGCATACCTAGCACTCCAAATATTTATCATTGTTTGTAGCAAGAACATTTAAAAGCTCTATTTTAGCATTGTTGAAAGTATATTAGTGAAAGCTAGTTTAACAGGAAAAAAATACTATTAAACTTAGTGCTATACTTGTAATCCTAGAGAAAACTGGAAAATGCTCTGGGATCAGAGTGGGATCCAGAGCTATAATGTGTGCTGCTTAATTTTTCCTCAGTTTTTAGGGTTAGTTTTCTAAAAAGAGAATAAGGAAAAATAGTGTAGGCAATTGTAAATTGTAAAAAATGCAAATGTATAGGGAAAACCAAACTGTGCAACATATTTAAATTTAAATATAAAATATACTTAATGTCAAAAATCAAATGCTGTGCTTCTAGATTGTTCTTTCTTCTATACATGTGAAATAAAACTAGTTAAACCTTATTGAGAAATTGTAGATAGTAAGTGGAGTATCACTTAATAAATAGCTGATGCTGAGTTTTAAACATGTTCCAGCACTATATTTTCAGTTTATCAAAAAAAAAAAAAATCACAGAAATAACTTTTAAAAACAAATTTCCAGGTAGCAAGTTTAACTTACTAAATTAGATTTTAAAAATGAGAGTCCTGGGAATTAATATTTTTATAAATATTTATTTGGTTTCAGTATGTTTGTAAAAGGAAGTCTAACAAAACAAAATGCAGGTTTCAAATTACTGTAATTAATGGTGAAGAGTAGCTTTGTGTGGGTGAGGCAGAAGGGATTCTGCCATTCTAATTCCATCTATGTGGTGTTCCAGTGGCTCATGTAGACAGCAACACTTTAACTGAAATGCCCAAGTCTGTTCCATCTGCAGGAAGGAAAAATTTGGGTTATTTTACATCATTTACTACTGCATCAAATTACGACTGGAGCTCTCCTCTCTCCTGGAGCAACACATAATTTTCCATGTCTAGAACTGTAACACCATCGTACTCATCAAATTTAGTTCACAACTGAACTGAGACAACAAACCTCTTCAGATTCTAAATTGCCACATTATTTCTTCAAAAATAAATAAAATCCTTTCCAGAAACAAAAAGGACTTTGCAAAATTGTGTTCATCCACTAGAGCAAATGGCCTTGCCTTTAGAGAAAATAATTTTTTTTCCCCCTTTTAGAATTAAATTGTTTTTCCCCTGTGCAGTTACTATCATGAAGCTTGCTGTAGGCACAAAAAAAAATCGAAATCTAGAGAAGTATACTAAAGTCACCAGACTCTGTGACTGTGTTCATTGTTGGTAAGCAACAACAAAAATTAAATAATTTCTAATTAGATACACTTAAAGAAACACAACATGAAAAAATATAGACAACATTCATAGCCAGGTAAAACAAATTCCATTTTACTCATATTCTACATTTTACACCATATTAAGGAGGCAATATTAAAACCTTTCATGTCATCCATATAACCCAGTGTGCATTCTAATCTTAAAAAAAAGTGACTATTAACAGTTTATTGCAGAAAGCAAGAAAATAACAAAAGAAAATAGGAGAAAACACCTGATATTTTACTATTAAATGACGATTACATTTGGTTGTTAGTGCTTCTATTTTTAAGAAATAATTATCTTCATTATACATCTTCTTCAACCAGATTTTAAAATATTAAACTCTATCTATAATATTTTCCAAAAAGATATAAATATTATTTGAGACCATTGGTTTTAACAACTACCTAGTATCCTTTTTATTGTGGTAACAACACTTAACATTAGATCTACCATCTTTATAAATATTTCAGTATATAATCAGTAATGCTAACTATAGCATTGTAACTATAGTTATAGAATTATTTTATATATATATATATATATAAGTATTAAGCACAATATTTTACAGCAAATGTCTAGAATTTAATTATCTTGCAAAACTGAAACTTTACAACTTGAGTAGCAAGGCTCCATTTCCCCCATCCATCAGCACCTTGCAACCATCATTCTACTCTCTGCTTCTCTATGTTCATTTTATATGTCTTATAGAAGTGGAATTATGCAGCATCTGTCCTGTGCGACTGGCTTATTTCACTGAGCTTAATATCCTCCAGGCTTAACGGTGTTGTTTTTTCTTGCAGTAGAATAATATTCCATTATAATGTTTTACATAGTTGCTGCACCAGTATAGGTTTCCGCTGACATTGTACAAAGATTTCCTCTTTTCCACATTCTTGCCAACACTTGCTATCCTTTCTTTTTTGATTCTAGCCATCCATCAAATGTGAGTTGATAAATAATTGTGATTTGGATTTGCAGTTTGCTGATGATTAGCGTTATTGAACATCTATTAATATACATGTTGGCCATTTCTACGTCTTCTTTGGAGAAATGTCTATTCAATTCCTTGGTCCATTTTTTAATTTGGTTACTTGTGGTTTTGTTTTGTTTTCACTATTGAGCTGAAAGGGCTATTTATCTACTTTGGATGTAAACACTTTATAAGATATATGGTTTGTAAATATTTTATTTTACTCTACTGGTTGCCTTTGAATGATTTTAATTGCTTTCTTTACTGAGCAGATGTTTTTTCTATTTTGATAAAGCCCCACTTGTCTTCTTTACATTTTGTTGCCTGTATTTTATGTTTCACATCAAAGAAATCATTGACAAGAACAATGTCATGAAGCTTTTTTCTATATTTTACTCTAGGACTTTCACAGTTACACATCTTATGTTTAAGTCCTTCATCCATGTTGAATTGATTTTTAAAAATATGTTATAGGGCAAGGCTCCAATTTCATTTTTTGTGTTTGGATGTCCAATTTTCTCATTTGTTGAAAAGACCATTCTTTCTCTATTGTGTATTCTTGCCACCTTTGTCAAAAATTAGTTGATCAAATATATGTGGTTTGGTTTCTGTTCTATGGATCTATCTATCTATCTACCCACTTATCTATATGTTTTAATACCAGGACCACATTGTTTTAATTACTATAGCTTTGTAATATATTTTGAAATCAGGAAGTGTGATGTTTCCAGATATGTTAATATTTATTTTAACAATTTGATGTAATTTTTAATGCCATGAGAATTTTAGAATTGATTTTCTATCTCTTTAAAAAATGCCATAGGGATTTTGCTAGAGATTGCAATGAATCTATAAATCACTTTAGGTAATATGGACATTTCCAAATAATATTAACCCTTCTAATCTGCTGCTGCATTTGATTTGTTGGTATTGCATTGAAAAAGTTTGCATCTATGACTATCAGGGATGTTGATCTGTAGTTTTCTTCTAATGTAGTCTTTGGCTGGCTTTGTTTTCAGAGTTATGCTGGACATAGAATAAATTTGGAAGTATTTCATTATCATCATTTTTTTTCAAAGAGATGTAAATGGATTGAAGTTAATTTTATAAATGCTTGGTAGAATTAATGAGTGAATTCATCCTATCATTGACTTTTTTATTTGTTAGGAGGAATTTGATATTTGATTACTGATTTCTTCTCCTTAATAGTTGTAGATTTGTTCAGATTTTCTATTTCTTCTTGATTCAGCTTTTGTAAATATAATAGAAACATACATAAGGAAATTTATTCGTGTCTTCTATATTATCCAATTCGTAATTTTCATAGTAATCTCTTACAAGCCTTTCAATTTCTGTGATGACATTTATAATGTTTCCTCATTAATTTCCAATTTTGTTTGTCTTCTCTATATTTTCTTATAGTTTAGCCAATAGTTTGCTATTTCTGCTTATCATTTCCAACAAGCAACTCACATTTGTTAATTTTTTTCTTTTCCTATTTTACTTATTTCTGCTCTAATCTTTATTTATTTTCTTCTCCTAACATTAAGCTTAGTTTGTTTATTTTTCTAGTTCCTTGAGGCATAAAGTTAGGTTGTTTATTTGAGATGTATCTTCTTTTTTAATGTAGGCATTTATTACTGTCTACTTTTTTTAAGTAATGTTTCTGCTCTTTTTGTATATGTTGTGTTCCATTTTCATTTGTCTCAAGATTTTTGCTCATTTTTCTTTAATTTCTAATGACCTGTCTTTCAGTTTTGCTTATTCTGATTTCTGATTGATCTAGTCTGCTGTTGACATGCTGTAATAATTCAGTCCTATAACTCATGTTTGGTACTTCTTTTTATATTTTTTAAAATATATTTATTGCTATTCTTTCATTGTTTTCTTTATCAGTCATTCTCCTGATCTTGTGCAGCAACCTTATGATTGTGATTTTGAACTCTTTGTCAGTTAAATCACATATCTCCTTGCTAGGAACAATATCTGGAGATTATCTTATTTTTGTTGTTGTAGTTGAAACATAGTATCCTGTTTCTTCAGTTTCCTCCATGTTTTAAGTTAATGTCTGGACATTAAAGAAATTACCCAACACTCCTAGTCTTCACAGACTAGCCTAGTATGAGATAAAATTATCAGCTTGACCAGAGATTCTGGGTATCTTCCCAAGATTTCATGCTAGTCTATACATTTCCTTTGCTCTCAGTGCCACCCCTCCAGCATCTATAGTTTTTCCCAGTCCCATCAGCTCCCAAGACAGAAGCCAGGGCCTTAAGCAGCCACTAGAGAAACTACAATATTGGACGTATGGTCCAGCCCTTTCTTTCCATCTCCAGGGAGGAGCTGGAAGCTGGAGGTTCCTCCTAATTATATGAAGCTCTATTGGGATAGGGCTTATGGTGAGAAGGTATCTCAATAATTTATTCTGGCTTCAATGTGACTGGATTCTCACTCACTTGAGATGCAGGAATCTCTCAACTTGTTCCTGGGTTTTTCACAAAGGAAATGGTTCTGTGTGTTATTGAATTGTTGAGTCTATGAGGATAAGAAAGGTCCAGGATTTCCTGTTTTTCTTTCTTACTTATGCAACTCCTCTGTATAGTATCCTATAATATAGATTTATTATAACAAATTATCCTTTGTTGGACATTTTAGCTCTTTAGCTTTTCAATTTTTAAAATAAATGGTATGGCAAATTTCTCTCTCTCTCTCTCTGTGTGTGTGTGTGTGTGTGTGTGTGTGTGTAATTTTTTTACCTTAAAAAGAAAATTATTTGGCTAAGGGATATAAACATTTCATGAGTTCATGCTACATGCTTCAAACCATATTTTAGAAAGTTTTTGGCAATTTATTTTTCTAGAAGCAATATATGAAAATGCATATTTCACCACAACTGGTATATTTCAAATATCTTAATAGAATGAGAAAGTCATGAAGATGCAGGCAAGTGCTGTATATCACATAGTCTCCAGCAGGGATTTATAACACCATAAAACCACATGCATGTTTCATTTATATGAGTATTTTTCAGATGGAGAAAACAGAAAGGCCAAAAGCATGTGGTCCATAGATTTTGTCTTGCTCTAAATTACAAATTACTGTCTTTACCTCTGCTCTGACCATCATTTTTACCTGTTATTAGAGGTCAGGCAACTACCAGTCACCAATAGTGACAGTAGAGTCACTGGAGTTCTGGAAATATCTCTGACAAATGTTTAAAGGTAATACAAAAAGTACTGATTTAATGTTCACATTGTTTTAATTGCTACGTTAATATAAACTTCTTGTGAAAAAAATGCTAAACAAAAATAAATGATTAAGTTATATTATCTTTTTACAGATTTTGATAAAAGTGAATACAGTCATTTTTAAAAATGCTATAGAATTTGCACTAGAAACAATATTGGAATAGTTTGTTCCACCTTTTGGTAACATCATAAAGGTTATGCATAATTTATAAGAAACTAATTTAGTCTTGAACATAAATTTTCTGGTGGTGGGAAAAGCTTTCTATTATGCATGTTTTATGACTTTTCCTCCTGTTTCTATTAAAATGTATGAGTATTACCATTTCATAGTTTAACTTCTGACTGTATAGGTTGTAGACCAGGAGGGACAACTGGGAACATCTCTAGAGACATGCTTGTTATAGTTTTGAATACCATTTTATTTATAATCCAATAAGAAATTGGATTAACATTTTAAATTTCTTAGATGCCTCAATTTCCAATCTAATAAAATTCCATTCACTTAATGAACAACATTTTGAAGATGAAGTCTTCAGAAAACATTTCTTTTCTTTTGGATTAAAAAGTATACTTCCAATAGCAAAATAAAATATTCTGAACCAGATATAAAATTCTATTGTTTTTGCTTCACTGCAAGAAATGTCTGAGCCATGAGACTTTTGCAATCTCATTAAATAGCAATGCCACTTTGCATCCTTCTGTTTCTGTTACCATAAATTTCTATTGATCAAGGTACTCAACCTATCCCCGTCTTGGGTCCCAGTATAATTGTATGACTTCATAGGATAGGCCCAACATGAAAGAGAAATTTCTGTATCTCAAGGAATATATCCAGTCTTCCAGCCTCTGCAGACCTTAGCCCTACACTTGACTGAACCTCCCTAGATCTATTATTTATAATTTAAATACATGTCCTAAAGCAAATCTTCCCTGCAGTAAAAACAAATTAATATAATTCATTTTTCTCATGACAAGAGACTATTTATTTTGTGTATGGAGGATGAGTAGTTAGGAGCATGGAGCATTCCCAGACATTAGGTGGAATTATATAACCAAAAATGAAAACCTTCAAAGTTGGAGAAAAGAAACAAGAAGTAATCTGTGGCATCATGGATAAGCCCTGAGTTAGTAGACACGAGTGTCTATACTCACTGTGGTTCTCAGAAGCTTTTTGATCTTGGATGAAACACCAGAGCCTCCATGTTTCCATCTGGAACGGTGAAAATACCTAACTTGGGATTTTGTTGTGATCAGTGTATCAACCAATGTATGTGAAAATCTTGTCTAAGTTACAGAGAAACACACATGTACAGAATATTATTTTGCCAAGCAGGGTGAAGGAAATGCATAACATAATCAAAAGAGAAATCTCGTGTTTTGCCTTTCTCATAATATTGCCTAGTTATTATATTGTTTTCTGTATAAAAATTGTATTTAATATATATTTCTTATTCTCTTGGAATCAACATATTGAGAGGTTAAAGTCTCTCCACAAGTAGCAAGACAAACATAAGTTTTCTATAAAAATAACAGTTCATAAGTTTAGTTACGACCCATGATCCACTTTTCATCAGTTATGCTTAATAATTACTCAGTAAAGAAAAAGGATCAACATCTTTCAGCACTATATTTTTGGGCATCTTTGCAATGCCCTGGCATAGAGGGCTGGCAGAAAACACTGGAAATAACAGGCATTTCAGTATGAAGCAACATCTGCAAGTTATAGGTGCTTAATAAATAGATGTTTGCTGTCTGATTCGCAATTTAAGATATTCAGGTGGTAAAAAAATGAGTATATAAGTACTTATTCTAAACAAATGCATAATTTATAATCATGCCTAATTTCAATAAATTTCTCTTGATTTAAATTGAGGGTTTGATGCCACCATGCCCATTTTGCTTTGATACTGTTTATTTTTCCATGTTGTTAATTGAACCTGTCACAGTTTAGAACTACACAAACTGTCTCAGGAAATATCTAGAAGATAGGGAACAGCGGTGGGTGTAATTTGTATTTACAATCAGTTTTTAGAAGTTTCCCCATGCTGGGTTCTTTTCAGTCACCTGTGGGAAGCAGAGAACACGCACAAGTGGAGCTTATTATGCAGAACCTGCTGCGGACACTCAGGACATGTTTGTGAAAATCGAGTTAGGACCTAGTCACTGAAGTGAAGCCGTTTGGCAGGTCAACTGGAACTGTCTGGTGATTTGTTCTTGCCAAGCAGCTTTAAGGACGTACAATAGGGATTGTTAACCCCTGACTCTTTCACTTAAATAGACACATGATACTTTTGACAGGAAATATGACAAACAATTAGTATATCTCCTATATAATACGAAACAAATGGAAAAGAGGACTCTTCTTTTAGTTATTCTCATTCCCGATGCAGGATGTGGGCTGTGTAAAATCATGTTATCCATCAAAGCAGAAGAGCAGACTATCAAAGTTACAAAAAAGAAACAGAGGAAAGGTTCCTAAATTATTCAAGAAGAGAAACAAAGCTCTAGGCAGGGGAGTATCTGAAATATAAAAACAAACCTCATTCAAACTTTGAGTCTTTATATGACTTCATGTCCCTTCTATGTCATTTTTTTCATTATTTTTTATATTTTTCAGCTTTATTCCTTTTTAATTTCAATTGCATTTGTGATATAAGTGTTTTGGGGGGTCTTGGGGGATACAATAGCTTTTGGGGTACAAGTGGGTTTTTGGTTACACGGATAAATGAGTTGCTGGTGAATTCTGAGATTTTAGTACATTTGTCACCTAAGTGTTGTGCATTGCACCAACTATGTAGTTTTCTATCCCTGGCCCCCTCCCACCCACCTTTTCTGAGTCTCTAAAGTCCGTTATATCACTCTGTATGCCTTTGTGTACTCATATTTTATTTTGCGCTTAAAAGTGAGAACACATGTTTTCTGGTTTTCCACTCTTGTGTTACTTCACTTAGAATAATGAACTCCATCCAGCTCCATCCAAGTTGCTGCAAAAGACATTATCTTATTCCTTTTAATGGCTGAGTAGTCTTCCATGGTGAATATGTATCACATTTTCTTGTCCACTCATTAGCTGATGGGAACACAGGTTAATTCCACATCTTTGCAACTGTGAATTGTGCTCCTGTAAACATACATGTGCAAGTGTCTTTTTCATATAATGACTTCTTTTCCTTTGGGTAGATATTCAGTAGTGGATTACTAAATTGAATGGTAAATCTACTTTTAGCTCTTTAAGGTATCCACCATCCTGCAAGCTCCATTCATGGTAAGTAAGTGCCCTAGACAGGTGTACCACTTTGTTTGTTTTATAGCACGTTTTCCTGTAACATTTCTATGTTTAGATATGTTTATGCACACACATACTTACCATTGTATTCCAAGTGCCTACTGTATTCAGTACAGTCACACGCTGCGTAGATTTGTAGACTAGAAAGAGTAGACCACATCATATAGCCTGGGTATGTAGTAGGCTATACCATCAAGGTTTGTGTAAGTGCATTCTAGAATGTTTGCACAGGAAAAAAATCACCTAACAACACATTTCTCAGAACCTAACCCTGTCGTTAATACAAGACTGTCTGTTGTCCACTTACAGAATTGCATATGTTCAGAAGAAAAATATACTAATTTAATGTTTAACTATATTTAATTATGCTAGAAAATGTGGTGAGGAGGAGATACAATTGCATGTTTTGTGGCTACCTGAGTAAAGAATTGCCTAAGACAGGAACCCAGAGTTTATGTTGTGTCTCCCATTTGACTCTCTGTTTGATCTCAAGCAAGTGACTTAGTTTCTCCCAACATTTTTTGTCTCAGCTATGAAAGGAATGACTGAGGCTGGAGAATCCCCAAGATTTCTTCTAGTATTAAGCTCCATGAGTTTAAGGTCTCTGTTCTGGTTGTTCTGTGACTCCAGCATAGTGTAGTGACCACACCCCTTCCAGGTACCTCCACCCAGATGTGTGTCATCATCTACACCTCCCTATAGTGCAGGTATGGGTGAATTGGACTTCACAGAGTGACTGCAGACTCCTTTTAGAGTACTGTCACTGCCTGACTCATTGTGTTTCCAGCTAGTGTCTTGGACTTAACAATTTATTTAATTTCAATGGCTCTGGAAGGCCAATCTTTTGACTATCTTATCAGTCATTCTGCAAATATTGTTATTTCTTTGACTGTGATAGCTCTGAAAATATTATTTATGTTTTATAAATCCACTTTGTGATGAGAAGGGGCTTGTAATATTTCAAAATGGGATGAGCCATTGGCACTCCAAGTTTTGTTTTGTTCTGTTGCCCTGATGGCTAATTTTGAAAGACTTTTTGGGAAAGAGTTGTGGGGAAATAAGACTGGAAGGATGTTATCAAATAGAACACAGTGATGTATTTTAGGACTCTATGCTAAGCTTGAATTATTTAGCTATTTTTTCTTCAGCTCCAAACAAACGAGAAGAGAAATTTTAGAACCCAGCAACCCGTCATCTACATTAGGTATTTCTCCTAATGCTATCCCCTCCCCTAGTCCCCCAAACCCCAAAAAGTCCCAGTATGTGATATTCCCCGCCCTGTGTCCATGTGTTCTCATTGTTCAACTCCTACTTATGAGTGAGAACATGTAGTGTTTGGTTTTCTGTTCTTGTGTTAGTTTGCTGAGAATGATGGTTTCCAGCTTCATCCACGTCCTTGCAAAGGACATGATCTCATCCTTTTTTATGGCTACATAGTATTCCATGGTATATATGTGCCACATTTTCTTTATCCAGCCTATCATTGATGGGCATTTGGGTTGGTTCCAAGTCTTTGCTATTGTTAACAGTGCTGCAATAAACATGTGTGCATGTGCCTTTATAGTAGAATGATTTGTAATCCATTGGATATATATCCAGTAATGGGATTGCTGGGTCAAATGGTATTTCTAGTTTTAGATCCTTACCACATTGAGATACCATCTCATGGCAGTTAGAATGGCAATCGCTTTTATTTTTAAATACATTATCAAATAAGAACTTAAGTAAATGGAAATTCTTCTACAGGTTTGTGATGTGTTTTTTCTCAAGAAAACTCTCCTGTGGATTACTTGGTTTTCTGAAGGCCAACTTCACAAGGCAAGTCCACAGCTATCCGCTTAACAGAAATATGATGTTCCCTCTGTCAGCATTCGGTGTCATTACCAAGATTATTGATAGTACTTTTGTCTGAAAGTCACAACCTCTGAAACTAATAGGAAAGAAGGCAGAAGCCAGATTACAGGACAGAACTGCTACCCCACAAATCAGTAGGTAGGTGTGACAGTTAATTCAGTTGGTGTTATGAATTGTATCTACTTATCAGGCTACATTTAGGACTTATGATCCCCGACATAAACAGTGAGAATTTTATGAGAGAATGAGCAGAAGCAGTGGAGCAAGGACCTAAGATTAGTTTGAATGACCTATATTTGTTATACCAGCCACATTCTAGACGACTCTTTTTAAGAGACAATTGAGTTTTTGTTATTTTCCTTAACATGATGTTACTGTACTTACCACTGTTTCAATTAGCAATTATTTTATAAGGAAATGAAAAAAAAAGGCTACATTATTTAATACAATGCATAACCTTCAGCAGATGAAGCAAGGTGAATACAATTTAAAACTTAAAGCATAGCCTTTTTTTTTGCCTTAAGATAAACAAGCATTATAATGCAGTCCAATAATTATGCATGAACTTTTACATAATGCAGTAATCATTTCTATGCTTTGCTGTGCTGCAGTGTTTTAAGTTGCAGATGATATCATGTGATGGGTAAATGTGGGAACTAATGAAAGAAAGATGTGACTGTCAGGACCTTGGATGAAAAATCAGAATGGTGCTGATTAGGATAAGTATAAAAAATAAGAATATTTAACTGAAAGATTTGAGCTGACTTTAGCCTAATAATGACAAGAAATGGGTCCACAAATTACTTAAAAACTAATTTTTTAATTACTACAAATGAATACAATATATAAGAGGCCAGGAATTTGATATAAAGTTATATGTCAACCACATGTGTACACTGATAAAATGATATGAAGTAGTGAAATAGCTTTATAGCTTCATTAAATATCTCTTGTAGGAAAGTTATTTCAATAGCTCTGTCATTTTTTCCCATCAGTCTTGCTAGTAGTAGAAACAGAATTTAATTTAATGTTTATGTTCACACCACAAAGGGATTAGGAAATGTTTGAATCTTCACAAGTGTCAAGAATTTTAACTGGTACTTTATAAATTATCTCTTTCAGTCAGACTACAGTGCTAGCAGATATGTGCTATGATTCCCATTTTACAGATAAGAAGCTAAGATTCCATTAATGAGACAGCTTATCTAAGACCAACACTCAAGAAGTTCTCAGAGCCACCAAGTTCTGAAAAGGGTGCTCTTTCCATGGTGACTCAGTGGTTCACACATTTCACCTTCTTTTCTCAACAAATGCTCCTTCTATAAAATTATTCTTTTATGTGAAAATGTATTTTTAATCTCTGAGACTTCTTAAGAAAAGACTTTTGCTTTATTGTCTTCACACTTAACATTTCCTGTGTTTTTATTTACTTCATTATATGTAGTAGTGTTTAAACTTTGTATTCAATTATCATTTATAATAAATATATATAAAGGAGACAAGAATTTGGGGACTTTACAAAAACATGCAATTGAGATTACTGGAATCACATTTATTTTATGATAGTGAGAGAGCTTCATAGGTTAATTATGTCTTTTTTTGTTTGTTTGCCTTGTTGTTTTATTTTGCGTACTCTTCCCTGGGGCACAGATATGCTCATAGGCCAATACAAAGTTTTCTCTCCCTTTAACATTATTAGAGTTCTCTTTCTCCTACCCAAACCATGATTTTTATCTTATTAGATTTTTCATGTACATGAATTATTGTAACTTGCCTCTATATTTAGGAAAACATAGTTTTATAGTTTTAAAAGCAACACGAGAGTTCATTAACTATATAATCTAAGTAGAATTTCTCAACCTCTCATTCCCAAGAAGTAATCACCCTTTAATCGAAGGCTATATTCAATAGAAAAATAAATAAATAATAAAAGCTTTTCAGTCCTATGAAGCATTAGGGCAGATTCCACCCAGAAATAATTTATTGTTGCTAGACACTATTTTATGTGTGGAAAACTGAATACATCTTCCCCGCCAAGATGGCAAACTGAAATGTGATATGGGTTCCTTTACTAATGCAACCATGAAGTATTATAATAAGGCCTAGAAAACTCTAAGGAAACCCTAGGTAGACAGAAGACACTGGAATTTGGTGTGTAGGAGACAGATATGAGTAATATCACAAGGGAAAAAGGCCAGGGATCCACTCAAGAGACAGGTTGCATTGTAGATGCTATTTGCACAGTTTTCTCTTCATCATTTTACCCTGGCTCAGGTCACTGCCTTCATGATCCTAATTGCAAAATAGAAAAAGAGCAGCACTAATCAGGCTTATATGGGTAGCATCTGGCCACTCAGACCTGCTCATAACTGAAATATCAGCAAAGCTTAAAGCAGCCCTTCCTCCTCATGCCCCCTTTTATAACTCAAGGATGAAGATGTTACCATGCAGGGCAGAATCAGTGGCAAAGAGCAGTGCAGGGGTGAGGAGAAAGCAAAGCTGCAAGTAGAAGAGTCACCAGGTGCAGTCACACCTTATCAGGTGGTGTAGCCCACGGTGCAACACTGGTGATTTTCCATTTCGAAGAACATTATCCAAGCTCTTAAACTGACTGGAAGGTGGAAAAATGAAGGCCTAGAATCTGCTTTTCATTCTCTCTCCCATCTCTCACCAATACACCAATCTCAACTATAGTTTTAAGTTACTATGAGGGACCAACCAGATGTCCAAGAAACAATTTATTAAAAAGTGGGAGGTAAAATACACATGAATGAAGCAATCTAATCCAGACAATAGATAAAACAAAAATTAATGGACCAACAAAATAAGAATTTAAAAGAAGCATAATAATTACTTCCAAAGTGATAAAGGAGGATATTATAACATGCCAAGAAGAGCCATTTATAATATAAAATAACAAGAAAAATATATTAAAAACAAAATAATTTGATAGAAATAACAGAACAGACTTAATTACTGTAAAAAGTTAATCTTAAATAATATTAATCTTAAAAATAAAAGTTAATCTTAAAAATATACATAAATGTATTTCAAAGAAATAGAAATAACTTTCATTGAGTACACACTGTTTCTTCACAGAAGTTACTGTGAGCATTAGGTATGTAATCTTTAATTTGGATGTAAATCAAATACCTGTTTAATCCTTCCAGTTATTTAATATGGATCTGGAGATCTTTCTCAATACAGTAAGATTCATAAAAATAAAAGTACCGAAGGAAAATGTTTAATAATCTCCTTATTTACATAAAAAATTCAAAAGAATCACCTAACATTTAGAATTTTAAGAAAATTTAACAAAGTTAAGAGAAACAGTGTCATGCTGTAAAATGAATAGCATTTCTTTACTAAAGCATTAGTCAACTGGAAAATAAAATAAGAATAAAATTCAGACAATATGCGAAATTACTACAAAATATAAGATGTTAAAAATAAACAGGAAAAATTGACAAGTAGTAAAACTCTAATAACGAATGTAATAAAGAGCCCCAGGCCTGCACAGAAATATCTGATTGGGTGACTAATAAATATGTTATTTCTCTTCAATGTATTAGTTACATTTATGTAAATCAAATACAACATCCTAATTTGTTTTTTGGTGTTCTCTTAGTTGCACTAACAAATTTTTCACTGCAAACTTAAAAATCATTCCCTCATTTCAAGAGCCATAATGATTTTTAAAATGTAGCACTATTTGTTTGTTTCAGCATAGCTACTTCCAAATTGAAAAGTTTATCAATGGTGACAGCATAATTGGACGAGTCAAAAATAAAAATATAGTAAGATTTATTCACTACTTTTACATCTAAAATCATCTCTCATACATTTTTAAAATTTTATTTTGCTCAAAATTAGCAAATTTTATACAGAAAATAATTGATAATTTCTGATGTTCGTTTTTTCTAATTACTGTATGTTTCAGAATTATTGATAACTCTTCAGTGAAAAATTATGTGTTCTGAATACACACACCTTGTGATGTCATTATTCTACACATGACCTCTGGTGATGATCATTATATTCTAGTCACTTCCTATTTTCTTAAAAAAATTACATTCTCAAGGAACCCACTGTCTTCTAGTCTCTCTTAATATTGAGTGGATCTTCAGAATGCATTTCTGTCTTCAGGTTAAATGGTATCTACAAAAGGGAGCTATTTCCTGGGTTCCTTGTTTAATCTTTACTACATGGCCACCCACCCATGGAGAAAGAGTAGCAGCAACCTTAATGAGGCATTTAAATATCGTGCTTTTCCTTGCGTGGAGAATAATGGAGCATAACGAGATTGCAATATTTGAGTTTAATTTCAGAGGACATTTCATTTCTACACAGGTGTGTGTGTGTGTGTGTGTGTGTGTGTGTGTGTAGTGAGAAGGCCATAAGTGATGGGGGCAGGTATCAAGTTGTACCATATTCATGGCATTCCTTCTACTATCTCAGATTTCAAGCCTGTGAATTACTTAGAATCTGAGCAAATCAAGTCCCTATCTTGTAAAGGTAAGATTTTTCTAGTACTGCACCTTCATATTACTAAATTCATATGCACTAAATATATATAGAGTTAACTGTTCATTATCTGGTGTTTGTCCAATTGAGTTTTGAATCTTCTTGAATCTTGCTTGTAATTGAAGCCACAGCCAGCTGGAGGAAGCTCTTCTCATGATGTGACAGAGGTGCACCAGGGCAAATAGAGGAAATGGAATTTAAATTGAGAGAGGAGGATGATCCAGCAAGGAAAATAGAGCATTCTTATGCCTACAAAGTACATAAAAAGTTGAGTAATTTACCCATATAAGAAAACAAAATAATCATATGTGTAGGAATAACCCTAACTTGTTTTCTGGAAGTTGAATAATGAAATAGGACAAATTCTTTTCAATTTTTTTATTAGTAACTAATCATTTAACTTCAAACTCTTTCAGGAAAATTATCTAATTAATATGAAACTACAAAATTGTCAGCTTATCTTAAGACTTCCTAAATGTTTGCACTGAAAAATGTTCCACCCAATATGACAGACCAAAAAGTGTGTATATGTTTTAAAGTAAAGAGAATGCATTAGACAAAAAGTTCAGAACTGAATTTTTAACACTCAAGGATTATGTCACAAAGCCTGTAAAGCCCAAGCCAGTGATATTTACATATCTGAAAGTCATAACACATTCCTTTAGCAAATGTGTTTGCTTTTGAATTATCATCTCCTTTTTCCATGAACAGAATTACACTTATTTCCAGAAAACAGATGTTGATTTGCCTTGTTTCACTTTAACAGAGAAGTAGATTTGAAGATTTTACTATTTCCTTTATCCAAGATAATTCTCACCCAAAACTGGATGATGTAAAAGTCTGTCACAATAAGAAGTATAGAGTAAAATCTAAAAGCCATCTGAACTACTAACATTATCTCTCAAAAATATTAAGTATGCTAAAGAATAAGAAAAAAAAGAATGTATCTTCCTATGAAACACTAGATTCAAAGACATTTTTGCATTTATTCTGTGCTACTTTCCAAAACACTGAAATATTGCCTTAAGTATAGATTGCTGCTTTTCACTGCTTTGCTATTAGTTCTAATTTAAGGTAATCGTATATAACTAAACCACATTTTAGTCAATTTTGAAGACATGCTTCATAATTTCCTTTATTCTTATTCTAAGCTACCTGATTTCTTTTCTTTCCTACCTAAGCTTTGTGCTTTTGGCAATTAATCAACTGCAAATGAATCCTAAATTACTATAACCCCGTTTATTATAGCCTTTAAAAAGCAGTGTCAAGAATTTTTTTCTTTAAATAATTAAATCATTAATAAATCACATTTAATATTTTAGGTGTATTCTTCCCTCTTAGGTCAAAAAATAAAGCAGGAAAAAAGCTAGAGAAGTATTTTATAAAAGGCTGATTAAATTTTTCTCTATCTCTATCCTTCTATACTGATATGTAAATATCAATGTTATGTGTGCTATAACAAAAAAGCATGCATTTCCTGCAAACAGACTTAACTTACAAATACTTGTGAAAACTTACAAGTCATAATATTCAGGAAGTCACCCATTCTCCCTCAGTGAAACTCAATGAGGATGGTAATCCCTGAATTGAAGGGAAAATGAGAATGGTAATCCCTGAATATGTCATCAAATGATTGTTGCACGAATGTCGATGTAATGCATACTGAAATCCTAGTAACATAAAAATCTTCTAACTATATATCTGTTAAAATAATCCTCATATATTAATTTATCTTGAGGACAGTGTCTTATGTTCTCCAGCATTTTTTCTGCTGGTTTGCATCGTGCCTAGTGCAATAATTAACTTTGTCATTGACAATTCCATTTTGTAAGGGCTTTTTCATTTGCGTGGTATGCTCTTTCTCCCCAAATCTTGATTTGACTCAACTCGGACTCATCTGGGAACTTAGCTTAAATATCAGTCCTCTGACAACCTCCCTGAGTTCTCAGACTAGATTAGGTCCCGCTGGTGTGCAGTGTTGTTATAGTCTGTAATTGTCCTTGTGACACTTACCACAGTGGGAATCAGTAAATTGCTTGTGTATATATTTTAACATTTTCTTGCACTCTCACTTGTAAAGTTTATAGAGCACTTTATAACTGCCATCTCTACAGCTCTAATTTCTAATAAAAGAATTATTTGATATATACTGTTTGGCCCAATGAATGAGTAAAGGACACATGTTATTCAGCAAAAGAAGGAAAAAAATATTGAGCCTAATATTTTCAAGGTAAATTTATTACAGACAACTTACTCCACTCAAGCTAATTTAAGCATAGATGGATTTATTTAGGGTTATTAAACAGTTGACCAGAATAGTGAGAGGTCTAGAGAAATGGGGCTGGAGCTTTCAGGAGCAACCTCACACACCAAATAATGTGTGTAATCAATCTTGGCCATTCACCCTAGGTTGTAATATTGCTTTGGTTTAATATCTCAATTAGGAGTTGGGGTGGGGAGGTTTCAGAACCTTTGCCTGGATTTTCCCCACTACAATTCCTATTAACTCAACTCGCTGGAAGGCCCATTCCAAGTATATATTGAGGCATCTGAGAAAACCCCACTGTGAGTCATACCTAGGTGAGGATCCTGTTTATTTCCTGCCCCCCAATCTGCTCCACTGAAACCAAAACACCTTCATAAAGATTTGGGTCCCCAAGTATCAACTTGAACCCTATGTCAGACAGCCTTTGAAATATTTTGATATCCTACCTTTCTTCAGTGTAATGCCACCTAAATCAATGGTGTTGATGTAGGAACTTTGCCAGGACAGTCTGGAGAGTCCACTACAGTCCTGAACTGCTAAGGTGCTGCTGAGTAATTCCCCTTAGAAACCCACTTTGTCCTTTACTCAGCAGACTCAGGTATCAGTGTTGACTCAGGTCTGGAAACAGGGCAAAAGACTGAGACTTTCCATTTTTGTGGCCATTTTCAGCCTCATAATTATCTGTTTTTATTTCTTCCAATTGTATACATTAATAAATACCTTGACAGCTGTCCATATTGCTTACTTTGGAAATTACAAATCATCAGCTTCTTGAGCCCTGTCCTGATGGCTCATTATGACATCTGCACTCCACTTATTTCTGAGAGTTGAACCTAACACATGACATCTCTTAGACTCCTAACAAGCTCACTGCTATCAGAAAACCCAGCTTTGTAAGAGAATCTCCTACCGACAGTCATTGCAGACAGCATCCATCTTAACAAAGCTGATTCTGTTCTTGTCGACACTTGCCTTACCTCTAAGGTACAAAGAAAGTAGGTGTCCTACCTCTGAGGTGGCCCCAAGCCCTCTCAGAGACAATAGTCAGCTGATGGGGCCTCTTATCTTATGTAGAATATCTGCTCTACCACACACACTTTGTATCTTTTAATTCTTTTGGTGTTCTTTTCCTTAGCAGTCTGCCATTTTTAATTTATTTGGTGCAAGCCAATGTGTTTTCCATCTTCGAAGAACAAATTTAAATTCTGATAACATTTTGTCTCTGAATTATTGCCAGAGCATTAAATCCTGTATGATAGGAAATCTCTCTTTTGTCAATCAATTTCCTCTTACCCAACATTGAGTACTCTCAGGACCCAGTTCCGTACATCCTCTTCTGGCTCCTACTGTTACATGTAGGCTAAGTCCTGAAGCTCCTTTTGTGTAGAGTCCATTTTATTCCTTAGCAGGCCTAGAACTTCCCCTGACCAGGTTATGTTATGACCTAACCCTAGTTTTTGGTCTGGAGGGGAGAAGGAAGTAGATATTGCAGTAGGATTCGATGTGTTGTCATGTAAGCTATAAGGAAGTGGCGGGGCACAGTGGCTCAATGCCTATAATCCTAACACTTTGGGAGGCCGAGGCAGGTGGGTCGCCTGAGGTCAGGAGTTTGAGACCAGCCTGGCCAATATGGCAAAACCCTACTAAAAATACAAAACTTAGCCAGGCGTGGTGGTGGGTGCCTGTAATCCCAGCTACTTGGTAGGCTGAGGCAGGAGAATCGCTTGAAACTGGTGGGCAGGGGTTACAGTGAGCTAAGTTTGCACCATTTCACTCCAGCCTGGGTATAAGAGCGAAACTCCATCTCGAAAACAAAAAAAAAGAAAGCAGAGGAAAGTGCTAGGCTACTTTTGCAGCATCTAAGCATTGTTTTACTTTAGAGTAAGCTTCCTGAGACCTGTCTTGGTACCAAATGTCATTTATTAGGTTCCCTGAGAAAGAGACTGTAAGATCTGAGATCTGCATGCAGGAATTTTATCAAATCATGCTCCTTCAAACAACATACTTGGGTGTTTAAAGAAACAAGCTTGAGCAGCCTGAGAAGCTGAACTGAGAAGCATGCAACAGATCCTTAGCTATTTCTGTAGGAAGGTCCTGCAACTAGAAAGGCCCTTCAGAATTGCTGCATGAGGTAAGGGTACCTGGGTATCCCTACATCAGTCATTGGATGCAGCCTGTCCCCTGGATAAAGGCTTAAGACAAAACCTTGTGTGAGGAGGCAGCTAACTTTAGCTGAAGTTAATTTCTAGAGAATGATTTATCTGTGAGCTATCAGAAGCCATCAGTCTGGCAGCTGGAGTAATGAGCTCTTTTGTCCAGAAGGGAGACCTACAGCCCCAACATTCCCTGGAGTTCATATGTTCGTGTATTTCACTTGGAAATTATAGAACATTTTTCATATAATATTGAGTTTAAAATATTGACCAAAGTATCTCCCTTAATGAATGAATAAACCGGCCATAGTTTGATTTCCAAATTTTGATCTTCCATTAGAATTCTCAGCAACAACTACCTCAGTGGTTTCCTGTTTTACAATGAATAACTACTACTTTATTAAAAATAATAACTTAAAAACTTCCAGTAAAAGGGCAGGTTATAAAATAATATACATCATATAATGATTAGGAAATAAAGTAATATATTTCAACATAAATATTTCTGTTATAACACTGTGACTGGAGAAAATAATTAAGACTGGTTAAAAAGGTGGAACTCATGGTGATTTAAGATGGTGAAAGAAAGATAATTTAGGTTGTGAAGAATAAGTAAAAAATAATAGAATGGCATATGTGCTTTGACGTTCTGGTATCTGGAGCTCTTTGCCTATTTAAAGCAATGGTCCACTACTCAGATAATGCAGACAGCACTGAAGAACTATTTGCATTTGAAATAATGAAACAATGGAGAATAAAGCCTCTTACAAATGCACAGATGCAGAGTTCATGAAAAATGTCCACAGTGACAAGCAACATGGTTCTAGTCTCATATTATTTTTTCTGATTAAATAGCAATCCAATTTAATGACATTATGTGTAAGTGTGTGTGTGTGTTTGTGTGTGTGTGTAAACACACATTATAGAAATAGATAAAATGGAAAGGTAAAGGGTTATTGTCCTAGAATTCAAAAATAAGTATGTTTTTCTTCTTTATACATATAGTAATGTGCATCAGCAGTTTTACTATACCATAAAGGTCATCACAAAGGAAGATGACAAATTTAACTTGTAAAAAAATGCAAAAGAAAATCAACTTAAAACGGAAAAACATAATATGTATTGTTCAAAATACTGGAGTAGGGACAGATTGCCTGGGTTGAAGTCCAGGCCCCAATTACTAGCAACTCTATAACTCAAGACAAGTTACATAACTTCATATTACTTTATGTAAATTAGTAAAATAATTGTAGACACCTCATTAGTTTGATACGATGTATAACCAAAATACTAATGTATAGCGTCTGAACATAGTAACAAGCAAATTGCATTATTGTTTGTATTGTTATTATTAAAGTTAGTGAAATGTAATGGAGTCTGCTAATCAGTTTAGAACAATGACACACCGCAAACTACACAACTACCAGCAAAAAAGAGGACAATTGACAAGGACAGAAAATTCACTGAAGAAATAAAAACACAGAATAAAAGCATTAAAAATGTCAAATCTCAGTAGCTATCAAAGACCTAACCTTAAAAATAGTTATCTCATTTTATGTATTTTATCTATAATGAGACACAACTGATGTATTGAGAGTAGGTGAGCCTGTGAGGAAAAATGTTCACTTTCCTTCTAAGTTTTAGGCACAGTAGTTCCCCTTTATCAGTGGTTTTGAATCCCATGGTTTCAGTTACCTGCAGTCTGAAAATACATAGAAAATTCCAGAAACAAGCAATCCCTAAATTTTAAATCATGCACCATTCTGAGTAGTGTAATAAAATCTCCCACCATCCTGCCTGGAACATGAATCATTCTTTGTCCAGCATGTTTACTCCGTGCACGCTACCCACCCATTAGTCACTTAGAAGCCAGCTCAGTTATCAGATCACAAGTAAAAGGAGGGTGAAAACAGTTACAAAAGATATTTTGAGAGAGAAAGAGAAAGACCCCATTCACGTAACTTTTATTACAATATGTTGTTGTAGTTGTTCTATTTTTATTACTTATTGTTGTTAATCTCTTACTATGCCTAATTTATACCTTAAATTTTGTCATAGCAAAAAATATGTTATATATAAGGTTTTGTACAATCCAAAGTTTCCTGCATTCACTGGAGGTCTTGGAATGTAACCCCCACAGCCACAGATAAGGTGGGGCTACTGTATTTAAATTGGTACAACAGAGCAAAGGATACTGAGAATATTCAAAACAGGGAACCATACAGACACTGACCAATCAAAACAGAAAAAGTTGTTCCACTGAAGCAGGGCCCTTAGCTAATGGGTTTGCTCCTCAGGTCGGTGTTGAACCTTTAGTTTTTAGTTTGTGAGGACTTGCAGGGGTCTCTGGGAAGAAATAGGGCAGGTAGAGGGTGGGGTGGGTGTCACACTGGGATATGGAGCTGTTGCTGTGATGGTGCCATCCATAGTTAGGATTTTATTTCAGCATCTTAATAATGTGTGATTGAACCAGACATCAGTCTGTGGGAACAACTGGCTGGGACAATTTAAAATATGTAATTGAATTAAAAGCTCTTCTATCCCTTGGTCTAGCAATTCCATTCATTCACTCTTCTATGAATAGTACTTTAGCACATCCGTATCTCAAGACCTGCCTCATCACAGGGGATACAAATAGGAGCAAAGCAAACATGGCTGGAAAGATCATGGAATTCAGACTGTTAGGAATTTATCTTAAAGAATGACTTCAAATATGTGAACGTATAGATTGCCAAGGATGACCAGTGCAGCACTATGGCAAACTGCAAATGATAAATGACAAAAAAAGAAAAAAAAAGGAAAAATAAATAATACGAAACAATAGAAATGTCTCCTCAAAGGTGGATGGCTATATAACTTTGTCATGTTAATACAATATGGTGTGGCCATTGAAAAGAACTGAATTCATATGTATTGACATTGAAATGTCAACAATATATGAAGTGTGCCAACCTCATTTATTTTCTAATGGAAGTATTAAAAACATTTTACACACAGCGAAAAGAACAGATTTTTGGATGGACAACTTGATTTAACAAATGTAAATACAAACACACATGTAAACCCATACTTCTATCAAGGTATCGAATAGTACCGTCATACCAGAAAGGACCCTTGGGCCCTTTTGCAGTCAATCGCAGAAACATCCACTGATCTAATATCTAGGACAAGAGATTACTTTTTATTCTTCTACAACTTCACATAAATGGAATCACATAGTATGTTATCTTTTGTGACTCACCATTTTCACTCAGTATATTGTTTTGAGTTCATTCATGTTGTCACATGCATCAGCAGTGCAAGTCTATTATTGCTGAGTAAGAGTGCAACCAATTCTGTATTCGTTTATTTTTGTAACACAGCTTTAATACAAATTCTTCTTGCTCAGTGAAACACCCCACTGTTTTATGTTAATACTTCCACTTAATCATTATGGCTTTCTAGCTTCTTTCATATTCTTCAAATCATAATTTCAGATCCTAACTCATTATGTATATTTATTAACTTGAAAAATATAAGAAGCATCACGTTTTGCTAAGAAAACAATCTTAAGTCATTTATCTATTCTTACATTTTAATAAACCTGCATTTTATAAGTCATTATAAAATATAATACCAAAATTAAAAAGGGTAAAAGTACAATTGCTAAAGTAATTTCTTTGAATAAGGTTCCCATCCATATGACCTAAACATTTTCTCTTCTAGAAACCCACCTGTAGCATTATCTGCTCAGCTGACCTGAAGTTGTTGTGCCCTCAGCTTTGTTTAATATTATGTGTCACTTACATTTTCCCTTCAGATAATCAACCACAGTTTAAAAATATTTTAATTTGTTTATTTTGAATTTTAGTTTTATAACAACAGAAAATAAGCCAAATATATTCTTTCAGTAAAAGGTTTGTCAGAATCACAACTTACCAGAGTATGCTTCTGATACCTCAGTCTAAGAAGGTGCATCTTGCAAAAATGATAAGTGCACAGCTGTGGTACAAAGAGCATGGACAGGATTCAGAGGAAATGAAAGTAAAGCTTCCTGGAATGTGGTGCCTCTGTTCTGAACAACTTACACTCATGGGAGAGAAAAGCCTTGTTTCCCCTTTTTGATAAACCAATTATATTTCAAAGCAGGAACTCTAGGACCCTTTGAAACATCACTGGTATTACTCTGGTAAATTTGTAGCAAGCAAGAGTAGCAAATAATAAACAGATTTGACATAAAACTAAAATTGCTCATATATGACCACTGCAAGTGAATCTGTGCAAAATGCCTTTCAGAAGTAACTACTCAGATCTTAATGCCTAGCAGATTTCTACTACTGACAACAAAAACAACAGGGACAGCAACAAAACTCTCATGGTGTCTGACAATATGATTTCTCACAGGTCTTTTATCTTTAAAAGAGCAAATTGTCTGAATGGCCTCTATCTGAGTGTGAGAAGTAGTGAAAAACACCAAATGTTTTCAAGGAGGAAAAATCTAAGGAACACCAAATTATGCTAAGAAAACAATTTTAAAATTCTAAACCATTGATCTGTTATTGCATTTTAATAAGTCTGTATTTTATTAAACCATTACATAATATTAAAATTTTTTTTTAAGAAATGAGAAAAATAGAATTACTTAAGCAAAGTTCGAGATAATTCAACATCCACAAGTAGAATAAAATGGATAATAGATCCTTTAGCACACAAAACTGCTCACAGAGTTTAGACAGCACCACATATGATCCTGAAAATATTATACAAGAAAATAATCTGAATGTTAGGTTTCTATTCTTATAAAAAGTATATATTCAATGTCTTTCTTTAGTGAAATAGAGATCCCCAAACTAATTGTGTTATTGAGGATTAAGCCAGGAAAACAGAAGTCATTCTGCATACTCTCAGAAAAAAAAAAAAAGTTTCAACGCATGAATTGGAGCCTTAGAAAACCACTGAATGTTTCAGGAACAAAAGCCTCTGGTGACTGCCTCAGCTGCCTAGAGCAACAGAGATTCTGCCACTAAAGATCAGAGCTGCTGCTTTGCTTATTTCTCCCAAATTTTGTGTAAATATCTGTCATTGGCCGAGTCTAATTCAAAACCATATAGACAAGGAATTTTTGGAGATGCAAAGAAAAATGCAGGATAAAGTGGCAACAATTCTAGGTTAGTAAGAGACAACATTGTAAAATATTATTTGGCTATATCATCAAATACACATTAACTCAGCGTAATTATGAAATAATATGAATGTGGCCTAGAGGGTTTACATTTTTCATTCATTTAGCATCTGCCATGTGTCAGTCCTGGGCTTGATGTTGAAAGTACACAAAGCCATTGTTGTAATACAGCTTCTCATTCAGAGAGGAATCCAATGTTATTTCACGCTCAAACAAATCAGTGGACTCTCATAATTGTGGTACCATCCTGCTATGAGAGAATTTGAAATGAGAGCCAAATATCTGAAGAGTCAAAGAAGACAAATTCGAAAGAGATTATCAGTCCATTAGTAATATCACAGATTTGAAAAATGTTTAAATAACATAAAATTAAACCTAGCAAGCCAACATAGAAGAGATAAAATGCCTAAAGGTATAGTCGAATGATTTTATGAGTCAAGCACATTTTCCAGTAATATGTGATATAATGAGCAAATTGCCAAAATTTCAGTGAAAATTTAGAATTCTCAATGTACTATACATTTCAACACTTTCCTATCCTACCTTTCAACACATTTCTTTTTAACACAGCTGACAGTGCTAAGTTTGTACACATATGTCCTTGAGATGTCTGCCTCACTCATATGTGTGAAGGCCTTTGAGCTGACATTTCAAGTTGTCTCAATGGAATCACTTTTAAGTGTCTTTGGCCTTTCTCTTTTTCTATTTTTCTACTCTCGATAAAAATGCCTTTAGTGTAGCAGTAGAAATGATAATGGTAATATTTACTGACTACTAGCAACAAGTCAGGGAATCTAAGTGCATCAATTCACAAAATCTTTGCAACCACTTTTTGAGATAGAAATAAATAGAAGAGATAGGATCTGAATGCCAGCAGGTTGCCTTTGGAGCCCAGACACATCACTCTCAAACCATGCTGCCTCTCAACTGGGAGCAGGGGAACAGAAACCACATGGCTTTAAAAAGGTGAGGCCTGTGGGCCTCTGTGATTCCATAATGTAGGCAGCTAACTATCTTTGGGATTTGCCACACGAAGTAAAATAGCTATCCTTATGCCTTGACATTTGGGATAGTGATAACTACTAGGTTTATTACAGCACTATTTACAATAACAAAGACTTGGAACCAACCCAAATGCACATCAATGATAGACTGGATAAAAAAAAATGTGGCACATATACGCCATGGCATACTATGCAGCCATAAAAAAAGATGAGTTCATGTCCTTTGCAGGGACATGGATGAAGCTGGAAACCATCATTCTCAGCAAAGTAACACAGGAACAGAAAACCAAACACCGCATGTTCTCACTCATAAGTGGGAGTTGGACAATGAGAACACATGGACACAGGGAGGGGAACATCACACACTGGGGGCCTGTTGGGGGGTGGGGGCAAGGAGAGGGAGAGCATTAGGACAAATACCTAATGCATATGGGACTTAAAACTTGGATGACAGGTTGATAGGTGCAGCAAACCACCATGGCATTTGTATACCTATGTAACAAACCTGCATGTTATGCACATGTATCCCAGAACTTAAATTAAAATAATAAAAAAGTTAAATAGTTTACTAAATATTGTAACTACTAAATTAATAGTTTACTAAAAATAGTTCAAAAAATTTTCATAGAGGTTTTACATCTCTCTCATTTAATCCTTAAGAATTCACCAGGAAAGAGAGAGAGAACTATGAAAATGTGTATTTTATAGATTAAAAAAACCAAGAGTCAATGATGCTCAGTTAACCATCTAAGATCAGTGACAGACATGGATTTCAAAAGCATGACTAATTGGTTCCAAAACAGATTCCTAAGAGTCAAAAGAAGAGAAAGGTCTCTATATAGAAATGGACACCCAAAGAAATTGGTAAAATTTTGCTGCAGGACACATATAGAATTTAAAACTTATTGTGAAATATCAAAAGAACACATCCTCTGCAAAACAAATCCAAGTAAAAGGTGAAAGGTCAGTTAGCACTGCTTTCCTGTTGCTCCAGCTTTCCACGAGAAATAGCTTGGCTGTGTGGCCTGGGGATTTGCGTCTGGAGGCCTAGACTATTCAGGTTGTAGAGACACAAGCATGGTTTGTATGAGTTCCTTATTGCTGCTGCAACAAACGCATCTATTGACTTAAAAGAACATGCATTTATCCTCTTACTGCTACAGAGGTCAGAAGCCCAAAACAGGTAACTCTGGGCTAAAGTATAGGTGTGTGCAGGCCTGTTTTCTTCTGGAGATTCTATGGGATAATTTGTTTCCTTGCCTTTTCCAACTTCTAGCGGCCACCTGTGTTCATTTCTTGGCCCACGGGCTCTTTTTCTCATCACTCCAATCTCTTGCTTCTTTCATAATATCTCCTAATACTGATTCATCTGATGTGCTGCCTTCATCTTATAGGGATCCTTGAATTCCATCAAGTTCAGATAATGCAAGATAATCTCCTTACTTCAAAACTTAATCACATCTGCAAAGGCTCTTTTCTCATTTAAGGCAAGATTGATAGGTGACAGAGATTAGGATTTGGGACCCTTTGGGGGGGCCATTTTTCAGTCTACCACAGGCTACTAACCCACTTATATCCTCAACTTTGTCAATTAAGGTCCATCTCAATGTAATTCCTTACTATGCCTCTAGAATGATACTGCTTCAAGGTTTGTTGGCTTGTTCTTGCCTAGTGATTACTAAACAGCACACATTCACATAGCATTGCACCTGTGTGACAGCAACCAATCTAGACTGTGATAGTTACTATCTACAAGTCGTGCCAGAATGTATCAGGTAACACTCAAAGTGTTTTTTGCATCTTCTTTTTCATAAATTCCAAGGAATCTCTTACTGTTTACTGACTTTGTTTATGAAGCCCTGGGTTCCCTGAAGAATCAGACATGGGATCTCTGTTAAGAAATTTTTAGTTGTACTTGTCCAGGAACAGGTTTTTAAATGAAATATTTATACATAAAAAGTATAAATGCATATATGTACATATATTTCAAGATATAAATGTAATAACTTTTTCAATATTGTTGATATCTCTATGTCTCTCTCCTGAGACATCAGACCATTTTCAAGTCTGCAAAATACATTGGCTGTGTACTCCTAAAGCCTCTCAATGCTTCCAGACTTATTACTCTGTTTAGCCTTGTCCTGTTATTGTCAATTATAGTCAGGTTAAAGAAAAAGTATGCTTTTGTAATGACAGTTTGCTTCATTGTTATTTATTTTGTGATTAAAAACATAATGGGGTCTCAGCTGAGTTAGAATAATATTGGATTAAAGCTGTCATGATACATTATAAGACAGTAGTCCTCAAAGGAATGTTTGTCTCCACTTAGGAGGCACCTGTGGGGTGGGGAGGAGGTGGGACCTTCCCATACTTAGATCTAAATACACGTAGAAGTTTGACGGTTTTCAGGGTATAGCTGCAGTTGGCACGTTGTGACAGGAAAGGATGCTGGAGCCCCTGAATTAGATTCACCCTAAAGAAAATATACAAAAAACAATATACAAAAATATATTTTAATAAGTGCAGAAAAAGAAGAGTCTGTCCAGGAGACCAGGCTCAGAGATGAAGCCTCAAGTTTGGAAGAGAGTGGTCATTTGGGCCTTTCTGGTTTCAGGTTTTCAAATCAGTTCTAAGAATACTCCAGGGGCTTCAACTTGCCCGAGGGAGAAAAATGTTTGTGTGGAATGGAAAGTCGTCTTTCTTGAGTCTGGAACACCAGGAGGTGAAAGCATCCCATTATGGACAAACTTCTGAGGAGTGATGATTCTTCGTGATACATTATAGGACAGTAGTCCTCTCAGGAATGTTTGTCTCTAAGGAGGACTCTAAATTCTGAGGAATCTGTTACTGTGTACTCATCACAATTACAAAGCTCTGGGTTCCCTGACAACTCTAAGTCCTCCTTAGAGACAAACATTCCTTAGAGGACTATTACCTTATAATGTATCATGACAACTTTAATCCAATGTTATTCTAATTCAGTTGAGGCCCCATTATGTCTTCAATCAGCAAAATAAATAACAATGAAGCAAACTACCGTGACAAAAGTATAGTTTTTTGTTGTTATTGTTGTTTTTCCTTTCTTTATCTTCACAGCAATAAGCAGAGTGAGAGCATCTTTGGGGCAAAGTGGCAGAAATCTGCCCCTTGCTAGAAGCAGAAATGTGCATAGAGAATGAGGCCCAGGCTGTGTATCACCTGACAGTGAGGGGAACCAGCAGAGACAGAGTACCCAGGCATCCGCAGCAGGGGAAAGCTGCCCAGTGTGGACTTCCTAAGGACAGACATGGGGTGACTTCCTGAGGTGCATAGGTCCAGGTGGAAAATTATAAAGAGCAGCTTGTCTGTTTCAAAAAGGTAAGGCTTACATCCAACACAACGCAGATTAAAAAGAATGCAACCTAAATCCTACCCTCAATTATCCTCTCCAGAGGCATTAGGTATACATAATGATTTTTAAAGCCATAAATGCACAATTATCTTCATTCCTGTCTATTTCATTGTGCCACTCAGAAGAATTTTTTCACAAGGCGTATTTGTTCAAAAGCATGTGAAAACAGAGTAAACAATTGTAGAGTACATTGCAGGTTAATAAATGCTAGTGGAATTTCCAAAACCTCTGTCAGGTAAACTGTTGTACTCTATTATGCATGCATTAACACAGAAAACAAAATTCATAGCATGAACCAGTTATTTATTCTTTCAGGTTTCAAAAATCCGTAAGTTACTGAAACCTAGGATGTTTCTCAACAGCAGCACTGTTGAAATTTTCTACCATATAATTCTTTCATGTGGGATATGTCTTTTTATTCTGCAATGTTTAGCAGCATCTCTGGCCTCTCCCCACTGGATGCCAATAGCAATCCCCCAGCCCTGACAATCCAAAATGTCTCTGGACACTTATTTAGTACCCATTGTCAAATGCCCCTGGAGGGAAGGATTACCCCCACTTTCTGGTTGAGAAATATTCCTTTCAGGCCATGAGCACTAAACTCAAGTTCAAAGTTATGGATTCATTTCCAAATGGTATGCAGTAAATAATGCAAGTAAAGATCTTATGCTCTGTAACTTCATAATGTAAATTATTTATCTTTTAGAGATAAATCCAGATTGATATTTAAATATTCAAAATCAGCATTGATTATCTGTTTTATGATACATTTAAAAATCATATTTAGAAAATTACATTAAAAGCAGAGGATCGTGAAAGCTTTCTTAAGCCCCAAACATAAAAATGTGGCTTTTACTCTCTATATAAGATTTATTATTATTGTTGTTATTTTGATCCCAGAAAGGTAGTAGAGAGAGTCAAACAGAAAAATAATATTTGGAAAGTTTTTTCTTATTCTTTTATATTGTGGTAATAAAGAGTTTTCTTGTTATTTGTGGTTCTTTGTTCCAAAATGAGGTAGATGAGATGGAAAAGTAATTTGATTATTTTAAGTAACACCTTTAGGGGAAAAAAAAAGCAGTGTTTTGTACTCAGAGAATGTGTACTTCAAATTACCCACATAGAAACATTTCAAAACAGATAAAACTACAAAAATTGAGACATTATAAATGATAAACTGATAAGCCTTTTCTCTGCTGAATTATGAAAGACACTTACCAAAGAACAGTAAAAGGAATTTAGTGTAGAGACACATGATTTTATTTCTTTTGCAGAAAAAGAAGGCACAAAAGTGAATTCACCTTTGCAGTCATAAAGATGAATTTTAAAACCAATAAAACCCATGGGTACAATCTGCAAAACTGAAGGGAAACATGGCCAGCACAGTTTCATTCAACATTTACCAATATATCTATATACTAGGGTTTTTTTATTTATTCACTCAAGACATTTCTCTATAACAGTAAACCCTAGAGAACAGTCCATGAAAATACTGCCTGAAAGAAACACACATTAAAAGTTTAAAGCAGTGATTTCATAGCATTGCTCAGATTAAGTTTTTTATCTCCAGTATTACTGCATATAAAGAAAATCAAATAAATTTCACTCATGAGGTTTTCCCCAGAGCTACTGATTGACAGTGAAAATGTCAGGAGAAGATAAATGTACATATATTGCCATGGCTTTGTGTCTCATAACTGACCATTTAACTCCTACAGCTATAGGAAAAATTGTAACACAGGCTTAAGACAGAACACAGTACAGTACCCTAGAAATAGACAAGTCTTGACTAAAGTCCTGGGCAAAACTCAGTGTTCTTATAGAGCTGACTCTAATCTGCTGGCAAAAGTTGAAATAGTTACTGTTACAAAATGGCTATAAATAAAAATATATTTTAATTAATGCAAATGTGAACTCACTATTATTTATTTTTGAGATAAGATTTCACTTTGTCAACCAGACTGGAATACGGTGGTGCAAACATGGCTGACTGTAACCTTGACCTCTTGAATTCAAGTGATCCTCCTACCTTAGCCTCCTGAATAACTGAGACCACTGGCGTGCACCACCACACTTGACTAATTCTCATTTATTTTTTTTAGACAGAATGCCACTCTATCACCCCGGGCTCTGGACTCTGGAGTGCAGTGGCCAGATCAGGGCTCACTGCAGTCTCCTCCCCCAGCTCAGGTGATCCTCCCACATCAGTCTCTGGAGTAGCTAGGACTACAAGTGTGTGCCACCACGTCCAGCTAATTTTTGTATTTTTTGTAGAGACAGGGTTATGCTATGTTGACCAAGCTCGTCTTCAACTGCTGAGCTCAAGCTATCTACCTGCCTCAGCCTCCCAAAGAGCAGGGACTACCGGCATGAGCTATCACACCTGGCCAATATTTTTTTGTTATTTTTTGTAGAGATAGTAGTGTCTCATCATGTTCCCTATGCTGGTCTCAAGCTCCTCGGCTCCAGCAATCCTTTTGCCTTGGCCTCCCAAACTGTTGGGATTACAGGTGAGCCACCATGCCTAGCCAGATGTAAATTTTCAAAAGAATATTCTAGGCCAAACAAGGTACAGTACACATACATTTTCTCTTTCCTTTCCACCAGGTACAGCTAAAATCGCTGAACAATATGTAAAATACTATGAAAGGTGGAAAGGAGAAAACAGATGGGCTAGGGAACCCAAGGAACCACATAACAGTGAGTTTGTAGGTTTTCTTTTAGCCTCCTGTATGTCCTGGAGAAACTGGCAGCTGGGAAACTACACACCAAGAAGACTACTTTCTTTAGCCAAAGGATTAAGAAAGGACAATCAAGAAAAACAACAATTTTAGCAATAATTGCCCTGCTGCAGTCAAACACGATGGTGGAAAAGCGTAGCCTCCTGCCACCCCATCAGCAAAGAATTCAGCTCCTACTGGCCAGAAATTCACAAATTCCAACAGCAGCAGCTCCTCTCCTAGCTCTTAGAAAGAACTTAGTGCCTACTAAATAAATAAATAAATAAGTTGCAACCCTGTTTCATAAATAACTTTTTGTACTTCTTTATCACTCTTCAGATTTGAATTAGGTCCTATCACTGCCCTGAAGGAAACAAAGCAAAATTAGTGTATTTAGTGTATTCCTTTCATGTTTTTTCTGCCTTGCTCTATGAACCAAGTCATTGAATGGGTCACCTATTCATTCCTTCATCTACCTTGATAACAACTTTTCATCTTTCAAATTTCAAAAGATGCCATAAAGATACCATTTCTAAAAAGCCAAATACCTTGAATGAAACCTCCACTTGTATCTGGGTTTCCATGTGTTCAGTAGCATCTAGACATTTTTTTGTTTGGTTGGGTTTTGCTTTTGGAGACAGAGTCTCACTCTGTCACCCAGGCTGGAGTACAGTGGCACCATCAGAGCTCACTGCAAGCTCCCACTCCTTGACTCAAACCGTTATTTGGACTCAGCCTCCAAAATCTCTGAAATTGCAGGTGTGAGCCACTGTGTCCAACTTAAAGTATTTTTAATTGCCCATTTCAAGTTGAGAATATTAATTCTGGTGGAGGTGGGGGCGCTGGCCATATTTTTGCAGCATGGAATCCAAACACTATCTTTGCAAAGTGTTTTCTCTGGAACCTAGAGGACATGGCTGTAGTCTTGAATTCTGCCACATTTCATGCTCAGAGTTTATGGGATATATATGCAAATCATGCCCAGAAACAACCCTGATATCTATATACTCTCTAGGGTATATAAATTCTTCTGTGTTTGATAAAGCTTTAGACAAAAATCCTTAATTGATTTTTAAGGCAAAGTAATAATCTCTTCTTGGCAAGCATGCTCATTCTTTCAGAAAAGAAACACAATTCTTGATAGGCGATGGTTAGACAGGGAAAACCCATTACAATGAGACTTGCATTTTCAAGATAAAAATATCACAGCTTTAGTATCGTTTGAGAGTTTGTACATAATTTAGAGGTTATTACTAAATTCATACATCTCAATAAGGAATAATGTTTCTGCATTCCTCTGACAGAATATACTCAGCCTTCAGGAGCATTTTATCCAGAATATAGTTGTCTTTTAAAACTGCCTTTGTCCTCCTTTATAAACCACTCATCTCAGCAAAGTATATTCTATAGTCACATATTTAATACACGTAATTCATGAAATAAATTAATAACATGTTATTTCCTTTTCCTGCATTTAAAAGCAACCACATAGTCTGTATAGACTAAATAAAATATACTTCTTTTAAAATTATTGTTATTCTTATATTAGAAAAGAGAATATCAAGTTGCTTGCTCCTGGTTGGAGCAGAATAAAAGAATATAGAGAGTTATTGGTGCCCATCTGAGCCCTCTAACCACATGAGTTTTCTCTCTTTTCCTCATTATCTCTGTGTTGCTTAGTTAAAAATAAGGTGCTAGAAATCCAACATTCTGCTGACCTTTCTTCACCTTGACATAGAACCAAGGACAAAGACCTAAACACTAACAGGCAAGTAAATACTACATGTAAATATCACCCTCCTAGCACAGGAAAAATAACTTATATTTTTCTCTCTTGCTTACACAAACATATGCTCCTTTTTAATAAACTTAAAGGACATTGCTGAAGAAAAGGTGGAAAAGATAGAAAAGTATAAAAAAAACCTTAACTTTTTAGCAATAGGAAGCATTTTATCTTTTTTTCTTCAGTAAATAATTTTTTAGCTTTTACATATATATATATATATATATATATATATATATATATATATATTAAGTTCTAGGGTACATGTGTGGATCTTGCAGGGTTTTTACATAGGTTATACATATGCCATGGTGGTTTGCTGCCTCCATCCCCCCAGTTACCTACATTAGGTATTTTTAAGAAAGATATCTTTTATGAAAGGTTTTTGAAAACCAAAGTTGATAAACTTTTATATTCCTTCCTTCTCTTAAACTATCTATTTCATGGGAAATAGGGCATATTTGGGAGAACATAGAAGCCATGCAATTTTAAATTTGCTTAAGTAAACTTTGTTTTGCATGAATATTTTTAAAAATACTGTATTTTTTTAAGTGTTGTGTATCTAGTTAGAAAACAAAAATAAAATTTGGATCTTAAATTACATAAGCAAATGTATTTAATATGCCTTCAGATGCCTTTCCAAATTTCTGTTATGAGAGAGTTATGTTCTACTCCTTCATACTCCGCATCTCTGAAGAAAATTTCACCATAAATGATATTTTCTTCTCTATTTGTGCAACTTAAAATTCTACCCATATGTCTAGGAAGCTCATCTCTCTATCGTCTTGCTATGCTAGTTTCTCCCACTTCCCGACTAACTGGAGTTTATCCTTTGTTCTCTTGAACCCCATAGAATGTTGTAGAACACAGGACTACTCACCTTAAGTCATTTGTTGGCAGCATCACTGCAGTAGCCATATATTAAGGATTCAAATATTGGCACCTGGGAAAGAGAAGAACATAAAAATGAGCAAATTGAAAGAAAGAATCAAATACATACATAAAACAAAAGAAAAACAGATAAACAAAGAAATAGCTCATTATTTAAATAATCAGCGAGTATAAGCCCAACTGGAAAATGAGAGGGAGAACAACTATCAGCTTTTCACTGAAATCTTTTTGATTTCTATAAGGCTTATTATAACAGAAGTTCATCATTCTGAGCTTGATTCAATCAGATAAATATTTGTTTCAGTGCTGGAGGAGTGCCTGAGGTTTAGGTTTACTCCTCCTTGACAATTTTCTTAGGGTTTTTTAAGGGTGATTCTGCCAATATGTTTTTCAACTTACAGGCTGATTCTAGAATTTAACTGATTTGGCAGATACTACAGTAATACTGTTTTTAAAACTCTCCTGTGATAAGAATTGTAAACTCCTGTTGACAAGAATCATGTACGCTTGCAGTTGTTGCAATAGAGCCAAGCACAGAGTTTATATTCAATAGCCTAAAACACAAAAGTGTGTCATTGACATCTCAGATTAGTTGTTTCAATGGTAATTTCCACTTGTACTCTTGAATATTAAGAGTCTGATAGGAAAGTTCATAATGCAAACAGGAGCAAATAAAATCAGAATTCTTTATTTTAGAAGTTGAATTATGGTCATATAAAGACTGCAACAGTGAGCACAGAACTCTAACATATATTCATCTACAATTTTAATAGTTTTCTTCTTCTCGATACATCAAATAGTGACATTTGGAACTTTGGAATTTACAACAAAATCTATAGCAAATCTATGAACATAGTAGTCACATGACTTCTTTTCTGGTATTTGTCAATCACATAATAACATATATTTCCACTTTAGATGAAGAAGACAAAAAGCATTGGACAGAGATAAACTGTTGTTGGATTTGCTCATTTCGTAGTAACAGATTTCTGAACAGATTTTTACAGGAGGTGTTGCCCATATCCTGATGTAACAGGAGTCTATGGGCCTATGTTGATAAATTGATATATTTAAAAGAGCACACTCGCTCTCTCTCTCTCACACACACACACACACACACAAATACACACTGCATAATTTCCACCACTACAATTTCCACTGATTCCATGATATAATCTCTAATTGCAGAATTGTTAAAAACTGGTCCTTTACTGAAGAATTATTACTAATGTAGAACTCATTCTTTAACCTTATTTTGAAAAATATATCACCAACAATTGTTTAGTAAAAGATCAGTGTTATTAAATCACATGTAAAAAACAATTATCCAAGCATAATAACTATAAAAAGTGTATTTTCCTTAAAATATGAATCTATTTCAAATGTCACCATAAATTTTAAATCTTACCATTACTGAATACACTAGAATTTGATTTTCAAAAGAGCAATAAAAGAGTTACTTATGCATTCACATGAAAAATATTATACACAGTCATTAAACATTTTACATGTGGAAATGAACAATAGTATCTAATTTTCATTTCATTTTAGTAGACATTTAATGGTGTAAACATAGCTTAGACTTTTATTCATGGAAACTAGCCACCAAATAATTTGCAACTCATTAGTTAGTTTTCTCATATTTCCTTTTTTGCCTTTTAATTAGAGAAATTATACTGTCCATAATCTTGACCAGCAGGCAGATAACTTAAAACACTTTTGCTGATCAAGAGTATTTCAACTTGCAAATGCTCCTTATTCATCATCTTTTTTTTTTTCTTTTTTGAGGTGGAGTCTTGCTCTGTCTCCCAGGCTGGAGTGCAGTGGTGCTATCTCAGATCACTGCAACCTCCACCTACCCAGTTCAAGTGATTCCCCTGCCTCAGCCTCCCAAGTAGCTGGGATTACAGGCATGCACCACCACACCCAGCTAATTTTTATAATCTTAGTAGAGACGGGTTTTTAACATGTTGGCCAGGGTGGTCCCAAACTCCTGGCCTCAAGTGATCAGCCTGCCTCAGCCTTCCACAGTGCTGCGATTACAGGTGTGAGCCACCACTCCTGGCCTCCTTATTCATCATCTAACTGATAACAACGTTAACTAATAGCTTAACACTGTTAATGAAACATAAGCCAGAACCTTCCATTTGCCACTACTGACTCAGTTGTTAATCAAGGAAAAACTTTCTTCTCTGTCCACCAACAATGTAAAAAAAAAAAATCCATGATCATTAATAGTTACAAATCAACTATATGTTAGCGTGAAAATTTTAGTAAATCTATCGCTGCTATTGGAAGTAAATACAACTCAAAACATCTGGTATTGCAGTAGCATCATCTAACCACATGGATACATTAAAATGATGTATATAAACTAAATAATACATCAAATTCCATAATACATATCAATCAGCTGGATTAGTTCAGAGACCTTCATCTAATCTCATGATATATATATATATATATATATATATATATATATTTAAATATGAGATACATTTTTATAATGTATTTGAGATATTTAAAAACATATGGACACATAAAGGGGAAGAATACACACTGGGGCTTTTTGGAGGGTGGAAGAGGGAGAAGACCAGGAAAAATAACTAATGGGTGCTAGGCTTAATACCTGGGTAACAAAATAATCCGTACAACAAACCTGTGTTAACAAGTTTACCTGTGTTAACAAACCTGCACTTGTACCCCTGAATTTAAAATAAAAGTTAAAAAATAAGTAAATAAAAATCTAATAGATTTTTTAAAAATATTTACTTATCCTGATAGTTTATAGTAAGTGTGACTAAACTTTGACAAGTGTATTTCAAATATAAAAAATACTACCCTGGATATCTTTGCCAAACCTACTGTACTTGAAAAGTTTCTTTTAATATAAAAAGAACATTAATCCCATTTTCTATTTTTTACATTATTTGTCAGGAGTGTTTATTCCATGAACTTCGCTAGATATGCTCATTGTTGATTTCATGAATGAAGTGAGCAATATCAGTACATATGTTCATAACTATAAATTAATACATCATGAACAACAGTATCTAATTTTCATTTCATTTTAATTTAGTAAATTAATACATCATTAATTTATAGTCATCTTAGAGTATGGTGAGAGCAGACAGACAAAACCAAGGCCATTTCATGGGATCAAATAATTTTTTAAATTAAAATCTTGCTAGAAGTAAAATTTGGGGGGAATAAAAATAACCTTCCTAAGAAGACCTCTGGCTCATAAAATGATCCTTTATGTAAATGATAAAACTGGTTCACACATTGAACTTAAAATTTCCAGGTCGTTTTTAAAACTTACTTATTTAATGGATTGCAGGCATTCAGACTCAAATCTTAATATGTGACTCAAGCAAATGGCTCATTACTAATATTCTGAGGTCAGTGGAATGCCTTATATGAAGAACGACACATTTACTAACAGTGATTTTTGTCTGTTCATCTAATTCCATCTATTGACCTTCTAAAGAGATAGCTTCAAATCTTCACTGCTTACCTGGTCTTTCAGAAAGTCAGAGAAGCTCTCAAGAGCCTTCTAATTAAATGCTTCCCCAATACAGTTCGTTCTACGTCGAGTTCCCAGCTTTTCTCTTAGTCTAACCTCAATTCCTTTGATCCAATTTTCATCTAAACAAATAAAAATTTCACCATGCACATGACCTTCCCTTCCCTCACAGAAGTGAATAGGAAATTAAATATGGCATTTTCTAATGTTGTAGTCTGTGGCATCAAAACTAAGTGCAACCAGATCAATTAGCACCACATTCCCCAAAAGGAAACTCTGAAGCCTGCCAGTCACCAAAACCCAACCTCCATTTCATCTATCTTTTCTTATGCCATTCCAGCAAGACCTCAGCCGGAAGAATTGCTGCTAGGGTGGGGAAGAGGCCTTAAATGCCAGGTTCAGAGTTATGCACTGCAATTAGAAAAGGCATAGATATATACTCAGGGGTAGGCAAAAGCAAATCTTCAACAAAAAGCCAGACCACATCCAGACACTGCCCTTTCCATTGTCATCTGCATCTCCTGTGTAAGTGTCATCATTTGCCTTGACTCTGGGGGTAATGGCTCCTAGATCACCCCTCTTGCATAACACTGCCTTGTTTTGACATCAGTTTAGTTTCTGGCAGTGGAGGACAAACAAAACAAAGTTATCTTGAATTTTGGATGTTCCTTCACAGTATGCCCCACATCTCATCTCACTTGTAAGAACCTGATTCTTTGATGGACCAGTTAATCCCTTAGGGTGGAAGCTGAAGCATTTTTTTGATGAAAGGAAAATTGCTGGCAGGAAAGAAAAAAAGAGTCAGTCTATCTTAGAACAGATATATAAATGACTGGTTTAACATTTTCGTTATAATAATGATACTCTTCTTATTACCCAGAGGATCCTATAGCTTCAGGCATCTTTAAATTTTTAACATTACAAAGGGAAATTGATTTAAGTGAGGGATTTTTTTAAATGCCAAGTAAATTAGATACTACTCCAATGCTAAGGAACAGGAATCATTTTTTTTAAATAGTGAAACATTTTGTTTTCAAATACACTTAAATATGTCTGTTAAATATGTCCGTCACATCAGTAGATCTGTCAAATATGTCAGATTTGAGCATTTTTACCTATAAATCTGACTCTCTTTCTTATACCTGATGGGAATTTAATATAACTACACTATGACCAAGTCAGCATGAAAGGAAATTAGAACATTTAACTGCTTGTGGAATTTCAAGAGAGGTTATTAAATCATTTTTACAAGTATTCTTTCATTTTTACATAATTCTATAAATACAATTTACAATAATTATATAAAACTATCTGGGCTAAACAAGCATGGATGGAAGATATCTCAAAGCAAGTTTTTAAACATGAATTTAACCTTGGTGCCAACAAATATTTATAAAGGTCTTCATAGTATTGTGTTGACTATTGTATAGAGATATTAAAGACATATTGTGGAGATATAGTAAAGACATATACAAAACATTTCAGCCAATAAGAAGTTTTGAATATTTGTTGAAAAAATAATTTGAACATATAATTTCTGTAGTATAAAAATCTCCCAGGGAAAATACTAATACAATTGTCCAGTGCAACCAATTTTGTTAGTAATTTCTCTATACCTGCATGAATTTGCCACAAAATGCACTTTTTATAATGTAGAATTAGAGAAGAACATCTATTTCCTATCTCCTAATGCAAATTTTTTAATCCACAGTTTTTTACTCCTTAGTTTTTGCAATTTGATGCTAAGTGTCCCAAATTTCTTTCTTTTTCTGTAGATTGTTTTCTTACTGTCTTTTTTACATAATATTTATCAGATACTTATTAAATGCTTGAATAAATATATAATGAGTAAATAAATACATTCACGTATGAACAAATAAATGTTAATTTGTTTACATGTCAATGCTGCAGGCAAGTGGAACTGCTTGATAACAACAAAGACGATCTTTGTTTCTAAGAGGACATTACGGATAAGAACGTACTGCAGAAAATCTCTGTGAAGGGAGGCCTTTCATACCACACAGGGTATAGTGGATATACCACATGCTTACTCTGTGATAGTGCCCATTAATACGCTGGTGATTCATACGTGTGTGTGTGTGTATGTGTGTGTGTGTGTGTGTGTGTGTATAAAATATCCCTTGACAAGGGATGATTCTCATCTATATTTTGTTTCTGCACCTATCTCAGTGTTTGGCAGTGTTTGAAGTACCTCCCTTATCAAAAGTCCGGGATCAGTTCCACTGGACCATTTCATGATAACAGGGCTAAGGGAAAATATCTCTCAGCTAAGGCTGTTAGAGATACAAAATTCAAGTCATTTGCAAAACTGGGCATCAGTGGGGAACGAACATGCAATTAGCCTGAGAGAAGCCTAAACGGGCTGCCAGCCTACTATGGAACAAAGGCAGGTACAGTGTCCAAGAGACAGACGCAGAGCTGGAAATGCAACATTAGAGAGATAAAATTAAGGTCAGTTGATGGACTAAAAGTGCACATATGTAGAGCAATTGCAGCGAGCAATGGTGGCTGCCATTCTTCTGCTTAAACAAAGTGAGAGAGAGAACCAATCCTGTTTAAGGAATCAATGGCAGTCTGGATTCTCAATAAATACCTCCTAGTTCAATGAATAGTAAGTATAGGATCTCAGAGTAGCAAAAAAATAGGAGACTTTAGAGAATCTAATGTCATCATTTGTTTTCATAAATTGGGGAACAAGAAAGGTTAAAATAGTCATCCAAAGTCGCATAATCATTCAGTAGCTCAGTCAGAACTGGGGTATGACTAGACATTCTCAAACAGGCACTCAGTTCACATTCACATTGTGCTCTTTTTTTTCCCATGGATTTATTTCAATCCACTTTTTAAAGGTATGATTGACATAGAAACACTGTACATATTTAATGTACAAAACTTGATGAGTTTGGAGATAAGTATACAGCTGTGAAACCATGAACAAAATTTATGCCATAAACATATCCATTGCCTCCGAAAGTTTTCTCTTGTCCTGGTTGTTTATTACTATTTGTGCATGTCTGTGTGTAATAAAAACACTTAATATAAGATCTATCCTCTTAGCAAATGTTTAAGTTTAAAATACAGTACCATTAACTATAGACACTACATTCTACAGCAGAGCTCCAGAACTTATTCATCTCGTATAACTGAAACTTTATACACTTTGACAAATAACTCCCATTTTCCCCTCCCCAGCCTCTGGCAAACAGCATTCTACTCTCTGCTTTTATGAGTTACACTAATTTAGATTATTCATATAAGTGGGATCATGTACTACATGTCCTTTTGTATCTGGCTTATTTCACTTAGCACAGTGTCCTCCAGTTTCACCCTTGTCGCAAATGAAAAGATTTTCTACTTTTCTGGTGCTGAACAATATTCCACTGGCTGTGTGTGTATGTGCGTATCATTTTCTTTATCCGTTCATATGTCGAAAAATATTTAGGTTACTTCCATATGTTGGCTGTTTTGAATAACTCTGCAATGGTCGTGGGAATGCACATATTTCTTTGAGAAGTTGATTTCACTTTCTCTGAATATACACCTAAAAGTGGGATTGCTTGATTGTGTAGTAATCCTATGGTTAATGTTTTTAGAAACTTCTATACTGTTTTTTAGTGGCCGCAGGAATTTACATTCAACATTCAACAAGGGTTCAGTTTTCTCCAGATCTTGTCAACACTTGTTATCTCTCATCTTTTTTATAATAGCTGGCCTAACAGGTGTAAGGTGATGCCCCATTGTAGCTTTAATTTGCATTTCCCTAAGATTAGTAATGCTGAACACCTTTTCATAACCCTGCTAGGCATCTGTATGTTTTCTCTGGAGAAATGTCTGTTAAGTTTCTTTGCACATTTTAAAATAAGGTTATTGGGATATTTTACTACTGCATTGTAGGAATTCCTTATATAATTTGGATATTAACTATCCATATATGGTTAGGAAATATTTCCTTCTTTCCTGCCAGTTGCCTCTTGATTGTGTTCTTTCTTCCCTTTGCTGTGTAGCTTTTTAGTTTGTTATAGTACATATTTTGTAAAAGTGGCCTAAATACAATATCATAAGAGAGCTTTAAGAAGTTTTGTGTTTACTCCTGATGTTTAAGGTATTATAAAATCACAGGACCTTTGGATCAGAAAACTTAGGTCTCCAAATTTAGTTTTGCCCCAGTGGTGCATACTGCTGCCCACTATGTACTTATTTCCCCTCCTTCTCTTTCACAGAAGAGCTCAGATTTTCTTCTCACACAGTGGCTGAGAGAAAGGTGAGCCCCTCATCAGTTTATGGAGTGCATTATGAATAGGCTAAGCCACAGATAAGATCACTATCCTCTCCATGGAAATGACACGTTTAGGAATGGGCAACTGAGGTTCACTAGTATCATCAGGAGCCTGGCTCTCTTACTCTATCCACTCTCATCCCCATTGTTCCAGCTCAGAACGCTGCCTCCACATTAGACAATTTATCCTAGAGGAACAGCAATATCTGGAGAAATTGCTTTCTGCTTAAGAGCAAGGAACACTTTCTCCCAAATCTCCAAACAGACATTCTGTCATGTCTCAGATGCTTCCTACAACCAGAGTTCACCTTACAAGTACATTTCTTGGCATGAGAGGTAAAAATGTTCTTATTGTGTAAGCCAATGTGGGTCTCTTTTCCCTTACTTGTAACTAAAACACTCCAGCTGGTACATACATTAAAGCAAATTTCTGTAATCACATGACAGCATAGTTCCATTTGTGATATAAATATTGCAAACAGATATAAATGGGCCGGGTGCGCTGGCTCACACTTGTAATCCCAGCACTTTGGGAGGCCAAGGAGGGCAGATTGCCCAAGCTCAGGAGTTTGATACCAGTCTGGGCAATTCGGTAAAACCCTGTCTCTACTAAAATACAAAAAATCAGCTGGGTGTGGTAGCATGCCCCTGTAGTCCCAGCTACTGGGGAGGCTGAGGCAGGAGAATCGCTTAAACCCGAGAGGCAGAGGTTGCAGTGAGCTGAGATGGCGCCTCTGCTCTACAGCCTGGGAGACAGAGCAAGACTCTGTCTCCAGAAATAAAAAATAAATAAAAGATATAAAATGATAGAAAGTAAATGTTTTAGCGTTAATGTTGGTCCTAGAAATCATTCTCTACAATGTATTGATTTTTGGTGTTCTAAGAAAATGCATGTTTCAAAAAGGAGGAAATACTGATTAAAAAAAAAAAATCCCATATTAGTCAGGGGTCTCTAGAGGCACAGGACTAATAGGATAGATGTATATATGAAAGGGAGTTTATTAAGGAGTATTGACTCACAGGATCACAAGGTGAAGTCCCACAATAAGCTGTCTGAAAGCTGAGGAGCAAGGACGCCAGTCCGAGTTCCAAAACCCCAAAAGTAGAGAAGCCAACTCTTGGTTAAGTCCAAGAGTCCAAAAGGTGAAGAACTTGGAGTCGATGTTTGAGAGCAGGAAGTATCCAGCATGGGAGAAAGATTTAAGCCTGGAAACTCAGCCTGTCTAGTCCTTCCATGTTCCTCTGCCAGCTTTTATCCCAGCCAGGCTGGCAGCGGATTAGATGGTGCCCACCCAGATTGAGGGTGGGTCTGCCTCTCCCAGTCCACTGACTCAAATGTTAACTTCCTTGCCAACGCCCTCACAGACACATCCTGGATTACTATTTTGCATCTTTCAATCCAATCAAGTTGACACTTAATATTAACCATCACAAAACCAGAGGACCAAGGTGTTGGGGAAGCTCATGAAAGGAGAATTCTTTATAATTGTAAAACAAATGTGTATCTGTAATTTAATAACAGAAAAGGTGATTGGTTTGAAAATATTTAAGTTTGAGAAGAATTACATGTAACCGAATTTCAATCTGTACAATACAGCATTTCGTTCCTCAGGTTTTTCTTTGGATGTGTCCTCTAAGGCAACCGAAAAAGTTTCAGAGATAATTCTAACTTACAAAGTTCCAGGTAACTTCACCTAATCTTTTGTTCCTAGTTTTGCTTTTGTGCAGCTTGAGATTATATAAACTCTTTTGTGAGAGATTAAGGGAAACGTTTCTTCATTGAGTATAAAGCATCTTTGAACTGCACTTTTGAAATTGCTGCTGTCTCATTGATCCTGGACTATTTTGACAGGCACTTTCATGATCTTTATTAAATAAACCTTAGCATTTTTCTTTTATTTCATAACTTTAAAAATGTGGATGTATAATGTAGACTTTTGTTTTAATGTTTCTTTTCCTCAGAGGACAAAATAACTGAAAAAGCAAAACATTAAAAATATGTGCATTGAGAATTCAAGTATATAATGTATTTTAAGCCAAAGTATATAAAATAGTCTTTAACTGTAATACTAAGCCATTAACTCATACAAAAGTACCTAAATTATATTCAAATAAAAATATGATTCTTGCAAATTTTCTATCTTCCCAACTAACAGCCAACATACACGTTAAAAGAATTAGTAAATCAAATTGGTAAAATTTAATGGCAAATAATTATTTTACCTTATTTACGTATTTTCTCTAAGTTTCTGAAGAATGAATCCAAACTACTGCATTTTATTAAGATGCTTATGCTTGAAGCATATTTTTATTTAGAGTTTTAATAAGCCCTTGTTCACCAATAAGTAAGCTTTGTGAGTCTTTGTGAAATATAAAATGTCAGTACCTTTCCCCATCTGCTTAGGAAGTTAAAATTTCGCACACAGAATTGCCAAAATGTCATTCTCTACATTGTCCAAAATGCAAAAGCTGACTAAAAAAAGAGTGAACTTTCCTGTCTAGTAGTTTTGTATCTCACATACCTTCCTCCAAATATGATACTGAAACAATGTTAATTATAAAAATATTGGTTATCAATTTAATTTTTAAATGTGGGAACTTCAGGACCTCATTAAAAGAAAAGTAAATCCATGAAAAGTTTTAATAGATTATTTTTGCCTAAAATACACAGACAGCTGTACAGTCTTGTGAGGTTTGAATGGAGAAAATGTTGGTTTGATTAAGGTTACTTAAATTCCAGATTGGAGTCCTGATTCTTTTGACATTTCCTTTGTTAATTAGGGCAGGGTTCCACTAAAATTAAATGTGTATGCCATGGGTATGTGGCTACATGAATGAAGGTGTGGACAGCTGTGTGTCACTCCAAAAATTACAAATAAATATCCTTTCCCTGATTGGTTCAACTAGAATTCATATCTGCTTCTGATGAATTATTCTGTCATTATCTGTAGCACCTTTAAACAGTTGTAATCCAAAATTGTTCTTGTGTCTTACTTCCCCAAATAGAAAATTCAAGGAAGACAAAAAGCATATCTCATCTATATTTGAATTATAGACGGCACATAGAAAATCTTTGAGCAAAGATGTTGTTTTAGGAATAAATGTCTTATGAATGAACACATGCAACATGATATTAAAAAAACATAAGAATGAAGCAAATTTATCTTTGTTTCAGCATAGTCATACACAGAAAGAATATAGGAAATAAGGAGAGAGAAGAACACGTTTTCAAGTGTATAAAACAAGAAAACCAAATACTGCATGTTCTCACTTATAAGTAGGAGCTAAACATTGGGTAGTTGTGGGCATAAAAATGACAACAGTAGAGACTTGGCATTACTAGAAGTGTTAGGGAGGAAGGTGGCAAAGGCTGAAAGACTATGTGGTACTATGTTCAGTACCTGGGTGACAGGATCATTCATACCCCAAACCTCAGCATCACACAATATACCCAGGTAATAAACCTGCACAGGTAATTTTGAATCTAAAACATAACTTGAAAAAAAATATAAATAAAGTGACTAGTCATAAATTTTGGAACCTATACAATATTGATACAAGAAAAACTAGAGTTGCAAATGGAATGGTTATCTTACTTTTTGATTATCATGCTTGAAGGAGAAGATGCATACTTTTTATTTTTACAATTAGTATACATGCTTTCAAAGAATAACCTTGGTGATAATTTTGTGTAAATACTAAATAAAATACCTGCGGTGTTGTAATTCTAAGCAACAGTCTTTTCATTTTACTTCCAAAACTGTCTAGCTTCTAAGAAACTAATAGAATTGGACAGTTTCAGAAGGAAGAATAATACCTTATTGTCTCATGTCCCCAAAGACATTTGCTGAGCAATTCATCACAGTCCAAAGAGCTTGGCTATACCATCTCACATTAAATGCAAGCATCTTATCCAAAGTGTGATCCCCAGTGTGTTTAGTGAATTTGGTTTGAAAAACCACATATTTATTCAGACCTTTGTTTTAGTGTTAATCCCCTGCCTGACAGCATCTCAGATCTCTTGGTTAAACATTCCTCTACAAATGCCACCTTATACTAATTAAAATGAAATATTTCAGCTACTGTTTATTTATTAATTCAGCCAAGACTTCCTGTAAATAAAAAAGAATCCAGGATGGAGAAAACTTATATTTGACTTGCAAATTACATCTGTAGAGTGTCAACTTTGTCCATGAAAATTAATGGTTTGAAACATAGCTAGTTATTTCCTCTTAGTTTACATCATGTATTATGAGTAAATTATAAACAAATAGTAACTTCAGTGTAATTACAAATATAATACAGATAGCAAAAGGGAAAATTTCATTTGGATTAAAGCAAAGCTTTTCATTTAGATTGTGGTTACTAATATAGCATATTAGTAATGATGTGATTACTTTCAGTTTGGTGAGATAGTCATTTCTAAGAGAAAAGTGGAGATAAAAAGGATTGCTGTACCCTGCTTGATATCTTTAAACATTTCAGGTTTTTTTTTTTTATCAAAATGAAAGGTATGGACTTTTAGGGTTCCCAACTTCATTTTTTTTCCTCCTGCTACAAAGATCCCTTTTTGGATGAATATATCAAATTCATAAATATAAATCATAATCTCCATCTTGTTTTTATACAATTCTAATAATATAGTTCTTATCTACTATAGCAAAAAGATATTGACTATTCCATTATAAATATTGCACTCAAGTGATGTTGCCGGGACAGACATAGAAAGTACTGATAAAAGAGTCAGTACCACATTCTTACAAGAAGATTGACTATATTCTCTCTATTTTGATGTAGGAATGTCTAGTTTTAGGGTTTCTCAGTTGACTCTGCTACTGCTGCAGCGGCAGTTAATATTTACAAATCAATACCTTTTCTCTATCAATGTGAGAAGTTTTCTAACTGTAGACATTCTAAAAGTATGGTCAATCAGAGCGCTTTTTATTTTTATTATTTTTACCAATTTTAAAAGGGTACTTGAGACATTTTAATGAAAATATCTCTCTAAAACAAATCAAAGTCACCATTCTTTACCACGACTTAATTCTACATACGAATATATAAAAACTAAATTCTCTTACTTCCCTTTCTACTCTTACATGCTAAGAATGTGTCTTCATGGGAAAAGGCCAGCTGCTTCCTAGACTTGGTTCGAGGTAGCAATCATATAAGTCAAGGTGTCCTATAGAGAATACAGAGAGGCCAGAATAGATGGAACTGGTGTATCCCTCTCTCTGTGACTTATTACCCAGGCTCAAGGATGTAATAATGTCTCCTCTATACACAATAAATGAAGTGTTAAGAGGTCTTGCGATTTTAAATGAGAAGCCCTACCAAACCTTGTTGTAGTACTCATTATTAGTAATACCTCATGATTTGGAAGACAAAGGCAGCAAAAAAAACTACCTGAGAAGAGGCAGTGGAAGAACCAGAGGACAGGTGCTGCAGATTACCTGACAACAAATGCAATTGACCATCCATGTTAGAGAGATCCAATCTGCAAAAAGCAAACTGGGCTGACATTAGGGAAGAAAGAAATATTTTTTAACCTTCAGTGCTTTTTTGTCTAATGTTTTCTCTAAGATTTAACAGTTCTCCAGGGTGTCTACAAAAAGCTCCTTTTTTCAAAATTCTTCTGATAAAAGCTAACCCTTTCCTATGCTGCCTTTGTCTTCTCTTGCATAGCCTCCCTAAGAGACGTTATCTAGAAAGGGATGTGTTTCTCCTACTTGACTAGTAATACTTTATTTTACAAACATGTAGATAGCATGTGTTATATGACAGGCACTTTTCTAAGGGTTTTACAGATATCACTTATTTACTTCATAACACTCTAAGAGGACAGTGCCATTATTATCTAAAATTTTCCAAGGGAGGAAATTGAAGCACTGGGGGTTTGTGTCATTACCTGACATCTTACAGTTAGTGAGTGGCAAAGCTGGGATTGGAAGGTAGGCTTCTGTCTACGATTTTTCTGTAGCTCATAAAGAAAATGATTCTTAAATGTAAGTCTCCATTATGAACGAAAAATAATATCTGAAGAATCCTAATGATGAATTATATCTTAATATTATTAATAAAAGTTTCTTTGAACGGAGAAATACAATGACATAAAAATTCTTACCCTTTTTGCTTTTATGTTAAAAAATGCTTCCAAATTAACTACAAACAAATCTAAAAAGCAATGATATTTCAATTAGCAGCATTAATTTATGGTGATAAACTGAAGTTGCATTTTACAGAAAAAAAAACAGATTATCTAAAGCCTGGTTTTACATTTAAAGTTTACAAAGATAGAAATCAGTAAAATAAATAGAATTAACATTTTGTTATGAGACTGAAATTAATGTCAAACTTTGGTTTGCTAATTCAGAATAATGGAACCTCATATGTAATCATAACAAAAGAGCAATTCTCAAAATTTAATTGTAATTAGTTATCACATGATAAGCCTGTATAGGTACCTTATCCACTTGAAGTTTACCATTGTTTCTTTACAAACAACCCCTACCCAGTAATAATGGGGATACAAAACTATAATTTAACATGTCATTTTTTTATTATCGCAAAACTGGGGAAAATACTTAGATATGGAAATTATTTAGTTGTACAAATTCTGTCATAACTAATCCAAACCATTTTGCAAGTGACTTGAATGTAGACTAAATTGCATTCTTATTTTTTATTTTTATTTTATCTTTCGCATTTAATGTTTGACCTAAAAAATTCTATTTATGCAGCACACTGTGACAGCTTTTACCCTTCATTTGGTAGAATGTTACATTTTAAGCTTATGTCTGCTTTTTTTCATCATCCTGGCACAATTAAAGTGGTAAACTACTCTATAATGTTGCCATTTTTATGGTGTCAACTAAAATTTCCATTTACATAAGAAATTAAAGTCATATTTTATTAACTCTTTCATGTAAAATTGCCAAATAAGTTTTAAAGTCAACTATTTCAGTAGAGTTACAAAGGTAAGCATCAAACAATTCTTTAACTTTCTTTTTTTTTTTTTTTGAAACGGATCTCACTCTGTCATCCAGATTGTAGTTCAGTGGCGCCATCTCAGCTCACTGCAACCTCTGCCTTCTGGGTTCAAGTGATTGTCCAGCCTCAGCCTCCCACGTAGCTGGGACTACAGGCATGTGCCACCATGCCAGGCCAATTTTTGTATTTTTAGTAGAGATGGGGTTTCACCATGTTGGCCAGGCTAGTTGCAAACTCCAGACCTCAAGGGATCCACCTGCCTCAGCTTTCCAAAGTGCTGGGATTACAGGCGTGAGCCACTGCACCCAGCCTTAATTCTTTAATTTTTGATGTTAGAAAGTGATGACAACATATAAGCTAGACATGCTTAGTGACACATTAAAGATTAAAAGTTGTCCATCCACTTTTAGTACAGCTGAATAATTTCCTACAAAACTACAGCCTTGTAAATGAAAACTATTAACTCTGGATAAATAGATAAGACAACTGGAGAATGAGCAAAAGCAGACTAATTCTATAAGAGGGTTAATACCTGGGAAAAATAAAGATTACGGAGTAAGTTTCCCATGTTTATAGCTTTTAACCTGAAAGCTGGTTTTCCAACAGCACAGCACAAGGAGACAAAAATTCTTAAAAGAAACTTGCAAAATTTCTTGTCTAAAGAAACAGAAGGTAAATATTTGGAATAATCACGCAACTAAAATGTAATGAAGTTAATCTCAGAGACGAGAGATACTATGAGGGGGAGCTTACAAACCTGTGTTTAAACTGCCCATCTGTCTGGCTAACCTTTCAAACATGCAAAGGTAAGACAAACTCAGAGAAGCCCAACTAAATATAAAAGAATTGAAGTGAGATTTGAGCTGCAGAAGGTTGAGTCTAACCAACTCAATTGCCAACTCATATAAAACCAACAAGACAAAAAAACAACAGTTATTGAAGGAATACAACCAAATTCAGAATCTCTACAAAATAACATTCACAATGTTCAGGAAAATATCCAAATTAGTTAACATATGTAAAACCAGGAAAACGTGATTCATTCTCAAGAAAAAAGACACTCAACGTGAACCAGCTGAGATGAAGCTCATGCTAAAACTAGCAGACTGAGATTTTCGAGCAGCTATGATGATTATGTTAATATAAATAAAGGAAAATATATGTGTAAAAAGTTAAAAGATAAGAAATTTCAGTAGAAACATATATTTTTTAAAAAAAATAAAAATTATCTGGCTTAAAAATATAGTATTTAAAGATAAAAATTATTGGGTGGATTTAATAGTAGAATGAAGAGGCCAGACACTGTGGCTCATGCCTGTAATCCCAGCGCTTTGGGAGGCTGAGGTGGGCAGATCACAAGGTCAGGAATGTGAGACCAGCCTGACTAACATGGTGAAACCCCATCTCTACTAAAAATACAAAAATTAGCCAGACATGGCAGTATGTGCCTGTAATCCTGGCCCCTCAGGAGGCTGAGGAAGGAGAATCTCTTGAATCCTGGAGGCGAAGGTTACAGTGAGCTGAGATCACACCACTGCATTTCAGCCTGGGAGACAGAGTGAGACTCCACCTCAAAAAAATAAATAAATAAAAATAGTAGTATGAGAAGGAAAACTAGACAGTGTCACTGAACCCAAGATAAATTAATAAATAACTTCTAATCTGAATAAAAAGAGAGTAAAGGAGATTTTTTTTTTAATTCCGTATTTTCTCCAAATATTCTCTATAGGATAATTTGATTTATGTGATTGCTACCTTAAACCAAGTATGGACAATGGACAATGTCTGGCCATTTCCCCTAAATATAATTCAATATTGGGAGCAGCCCTTTGAAAGGTAAATAAGGATTAAAGAATTATCATCCAAAATAAAGAACTCTAAATTTTAAGAAATAAAACATAGACAAAATATACAAACAGACAGTCCAGAAAACAGGACAATAAAATATTAAATAATTATTGATAGTATTACAAGGGAAGAATGACAACATTTTAAAAGTTTGACCATATATAAGATTCAGGAGAATGTAAAGCATTAAAACTTTCATATACTATTCTTGTGCATACAAATAGATACAATCATTTTGAAAAACAATCAATTTGGAAATATGACGTCAACTGAAATATTTTTATTCATGTGCAGATACATATACACATATATATACACACACGCAATTATATGTATATATTTATATACCTTAAACTGATTTGATTAATTAAAAAAAGTTAAAACAACAAAAATATCAACAGAAGAAAAAAATAAATTTGGGTTCAATAATAGAGAGGAATTTATACACAAATTAACTATAGCTACACAGTTTATAGTGAATATCCCAAAGCAACAGAGTAAAGCAAGATGCAGAAGAATAAATACATTATGCTGTCAATCATAAAAATGTAGTATTCAAAATAATACCATGCATATTGTTTTAGGGGGGATATATGCAGCATAGTAAAAATATAACAGCATGGAAATTATTACAGTAAGTACAGTATTAAAGAAAGCAACATTTACATTCAGTGAAATATATACATGTCTGAAGTATGTGTTAAGCAATTTTGACAAATGTACATATTCGTGTAACTGCTGCTGTAATATAATATATTTCCATTATGCCATAATACCTTCTACTGTCTTTACCCTGTCGATTCTCACCTCTACATAACTATGTATTTCCATAAACAAAATAAAAATCAGTTTTTCTTGTGCTTTTCCTGTACTTTATATAAATGGAAATTTATAGTATCCACCCACTTAGACTGTCTTTTTTTACTCAACATATTAATTTTGAATTTTGAAGACAGTATATATATATATATATATATATATATATATACAGTATCAGTGCATATATTTATTTACTGATATATACTTATGTATACCTATATATTTATATATACTGATATAAATATATATATAACTCATTGTTTCTGTGTTGCTGTATAGGAATGTACTGCACAAGTATACTGCATTTAAAAATGTATTCGCTTGTTAATAGACATTTACGTGATGCTACATTCAATATTATGAATAAAAGTTTTGTGTACATCTTTGTAGAACTCATTTTTGGCACATTTTTGCATTTCTTTTTTGATACAGACCTAGTAGGAAAGCTGTATCATAGGATAATACAATAGTCTACTGTTATCTACAGTTTTGCTTTTCATGGTTTCAGTTATCCACAAACATAGTCCAAAATGAAAAATCCCAGAAGTGTACAATTCATAAGTTTTAAATTGTGTGGCATTCTGATAAACATGATGAAATGGCCGCTGTACCTGTCCATCCTTCCCTGGATGAGAATTATCCTTTTGTTCAGCATATGTAGGCTGTGTATGCTACCTGCCCATTAATCACTTACTATTTTTCTTGGTTGTCAGATAGACTGACACACTGTTGTAGTGCCTGTGTTCAAGTGACCCTTATTTTACTTAATAATGGCCCCCAAAGTACAAGATTAGTGATGCCGACATATTGTTATTAGTTATTTTTTATCTCTTATTATGAAAAATTTATAACTTAAACTTTACCACAGATATGTGTGTATAAGAAAAAGGAAAACAGTATATGTAGAGTTTGGTGACAGCTATGGTTTCAGGCATCCACTGTGGGTTTTGAAACATATTCCTGACAGAGAAGTGGAGTTTACTATAGTGTGTTTACTTGCATTAGAAAATGCCAGTTTGCTATACCCTAGAACAAATGGACTTAATGGATATTAACAGAATATTTACTCAACAACCACAGAATATACATTCTATTCATTAGCACCTGGAACATTCTCCAAAATAGACTATATGATCTATTGAGACAAAACAAATCTCAATAAATTTAAGAAAATTGAAATTTTATCAAGTACTCTGACCACAGTGGAACAAAATTGGAAAGTATCTCTAAAAGGAAACTTCAAAACCATGCAAATACAAGAAAATTAAATAACCTGATTTTAAACGATCATTGGGTCAACAAAGAAATCAAGATGGAAATTAAAAAATTCTTTGAACTGAATGATAATAGTGACACAACCTATGAAAAGCTCTGGGATACAACAAAGAGAGTGCTAAGAGGAAAGTTCGTAGCCTTAAATGCCTACATCAAAAAGTTTGAAAGCACACAAATAAATACTCTAAGGTCACACCTCAAGGAAGTGGAGAAACAAGAACAAACCAAACCCAGACACAGCAGAAGAAAAGAAATAACCAAGATAAGAGCACAACTAAATGAAATTGAAACAAACAAACAAAAAATATGATAAATGAAACAAAAAGCTGGTTCTTTGAAAATATAAATAAAATCAATGATGAGGATGCTGTACTGTGTTTATTCCATTTTAGAACTCGTACAGTTCAGAGAACAGTTATGTCATAAATTGGTGAATTCTGGGAAATGAAAAATAAGTAAAAATCAATGTTTGCTCTCACAATATAACACTTGTAAACTTTGTTTAATTGCTCTCTTCAGTATTTGTGTATTTTACTTTAGAAGTATTTAGTCACTATACAAAGCAAAATATAGTTATTGAATGTTTAGGTTTACACAGAGCATGCTTCTTTTTCTTAATTTCTACAATGTTCGTGGGATGGCTCATTTCCAGTTATTTGATTATGAATCCATTTCATAAAAGGAAGTAGCACTCTACCTGGGGTGAATTCATTTTGCGATCTTTAACATTTCCATTTCTTCAAAATGAGCCAACATCTGCTCTTCTGAAGATCCAGGTGTGCAATAATTCAGGTGATACCTACTTTTGTTGCCAGGATAGCAGCACATTTTAATGATGTCAACAAATTCAAATGTCAAATTGTAGATGAAATTGCAAAATGTAGCACTGCCTCAAAATAGCTGCATGTGGCCTAAGAGACATAGAGGAAATTTTATAATTCTTTATGGCAAAACCCAAACACAGCCCAATTACAGGAGCTATCTGTTTACTAAATAATTGACAGCGTTTAATTTTCAACTCTATTAGGACAAACAAGTTTCTTTCATGTTAAACCAATTAATTAGAATTGCATGTATAATAATACATTTTTGTTAAATATAATCAAGAAGCCAGGCACAGTGGCCCAAATCTACAGTTCTAGTGCTTTAAGAGACCAAAGCAGGAGGATTGTCTGAGGCCAGGAGTTGGAGACCAGCCTGGGCATAATACCATGACCCAGTCTCTACAAAAAAAAATAATAAAAATAAGAGTAGCCATAACTGATGGCACATGCCTGCAATCCTAGCTACTCAGGAGGCTGGGGTGGGACGATTTCTTGAGCCTAGGAGTTCAAGGTTGCACTGAGTTGTGATTACAGCATTGCGTTTCAGCCTGGTCAACAGAGCAAGACCCTGTGGCTAAAAATAATTAAAAATAAGCAAAAAGTAATGTGCATTATATATGTCATTGAAAATGACCCAAACTGATTAAGTTACATATATTTTATCATTTCTATGATGTTATATGAATATGTTGTCAATATCCTTAATCATAAAATCAATTTCAGGCCCTACATTTCAGACCCCACCCTGATTACTTCCTGGCTTTCTACATCGCCTGCCCTGTTCCACTCTCCTGGCTTCCCACACTGTCCAGCAAAACTACATCCTTCTGTCATACAAATACACTAAAATTTTGATAGCTTTCACACCTTTACTTCACCACTTTTCTCTGAATGTTGTTTCTATTAATCTTTGCAAAACTAGCACTTCCTTTTCATTTAAATCTCACTGTTAAGTGTCATATCCCAAAGGGTTTTCTTTGACCTCTTAGTGGCTTCACTGAGTCTTTGTAGCATTTATCACTCTCATGTTTTTTTGTGACAGTATATTCTAACTGTCTCCCCATATAAGTACTGCAATTACCAGACTTTTCTCTATTTTACAGCTATATTGCAATGTCCTGCACAATATTTGGCACATTCATTTTCTGTATGGCTAGCAGAGGAGAGCTCATGCAAACCACATGGGTCCTTATAAGGAAACTAAAAACTGCAAGGACACAGTGAAGTTTACAATAAATATGACTGCCATGACCTTTCTCAAGACATTTCCTATGGTTATAACATTCTCATCATTCAGCTCTCAGTTCAGGTAAGTCCTTTTCTAACTACCACATTCAAACAGATTCATAGTTACTATTCTTTGTTGTAGCACACTATTTCCTGCATGATACTGATAGCGACAGGAGGTAAGCAGATGCCTAGGCAGATAGGGGCAGGTCCCAAGTGAAACTCCACCTTCAACCGAAGACTGATTAAAGCTTCAGCCATGCTGGGAGAGAAACCCCTACATGACTGTGGGGGTGGGAGACCACTTCCTGCATCTCCTCTCCACAGAAAGCTATTTTGTTGCTCAATAAATTATTCTCTGCCCATCCTCACCCTTCAATTGTCAATGTCTCCTCATTCTTCTTGGATGCAGGACAGGAGTTTGGGAACCGCTGAACACAGGTACAAGCTACAGCACAGGCAGGTTGAGTGGGTAGGCCACCTCCAGTGGCAGGCTCAGAGCTGACTGAGGTCCAGGCAGGGGTGGGGGGGGGGTTGGGGAGTTGTTGCTGGTCATTGAGGTCCCAGGTTGGCAAAATGACCTAGAAAAATCCTCTGTCTGTATTAGTTTATAGAAATACTATGCTTGTTTATTAACTATTTTTCTGTTTCTACAAATTGTAATAAATAGTCCATGAAGACAGGGATCCTGTGTCTTTTGTTCACCATTGTATATTTTGCTGCCTAATCCAGTGTCTGGTACATGGTGCGTAAAATATTCGCTGAATGAGTGGATAATGAGTTTCATGTATATTTTACAGCTTATATCTAATAGTTTGGTGACCATTCCAATATGCATAATGGAAAAAGATAAAAAATTTAAAAATGATTTTCATTTTTGGGTAATTCTGAGTAGCTAGAGAAAAATATCATTTACTAAGAAAAATGTATAGGAGAGGAAGGATGGATCAGCAGAAGTAGAGGAATATGTATGGAAAGGGGATTAAGACATGTTACATATAATATTTTTGAAAGCTATAAGATGTCCTAAGATAACCCAAGTAGCTGGTTGGATATACTGGCTAAAAATTCAGTAGAAGGGTCTGGGCTGTGATTTTGCTTTGTGTATTATGAGCATTTAGCAGATGGTTAAGGCCATGGGAGTGTATGAAAGCACATAGGAAAAATGTAAATATTTAGAAATAGAAAATAAGATTTTTCCCTTTGATTTCTAAAATTTAGGAATTCTGGGAAGGATCATGAACTTTTTAAGTGACAGAAAACAAGTGGCTGGTGAAGTGGGAAAAATACAAAGTCATCTCTAGAAGAAAGAAGTGCTCACCACTTTTTAAACATAGTAATTATAAGAAGGCTAATGATACATAGCATTAATCTAACATATACAAGAAAGATATTCAATCATACTTTTATTTTTTTTTTTTTTGAGAAGGATTCTCGCTCTGTCACGAGGCTGGAGTGCAGTGGTGCAATCTCGGCTCACTGCAACTTCAGCATTCTGGGTTCAAGCCATGCTCTTGCCTCAGCCTCTCGAGTAGTTGGGACTACAGGCACACGCCACCACGCCCAGCTAATTTTTGTATTTTTAGTAAAGACGAGGTTTCACCACATTGGCCAGGATGGTCTTGATCTCTTGACCTCATGATCTGCCCACCTCAGCCTCCCAAAGTGCTGGGATTACAGGTGTGAGCCACCTTGCCCAGCTCAATCACACTTAATTACAATTTGGCCTGTGTGAATTTCGCTATATTGGTTGTGAAAATTAAATTAATATTCTGGAATCAATTTGAAGCTAATTAATAAAATAACCTTAGGCAAATTACTCTGGCTAGTCCAAGGGCAGGCAAATAGCAAGAGTTCCATTCTATTTGATTAAGAACTTCCCTAGGTGTCAGTTTCATCATCCACTAAAATAAGGAGATAGTCAGGTGATCACAATGACTTCCTCAAGTTTTCTACCGCACATTCCAAAGGGAAGATATTTTGAACTGCTCAACCTAAAGGACACTTTAAATGATATTTTCTTCTTTAGTTTCTTCTAACATGTTCCAACACATACACCTTACTTATACTTTTCTTTTTTTGATTTTACAAGATAAATTTTATAAGAATTCAGCTGTGGTTATGTTGCAACCAGTTTCATGTTCAATCAAAAGTAGAATACAGAAAGGGAATTTCTACATATATTAAGTAAATGAAAGAAAATAATAGCAAGTTACAAGTATATTTTGCTTGATCATTTATCCAAATCCTAGAAGAGTAATTAAATTCGGAAGAGAAACTAGCATAACTGTTCTATAATCTTTATAAATATTCGAAAGGGTATCTGAATCCATTGTTAACAACAAATTGTTATGGATTTTTCTTTCCTTGTGCAGTTAATGAGGTCTCCATGAAGATTTTATATTACTTCTAAGCTTTGCTAAAAATCCAAAAACGAAACTGCAAGACTTTAATCCAAGCAGATCTTGAGAGTCACTGATAAAGACAAATAACTATATTTAACTTTAGAGCCAAGTTTCAAATGATGAAATTTACTTCAATTATAACAAAGTTACACAACACTGCTGATACTGAGATGAGCGACAGGCCTCCTTCAAGATTTCCTAATCTTATAAAATACCATTTTATGTACACTGGAGTAGCAAAGATGAATGAATAATTAAAAATTCACTTTCATATAATAAAACATTCATTTAGTAAGCACAGGAAAATATTTAAGACCAAATTAGAAAATAGTATCAGTTTTTCTATTTCACTTATTTCATCTTTTTTCCCTAAATATGTTTGTATTTTTCAATCTACCACCTCAAGCATTTATCCTTCGTGTTACCAAAAAAATCCAATTATATTTTTAGTTATTTTTAAACGTACAATTAAATCATTATTGACTAAACTTACTCTGTTGTGCTATCAAGTACTTTCTATTTTTGTACCCAACAACCATCCCCATTCCTCCCAATTCCACTCTGTATTTTCATGTACCTCAAAGTTTTAAAAATTATACCTTGAATTTCTGTTTTCTCAATCTTTATTTTTATAAGCTACCAATATACTAAATTGACCATATGATCAATGATATTGGTCAATTCAGTATATTGGTAGCTTATAAAAATGATAGTGATAGTTCTGTGAAATAAATTTTAGTAAAAGCCATTATGAGAATATTTGTTTCAGTAAATTAATTGGAAAAAAGTATATTCTTGAACAAAAAAAAAGTGTTATATCAAGTTTTACTGAAATTTTTACCATAATAAAATTAACCTTTATATTAAACTGAATTGGAAAATGTAGATTAAACAGAACAGCAGTACTCAGGAAACACATAAGACCAGGAAATTAGTTATTGCCAGGTAAAGATGAACAATGCAGGGCAAAGGCATTTAATTTTTTGAACCTCAGCTCCCTTGTCTCCCTAAAACACAGTAGAAATATCAGTGCTGTCTAATTCAGAGGGGCTAGGGGATAGTGGTTTTGACTGGTAGATAAAATGCTCTTCTAAATCAAGGCAACAAAATAGTCGGTGGCTGAAATCAGGGCTTTGGAGTTAGGATAACCATGCATGGTTCTGAAATCCAATGTCTGTTTCCTAGAGGGATAAGTTACTCCATGTCTTCAAACTTCATTTTTAAAAATCTATAAAACAGTGACATAATATCTAACTCAGAAGATTATTGTGATTATTAAATAAGAGTAGCAGTCATCATTATCTCAGGCTCTATGCATGAAAACTATTAATGGAATAAAGTTCGTATTATTCTATGTCTCCGAATTCTGTGTTCCACAGAACATCTCTGAATATAGCTCACACAAAAAGTAAAAGCAAAGAGATAATTTAGAAATGTGCACGGTATAAGAAAAAAATAATAACTGGTTACAAAAATGTGTTTTGTTTGATTATTCACCCAAAGCCTGAAAGGATAACTGAAAGTAGAACTGCATTGAAAACTAATTATAAAGTTTTATTTTTAGCAGCCTCAACACAGCAAGGTACAAAAATGGGGTGTTTGTATTTTTCCTAATGAATGATATCAAGGGTTTTTTTTTTTTAATCTTCAACACCTTAATCTTTGTAGGATGGGGCGACGCAGAGGATGCAAAGAAACCAATTAATACATTGTCCACTTGTGTAATAATTTGTATAATAACATTGCATATTTTAGATGTAATTAAAGTCTCAGTGCCTATAAAGTACAAAGTCTGTATCTCTAATAATTCCAGCAGACCCTTTGCACAGCTGCTGAGATCTACATACAGGAGAGATGACTTGTTAATTCTGAACCTTTCATCTTATCCTTTCCCCCCGTTGTTCCATGTACCTGGGACACCAGCAGAGGTGAGGTGGGGGCAATGTGTGCTTACTTAGGAATTGTCCAGGTTTGCATGAACAAAAAGAGCGCATAAAATAAATAGAGAGAAAGCCAAAGACATAGCCTGAGGGCATTTCCCAATTTGTCTACAAGGTTCAATATAATTCTTTAAAACTGGTCTTAAGACTCTGTTACAAGTTGAATTGTGCCTCCCTTCCCATGCACATTTTGCAATCTTAACTCCCTGCATCTCAGAATGCAGCCTCATTTGATGATAGGCTCTTTACACAGATAGTAAAGATAAATCGTTCTATTATAAAGACACATACACACATATATTCATTGCAGCCCTGTGTACAATAGCAAAGACCTGGAACCAACTCAAATGCCCATCAATGACAGACTGGACAAGAAAATGTGGCACATATACACCATGGAATACTATGCAGCCATAAAAAATGATGAGTTCGTGTCCTTTGTAGGGACTTGGGATGAATCTGGAAATCATCATTCTCAGCAAACTGACACAAGAACAGAAAACCAAACAGAGCATGTTCTCACTCATAGGAGGGTGCTGAACAATGAGAACACGTGGACTCAGGGAGAGGAGCATCACACACTGGGGATAGTGGGGTGGGGCTAGGGGAGGAACATTGGGTTGCGGGGGGGGGGGGGCGGGGGGGAGGGGATAACATGGGGAGAAATGCCGGATATAGATGAAGGGGGAATAGAGGCAGCAAACCACCTGGTTATGTATGCACCTATGCAACAACCCTGCATGACCTGCACATGTACCCAAGAACCTACTAAAATAAAAATAAATAAATATATAAATAAAAAATAGAAAAGCTATAAAATATACTTGCACTAACATAGAACATAAAATAAACTTTATTAATATACAAAAAAAAAAGATAAGTGAGGTCATTGGGGTGGGTCCTAACCAAATTGACTGATGTTTTAATAAAAAGGAGAGATTTGAACACAGAAATATGCAGAGACAGAAGGCAATATGAAGACACATATGAGAACATGGTCATCCACAAGCCAAGGAGAGAGGCCTGGGTCATGCTCTTTCCCCTCACAGCCCTCAGAAAGAACCAAGCCTGCTGACACTTGGATTTGGAACTGCCAGCCTTCAAAGCTGTGAGAAAATAAATTTCTGTCATTCAGCCACCCAGTCTATGGTACTTAGTTACAGCATACATAGAAAACAAATACAGACTTCAACCCAGATGTACTGAATATGTATCTCTAAGACAGGGGTCCAGAAATTTATATTTCAGAAAATATTTTTGATAATACGGAGATGAAGCAGGTGTTCCAAATCCTGCCCCAAACTTTAGTGTTTAAGGAAGTGAGAGGTGGTGGAGGGTAGGTATAAAGCAGACCAAACAGAACCCATTAGAGAGAGAAAGTAAAACCAAAGCTGGAAAGAATCAAGAACTAAGAGAAAAGAGTTTGAAGAAAAAGGGTAGAGGTCAGAAATATGAAATCTATAAAATTATCATTTTTTTCAAGAAAAAATAGACCAGATAAGGTAAATTGGCTTTAACCATTAGGAAATAGCGACAGCAGCTTCCAGTAGCTAAGATTGCAGAAAATTGCTAAGTATAATATATCTCTTCCAGATTTGTTTATTGTGAGATTTTTTTTAACTTAAATCCACTGTTGAAGACAAATGGATAACACAGAATACAAATGTATTTAGATACATTAACTCACTAATAATTATATATTTATGACACTTAATTACAAGTTCCATGTCAGGGGGAGTGAAGACAAATACATTAGTTGGAGAAGAAACCACTCCAAATGCTGACGATTTGTTTTGGTATCCAGCATATTTAGAACACGTTTTAAATATAAACTAAACCATTTTCTTTCATAAAAAAGAATCATGCTGTTTTGAAGAAAACTAAGAATAAAACATTACTCTGATATGCTAAGGTTACAAAGTTCCCTACAGAGCAGAAGAAACAAGAAATTAGGAAAAATAATAAGCTAGTTTAAAATGAATTCACATTTGGAAAGTTTCAGAAACTGGTAGAATAACTTTTTTTAAAAATACCCCTTTAAAATGGACTTTTGGAAAACATCAGTAAAGAAAGTCAGCCTCATCTGTGCCATTCTTTTTGAAATCTTTCATTACGAATTTTATTATTTAAATGCTTTATATTGGTAAGTGTTTCAGACATTACATTACTTATGCAAAACATTCATGAATTAAATATTTATAAAGAGAAACTGTGTGTGTGTGTTTGTGTGTGTCTGTGTGTGTGTGTGTTCTTTTTGCTGAGATATAAAGTGAAGTCCAAGACAGACACAGAACTAATTGCAGAGTAATTTGGAATCAGGTTACGCATTTTATAAAGTCTAGTAAGTAAATTAGGTATTTAGTAATTATATAGGCCAGATTAAGAAGAGAATGTACAGAAGAAAATACAGTAGGTTAAGATTCATAACACATTAAGACAAAGAGCAGACCTTCTGACATCATTGTAAAACCCTTCAGAAAAATAAGACAATGTTGAATTGTAATGCTACAGGAGAACTTTGGCTAAATATTGTAACAAAAGCTGAGCATGTATAGGTTTTGGAAGGGAAAAAAGGAAGAAGATCGGGGTGGGAGGGAAGGAAGGAGGGAGGGAGGGAGGGAGGAGGGAGGAAGGAGGAAGGAAGGGAGGGAGGGAGGGAGGTTAGTTTCTGTTCATTGGTTCTATTTAAATAGTTCCATTTTTTCAATAGATTCTCATCTCTCCTCATGCAGACGCTTCATTGAACACTTTGGGCAATCCGTATGTTTGGAGCTTTCCAAGATGAACAAGATAATGATAGAGGGAGGAGAGCTCTTTTCCCTCTAAATCCTTAATTCCCCCTTGTTATCATTCTAACTACAAGATTCGTCATGATCAACTGATTAAAGTGAGCCTTTTACCAACTAAAAACATAATCGTGTGTAATCGTTTGGGGAAAAAAACAGCATGAAGAAATAAATGCTCTCCTGAAAATAAATGGCTACCTGGGTGCCTAAGGCATATGGGATGTTGAATTCAGAACTTTTAAAACTTCTGCTGAGTCAATCAAGGACTACTTCTGCAGGAATAATTTTACTAATTAAGCATTCATTAAATGCTTTCTGCTTAGGTGATTTGTATGTTGCAAATTAGTTTCAAACATTTAATATATAAAGATACCTTTGGAAATAGATTAACTTAAAGTTTCTGCAAAGCACTGAAAGCAAGTTAAATAAATTTAACTACTAATAATATTTATATCCCGCTTTCCAAACAGAATAAAAGATAGGCCTCATATTTTTCAAGCTTTCTCCCTTTCCTTTCAATTAACATTTTTAAGATGTATTTTTTTTTTACTATTTTTACATGATTTTAAGACAATCCCATTTAATATCTAATTCAATAATTATACTATTATAATATACTGAGAGTAAAAGTATTACACTAGGAAACAAAAATTACAATGATTGGAGAAAAATATTCATTTTTCTTTGTTGTCTACCCTGGCTAAGTCAGAAGTCAATTTTAAAATATAGTGTATTTGAGGGAAACAGCTGTGCCTTAACATTGGTTGAATATCTAGCATAAGATCAGGTTCTCTGGTAGCAAACTGTTGTATTTAAAAGTAAGTGTTTCAATCATGTACTTAATAAAGGATGAGTTCATAATTCAATCCAACGGATCTCACATATGCTCATCTTTTTCAGTGACTAACATGAGGCTACTTTGTGCCCATTAAATAGAAGAACTGTGGGCATTTCCTTAGTGTTAATATTGGAATATTGACCTGGGTCATTCCACAGCATTTTATCACTGTTTTGCAATCAGTATGGCTGTCGGCTCCAGTGTCTAAGCAAAGCAAAACAAAAACTTACAACCATGTTGCTTAATTTGTTACTATTCCCAAAACATTATAGAGATAGCAACATGCATTTATCATATTTCATTTTTAAAAGGTATGAAAGATAAAGTGTGATATTTATCTTTCTGAACTGCTACAACCAAGAAAACGCATGAACCAGGAAAACAAATGAAACCCCTAGATTCATATGGTATGTGTGCTATAGATCTTTTGTAAGGAATTTTGTTCTAAAGAACATGTTGATGTAAACAATCTGTTTCCCAAGCTGTTCACCTGGAGAATCATGGCTCCAGGCACAAATAGATGGATATATGCTTATTTTCTCAACCATTGTAACTGAGGAGCTAAGAATGCATGCATATATACTTCTCTTCTAATTGTGGCAAGGTGTTATTAAAAGAAATGAAATTTAACTAAAACTTCCCTTTTTGTATACTATGTATTTTCCAGACTAATTGAAGGAATACTGGGTAGTATTAATAATAATTTGCCTATCATTTTAGAGGTTACAATATATTATTAATTATATCATTGATGCATTGTTTCATTTAGAACTATTTCTCTAAAATTTCATTTTGGTTAAGTTTCAAAAATACATTATTTTTATCTTAAATAGAAATTTAATGGTAAAAACCTATTAATTGATTATTAAGACCTCATTCTAATTTCACATAATAAAGTTATCTCTTCCTTCTGAAAAAAGAGCGTGATTGCCCATTCAAAGGGACATATTATAGTGATCATGTATCCATATCAAATAACAAAGCAAATAGTTTATACTTGAAACGTAATGAGGTAATAAGAAGTTAAAATGTTTTAATATTTTAACATTATTAAGATTGGGAAGACTGAGACATTCACAGAAATAAAAAGGAGAAGTCCAAGAGGTGTGCAAGCCTAGAACAACTGCCCCTTCCTAGGTCCTAGCCTCACTGTCATGGCAGACCCAGAAAATCCCCAGGATAAGAAGCCATCAACCACCCCTCAGTTACTCTATAGACCCTTCTGTGTGAGCAATGCATATTGAAATCAACAGAATGTATTTATATATGTAACATACTCAGAGGACGTCTGTATTTAACATGTTTGCATAAGTTGAGATTCACTGTCTGGACCAAGGCTGTCAATTATAACTTATTATAATGAAAGTGTTCTATAGCTGCATTGTCAAACATGGTAAGTACTAGCAGCATGTGGCTACTGAGTACTTGAGACGTGACTGTGGAGCTATCTTTACTCATGTTATTTGCATAATTTCAGTGACCTGGTTCACTTACTGGCTTGAAGTCATGAACAAGAGTCAGCAAAAACTAAAAACTGTAGAATCTGACCTGAAAATTCTATAGATATGAGATTTATAAACTCAGAAGACATAATTAGTATGCTTAGTTTTTAAAGAAAAAAGGGAGATTAAATATATGAAGAAAAATTAAGATATCTGAAAATGTACTAAAGTCAAATTTCTATCAAGAAAAATTATTAAGTTGAAATTTGAATTGTGGCCGGGTGCAGTGGATCATAACTGTAATCCCAGCACTTTAGGAGGCTAAGGTGAGTGGATCGTCTGAGGTCAGGAGTTCAAGACCAGCCTGGCCAGACAGGTGTAAACCTGTCTCTACTGAAAATACAAAATTAACTGGGTGTGATGGCACATCCCTGTAGCCCCCAGCTACTCAAGAGGCTGACAAAGGAGAATTGCTTGAGCCCAGGAAGCAGAGATTTCAGTGAGCTGAGATTGTACCACATTTATAACTCCTCTATGAAGAAAATTATATAATCTTGAGTTATCATTTCATGCCAGTCAGAAGGATGATTATTAAAAAGTCAAGAAACAATAGATCCAGGCAAGCTTTTGAAAAACTAGGAATTCCTTTACACTGTTGGTGGAAATGTAAATTAGTTCAAAAATTATGGAGGACAGTGTGGCAATTTCTCAAAGATCTAGAACCAGAAACACCATTTGACCCAGCAATCTTATTACTGGGTATATACCCAAAGGAATATAAATCATTCTATTATAAAGACACATGTATGTGTATGCCCATTGCAGCACTATTCACAATAGCAAAAACAGAATCAACCCAATGCCCATAAATGATAGACTGGATAAAGAAAATGTGGTACATATACACCATGGAATCCTATGCAGTCATGAAAAGGAATGAGATCATGTCCTTTCCAGTGATGTGGATGGAGCTGGAAGCCATTACCCTCAGCAAACTGACACAGGTACAGAAAGCCAAACATCACATGCTCTCACTTATAAGTGGGGAGCTGAACAATGAGAACACATGGACACAGGAAGGGGAACAACATACACTGAGGCCTGTTGTGGGGGGAAGGAGAACATCAGGATGTATAGCTAATGTATGTGGGGCTTAATACTGAGGTGATGGGTTGATAGGTGCAGCAAACCACCGTGGTACACTTTTACTTATGTAACAAACCTGTATGTCCTGCACATATATCCTGGAACTTTAAATTAAATTAAATTAATTTTTAAAAAGATAGCAAAGAGCCTAAATAAATGAAAATATGCATCATGTTCTTGAATATATCTGCAGCTTACAAGAAATATTATTCCAACCTAATTCTCATTAGGGTTTGCATGTATGTGTGTCTGTATGTTTATATACTAATATTAAACTACCTCTAAAGGAAATTAAGAAAAACAGTTACATTTATAACAGCATGAAAATGAATAAAATACATAGCGATAAACTTAGTAAAGAAAGTAAAATACTTCTACACTGAAAACATTAAAACATTGGTGAGAAAAATTATGAATATGGATAAACACAAAGACATTTCATATCCATGAGTTGAAAAAATTAATATTATTAAATAATACTGAATTAATTAAGAATTAATAGTATTAAATAATCAAAGTGATCTACAGGATTCAATGCAATCCCTATCAAAATTCCACTGGCTCTTTTTTTTACAGAAAAATGTCCTAAAATTCATATAGAACCACAAAATCTTGGATAGGCAAAACAATTTTGAATAAGAACAAAGCTAGAGGCATCAACACATTGTGATTTCAAAATGTATTGCAAAACTGCAGTGATTAAAACAGTATGGTATTGTCATAATAACAGACATAGACAAAATGGAACAGAATAGAGCACCCAGAAATAAACTCATGCATGTATGGGCAATTGATCTTTAATAAGAGTGCAAAGAATACATAATGAAGAAAGAATAGCATCTTCAATAAATGGTATTGGGAAAACTGGATATTCACATGCAAAGAAAGGAAGGAAATTGGACGCTTTTCTTGCATCATACACAAAAATTAACTTAAAATATATTAAAGGTGTAAATCTAAGACCTGAAGTCATAAAAGTCCTTCAAGAAAACATAAGGAAAAAGCTGCTTGACATTATTCACCATAATTTACTGGATGTAACCCAAAACACAAGCACCAAAAGCAAAAATGGACAGGACCTCAAACACAGATATTTCTGTACAACCCAAGAACGACTGACAAAATGTAAAAGTAATCAACTAAATGGGAGAAAATATTTGTAAACCATATATCTGATAAAGGGTTAATATCAAAATATGGAACAAACTCTTACAAATCAATAACAAAAAACCCCTAGATTTTCAAAATGGGCAAAGGAACTGAATAGATATTTTTCTCATAAAGACACCATATGGCCAACAGGGATATGGAAGGGTGGTCAGTATCACGAATCATCAGGGAAATGCATATCAAAACTACAATGAGATATCATCTCAAACCTTTAGGATGGCTATTATTCAATAAAATAAAATTAAAAAACAGCAAGTGTTGTCAAGGATGTGGAAAAAGGGAACTCTTTTACAGTGTTGGTAGGAATGTAAATTAGTGCAGCCACTGTGGAAAACAATATGAAAGCTCTTCAAAAAATTAAAATAGAACTATTGTATAAGCCAAAATCCCACTATTGGGTAGATATACAAAAGAATTAAAATTGGAATCTCAAAGAATATCTGCTTTCCTATGTTAATTGCAGCAGTAGTCACAATAGCCAAGACATGGAGGAGATCTAAATGTCTATGTACAGATGACTGGATAAAGAAATTGTGTTATGTACATACAATGGAATATAATTTCACTTAACATGAGGCAAAAACCTTGCTTTTTGTGACAACATAGACAAACCTATAGGACATTATGCTAAGTGAAATAAGCCAGGAGCCTAAGGACCGGCACCACATGATACTACTTGTATAGGAATCTAAGCTGGCTAAACTCATAGAAGTACAGTACAATGGGGGTTATCAGGGGCTGTGAGGAAGGGAAAATGGGAGGGTTAACGGAATGGTTTAAAATTTCAGTATGCAAATAAGTAAGTTCTGAAGATTTAATGCACAGCATAGTATGTAGTTAACAATACTACATTCTATTCCTAAAAGTGTGCTAAGGGGGTAGATCTTACACTGTTTCTATTAATAAAAATAAGAAGAGACAAACTAAAAAGAATGGTAGGAAGCTTTTGGCAGGGATGTATATGTTTATTCCATAGATTGTGGTGATGGTATCATAAGTGTGTATCTATTTTCAAACTCATTAAGTTGTATATATTAAATATACACAGCTTTTTGTAAGTCAGTCATACCTCTTACATTGTTTTGCAAAAACTTACTGGGTGTTTATTAATTTTCAAATTGCTTTCAAAGATTTACTTCTGCAATATTTTGGATCACTAACATTTTCTTGAATTTAATTTCTTAATGAAGAAGCAATAATACACATCTTACTTTCAAAAATGTAAGCTCATCTTCTGTGATAAAGGGTTTTAAATAATATTTATTTTTATGTTTTTCAAAGTTACACACAAAAAAAAATGAAATGAGAAGAACTTGAAAGATTTCTATTCAACCACAGAATTTTTTAAAACTCTTACAATTTGAACTTCATAAAAACACAATAAATTCTGGGTTAGTGTTCACTGACTGATTGATTAATTGTCTACAATGGCACCATGCTAGTAAGCATATTATGTATTTAAAATTTCTCTTCACACCAACATATGTTCATTGCATTCAGTTTCCGTAAAAGCCAGTTTTTATAATAATCACCATTTGGTATAAATCCAGAGATAATTATCTTCATAATCAAAGGAGAACTCTAAATGTATTAAATCTGAACTAACCATTCTGTAAATGTCAGTTTAAATGCTGGTGAATTGTATGAATATTAATAAAAGTTCTTTGAAGTATGTTAGGGTCAAAAGTGGCTGTAATTAACTCAATGTCTTTTCTTTTCAATAAACATTTAAAACTCTTAAAGATCAAATAATTCTAATGTTCTTAGAAGGAAATCAGTCAAAATCCAATTAGATTTGTTGTCCAAATGTAGATACTGTTATTATGTCATTTTCTCTCCTGATTAATTACAAGGTAATATACTATAATGTCTTCTGTTAACTGTGGGATGTAGAGGATAATGAACTACAAATAAAAGTTTTAGTTAAATGTATATTATGCCAAGGTCTGCATATTATGTGCTTTGTATCCTGTTAATATGATAATAAAGTTTACTAACAAACCTAAGTATACACTTCTGATAATTCATTTAAAATAAATGTATGTATTCTCACCATCTTTATGAAAAAATCATAGGATAGAATGCTCTGAGGTGGAAAAAATGTAAGTTTCTGTTCTTAAACTAATTACAAATTATTTTTTGGCCATTGATAGTTTTACATGGCTTTAAGGAAGAAAAATTCTCGGTGAATGCCTTATATCAATAAACACTTTAAAAGCTAATAAATCTGTTTATGCTCATTACAGCTTCAGAATATACAAATATATATTTATTTATTTAAATTGGTGAGCTTTTTGGAGGGAAAAAAGCAGATAAATGAAGGAGATGTGTGCAGGCTAGTGCATTAAATCAGGCTTTTCTCATTCCTGGCAATATTTGACCACTCTCCACACCCACTGCCTTCATTCTGCCAGTCACTCCTAGCAACTCATTACTGTGAATCCATATTACAGAAATACTGAAAATCAGAGATAAAAGCTATGAATTAAATGAATTACATTTGAAGGATGTTGTTTAATTATTTACACCAAGAAAGTATCATTTATATTATGTTACTGTTGAGTTACATGAAGATGAACACATTTGCATATGTTTGCATAGCAGATGTTTATTAACTACTCAATGTCCCTTGTACATTAGCACTACTAAAATGTCCACATAGGCCAGGCATGGTGGCTCACCCCTGTAATCTCAGCACTTTGGGAGTTCAAGGTGGGTGGATCATCTGAGGTCAGGAGTTCAAGACCAGCCTGACCAATATGGTGAAACCCAGTCTCTAATAAAAATACAAAAAATTAGCTGGGCATGGTGGCGCGTACCGTAATCCTAGCTATTCGGGATGCTGAGGCAGGAGAATCACTTCAACCCTGCAGGTGGAGGTTGCAGTGAGCCTAGATCATGTCACTGCACTCCAGCCTAGGCGACAGAGCGATACTCAGTCTCAAAAAAAAAACAAGATGCCCACATAACTGTTTTTTTTTTTCCTGTTATTCTTTGAGTCCACCATTTTACATTTCTTCCATGAAGTCATTCTTTTGGTTCTCATGGTAAGTAAGGGACGATATGGTTTTGGGCATGTTTTGATTGAGTGAATGACTTACTCAAGTAAATATGTCACATTTTGTGAGTTCATATTTTTATTCTGGAAGATGTTAATTTGCTAGCACCATAACTGTTTGAATCTATGTAAATAAGGAAAATAAATGTGGTGATTAAGTTACCAGTACAGCATAACAGCTAAGAGCTCTGATGTGACTAAGCTCAAAGTGTGTCAATAACATTTCCTTTTAAGTCATGTAATCTTTAAAATGTGGAAAAATAGTATTTTCTTAAAGATTTTTTGAGAATTAAAAGGTATGTTGTATAGATGTTTAGAATATTGTCTGACACATAGCATGTATTTTGATAAACTTATAATTTATAGTTTTTCACTTGAAATTTTTAAAGGAATATGGTTATATTTGTGAATCAATATCACAATATTTTTATTTGAAGCATAGAAATATTATTTGTCAATCATCAACTAAAAGTCTACTTTTGTTATCATTTTTGTGTCTCCAAAGTTTTGAGAAAGCAGATCAATACCAAATTCAATAAATGTTACACGAATTAACAAATGATGAGAATCAAATTGTAATGACTTAAAGTTTTAAAAATGTAATTTTTCCTGTAGGCACAATATGTGACATGCTTTTGTTTCACACAAAAGTGGTTTTCATTAATATTGAAACACACAACAAAAATTTCGTGGTGACCTCAAGCTCTCTGACCTTTTGGTTTAGTTTAGCAAATCAATTTCCCATAGAAGCCAACCAAACATACTATATCTCAATGTCATGTCTTTCAAATCTATGAAGTAATTCTTAGTATCAAAATAATTAAAATGATTCATTTTATCACTGACAAGGAGAAAATATTATAATTTGGTTTTTAACATATAATTTTTGTTGTTATTATTTGGAAAATATATATAGCCTCAAGTCAAGATAAAATTGCTTTTATTCTAGCAAAATGCAAAAAAGCTGCCAGAATACATTACAGTAAGAGAGACTAGAGTAGAAGAACAATAAGTTAAAGAATAAATTTTAATTTAACTTTATTTTTTCTATCAAAAAGGGGCAGAATAACAGATTGTTTAAATTTTTTTCAAACGCAGGTTTTAATCTACTAATGGGGTAAAATAAATACAATGGATCTCACTAGAACATATTTCACAAAAGAAATACAAATAAAACAAAATGAAATGAAAAATATCAGAGAGCATCATAAGGTTTTATGAGAATCTTGTCTGTGTGTGTGTCGTGTGTCTGTGTATGCCTGCTTATGTCTCTATATGTCCATCTGTGTGTGTGTGCTTACTGGATCATGAGAGAAAATGTGTTTCTTATTGTATCTCATTTTCACAAATATTCTTAAAATCCTAAACTGTAGGAAACAGTTGAAAATACCAAGCCACAAAAGGTAACAGAGAAGTATAAACATGGAAGTTGTGAATGACTGCTCTATTGATGTCAGATTATATTTCTCAATATAAGCTTTTGAGGGAGAGTTGAGACACTGAAATTTCACTCTAATTTCAATCATAAAATAGAATATATGACATATTATTCCTGCTCTTTTTAAGTTCTCTTTTTGAGCGAAACAAAATAGCTTCAAATTAGTTTCAGAGACTACTAATAGAATACTCAGTCACACAATGATTCTGAGAATGCATCTGGATTGTTAGTCAATGGATAGTGATTATTAAGGTAGCCATTATCAGTTTTATTCAAGGCTTCTGTAGGAAGAAGCTTGGAAAAGTGTCAAGGCTTTAAGGTACAGATCACCTACACACATATAGTAGAAATGAAGATGGTAAAGTCATGCTCACTAAAGTTAAAATTAGTTGTAACACAGGAGGTAAATCCCAGCACATGGAAAAAAATGCTTCTCATGCACAAGCTAGATGTAACATGACAACAGTTGTAAAGTTTTTAAAGTGAAAATGATTTCATCCTTTCAATGCATAATATGTACACATTTATAGTCATATTAACAGGCAATATAAAATATTTTCTGAATATTAAAATTCTCTCTTATTCTTTGCAAATTTACAAGTATTTGGGGACATAGAAAATTTAATTCAAAGAGCATTTATTTTTCTAATGTCTGTGACGTTGGTGATAATTACTATGCTGTTGTGCGGCTTTTTCCATTGTGCACAAACTTCCAGCCTACCTTCCCGTTTCACCAACTATTCAGGATGTCATTGCATCGGGATGTTGATCCCCTTGGTTCTTTATTTTTTATTATTTATTTTATTTTATTTTTTTTAGAAGAACCCTTCTAAAGAGATTTTATTACACAGTTACATCTGAGCAGTGCCTATCTGAGCATTTTTTTTTCAATTTTTTTTTAAATTGCATTTTAGGTTTTGGGGTACATGTGAAGAACATGCAAGATTGTTGCACAGGTACACACATGGCAGTGTGATTTGCTGCCTTCCTCCCCATCACCTATATCTGGCATTTCTCCCCATGCTATCTCTCCCCCAACTCCCCCACCCCCTGCTGTCCCTCCCCCTATTTCCCCTTGACAGACGCCAGTGTGTGATACTCCCCTCCCTGTGTCCATGTGTTCTTATTGTTCAACACCCACCTATGACTGAGAACATGCGGTGTTTGATTTTCTGTTCTTTTGTCAGTTTGCTGAGAATGATGGTTTCCAGGTTCATCCATGTCCCTACAAAGGACACGAACTCATCGTTTTTTATGGCTGCATAGTATTCCATGGTGTATATGTGTCACATTTTCCCTGTCCAGTCTATCATCGATGGGCATTTGGGTTGGTTCCAGGTCTTTGCTATTGTAAACAGTGCTGCAATGAACATTCCTGTGCATGTGTCCTTACAGTAGAACGATTTATAATCCTTTGGATATATACCCAGTAATGGGATTGCTGGGTCAAATGGAATTTCTATTTCTAGGATTTGCATTTCTCTAATGAGGAGTGATGATGAGCATTTTTTCACGTTTGTTGGCCTCATGTATGTCTTCTTTTGTAAAGTGTCTGTTCATATCCTTTGCCCACTTTTGAACGGGCTTGTTCTTTTCCTGTAAATCTGTTTCAGTTCTTTGTAGATTCTGGATGTCAGCCCTTTGTCAGATGGGTAGTTTGCAAAAATTTTTCCCATTCTGTTCGTTGCTGATTCACTCTAATGACTGTTTCTTTTGCTGTGCAGAAGCTTTGGAGTTTGATTAGGTCCCATTTGTCTATTTTGGCTTTTGTTACCAATGCTTTTGGTGTTTTGGTCATGAAGTCCTTGCCTATGCCTATGTCCTGAATGGTTTTGCCTAGATTTTCTTCTAGGGTTTTTATGGTATTGGGTCTTATGTTTAAGTCTTTAAAACCTCCCAGTTCTTTACATTATTATTTACATTAATCATTCTCCATTTTCTGCTAGAGTACTTTTACTAACAGAAGATCAGTTACTTGAGGTTAGGTTACTGTCATAATGATCTTTTTCCTGGTATAATGCCTTGAACATACCTGATAATCTCTCTCTCTCTCTCTCTCTCTCTCTCTCTCTCTCTCTCTTTGTGTGTGTGTGTGTAAATGAATAAATGAATAAATGAGTGAATAAGTGGAATAAATGAGTCATATAGGCAGGCCTATGAACTTGACTTTCTGAAAAGTGTTTATCATTTAATACTTGCATTTAGCACTAGTAATTTTAGTCATCTTTTGAAACCTCTTGAATGGTAAATTGATGCAAAATGTCTGTCAACCCTTCAACAATACATTCAGCAATATCACCATGCTGATTACAGGATGTGGGCTGCTTCTCACTGTAGGCACCGATGTCAGTGAATTCCATGTGATTTGCCTGTGGAACCAGCTTTAATTTGGCTGACCAACATGACCTGCACATTCTGTTGCCTTTCTGTAACATTCTAAGCCAACTAAATAAATCAAAGAGACCTTTGACATTCATTGGTAAATTACCTTAAAAACAGATATTGGATATTTTCATACTAATGCAATGTTGCTGCAAAAGTCATTATATCAAAACATAGAGCAGAAAGGTCTGATATGTTCATTTCTGAAAAACTGATTTCTAAGGGAATATTGTACATTGCATACATAGAGTTGGTTCCTAGGAAATTATTCAAAAAAACATTTTAATTATTTTGAAAAGTTTCCTGAACACTGTTTTCTCGGGTTTAGCTCCATTTACAAATTTTGTGTGCCTCATATTCTAACAACACCATATTAAATACAGTTTATATTTGCTTCCTTTATCCTGGAATACTATCTTCTATTTTTAATCACTTTGCACTTCTCACATTGGCATTTCAAAGATTGGTGAAAATTATAGAATTTCTACATGTCTTTCCTTGCAATTTTCCTTCCAGTTTAAATTAATTGATCCTAATCAGTATATCCTTAGCACTAAAAGTGTTTTTAAAATATTATAGTTAAATGTATTTTAGTTGTGGAAAATAAGTTATTTCTCTTTTGTTTTGTATGTATAGTGTCTCAATATAAGAGTTTTATGTATTTCTTCTCTCCTATGGGGAAAAGAAAGAACAGTTTCATTGCTTTAATAAATTAGAAATTCCTGTGCAAGTTAAAAGAGAAGTAGGAATAATCACTTTATCATTAAAAATAAATTCAAGCTTCCACAAAGTCAGAATACAAAGAAAAGATTATTACAGCCTAGGGTATAGACAGTTAGGCTTATCAGATAAATCAGCATTATTATAGTTTGGAGAGGAAAAGAACTCTGAATGGTGTAAAGAATTTTTTAATTAAATCTTTTAATTATTCTTAAAAGAATAGAAAATGAAAGGTTCTAGCTTCTTTCACACTACCTTGGAGTGAGATTTTTATCAGTTCTTCAAGCTAAGCAGAATCAAATCTGTTCATTAATTTCTTGGGAACTGACCAAAAAACGGTTGCCTGTATAACCAGCAATGCAATTGATAGCAGATACTTTTTCTGCTGAGTCAGTCTTTATATCTTGGTGAAGGATTCTGATCCCATTGTCTTTAAAAGAAAGTTTAATATTGGCTTAAGCATAGCATATTTCTATGAGATCTACCTGAAGTGGTTTACTACAATGTTAAGCAACTTGGTTAAATTTCATCAGCATATTAAATTGGCACTCTACTAAGACTAATTATTTATGAAATCTTGCAGAACAGTACAATTTAAGGGAGATTTTTTTTTTCATTAAAGCAAAACCTTTCATGTATACAGGAGGTCTTTATTAATTATCTCAAGAAAATTGGCATGTGAAACCCTCTTAAACATATAATTTAAATTGTATCCAAAAGGTTAGAGTAATAGCGGAAAGGTTGCTTCTTACTATACCTCATATAATAAAAATAATGGTAGCAGGAAAAAATGCTAAGTGTTTGTTAGTCTGTTTTCATGCTGCTGATAAAGATATACCCAAAACTTGGCAATTAAAATCAGAAAGACATTTAATTAAATTGTAGTTCGATATGGCTGGGGAAGCCTCAGAATCATGGCAAAAAGTAAGGAGGAGCAAGTCATGTCATATGTGGATGGCAGAAAGCAAAGAGTGAGCTTGTGCCGGCAGACTCCCGTTTTCCAAAGCCATCGGATCTTGTGAGGCTTATTTCACTATCACTAGAAAAGCACAGGAAGGACCAGCCCCCATGATTCAATTATCTCCCACCAGGACCCTCCTACAATACATGGGAATTCAAAATGAGAATTGGGTGGGGACACAGTGAAACCATATTGGCATTTATGCACATAAAGCCAAAGAAAACCTTTTTTTTCTGCCTTCTGCACATGGATTGGGGTCATGTGGCAAACAATAAGTCAATGTTACATAGACCAAAGGGTTATAAGCCACTTACAAGCCTGGCTAATAAAATTCTTTCATAAAATTATTTAGCTCACTCTTCCCCTAATACAGCAACCTTGGAGGCTATGTGCTTATGATTGTCAAACTGCAAGATAAAGGGGGGCTCCTGATCCACATCAAATTGGGTCTTGAATGAAAAGTACATATTGCATTAAGCCACTGAGATTTCAGGATTTATTCACTACTGCAGCATAGTCTAGCCAATCTAACTAATATAGTAAAATCATTTTTATTAATATTAAAAATTAGCTTAAATTAAAACTCTATGCTAATTATTCAAATGGAAAAAGTATAAATAAATTCTGCAGTACTTAGCCTAAATTTTCTGAACAATGATGTGATAGCATTGTTTAATTTTTTAAAAAACAAAGCAGAAACAGTTATGTTTCTATCAGGGTAAGTAGACTTCAGAGCAAATGAATCTATTAGACATAGGGAGACATTAGATAATGATAAAAGATCAATCCACCAGGGAGACATAACTATTACAAATGTGTATGCATGAAAAACAGAGCCTCAATATACTTGAAACAAAAACAGGTAGAATTTTTTAAAAACAGACAAATCCACAATTATACATGAGGAATTTAATACCCCACTCTCAGCAATTCATGCAACAGGTAAGATGACAGGTGGGAACAACGCAATGAACAACAGGATCTAATTGATCCCTAGGATACCCTCGTAAACTGTACAATGTACGATTTTTCAAGCACTTATAGGATGCAAATAGATCATATTTTCAGTCATAAAACAACCTCAACTAGTTTAAAATGATTGAAATCATGCACATTATGTTATCTGACCATAATGGAAGCAAAACAGAAAGCGAAAACAAAGACAGAAGGGAAATGTCAAACTGTATGGATATTTAAAAATCCACTTCTAAATTATTCATAGTTCAAAGATAAAGTATTAGATGAAATTTTAAAACATAGAACTAACTTAAAATAAAACGTATATAATGTATCAGAGAGAGCACAGCTAACACAGTGCTGAGAGGAAAAATTATAATAGCAAATTGTTATGTTAGGAAAGAGAAAAAGTCTCAAATAAAGAATCCAAGTTTTTAATTCACAGAAGTAGAAATAAAGAGTAAGACAAACACAAAGAAAAAAAAGGGAATTACTTATGATAAGAATATGAATTAATGAGAAATTAGAAGAATGACAGAGAAAATTAATAAATCAAAATACTGATCCTTTGAAATAATTTCCAAAATGTATAAGCCTCTAGCAAGACTGATATAAAAAGGGAGAAGAAACTAGTCACCAATATCAGGAGTTAAATAGTTCCTATCACAGCAGATCTTGTAGCCATTAAAAAGACATTAAGGGAATACTTTAAATAACTTTACACTCATAAAATCTAACAATTTTGAATATACCACTCAGCAATAAACAGAAACAAATTTGGATTCAATAAGCACATACAAACACTTGGGTGAATCTCCAAGAGATTCCGTTGAATGAAAGAAAGCCATTCCCAAAGGGTTACATGCTGCTTGATTCCATTTATCTAACATTCCTGAAGACGCATTTGTGGAGTTGGAGAACAGATAAGTGGTTGCTAGGATTTAGGAACAGAGTTAAGAGAATAGAGAAGGAGAGGGGAGAGATGGCTATGAATGGGCAAGCTGAGGGATCCTTATAATGACAGAAATGTTCTGTATTTTGATGGTATTAATTTTAATATTCTCATTGTGATATTGTAATATGATTTTGCAAAAATGTTACCACTGAGAGAAATTAGACTAGATCTCTTTATTTTCTTTCTTACAATTGCATGTGAATTTACAACTATCTGTAAACAAAAGTTTAATTTTAAAATATGACTTGATTGATAAATTAAAATTCATTTATATCGGTTAGGCCATGAGTATAGAGATGTGTGGATTAACATGTGGCTATAATCATGTGATTTTATGTATCTCTATAAGTGTATTGGAGATGTCCTGCTTTTATTAAGCACATCTTCTCTTTAACAGGTGCAGATGAGTGTGAAGAAAAGCCAGAAAATTCTAGCAGAATAGTAATTAAACCAAGATTAGAAGTAACTGATGAGCAGCAGGGGTCATATGTAATAATCAGGTAATAAAAAGGTATCTAATAGTATTGCAAAATGCTAGACTAGCTGAAAGTCCTGAAAGAAGGGTGGTCAGTGAATACAATATCCCATATTTATGATATAATGATACAAGTGTTCTGGATGGCATCAGTGACTCTAAGGAAATGCTAATAAGGTATAGTGAAGTAGGTAATAGGCTCAGGTGGAATATACTCTGTATAAGCTTTGGTGCACTTGATGTGAATGGGTTGGTGGAAATGATTACAGGGTTTAGAGATGAGGTTAGTGTGGCTTAGTGTGAAAGGAGGGGAGATGCCTAGGCTATAAAAGGGAAACATGAGGGATCCTCACTATGACTAAATTCTTTGTATTATGACTGCATATTCAGTCATAATAACTACCAATAACAGGATTGATCTTGGGGAGAAATTAGAAGTAGAAAAGGAGGGACAGAAAGGAACTGAATGAGATAGAAGTCAGTTGATCCTAGCTATCGCAACTGATTTGAAAGATTTATGAGGTGAATATCAATAAAAGTCATCCCTGCTATATTCACTTTGGTTTCTTAAGGGGGAAGGCAGTTGTACTGATTGACGAATGACAAGGAATCAATCCTTCGATACTGTTTGAATCAGGGCCCTGCAGTGACATCTCACCAGCTTACAGATTATTGACTAGGCTCTAAGGAAGGCATTGGCATATTATGGGAACCAAATTCAAGCCTCTGTGTGTTTGTGTAAATAAAATTTTATTGGAACACATACTCCCTCATTTGCACATGTACTGTGTATGGCTACCTTTGCACTCCAATGGTAGCATTGAAGAACTGCAATACAGACTACTTGGCTTGCAAAACTGAAAAATATTTACTGTCTGTCCCTTTACAGAAAAAGTTGCCTTATCCTGCTCCAGAGCTAAGTATCATGTCATTTAAAAATATTAGGAGATTCTCAAAAAATTGCATATATCTATGAAGTCATTTTTCCTGTGGAGTAAATGTTGTTTCTGTGGCCATTATTAAACTACATCTACAATTACTGTAGGAACAACTTTCCAGAAACTTTTTTTTCTGCAAAATCTGATGAAATTTATTAGCTATAAAAGCACTAACTGGCAATGTGATAATTTTAACTTGCCTTTTTTGCACAGTGATATATATTCCCTCCGTGTCCCCAATGAAATCTCATCTTGAATTGTACTTTTATAATTCCCACATGCTGTGGGAGGGACTTGGTGGAAGAAAATTGAATTATGGGGGTGGTTCCCCATACCGTTCTCATGGTAGTAAATAACTCTCACAAGGTCTGATGGTTTTATCAGGGCTTTCCCTGTTGTGTCGTCCTCATTTTCTCCTTGCCTGCTGCCATCCATGTAAGATGGGACTTGCTCCTCCTTGACTTCCACCTGATTGTGAGGGCCCTTCATCTGTGTGGAACTGTAAGTCCAATTAAGCCTCTTTCTTTTGTAAATTGCCCAGTATCGGGTATGTCTTTATCAGCAGCATGAAAATGAACTAATTCAGTAAATTGGTATCAGTAGAGTAGGTAAGGCATTGCTGAAAAGATGTCCAAAAATGTGGAAGCAGATTTGCAACTGGGTAACAGGCAGAGGTTGAAACAGTTTGGAGGACTCAGAAGAAGACAGAAATATGTGGGAAAGTTTGGAGCTTCCTAGAGAGTTGTTGAATGGCTTTTAACAGAAGCCTGATAGCAATATGGACAATAAGGTCCAGGCTAAGGTGGTCTCAGATGGAGATGAGGAACTTGGAAACTGGAGCAAAAGTGACTCTTGTCATGTTTTAGCAGAGACTGGCAGCATTTTGCTCCTTCCCTGGAGATTTGTAAAAACTTTGAACTTGAGAGAGATGGTTTAGGAATTTCCTTCCACCGGGTGTAAGAAATTTCTAAGCAGCAAAGCATTCAAGAAGTGACTTGGGTGCTGTTAAAGGCATTCAGAGTTATAAGGGAAACAGAGCATAAAAGTTCAGAAAATTGCAGCCTGACAATGCAATAGAAAATAAAAACCCATTTTCTGAGGAGAAATTCAAGCCAGCTACAGAAATTTGTATAAGAAAAGAGGAGCCACATGTTAATCCCAAAGACAATGGGAAAAATGTCTCCAGGTTATATCAGAGGTCTTCACAGCAGCCCTCCCCATCACTGGCCTAGAGGCTTAGGAGAAAATGGTTTCATAGGTCAAACCTAGGGTTCCCGTGCTGTGTGCAGCCAAGGGACTTGGTGGCCTGCATCCCAGCTGCTCCAGCAGCGGTTGAAAGGGGCCAATGTAGAGCTCAAGCAGTGGCTTCAGAGGGTGCCAGTCTGAAGCCTTAGCAGCTTCCATGTGGTATTGAGCTTGTGAGTGCACAGAAGTCAAGAATTGGGATTTGGAAACCTCTGCCTAGATTTCAGAGAATTTATGGAAGCACCTGGATGTTCAGGCAGAAATTTGCTTCAAGGGGCGGTGCTCTCATGGAGAACCTCCACTGGGGCAGTGCAGAAAGGAAATGTGGGGTTGGAGCCCTCACACAGAATCCCTACTGGGGCACTGACTAGTGGAGCTGTGAGAAGAGGGCCACCGTCCTCCAGATGCCAGAATTGTAGACCCACTGACAGCTTGCACCATGGGCCTGGAAAAGCTGCCAACACTCTATGCCAGCCCGTGAAAGCAGCTGGGAAGGAGGCCGTGCCCTGCAAAGCCACAGAGATGGAGATGCCCAATACTATGGGAATCCACCTCTTGCATCAGCATGACATGGATGTGAGACATGGAGTCAAAAGAATCATTTTGGAGCTTTAAGATTTGACTGTCTTGCTGGATTTTGGACTTGTCTGGGTCCTGGAGCCCTTTTGTTTTAGCCAATTTCTCCCATTTGGAACAGGTGTATTTACCCCCATTGTAGCTAGGAAATAACTAGCTTGCTTTTGATTGTACAGTCTCATAGGCAGAAGGGACTTGCCTTGTCGCAGATGAGACTTGGACTGTGGACTTTTGAGTTAATCCTGAAATAAGACTTTGGGGGACTGTTGGGAAGGCATGATTGTTTTGGAAATGTGAGGACATGAGATTTGTCAGGGGCCAGGGACAGAATGATATGGTTTGGCTCCATGTCCCCACCCAAATATCATCTTGAATTGTGCTCCCATAATTCCTATGTGTTGTGGGAGGGATCCAGTGGGAGATAATTGAATCTTGGGTGCTGTTTCCCCCGTACTACTCTTGTGGTAATGAATAAGTCTCAGGATATCTGACAGTTTTATCAGGGGTTTCCACTCCTGCATCTTCTTCATTCTGTCTTTGCCTGTTGCCATCCATGTTAATACGTGTCTCGCTCCTCTTTGCTTCTGTCATGATGCTGAAGCTTCCCCAGCCACATGGAAATGTAAGTCCAATTAAACCCCCAATCAGCATGGATATATGGCACACTGACCCTTTTCCACAGATAAATTTGAAGTTAAATTACAGTTTATTTCATTGGATAGGTATTAATGTGCTTCACATTCTAAAGTAAGTAACTTCTTGGTATCAGAAAAAGGTAACTTTTGAAATTTGTCTGATTTTCTGCTGAGGTGAACTTCCTTGAGATAATTTCATTCCTTAAATATTTTAAAAGAAATTTTTGAGAATCTGAGTAATGTGGAAATGATTGTGCTAAAGAGGGTATTTTAAATGGCCTTCTTTATTGTAGAGGGTGGAAAAATCTTAATGTACATCCAGCGAACATACAGAAAACAGAAGTGAAGCAAGGTAATTAAAAGTTCATTATAATATTCAACTTTTGCTTTTACATTTTTAAGGTTACCACCTAAATATCCCTATAGTTAGTGGAATAACAAGTCTCTTTAAAAAAAATCTAGTCAGCATTCAAAATTGTAAAAGTAGAATAAAAGGGGGATCTTCAATTTTTTGAAGTTGAAGTATTTTTCTTTCTTATTGTTCTGATTATCTTCTCAAACACATTCCACCCATTTATGTTTTTATCTTGGTGAATAGCACCATTTATCATTAAAGTCAAATACCTGAAAGTCATCTGAGAGGTCTCCCTCTTTTTAATTCCCCTTAACTCACCTACATTAAGTCCTGCCTGTCTCACTTCATCCATACTTTAATACAGAATCACTCTCTCTTCAGCTGCATCAATGTGACTGTCTGGCACACCTATACCTGAACTTTTGATCACTAATGAATCATCTTGCCTCGAGTGTTCACATTTAATTCATCACTCTCAATGTTGCCGGGTTTTGGGGCAGGGGAGGCACAGCTGTCCCTGAGGGAATGTTCTTCCAGGCTCTTGGTGTCTCATTCACCCAAGAATGGGAGAGGGGACCATGGCATGGCGCGCTCACAAGAAAATATTGGACCCCAAAGAGTTTTTGCAGAGAAGTGATTTATTTAGGCAGAGAAAGAGAAAGAAAAAAAGGAGAAGGGGAGAGAGAAAAACAGCTAGCTCTCACACTGAGTGAGAAGGGAAAGCTGTTCTACATACTGAGTGAGAAGGATTCCCAGAAGGGGAAAACCAGGGAAGAAAAGCCTCTCTCACACTGAATGAGAAGGGTTCCCTGAGGGGGAAAACCAAGAAGGAAAGCTCCTCTCACACTGAGGAGAGAATCCAGAAAGATGGAATCCAGGAGAGGAAAAGCAGCTTCCATGAGGATTGTGGAAGGGGACCCAAGTATGGAATCCAGGAGAGAGAAAGCAGCTTCCACAAGAGTGGAAGGGGACCCCAGAGGGGGGAAATTCATCCGAATGAGGGAGACATGGACTTTCAACCTGGAGAGGGGGGACATTGGGAAGTTCTTGTCCTTGAAACTACACCCCCTTGTGGACCTGGGAAGAGAATACGTGCCCTCATCACTACCTCAAAAATGCTTCCAAATCCAGTCACACTGACCCCTCCCTTAAGACGCTGTAGAAGTTTCCTTCTTTTGCATTATCAAGTCCAATTTATTATGATGAATGATAAATCCTTCATGCCATGGATCTTGTCCGAGTCTCCAGGCCTATTTCTTTTTTTGTTTGTTTTTGAGATGGAGTCTCACTCTCTTGCCAGGCTGGAATGCAATATGCAATGGTGCAATCTCAGCTCACTGCAACCTCCGCCTCCCAGGTTCAAGTGATTCTCCTGCCTTAGCCTCCTGAGTAGCTAGGATTACAGGCCACACCACCATGCCTGCTTAATTTTTTTTTTTTTTTTTTTTTTTTTAGTAGACACGGGGTTTCACCATCTTGGCTAGGATTGTCTCAATCTCCTGACTTCGCGATCCACCCACCTCTGCCTCCCAAAGTGCTGGGATTACAGGCAGGAGCCACCACGCAGGTCCTTCCAGCCCACTTCTTACCAAGCCTCCCTCATCGCATTTCTAGCAGTACCTCCATGCAGAAGAATTTATGGCTGCCTAAAGGTACATTTTGTATGCCTCTGTGTCTTCCTGTATACTAATCCTACCTGTTAGAATGCTCTTGCCTGTTCATCTGAATAATAATTATATTTTTTATTTTTTTTTTTTTTTTTTTTTTTTTTTTTTTTACACAGACTCCCCGGCCGCCCCCCCCCCCCCCCCCCTCCCCCCCCCCCCTATTTTTTTTTTTTTTTGTGGGGGGTTCCCTCCGGGGGGTCCCCGCCCGGCCGCCCCCGGCTGGGGTGGGCGGGGCCCGGCCGCTTATTTTTATTTTTTGAGATGGCATCTCACTGTCACCTAAGCTGGAGTGCAATGGCATGATCTTGGCTCACTGTAACCTCCACCTCCCAGGTTCAAGCAATTCTCCTGCTTCAGCCTCCCAAGTAGCTGGAACTACAGAAGTACACCACCATGCTCGACTAATTTTTGTATTTTTTTTTTTTTTTTTTAGTAGAGAGGGGGTTTCACCATGTTGGCCAGGCTGCTCACAAATTCCTAACCCAGGTAATAACTCCTACCTCAGCCTCCCAAAGTGCTAGGATTACAGGCATAAGCCAATGTGCCTTGCCTGAATAAAAATTATATTTCTTTTAAATCTTGCTAAAATATCATCAATTCTTAGAAAATATTTCTTGAGCACAAAACCCAGTCTCCTTCCTTTACACCCTGAGTCTTAGTGACTCCTTTGGGAGTCTTTGCTGTACTGCCAGAGTACTTTGCATATCCCTACTTATCTCTACTCACTGCATCAATCATTCACATAGCTAAGGAACAGTGGAGGCAATTTAGAGGCAGATAGTAATTACAGGAATATTTATTGAGCAAAATCTCTGAGTCAGGTAAGGACTGAGCATTACATAACTACTGTCTCATTTAAGCTTCACAGCTACTTAATGAAATAAATTCTAAATTATTTATTTACTTTCAGGAAAATTCTACAAGGCAGGTATTATCCATATTATATAGATGTGGAAGCTGAAGATCAGGGAGACCAAAAATAAAATCCAGGTCCATTTAAATCCAGACAACAAATTATTAACTCACACCTTATGTAAAGCGTCTTCTTAAAAGAGTATTGTGTCTCTGTAATTATACCTAATGTATATAAAGTATAAATGTATTTATATCCACACCTATATAGCCTCTCTTTTAATGACTATGTATGCACATTAATTAAGGCATATTTATTGAACATCTACTAACAGTATGTGCCTCTTGTCCATTCTTAGTATTCCTAGTCTCCTTAATCTGTGTCTTGCTCACAATGGCATAATTACAAATTAAAAATAAGATTTCCTGCTATAAGGTGTTAAACTTACTAAGACATTAGCAAAGATGTAAAACCTGGAAAAAGTATTTGATATTAAGTGGGGGAATCCTGGAAACAAGACAACTTAATATCCTAAATAATAATATGTCAATCATGGAAATTTGAGCTTCAAAGGCAGATAATATAGAATCGGGCAAGAACATATTTTTCTTTGTGTCTCACAACATTGCCAGCAAGTTCATTTGTATTCAGTCTTATGCTTTATCACACAAAATTATACAAAACGTAATACTTTTTCTTAAAGCTCTCAACTTCCAGTGAATAAAATGAGGCAGAATCTGATTTATTCTGCTGTTCACCATTTCTGACTTCTTGAAACATTTTTTTTTCCTAATCTTAGGTCATAATCTATCACACTGCAACCCAAAGTTAGCTGACTGTCTCCAAAAGAAATGGAGACTAATATTTGCTATATACAGTTTCTCATTACACTTGAAAACAAGAATGCATTCACATCGTAGCTTCCTCTTTCATCATAACCAGTCTTAGCTCCCACAGCTTTTTCAGATAAGCAATTGATTTAACTATTCAGCTCTAACTGGACTTGAATTTAAAATAGAGTTTTTATCTATTTGTTTTAAATTGATAATTTTTATTCATGGTTGTATGGAGGAGATGACTCAGAAACACTTCCATGAGATCCATGTAATTTTAATCTGTTCATAAATCTTGGCAAGTGAACCAGACACGGAAAACGTAATCATAGACTGAAGGGAAAACTACTTGTAATTATGCAAATGTAAATTTACCTCTGAGTTTTACTAAATGGTACAAAATAGTAATGTTATTAGCTAATATTTGTGGAACACACAGGTTTTAGAAAATTTGCTTAGATTACTTTGAAAGATGTAGTATAACAGCTAAAACAAATTCCTTTATGGAATGGGTGTCTGTTCGTTAGTCACAGACACTAAATAAAATATCTGCGTATCAGCCATCTAAATTGAAGTAAAGTTGATATGATCAGCAGGTGATTAATGTCCTTATTTACATCATACTTAAATTTTTTAATAAATAGTTGGAAACTGAACTTGGATCAAAAGTGACAATTGATTTTTCTTTGAATATAGACTCTAATACAATATACAGTAAGATTTCACAGAGTCATAGTGCGTAAAGCAGGCAAATGAGATAGCCAGTACAGATATGTATCCACAATGACAATTTCTTGCTTACAACAGTGGAGATTTGCACGTCATTAATTTCAACTGGCAATCCCCTTGCAGAGATGACTGTTTTTAGGGAGGCAGGTATCATCAAACATGTTCTCAGAACGGCATCAACATATCTGGATCCAGCAGTCACTGATGAATTTTGTACTGACATCTTTTTATTCAGACTCACACATTTATCACTTATAAGGATGGAATAGTCAATATTCATACTTGTATATACTACAGCACTGGCAGGAACATAAATGTCTTGATCTTGGTCAGAATCTTCTGCTTTATACAGGATGTACTCAAACCTTCCTGACTTTTCAGTGCTATAATCCTGAAATTGGTTCTTTTGTCTTCTGCCCAATGCTGAAATACTTGCTGCCAGAAAGAAAAAAAATATGGCAAAGGGGAAAAGCTTTATGAAGGATGAAACATTTAAGTTGTAAGGCCTAATGGAAAGACAAACATGAAGCTTTGTTTTCTATTAAGACATATTTTCTCTCTTTACAGACTTGCAATGTTTTCTTAGTAAACATAACACAATATGGTGGATAATCATTCATAATAAAGTATGGTATAATCTGAACATAAAAACTGGTTTCACCGTTTACTGACTGTGCAACTTTGGGGCAAAATAAGTCTACCCCAGGTTTCACCTTTCTCACCTTTAACGTAAGGACAATAATCACGACATACCATTTTTTATGTGCCAAGAAAAGATATTGCGGTTAAAATATGCTTCACTGCTTTTCCACTTATGACAATTTTATATTTATTGATTTCATTGTTTATTATAGACATATGTAATTTTTATGCATGCATACAATAAAAATATAAGATAAATAAATTGGTCAAAGTATCCTTGAAACTTCTCCACTTTCAACATCTGACTTTTCTGTATTGCTTTTGGATTCAAAATTCATGCACATCTGCTTTATCCTGCACAATATAGTTCTCTGGGTCATCAAAAAGATTGGTGATTCAGTATTTCTTGTCATAATATAAAAGAACTGAAAGTTATTGATGTTGGATTTTTGCTACCTTTGATATTATATACAACCAATCTACTTTTGAATCCTGTTCTAGGAAAATGGTTTAAAAGTCCTGAACCATTCCATTGCTCTTCCTATATTCATCACCATCCAGACATAAGAGAGTACTTCACTAATGTCCTGAAGTTTCCCTCAATCTTCTGATGCTGAATCTGAAGTTTTTATACTGGCAGTTTTAAATATTCCTGCATATATAGGCAATGGCATCTACACCAGAGCTGTCATCTAGCTAACAAAAATCATGAGATATCATCATTGTAAAAAAAATAATACTGGCAGCAAAGACATTAAAATGTAAAACAAAGTGTCTTAGAATTGATTAATTATGGCAATACTTATATCATAATTGCATTAAAACTATGAATTATGATTAACAGGTATAAAGTATGTAAGTACTTGTGTCATTTACCTCACTTTGCCAATTATTATATTAATACAGATTTCCTAGATTATGTTACATCTTTATAGAGGAAGGGTTATAAACCATATATCTCTATAGCTATCATATTTTTATTTGAATTCTGTCTCTGATTATTTAAACAAACATAATTTAAATACAGTTTCAGAGTAAATTGATTTTATTTATTGGTTTCTGGAGCAACAACGTATCTTCTTTAATATTTGAAACCATCTAGTAAATTCTAGTTCCTTTGCTCAGATTGAAAGTCACCTGTGAGAGAAATCTATTCTCTCTAGGGAACTTACCATAGCTTGCTAGGTGGTTGAAGCAAGTGTGATATATTTGATTAAAAGATGACAATAACTAGGTAAAGACTACAATTCCTTTAATGTAAGTATTGAGAACACAAACTATTAAACCTATGATGCATTTATTGGGATGAACCCCACTGTAAGTTGAGTATTATTTTCTCACTGTTGTAAAGCCATTGAAATTTCTGTAACTTTCTGGACACCAGAATGTCTTGTTTTGTTAGTATTTACCTAATTCTTTTATTATGTATTGAATTAGTGTGCATCAATTTCAGCATACTTCAGTGAAAACACAGCAGGCAGAGATGAATCAGAAAGTAATTTCAGAGGTCCTGGGATCTGGCAATCCTAAATAAGACTAAGTTTTAGAGTCCTTCATTTTCTGTAGGAGCTTTGAAACCCATCCAATTGTTCTATAGCGCTGATGTTTATGATTTCCTTGAATAAACATAGAAATTGATCCTCACAGTCTTAACACTTGAGAAAGTTACATTTATCTTATCTAGTCCCTCTCTCAGGAAACCAAGCACCAGGGCTCCCAGATAGTAACAAGGAGTTGAAACTTACAAGATCCCTGCACCTGGAGACTGAGACACAAGATCCCTCACCCATCATGATTGTCTAACTAATTACTTACTTACTGTTAACCAATTTCTTTTCCTTAGCATTCTCTAATTCCTGTTTTCCTACACATGGTTACGTTTCTTCCCTTCTATATAAACCCCTAATTTTAATTGGTCAGACAGATGGATTCGAGACTGATCTTCCATGTCCTCAGCTGCAGCACCCAACTAAAGTCTTCTTCCTTGGCAATACTTATTGTCTCAGTGATTGACTTTCTGTGTGGCAAGGAAGACCTAGAATGAACCCCTGGTGTTTTGGCAACAGCTTAACAATTCTATCTTTCTTTTCCTTCCTAACACATACATTTCCAGCAGAGATCAAAATAGAGACCCATCTGTATTACTACAATCGCTGTTTGAATTACTCAAGAGAGGAAACGTGCAGCATCAGCAAAACCAATCAATTCCACAATCCTTCAGCTCCCTCCCTTTTAGGAGGAATTGAATGTCTCACTGGCATTAGGATGTGCAGCTTTGCACCAGCACACATTATGTTGAGCAACACTTCTGAACTTCTAGGCTCACTTGGTTCCAAAAACTGGAATTGATATTTTCTTATTGATCCTGGAGATATCCCCATTTGGATGTGGTTGGCCCTCTTGTTAGGCAAACTCTTTATCCTTTATCATTATACTGAGGCACCTCTAAAAGTACATGTTTTTCTCCCTACTCCAAGAAAAAAGTTTGCTTTATTTGGTTTTGTTTCTTCCTGTCTCAAGACATGAAATCAGTTAATATTCTGAAGATCCCAAATTCCTTTATGCAGAGATAGTAATGGAGAATAAATGTGTATACTATCCTCCTATACTTAATGGAAAGAAGCTTTTAAAGAAAACCCTAGTGTCCAGAAGGGCTTACACAACAGTACATATCTACAAATATACTTGAGATGTTCTTAAGATTTGTGCATTTTACTGTTTGTAAATTCTGCTACAAATTAAATTAAAAATTACACTGGCTAGGCAGAATTAAAACTTATTCAAATAATTGTAAGTTCAGGTTGGTATTTTAATTTTAACTAAATTCCTTTTGCCTCTTTATAATATTTTATTAGTTCAACTTTTAATTATGATTATCTAATTAAGCTTATTAAAAACTTTTATTTCCTTTTAATAACTTTAGTGTATCCTATTATATGTTCAGATGTCAAATATGTTTTTGAACTTGCGTATGGTTTCTCAGCGTAGAAGTAATTTAGTTTCCTTTGACATTTTTTTTTTTTTTTTAGATATAGGATCTCACTCTGTTGCTCAGACTGGAGTGCAGTGGTGCAATCATAACTCACTATAACCTTGAACTCCTTGGCACAGGCCCTCCTTCCTGGGCCTCCTAAAGTTCTGAGATTACAGGTCTGGCTTATTTTCTGCATCTGGCCTATTTTCCTATTTAAAAAATAAAAACAAAAATTGACTTTCTGCTCATGTATCAAGGAATTTGCTCCAAATATACAAGTCCAGAAAATCTCTTCCTAGCCTCATTTGAGCACAACTATACAAAAAAGAAATCTCTCTCAAAAGTAAAAATAAAAACTAGCCTTTTTCCCAAGGGAATATTGAAGAATCCCTTAGCATAAAACATTCAGGATCTAATAAAAGCCCAAGAAAAGTAAACAGCCATAAGAAAGAAAACATAGTCAAATATAACCTTTCTGTATCATTTAAAATCTTGTTTTAATGCTCTGTTCTCTTGGGGACTATTGTCATTATTTATCTTTGATCACAGGCAGATATAGTATTAAACTCTAATTTTTCAAAAACGGTTTAATAGATACAGATAATTCCCAACTCAGTACACATACAAGTTCAATTTTTAATTGGAGACGCCTGTAAATACACATAAATTAATATAAAGTTCAAGCATTTTAAAATGTTTTACTAAAATTCAAAGTAGAACAGGTTCTGTAGGTTCTATTCTGGTTGAGTCTCACAAAAAATGTTATTAATGTGCTTGAATTTTCACACATTTATTTGCAGTTCCAGGTTTGTGCTAAATTTATACATTACATAACTTCATAAGTAAATTTTATTTTTGGTCCAATGCACTCTTGCTCCATAAAATAAAAAGTCACTTTCTTCACTGATGGGTGGGGTTGAATGAAGAACTCTGATTTGTTGGGTGTTGAGCAATAATGTATGTGAATTAAAGTTTTGCCACAATCCTAACATGCCTACCAGATATTTACTCTCCTCCTTGGACCAGACTGGGCCCAAGGCAATCATTTATTTTTCCTGTCAGAAGTTGCTTGTGGTTTGAGCCCAAGAAATGTGGCTGCTTCTTATTAATTAGTATCCTGAAGGCTGATAATAATGGAGAGTCTCATTTGCTTTGAATTTCCTAAAAAATCTATGTGAGGCCACCTTCAGGCTTTGTTACACCCACTCGAAAGAGATAGCTATTCTCTGACACCTTCGAGTGAGGAAACCAGACACCTGGGCCACAGCTTCAGTCTAACAGGGACAGTCTAACCTCCTACATTTCTTCCACTCACTTGCCCTCTCTTTTATTTATATATTATCTTATCTTTTTTTTTTTTTTTTTTTTTGCACTGAGAGCCAGGAAACCCAGTTAGTTTTATTTCATCAGAGCCTGTTTGCTCTATCTTTCTAAAATATAAAGTCAGTTAGAATTTTACTGGGCTGTGAATTCCGTAGCATGGGTCTGGGCCCTGAACGCCAGTTCTGATATACAAAACCACTTGCTTCTTTTCCAACTTACATTCACATGCTGGAAAAACATAGAATATCTAGTTTAGTTTAAATTTTAAGTAAAATATTATCCATTGCTTATTCAAAATTACAATTTAACTGAACAGACTGTATTTTTATCTGCTAATTCTGTCAACCCAATCACACACAGTGAGCTAGAACCAGGCACCTACAAGTACTAGACTGATAAGCAAAGCTTTTTATTTACAGATACTCCAAAGATGAACTTGAAGGCATGTTACATTTTCACTGATTTCAGAAGCAGAGAGAAATTCTTTAACTTCTGTCTGCTGTAACCAATTAGCACAAACCTGGTGGCATAAATCTATTATCTTACAGTTCTGGAGGCCAGAAGTCCAAAATCTGAAGTGCAGGTGTCTAAAGGCCACACTCCCTTGGAGGATCTAGAAGAGAATCCTTATTTGCTTCTTTCATATTCTGGTAGCTCCTGGCATTCCTTAAGTTCAGGGTTGCGTCACTCCAGTCTCTCTCTCCTTGGTCACATTGACTTTTCCTTATCTGTGTGAAATCGCCCTTTGTCTCTCATTTATTAGGATACCTATGATTACATTTACTACGCAGTTTGGAAGCTCAGGATAACATCCGCAGTTCAAAATTCTTAACTGAATCACACCAGTAAAGTCTTGCCAAGTAATGTGACATTCACAAGTTACAGCAGTTAGGATGCTGACATCCGTGGGGCACATTATTCAGTCTACTACACTATAATTGTGTAGAATTTTCAAACCGTTTGTGTCAGTCCATTCTCTTGTTGCTATAAATACTCGATGCTAGGTAATTGATAAAGAAAAGAGGTTTAATTGGCTCATGGTTCTGCTGGCTGTACAGCAAGCACGGAGCTGGCATCTGCTTCTGGTGAGACTTCAGGAAGTTGATAATCATGGTGGTAGGCAACAGGGAGCCAGCATGTGACATGGCAGAAGCAGGAGCAAGAGACGGAAGAGTTGCCACACTCCTTTAAATAACCAGAGCTCATACGAACTAAGGAGAACTCAGCGTTATGGTGAGGACAACACCAAGACATTCATGGGGGGATTTGCCATCCTGACCCAAACATCTCCCACCAGGCCCCACCTCAGACACTGAGAGTTACATTTCAAGATGAGATTTGGAACAGACAAACATCCGAACCAAATCACCTTCATTTGGAAGTGAGAGTTTACTATTTTAGGCCGGGCATGGCGGCTCACGCCTGTAGTCCCAGAACTTCGGGAGGCCAAGGCGGGCGGATCACGAGGTCAGGAGATTGAGACCATCCTGGCTAACACAGTGAAACTCCATCTCTACTAAAAATACAAAAATTAGTAGGCATGGTGGCACCTGCCTGTAATCCCAGCTACTCGGAAGCCTGAGGCAGGAGAATCACTTTGGCCCGGGAGGTGGAGGTTGCAGTGAGCTGAGATCACGCTGTTGCACTCCAGCCTTGGTGACAAAAAAAGAAACCAGTCTATTATTTTAGAGAGGCATCCAGCACCTTGCAGTTGTTCAGCTGTGGCTCCAAAGATGAGTTAGTCTGTGAGTCCAGACCTTCTGGATCAGTCTCCATGGGTAGACTATGAGAATGTAACCAAAGCAAACTCCCCAGTGACATGTGGGCACACTAAATTTGGGAACAAATACATAATTTTCTAAGAACAGGAAACATGAAATGAGCTGCTTCTGTTCCAGTCAAAATCCACATACTAGATATTTAATCTCAGAAAATTTATATTACCACCACTAGCTTCCATTTTATTTTATGTAATAAGATGCTGGTAATTACACCTGGCTTGTATAGTTTTTGATAAGATTGAGTGAATTAATTAATGTAAAGTACTTAGCACTGGGTCTACCTTATAGAAAATGCCCAAGAAATATTAGCTTCTTTATCAGAATTAATAGCATGACTGCTATTATTGTTATTACTCTGAACTATTGTAGATTAGCTGAGTACAAAGAAAGCATTCTAATGAGGCTTCATTTAAATGGTCCCAGTTCCTGATAGGGAGTAATGAATGGATAGAATAATAGCATAGCCTATAAAGCACCTAAATGTTTCCAAGTTATAACCCATGTGTACACTTGGCTTACAGTATGGCAGATATAGAAAGATAGTTTTGAAGTGTAATTTCTATATAAAAATGCAGTATTTGCGCTAAAATTTATCTCCTGATACTGACTTAAAATAAATGTTTGTAATGATAAAAAGTTTTAAATATAACACTGAAGTAGAAAATGCTTTACATTTACTAGGCTGTGTTGAAAAAAATCTTTTACATAGTAGAACACATTGAATGTATTTAAAACCCAAAAACACATTTATAAAGAATATTTTCTCTATTCTAAAAGTTCAAAAATTGGTGGCAATATAAATCCACTATTTAGCAATGAAATCCCTAAGCTAAAGTATTTTCAAATATATATCAGTTTAGTATAGTGTATATGTTAAAGCATATATTTGAGTTCTTTAAATCATATTTCAATATATATTGATGTACAGAGTTTTCTAAATCTTTTCCTAAAAATTAGATTTTTTTGAAAACAGACCATTTCTGTGATTACTGAAAGTCATATTACATTAGATTGATTTTATAATGCCACCCAACTCACACAAATACTGGCATTTTGTTGTAGTCCTTTGGGTAATTCAACTAAACAAGTCAAATGAGGCTGTATATTTCATGCTTAATTACAGGTTTTCCTAGATAAATTTATAAAATAATACATCTCTGGGAAGCTGATAATATCAAATGGTTTATTCTAAATACATGTACCAAATAATTTATAAAATTTACCAAGTGTACTATGTTAGTTGGCTTTGGCAGCCATAACAAAATACCACAGGCTGAGTGTCTAAAACAACAGAAATTTACTTTCTTACATTTCTTCAGTCTGGAAGTCCAAGATCAAGGCAGATGCTGGCAGGGCTACTTTTTCCAGAGGCCTCTCCCCTTGGCTTGCAGACGGCGGCCAGTGTCTTCAAGTGGCCTTTCCTCAGTATGTGCTCTTCCAGTGTCTTGCCTCTTCCTCTCCTTCCAAGGACACAGGTCCTATTGAATTAGGGTCCACCCTGTGGTTTCTGTTCATCTTATTTATCTCCATAAAGGCTCTCTAGCCCAATAGAGGCATACTGGGGGTTAGAGTTTTAACCTATGAATTTCAGGGGAACACATTTCAGTTCATAACATTTACCAAATAATTATGTTAAAAGATTAAAATCATTCTTGGAAACTTAATTTCCTTTAGTAACTTTAAGCAGAGGTGATAAGACAGTGTTCATCACTGCTGTTTTGGTAACATTCTGGCATTGTGTCTTCTGGGTGCTGAAGAGCATTGTACATTTTAGGACCATTGTGTTTGGGAAAGACCATGTGACTCATTCTTCCAGTGAGTGGATAAGAGAAATTATGGATGTCACTTCTGAGGCACAGTGTGTAACTGCTGCCATATGCCTTATTCAGAATGCTACTCCCTCTGCCATAGAGACAAGCAATGCTCCAAACCGTGGCAGGGAAGGTTCAGCCGTATCATGTGGCATAACCTAACCTATACCGACTAATGCAAGAATTGGTAAAAGAAGTGGGCACTGAGGTACCAACAACATCAACTACCAAAAAAAAAAATCTCCAAAATTAAAAACTAATGTATGCGGCAGAGGCACTCAAGATGCAACTGTTGGATGTGGATGGAACATCAGTCATATATGTATGTATAATGGAGAAGCGTTGTCAAAGGCGTCAGGCATTCAATAACTTTGTAATACTGAGGAAAATAGATTATTAGCATGTGGCAAATTCCATTGGCTATATATAGCAAGGTAGTGTGAGAAAGATATTGATGAAAAATGAATGGAATGGTTTGTAAGCAGAAATGATTGAAGAATAAGAAAAGCTATACATGTATGGACATGAGTATTTAGAGAAACCAACTGCTTCTCACCTCCAGAGAGCAAAACTTAAAATTAAATAACATACTTTATTAAAACTGTGCAGACAGTATTAAATCAATATTGCTTTCACTCCATTGGTAAACACTTTGGACTGGATTAAAGTGGTGCCCATTAATCCTAAAAACTGGACAAAATGGATCAAGTATAAGAGAGTACGGTGTAGCACTTAAGTGATGCCAAAAAAGTCACAAGTAAGCTGAAAGAAAGATGAGGGAGAGGAGAGACACAGCAGCACAGTGGAATGATTACATCTTGGTGTCAACTTGGCTAGGATATAGTGCCCAGCTGTTTGCTCAAACACTAGTCTAGGTGTTACTGTAAAAATGCTTTTAGATGTGATTTTAAATCAGTAGACTTTGAGTAAAGCAGATTATTCTCTACAGTATAGGTTGGCCTCATCTAATCAGTTAATGACCTTAAAAGCAAAGACTGAGATTTCCTGAAGAAGAAGCAACTGTGTCTCAAGGCTGCCACATAAAAATTACTCTTGAGTTTGCAGCCTGCAAATTTCAGACTTAAGACTGTCATATCAACTGGGCCCTGAATTTCCAGCCTCCTGACCTGCTCTACAGATTTCAGACTTGCCAGCCCCAATGATCTCATGAGCCAACTAATCTTCTCTCTCCCTCTCCCTGTGTGCGTGTGTGTGTGTGTGTGTGTGTGTGTGTGGTGTGTGACTCTCATCTCTTCTATGGGTTCTGTTTTTATGAAGATTCGTAACTAATATACAAGGAAATATAGCAAATGCAAGACGTATGGCTGAAATGTTATTGATAGAAAGACACTATTCAAATAATTAAGCAGCCTACCAAGTTCTTAAGAATATTATACTGAAAAAGAGATCAAAAATTAAATTCGAATGTCTGTGACCCCATGAGACTGGAAATGATGATTGTGTTTCCAATGTTCTATTGGCAAGAAGCAGACAGAGAAAAAGGCTCTGACCCCAGGAAGAAACAGAAAACACATTTTATTTGTGGACTAAGAGGATTATGAAAAATGAATCTCAATTTCAGCTCTATCATCCCTCTCATCCTTGCAATAAGTAAAACTTCACAAACTGAAAATCAATGATTCTTCTTGTACCCATCAGAGGCATGAGGTTGTGGGGCAAACAACCACCTAAATTCTGGGAAACAGGCACATTCACAGAGCCTCAGCTGAAAACAGCTTACTTAGAGCAGAAGCAGCTAGCACTGTAAACTAGTAGGGATGCTTGTAATTCTGATGAATTTCTGGGAGCTGAGTATGGTGCTAGATTGCAAGAGAGCTCTTCGAGGCCACAGTCTTAGTTGTACCCCTGTAGTTTTGTGGGATTTGCCTTCAGTACTCACCAGATTTTCGCAATAAACATACAAATAATCCACTCCTAGATCAGCCATAAAGAAATGAAGAGTAATTATTATAAACAAACCAAGATCCTTCTCCATAGGAATAGCATGTTTTCCAGGGAAAATACAACTAGCAGAGCCTTAGTCCAGCTGGGAGGGGTGCTTCTCCTACTTATGTCCCCCTCTAAACTTTCTGTCTCACATAAACAACAGGCTGCAATCCAGCCTGGGCCACAGACTGAGATTCCCCTGTCTCAAAAAACACAAAGAAAAGAAAAAGGAAGGCAGCATAGTGTGGTGTCACGAAATCAAGAGAAAGGAATGTCTCATGTTGCACGACAAGGGTTACCAGACCACTCCTATTCAACAACATAGTGGAAGTCTTAGCTGGTGCAATAGAATGAGAAAATGAGTTAAATGTATATGGAAAGGAAGAAATAAAGCTCTCTATGGTGACAGATGACATGACCCCATGCTAAGAAAATCCTGAAGACTTGACAAAACAACTCCTGGGAAGAAAGATTAAAATCATTCTTTGCAATTTAATTTCTGTTGGTAATTTAGAAGAGAGATAATAGGAATTACAGTCGTAAGTGAGCATAGCAAGATCACGGGATATAAGATTGATGTGCAAATGCTAATTGTGTTCCTATATACCAGCAATAAACAACTGGAATTTGAAATATTAAAAATGCACCATTTATAATATAACCCCCTACAAATGAAGCACTTGGGTATAAATCTAACAAAAATGTACAGGATATATTGTGGAAAGCTAAACAACTCTAATCAATTCAACAAAAGTCAAATTAACAAGATGTGATGAGAACAGTCTTTTGCCTCTGAAGTCTTCTTACCAAAATCCCGTAAGTCCATTCTAACCATGATGAAAACAACAGAAATATAACAATTGAAGGAAATTCTGATAAATACCAGATCAGACCTGCTCAAAACTGCCAAGGTCATCAAAAACAAGGAAATTCTGAGAAACTGTCACAGTCAAGAAGGAAACAGGAAGGCATAATGACTAGCTATAATGTGGAATGCTAAATGGGACCACAGAACAGAGAGTGGATACGATGTGAAAAGTAAAGAAATATGAATAAAGAATGGATTTTAGTTAATATTGTATCACTATTATCTCATTAATTGTGGCAAATGCATCATAGTTACTGAGACATAGTAGGGGAAACTAGGTGGGGAAGTTTAAGGGAACTCTTGGTACTACCTTCTCTTTATATTTAAAACCATTCTAACATATTTTTTTAAAAACTGAACAACCTTCCAGATGGCAAAGGCAAGTGCATGAATAACAACAGACTCTGCCACGAGTGTCAGGAGCATCAGAACCTAATCAAGAAATGTCTGAAAACCTCAGGGTGAGATTCCTGCGCTCTGGTTCAGCATTGTTGCAGAGCAATAACTGCTCCATATCTCACATTCTTCCTCCTTCCCACAGGAAATGATTCCCATAATTAACTATCTCTATTACAGCTTGTACATTGGGTGCATGTATGAGCAGCAGTAACTTGCTGTTTGATTTCTGTGCTTACAGATCAAGAAGAGTCACACTTCCCTCTTAATAGGGGTGCATCTATTCTCACCGCATCTATAATAGGGATGAGAAATGATGGACCTTGATCTTGATGTTTTAACTGAATGAGACTTACGATTTTTTCCTCCTGGGACTGGGGAAGTTCATTTTGCCTACGAAAGGGAGAATACATGGCTATTTGGTGGCAAAAGGGTAGACCCTGTCAGTTATTAATATATTTAGTCAACTATTTCCAGCACTCCACCTTCCAGGCTCATTGTAATTGCAGTTCTGGCCTCCCTTGTGTTTGGCTGTGACCATATGACTAATATTCCAAAAAATGATGAACAGAAAAGATGCGAGTCACCTGTTGGAACATTTAACTGTTTTTTCCTTCTTCACTCTGCTCAAGCAACATTCCAGATCATACCTGGTTCCTGGAGGACAGCGTGTGGTATAGCTCCTCAGTGAACTAGCATCAAACATGTTGCATGAACAAGAAATATACCTTTGTGTTTAAAATCCACTGAACTTTTGAGAGTTGCTTTTACCAGAGCATAACCTATCTCATCTCAACCTACTCAGGCCTATTTAGTGACTACGGAAGTGAGTATGAGCTTTAGTGGTAAAATCTGAATCTACTCTCTCTGGTGAAGTCTACTAAAACTACCAAATATAACAGTATAAAATGAAATTTAGCTGAATATCCTCTATATCTGTTCCTGTCAGGAAGTTCAGATTTTAAAAGAAAAAAAAAAACATGCTGGGAGCACAAATATATAATTAGCAGGTGCTCAGTGGAAAAACACTATTGGAAAATATAATAAAAATAGGCAAATAATAATATTTCTCCAGGACAAGTTAAATCTTATTATTCTCTTTATGCCTTTATCTCACAACTCTTTTATCCCATTAACTCATGACATTGTCTCCAACCTCAATAGAAAAAAAATGTTCTCAGAAGTGGCATTTGTGAGATATCATCCCAGCATTTATTTGTCTATAAAGCTATTTTTCTGTATCCATTCTCATCTCCTGTCTTTCAGTCTCATATTAAATCTTAGAACTTTAACTGGAAGTTATTTCTCAATATTCACATTGAGTTAAAGGAATAATATGTTTCTAAATATATTGCTCTTAATGGTGATAATAATCATATTGAATTAGATGAGCACATTCTAACTTACCAATGCATTTTAGAATTTCAGAAAGTAATTAGGTAAGCAAGACATTTTTGTAATGGTTTTAGCATAAACTTTTAACAAAAATTTTTATGATCATGCCAAGAAACATCTGTGGTTGTGTAGCCCAAAAGAAGGAATCAAGAAAAAAGAAAAAAATTGCAAAACCGAAAAATAAGAACATTGTGTGGTCGGTATATTTGGATGCATGCTAGAGAAATTCAGTAGTGACTGTCTCTCTAACCAATCTCTCTTTGATATCATTTATCTCTGTGATAAATGTATTCTTGAAATAGAACAGACCCTGCTAACTTGATCTATCTGATTATCAATCACAGGTCAATTGTGAATTGTCTACTTCTCAGCTACATGACTTGTTATTTTTGAGCAGTGATTCACGCCTGACAACAAAGGGAGTTGGCTTTAATTGCTGAGCTCCCAAATTTAACTCATATCAACTAATAAAGTAAGGGTGATTTTCTAGTTATAACTGATTTAGAAAATATGTGAAATAAACCAGCAAATGCCCTTAGCAACCTAACTAGTTATATAAATATTTTTCATTTATGTTATGTAAAAGTCTCTTCCCCTAAACTGCTTTGACCTGACAGTCTATTATCTTCTTGCGAGTCCCCCTTATTAACGTTAATATACTTTGACATGTGCTCAAGATCAATTTTTCTGAGAAATTTTTCTCTAACAACCCATAACCCACACACTCCATCAAGTGATGATATTGCCTCTAAATTCGAAGATAATAAAACGAAGTTGTCAAGAGTGAAAATCACTTCACTACCCCCTACTCTTCACTTATCTATAAAGCTGTAATTACTTGTCTTCAAAATTATACCCTTTCCTGTGGTCTAAAATGAAAAAATATTCCTTCTATTCTAGGTGTATTCCTGTCCTTATTTCTCAATACTTTCTTATGTCAGTGCCTCTGAAAAGACGGTATCCTCCAGAACATAGATTGTTTATTTTCATGGTTTACCAGCATCTCCATATCAGTTTCTTAACATAGCTTTTAGTCTATTCAATGCCCTCACATACATAAACACCTAATAGGCAAATAAGAAAGAAAACATTTCCTAAGTCAGCATATCCCTCCAAACTTCATTCTAAATTTTTCCCTCCATTTTACATTCTAACTTATCAAAATAAATAATTGTTTGAAGTATAGAGTTCATGTAACTCTACACTTAATGTCCAGAATGACTGGACATAATCATGGAAAATTTTCAGTGACCAGAACAGTAACTAACAAGCTGGCTGGCTGTCTATATAAATAAATATGCCTATCAATTTAGAAATTAGAAAAGAGAAAGAAATGAAAAGCATCCAAATTAGAAAGGAGGAAGTAAAATTATATCTGGTTATGGATGATATAATCTATTACATAAAATACCCTAATAACTTCACACATAAAAAAAATTGTTAGAACTAATAAATTCACTAAAGTTACAGGATACAAAAATCAACATTTAAAGATAGTAAGTTATGTTTCTATACCCTAACAATAAACTACCCAAAAAATAAATTAGGAAAATAATCCCATTTTTAATAACATAAAATAAAATATTTAGGAAAAAATTCAACAAAAAGAATGAAAGACTTCTACACTGAAAACTGTAAAACACTAATGAAAGAAATTAAAGCAGAAACATATAAGTGGAAAGACATCCGACGTCCATGAATTAGAAGAATTAACAATGTTAAAATGTTCCTAATATCCAAAGCAAACTATATATTGAATGTAATCCCTATGAAAATTCCACTGACAGTTTTTACAGAAATAAAAACATTTACAAAATTCATATGTACCTACAAAAGACCTCAAATTGTTGAAGCAATCTTGAAAAAGAAACACAAAGCTGAAGACATAACACTTCCTCCGTTTCAAACTATATGATAAAGCTACAGTAATTGAAACAGAATGGTACTGGCATGAGTATAGATATATAGATCAATGGAATAGAATAGAGAGCCCAAAAGTAATAAGAGCATATATAGTCAAATATAGTTGACAAAGGTGTGAAGAATACATAATGTAGAGAGTAGTCTCTTTCATAAACAGTGTTTGGAAAAACGAATGTCCATTTGCATTCAAAATATTGAATTAGGACTTTAAAATGTCTTGAATTAGGAGCACTAAACTGACCTTCAATTCTTGCTTATTATCTGCAAGGTAGCATTAAAAATAAACTTCTCCAGTTTTCCCTTTTAATCTGGTGATTTAGTCATGGTAGATTAAATATAGAAAGATGTTAAAATGTGGTTCTTCCTGTATTGGTTTCAACTGGAACTCCCAAAGCTGAAAAAGTATAGTGAGTGTTATGTACACCAATATTTGCAAAGAGGATGGCCCACTTACACAGAGCAGGCTGAGAAATTCTAAAGGCAGTTTGGCCAGCATCATTATACCTTGAGAAGTTTCCAGGAAATTGAGACTACTTGGAACAGAGTTGTTTATTTGCTATACTCACTCTTTCTTCATCCACTGATGAAAGAGTGTTTTTGTTTTCTGTTTTTTTCCCATTGCTCTAAGCCAAAAGGAAGAATCTTAAAAGAAATGCATGAAAAGCTTTAGACGAGTCCTTTAAAGTTTGGGAAACACAAGTAGTCATATTTTCCTAATGCCTACAAAGTCTAACGGTAAAAGGCAATGGCTTGTATTTACCCTGCTTAGTGAGAGAATAAGAGGGATGCATTGAGAGTGAATGTTACTTCTGCTCCCAGCAAAGCAAAGATGTATGTGTCCTGAAGAAGGGGATGCCCTGTGTCAGGAAGATCAATATGACCCGAGCAGAATAGTAGACTCCCTGAATTCCCATGGGCTAAAAAGGAGACTTGAGATGCCAACTTAGCTGAGGAATTTCCAACATCAAGAAATCTGCAATTGGAGGTTTCCATCAAGGGCTCTCCCTTTCCCCTGCACCCTTTTCCAAATCTCCTCCCACTTGCAACTGACCTAGAGGGATCAGGAAAGAAGCAGGAAGGAAGTAAAGAAAAATGTGAATCAAGTGAAAGAGAATACATTAGCCTTGAACCCTCTACTGCAGGCTTCAAACTTGACTTTGACCTATGCTAAAGGAAGACAAAAATCTTAAATTTCAAATTGAATTAGGCCATGGAGGTATGTACTGAGTGGACTACCATTTTTAATGGTTTGAGGACTTTTAATTACATGAAGCTTAACAAAACAAGTTGTGGGGTATGCTTAGATTTACAAAGAGAGAAAGAAATATCCAATTTTGAAGGTGTAGCGAGAAAAATATGTGATATACCTGTTTGTTCATTCTGAGTCCAGCTTAATTAGTCAATGTTTTACATTAAGATTTTACAGCTCTCACTCATTCAACCAGTATTCACTTTTTTTCTATGTTCTAAACATTTATAATATAATGATGAAAATAATAGACATGAAACTTTAGTAGGGGAAACTGACATTTAACAATATATTTCAATAACTATATAATTGCCACTCTGATATATATGGTAAAATAAAAGTATATGGTATTTCACAGGCATAAATTAAGAACTAATCTGGACCAGGGGATATAAAGGAAATTGAGATCTGAAGAATAAGCAGCGTTAATCAGATTAAAGAGAGAGAAGAAAAGCATATTCAAAAAGAACAGCATGTGTGAAGGTTCTGGTACAGAAAGGGGAATTTTAAGAAGTGGAAACACAGCTGGTGTGATGAGCAGGGATTTGGCAGTAGATGAAAATTGAGAATTAGGCTGAAAAATATGAGCTAGATCATGCAAAAGCTAAAGTATTTAGAAGGTCTTAATCATTCTGGGGATCTTATAGGTTTTGATTTGGCAAAATACAGGAATGAATTTGCCTTTTAAAACAACTGCTTGGGCTACAGCACAGCTAATTTCTAGGAGGTGAACAAGGATAGAAATGGATAAAGGTGGGTTTCATTTGCAGCAGAGGCCATTGTAACTCAGACAGGAAAGTGCCAGTGATGATGTAGAGAAAGGGATCAGAGACATTGTTGACATAAAATGGACTGGAGTTGGCCGGGAGCAGTGGCTCACGCTTGCAATCCCAGCACACTGTGAGGTCGAGGTGGGTGGATCATGAGGTCAGGAGTTCAAGACCAGTCTGACCAACATTGTGAAACCCCATCTCTACTAAAAATACAAAAATTAGCCGGGCATCATGGTGAGTGCCTGTAATCTCAGCTACTCAGGAGGCTGAGGCAGGAGAATCACTCAAACCCGGGAGGCGGAGGTTGTTGCAGTGAGCCGAGATCATGCCACTGCACTCCAGGCTTGGAGACAGAGTGATTCCATCTCAAAAAAAAAACAAAAAACAAAAAAACAGGGCAGGATTTGATAAGAGATGAGATACAGAGATGAGATAGAGTAACAGGAGATTTCTGGCGTGGGTGCAGTGGGAGGTGTTTGCGAGATGGAGAACCCTGCAAATAGAACACATTTAGTAGAGCTGAGGTCTGGAGAAAGAAGGAACAAAGTTTAGTTTTGCCATACTAAACCTGAGGTGCCTGTGAGACATCCAAATGAAAGTAGACATACAGAATTGGAACTCAGTGACTTCTTGGGATAAAGAGATAAATTTGGTAGACGCTGGCATTAGAAGGGTCATATTTAACTCTAAAATTGAATGACATAACATGGGAACAAATACAGTGAGGAAACAAAAATGAAGTCTAGGAAGAAAGTTCAAAGCAGAGAGAGAAGAACCTAGAGACAGTGATTAGAAAGGAGAAGAAAGACAGTATAGTCACTTTGGAGGCTAAGACGAGTGTATCACTAAAGGTCAGGAGTTCGAAACCAGCCTGGCTGACACGGTGAATTCTTGTCCCTACTAAAAACACAAAAATTATCCAGGTGTGGTGGCAGGGGCCTGTAATCCCAGCTACTTGGGGGGCTGAGGCAGGAGCATCGCTTGAACCCAGGAGGCAGAAGTTGCGCTGCTGCAATCCAGCCTGGGCCACAGACTGAGACCCTGTCTCAAAAAACACAAAGAAAAAGAAAAAAGGAAGGCAGCATAGTGTGGTGTCACGAAATCAAGAGAAAGGAATGTGTCATGTTGCAGGATCAACTGTGAGGTCAACCAAGTTGAGAGATGTGTCCATTGAATAGTTGCCTCATAAAATACCTTGATGACAATCACACAAATAATTTTCAAGGAGTAAGGGTGGCAAGATCCAGATTAGAGTGGGCCCAACAAAGACTGGAAAGTGAAGAAGTACACAGAGTGCATGGAGCTGTGCACAAGAAAAGTGACCACGATTTCCCCTAGAGAGTCCTTAGTTATGACTGTTTTTCAGTCATAATTATAAATAGCTTTCACTTTCATGGTCAAAAATGGGAATTATATAGTCACCTTATGATAGGAGGTAGGAGTTGAGATATAAATGATGTAATTATTACAGTGGCAGGTAAGGATCTATGGTTGTCCAGGAAATAATACATCAGCAAATTACAAATATTAACAGATGTGCCTTTCCAGTAGGTTGAAATTTTCCCCAGAGATTTTTAATCGCTACAATATTTTGTTATGTCATAATTATATGAATTGTATGAAGTATTATGCCTTTAAGATAAAATAGAGTGAATGTGACTTAATTTTCTGGATCATTAGCTTATCAAAATATGATGATTTTTACTATCATACCCCTGAAGGGTTACCTTTGACGTTCATAAGAGTATTTGTCATTCACTAAATTTTATGTGTATGTATTTGGTTATACTTGTGCGTGAATAATGGGATGACAGTGTGTATGCATGGCTGATGCAAGAGAGGAGATATAGGAGAGGTGGTCAGGAATGTGGTGTGGAGGACAGGGAGAGTAAGGAAGTGTGGGGGAGCAGGATGATTTCAAGGAGGATAAAGAAAGCAGAGGAAAGAGTAGATGTACTATTTCCATGTATGTTGTGATTTGGGTAGTATGTATATTGCAATTAGGTATTCTATATGTATTGTAATTAAGGTTCGTGTGTGTGTGTGTGTGTGCTGTGTGTTAGGAAGAGTTGTACGCATTGAGATGGGTGTTTATAGTTGTATGTGCAGTGTGTGTACATTTGTATCTATGCTGAAGTATGATAGTACCTGCATTAAATGTGTATTTGTCTTTATTACTGTCTTTTCTTTCAAGCTTCTCACGGTGACAAATATGCTTAAATGAGATACCTCTTCTATATTCTTATAATTTGCTATTTCTAATCTGGTATAGGACATAAAATCAAATACCCATATATATATGAAAATTATATGTACAATAAGGACACCACCCTCTGAACAGTGACTTGAGTGGCACACCTATTGGTGAACAATGTAAGTGCCAACTAAAACCAGTTGTGCAAAGAATTGGTGACTCAGGGACTTTTCTTTGTGTATGTAAAACTCTCAGCTTGATAATGGAAAAAGCATCTGCAACATTTTGCTAGAGAAAACACAAACAAAATGGAAAATCATTATAAACTCATGTTCCCACAGATTATATTCTTTAGGTGAATTTTAAAAAACTTTCACAACACATTTAGATAATAGCAAAAGTGGTGTGGCAAAGGAATAGCCACATTATATGTATTTCTGTTTTTTGCTGTGTATAACATAAACAGCTGTGTCTTCAGATTTAGAACAGATTTTAAACTGTATTTCATTTCCAACTTTTACCAAAATATTTTTGTTCAAGAAGGTTTTTCTGACCAGCAATTCCTGAATGGCTAATAGCCAATCTTCCTTTTTCTCCCTTCTTAGAATAATTTACAGCTCCTCCTAGCCCACTACTATGAGATTAGGGGAATGGGTGGTTGCAACTTCTGCAGTTTTATTATGTGGTTCATAATAAAACCAGATTGAAAATATGCATGTGAGGACAAGAAAGATTTAAGAGCATAGATAAAAATAAAGTGAGATTTCAGGGTCAATATGAAAATTTTTGGCCATGGACAATATTCTTCTCTCCTAAATAGATAAAAGAATGAAAATTAATCATCTTGAGTGGAGCCTCACAACGCATGAAAGAGCCAACTGGAACAACTTAAGCTGAAGTTGCAAGTTGAGGCAGAGAAATTGTCTGATTTAGGGACCTTGGCCCAATCCATTTTCACTGACAGTTGAGAAAAGATTTGCAGTAACAAAATCACATTAGGGAATAGAGAACAAAGCACCAGAGGAGAACAAACAAGAAACTTGGATCCCACACCAATGGCAGAATAACAACAATAAGATGCTTTCATTTACTGGATTCAGATACGGAATTAAAGTATTTTTCCAGTAAGTATCATTGGGGTATTTGTGGGAGTATATTAATAATAATCTTAAAGTGCTCTGTTTAGATGACTCAGCTTGAATTTAGCGTCCACTTCCAAATTTTAATTTTTGTATGCACATCAAAAGACACTAAGTTATGATCTCTTGAGATATTGAGGGGAAAAACTTTTTATGAAATCAGATCAGAGAGCAGAAATGGGGAATTACTGAAGATGTATTACACAGAGCAAAATATTTCACTTTTGGTTATCCTGTTGCTGAGCTGTGAGGCTACTAATTCTTCATTTTCTCTTCTACTTTTATTTGCCTCAGATCATTTACTTCATCAGAAGACAGGTTAGGACCAAAAAAAAAAAAAATTCAATTTGATTGGCATAGTAAAAGTTTGGATAGAAAAAGATGGTTTAAGTCAGAGAATGGCAAATGATTTTCTGTAAAGGGCCGGGTATCGTATATTTTAGCATTTGTGAGCAATAAAGTTTTTGTTACAACCATCCATCTCTGCCATCATAGCATGAAAACAGCCATGCACAATATGCAAATGCAAATGAATGTTGTTTGCATCCCAAAAAAAACTTTGAAAAGTAAGTGGTGGTTGATAATTCTAAAAGACATTTTTAAAAGAATTACCAATTTTAATCAATTCTTCCAGAAAATAAGGCAGGGAGCATCTTTTCCAAGTCACTTTATGTGTTCAGTATTAGCTCAGTACCAATACCAGAAAATGGCAGTGTAACAAAGAAATGTACAGACGTGTATGTTTCACGAAATTAGATGTAAAAGCCTCAACAAAACGTTTGTAAATTAAATAAAACTACATGAAAATAATCATACAACATAAACAAATCATACATATTCCAAATTTGCAAGTCTGGTTTAACATTCAAAAATCTGTCAGTGTAATCTCCCACATCAACAGACTAAAGAAGAAAATTTATATAGTGTTTCAATAACCACAGAAAAAGTATCTCACAGTACCTAATTTATAATTTTAAAAACCTTAAGGAAGTTATTAATAAAGAGGAATTACTGGCCGGGCATGGTGGCTCACACCTGTAATCCCAGCACTTTGGAAGTCTGAAGCAGGCGGATTACCTGAGGTCAGGAGTTAAACACCAGCCTGGCCAACATAGTGAAACCCTGTCTCTACTAAAAGACAAAAATTAGCTGGGCATGGTGGCATGCACCTGTAATCCCAGCTACTCGGGAGGCTGAGGCAGGAGAATTGCTTGAACCTGGGAGGCAGAGGTTGGACTGAGCCAACTTTGCACCCACTGCACTCCAGCCCGGGCAACAGAGCAAGACTCTGTCTCAAAATAAAAATAAAAGAATTACTTTAACTTAATAAAAATGTCTACAAACAATAATCAACATTACACAATAGTAAAAAGACTGGAGCATTTCTTCTCAGATCAGACACAAAACAATGATGTCTACTTTCAACATTCTTATTCAGCTTGGCACTGGAAGTTCTAGCCATTGCAAGATAGCAGCAACAAAATGCGGGAGGGAGACATAGAGATTGGAAAGAAATAAATAAAATTTTCTCTATTTACAGATGAAATGATTATCTAAATAAAAAATCCCCAAAGAATCTGCAAAACTTATAGAACTAGCAAATGAGTTCAGCCACGTGGGAAGATACAAGATCAATACACCAAAAAAAAAAAAAAGCAATTGTACTTCTATATAATAATAAGAAACATAGGAGAATCAAAATTAAAAATAAGATGTTGTTATTGCCCCAAAGAAAATTAAATACTTATGTAAAATATAACAACATATGTATAGAAAATGTATGCTGAAATTTACAAAATGTTGATGAAAGTCGTCAAGAAGATCTAAATGAATGGAGAAACATATTATCCATAAACTGATCCTTGTATTTAATGTGATTCCTACCAAAATTCTGGCAAGTGATTTTGTAGACATGAACACACTTATTCTGAAACTTATGCAAAAGACCTGAGCCTTAGAATAGTTAAAACAATCTTGACAGAGAATAAAGTGGGAGGAATAACTTTAGCTAATATTAAGATTTACTTAATATCACCGTGTGGTATTGTCAGAGAGATAGGCACATAGATGAGTGTAAGAGAAAAGAGAACCCAGAAAGAGTCCCAGGTAGACAATCCCGCTGATTTTTGACAATGATTCAATTCACTAAAGGTAGGATAGCCTTTTCAATAAATATTGCTGGCACAATGGGACATCAATTGGTGAAAAATAAACCTCAACCTAAATCTTTCACTTCAAAAGGAATCAGGGATTTAATGAACAAGATTCAACTTTAAAGCTTAATTAAAAAAACCATGAGAATGGCCGGACATGGTGGCTCATGCTTGTAATCCAAACACTTTGGAGGCCAAGTTGGGCGGATCACCTGAGGTCGGGAGTTCAAGACCAGCCTGACCAACATGCTGAAACCCCGTCTTTATAAAAAAAAAAAAAAATCATGAGAAAACATGTTCAACATATTGCATTAGGGAAAGAGTACTCAGAATGGATCTCAAAAACAGGATACAAAAAGGGAAAATTAAATTTGATGAACCACATAAAAATTAAAAATAAATCTGGTTAGATTTGGCCTGTAGACTTTAATATTCTGATCCCTTATTTAATGGTCAATTATCATGAATTTTAAGATTTATCTTAGGCTTTTTCTCAAGTCATGTCAGCAAACGCACCTGCCCTATATCCTTTAGGCGGGAGCAAAATATTGTGTATAATGTGATCAATACACATCAAGGTACTTATAATCTTTTGGAAAAGCAGTGCATCAAAAGAAATATATTTGTAAGAAAAAAAGTTAATCTGAAGTGATAAAAATTAAATGTTGTTACAGGAAAGCATTTAAAATATGAGAATTCTGCAAAGAAAAAAATCAATTTGTGATCAATTAGTGGTAACTATAGAGAGAATATAATGAAATGGTATGAGAACAAAGTAATTATGTAGTTAGCATAAAGGTTAAATGTCATATTTTAAAAAAGATAAGCAAAAAATAGTTTATAAGACATTGATATCCACATTAACATATTAAAAGTGTTCAGTTATTAACAATACATGAGATTTTTGAATAGATATTTTTATGTACAACAGTTAGTTGACCTTATATTTTATTCAAAAACACAAATTGTTTAATATAAATATGAAATGTTTAGTTTTACATATATTTAGAGAAATTTATATATTGTTTATTAGAAAAGCACAAGCAAATGGTCTGTTTTTCATCAGATGCAATACAAGCATCAAATGTAAACCTATCTGGCAAGATAGTCAATCTGCACTGGCCAAATATCGGTTTTTTAAACTCATTATTTTGTAGAAATATTCAAATAGCTCATACACACACACATATACACACACACACACGCAGAGTCAGCCCTTCATATCCTAGGGTTCAACATCTGTAAATCCAACCAACCATGATTAAAATATTGTTTTAAAAAGAATGGTGGTGACAGATGTGGTGGTGAACCCCTGTATTCCAGCACTTTGGGAGGTTGAGGTGGCAGAATCACTTGAGGACAGGAGTTTGAGACCAGCCTGGCCAACATGGTGAAACCTCATCTCTACTAAAAATACAAAAATTAGCCGGGTGTGGTGGCAGGCACCTGTAATCCCAGCTAGTTGGGAGGCTGAGGCAGAAGAATCACTTGAATCTGAAAGGCAGAGGTTGCAGTGAGCCAAGATTGTGCCCCTGCACTCCAACCTGGTCAACAGAGCAACTCCATCTCAAAAAGAATAAAAAAGGATGGTGGGGTGTCTATACTAAACATGTACACACTTCCTTTCCATTATTTCCTAAACAGTACACCATAACAGCTTTTTACTTAGCATTTGCATTGTATTAGGTATTGTAAGTAATTTAGAGATGATTTAAAATATGTGGGAGGATGTAAGTATGTTATGTGTAAGTACTACACTATTTTATATAAGAGACTTGAGTATCTGTGGATTTTGGGGTCCATGAGGAGGAGTGTGTCCTGGAACCAATCTCTCATGGATACCAAGAGACAGTGTCTACACACACACACACGTATGCACACTCACACACAAACACACACACGCGCACACACACGCGCACACACACATAAATGTAGAATGCTAAGTATAAAAAACATATTTGGCCAAAGGAATAATATGTATAGGTATAGTTAGGAATAAAATTATACATTCAAAGTTGAAATGTGATGTCATGATAACAGTTATTGTTAATAGTTCATAAAAATCATTTATTAACAAGAAGCATGAGGTAATAAGAATCCTGGATAGGGCAAAACTGAAAGTTCTCTCACATTAGAGACAGTTAAAACATTAAAGATACCTGTATTTCCAACATTGGTGATTACAATGCTTTTCAGATAAGACAGATCCTCTTTCTCCTACGATTTAAGAATTGTACATTTTGACCAACAGTTATGATGGGATCGACTGAGAATCTGTATGAACTAATAGGAGAGTAAAGTACAGCAACCAGTTAAAATATCACTTATAAAAATGGTGACCCAGCCCCCCACTGCTAACACCTTTCATTAAATGCTAGAACTAAATAAGAAGCAACAAAGATGCTAATGGGCCTTAAAAGCAATTGTAAAACTTGTGCACATCCTGTAGTGACAGAGGTAACAAGGCATGAGGAAGTGACAGCCCAGATGGGAAACCGGAAAGTTGCCATAATTTAAGGATAAGTTAGAAAACAGCTGATTATTGGTGCTCTTTTGTTCTCTCCAGCCTTGCTCTGGATGGATTCTGCCTACTTTCACTACATGAAACAGAACAAAAGCAGCACCAGCCTAGGATGCCAACCTGGGTTATCCAGGTAAAGAGGAGGGTGGAGCTTGAGCTCAGCCAGGGTGATAAACATTGTTTTTCCCCCACATGTAGTCTTACTAGCTCTGAAGCACTCTCTCTCTTCCTATTCTCTTCCTACACCTTCAGGTTTCTACAACAGAGTAAGAGTGCTTTTAGCAAAGTGTGGTGCTGTAGCTGTCTAGAGAGACACTCCGTGACTATATGATGGTCTAAGGGAGAGGAGGTCACAAATGGGAATATTTGGAGGCTCGATTGTCATGCCTGAGAGAACCCCTTGCCTACCAGAAACCCTCATCTATATTCAGCAGAAAACGCACAAACTAGTGTCTGGGTTTGACAGCTCACAACTAGATAAGCCAGCTTATCTGTAAAGAGCCAAAGAGTAAACATTGAATATGAGATTTGTTACAGTCTGAATAGGAATATGGCAGATGAGTTGTGTAGCAGAATGGAAAGAGCCGAAGAATGCATTCATATGCTGGACTATCAGGCCAAGAAAACGTCATAGAAAGTATAAAAGAAAAGATGGAAATGTGATGGAAAAATGAGTTTTGTCAGCTCTCCAAGAGAAAGAAAAATAAATGTAGGAAAAGAAAATATGTAGAAATATTGACCAATAATTGTTATGAATAAAGAAAAATTGAAAAGGCTGGTTGTGAGACATATAGCACAACTGGGAAGAAAAAAAATCCTAGAACAAGTTTAGAGAATTATAAGGACATCAAATCAAGAAAAGTTTATAAAGCACTTCATACAGAAAGAAAAGACAATAAAGAAAGAGATTTACTTTAAGGAATTCACCCAGGTGATTATGGAGGCTGGCAAGGCCAAACTCTTTGAGGACGGTCAGAAGACTGGAGATCAGAGAAGACCCAGTGCTTCAGTTTAAGCCCAAAGACTCCACTGCAGAATTCCCTCTTGCTGGGGACAGGACTGGGGGCAGTCAGTCTCCTGCTGGATTCACGCTTTCAACTATGTGAGGTATTTCAATTATGTGAGGTAAGGCCCACTCACATAATTAAGGGCACTGTGCTTCTCTATGAATTTACCAATTTGAATGTTTTTTGTATCCTAAACATCCTCCCAGAAACATCCAGAGTAATGTTTGACCACATATCTGGGCAACATGACACACCTAAGATGACATATAAAATTAACCATCACAACCCTAACACACACACACACACACACACCGCACACACACACACACACACACACACACACACACAGAATTAACTTTGTGACCAGGTTTCTCAATGTCAAATCAAGATATAAGTAAAAAAAATGGAAAAATAGTTTGAAAGTGTTAAAGAAAAAGAACTATCAATACAGAATGTTACAAATATTTTATTTAAAATAGGGATCATATCAATGATAACATTTTATTTATATAAATGGTAAAATAAGGATATTATTAATCATAAAATTTTCAAAAGTCTACAATGGAAAAACTTTCATAGAAAACTCTCTTAGAAGAATTAAGTTGGCTGAGAGAGAAATAAATTCATGAGTACTATATAAGCTAGGTGGGAAATAGAGGTGATAAAATAATTCAGTAGCCAGGTGTGGTGGCTCATGCCTGTAATCCCAGTACTTTGGGAGGCTGAGACAGGTGGATCATAAGGTCAGGAGTTCCAGACCATCCTAGCTAACACGGTGAAACCCCATCTCTACAAAAAGTACAAAAAATCAACTGGGCATGGTGGCGGGAGCCTGTAGTCCCAGCTACTTGGGAGGCTGAGGCAGGAGAATCACTTGAACCTGGGAGGCAGAGATTGCAGTGAGCTGAGATCACACCACTGCACTCCAGCCTGGGAAACAAGAGTGAAACTCTGTCTCAAAAAAAAAAAAAAAAATGAAACACGATATGTACATGTAATGACCCTCTCTCCCAAAAAACACCCTAGACTAGTGCTGTCCAGTAGAAATATTATATAAGACACAAACGTTAGCCACTTCGTAATTTTAAGTTTTTTAGTCACCATATTAGAAATAGTAAAAATAAACAAGTAAAATTTATTTTAATATTATGTAAAAAATATTATACCTATGTAGTTCTATATATATTCAGAATGTTGTTTTAACATGTACTCAAGAAAAACAATTATTAAGGTCATAGTTTATATTTGTTTTTTACTGTCTTTTAAATCTCAGTTTGGACTAACCATGTCTCAATTACTCAGTCGCACCATGTTACTAGGGGCTGCCATTTTGGAAGAGTGCAGTTCTCGATGATACCAACCTAGTGGATGGTCATCTTGATGGTGTCTAACATTCCACAGTAAATTAGTGAGGGTGGGACACCAAATAAAGGAGGATCAGTCTTTGATGAATATCCAACAGACCTGGTAGACAGAAATTCCAAACACAATTTTTTTTCTCAATTTATACCAGAATGTTTGTTGAATTAGCATTTCTGGCTATGGCCACAGTGTATTGATGCTTGCTTACTTTTAAGCTGTTATATTTTTCTGGGTAAAAGCATATTTAGAAAAATGTTGTATTAAAATTGACATAAAGTTATAAAATACTTTTAAAAGATATTTTTATTATTTACAACTGTGATGTTCTTGGACCATTAATCCTTATCCCTTAACTCACTTTGCACATGATATATTGAATGCATAATTAATAGGCCAGACATGCATCTAGTAGAAAAATAATAGCTTTAATTTTAAGCTGTCATCACCCTAAAACTGCTTTCATGAATCCTGATGAGTCATCATCCTCTAAAAATAAACACCATATTTTTTCAGAATGATTCTCATTCTCACCTAAAGCTCAAAAGTCCTCACCCACATCTGCAAAAATTCAAAGAATAAAGTGCTTTGAGACTCCAAAAAGCATTTTTGCTTAGGTAACAAATGCTATTTTCCTCCTTTTTATGTCACTTATGCTTCACAGGCAGCTTTTAGCACCTGCCATTAGATGTCAGAGGTTAAAACCTGGAAAAACAATAACTAAGTAACTGTGTTAGTGAACTACTGTATGGAGTGGAGAGTTGGTCTAATTAGTGCTAAGAGAATCAGGGTCTAGGACTGATTTGTCTTTCTCAGAAACTAAGAAATTTTTTAAAGTATAACACAGAAATTAAGCATATAAAGTGTATCTCGTTTTCCCTACTGACCTGGTCCCTGCTGATTTTTCCTGGAAACATCCCTGGACTTGCCTTCCTCATGTTCTTTATTCAAATGATCTACAGTTCTCTGAACATTCCTCTTTGTGGTCGCACCCACACAGCATTTACACTTCAGTGTATACCTTCTTTTAGAATTCAGCTTGGACATCCCCCTCTGTCCACACATCAGGTAAAATTGTATTCACTGGGTAGATCTGTTTTGCCACTGACTACACTGTGATCTAAATACTTATTTACTTGTATATCTTCTCCAGTTAGTCATACTTATAGCCCTGGCATTCTCAAATGTTTTGCACCACACATACACACACCCCATACACACACACACACGCAAAGAAATACTTAAAAAATCAAAGCATCCCAATGCCTTTCCCTTGCCAAAAAAACATGTAGTAAACAATTTGGCTCCAAGCTATATTACGATTCTTTGAAAACGGAAGTACTACTGTTATGTTATTTAGTTGACAAGATTTTATCATACCAGTGCCGCATCTCAATAAAAAATGCGAACTCTTTTGGTGGTGATGTACACAGATCTGCATATATCCATGGTCATATGGGTCATGTTTCCAGTGATATCACTTACAGAAAAACTAATATTCACTTGCCCTATGGCTGTGTATCTCACATTAAAACTTGCATGTGGAAAAATATTGATCATTGTAGTTCAGATTGCTCCATTTCTACATATTCAGCAATTTTTGTTTTGTTTCTGTTGTTGCTATTGAAGTGACTAGCATGATTATCTAGGTTGAAACGTTAACTTATCTATGTGAAAATATGTGTACTATGTCTTGGTTTTTTATTTGATGTCATTTGAATCCTGGAGGAAACTATGAGCCTTCTCTTCATGGCAGCCTTCCCTCGGGATCTGTGTTGTCTATCAGTGCCTGTCATCACTTTCAAAAGAAAAAAAAATGTTAGAATTGCCGAAGGATTTGTATGAACAGTGATTAAGGCCCATCATTCCATCTTGATGCATGAGATTTAAATATACTTTTCTCTCTTCAAATGCCTTTGTCAGTCTTTGGGATCTGCTGATTAGGGACCTGCTGGTAGTCAGCCTTTTTGTGAGAAGCAGGTATAAATATGATGAGGGAAAAAAAATGTCTCTTTCATTTATCTATGACAGAGGGAGTGGAGAGATCAAGGAAAAAATATATTAAACGAAAATAAATAAATCAGCTTAGGGAATCTTAGAAGTGACCACATGAGAAGCTGGCGGCCAGGCTGAGGATCCGTTGTTACCTAGTGGCTGACACATTACAGCATTTGTCCCTCTTCCCTCCTGACTCAGGCATGGTTCTTTGTCTTTCTCTCATTATAAGATGGCAAGTACATCTGGCTAATAATGCTTATTCTCGTGAATCAGGGCCCATTCTATACACACTAAAGTAAATATCTTCAGCTTTCTTTAATCTGCATTTTTCAGGTATTTATTATGCTGTGCCCCGCCCCCCACCACCCATATCTTACAAACTGGTAATATTAAACAGAATGCTTGTACAGTGTGGATTTTCTTAGATCTATTCATATGGATTACTTTAGTAAACAGACAATGCTGTTGGCAACTCTGGAAATAGTACCAATGCACTGCACTATTTTTCATGATTTTGCCATTAATATCATACCTTTCAATATGAAATACTTAGCATCAATGCTTGCAAACTCATCACTACACTACAGGTCTTCAAATGAAGACAAAGTAATATCAAGGGAAATCCCGAAAAATGATAAACTTCAGCTTTTACCTGTATTTTGAAGAAAGAATAGGATCCAGTTCAATTAACTTTTGTTATTACATAATTAAATTGCCACAACCAATCAAGCACAATTGATTTTCAACTAAGACATAGATACCATGATTCTGAAATGAAAACCTTAAAAAGTTTAAATGCGTAAGAGCTTTATTTTATCAAGCTCAGTAGAGTGTCCACAGATATTCTTGTTATAGAGGAAAAATATGAATGACTTATTTTGACATATTTGAAATGTACATCAGTTACTGCACAGATAGTATCAAAATATAGACTTTACATTTCTTAGAGTGCTGCTACTCTTTTCAAGAGGAAAATTTAAATGGAAGTGAAAACAAAACTCACCCAGATATTCTGAATATCACCAATTCCATTTTTTCTATACATACTCTTCTGTAATTTAAATTTTCACTTTAAATCATTATTTAAGGTTTTCACATACTTCCATATTTTTTATTAATAACTATTTTCTGTCACATATTAACCAACCTATCAATTATAAACATCTCTTTGTATCAATGAAAACAAGATGTGACATTTCTTTTATATCAACATATCTATAAATTGTATTTATTTCAAACCCTGCCCCCGATGCACTGCTAAAGTCAACACAATGCAAAGACAATAGTTTTACAAATGCACATTTATACAATGTTGATTTTATCTATGAACATATAGATTTATCTATATGTCAGTATTGTTCTTGGGGCACCCACATAATGGTCCTTGAGACGTTGACCACTACCTGTGGAGGTTTGGCCTGCAGACCCTGACTTAACAGATGAATAAATGCACTTTTACATTTGCTTTAGTGACTTAAGTTGGCTAGGGATAGTTGTTGGCTGCTTTTAGAGGGTGAAATGCAACTAATTGACCAAGACTTTTTCTTTTTCTTTTTTTTTTTTTTAACATTTATTCAGCATGAATTTTATAACAGAGGTTTTAAGTTAACACGCTTGTGGATAATTAACATGGTTAAAAGAGTGGTTTTACGAATTATAAATAGTTTAGGATTTGCCCCTTCCACAACCTTCGTGGAAGCTGCTCTTTCTCTTTTCTGTTTTTTTTCACCTTTTTCTTTCTCTCTGCCTAAATAAATCATTTTCTGCCAAAAAAAAAAGGTTAGGTTTTGGGCCCAGAATAAACGCTATTAGTGGGTAATTGCCCTTTGATTTTTCCCCGAGAGGACCATCCAGCACAAAGTTTACATGAGTAAACATGGTAGAGACAAAGGGATGTGGGGTAAACAGATTTAAACTAGGAAAGCCCTTTATTGTCCATATCTTTTCCCTAGCATAATGGGCCTGCTGCCTTAGGCCTGTCCCTATAAAACATTTTGGCCTTCCAAAAGGTTTGAGACTAATCTATAACTTTCCCTAATATTTGCCCTAATATTTTGCCATCCACTCCAAGTGAATCTCAACAGGTCCTGAATTAGATATTGCAATTATTTTTTCTTACTTTATCTGACTTCCCCTACAATTCTCTGAAAATATATTCCTAGAAGTTGAACTACTGTACCACAGAGAATGGACATTTTAATTTTAGTATAAACATTTAAAGTGGCAATTTTACAAGCACATTTTTATGTGTATCTTAAACTGTCTCCATTTATATTTTGAAATATGTAATACAAAGAAAAGAGTATATAAAATACATGTATATTTTAAAAGAATAGAAAAAAACAAACACTCATGTTACCACTACACATATTACGAAATAAAATACTGGCAGTCCCAGCACTTTGGGAGGCCGAGGCAGGCAAGTAGGTCACCTGAGGTCAGGTGTTTGAGAACAGCCTGGTCAACATGGTGAAACCTCGTCTCTACAAATAATGCAAAAATTAGCTAGTTGTGGTAGTGTGTGCCTGTAATCCCAGCTACTCGGGAGGTTGACACAGGAGAATTGCTCGAACCCAGGAAATGGAGGTTGCAGTGAGCCAAGATTGTGCCATTGCACTCCAGCCTGGGTGACAAGAGTAAATCTCTGTCCCAAAAAAATAAAAAAAACTGGCAGTGTCTCAGGAAACCAACCTCTCCCTCTCTCTCTCTATCTTCTGTCATTGTCTCTCTGCCTCTGTTCTCTTTATTTCTCTGTCTCTCTCTCACTACCTTTGTCTCAAGCCCAGTTTTATGAGTTTAATATAATAGAAAAATCACAGATTAGTATAAAAAAATGAAAAAAATGGTTTAAGGTGTTTGACATGTCTTAAATACAGTTTTGCAAATTGAAAGCATTGATGTCAAGGTTATGTCTATTAGGATTAAGCACAGTATTTTGTAAACATAAGAGCTACCAATAGTAAGTAACCACCAAGTATATACCATGACTAATAAAATCAATCTAATTGTAAATTAGACTTTTGAAAATACACTATTTTCCCAATTTAATTTCTGAACGGTTGCCCTCAGTACCCTCCATTGTATGATTCAAAGTAAGTCAAGTAAACTGCAAATGTATGTAGATTCATACCTAGGTTCAGAAAACTGGCAAAATAGAGATGTATGTGAGTGAATAGACCAGTTCTGCAGCTGTAAAAGCAACTTGGAGGCAACACGTCAGGCAAAATGGGATTCAACGAGTTACCGAATATATTGTTACTGATTTTGGGGCTGTGTTCCTGGAACAAGAACGGAAGGCAAGAGCAGAAAGAAGTCAGCCGTCACACATTGACATTTCATCATGATCTGATTTTCTTTAGCAACCTGAACTCCAGCTAGTTTAAATGATCTTTGGACAACATCATATAAAGTTGAAGTAAACATCAAAAGCCCCAGATATTTTTGATTAGGATTGTCTTGGCTATATGGGCTCTTTTTTGGTTTCACATAAAATTTAAAATAGTTTTTTCTAATTCTGTGAAGAAAGTCAATGGTTGCTTGACGGGAATAGCACTGAATCTATAAATTACTTTGGGCAGTGTGGCCATTTTCATGATATAGATTCTTACTATCCTTGAGTATGGAATGTTTTTCTATTTGTGTACTCTCTTATTTCCTTGAACAGTGGTTTGTAGTTCACCTTGAAGAGGTCCTTCATGCCCCTTGTAAGTTGTATTCCTAGGTATTTTATTTTCTTTGTAGCAATTGTGAATGGGAGTTCACTCATAATTTGGCTTTCTGTTTGTCTATTATTGGTGTATAGGAATGCTTGTGATTTTTGAACATTGATTTTGTATCCTGAGACTGCTGAAGTTGCTTATCAGCTTAAGGAGTTTTTGGGCTGAGACGATGAGGTTTTCTAAATATACAATCATGTCATCTGCAGAGACAATTTGACTCCCTCTATTTCTATTTGAATATCCTTTATTTTTCATCATGCTACTTGACTTCAAACTATACTATAAGGCTACAGTAACCAAAACAGCATGGTACTGGTACAAGACAGATATATAGACCAATGGAACAAACAGAAGCCTCAGAAATAACACCACACATCTATAACCATCTGATCTTCAATAAATCTGACAAAGAAACAATGGGAAAGGATTCCCTATTTTTAAAATTTTATTGGGAAAACTGGCTAGCAATATGCAGAAAACTGAAACTGGACCCCTTCCTTACACCTTATACAAAAGTTAACTCAAGATAGATAAATGACTTAAATGTAAGACCTAAAACATAAAAACCCTAGAAGAAAACCTAGGCAATACCATTCAGGACATAGGCATGGGCAAAGACTTCATGACTAAAACACCAAAAGCAATGGCAACAAAAGCCAAAATTGACAAAAGGGATCTAATTAAACTAAAGAGCTTCTGCACAGCAAAAAAAAAAAAAAACTATCATCAGAGTGAGCAGACAACCTACAGAATGGGAGAAAATTTTTGCAATCTATCCATCTGACAAAGGTCTAATATCCAGACTACAAGAAACTTAAACAAATTTACAAGAAAAAACAATCTCATCAAAAAGTGGGTGAAGGATATGAACAGACATTTCTCAAAAGAAGACACTTATGTGGCCAACAAACATATGAAAAAAAGTTCATCATTATTGTTCATTAGAGAAATGCAAATCAAAACCACAATGAGAAACCATCTTGTGACAGTTAGAATGGTGATCATTAAAAAGTCTGGAAACAACAGATGCTGGTGAGGGTGCAGAGAAATAGAAATGCTTTTACACTGTTAGTGTGAGTGTAAATTAGTTCAACCATTGTGGAAGACAGTGTGGCAATTCCTCAAGGATCTAGAACTAGAAATACAATTTGACTTGGCAATCCCATTACTGGGTATATACCCAAAGGATTATAAATCATTCTGCTATAAAGACACATGCACGTGTATGTTTATTGCAGCACTATTTACAGTAGCAAAGACTTGGAAGCAACCCAAATACCCATCAATGATAGACTGGATAAAGAAAATATGGCATATATATACCACGGACTACTATGCAGCCATAAAAATAATGAGTTCATTTCCTTGCAGGGACATTGATGAAGCTGGAAACCATCATTCTCAGCAAACTAACACAAGAACAGAAAACCAGACACCACATGTTCTCACTCATAAGTGAGAGTTGAACAATAAGAACACATGGACACAGAGAGGGGAATATCACACACTGAGGCCTGTTGCGGGGTAGGAAACTAGAGGAGGGATACATTAGGACAAATACCTAATGGATTTGGGGCTTAAAACTTAGACAATCTGTTGATAGGTGCAGCCAACCACCATGGCACGGGTATACCTAGGTAACAAACCTGCATGTTCACATTCTGCACACGTATCTCAGAACTTAAAGTATAATTTTAAAACATAAATAAAATACAATAAAAATCCAATAGAAAAAAGATCCAGATATTTATGTAACACAATATGAAAAATATGAACAATTATTCAATATGAAAAACATGAACAATTGTTCCCCTAGTATGTGTATTCCATGAACCAAGTCTTACATTGAGAATTACTTAAAGCCTGCACAACAGTTATCTTTCATACCTGTTTCAAATGCACTTTTATATTTTAAAAACAAAAAAAATTATTTAGTATCATTAGATATGAAGTCAGTTAAGCAAACATAATTTTTATTCTGGGAATCATGACTTTTTTACTGCTTTATTATATATACGTTATTTAACAATGTGTCATCTTGAGTGAGGATATCTAGAGTCTATACTTTTACCCCTTATATTTTAAATGCAAAGTATAGCTTTTCTAGTGGGTTCTCCCCAAATATTGATTCTTCCTATGAGAATTAATATGTAATCATGATGACTATAACCTACTTGGAGGATATGACGTTTAGACATTGAAAGCTCAACATGGTTTAAGGGAAATTTAATAAAGTCATACAGGAATAATTAAATTGACCATGACTATCAATCAAGTGCTGTTAGAAGCTCAAATTCCAATCTCACTGTTTTTACCAAAAAAACTGGGACTATAAAGCCTACTTCATGATGCAGAATGTGCCATTTTATAGAAGGATCTGAATTGAGGGCACATAATTCACATTATTGAGGACAGGAAAAGTAAACTGTTATGGAGCTACATAAAAACGTAAATAATAAGTAGTTAGCAGTAGGAATATTTCTGTAATAAATAGTAAGTAGATAGCAGTAGGTAGGATTATTTCTGTGGGTACCTCACAAAAGAAAAAAAAAACTTTAAATCAGACATTATACTTGGGTACTTATTTGCTATGAGTATTTAAAAATTACAGATTTAGAAACTAACAGAGGCAGATTTTTCTACAATTACTATGAAAAGCTCCAACAATTCTCAGTGAGTGAAGCAGGAAAAATGTAGGATAAGGAAAAAAAGACAGCATATAAACTGAATGAGAATATAGAACATTTTATTTTCCATATTCAGTTAAAGGTTTTTCACCAATTACTAATGAGAAGAAATTTAAAGTTATCTCAACAACGTTTAAAGCATAGATATCATATATTATAGATAATACGTAACACGTATTAATTCCCATGCATCTTAAATAAATTGTCCTATATGTCGTGTAACCGGAATGTTCTGCCAACTTAATTCTCTGGACACGATCAGAAAGAACTTTATACTGACCCTTGGAAGCTAATTTTTCTTTTGGCCTTATGTGAAAATTAAGGTCACACTTTTTGTTGTTTAGCCTTAGTCACTCACAATGACAAATACAATCTCAATGCAGTAATTAAATATATTCAGTCTCAGGCAATTCTGTCTTTGGTTGTTAGGAGACCTTCCACATCACCAGGGCTCTTTGATTTGCAGAGTCCTTCATACAGTAAATGTATTCCTATCCCAGCCAGTCAATTACTACTTCTTTATCCCCCAGAAATTTGATGTCACCTTATTTCCTCTCTAAGTCAGATATCTCTTCCTGTGGCTTTATTGAACAGAACTCAATACAATTTTACACAAGTACTCTATTGCATGTGTCCTATCCTTCATCCATATAAACCAACTTCCTTTTCCCAAACAAATCCTGGACTGCAGATCAATGCAGCCACCAGGTGCACATGTTATGCTCTTAATTTTTCCACCAATAAAAGCCCATAACTCACTATGTGTGAAAGTGAGGAAGGCACCCCAAACTATTTCTTTTAGGGAGATTATAAGTCTAATAAAGGGTAACTTTAAATTTACGTGTGTGTGTGTGTGTGTGTGTGTGTATACATATATATAACAAATATATGAAACGTGTATATAGAGAGAACATAATCATACACATAATAGGTAAAATGTAGACAGCCTTCCCCTTTTAGAACGGGGATGAGAAAAGATGCTTCACTACAGCATCTTCTTGGTGTCCTCCCTGCCCCATTCCCAAAGCTGTCCATCAGCCATTCTGTGGGGCAGATGAATGCCATCATGCTGATGGCATAAACAATCAAAATAGATTGGACTTACTGTCCTCAAGTGTCCATCTAAAAACAAAGACTAGACTCAGTTATTTAAACTGAACTGAGAGGCTAGGCGCAGTGGTTCACGCCTATAATCCCAGCACTTTGGGAGGCCAAGGTGGATCACTTGAGTCCAGGAGTTCAAGACCAGCCTAGCCAACATGGTGAAACACTGTCTCTACCAAAAATATATATATATATGTATATATATGTACACACACACACACATATATACACACATATATGTATGTGTGTACATATATATATACACACACACACACACACAGACACACACACAAATTAGCCAGGCATGATAATTCGTATCTGTAATCCCAGTTACTTGAGAGACTGAGGTGGGAAGCTCACTTGAGCCCAGGAGGCGGAGGTTGCAGTAAGTAGAGATTGCTATACTGCACTCCAGCCTGAGCAACAGAGCAAGACACTGTCTCAAAGAAAGAAAGAAACTGAACTGAGATTCTAAAGTCTATCAGTTGGCCAGGACGTCACGTTGGAGACAGTCAATATCTGTCCCCCACCTCAACTGATGTAGGTCCCTCTTAGGGGCCCAAACAATAATAAATAATCCTTTTTTTCCCCCAAGGATATCAGGTGCACCCCCCAAGCATATTTATTGTGTGAAAGCCAGTTACTACATTCCCTTCCTCCCCCAAATCCTGTGGCTTGTACTGGCTTGTACAAGGTGGCCATAAAGATCTTCAAGTATTTAAGAAAACATGACCAGTAGGTCATGTACATCTAATATGATTGAGCAAATCTCAAAAGTGAGGCTAACTTTCCATACACATGGAAGATAGTAAGAGGTTTAACTTACTCGTATATTACTATAATTTATGCCTACCCTGTGAGAACTTCTTCTTACTTGGGCGTCCTCTAATTAAAAAGAGTATTAATACAGGTATTTCTGACTTTATCTAACATAATGAATTACGCCACCTTGACATTGCAAGGTTACCAGGCTATCCTCGAGTCATAGGTCGGGAGTTTATGGACGGTGGAATTGTCTTAGACTTTCTCTGAGCCGGCTGAGGTAAAGTCATTGCAATCTCTAATACTTCCTACTGTACCTGGTTTATATTTCAGGCCAAGTGGAATTATTGATATAGAAATTTAAGGAGAAATATCAATATAGAAATTTTAGGAGAAAACTACTTGCATTTCTAGGATAGACTCCAGTGAGATTTGTTCAGTTGAGCCTGGTATCCAGCAGGAATAGTAGCGGTCAGTACTGCCAGATGGCCTCATCCTGATGTTTGGAATTGTGTTGATAGCAGCCTTAAAAAAAGCTATTTGAGTTGAATTGAACACATGCGGTTTCAGTTTTTGTTGGTCATATTTATCAAAGTGACTGATATAATACCGCACTTAGGAGAAAATTCTTCAGAAACCAGGATAATGTTGAGAAAATTGTTGGCAGATAATTCTCTGTAGATCTCTCTCTATTTTTCCGTATCTTCAATGCACAGACACCAACTGATCTTTGTTTTGGAGCAAAGAGCAATCACATATACTGTTTAGAATCATAAATAAGTTATCATTCTGTGGCAAAGATCAGGCCTCCTAACTCTCTGTTTTGAATGACTTGGGTTCCATAAGCTCAGGAATCCTCTCCTGCAGAATGTATCAAGCATTTATCTGGGCACTTCTTGGAAAAGGAAACTGGCAAATATGCAGATGCTTGTGCTTCTTGCTTTGTTGTGAGTAATAAAGTCATTTTTACCTTAATTAATACAATGCATATTAATTTTATTAAATTTTAGGTCTTTAATAAAAAAACCTTTTGCATTATATAGAAAACTGAGGAGCATTTGATAAACATTTAAATCCTTTTCCAAGTTTATATCATTTTACTCAAAAATTCAAATTTATTCAGAAAAAATGAGTCTCTAATATTAATATTTAGAAGAGCTAGGTACACCCTTGAGGTAGACTTCTCTGAGACCTCATCACAGAAGAGACATGAGGTTAGCCAGGCCTTGAGGGTTGACTATGACTTTGCTAACATGCCTAATGGTATGAGGTAAAGGTAACTGAGAACATAATACAAGCAAAGTTATAGAAGTGGAAATATATAAAGGAAAAAATGAGACATTTACTCACTGAAGAGATAAGAACATTAATTGAGGTAAACAACAGAAAAAAACAGTGAGAATCAGGGTTTTTTTTGTGTGCCATAAACTTTAATATTCAGAGAAGATTATGATCTCAAAATGTTAGAACAATTTCCTTGTTTGTGTTTATTGATTTCTATTACTTCTCTGGGACTAGAACAGTTACATCAGATTGACACTCACAGACTTACAAAAGTGCATTGCTTTTCCCACAGGTGTTTTTCAGGATAGAAACAGGGACAGTTAGTTTCCAGTGAATCTGAAGCCATTTTATTAATGTGGAACATTTGGGTTAACAATTTGCATTGTGTCAAAGATACTCATCTCACAGTTAGCACTGTTTTTTTCAAGCAATTCAAAACAGTAACTGGAGAGAACAAACAGACTTTTGAATATCTTGGTGTTTTTACATAAAAGCTACACATTATTTCCAATCTGGACACTTCATTTTCATGTTCATTTGTGGAAGTTGTAGTTATAAATTTAACAGGTGGTGCATTCCCTTGTTCCAGAATAGGGCAGATGGATCCCTCGTCACTGTTGCTGGTCATTAATGGTAAGCAGCTGCCTCGCCAGAAAAGTGAGACAGCACATGAGTCACAACCTCATGTTAATGCATTTCCACAGTGATCCAACCACTTCATTTTAATGGTCTTGTTCAAATATTTTCTTTTCCTCCATTATACACCACAACTTTACTAATTAAAAACTGATTTATACATACCATACATGCACATGTTTGTGTGTGTGTGTCTATGTATGTATGTTTTACTTTTCTCCGTAAAATACAATTCTCTCTTATAAGTAGGAGGCTGTCACCATCCTTTTGTGGGTTATGAGGCATACCAGCAATGCTGGTTGCCCAAAAATATTGTTCCTTATTAGCACATTGTAGTTCTGACAATTCACATTGCATATTTATTCTGTTAGTGTAAGACATTTGTCCTTAGGTGTCTTTTTCAAATGCAAATTTTCCTTATAGCAACACTAAACCATTAGCAGTTATTAATAATTTATCTTGGACATATTTATTTTATGAGTAGGAGTGCAAGTAAATTTTGACATCCGTAGTAAGAACAGCAAATTTCACAGTTTAAGAATAATTTATGCTGGACATGGCGGCTCATGCCTGTAATGCAGCACTTCGGGATGCCAAGGTGGAAAGATCACTTAAGCCTGGGAGTTTGAGGTTACAGTGAGCTACAGTCACACCATTGCACTCCACCAAGGTTGACAGGGCAAGATCTGTCTCAAAAAAATAAAGAATAATTTACCATATCTGACTGTGACCTGTAATTTCTTGGGAAGCTTGGGAAAAATAAAAGTTTTCAGGCTTTAATTCCAGTAACTCTCTTACTTAGTAAATGTGGTTGGGGGAATCCCAAGACTGGGTAATAAAGAAAAGAGGTTTAATTGACTCACAGTTCCACATTGCTGGGGAAGCCTTGGGAAACTTACAATCATGGTGGAAGGCACCTCCTCACAGGGCAGCAGGAAAGAGAATGAGTGCCAGCAGGGAAAGTGCCAGATGCTTATAAAACCATCAGATCTCGTGAGACTCACTATCACAAGAATATCATGAGGGAACTGCCCCCATGATTCAATCACTTCCTATAGGGTCCTTCCAGTGACATGTGGGGATTATGGGAGCTACAATTCAAGATGAGATTTGGGTAGGGACACAGCCAAAAATTAAAGTGTGTGTGTGTGTGTGTGTGTGTGTGTGTGTGTGTGTACATGTGTATGTGGGTGCATGCATGCAGGTATGTGCCTGTATGCCCTTTGATGATGATGGTGCTGCTGCCAGCATGGGGTGGCAGAGTAAAGTATATCCTCTGCCTCAGTGGTGCTGCTGGCAGTGTAGGGTGGTGGGGCAAAGTTTATCCTCTGCCTCAGTGGCAGCAATGTGAAGAATTCTAACCCCAGTGTCTGGGGAATGCCTGCTGCCTGGTAAGTGCACAATAGTCTTTGAATAGAGGGATATATAATCATGAAGATGTAATCCAGAAAACAAGGGAGGGAGGACAGGGAACAGAAGGAATAACGACCTAATATTAATTTTGTTCTGTCCATTGTTTTTCCTAATGGGCTAAAAAGAAATGCCATAACCACAGACCACAGTTCTAAATCCATTAAAACTTCTCCTTTCCTCATGATAATAAGTCATTTGTACTAAACAAAATCAATAGTTGAGTGAATGAGAAAAGTCCTGAAACATGGGATATAAGAGTAATAATGGAAAAACTCTGTAGCTTCAGAATCTGCCTGAGGTCAGTCTCCCCAGTCTACTTAAATTATCTAATTATTTCACATCTCAAGCTGGATATTTGCCTTATATGACCCAGGAAATCAATATATGAATTAGCTGTCAGAAAGAGAGAAGATGTTGAAAAGAAAATTTTAAAAGATAGGGTATAATAGGAGTTGAAAATCTGTGATTCCATTTTTCAATCTGCCAATTCATATATCCAGCCCCAAAATAATGCATCATTTTGTGATGTGCATCATGTGTGACAGAAATAAGTAAAATCATATTAAAGATAAACATGATTATAATTTAGTTTTGCCTTACAAGGGCATTTCTTATGGTATTTTTTTAACTTACTATACTACTTCTGGTCAATGAAAGTATAGTAATGGGATTAGATTCATCTTACTACTTTTTTAAATAGTTGAAGGAATGTTGAGCCTGATTTTTATATAGTAAGATTCCCTTGGACCTTGGGACTTCAAGCAGTTAAGTTCTCTTCTGGTTCCTAACAGGACAGATAGTGTGAAGATACACTATAGTTACTGATCCATGAAGTGTTATTAAGACACAACATATTTCCCAAAAAAAGAAAATCAAGGAGGAGATAATACAATTTTATAAAACTATTTTTTAAAGAATACTATAGCTGCCAGGTGTGGTGGCTCACGACTGTAATTGTAATCCCAGCATTTTGGGAGGCCTAGGTGGGCAAATCACGAGGTCAGGAGTTTGAGAACAGCCTGACCAACATGGTGAAACCCTGTCTCTACTAAAAATACAAAAATTAGCTGTGTGTGGTGACACGCACCTGTAACCCAGGTTGCTCAGAAGGCTGAGGCAGGAGAATCGCTTGAACCCAGGAGGTGGAGGTTGCAGTGAGCCAAGATTGCACCTCTGCACTCCAGCCTGGGCAACAGAGTGAGACTCCATCAAAAATAATAATAATAATAATACAGCTTTTCTCAAAACCTAAATATGCAATTTGCTTTGGCAATCACATATTTTTGAAGTGGTTTATTATATATGACAATGTCCAACATATATTCGTAGAGATTAGCTGGTGATTATAAGTAAATTTTTCTAGAGTTGAGAGAGACAATTGCATGGGTAGGGTGCTAGATGGTCTTCTGCAAGACCATTAACATTTGTGTAGTTGAAATCTTATTTTTCAATGCTGAAAGTTGTCATTTATTCAGTATTGTGCTAGTGCTCTCAATAATCCTCTAAACTCTGCAGAACAAAGCCTCTTGTAAGTAGAACTTAGGCACACAGATGTCCAGAAAACTTTCCCAGCCTCACGTGAATAGTAAATAATACAATTTGACTCTCTGTGTCTTATTGACACCAGGAATACGAAGGGAAGATAAGGTTACGGAGGAGAGCAGAAAGCAGTTAGTTGTAAAGTGGTGTAGAGAATTACTGAGCAAGTGTGGGATGAACAAAGACAACAGAAGTGGCCTAGATTCCATTCTGTGAAAAATAATTACAGAAATAAGAGCTAGAAAACTTGCTTCAAGGTTCTTCACAGAGCTCTGAGGTAAAGCTATTTCTTTGCTGACACAGATAAATAACCAGGCTGCTTCCAAGCTAAGATAATTTTGCCTCTGTGGTGCAGTCAGCAATGTGTGTGTTTAGTTTGGGGTAGCATGCCCATCACCAGTGCAAACATGCTGTGTGCTTCCTCCAAGCCCCAGCAGGTGCCCCCTCTTGGGCATACCCACACCCAGGTCCCACCCTATCCTCTGCCTGCCACAAACTGCTGAACTTGGAGTTAATTACCACAGTGCTACTGAACAGAACACCATCCTGCTCTGTTTACAGGAGAAATCAATGGGGCGATAAAGTTGGCAAAATGGGACTGCTTTTCTTTAATTCTGAACTTCTTTAGATTGTCACAGAACTTAGACTCTCCTGTGGATGTTCAAATGGGCTGAGAAACCATGGCCTGTTTTTAGATATATCGACTACGGACTGGGAAGGGAGATTTTTGTCTCTAGTTGAAGATTTTATGTCATAGGGGACTGGGCCAGACCAACAGCCCCACCTTGAGAAATATATGAGAAAACCACAAAGAATGAAGAAAACTCCTGGAGCAACAGTTCCCACATGAGCCTTTTTGGTGCTGAGATTGCTAAGATCTGAATAACTTACTTATTTTTCACAGGTTTTTTCCTAGCTCTCTACCTTAAAATCCATAGGTTAAAATGCTGATTGAATCTTTTGTGTAATCCCCGTATTTGCCTCAAAAATGTTGAAGCTTTCCTCTGTGACCCAGCCCTTTCCACTGATTTAGATGACTCCAAATTAAGCTTGTGCTTATGAGACCACCCTTCATGAGTCTATGAAATGCCAACACGGTAACATTGCCAGGCTAACATGTTAGAATTATTTGCAGAATAATTATAAGAATGTAAGACAATTGCTATTGAACACATAATATGTGGCAGGCTTTATGTGTATTAACTTGTTTAATCTGCACAACGGAGATAGAGCCTGTTACCTTTGCCCACTTACACATATTTAAACTGAGACACAAAGGAAGTCAAACCCCTTTCCCAATGCCACATGTGTGATAAGCAGTACAGCCAAGACTCTAGCAGTCCAAAGCAGTATATACTCAAGGGAATAAGTTCCTGGAATTCAGAGCTGGGAAAAACAATTCATATGTAAGCATAATCAGAAAAGCTTCATTGAGAAGCTCCAACTTCTGCTAGATTGTAAGCTGGCAGAAGGGAATGAAGACACCAGAATAAAGAAAGGGCTGAATAAAGAGATAAAAAGAGCATAAGGTCTAGCATATAAGAGTCAGTCCATTTTAAAAGTTCATTTGTATGCTAGAGATAGAATGATGAAATAATATAATAGAGAATATGATTATTACCTGGAAATTTTAGACAAGAATGGATAAATGACATTAACCATTCAGGGGCTTGAGTGAAGTGATTAACAAAAGTCCTGATTGATGAATAATAATCTGACAGCTATGACAGGAAAAACTAAAGGAGAGAAACAATCTTATTTTATGAGTAGGTGATAGGATTTGAAAAAATGGTAGCTATAAAAAGTTAGTTCTAAACAACTAAGTTGATAGGCATTATTTTTAGGGAATAAATGAAATCCAGAATGATAAATAGTGAGTGAAAATAAAAATTAAGGTGCCTTCTCTATTTTGAATTTAATAAAGAGGAAAACTGAACCATGGTCTCTAAAAGTTTGAAACATATTGTTAAAGCATATGTAAGAAAAACATATTGTTAAAGCATATGTAAGAAAATTATTAATTCACTTTATTTGCCACTTCTTTAAACACTGTATAATTTATCTATAAGTTATTCTTAATGGGATGCAGGAACAAAGAAATATTAACTATAAGAATATGGCTGTAAAGTCAACTTGTTCAACAAATAGTCACTGGACGCTCACTCTATGTCAGATGCCAAGTCTTAGTGATGCCATTCGCTAAGCATACACCACTGAAGAAAATTGCAGCTGAGTGCCCTCAGAGGGAGGATAGATGAGAAATGAACCAGGGTGACAGATTAGGAGGAGCCCCATGTCTTGGGGCCAATGGGGTTAAATTGAGACTGCTATGAGAAATTATATCTAGTCAAAACAAGAGTATTCCAAGAATTTTATAAAAAATAGAGATTGATTAGAGGGAGAGGTGAGGAAAAGGGAGGATGAATCTCCACCGTCTATGTTAAGATGGGCCCATTTGCATCCATCAAGAAGGACGAGGTTTGAATAGGAAGAAATAATAGTGAACAATAGGAAAACATAATGTCTCAGTATTGCATGCTTGTAGAATAAGGATAGAAAAAAATATGAATAAATGAATTAATTAAATTGAATGCCACTTTAAACTTTGGAAAAATTATATATTTTTTGAAGAACAATGAGAATACTGAAGTAAGTCATATATAGTTACCAACATTTTATCTTTTAAAAAAATGGCAGCATAGTACATCCAAAAAAGGCTCATGGACTCAGAGAGACACCAGTTCAAATCTCAGCATTGACGAAGTTTGTAAATCTCTAAGTCTCACTAAGAAAAAATAGAAGCTAACAGTCCTACTTGGTTAGTATTTCTAGGGTATTTGATGCAGCAGAACAACATAAAAACAGCATTTCCTTTTATCACCATATGTGTGGAGTACTTTAGCTCATCCTAATATTGAAGTAAGTGGGAATTCTAGTATTGAAAATCTGGACCTAATAGAAAGCTGAGTTCTTACATATAAAGTTATATTTAATTATTTTCTTATTCTATGACACAGACATTCCATAGAGAAGTTAGTGAAAACATATAACTAGTAGGCATTTAATAAATATTTATTGGTTGAATTGCTATTAAATAGTAGATGAATTTTATAGACAATATTGTTAAATCAGAAAAGGAAAGCTCATAGTAGAGTGGGGGGTGAATTGTGAAACATGTAGTTTAAATTAACAGAGACAATTGGAGATAGAATTTTAGTTTGAGTAATTAACAGGAGTTAAGTCATGAAAACTAGAGCTTTACTAGATCTTGCAGGTAGGACGGAGAAGAAAGACAGTAGAGAATGCACCAATTGCAGTGAAAGATGAAAACAGCATCCAAATAAATCTCCAAAGGCCTCTTTCTTTTAAAGATGTATACTTTCTAAAATGGGATACATTTAATAATTTAAAAATTGACTTTACATTGAGTCTGATAGAGTTTTCTTTAGGAAAAAAAAAAATCCAGTTAAAATGGTTACAGTTTTACTAAACACAATCTTATGAGTCATATGAGGATATTTTTTCTGTATTTATTCACCTCCACAGGAAAAAAAAATTTTATCAGGATTTAAGTGTAAAAATGTAATGAAGAATTAACGAATTGAGCTCATTAGAATATAATCAGTATTTTCTTTCAAGTAGTTTTAGTAATTTGTGTTCTCAGCTAATTAAAACTGGACTCTTCAAAATGATATCAAACAGTTGAAATATTTTTAGAATCTTTATCAGACATATTCGTAACCCCTGTGATCTCAGAGTCTGTATCATATCAAAAGAATAAATGTCCAGAACTTTAATGAGATCCTTTGAGGAAAACTTCCATTTCTGGCAATGATTGTACATACAGTTTTGAAGTTGTACTGCATGTCCTTTTCTATGAAGAGAAAACTTAATTACATAAGTTTATGGCATAAATTTAGAAAAGTTTGCTGTACTCCAGCTTAATTAAAGCTAAAAATTCCTACATCCATCAAACAATATTTGATAGTATATTTTGCATACCGATGGTATGACATTGCATATGTGCAAATGAAGCCCATAGAAGTGTATTAATCCTCATTATACATACTGTGGTCTGCTTCCTAAACTGTGACCTTTGAGACCTACTCACAATTCAGAAGTTAAAAGACTTAGTAATTTGAGGCCTGGCGTGGTGGCTCATGCCTGTAATACCAGCACTTTGGGAGGCTGAGGCGGGTAGATCACCTGAGGTCAGGAGTTCGAGACCAGCCTGGCCAACATGATGAAATCCCATCTCTACCAAAAATACAAAAATTGGCCAGGCCCAGTGGTGGGCGCCTGTAATCTCAGCTACTTGGGAGGCTGAGAAGGAGAATCACTTGAATCTGGGAGGCGGAGGTTGCAGGGAGCTGAGGCACCATTGTACTCCAGCCTGGGCAACAAGAGCAAAACTCAGTTTCAAAAAAATAAATAAAAAGACTTAGTAATTTGAAGGAAATTACAGGTATTGCATTGTTCCCAATAGCAGATTGATGACAACTGATAGACATTTTAAATAGGATTCATAAGTTAAATTGAAGAATTTATATTTTAATTTCAATTTAGAGAATTTTTCCCCAATTTTATCTTATCTTCCTCTATAACTCATGCCTTCTTTACAAAGAAGTAAGTATCTACCTTTCTCCTCTGTAACTCATGCCCTACTTCTGGCACCATTCACCAGATTGAAGACATCAAGACAAATATATTCACTGTGACTCCCACTATAGATATAATCTCAGTTTAGAAGGATGGTCCATAAACCATATTTTCAGTTACTGTCATTGTTCTAAAAAATAAGTTGAGATGTTTTATTTCTAAAATTATATTCTGATAGTCTTTTCAAATTAGTAGAAATAGTTGACTGGCCAAATTTAGATAGTTCTCTAATACACTTTTCTTAAACTTTTGGCAGATGTTATTACCTATCCATTAAGAAGGGTTAGATAATAATTTAATTAAAAAACACACTGCAAGCACCTATTAATATTACTCCTGGGTTATGATTTATATTAATTAAATATTTGTTGAATGAACAAATGTGAAATTTTGGGAGAATCATGCTTAGCTGGACTATCTTTTAATTTTTCAATGAGCCCATGTGCTCCTGGTACATTTTACATGTATTAATTCAATAAAGGAATTTATTCAGTAAACAAATTTCTAGCATAGGAATTAGCACTGGGGATTTGGCAGACCATAGCCTCATGAAGCTAATAGTCTAGTGCAATTCTTCTCAAATTTTCATGTATGTTTTGCATCCCCGTGGATGTGAATACTGTTACAATGCAGATTGATTAGGTCTGAGATCAATATTCTGCTTTCCCCAGGTGACTTCAGTGATGCCACACACTGGCCACATGCTAAGTAGAAAGGGTCTAGTAGGTGAGACTGACGCTAATCATATAACTAACTAAACAAAGTGTAAAATTACAACCATGACAACATGCTATGAAGGAGATCATATAACAGAGGATTTGTCCTGACAGGGAAGAGCAAGAAAGTCATCCCCGAGGAAGTGAAAAGTGAGTTGCTATCTGAAAAATAGAGGTTATGACGCAATAAGGCAAAAGGAATAGGATTCCATGGAGAGAACAGGAAACAGAGGAAATGCAGGCATCTGGCAACAGTAAAATCACAAATACAAATATGTTGTCTGACTAATACACACCCCACCCACACTCAAATGCAGAAAAGAGTAAAATTAGTTGCTTTCTCACATTGGATAACTTCTCAGGGCACAATCTCAAGATTGGTGATTCAATAAAAAATTACATAATGTTTCACATGTCTAGACTTCAATCCATTCTAAATGATTATTTTCCTTCTTTAACCGGTATTGTGTCTGGATTTTCCATCTATTTAACAGCACAGCTTCTGTGCTGCTAAGTTGTTAAGAAACAGAACACTGAATAAGGAAATATGTGTGAGTGTAAAAGATTTAAATCTAGCTTTTTCAAGTAACGACTTGATCAAATTCTGAGCAAAACTAGAGCATAATTTCCCATATCCGGCAAAATAGGCCCTCCGTAACATTGTGCTGTGTTACCACCTGTCTGTATGAAACTGGATTTTTAAATAAAAAGAAAGTCTTCACAAAAACAGAATATAAAAATAAACTGAATATCAAATTTAAAATATGTAATCAATATCAATCATTATAATTGCATAATACATGTCATGCTTGTCAAATTTTTATTTTATATTATACCATTTGGTAAGAAGATTCACCAATCTAAATTATGGTTTCTTAAATTATGTAGCACTTTTGGTGGCATATTTCATGTGGTAAAACTACTTGATATTTCATAGAATAGAGATGACAATATTAACATTATTAAGATTCCACAAGTATATTCAAGGAAGGTTTTTACTTTTAGTATTAGTGTATTCAAGGAAGGTTTTACATTTCCTGCTAATTGTGGGAATGTCTCTTCTCTCAGTCTAGCACAGGAGGTTTTGATTTCTCACTGAATGAAGAAAACTTTTTCAGAGATGGAAAGTCAAATAAATACTCATCTAAACTCAAAAATTTTGCCTTTTTTCCCACAAAATCTCTTTATGGTCTACTAAAATATATAAAAAAAGAAATATCAAAAGAGGAATATCACAATCTGAAATTTTCAGATTTATTACAACATGATTCCAAGACTACAATATTTATTTTGCTTATAAAAAATTGCGCCGGGCACAGTGGCTCAGGGCCGGGTGTGGTGGCTCACGCCTGTAATCCTAGCACTTTGGGAGTCCGAGGCAGGTGGATCATAGGTCAAGAGATCGAGACCATCCCGGGCCAACATGGTGAAACCCCGTCTTCACTAAAAATACAAAAAAAGTAGCCGGGTGTGGTGGCACGGGCCTGTGGTCCCAGCTACTTGGGAGGCTGAGGCGGAAGAATCGCTTGAACCCAGGAGGCGGAGGTTGCAGTGAGCCGAGACTGTGCCACTGCACTCGAGCCTGGTGACAGAGCAAGACTCCACCTCAAAAAAAAAAAAAAAAAAAAAAAAAAGCAACATTTTTTATATTGTTGCCTTGCTGATTATCTCATCAAAAACATAGAAAAAATCAGAATGTTTGCTGGTCAGGATATTACCAGAAAGGGGTACTGACCCAGAAGCCTAAGAGAGGGTTCTTGGACTTCATTTAAGAAAACATTAGGGACAAGTCCATAAAGGAAAGCAAGTTTATTAGGAAAGTAAAGGAATGGTGTATTACTCCACTTCCGGGCTGCTGATAAAGACATACCTGAGATTGGGAGGAAAATGAGGTCTAATGGACTTACCGTTCCACATGGCTGGGAGGCCTCACAATCATGGTGGAAGGCAAGGAGGAGCAAGTCACATCTTACATGGATGGGGGCAGGCAAAGAGAGAGCTTGTATAGGGAAACTACCATTTTTAAAACAATCAGATTTCATGAGACTTACTATCATGAGAACAGCATGTGAAAGACCCTCCAGCATGATTCAATTACCTCCCACCAGGTTTCTTCCATGAAACGTGGGAATTGTGGGAGTTACAATCCAAGATGAGATTTGGGTGGCGACACAACCAAACCATATCAAATGGTTACTCCATAGCCAAAGCAGCCTCATGGGTTGCTTGACTGAGTATATGTATAGTTATTTCTTGATTATATGCTAAACAAGGGGTGGATTATTCAGGAGTGTTCTGGGTAAGGGCAGGCAATTCCCAGAACTAAGGGTTCCTCCCTCTTTTAGACCATATAGGGCAACTTCTGGACATTGCCATGGCATTTATAAACTGTCATGGCCCTAATGGGAATGTCTTTTAGCATGCTAATACATTATAAGTAGCCTATAATAAACAGTGAAGATGACCAGAGGTCACTTTTGTTGCCATCGTGGATTTGGTGGGTTTCGGCTGGAATCTTTACTGCATTCTGTTTTATCGAGGGGACTTTGTCCCCTGTATCTTGTGCTGACCTCCTATTTCATCCTTTGACTAAGAATGCCTAACCTTCTGGGAATGCAGCCAAACAAGTCTCAGTCTTATTTCACCCAGCCCCTATTCAAGATGGAATCACACTGGTTCATGTGCCTCTGATGAGAAGAGGAGAGAACCGAGACAATAACATCAGAAATATGAGAGAGAAAGAGAGAAGGAATGTGGGGAGACTAGAAGCCATGGTAGAACTAAAACAAGAAAACAAATGTTAAAGAAGGAAAAAATTACATTTGCAAAAATTAAGCCCTCAGACCCTTGGGTTTGTTAAGGTAGACTTGGTTGTAGTAACACATAGACACAAATTTTAGTGGCTTACACATGAAAAGTTCATTTCTTAATCACAATCTTGGGAGGAAAAAAGGCTCATCATGGGCCGGGCACGGTGGCTCACGCCTGTAATCCCAGCATTTTGGGAGGCCAAGTTGGGTGGATCACGATGTCAAGAGATCAATACCATCCTGGCCAACATGGTGAAACCCTGTCTCTACTTAAAAAAAAAAAAGACGGAAAAAAAGAAATTCAAAAATTAACTGGGCATGGTGGTGTGTGCCTGTAATCCCAACTAATCGGGAGAATGAGGCAGGAGAATCACTTGAACCTGGGAGGCGGAGGTTGCAGTGAACCGAGATCATGCAACTGCACTCCAGCCTGGAGACAGAGCTAGACTCCATTACAAAAGAAAAAAAAAAAGGCTCATTGCTTCAGTCAGTGAATGAACACAACACTCAGCAACTCAGGGCAGAAACTCCATCCATTTGGCGATTTCACCAAGCCCTATAATAACCCCTAGGTCATCTGCTTCTAGATGATCAAGGGACAAAAGAATGAAAAGCACCCTGTGGAGGTTTTCTGGGCCCCCTGCCGGGAAGGCACACATTCCTTTGCTCATATTTCATTGGTCAAATCTAATTGGAATGAAAGACAGGAAATGTAGTCCAGCTGTGGACTCCAGAAGAAGAGAACATGGATTTTAGCAAATAGATTTTCACCACAACTCCATTTTTGAAACTAACTACAAAAGTCATAGCATGACATAAAGAAGCAGCCCTGGGTGACACATGACCCCATGTATGGTGCATTTAGATATTTTTTTCTGAAAATTTGGGAACTCTATTTAGTATCCCACAATTTATTCCTTTTTATTGTGTTAAAGAGAGTTATTTTACCCTAATTATGGTGAGATATTCTGGAGCCCCCCATATGAAGAACAATTATTTGCAAAGCTGAACTTTCTTTGAGTTAATGCTTTCTTCCCTTATTGTTCCTTTCTCAGACATTCATTTTCTTTCTAAAATCTGGCAAAAGTCCTCTAAAATGAGTAATAACTTCATTAATTGCCAAAAGGGAGCCAGCTGGAGTAATCTTATTCAATGACACAAAGGAATTTGTTACAGACTTTTAGATATCGGCGTATTGAGAGTTAGAGCCTGTTTTCTCCCGTTTACTATGCAGGGAGGGTGTAACAGGATGTACTTTTGCTGGATATGAGAGAGTCACATTTACGTTTGAGCTGACATTCTCAAACTCCAAAATGTCAGGCAGCACAGATGCATCTGGAGCTCTTAAACCTGATATGCTGTGTGCCAGCAGCATATTCTGCCCAGACTGAAAAAATGCCTCTGACTGAGAATTAAAGGATGTGGATTATTATGCTGCTGTATCAGTGAGACAAGGGTGAATTGGGAGAATGTTACAGTAGGAAAAGCAGACCTCTTGAAATACTGAGAAATTCACTTTTTTGAGTTAGGGTTGACTACACATCCTGCCCCCCACAATTCTAGCTGACATCCAGAAGCCCATAATGCCTGTAGTTAAAGGACTTCTCAAAAAAAATTGTGAGTACATGTCAAAGTTTTATTTCAAGCTTGTCATTAAGAGAAATACTCCTGAAAAAAATGATTCAAACTTCCCTCTTGGTAGAGACCAATTACAGAAAGAAAATAAAAGCAATATAATCATTGTTAGATTTGATACACAACAGGGTTTCTGATTTAGGATTATTAGCAAAGACACAAAACTGGCTAAAGATAAGTGTATCCATCAACATCAGCTGGGCATGTAAATCTCTAACTTCCCAGAAAAGGCTCTCGATTTTATTAATGTCAAACGTTGTTCAAGCATTTTATTGAGAGTACAAGGCTTTCCAGAGAGGACCTCAAGCCCATTAAAAGTTCTTGTCTAGACCATTTTCCCTTGGACTTGAAGAAATTTTCCCATATTGTGTAAGCCAAGCTAATATTGATCCTTCTTTATGTTATCTCAGGTAGTTCACAGCTACAAGTTTCAATTTCCAAGTAGCAGTAACAACACAGTAATAGTGAGCCAGTGGCATACAGAAGCTGGGTGTCTCTGCACTGGTTTTCCTGTTAGGATCCAAATGAGGTGATCACAATGAGCAGGGAAGGCTTCAGTACTATTAAAAGTAGAAATCGGAATCATCGAATCCTTCTGTGTGAGATAAGTACCTCTAAGCCTGTGAATACTCCCTGAGAACATCACGTAAATGACATCCCAGGCCTATTAACTAGAATTGCAAGAAAGTGCAGGCTGCATGAAAACTCTGAGATTATCACCCAATCACAATCCCAGCTAATATCCAGCAGTGAATTGTGGATGGGGCTACAGAAAAGATAAAACTTTTAAAAAGGCAAATTATTTTCAGTAGGGCACTTTGAGAAGACAAGGAAGAATAGCATACATCTGTCTTTTCAACACAGTGGTGAAGGCGACTGAGTGACTTTCATTCAAGAAATGCCTGCTGACGCGCTGGGATGGGCAGGGAAGGTGTAGGAATGAATCAAGCTGGCATGGTCTTTGCATCAGAAGGCTCAGGCACCTAAACTGGTCTGTGTCAGAGGTTCTCAGCACTACTGGCACTCTGGATCTGATCATTCTTTGCAGGGGGAGGGGACCTGCCTATGAATGGTAGGATGTCCAGCAGCATCCCTGGCCTCTACCCATTAGAAGCCAGTAGCAACTGCCAGTCGTGACAACAAAAACCATTTCCAGATATTACTAAATACCCCCTTGGGAATGAAAATGCTTCTGCTTGGGAAAGCACTGCTGTAGAGGCTTATTACAGAAGGCTTCTCAGGTGACAACCCATTTAAGATAAAACATAGCAGACACAGTCTCCTGTGAACAGCTGGGAAAGCAAGACGAAGTGCATGATATGACAAAGGTGTGTGCTTTGTGACGCTGGCTGTCGGGTATGAGAGAGGAAAGAATGAAAGTTGGTGATGAAAAATCTGCAAGAGCCAGGTGACGAGTGCAAGGAACTTCAACTGTGTCCTAATGACAGTAACAAATTGAGAAAAGAATTCTTAACAAGGTTGCCGATAACAAACATAGATCTGGATTTTAGCTTCCTCATGCTCAGTTCAGGGCTTTGAATGAATGGGAGGCAAACAAGGTGAGAGTTAGTGAAGATAACTGTTATTAGAGAACTGATGTAGTCCTAAATACACAATAATGGTCTGGAGTATATATTGGCATTTGGGAAGAAGAGACACGGAAAAATTTGAGCCAACATTTGTGGCACAATTGACAAAACTTGGATTTTTATTAGTGTGGGGTGTGAGGAAAAGGAAAAGTTAGGAAGGAAAAAATTGTTTTTAGGCAAGAGGCATATGATAGTGCCATTTTTAGAGATTACAGAAGGAAATTGTGTGTGTGTGTGTGTGTGTGTGTGTGTGTAGGTGTGTTTATATATGCTTGTGCAAGGGGATGAGGTCTTGCTGAGTTCTTTGTTGGATATGATGTAGTATATGAAGTATCTGTGAGGAATCTACATGGATCAGGTAGTAGTGTATGTTGGCCTGGAGCTTAGGAAAAAAATTGGGGCTGAAAAATTTAGACTTGAACACCAGTTTTAAGCTAAAATTCTGGAATTCCAATGTGTAGTCGAGGTTTTTTTCAAGAGGTGGGTGTCAGGTAGAGATTGAACCACTGGATTTTATTAGGGAAAATAGACGTGTGAGAGAAAATAGGCAGCTAGCTACCTCAGGCTGGTGGGATAGCCATCAAACTGCAAAAAAGTTGGATGCAATCAACCTAAATTTCTACATGGTCTAAAAAAAGTTTGGCAAAGTGATCGCAGAGAACTTGGGCCAGCTTCAGCTATGAGAGGAGGCCCCGTCTCAGCTCTGAGCTGCCTTAATCTTCGTGCCACACTCCGTTATTGACTGGGAGCAAAACTGTGAGTGGATTTCAGAGCACAGCAGTTGGAGCCTGTGCTAATTTCCTAAGATGACTGTAACAAATTAACACAAACTGGATGGCTTCAAATAACAGATATCTATTATTTTCATAGCTCCATGGACCAGAAGTCTGAAATCAGTATCCACTGGGCCAAAATCAAGGTGTTGTCTGGCCATGCTCCCTCTGGAAGCTCTAGGGGAGAATCTGTTCCCTGCCTCTCCCATCTGTCGATGTTTCCTTTTTATGCCTACATCACTCCACTCTCCGCTTGGTGGTCACATTGCCTCTGCCTTTCTCTCATAAGAATTCATGTGATGGCATTTAAAGCTATTGTGGGTTGAATTTTCCCCAAAATTCATATGTTAAAGCTCTAACCCCCAGTATCTCAGAATATAACTGTATTTGAAGATAAGTTCTCTTTTTCTTTTTTTTTTTAAACAGCATCTCACTCTGTCACCCAGGCTGGAGTGCAGTGGTGTGATCACAGCTCACTGTAGCCTCAACCTGCTACAGTGGACCAGAAGTCTGAAATTAGTATCAAGTCATCTTCCCACCTCAGTCTTCCTAGTAGCTGGAAGTACAGGCCCGCCCGCACCTGCACCCCGCTATTTTTTGCAGAGACATGGTTTCACTATGTTGCCCAGACTCGTTAAAATGAGATAATTAGGACGGCCCCTGTGATGGTTAATATTGAATGTCAACTTAATTGGATTAAAGGATGCAAAGTATTGTTACTAGATGTGTCTGTGAGGGTGTTACTAAAGGAGATTAAAACTTGAGGCAGTGGACTGGGAGAGACAGACCACCCTCAATCTGGGTGGGCAGCATCTAATCAGCTGCCACTGTGGCTGGAATAAACAGGCAGGAGAAGATGGAAGAGCTGACTTGCTGAGTATTCTGGCTTTCATCTTTCTCCTGTGCTGGATGCTTCCTGCCCTCGAACATTGGACTTGAAGTTCTTCATCTTCTGTACTCTTGGACCTACAGCAGTGGTTTGCCAGGGGCTCTCAGGCCTTTGACCACAGATTGAAAAATGCATTGTCAGCTTCCCTACTTTGAGGTTTTGGGACTCAGATTAGCATTTTTGCCCCTCAGCTTGCAGATGGCCTATTGTGGGATTTCACCTTGTGATTATGTTAGTCAATACTCCTTAATATACCCCCCTTTATATATATATATACAAATAAATATATAAATATATATTTATATAAATTAAATAAATATATACATTTATAAATATATATATTATAAATAAATATATACATTTATAATATATATATTTATAAATATATATATATATAAAGGGGGTATATATATATATATATATAAAAGGGGGTATATTAAGGAGTATTGTGTGTATATATATATCCTATTAGTTCTGTCCCTCTAGAGAACCCTGACTTATACAGCCCCATATTAATATAACTTGTTTATTTTTTATAAGGGGAAATCTGGACACAGACATGCAAAGAGAGCACAACAAATGCACCTCAAAGACACAAAAGGAAGACAGCCAACCACGAGACAGAGAAAGAGGTCTGGAACTGATCTTTGCCCGATAACCCTCAGAAAGAACCAACCCAACTAGGATCTTCATCTCAGATTTCTAGCTTGAGAACTGTGAGACAACAAATTTCTGTTAAGCCACTTTGTTACAGCACTCACAGCAAGCTAATACAAGGGCCCAGCCAGATAAACCACAATAGCATACCAAGGGTTATTTTTCATAGGACAAAAATCTTTGCTACAGATGGCATGACCTTATTACAGAATCCCAGGGTCTACCCTGCCTGGGATTCTCCACTGGAGCTTGCTGCATTTGTATCACCACTAATACGTCCAACACTAGAGAGGGTCATACAGCCCACGTGGTAGGGCTGATGGTACTGTGGCCTGGACCTGCTGCCAAAAACAAAAACAAAACAAAACAAAACAAAAAAAACTAACTACTACTTCTCTGAATTTCACTGGAATCTGTCACTCTTTTTTTTTTTTTTTTTTTGAGACGGAGTCTAGTTCTGTCACCAGGCTGGAGTGCAGTGGCACAATCTTGGCTCACTGCAACCTCCCCCGCCCCGCCCCCTTCCCCGCCCTCCAGATTCAAGCACCTCTCTTCCCTCAGCCTCCTGAGTAGCTGGGACTACAGGTGCGCACCACCACCACGCCCAGCTAATTTTTTGTATTTGTATTTTTAGTAGAGATGGGGTTTTACCACATTAGCCAATATGGTCCTGATTTCCTGACCTTGTGATCTGCCCACCTCAGCCTCCCAAAGTGCTGGGATTACAGGTGTGAGCCACCACCCCTGGCCTGAATCTGTCATTCTTCTATATCACTTGGAATATAGAGACAAGAGCAATATTACTCGGTGTGAAACATATTGCTTCCAGAACCCAAAGAGGCCGACCAGTTGCTGTGCTTCCTTCTGTAGGGCAGGAATGCACAATGCAGCACGTTCTCTTTTGGAGGGTGTATCCCCGCACACCCCTGACCACCAGGCCCTTATGAACTCCGGTCAAGTGACAGGTCCCTGAATCCCCACAGGGCTTGTCCCTACTGTCTGGAGTCCATGCATCTTACCACAGTCTCCAGCATGCCACCTCCCTCTCACTCCTGTCCAAACAGCACGCTTCCTAATGTCAGGGCCCAGCATGGTAAGTGGGACATGCAGGTGGTCCAGGCCTCTTCACTCCACATTTTGACAGAGAGGAGGACAGTTAACACAGCCCTGAGGAAAACTGTAAATGAGCATTGCTGTCTGTCACACATGAATACACACAGATTGTGAATGTATTTCTATTTGCAGTGGAAAAGTACGGGGGTTGCCAATTCAGTGACCACATGCCATGTCCCTCAAGCATTTGTTATCTGCTGCAGTGATGATACCACATTTGTCAGAGCAGCTATGACCAGAGCTACTATTTGCAGTAGTCTACAGTCATTTCCCAGGGTTCAGCTAGTCTCTGCAGGGGGCACTCTGGGAATTAAATGGAGATGTGATACAGACAACCCACTTGCATCATTTAGATATTTAATGGTGGCATGAATCTCCACTGTATCCCCAGGGTAAGATATGGTTTTGTTTTGTTTTAATTCACTAAATTGAATAAAATATTCACTGAGGCAGAGCAGTTAAAAGAGTGTCAATTCAGACATTTCCAGCTGGCCTTCCTCATTCAGATGCTCTTACTCTACAGTCCAGGACCCCAATGCAGAGGTATCACCAAATGACACTCTATTGATTCCAATTATGTACCGAGCAGCTAGAGAAATAACCAGTGGATACCTTCAAAACAAACAATGTGTGGCCCCTGTGTGAACCACACATTAACCAGAATTCCATTTATTACTCGACTCCCCCAAAGACCTCCACTCTTACAGAGGGGTTTCATGACACTTTGTATCTGGATCAACTCAGACCCTGTGTTTAAAAGTCTTAGGAATGTCTGATCATTCCTTTTCACCCCCCAGTGTGCAGCACTTGACTAAATGACTATAGAGCCCTTTGGGGAAGGACTGAAGAATTGACAGTCTATATACTTTTCATGACATTGTAGACATTTTCCTACTAAGGATCTCCTCCATGGGTTCTAATTCTGAAAAATTGGCTAGACCTAACAATTGCACAGGAGAGTCATAAAATTTTATTTGGGTGCTGTCCTCAAGGCTCCATATCTTCTCCATTCTTGCACTTTCTTTTATTTTTCATTTTAAATTGAAAAGTTATAATAATGTATATTTATGGGATACAAAGTAATGTTATGATTCATGAATACAAGGTGGGATAATTAAATCAAGCTAATTAACCTACCTTCACCTCAAGTGTGCCTATTTGTTTTTGTTTTGCAGTCAGAACATTTAAAATTTACTCCCTTATTGATTTTGAAAGCTACAATACATTTTTAACTATGTTCATTACACTTTGCAATATAGGTCAAAAAAAAAACAAATAAAAATATTTCTCTTTTCTATTTGAGACTTTGTACTCTTTGGCCACCATCTCCCCATTCTCTACACATCCCAGCCTCTTTATCCTTCAGTACAAATGCTTTCGATTTTACATATAAATGACATGTGGTATTTGCCTTTCTGTGCCTGGCTTATTTAGCTAAGCGTAATGTTCTCCAATTACATCCTTGTTGTTGCAAAAGACAATTTTTTTTTTTCTTGCCAAAAAAAAAAACTACCATACGGAGTCTCACACTGTTGCCCGGGCTGGAGTATAATGATGCGATCTCAGCTCACTGCAACCTCTGCCTCCCGGGTTCATGTGATTCTCCTGCCTCAGCCTCCCAAGTAGACTGGGATTACAGGCGCACACCACCACACCCAGATAATTTTTTGTATTTTTAGTTGAGATGGGGTTTCACTATGGTGGCCAGCCTGGTTTTGAACTCCTGACCTCATGTTCCTCTCTCCTTGGCCTCCCAAAGCACTGGGATTACAGGTGTGAGCCACCACGTCTGGCCTTTGTTTTCTTTTTAAGGCTGAATAGTATTTCATGGTATGTCTACACCACCCTTTCTTTATTCATTTGTTGGTGGACACAGGCTAATTCCATCATTTGGCTATTGGGAATCACACTGCAGATATCTCATCAACATACCGACTGATTTCAAATCTTTGGGATAAATACTAGATGTGAAATTGCTAGATCATGTGATAATTCCATTCGCAGTTTTTTCAGGTATCTCCATCCAGGTTTCTACAATGACTGTACTAATTTATATACTCTTAACATTTTCAATTATAGAGATTTAGCAGTGCTTGTTTATTTTGGCCCTAGAGATACTATGTCCTCTGCAACCCATGGCAGGTTAAGTATGTTGGGCTGATCCTCTTACCTTAACAATACTAATTGTAATTGTGGTGTCCATCTATCTGGAAGGTAAATGCCACCACCTGGCTTCTGTTGCTTGAAGTCCCATCATCCCCATGCAGTCCAGCTCTGTAACTGCCTGTTTTGCCAACATCCCTGTACACCAGCACCTTTGAGGTACATTCCGTGGCCTTGGGGAATGATGTTTCTTTGGAAATTTTTTTCTGGCAGATCTTCAGGCCTCACCTAGTATATTAATATCAGCATGTCTACCTCCCTCAGCCTCTTCATTTCCTCATTTCTGTCTTACAGGGTAACTTAGTCATTTCCAGTAAGATTGCCTCACCCTCTGTGGTTCTTGCTTACGTAACACTATGTCCCAAGGAAATGCTCCCAAGCCAATAAATTCTTGCTCACCAGACTTACATTCTGACCTCCTTGGCCAAGCTCTCTCAAACGTCTCTCCCCCAGGGCTCTCCTCAGACTCCTAGGACATGCAGAAAACTTTTGAAACTCTTCATGTACAGCAACGTTTTCTTCACTTATTATGTTCAACATGTGCCCAACAGGGTTGTGCTAGAGTCTAACTCTAATTATCCACCTGGCAGCCAGGAGGCTTCTGTTGCCTCGAGGAAGAGTCTTCTCCAGTATCTTCAAACACAGTGGATGCGATAACCCTTCCTGGGGAAGGTGAAGTTTCATGGAGTCAAGGCAGTAGAGTCAGTAAACTCAGGAGGATCTTATTACAGTTTAAAGGATTCCAGGTTTCTCCTACAAGAGGCCTGAACTACTTAGCATCAGATTTACCTTGCTTTCTTATTTAAAAATACTTTGCGCTACATGCTTCTCTTAATTAGGCCTTCAGCCTTCCATTTGACTGGTCTCTATCTTCAGCTACAGCTAATAAGGGCCTCTTTATTATGCTAGTACAGAGGCCTCAAGCTCTCAGGCTTAGCCATTGAGCACTTGTTAACAGGCTCTTAGTCTCTCATTAGCCTTCTGCAAGTTATCCATACAACTTAGTCACCAGCTAATTTCTGTCAGTATATGTCTGTATAAGCATGACTTTTCCATATTTTTCAAATGTCTGTGTCATCATACCTGCCATAGCATCTGCTTACATCAGGGCATTTTCCTAGAACACCTCCAGTGATATCATTAGCAATTGAGCTGCCAACTTGTGCCAAAAACATATGTGCCCCACCTAGTAACCAAGACAGTGTCCTATTTCCCTGCTAGGTAATATAAGAGCCAGATCCAAACCTAATTTTACCTCGAATTTTGCTAAACAACTTCTAGTACCACTCACATTCATCTGGGTCCACTGAGAAATGAATGCCAAGAAAACACTAAATATGCAATGATTTTAAGGAAAATGTCTTTGTATGATCAAATAGGGAAGATACTGGTTAAGGCTAGGAAACCTGTCAGATCAAGAGCCAAGTCTAAACCCTAGAGAACAGGAATGGAAAAGAAGTTGGGTGTTAAGTATTCCAGGCTGCTGTGCAGTGTGGTGTACAGATAGTTCAAAACCATCGAGGAATCCTTGAACTGCAGTTGACTATTGGAAAATGCACTTGTCTACCAAAAACAGGTCTGCCTTCCGTACACACATAGTGCAGTCACCAGCTGGGAGTATGGGAGTAGATCCTCAGAAGCATAACCTTGCCATAAATGTGAGTTTAGATATTAGAAGCATGGTAGTTGGGGTTCTTCATCAGTTAAGCTCCTTGTAATCAGAAGTTTGTGAGGCACATTTTCATGTCCTCCACAATCAGGAACATAAACCAGTTAGATAAATTATGTGAATAAGTAATTTCTTCAGAAATTCCTTGAGGTCCAGAACTTTGTAATACAAGTTGTATTAATGCATGATGTACCATTTAGCAAAGTTCACATGATGTGTTTGAATAAATGAGTTTTGCCAAGTTAAATAATATATGTATAAAGAAGGATCCATTGTCTCTCCTTTCCTTTTTTATTATCATCGACCAAATTAAAGTTTTTAATTCCACTTTCAGGGTACTCAGAGAATGAACTAAGTCTCACCCCTTCAATCCCATGTATCATGTGGAGTGCTAGCAAAATAATCTTTAAAATTAATTGACATGTCACCCTTGTATAAGAATCTTCTGTCATTCTAAAAAATATAATCTAAACATGCTACCCTCCCCTTTAACCTTTCATTCTTTTACCCTCTACTCCTCTGAAACTTGTCATTAATTTCTGACCTTTAGAGAAAATTATATTTCTTGACATTCTCAGCCCTTTCCCTTTTTAGTTTCTAAACTATAGTTGATGCTGTTTAGTCCCTCAAAATGTTATCTCTTCATCATTACTTACAAAAATTTTACCCAGCCTATTAAGCCTACTAAGGGCAATGGCCATGAGGATTTCCCTGACCTCCTCAGATAAAACAAATCTTGATATCCTGATATCCCTAAACTTGTGGACATTTAATGTTCTCCTTGGAGTTTTTAAATGCAGCCCTGTATTGTAGTTGTTTATTTATAAACTGTATAGGTCCCACAGTTTATAGCAATGATTGCAGACTTCAACACAATGACTTGCCCATGTAGGGGCTCATAAAAAAGTTGGTTAGGTTCCTCATGTAAGAATATATTTGGCTGGTTTTATTTAACTATCCAAAATATGTTCTTTGCCATTATTTTCTTAAATTTCCCCCACCCCCCCTCCCTAGAGCAGTATACATTTCTAGAACATGCTTCTAGAATTGTAGGACCAAAATTCTACTGTTTAAGATACTCTGTTTTTGGCTTTTTTTTGTAGTAACCATAGAAAGTTAATACAATGACCTACTGTGAACAACAACAAAATAAAACAAAATGGAATTATACTAATTTAACTTTATAAAATCATATTTTAAAAATCTGGTCTTCAAAGCATTAGAAACATTTTATGTAAAATAAAAGCCACCTCTTTCTTTCCAATCAAATGCATGTATTGAAAAGCAAGAGATACAAGGCAAAATTTGTGTTACTTTTGGCATAATTTTTATTCAAAACAGAATTTACCTCCTCTTCAATGTTTCTTTCATTTTCTTTAAATTCTGAGCAATGTATAATAGAAGGATTCTTCAATAAAACACTTATGTTCTTTCTTTAAATTACATTTATGCCATTTTTTTTTGTTGTTGTGCTACTGTATAGTATGATGTCAACACTGAAAAGCTGTAAATACCCTTTGAACCAGAAAAGCAGAATACACCTCATATCTCTCCAGCCCAGAGGTCTGTGTTGAACAAGGATGACAATTTTAGTTCATAATGAAGAGGTAAAAACAATCATTTTCTAAGCATAAACATTCTTAGCTTAAAAAAATAAATAAAAGAAAAAATCTGAAATTCAAGCTCTTTCATAATAAGCTTCTCTGGCAAAGAGAGAGGTTTTATTATTTTCTTTGCATTCCACCAATGAAAAGCCTAAAATTGAAAACAAGTCTATAGATTCCAGTTTTGATTTAACATAGTAATTGTTTATTGTCTTTTACTACTTCTTATGAACTCTTTTCTTGTTTAGATTGACAAAAAAAATTTGTAGCAGACTTTGTTTTTCATAATTCTTAAGAATTTGAATTTGAATTCTTGAGAAATATAAGTATGTCCCATTATAAACTGGCTTCAGATGAAGATTAGTCAGTTAGACATTGGACCAAGCCAGAGGACCATTCCCTGCTGGAAGGTCCCAAGACTAAGGAGATTGCTACAAGCACAAAAAGAAAAAAAAAAAAGCCCAGATTCTGATCCATTTTCAAATCCAGAGGAATGTGGTTGTGATCCCCAAATCTGTGACATCAACATGCATTGTTGAGGACTTTTAGGTGTTTGACTTTAAGTGATGTGGAGATGATGACCACACCCAGCTTCAACAGCAACTGGAGGGCCTGTGACATAAGCCAGTCCTCTCATTTGGAGGACTGTCCCTTCAGCGCATAAGATTGAGACTGAATCTCCTGAGGACATTACCTGGTGTATTCTCTCTCTCTGTTGAAGGGTGACCATCTCCAGTCAAGTCCTATTCTCACCCAACGTATGTAAAATCACATTGATCCTGGCCCTGTTGTAGGCCAGAGGCATTGTTGTATCTATTTCCATATGTTCGGCTAGGAGGCGATTATCACAGAAAAGCATGGCTTGCATAAGCAAATGACAATTCCTTCCCACTTATCTGAACGAATGTTTATTAGACAGCAAAATCTCTGCCAACACTGATAATGTAAAGGTAAATGACTAAAAAATAATAATAATAGTAAAAAAAAAGAAAAATATTACTTCAAGTTTGCTTGTTTAACCTGTCAATATTTCGGGCATATTTAGACCTAAGTTGCAGAGAGAGGGACCAAGTAAGCTACAACATAACCTGTTTAAACACCATAAAGCAAATGAATGTGGTGTAGGAACATACAAACATGCATGAATTCAAGAGTTTTGGAGTCTTTGAAGATCTGGAAGAAGAAAGTGTCAGAAAAAGATATATTTATAATATCTTAGATTGTTGAATCAAGAACAGTTTTAGTTACCATAGAGATTTTTTGATAGCACCATAAAGAAACCAGGCAGGTGCTCTTTTATTTTCAGTTTTAGAAAATCAGAAATGTGAAATTTACCATTTCTTATCTTTCAGGTTTTTGTACATCTCTATTCTCATAATCATTGTAACACACTTAACTATTTTTCTGTTCATCACCTTGGTTAGTGTATATTTTATAGGGAGGTATAATATAGTACATTGTACTATGTTTCATTGGCTGTTTTGTTTTCTTAATATATGTTAAATTTAAAACTCTGGCCAGGTGCAGTAGCTTATGCCTATAATCCCAGCACTTTGGGAGGCCAAGGTGGATGGATCACTTGAAGTCAGGAGTTCCAGACCAGCCTAGCCAACATGGTGAAACCCTGTCTCTACTAAAAATACAAAAATTAGCTGGGTGTGGTAGTCGATGCCTCTAATCCCAGCACTTTGGGAAGCCATGGTGGGTGGATCACCTGAGTTCAGGAGTTCAAGACTAACCTGGCCAATATGGTGAAACATGGTGGTGCATGCCTGTACTCCCACCTACTCGAGAGGCTGAGGCAGAAGAATTGCTTGAACCCAGAAGGAGGAAGTTGCAGTGAGCTGACATTGCAACACTGCATGATGAAAAAAAGAAAAGAAAGAAAGAAAGAAAGAAAACAAACTCTGCACAGCATACATGACAATTATTTTTGCTATTATCACCTCAACAATTAGTTTGTGCCTGATTTAAGAAGTATTTGTTGAGCTAATGAGATAGTCAGTTATAGATGCCATATTCTGAAACTTTTTCTAATTGGATTTGATCTAAAAATAAAGAATGCCTGTGAGGATGGGGTGATGGTGGCCAGTCTATAGAACAGAAAAACATATTACTACATATAAAAAAGAGTAATGATATTCTTACAATACAGGAGTTTTAGCACAGGTATGTTCTGTCTTTAGTGATAAAATAAGTATGATGTAGCTGCTTCTTCTGACAGCGAGAAAATTTCTAGACATAGTCACTTTATTAAATACTAATATGCTAATATATTAATGTTGCTATGAATAGTTCAAATAATAGCAAATACCATTTATCATGCCAAACACCCTGCTAGTGATTTTTCTTACCTTATTTCATCCTCAAACAACCCTTCATAGAAGGCCTTAAAGCTTCATTTTACAAAGAAAGGCACAGACTAGGAGAGATTAAATGACTTGGTCTAAAAGCTAACAACAGTCAAAACTGGAATCAAATCAATCTGTCTTCCTACAAATCCTCTGCTCTTTCTGTGATAAAGTGGAACTTTCCATAACAAATTCTGTCATTGCTAAAATTTTCTAAAGCAAACTGAGAGTTTTGTCTCTGGTATGTCCAAGTAAGCTCCTACTAGACCAATCTTCCCATATGTGACAACAATTAACTTGGAACAAAAAATAAATAAATTATCTGAAGGCACACTGAGCAAAGAAAAACAAGCAGAGTATGAAGAGACTTGCATTTCCCAGGTTTTATGACTTTATCCTGTGAATTGGCCACTGTTGGCACAGGGTAGCAAAACGAAAGCTTTGATAAATATATAGTCTTTCAGAGGACATACTTTGAAGTAAGCATAGCTGCTGGAAAATGAGGAAGACATTCTATAAAGGAGATGCACAGAAGAGGAGTTACAAATTCTGTGTATAAACTCTCCTCATCGACTTCCTCATAGTTCTGGTTGACTTCTGAACTGTACATGCACAGGGTAGACACTGTGCTGCTTAGCTAAGGATAAAAAAATTGAATTAGGATCTAAACTGCCACCAAAGAGACAAAGTATGTACTTTTTACCACACTAATTACCTGCTAAAACAACAGCAAACAATAAAGGAACAGAGGCTAGAGTTTCCACAGCATCACCTTCATAATGTCCAGGATACATTCAGAATTATTTGACATACAAAGAAACAGTGAGATATGATCCATTCTCAAGAGAAAAACAATCGTTGGAGACTAGCACAGAAATAACAGATGTTAGAATTAGCAAATAAGATTTTTAAGGCTGATTATGCAGCTGACAAATGACATAGGGAAAATATGCTTGTAATGAGTAAAAATATTGAAACTTTTATCAGATAATAAGAAAACATTTGAAAATAACCAAATGGAATTTCTAGTACCAAAAAAATATGTATATGGAAAAAAAACCTACTGAATTAGCTCAGCAACAAATGTGGGCAATAGAGGAAAGAATCAGTGAAACTGAAGATAAATTAATAGAAATTAGCCTCTCTGAAGAGGATGGAAAATGATTGAAAAAAATAACATATTTTGAGGGAATTGTGCAACATCATGAAAGTTAGTATACCTGTTTCATATATCTGTAACATGCTTGTTTAATATACCTGTAAGGTCTCAAAAGGAGAGTGGTGAATAAGGTAGAAAAAGTAGTTTGAAAAAATCATGACTGAAAATTTCCCCAATTTGTTTAAGATATAAAATTACAGATTTAGGAATCCTCCAAATAAACTATATACTAGGAAATATATGCTTGAGAATATCATAGAAAAACTGATAAAAACCAAAGATAGAAAATTCTTGAAAGCAAAACAACATATTACGAACAAGGGTACAATACCTTTAAACTGTGAAACAGAAGCTACCTGACCATTCTCTACACAGACTGCCACTGATTTTCTCATTGAAAAGTTTGAATTAATTTATATAGGGAATATATTGGTCAATATGGAAAGTGGGAGAGATCAATGTAGTATTTTTGAAGGATACTTAGGGACTAAAGCTCCCCATGAATGTTCCTCAAATATATTGTCATAGTGCCCCAAACTTTAATGAATATTCTCTTTAGAAGCATATTAAAGCATGCATTTTGAAGGTGGAAGCATGGACTGTATTACACAATATTACACTATCTCATTTTCCAATTTGTTTTCACCGTATCTCTATTTGGATGAGAACATTGTTAGGCAAGTACTTTTACCAAAAAGGAAGAGTTTGTAAGGTCCTAAAAAGTGAGAGTTATAGTAGGAAATCCTAAACTATAAAGAGCAAAAACAAACTCCAGACAGCTAGGAGTCCTTATAGAGAAGGCGTCAAAAGAGAAAGGGTGAGAAAGATTAAATTTGCTTATTCACAAAAATATGGTTAGCTGCAGAAATATTTTCATTTCCTATACATTTGCTGCTACAAAAGCAAGTGAAGTACCAGAGGAAGAGAAATAAAGAGACTCATTCCTCTTCAGGTTGGCTGGGGGTAAATGGATTCAAATCCAAACAGACTTGAAGTAGAATGGAAGACAGACTCACACTGAGACTCAAATTTGTGCTAAGAGAGAAAGTGCTGCACGTCTCCTCTCTATTGCCATGTTTGGCTGATTTGAAAATAGCAAAGCAATGTTAAATCTATAGTTTTAACAGCCATGTTATCCTTTGGGGAAAACTTCAATTATGGTAATAATTATAACAGATATGGTTCTAAATTTGAAAAATATAAGACGATTGTATTATTTTCCACATGCTCTTTCACTGCAGATTCCTCTACTTGCCATCCTCATAGCATTTTATTTCTGTTTAGCTGTTCACATGAAAAAGAAAACCAATTAAGTTTTTTTTTTTTCATTTAAAGTAGGTAACTGTTTCAAAGCACAAACAGCTGCAGTGAATGTAAATAACGAATATTGACCCCAAGTACTGCCAGTCTGAGCTCTATACTTAGAGACGCAAGAGGTCTTTCACTCTTCCTTTCACTGGGTGGCTTTTATTTGGTGAAACATAAGGAACATTATACCAAATAGTCACTAAAACATGCACGTCTCTAAAATCACATATGTTGCAGTGATTTTCACTGTCTAGGCCACTTGTAAATGGAAGCATTTCCATACTGATTGTCCAAAGATAAAAATGTAAATTAGCCAAATAGAATTGAGAGTGGTAGAGAAAATGCTGAAGTTCTGAGGTGTTTTAGAAAAAACACACCTGGTCTTTACTGAAATACAAAAATTCTAATTTCTCTAAGTTTTACATTTTAAAAACGTCATACCAGCAGAGAATATACAAACATCTTCATTTAGTAAAACTGTTGAAACTCTGGGAGGTAATATTTTACAGTTGAGAATCTGTGTTTGTTTATAATAAAATAAATAATAGCATTAGCGGCCTAACCACTTTTCTGTGAAGTAAATTCTTGAAAGAGTCCAACATTTATATCTGGAAAGTCAGGTTTTGAAAATCAAAAGGACATCTAGTCAATGGGATTTTTTGAAATTAATGAGACCTTCTGAGATATCACTGAATAATGTACTAATAGGTATGAACAACAGGGAGAGACAGTTAGACGGCTGTCCCCTACTGAGTTCTGAAATGAGGAATCTCCCACTGATAAATTCAATGATACTATGCATGATTACTGCATTTGAAACTGTAATTTGGTTAGAATAATATTGTCAGATAAGCTGCTTCACATCAATTTCTCACCTCAAGGATTCATTTATTCATTTGTTTGTTTTCTACATTAATTCAGAAAAAAACATTAAGACAATATAGAGATACTTAATGTGGTAATTATCAGGAAAGAAACCTGACCCTGAACAAAATTATGAAGTAGGAAAATGTGATCTTCAGCTTTCCAGATTTGTTTTGTTTCTTTATTTCTTTGTCAATCTCATTTTCTACTCACTATGTTTAGAATGTTTCTTAAAAAGTTACCTGTACTGTGTAAAAGACTTAAGTTTTTTACTTTCTCATAGTCAGAAGTCCTCAGGTAGGAACAAAGTTATGAAAAATGCAAATAAATATTGTTAAGTCATAGAATATAAGCCTTAGTAGATGAGATATGTTGATGCATATGGCCTTCCTTTATTTATCTTTTATATACCACATCACGTCAAATTCTCATGAAGATAATACTATTCATATTTGCTTATGAGAAACACTGAACCATCTTCGCTAAACAGTCTGAGCAAATTTTCTGGCAAAGGTCATTTTCTTTATTCTCTCAATCATGCAAAAAGCTTCAACTAGCTGCCAGACCTGTGTCTGGCAATGAGAAGACAGGATGAATAAGGCCCAAAACTTTCCTCGAAGGATCTCACTCTCGGTCTACAGGGAAACAGACAAACAGATAACAGCCCTAAGTCATACATATGTAAACAAATATATGATGCAGATATAGGTATCTAGAGAGACTATTTAGATAATACATACTTTTTCTGGATGGAAAAATTACACCTCTTAATTTTTCTAAAAGAAAGAAACAAGTTATAATTTGCTAAGATATGTAATGATCATTCTGTCTGTTCTCTCTGGGCACTCTTGTGACTCTTTTTAATCTCTGAAGTTCCACAGTTTCTCATTGTCATTTAATTGTTTGTAATTTTGTTATTATTCAAGATTACTGTATCTGAGAATTGTACTTCCATCAATTCAGTGATATTCTCGGGAAATATGTTCTTTCATATTTCATTAATTTCAAAAAATCCCATTGACGTCTTTTTGATTTTCAAAACCTGACTTTCCAGACATAAATGTTGGACTCTTTCAAGAATTTACTTCACAGAAAAGTGGTTAGGCCTCTAATGCTGTTATGAAACTGCAAGTTTCAATATTCTCGTGCCAACAACAGTATTTTCTCCAATTTCTCCTGTAAGTTCTATTAGATGTGCAAGGGAAATTCTTATTAACCACAATTCCCATGCTCTCTTTGATATTTGTTTCCTACCAGTTTATCCAGGTATGCTGAATTCTGAGTTATTATCACAATCTATTCAGCTCATTAATTCTCTTTTCAGCTGTGTCTAATCCACAGCGTCTGTCTACTCCAAAACTTTGTTTCTTCTATCTTCCCTATCTCTAGACTGCTTACTCTTGAAGTTATTTCAGGGACAATTTGCATACAAGAAATAGAGAGTGACTTGTCTTCTATTCAGTGAGATTTACTTTGAGGAATCAGGGGAAATCACTGAAGTCAAGGCCAGGAACTGGATCCTTCTTATACTTCAGGTAAGACTGGATGCATAAACTGGAGAGCAATCAATAATCATAGAATCCACACCCTCTCCCTTTCCTCTCAGGGTCTGTCACATATGTGTGCATTTTACGTCTCTCTATATAAATGTAGCTACTTTGCCATTAGCAGAATTATGCATCTTTATAAGGTCAGCAACTGCAGCATATTAATTTGTTTCTCAGAATTACTGGGAAACATAGAGACTTCTGAAAAGAATTAATAAAAATATTTATCAACTATTTAGGCTCAGGCAATTACGAATCAGCAAAGCGTCCTAGAGGTCCACACCTGTACAAGTAGTTGTATGTTATGAGAGGTCTGGTATGCCTCAGTGGAGATAGCTGAGGTGGTGTTGAGACTCTGGTAGGTTTTGGCAGAACACTAGCTCTACCTTACATCAATTCTGGTGGTAGAACCTGTCATTGTCATGGGGAATGGACAACCAGCATGCATACCTTCAACTTAGGTGCCAGATACTGGATTTTGCAGCATTTTCTGAAAATAGATTTTTTACACCAGTCTTGTGTGTTTCACCACTTGCTCCAGAATCATGCAGATAGCAGAGATTACATAACTTGTCTGTGCTCTAGCAGTGGGAACAAGCTTCTGCAAGTTTTGAACTCTGTGGTGGTTTCTACCTCTTCAAAAAGCTTAGCATGAAACATTCACAGATCATACACAAGAGGTTCAGATGCAGAGTTGTCAAAAAAGAAACACATACACGCAATATAGTCCCAGATACCTGGAAGGCTAAGGCAGAAGGATTTCTTGAGCCCAGGAGTTTGAGGCTGCAGTGCGCTGATTGCACCTGGGAATAGCCATTCTACTCCAGCCTGGGCAAAATAGTGAGACACTGTCTCAACAACAATAACAAAAGGTTAATGTCTTCTAATGTATAGTTAGATAACCAAAAACTGAAGCACAAAATGTTTTAAGAAAATTAGAGAGAAGGCTAAACTGAAAAACTGAGGGATCCATACATTCATGCATGCTTTATCACTGATATTTCATTTATTTAGTAACTAATTACCCTTAAAGATATTTTGTAAATGAGAAAAAAATCTTCTATTTACTCACACACATATTTATCAATTTCAATTCTCTTTGTTTATGTTGATTCAAGTTTCTACCTTATGTTATTTTGAAATAGTCTGAAGGACTTCCTTGATTTTTTTTTTTTTTGTACAGATAGGGCATCTCTAATCTAAAAATCCAAAATCTGAAATGCTCTAAAATCCAAGATGTCACAAACAGAAAACTCCACACCTGACACCATTGCTCTCTGGTGGTACAATGTACACAAACTGTTTGATGCACAAAATTCTTTGATATATTGTATTAATTTACATTCAGGCTATGTGTACAAGGTGTATGAGGGACATAAATGAGTTTTCTGTTTAGACTTGGGTTCTATCCTCAAGGTATCTCATTATGTATATACAAATATTCCAAAATTTGAAATCCAAAGCACTCCTGGTTCCAAGCAAGTCAAATAAAAGATATTTAGCCCATAGTGAAATCTTAGTGGTAACAGATTCTATCAGCTTTTGTTTATATGAAATTATTCTTTTTCTATTTTTATTTTTGAGGGATACTTACCCTAAATATAATATTCTTGGTAGACAAGTTTTCATCCAACTTGAATATTTTATCATGAAAAGCATGTGTTCATTCTTATCTTTGCTCCTCTGTGCATAATGTGTATTTTTTGTCAGATTTTTTTAAGGGTTTCCCGAACTATCCCTCTTAGACCATCTGATATCGCTCCAAACAGAGGCTCTGTTCATTGTATTTTAGTCATTGATATTTCTGTGCTTCAGGATGCACTGTTTTATTGCCATATCTTCAAATCTACCTTTTATTTTATCCCTGTGTCTCCTCTATTGTTAAGGCCATGCAATAAAATTTTTATTTCAGATGTTGTGATGTTTAGCTCTAAAAATTGCATTTGGCCCCTTTTTGTATCTTACCTTTATCTCCTCATTATGATCAAGTTTTTCATTGCATTTATAAACCTATCTATAAATATATTTTAACATGACTGCACACTAATTTCATCACCTCTGTCATTTCTAGGTATTTTTCTATTAACTGATTTTAGTTCTCGTTACAAGTAATATTTTACTGTTTCTGTGCATATTTAGTAATATTTGATTGAGTCCTGAACAATCTGAATATCATGCTAAGATTCTGGATTTTGTTATCTTAAGAAATTTTTGAGTTTTGTTTTGGCAGTCAGCTAAATAGCGTGTAAATCAGCTGATCCTTTTGAGTCTTGCTTTAAAGATTTTATGTTGGATCTACAGTAAGCAAGTAAGCCTTGCTGCAGGGCTAAATTACCTGTACTATGAAGGCATGATCCCCCTTAATGCTCCCATATATCCAACATGGTCTCCCTGACTTGACTCATCAGAACTCATGCATTTCCAATTTTGCATAAGCTCAGGGAATTGTTGAGTTCATAGGCACCTTATGGGGTTTCACCTTACGTGTGTACAGCTGAGTACTCAGCCAAAGACCTGGGGAACACCATGCAGACTTCTGGACTGGTCTCTGCATAGGTTTCTCTTCCAGGATAATTTTCTTCACCTCCCACAGTTCTCAGCTCTGTTATGTTAGTTGACTGAGAATATTGTTTTTTTGCATAGTTTCCTCTTCCTACACTACAATCCAGAAAGTGACTCCAGACAGAAAACTGAAGCAATTATAGGGTTAATCTCTTTCCTTTTTATCAGAGACTATAGTCTTGTGCTCCCTTTTATACAATGTTTGAAAAGAGTTACTTCCTATATTTTTTCCTATGATCTAGTTTATGGCAGATTCCCTTTATACTCTCTTGTTCAGAAGTGGATGTTTAGTATTTCCCTACTAATATAATTTAAATACTTATAATGTTATTTGAGGAAGGTGATAATTATTCTTGATTTCCATAAATCACAAACAACTATGATATCCCCCAGGACTGCAGTGTAGAGTGTCTGTTTAATAAGTAGAAAATGTCACCAATGATGAAGTGGGCAACACTGAGGGCAGGATATTTCATTCTAACTGTAGTTGTATTACTCTCTGTTCTACTCCATGCAAGACATTAAATTTCTGTATTTTAGTCTACATGTCACATTTACTGATCTATTGACAGGGCCTACATCAGTCCATATCACCCAGCAAGTAATAAAATACATGTTAGATTTTTAAAAATCCTTGAGTGATTTTTGAGTCTTTACTTCATCATGATGGTAATTCACTTTGATTTTACATGAGAAAGAAATTTGATTCTATTCAACCCCTCACACTGAATGTGATGGTTCTCAAAGTCTTCTGACTAGATTCTAATTCCCATATTTAGTACAGGTTTAATCCTACCCTATTAATGTTATCAATATGACAATTAGACTGTGCTGAAGATGCCTTTCAGAGGGAGTCTCAGCCTCACAGCCCTATGAGCAAACACCCATGTGGATCTAGTGGTGAACATCTGCTAAACTAGTCTTGTTCTCTCTCCCAGAAATTGAGAACTGATACTTAGAAACTCAAGTTAATGATCTACTGAGGCAGGGCAATGGCCCATAAAGATATTTACCATTGATTCTGAGAAGTGAATTTCATTCATGATAAAGTAGATAAATGAAGACATGGAGGATGGGGCAAAATAGAAACGCATTGAGAGCACAGATGCAATGCTGAGGAAAAGGAAAAGAGCATACCTTCCAATCTGATGGCTTTAGCAGTTTGCAGCTCCAGTCTCTTCGAAGCTTGACTGTACCTCCTGTCTGTGAGTTCTGTGAAATCTTCTGAATCTTTATAATCAATGCCCTTTCTCAATATGGCTCAATTAGATTTATTGTTATTGCAATGAAATCATACCTAAGACAAAGCCCAAGAATATGTAGTTCAGAGTTGGTAGAGGGGAAAGAAACCAAACATTGGAATGAAATATAAATAAAGATTTAGGAATGCTTCATCAAGCTTACTAGTTCTTAGCTTTTAGTTCGTAGGTTTCATTCAGAATCTTATCAAAGCTATGAACCTTTTATCCAGACAGTTCATATTCATACAAATTTTTTCATGCAATTTGACACCATGAATGCCATTCAAAGACTCTTTTAAAAAGAATATAGGTGAGTCACATTAATACTATGAATAAAGTTTCAATTTACATTAAAAAAATACGTTTTCAGACATTAAAAAAATTTCAAAACACAAAGTAATAATTGGCGTTTGAATTAAAAACAGATCTTATCATTCAAATGAGTACTGCTGTATTTTACTAAAAGTTTTCTTCCCCTGAAGTTAAGACTACAATATTCTGGGCCCCATTTAAAATATTAATTAATAGAAATTAAATTATGTCTCTATGGATTATTCATCTGCTTTGGAGATTTCGCAAATAAATAAAAAAATTTTCCTTTTAGAATTAAGAACAAAAAATAATGCAATCTATGATAAGCACATTAAACCCCACATGTATTTCATTTCCTTTGTTAGCTTAGATAAAAAGTTAAAATGTCATAATACAATATATTTTTGGTTTAAATAAAGATTCCTATGGAACTGGCCAGCTTTTTTGAAAAATCTGAAATATTTTATTCACAGGTCTTCTATCAAAGCCTTTCAAAAAAAGGATGTCCATATAGCATGGTTTTAGGGACACCAACGAGGCTGACTGCCCAAAAATATCTCTCCTGATGGTCTGTCATTTCATTGTCTGTGGTTCATTCTTTGTAAGCAGTCCCTCTGCAGGAATCCACTTTTAAAGTGCAGCTACTGTCAGTTTAGAAGTGTAGAGAAAAGGTAGTTATGCATAATTGTCTTCCAAATTTGTGTTCTGTTAAAAGTGATTTTTTTTTTGGTCCCTTAAGAAAGCAGCATGTCAACAGCCATTGATTGACAGTCAGTGCTGCCTCTTAGATTCAAAAAGGGAGAAAATTCCCCCATGGAGGTCATGAACAAAAATGTCCTGAGCTATGGAAGCAACGAGAACAGGGCTTTTCTGTAGGGTATGTTAATAATGCAAAGATAAAACAGGTAAGACAGGAGAGCAATGTCTAGGAGCAACTGGGAAGAAAACAGCTGTGGGACAAGAAAAGAAACTATTGTAATAACAACTTCTTGTTCACTTTAATGAGAATTAACTGAAGAATCAATCTGGGCCAGAACGGACGGACGGACGGAAGGAAGGAAGGGAGGGAGGGCGGGAGGAAGGAAGGGAGGCAGTGACGGAGGAAGGAAAGGAGGAAGGAAGGGAGGGAGGGAGGGAAAGAGAGAGAAGAAAGGAGAGGGAGGGAGAGAGAGAGAGAGAGAGAGAGAGAGAGAGAGAGAGACTGGCTATTAGCTTTAAAGGAAATTTAATTTCAAAAACTGGACACATATAAAGCTTCATAGTAATTCTGAGGTTGCATCAATGCACCAGCCAGGCCAAAAGCTAAAAGCAAACATTAAGTAATCTGTGTGTGTGTGTGAAGTACTAGATATAAAAAGAAAGATTATAAGTGAGAACTTTTAATGGAGGACCTTGATAATAGAATTTTTCTAAGTAGAAATTTTTAGCCTGGGCTCCTGTAGAGAAAATGTGGAGGCAGAACACAGACTCCACAGCAAGACTGCCTGGGTTCAAGTGTCCACCCAACTCACAACGTGATCATGGGTTTTTGGTATTAACATTTCATTATTATAAAATGAGTACAAAGGCCTTAACTCACAGGGTAACTGTAGGCAATAAGCGGGTTAATATGTGGAACTCACCTAACAACATCTCTATCTGGCACATCACATGATCAATAGATACTAGCAATTATTTTCATTTTAGAACAGCATTCCATCACTTATCATAAATATTGCTTATAAAATGCAAAGTTTGTAGAGATACTTTGTGCATTACATAGTTTGAAAAACCCGCGGGGGATCCCCCTCCTAACTACTCTGGGCCCCCCCCCCAACCCCCCTTAAAACATAAAAAAAGACCAAGAGACCTAAAAATCGCCGGGGTATGACACACCAGGCACCCCCAACCTTCCGGCCGCCCAGCACGCCTGCCAGAACAAATATGCTGGGTTCCCAAAAATACCTAAAAAATATATAATAAAAAGAAACACCTCAACACCAAAGTCTAAACCAATTCAGCCACTATACTCTATTAGACTAAACCAAGGGTCCTGTGGCCCCGGGGCCCTCCCTCTCCCTTCCTGCTCGCCTCGGGGGGGCCTCCCTTCAGAGTTCTCGGAAAATCAGCAATACTCTCTATCAAGCCTCATTTCCTCTTCCCTTGCTGCATTAAGCATCTACGTTTGAAACAGCAAAACATGCCCTTCATGAAAAGGAGAAAGTAATAAAAGAACAAAATTGAGAATGGTGAGATTTTTCTAACGTTCTTTGAGTCACATCTTTCCTTAGAACTCAAAGAACTGGGTTTCAATTCAAAGTCAGCTTCTGTAGCTGTCTCCAGCTCACACAAAGTATTTAAAAGCTTCTGTTCCCACGATGTTTCCAGGCAGGATGCATTTTTTCCTGCTAAAGAGGAACGTGCTGAAAGATGAACACTTATCTACTCTTCTATCCAATGTTAATATATTCCACCTTAATTTCTGCTTCATAGAGTTGACCTGCCCAACTCCACTCCAATCTCTAGCTGAAACTTCCGCTGCTGCTCCTCTTCTGTACCAGCAATTGGAACCCACCAGCTGTGCCTCATCAGGTCTTCCCATTGTGGGTGGCTTCTGGCAGCCATGATTTTCACTCAGAGACTCCCAACTACTCAAGAATGAATGTGCCTGTGCAGGTGCTTTCCCTACTACTGTTTCAGTTTGCTGTACACTCACTTCCATACCCCTCTTCTGTGCACAGAGATTAAAGTTCTAGAATCTGCATGTAAATAAAATTGCAAGAATATTGATGAACTTTTCATATTTTTCCAAAGAAGTCATGTGAATAAACATGTCAGCGATGACACGGATTTACAAATATATGTTATTTAATATTTAGCTACTAGATATTCTAATTTTAAAGCTGTCATTTGGGGATATCTATTTTCATTTATGATTTTAGTAGAGGTGCATATGTTCCCAATCTTTACAATTATAACCTCAAATCCATGAAAGCACAATTGATGTTGATTTTGAAAACATAATTTTGATTGCAAAGGCTTGCCAAATAAATATTCCTAGCTCTAACTGCTTCAATGATTTGTGATCAGATCTCATTCATAATGGTTTACTGTATTCTGTTCTGTTTTTTCATTACATTCTCATTTCTCTAGTTTCTTGAAAATGATTATTGAGTTAGCATAATTACAACCTACACCATAATGTATTGGAATAATTTAAGTACCATTTATACGGCTATAACACTCATTTACCAATGAATCATACTGAAATTTCTAAGTAAAGCTCTTTTTAATAAGGTATTATTCTTTATTATCTCTGTTGTTAGTTTTGCAAAAGTTTTACTTACATTGGATAACCATGTCCATACAAACTCACAATAGAGTATATTTTATTTTCTTTACAGAATAGTGTGATCTATAAAAAAATAGGATATGATATTATTGTACAAGTAAATTTCAGTGGAATAGCTTGAATATAATTAGATCTAATCAAATTAAAATTAGAGAAGTGTCTATATATCTTTGTTATGGAAATATTGCTTCTTTGTTGTGATTATATACCATTTAAATTTTTAAAAAATATATAATTTATTTCTGAAATCAATTTAAAATTAGTCTCTCTGAAGCTTATTTCAGGGAGACAGTGTTGGCTTTTAGAAACCATTCTTAAGGAATGGGGGAGATAGCTATAAACTCCAAGTCTCTATTAATTCAAGCTCTCTTCCAACGGTAGCTATGGATTTTTAAGCTGTTGTCTTCTAAAAGCTGGATTTCATGAATATTTGAAACAGCAGAGACAACCATATGTTTATAAAGAAGTATTACCACTGCATAAATCTCTCATTGTTTGTTATGTGTGGTTTATTGACAGAGCTAAATGTATAAACAAGAAGTGGCCTATTATTGGCCTACAACTTTATGTTCATTTTGCTAGCTTAATGTGTTACCTTCTCTTACAGAGTTAATATATGATGATGGGATTTACACACATTAGTCTTTAAAATGTGTTTACAGTCACTCAAAAGAAACTTTCATTACAAAGGATAATTGTAGCAGAAAATATTCTTGCTAAGTCGTTCAAATCAGTGTTCTTGAACTTGCCCTGTTTATGAGCTGTGCTAGCAAATTGCCAGTGTTTTATAAATATTTAACTCCAGAGTTCATACCACTAGACCAGAAATAAGACCTCTAAATCAGAATAAATTATTTCCAAGTTCATCTCAGTATATCTAAATATCATGAATGTCTTGTTAGCAGTTATTCATATTTTGCAATTTAAATGGTGAGCCTTTTTAAACAAACAAAAAATTCACTAATTGCTACTCCAGAGTTCAAAATTATTTGACAATTAACATGTAGTAGAAATCCTATAAATAATAAAATGATGTTAACATCTAAAATAAAAATAAAGCAAAAACGTATTCACTAGACATTGCATGGTGGTATATTAGCATGATTTTTGGGCTCAATTAAAGCGTCATTTATAATTTTGTTGTAACTATTAGTGTGTGTTTTTCCTCATTATAGATCCATAATCATATAGCATTACTTTCAAAGGAAATTCTTCTGTATTTTCTCATAACCTGTTTTATTCCATTCCTAAAGAATAATAGCCAACCAATCAAAAGTAACTGGAATAATCCAAAGTTTTTCATATTAGATTTTAGAATGCAGTTTTAACTTACACAGAAGTCTGATTTTACTATTATTCTGGCAAGATATTTCCAATAAAAAGTTTTAAACACATGAAAGCCTAAAATTAATCAGGATTAGAAAACTCTTTGAACTCTTCATATTGATGAATTCATTTGACAATTCCCTTCTATACCAGCAGTTGTCAGTTCTTTTATATAAATCTGCAAGCCAAGGCAAAGCACCTTTCCATCTGGAAAAGTGAATAAAAAGTTGGAATGGCATAGTGTCTTTAGCACATAGAAATTGTCCCTTTCCTTAATGGGAATCAAAAAAAGTAAGAGATACAATAGTCACCTGGAGAGAAGAGCTAATCCTGTCAAGCATGAAGCCAATATTTTGAGAATTATTAATTATAACATAACTTACGTGCACTTTTGTCTAAGTCAAATTATTTAGCTTAGATAATACGCAGAAAATAAAGGAGCCATAACTATATGTAATCCAGTCACTTGTGTTTTGCAAATTATAATTTTTTTCTTTGAAGAGGTGAGATATTATACAGCCTATGTCTAATATGTTACTGTCTTGCTTTTATAAATCCCAGAGTACTTCTTTCTAAAATATTATAAAATAATAGAAATGAGTAGTAAAGCACAGACTTGAGTCAGATGGACTATGTAGCTGTATAAGGTGTTGACATTTATAATGATGTGATACTGCCAAGGCCCAGCCTAACCATCTCTAAAACGGGGCAACTGCCTCTTTTTACAAAGCTGGGTAGCGTTAATAACAACACAGACAAATCTAGCAAATATTTAAAACTCATTAAGAGACATATTTTAATGTTATCTCCACAAACTTTTAAAGCAGGGGTAAGTAAAAGTATCCTCACTTCAAAGATGTAGATGAGCAAAGAAGTAACACATAGTCTCCATGCTGTACTGAAACCCACCATTGCCTCTATGCTTACAGCAGGCTAATCTTTGGTGTCGACAGGCTACACTCCCTTGAATACATCTGGATGTTTCAGAGTCACACACAGACATGAATGCTTCTCAAAAATAAGATTTTATCTGTGTCCTCTCTTATTTCCTTGAGCAGCAGTGGTTTGTAGTTCTCCTTGAAGAGGTCCTTCACATCCCTTGTAAGTTGCATTCCTAGGTATTTTATTCTCTTTGTAGCAATTATGAACGGAAATTCGCTTATGATTTGGCTCTCTGTTATTATTGATTGGTGTATAGGAATGCTTGCAATTTTTGCACATTGATTTTGTATCCTGGACTTTGCTGAAGTTGTTTATCAGCTTAAGGAAATTTTGAGCTGAGATGATGGGGTTTTCTAAATATACAATTATGTCATCCTCAAAAAGAGACCATTGGACTCCCTCTCTTCCTATTTAAGTACACTTTATTTCTTTTTCTTGCCTGATTGACCTGGCCAGAATTTCCAATACTATGTTGAATAGCAGTGGTGAGAGAGGGCATTCTTGTCTTGTGCCAGTTTTCAAAAGGAATGCTTCCAGCTTTTGCCCATTCAGTATGATATTGGCTGTGGGTTTGTCATAAATAGCTCTTACTATTTTGAGATATGTTCCCTCAATACCTAGTTTATTGAGAGTTTTTTTTTTTTTTTTTTTTTTTTTTTTTTTTTTTTTTTATTGCATTTTAGGTTTGGGGGTACATGTAAGAACATGGAAGATTGTTGTGGTGTTGAATTTTATCAAAGGCCTTTTCTGCATCTATTGAAATAATCGTGTGGTTTTTATTATTGGTTCTGTTTATGTGATGGAATGCATTTATTGATTTGCATATGTTGAACCAGTCTTTCCTCCCCAGGGATGAAGCCCACTTGATGGTGGTGGATAAGCTTTTTGATGTGCTGCTGGATTTGGTTTGCCAGTATTTTATTGAGGATTTTCACATCGATGTTCCTCAGGGATATTGGCCTGAAATTTTCTTTTTTTGTTGTGCCTCTGCCAGGTTTTGGTATCAGGATGATGCTGGCCTCATAAAATGAGTTAGGGAGGAGTCCCTCTTTTCTAGTGTTTGGAATAGTGTCGGAAGGAATGGTACCAGCTCCTCTTCATACCTCTAGTAGACAGATTCAGCTGTGAATCCATCTGGTCCTGGGCTTCTTTGACTGGTAGGCTATTAATTACTGTCTCAATTTCAGAACTTGTTATTAGTGTATTCAGGGATTCAACTTCTTCCTGGCTTAGTCTTGGGAGGATGTATGCATCCCAGGAATTTATCCATTTCTTCTAGATTTTCTAGTTCATTTGCATAGAGATGTTTATAGTATTCTCTGATGGTAGTTTGTATTTTTGTGGAATCAGTGGTGATATCCCCTTTATCATATTTTACTGTGTCTATTTTATTCTTCTCTCTTGTCTTCTTTATTAGTCTGACTAGTGGTCTCTCTATTTTCTTGATCTTTTCAAAAAACCAGCTCCTGGGGTCACTGATTTTTTAAAGGGTTTTTCCTGTCTCTAGCTCCCTCAGTTCTGCTCTCAGCTTAGTTATTTCTTGTCTTCTCTTAGCTTTTGAATGTGTTTGCTCTTGCTTCTCTGGTTCTTTTAATTGTGATGTTCAATGTTGATTTTAGACCTTTCCTGCTTTCTCCTGTGGGCATTTTGTGCTATAAATTTCCCTCTAAACATTGCTTTAGCTGTGTCCAAGAGATTCTGATACATTGTCTCTTTGTTCTCATTGCTTTCAAAGAACTTATTTATTTCTGCATTAATTTTGTTATTTACCCATTAGTCATTCAGGAGCTGGCTGTTCAGTTTCCAGTGAGTTTCTTAATCCTGAGCTCTAATTTGATTGAACTGTGGTCTGAAAGACTGTTTGTCATGATTTCCATCCTTTTGCATTTGCTGAGGAGTGTGGATAGGAAGAATCAATATTATAAAAACAGCCATACTGTCAAAGTAATTTATAGATTCAATGCTATCCCCATCAAGCTAACATTCACTTTCTTCACAGAATTAGAAAACACTACTTTAAATTTCACAGGGAATCAAAAAAGAGCTTGTATAGCCAAGACAATCCTAAGCAAAAAGAACAAAGTTGGAGGCATCATGCTACCTGACTTCAAACTATACTGCAAAGCTACATTAAACAAAACATCATGACATTGATACCAAAACGGATATATAGACCAATGGAACAGAACAGAGGCCTCAGAAATAACACCGCACATCTACAACCATCTGATCTTTGACAAATCTGACAAAAATAAGCAATGGGGAAAGGAATCCCTATTTAATAAATGATGTTAGGAAAAATGGCTAGCCATAAGTACAACACTGAAACTGGATGCCTTCCTTATGCCTTATACAAAAATTAACTCAAGCTGGGTTGAAGACTTAAATGTAAGACCTAAAACCATAAAAACCATAGAAGAAAACTTAGGCAATACCATTCAGGACATAGGCATGGGCAAATACTTCATGACCAAAACACCAAAAGCAATGGCAACAAAAGCCAAAATTGACAAGTGGGATCTAACTAAACTAAAGAGCTTCTGCACAGCAAAAGCAACTATCATCAGAGTGAACAGGCAACCTACAGAATGGAAGATAAATTTTGTAATGTATCCCTCTGACAAAGGGCTAATACCCAGAATCTACAAAGAACTTAAACAAATATACAAGAAAAACAAACAAACCTATCAAAAAGTAGGTGAAGTATATGAACAGACACTTCTCAAAAGAATACATTCATGCAGCCAACAAACATGAAAAAAAGTTCATCATCACTGGTCATTAGAGAAATGCAAATCAAAACCACAATGAGAACCATCTTATACCTGTTAGAATGGCAATCATTAAAAAGTCAGGAAACAGATGCTGGAGAGGATGTGGAGAAATAGAAACACTTTTACAATGTTGGTGGGAGTGTAAATTAAGTCAACCATTGTGGAAGACAGTGTGGTGATTTCTCAAGGATCTAGAAACATAAATATCATTTGACCCAGCAATCCCATTACTGGATGTATACCCAAAGGATTATAAATCATTCTACTATAGAGAGACATGCACACTAATGTTTACTGCAGCATCATTCACAATAGCAAATACTTGGAAACAACCCAAATACCCATCAATGATAGACTGGAAAAAGAAAATGTGGCACATGTACACCATGGAATACTATACAGCCATAAAAACTGGATGAATTCCTGTCCTTTGCAGGAACATGGATGAAGCTGGAAACCATCATCCTCAGCAAACTAACACAGGAACAGAAAACCAAACACCACATGTTCTCACTAACAAGTGGGAGTAACAGTGAGAACACATGGACACAGGGAGGGGAACATCACCCACCAGGGCCTGTTGGGGAATGAGGGTTTGCGGGAGGGGATAGCATTAGAAGAAATACCTAATGTAGATGATGGGTTGACAGGTACAACAAACCACCATGGCACATGTTTACGTATATAACAAACCTGCACATTCTGCACATGTATCCCACAACTGAAAGTATAATAAAAAAAGAAAGATTTTGTCATCCATTCTATTTATAATCAAGTATTTGTTTTAATGCTATTTAATCATGATTTTTTTTTTTTACAATCATCTGAGAAGCTTTAAAAATTAACACCAAAGGCCAGGCGTGGTGGCTCAGGGAGGCTGAGGTGGGTTGATCACTTGAGGTCAGGAGTTCAAAATCAGCCTGGCCAACACGGTGAAACCTCATCTCTACTAAAAATACAAAAAAATAAAATAAAATTAGCAGGATGTGGTGGTGCATGCCTGTAACCCCAGCCACTCAGGAGGCTGAGGCAGGAGAATCGCTTGAACCTGGGAGGTGGATTTTGCAGTGAGTCGAGCTTGCACCACTGCACTCTGGCCTGGGCGACAGAGCAAGATTCTGTCTCAAATAAAAAAAAAAAAAAAGAATAAATAATAGCACTAGCTACATCATTGAGGCAGAAAGCTAATAAAGAAATTCTGGACTGAATTCAACAACTAATCAATTGGACCTAATAGACAGATACAGAATACTCCACCCATCAACCACGAAATACACATTTTTCTCATCTGCACACTGAACACACTCCAAGATCAACCACATGCTTGGCCACAAAGCAAGTTTCAATAAATTCAAAAACTCAAAATTAAAATTATAACAGCCACACAATTATATGGAAACTCAACAACTTGGTCTTGAATCACTTTTTGGTGAAAAATGAAATTAAGGCAGAAATCAAAAAGTTATTAGAAATAAATGAAAACAGAGACACTGCATACCCAAATCTCTGGAATGCAGCAAAAGTAGTGTTAAAAGGAAAGTTTATAGTGCTAAAAACCGATCTCAAAAAGTCAGAAATATCTCAAATTAACAATCTAACATACTTTGCAGAACTAGAAAAACAAAGAACAAACTAACCCACGAAATAGCACAAGGCAAGAAATAACTAAACTCAGCAGAACTGAATGAAATTGACACCTAATGATCCGTACAAAGAATCAAGGAAACCAAAGGTTTGTTTTTTTGAAAGGGTAAACAAGATTAACAGACTGCTAGCTAGAAGAAAAAAAGAGAGGAGATCCAAATAGGCACAAACAGAAATGACAAAGGTGACATTACACCTGATCCCACACAAATACAAAAGACTCTTAGGGACTTTAATACATACCTTTGTGAACACAAATGAAAAATCTAGAGGAAATGGATAAATTACCAGAAACACACAACCTTCTAAGATTGAACAGGGAAGTAACAGAAACCCTTAGCAGATCAATATCAAATTCTAAATTTGAATAAGTAATAAAAAACTCACAAACCAAAAAATGTCCCAGATCAGATGCACTCACAGCCAAATTCTAGCAGACATACAAAGAAGAGCTGGTATCAACTCTCCTGAAACTATTCCAAGAAACTGAGGAGGCACTGCTCCCTATCTTATTCTACAAAGCCAGCATCATCCTGATACCAAAATCTGGAAAACACACAACAGCAAAGAAAAAGAAAACTACAGGCCAATATCCCTTATAAACATAGACACAAAAATTCTCAACACAATACAAACAAACTAAATACAGTAGGACAGCTCAAAGTTAATTCACCATGATCAAGTACGCTTCACTCCAGGGATGCTGTATGTTGTATATTTATATTCATCTGGGTATGAATACAAATTTTTGTGGTACGTTTGACTATATATGAATGTAAATCATATTAATATAAATTTTTTGTTGTATGAGAAATATGAATATAAACATATGTATACATGACATATATGTGACATATGTACATGTATACATGTATTACATGTACACATGACACAGACAAATGTATGTATATATGACATATATGAATATAAATATGTTGTATATTTATATTCATCCAGGGACGCTGTATGTTGTATATTTATAATATACAACAGAGATTGTTCCCATTTGTGTCTCCAGCCAACTTCTTGAGTAAAGGAATTTTCTTTTATTTATTATAATTTCTGAAACAATTGCAATTTTATAGAAAACTTGTTCAATGAATTAAGAACTGATTTAACTATTTATCTCATTCAGTTGTCTAATCTAAAGTTTCTGGGACATTCTTCAAATACTCCCCTTGTCCTTTCAGCCAGCCACCACTATCACTATCACTACCACTGTTGTCCTGGGTTTCAGCTACTTACTTTATATTATTTAAGACTTTTAAATACTTTATAAAATAAGTATTACTAACTTATATACCAATAAATAAACCAACATTCATGACAATTAAGTAACTTGTACAAATTTAACTATCTGTAAGTGAAATATAAGAGTTAAACCATGCTGCATCTCGTTCAAAATGTTTTCTACCATGTCTCACAGCTGGAAGAATTTCTGTTTGAGGTATTTCAGGAAAAGCAATTGCTCATGTATAGGCTTATATTCTAAGAGCAGAGAGTGAATATGTTTAAAATACTTTAGGCAGCGTTCAGTAGCTCACACCTATAATTGTAGCACTTTGAAAGGCCAAGGAGGGTGGATTGCTTCTCGAGGCCAGGAGTTCAAGACCAGCCTGAGCAACATAGCAAGACCCTGTCTCTATAAAAAAATAAAAATAAAAAATAATTAGCCAGGTGTGGCAGCATGCACCTGTAGTCGTAGTTACTCTAGAGGCTGAGGTGAGAGAATTGCTTATGTCCAGGAGTTCAAGGCTGCAGTGAGCCATGACTGTGTCACTGCACGCCAGACTGGGTGATAAAGCGAGACTGTATCAGAAAAATAATAAAAAAATAAATTATTTTCATGAATAGTCTCAAGTACTTGAAGGAGCAGTAGATACATTATTTAATTAGCAATAGGGCAACAACATAATTTCTTAAAGCTGGAGTAAATTATGCTATAGAAAGATATGTGTTTCACAGAGTTATGGAAAACTATCTAGGAGAAAAAACTGGGAGCAAAAAGGGATTAAATCAGTGGAATGACAAATGTGGAATGATGAAGATTCATTTGTGAAGACCATTTACACTTGATAGATATTTTAGGTAGGAAACTTCTCAGGTCACAGAGAGTCCAAAAACCTCAGGAAGTAATGTAAAGTCATAGAAACATACTGTCTGCTCAAATAAACTTGATGTTTTTTTCAAAATAATTTCGTTTATAGTGTTCATACGTAACGAAAAAGGGGAAGTATTATAAATCTCATGCTTGTATACACAGGGTATTGGTGTGAAGCCCTCCAATCCTGGGTCCAGGCAAACAAATTAATGAGGAGCAAAAACCTGTTTAACCCCTTCAGCATTGCCCTCTAGTCCCACCCCCCACCACAAAATCAGTTCCATCTCACCCACAGTGGGCCTTCCATGTCCCCAGATTTTTTATCCTAACCCTCCCAGCCCCTGCATGACTGCAATTTTCTGTTGACAGAATCGCTCACCAGGCTCTGCCTGCTTCCATCATTAAAATCTCCCCTTCCAGGTAATCCCCACCCACACCTTCTAATACTGTGCCACAGGGGCTCTGCACCTAGAGTGTTGTGGGCACACACCCATGTTATCCCCCATATTCTCCTTCAGGGGAAGACAAAGAAGTGGCATCAACTCCTTAGCATCTCAGTACTCAGTTTTGCCAGCACTGGCTTAAGACTGTTCCAGGCCTGGACAGATGCTACACCCATCTCCAGCCAACCCCCAGCAGCCCTTACCCAGCTCAGCTGGGCAGAATTTCACATTTTGTTTACCCTGTATAGACAAGGAAGAAAGTCAAGGCCAGGGGCTGGCAGAAACTGGTCCAGACCAAACATATACACATACACACGCACACAATACAAAAGTGGGGGTTGGGGCAAGTACCAGCACCTCAGCCTGTCGGTGCAGGTGATAGTTACGAAGCTAAGTGCTAGGCCAGGAACAGGGCAGCCAGTCCAGCCAGCACAGTTGACTTCTGTATGGACTGGGACCCATGCAGCCACAGCATTCCAGTACTCAGCCTCTCAGCTGGGAGATCAGCAATTGCTGCCACGTGCCCAGAAACAGCTTGTCCTTTCACTACAGTGGAATGCAGTGAGGGTGGGTGAGAAGACGATGGGTCAGTTATTTCATTCATCTTCTTTTTACAACTTCACTTTCAGAGACTTCAGAGTACTGTGTCTACAACTTGATTTTTTCTGTGCCAAAGGCAGGCTCTCTTCCCTTGAGGTTGATCTACAGCAAAAAATGATTCATAAAATGGAGAGACATGAAATATCATGAAAATTAGTATAAGTATTTTAGAGAATGGATTATTGAGAGTATCTTAGACTCCCTGGAGGACAGCTGGATTTAGGATGTAAATATCAGGAACCTGGAATAAGTGATTGCAATATAGCGTGTGCACTACACTCAGTTTAAATCCCTGCATAGTGAATTCAAAACAAATGTCCTAGAGAACTGTTTAATGGTTATTATTCAAAACCTAGTGTGGAATTTGCAAAAATCACATGGATTTCCAGTGATCCAGGAAATCTGTCACAAAATTGCTACAGCAATTAAAGCATAGCGGGCCTTTTTAGAGAAATTAAACCTAAAGTACTTACATAGCTATTCTAGTCCTTAATATTCTACTTGGTTCTGAAGGATTTCACCAACCTGCTTCTGTCTCCTTTTATACAACTTCAACTCATTCATGGAAGTTAGTTTTCTTATTTCCAACTAGTATATACATTCTGAGTATAAAGCAAATTAAATGAAAAATACGTCATAATAAATATGCACAAAATATAAGATTTAGGTCAACAAAGCTATTTCTGTTTCATAAAAGTTCTTAATGTGGTATGTCAGCTTAGATATTGTATATAGTAATATGCTGATGAATGTCTCTTTCTTTGTTTTTTTTTTGTGTCTCTCACTGTGGGAGAGGAATGTATGTATAGTCCATTAAGACTGTTTGCTTAATTATTGAAGCAATTATTTTCTTGATTAAAAAGAAGAATCAAAACTATTATTATTTAAGGTTTGAATAAATTGGAAGCTAAAAAAAAATTGTTTCCCTTTCTAGGTTAAAGATCTAAGATGATTATTTTACTAACTGCACTTAATTAGGTCTGCTCTATCATATTTCCCAAGATCAAATTAATAATAGAGTGATTACAACATTAATATTAGTATTAAAATAGGTCATCACCTTCAAATATTCCAGTGTTTACCAGTAGAATTTTCCAATGCATGTATGGTAATGCTAGCAGAGATGCGTTCACAAAAGTGATAATTATATCATCGACATGTTGTGACCTTCTGAGATTATGTCACCATGATAGGAAAGGCAGGTTTTTCACCAGCTAGAAGAAGCTGATATATGCATAACATTTTTTTTAAATAAGTATTGATCTAGAATAATTTCTTAAATAATTATATTTCCATAAGTGCCATCACATTTATTCTAATGATATACATATAATATTAATTGTGGAAAATGAATATCTCTGGTATTTTAAGTAGGGAGAAGCTGAAGCAGAAAATATCTAAAGACCTTACTGACAGTCGCATTGTAAATTTCAAAGGCAGTGATATAGGAATTAAGAAGAATGTATTGATCCAGCAATCCAATTACTGGGTATAAATCCAAATGATTATGAATCGTTCTATTATAAAAACACATGCACACATATGTTCATTGTGGTGCTGTTTACAATAGCAAAGACCTGGAACCAACCCAAATGCCCATCTCGACAAGGAAAATGTGGCACATATACACCATGGAATACTATGCAGCCATAAAAAACGATGAGTTTGTGTCCTTTGTAGGGACATGGATGAATCTGGAAACCATCATTCTCAGCAAACTGACAAAAGAACAGAAAATCAAATACCCCATGTTCTCACTCATAGGTGGGTGTTGAACAGTGAGAACACATGGACACAGGGAGGGGAGCATCATACACTGGGGTCTGTTAGTGGGGGAACCAGGGGGAGGGGACAGCAGGAGGTAGGGAGTTGGGGAGGGATAACATGGGGAGAAATGCCAGATATAGGTGATGGGGATAGAGGCAGCAAACCACATTGCCATGTATGTACCTGTGCAACAATCCTGCATGTTCTGCACATGTACCCTAGAACCTAAAGTGCAATAAAATGTATTAAAAAAAAAAAAAAAAGAATGTACTGGGGGCCAGGTGCAGTGGCTCACAACTGTAATCCCAGTACTTTACGAGGCTGAGGTGGGTGGATCACAAGGTCAGGAGTTTGAGACCATCCTGACCAAGATGGGAAAAACCCGTCTCTACCAAAAATACAAAAAATAGCCAGGTGTGGTGGTAGGAGCCTATAATCCCAGCTACTTGGGAGCCTGAGGCAGGAGAATCCCTGGAACCCGGGAGGCAGAAACTGCAGTGAGCCGAGATTGACCCACTGCACTCCAGCTGGGTGACAGAGCAAGACTTTGTCTCAATTAAAAAAAAAAAAAAAGCCAGAAAGTATTTAGGCAAATAGTGAGGGTACAGGAACCTTTGGTGAGGTTTTCCTTTTAATGAAAAGCAGCCCCAAAGTCATTTTGTTTTCTAACAAAGAGCAGTCTGTAAAATCGAGCTACAGGCATAGACAAGCAAGTGAGAAGCTTGCACGGGGAAATGATGGCAGTTGTGACAATAGGAAAAGGCTACCTGTGACTAGGCATGATCACAATGATCTTCTCATCTCTTTGCCAGCCACGTGGACAGTAAGGAGCAGACAGAATGGCACTGACCAAGTGGAAAGCCCATTTACATAATAAGATTAGGGTGGGAAAACCAGCCTTCTCTGCCTGCTATGTAAACGCCAAACCTGGTCAAACCAATCTGTGGGCCCTACGTAAATCAGACACTGCATCACCTAAAGCCTGCCTATAAAATCTGCTGTAGTCCAATGCAGGCCAGCTTCTCCCTTTGAGACACCTCTCTCTCACAAAACAGAGAGCGCTGCTCTCCTCTCTCCTTCCATCTGCTTGTTAAACTTGCTGCTCCTTAACCCACTCACGTGTTCCTGTCTTTAATCTTCTTGGAGTGAGATGACGAACACCAGGTATTTACCCCAAATAACAATGCAGCTTCATTAGCAATATCATTCCGATGCACATTGTATTCAAGGTTATATTGCTTTCTCATCCACAAAAAAATGCTTTCCCCATAAAGCACAACAGAAATTCTCTGAACATATTATGAAGCTTCAGTGGCTTCCACCCCACTACCTCCCCATTAGCTCTGAAAATACTCATCACACCTATAATGTCCTCATACTGCATATGGCTCTGTTTTGGCCACTTGCTAGTGACAGCCCCAGACTCTGAGTCATTTCAATCTCTTTTAAATAAAATGTGCTGATAACAGCAACCAGTGGATTAATTGGCAAACTTCTTCAGGAGAGCTCATCTATCTCAAGCTCTAGGTCCACTTTCATCCTTGGTCACTTACCTACCCTAAGGGCTTCCACTCTTCTTCTGGGAAGTTCATGGGTGGGCCCCATGGGTACCTTTGTGATTTACTTATCATTTCTTTCTTTCCTTGTCAGTTATTTTTGAAAGGTTAGAAAACAAAGAAAACAAAGCAAATTTCCTCACAGACTGTGTTGCCAGTTAGAAAAGATTCCCGTCTATGTCCTTTTTAACTTTGGTGATCTATTATTTGGTACTCCTGGAAAATAGGCAAAACAACATGTCTTTTAAAAAATAACTTCACAAACACTCAACAAATCACACAAATCTCATAGTTTTTTCAGTAGATTATTCTTGCTCCTTTCCAAATTCAATATTTCTTTCCTTTTATGTTTTATATTAAGCTTGTCCAATCCATGGCCAAGGGGCCACATGTGGCCCAGGATGCTTTGAATGTGGCCCAACACAAATTCCTAAACTTTCTTGAAACAAAATGAGATTTTTTTGCTATTTTTTTTTAAAGCTCATCAGCTATTGTTAGTGTATTTTATGTGTGGCCGAAGACAATTCTTCTTCTTCCAATGTGGCCCAGGGAAGTCAAAAGATTGCACACCGATATGACCATTTAAAAAATTACTCAAGCAATTATTGCTTATTGTGAATTGCCAAAAATTTAACTGTGCAAAAACTAGAAAAAGAGGTTTTCAGTTATATAATCTCATATATATTTTTTCACTTTTTTTTTATTGTACTTTAAGTTCTGGGGTACGTGTGCAGAACATACAGGTTACATAGGTATACATGTGCGATGGTGGTTTGCTGTATCCATCACCCCGTCATCTACATTAGATATTTCTCCTAATGCTATCCCTCCCCTAGCCCCCCCACTCCCTGCTATCCCTCCCTGCTATCCCTCCCTTAGCCCCCACCCCGACAGGCCCCAGTGTGTGATGTTCCCCTCCCTGGGTCCATGTGTTATCATGCCCATTAATACTGTGGGTTTATTTTTCCAGATGTATTTTCTTACTTCCCACTGATTTCTCATCATGGTCCTGTTTACTGAGATGCTAAGGAATCCCTAAGCCTGGCATCCTTTCAGTATGTTTCTCTGCCCTTTATAGGGTCATCCGGCTTTTCATCTATTCCTTCTCAAATCTATTATTTATGTTATAAATGATGTCTTTTCATACTCAATATATCATGGTACTTATAATATACAGCTTTGTTCTCCCAAGGCTCGTCTCTCTGTCATGGACTTCAAAAGTCCATTTTTTTTCACTCAAAACCGGGCAATGATTCTTTCTCTATATATTTCTATGGTAACAACCCTAGACTGAGGTCAAAGTATAAATAAAGACTTCCCTGGTACTATAGTGAAAAGAATTAGAAGGAAAAATCTCCTAAGCTCATGTTAAAATACAACATATATATGGAGGGTGTATAATTGCTAAGAATATTTACTTTCATATATATTTTTAACTAAAAATAAGATTACAATTCTTAGCAACATTTTTCTGCTTTAATATAATGTACATATATTCTATGACAGTGTACATAAAACTTAGCTTACTTTCCGATAGCTGTATGCTCTTCTATTGTTTGGATGTATCAGCCTTAAGTAATCTGTCCCTTATTGATGAAAATGCCATAGTGAACATCTCTATACATATTAATAAAATACCTAAAATAATTACTATCTCAAGTTTTCAAGAGTTAGTCACATTTGAAATGTTATGTAGTTGTATCAAACGCCATCCATTAAATGTCTAAGGAATTTAACCATTGTTATGCCAGTTTCTAAATATAGGATATAGACATTATTACTTCTTCAGACCTTTGCCAGCATAGGGATTTTATCACTCACTGAAAACAGTCAACACATACAGTGGCTCTCCCTTAACTGTGGTTTCACCTTCCATGGTTTCCATTACCCACAGTACACTACAATGAGATATTTTGAGAGAGACTATATTCGCATAACTTTTATTAAAGTATATGGTTGTAATTATTCTGTTTATTATTATTCATTGTTAATATGTTACTGTACCTAATTTATAAATCAAATTTTATTACAGGTATGAATGTATAGGAGAAAATATACTATGTATATTCACTATTAGGCACGGTTTCAGGCATCCACTGATATCTTGGGACATATCCCCTGAGGATAAAGGGGGAATTACTGTAATGCACTGATGTTAGCACACATTTTTTAAAAGTAAGTCCCTTTGTTGAAAGAAAATATCTAAAAATAATAGTAATTAATAAATAAAAGGAAAAAGAAAATATTGTTTTTGTGGCTCTTAAAGAAAAGAATTCTTTTAATTGAAAGGTGATCATGAAACAAAATATTTAGGCACAAAATAAGTATATTATTTTCAAGTGATGTATGATAAATATTTTATCATATGTCGGTGAAGATCAGAATTAAGGCTCTTTGAACTAAACAAAGAGCTATGTTGACTAACTGCTCAGACTGAGTCAAATGTACCAAGAAAGATTATACTTGACTATGGTTTGTATTACATGATGACTAGTATTTCTGCTTTTATTCAATTTATTATAAAAAAATAAGAAACATTATTATTGAAGACAAACCAAAGAATACAATGACATAAGCCAACAGGAAAGACATAATAAAAACAGCAAGAAATAAATACAGATTCCTAGGAACTTTATATAATAATTTATTAGAATTGTCATATAAAGAATATAAAATTATGTTATGTATACATTACTTAAAGAATAAAACATATATCTTTCTAAAAGGCCACAAAATAAAAGATTAACAGGTTGGGTGTGGTGGCTCACGCCTGTAATACCAGCACTTTCTGAGGCTGAGGGGGGTGAATCATGAGGTCAGGAGTTGAAGGCCAGCCTGGCCAAGATGGCAAAACCCCGTCTCTACTAAAAATACAAAAAGTAGCCGGGCGTGGTGTAGCCACCTGTAATACCAGCTACTTGGGAGGCTGAAGCAGAGATTGCTTGAACCCAGGAGGCAGAGGTTGCAGTGAGCTAAGATTGCACCACTGCACATCAGCCTGGGCAACAGAGTGAGACTCTGTCTCAAAAAAAAAAGAAAAAAAAAAAGATTAACAAAGATAAGACCACTTGGAGGAATTAAAAACTTCTAAAAATCAAAAATAAAATAGTTGAAATTAAGAACTCAATGGATGCATAATAGTGGCAACTTACGTATGGATTACTGACTTAAAAGAAAAATCCAAAATATATGAATTGTTTGTCAGCAAGACAAAAATCGGCGTGAAAACAGTTGACAGAGAGAGGGGGAGAGAATGAGTATAAGATAGAAAATATCAGTAGAGGTTGTATCTTGGAAGATAAGAAGGTCAATCATTTATGTAATTAGAATCCCACAGAAGAAAAGAGTAGGAATGGAATCAAGTAGTACATGAATATATAATAAACAGAAAACTCCCAAAGTAAAACACATACACACACACACACACACACACACTTAATTCACAGAGACAAGAAACACAATGTACCAGAATTATAAAAATAAATACATAAAAATAAAAATGAGATAAAAAACTTTTTAAAGATAGTTAAGATATATCTAAACACATCACAGTGAAACTCGAAAACATCAAAGGCAGAAAGAACTTAAAAGAATCCCAAAACAAAACAAATGAATAGTTCTTAAAACAACACAGTTAATCTGAAAGCAGATTTTGTAGCAAAACATTTATACACAAATATATCATTTTAAATATTCCCAAAAAAAGACCATTAACCTGGAATTGTTTATCTGCTCAGCAAAACTGATTTTCAGAAATAAGGGCTATATAAACATACTTTCAGATAAATGAAACAACTGAATTTTTGCCAAAAATTTACCTCCACTATAGGATGTCTAATGTATATGCCTCAAAAAGATGATAAATAATCCCAAAAGGAAGATGTGAGTACAGATATCAATGAGAAACACAGAAAATGTTAAACATATCGGTAAATCTAAACAGAATTTTAAAGCAGAAGAAAAATGATGATAAAAATAATGTCATTTGTGGGATTTAAAAATACAGAATTAAAATACTAAATTACTCAAGAGAATGAGAAGACAAGCCACAGATTCAAATAAAATACTTGTAAAACGCCTATCTAATAAAAAATATATATATATCGAAAATTACAAGGGACTCAAATTCAACTCAAATTTCAACAAAAAGAAAATTAAAAACCTGATTAAAAATGAGCAAAAGACATTAACAGACAACTCACCAAAGAAGATACACAACTGGCAAATAAACATTTGACAAGATGTTTCACATCATGTGTCATAAGAGAAAGACAAAACAATAATAAGATACCACTACACACCTATTAGAATAGCCAAAATCTAGAAACAGCTACAAACACTAAATTCTGGTGAGGATGTGAAGCTATAGGAACTCTCATTTATTGCTGGTGGCATTAGAAAATGATACAGCCTGTTATAAGGACAGCTGGGATGTATCTTACAAAAGTAAACATACTTATCATATGACTTAGCAGTCATACTCCATGGTATTTACCCAAGAGAGCTGAAAACTTACGTTCATACAAAAATCTGCACATGGATACTTATAACAGCTTTATTTATAATTGCAAAACTTGGAAGCAACCAAGATGTCCATCAGGAGGTGAATGAGTTAGTAAATTTTGGTACATTCAACAGTGAAATATTGTTCATTGCTGCAAAATGAGCTGTCACACCATGAAAAAACATAAAGAAAATTTACATGCATATTATTAAGTGAAAGAAGCCAATCTACAAAGGAAACTGTATTAGTCTATTCTCACACTGCTATAAAGAACAACCTGAGACTGGGTAATTTATAAAGAAAGGTCTAATTGGCTTTCAGTTCTGCAGGCTATACAGTAAGCATGGCTGGGGCAGACCTCAGGAAACTTACAATTGTGGCAGAAGGTAAAGGGGAAGCCGGCATGTCTTACACAGCTGGAGCAGGAGGAAGAGAGAGAAAGGGGAGGTGTTACACACTTTTAAACAACCAGATCTCATGAGAACTCACTCACCATCATGAGAACAGCAAGGGAGAAGTCCACCCCATGATTCAATTACCTCCCATTAGGCCCCTCCTTTAACACGTGAGGATCACAATTTGACTTGAGATTTGGGTGGGGACACATAGCCAAACCATAACAGCTACATACGGTACGATTCTAACTCTATGATGTTCTGGAAAAGGCAAAACTATGGAGACAGCAAAAATATCAGAGGTTGCCAGGGGTTTGGGGGAGGGAGGAATGAATAAGAAGATCACAGAAAATTTTTAGGTCAGTGAATCTACTCTGTATGATACCATAATGGTGGATAGAGGTCCTGATACATTTGTCAAAACACACAAAATGTACAATACCAAGAGTGAACCCTAACGTAAACTACAGACTTTGAGTGATAATATGTTGATGTAGGTATATGGGTTATACCTACCACTCTGGTGTGATAGGTTGACAGTGGGGACACTGTCTGAAGGGCAGGTTGGAATACATGGGAACGCTCCCTATTTTCTCCTTAATTTTGCTGTGAAACTAAAATTGCTCTAAACATTAGACTCTATTTAAAGGAGGAAAAAGGTTCTAAACCACAATAATCACTCAGGAAGACATGATTACATGTAATGTGTTCCAAGATATTTGTGTTGCTTCAGAGTATCTCCAAAGAAAAGAAGATTTTTAAAAAAATTAATAAGTAAAATATGCTGTTTGAGAACAAACATTACATGAGTATAGCATTATTAACTTTTAAATCAGTTGTGGGTAAAATGAAAGAACAGAGAAACAAAATGCTCAAGAAAGAAGAAAAAAGAGGCATAGAACTAGTGGAATAAACGTAAAGCAAAAATAAGATGTTGGAAACTAGTCTGAGTATTTTTAAAACATTAACCACTGCTAAAAATCTTTCCAAAAAGAAACTAAAATCTCTGATCACTTATAGATCTTCCTTCCTTCCTTTGGAATGTATTTCCAGAGGTCCTAATGAGCTTATAAAGCTGAACAAAAGGCATAAATAAGAATTTCTTCTCCATAGGGAGCCTGGCTCAGAGAAAATAGAGGCAGAATCCCTTGGACTGAGATTTAAAATGAAAAACAGATTTAATGTGAGACATTCCAAGGTATATTTGAATCACTCAATATCATCTATCCTAAAAGATTTTTTAAAAATCTCAAAGAAACAGCAGATATATTAAAATATAAGTAAATATAAAAGTGTCTAAAAGTCCCACTGTGGCTGACCTTAATCTTGAATACAAAAGAAAAAGCATACAACGAATGAGTCATACAACAAAATGTCAGGGAAATGGTGGAGGAGCATTCAGAAGCCTGAGACTGGAAATGATAAAGCAGGCAAGTATACAAAGCTGTCCCCCAGCACCTTTCCCCCACTTCATCCATACACTGCTCCGTATAGGGAGCAAAAGGGGGTTCCCCCCTCCTCCTGACTGTCCTAGATGTAGAGAATGGATGGGACGTCCCCTCCCAAGACTTCGGAGCCACAGATCTTAAGAGAACTGGAAGCTTTCCCTTCCTGCCTCTTGGAGCTGTTGCAGAAATAAAACCCCATAATTTGGCCAAGTGCAGTGGCTCATGACTGTAATCCAAGTGCTTTGGGAAGTCGAGGTAGGAGGATTGCTAAAGGCTAAGAGTAGACTAGGAGTTTGAGACCAGCCTGAGAAACATAGTAAGATCCCGTTTCTACTAACTAACTAAATAAATAAATAAATAAATATATATTAGCTGGGTGTGGTGGTGCATGCATACCTGTAGTCTCAGCTTCTTGAGGGAAGGTCACTTGAGGCCAGGAGTTCAAGGTTGCAATGAGCTATGATATCGTCACTGCACTCCAGCCTAGACAACTGAGCAAGATCCTGCCTTAAAAAATGAAAGTAACTATTAAAAAATTATAGCTTTCCCTCTCTACAAATGTAAAGGGAAACAGTTTTACTATTAAAAAAGCATCAAGGGCCAGCCGTGGTGGCTCACACCTGTAATTCCAGCATTTTGGGAGGCAGAGGCAGGTGGATCACTTGATGTTGATCACTTACTTGAGGTCAGGAGTTCAAGACCAGCCTGGCCAACATAGTGAAACCCCATCTCTACCAAAAAAAATACAAAAATTAGTTGGGCATGGTGGCATGCCACTGTAATCCCAGCTACTCAGGAGGCTGAGGTAGGAGAATTGCTTCAACCCAGGAAGTGGGAGTTGCAGTGAGCCGAGATGGCACCACTGCACTCTAGTCTAGGCGACAGAGTGAAACTCTCTCAAAAAGGAAGGAAGGAAGGAAGCAAGGGAGGGAGGGAGGGAGGGAGGCAGGCATTAAATGAATGTGATGTGCATCACAGCAATACACTAACAGAAAGAAATCTCGCCATTTTATACAGTCAAGCAGATACAAGGCAAAACATACATGTTCTAAGGTAAACAATAGTTAGTCCTCAAGTAAGACAACTCAACAGTGCTATTGGTCCCACGTAGTTCTTTCTAAATTTACATGGTAGTTGGAACAACCGCCTGTGTTAGATAATTGCCTTAACCAAAGAAAAATAAATTCCTCATATCTTTACATCAGGAGGTACTTTTGCTACTTGGAGCAAGGTGCCTTCAAAAGTTAGACTCCTACCCACCACAGAAACTGGAAGATGGAGTGCTGTCTTTCTGCATAATTCCATTCCAAAGAGATGGTTCCCAGGTACTTGAGAAAAGCATTTTTGAACGGTAAACCTGGCAAAATAGACTTTTAAAAATATTTTACATCTCAAAGTGGCAGAGAGATAATTTACAAAGGCACGTTTTCAAAAGTAAGTGGTCTAAGACCAAAAAAGAAAGGGAGGGATTTCTTGGCCTTTCTTGCATTTGGAAGAATTTTCTTTTTTCCTATTAAGTACTATATTTAGCTTAACAATGCCCAGTTGCATCATAAAAAGTTCCAGATTCAGCCCAACAGTGAGAAACCAGGCACAGCCCACTTCCATACATTGGAGTCATCCCAACAGAGGTCCCAGATGTGTGAGTGAAATGTCACTTCAACCTTAAGGCTGAGAAGGAAGACATCACGTGGAGGGAAGATGAGCCATCACTGCTGTTCCCATGTCAAATCCCTTTCCCATGGTTACAGGAGCAAATATGAATAAAATGATCATTGGTTTAAGCCACATCAGTGTAAGCAACTGAAAACCAAAGCATATCTTTAAGAGTTCATACAAAGTCAAAACTAAACGTTAAAAAATGGGCCAGTCACAGTTACTCACACCTGTCTTCCCAGCACTTTGAGAGGCTAAGGTGGGAACATCACTTGAGCGCAGGAGTTCAGTACCAGCCTGGGCAACAAAGTGAGGCATCATCTCTACAAAAAAATCAAAAAATTATCTGGGTGTGGTGGGTGTACACTGGTAGTTCCAGCTACTTGAGAGGCTGAGGCAGGAAGATATCTTGAGCATGGGAGGCTGAGGCTACAGTGAGCTACGATCATACCATCCTACTCGAGCCTGGACAACAGAGTAAGCCCTGTCTCAAAAAATATATATAAAAAATAAATTGATTTTTAAAATAAAATCAAACAACAAATGAAAAGCTACTTTTTATTCGCTATCTCTTCCAGGAGCACATTTTCTCCCCCAGCTCGCTCTCCTTCTGATGGTGTAACTTCTAATTATTCTCTGAGTTTTCATTGAAAAATCACTGTGTAAAATTAATTTTTTAGGGCAGATTCTCTTCTAAGCCCCTAAACTAAATTATGATCCCTGCTATATGCCTCTCTTCATATAAGCACTTTCTCATAAAACTTATCATACTTTATGGTATTTACTTTTTTACTACATGTTTTCCCGCATATTAGGGAAGGTTAGCTATTTGTATTATTTACGATTTTCATAAATAAAGACTTAAAGCAGGGGGGTAGAAAAAGTGAGGGAGGAAAATTTTAACTTAATATCATGACATTTTTCTAACCATCTGGTTGTTCATAGTTTTAAGTTGACTATCTAAAATATTGAGCTACTCATTACCAAAGGTATCCAGGTTAAGTCAGTAGATCAAACATTTGCATCCCATGGAAACAGGCTTCCTAAACATTCCTACTGTCAATGGCTTTGTTTCTGAACCAACTGTTCTGCTTGCTTTATTCTATATCTTTAAACTTTCTGCTCTTATGGTTTCCATTTAGAGACTGCTCTTATATCTCAGATTTCTGATCAAAAATACTTCTCTGGATTTGAAGTTCACTTCCTTTTTGAACATAATTTAGACATTCCTTTCAGTTATGTTGCCTTTGCCGCTCCAGGTAAATAACTCATTCAGGTGTTCTAAACTCTAGGATTTCTAGCTGGAAGAGCTGGTTCTTCAAGATTAGACTTTCCAACAACCCCTACTGTATTCGACTCAGTCTTGACTGGAGAAACCAGAAAGTAACTGGCATTAGCTCAAAAATCTAAATATCCCAAGATGAAGATGACCTTGAACTTCGTATCAGGAAGTGATTTTATATCTAGTCAACATGATTATTAATATACTCCCAGTAGAGCACTACGTATCTATCAATACTAAAATGTTTGTGTCATACCCAAGACCATTATTATGTGTCAAGTATTGCTCAAGAATCTTAAAAGATTAACGAATGTAACCGCCAATACAACTCTCTGAGATAAGCACTATTATCCTCATTCTACAGAAGAAACTAAGCCACAAGGAGGCTGAACAACTTACTCAAGGGGACACCTAGTAAGTGATAAAGCCAGAATTCAGCTTCCAGCATTCTAGCTACCTCAGAGAGAGGTCCCCTGTGTTAGCTGGGTAGTCTTTCAGAAAAAGTTTATAAACCGTAAGACTCGAAGTAGAGAAAAAAACGGAATTTTTATTTGTAAGAACCAGTTAAGAAAATAGAGGTCTCCAGATATTATCACTTCAAATGAAAAAGGCCAGCTGTGATACTGTGATTGAAAAATCATATTTGAATAATTGTATCATAGAGGAGTCTTTGAACTTGACCTATATTTATTTCAATAGAAAGAAAAGACTACTTTCTTTTGATGAATATATTTAAATTGTGTTTGCTAGATAAAAGGCGACACTGCAATTAAAGTAAAATCTTGAGGTGAGAATGAACATATCTAATTAAAATTCCTATGAGTATATTATTTAGAAATAATGGGAAGAAAATAGTTGAGAATAGTTCAGATTAAATAAATAGGATGATATTTTACACAAATTATTAATGTTCTCTTTCTCATTGCATTCAAAGTTTACAGGTAAATGAAATTATTTAAGAAAATTTTCTATTTTAAGAAATAAATTTTCTATTATAAGAAATAACATATGGATGATATGAATGAATCCACCTTACTTTAATGTGTTTACTATAGTGTTCACATGAGGCATTAAAGAAAAAAAGAAAAGCAAGATATGGAAACTGAAGTGACATTTAAAATACATTAATTACATTGCCACTCTTTTAAAATTAAGAATAAATCTCCTTAAATCAAGCAATACTAAGGACTTGAAATGTATTTATTTAAAAAATTCATAAAAAGAAGTTTACTTACTTATTTGGTCCTAAGCTAAAAAAAAAAAAAAAGAGAGAGGGGAGAGAGAGAGAAAGAAAAAGGAAAAAAACATAATGGTTTAGGACCTGCTAAAAAGCTCCACCTGGCCAGGCGTGGTGGCTCACACCGGTAATCCCAGCACTTTGGGAGGCCAAGGCGGGTGGATAACGAGGTCAAGAGTTCAAAACCAGCCTGGCCAACATGGTGAAATCTCGTCTCTAGTAAAGAATACAAAACTAGCTGGGTGTAGTGTTGAGTGCCTATAATCCCAGCTACTTGAAAGGCTGAGGCAGGAGAATCACTTGAACCTGAGAGGCAGAAGTTACAGTGAGTGAGATTGCACCGCTGCACTCCAGCCGGGGCGACCCACCAAGACTCTGCCTCGGACAAAAAAAAAATCCACCTGGATTTCTCATCAGCAATTTAACTGAACAAGGTCTTGTTCCCCAAATGCACTCTTCCTCCAAGATGCCTGTACTGTCGTGATTTGTGTTGCTCAGCTTGGAACCAGCTCTTCCAGCCTGATTATGCAGTGGCTGTGGTAGCTCAGTCCTTTTGTTTGCAGTGCCACTTTCCTCTGTCCCTCCTCTTCTCCTTCCTACAATCTGCTTTACTCCACACCTTGGAGTACTTGGCAGCGACCTAGGAAAAATAACAGCAGAGCCCAACCAAAAATAACTAAACTACTAAACAACTACAGGCAGTATAAATCCACTCTATGGAAACAAGTTAAAGTGTTCCTCTCTGGCTCAGTGAGTCTCAGGTCCATGGGGAGGAAAAGAGGCAAATCTTTAAATAGCATTCAGGAAAAGCTTTTTGGAGAAGGTGATATTTTCAGCAGAGGCTTGGATGATGAGAAAGAACTTCAAGAGATGAGAATGTGCCTTCTTGACAAGGGAAGTAAGAAGAGCCTAAAGCAATAAGAGTGATAGGAGTTTTGAATAACAACAACCAAGAAAGGGTGCAGACATTATGATTAACATGATTATAATGTTAAAAGCAAATAGAAAGTGAACACAGGCATTGCAGAGGTAGATGAGTTTCAAAGAGTCATGCTGAGTAGTTTGATCATGGAGGGGACCCTAAGGGCAATGAGAAATATCCAGTTAGTTTTCTTTTGCTAAAGCAATTTTTAAAATTGGGACATAATTTATGTATATGTATAACATTCCCCATTTTAAAATGTATACACCAGTGGTTTTTAATATATTAACAAAGTTGTACGATCAACACCATTATTCAGAACATTTCATCACTCCAAAAATTGCCTTCCTGCTAGTGTTCTAGAGTTAGAGGTGAGGGTATTAACTGATGAAGTTAACATAGGTTTTTGGGGTTTTTTTGTTTTTTGTTTTTTGAGGTTTTTTTTTTTTTGAGATGGAATCTCACTCTGTGTCTCCCAGGCTGGAATGCAGTGGCACAATCTTGGCTCACTGCAACCTCCGCCTCCTGGTTTCAAGTGATTCTTCTGCCTCAGACTCCTGAGTAGCTGGGACTACAGGCGCACGCCTCCACACCCGGCTAATTTTTTTTGTATTTTAGTAGAGACGGGCTTTCGCCGTGTTGCCCAGGCTGCTCTCAAACTCCCGAGCTCAGAAAATCTGCCCACCTCAACCTCCCAAAGTGCTAGGATTACAGGCCAGGCGTGAGCCATTGCACCTGGCCAACATAGGTATTTACAGTTAAGTCTCCCTCTAAGCACTGAATCTTGCATCCCATACATTTTAATAATATGTTGTGGTTTTGTTTTCATTTATCACTAAGTACTTTCTAATTTCTCCTTTTGATTTATTCTTTAATCCATTGGTCATTTGTCTGTTGTTTAAAACATTTGCACTTATATGTGAGTTTACCGAATTCCATCTGTTATTAATCTCTAATTTCATTCCATGTGGTCAGAAAATATATTTTGTATGACTTCAGTACTGTTAATTTTTTGAGACTTGTTTTATGGCCTAGTACATGATGTATCCAGATTCCTGCAAGTCTTTGGTTAATTTCCAGAGGTCTGAAAAATACTGACTCAGATACTTTTGCCAGTTTTCTCATGTTTTTCTGGAGGAGAAGATTCTTGGAGATTCTTATTCCTCCATTTGTGGTGATGTCACCACCAGTGAATTTTAAAGGAGAAAAGCATATTTATGTTTTAAATGGTCATTTCAGTGCTATGTGAATGCGGGTGATAGGGCACATCAAAGTCTCCCTGCCACCTGCTTCATTTGAATAAGTTTGATTGCCTTATCTTAAAAATTCAAGAAACATTTATTTAAAAAACAGGATTTTTGCCTCTCCTCTCAGTTTACAGATATAGGATATTAGAGTAAACAAAATATTATAATTAAATTGCAGTACCTCTTTGTATAGTTAATATCCTTTGTTTTTCAATTAATGTTAATTATCACGACACAATATAAACTACCTCTCTGTTGGCCTACGACAGCAGTATTCCACTCTGGCAATGCATTAGAAACACTAAGTTACCTCACATGTCCTATTTCTTGTACAGGACTTAAGACAATCAATAATTATCTTAATGTCACTCTTCTCACACATACTTTAGAATATATATTATATATTACAGTATTTGTAAAATAAGTGTCATATAGTATTTGTAATATGATTTTATATTATAGTATCTATAATATAAGGGCAGAAACAATATTTTTATTCACAATTATATTCTCAGCATCAGCCAGAGTGTCTGACCCATAGCAGTGCCTCACTAAATGTCTGCCAAATGAATCAATGAATGAATTTAAGAGTAAGTGGAGGGATAAATTGTTCACTTAATAAAATTACTTAAGCAAAGATAACAGTTATTGCCTTATTTTAAAAAATAATGACCTCTTAATGTGTTTATTTATAATATAAATTTCTCATTTTTCTCTCTAGCAAATAAATTCAAGTTTTGGACATGATTAATTTTTTAAATAATTTTTATCTCTGCTATTAAAATTAAAAATCAGCACTTAGACAATTGACCATTCAATATGAACATTCACTCTATTGTGAATTTTCTAAAAGATGATGAACCTTAAGCAACATTAATAGAAGCAGAATATTCAGATGAAAGGACCTATTAGTCTAGAACATTCTCTCAAGCCAGTCATCATCTGCAGTGTTGTTTGCAGTTCACTCTAGACTCATTCATTGCACTGTGGCTGTTTTCAGATTCTGTAAGGAAAATCAGTACATTAGTTATTAATTTGGGCAATAACATTTAAAAAATAGTGTGTGTGCTGAGATGGGTAACTATGATGATAAAAGAGCTAGATAACTTGTTATATGAGGAAAGGTTGAAGTGAAATGTTTAGCTGGAACAGAAATGTCATATGGGAAGAACGAATCACAAATATTTGAAGAATTGTCATGTGAAAGAAAATAAAATGTATCCCACCTGCCTCCAGGGTATAGAACTTAGACAAAGATGTGGCAATGATAGCAAAGCAGACTTAGACAGCATAAAAAAGAAAACTTTCCAACACTTTTAAATTCCTGAGATTGGTATCATCTGCTCTAAAAGACAGTCTCTAAAAATAATCAAGCAGAAATTGCATACCATAGAAAAATTTTTGCTCAGATGGGGTCCATTACATTCAAAGATTTTAGTATCAGATAATTTTAAAATTCTATGAATTGTGAAATTGTTTTTCATGAATCACTTTGGAAACAAAATTGGATATTGATTTTTCCATGTTGTATTTTTGAACGTGAAACATATTTCTCATTATGAAAAGTTGCTTTACAATTGTACACATAAATTATTATGCTAACTTATATGTATGCAAAATATGCTTAACTGCATTTATTGTAAATTTGGTTTGTTTCCTTACAAAATGAAGAGAAACAGTATAGTAATAACTTAAAAAATTTACATTTTGATTGGTTAAATCTGTTTTTGCATGCAAAACATACTTGTTTCTTACACATATTAAGACATTTAATAATACAATCATGTAGGTATTAGAAGCCAGATTCTGAAAACAATGCTTACTACATTGCCCCTCTCATAAAACCTACCAGTGATGTAAATTCACTTGAGTAAATTCTTGACAAAACATGATGATGCGTGAGAAATGGAGATTGCTCACTTTAAAATGGTATCTTTATGGCCTCGCACATGTGGTTGCTACTGTGCTGCCACTCATACAGAAGCTAAAGGGACTCAAGCAAAGGGAGAAACGCCCTCATTTTAGATGGTTCTTCTTACAATAATTTGTGTTTGACATTTATATAAATAACTGTTTCACAAGGAAATATACTAAAACTACACTTAGAGGATGCATGCACGGTAAAACTAAGCATTGAAACATAACAAAAGCAAAGGAAAAAAATCTCGGGTGAACTAAGTTGCTTTGTACCTACAGAAAGTAGCAGAAGAAGGGCCTCTGCATTATCAGCCCGTGGAGCAACTCTCATGTGTACAGTGTCTGCACACAATCAGGGACTTCACAGAACATCTTAAATTCTGTTTGTGTCGATCTTGAAAATCATGAAAACGATACTATTTCAGTCTGTTTGTTCCATCACTAACTCTATCAATATCAACATAAGGCAGTTTCAATCTTTAAGTACCCACGAAAGGGCAGTGGACACTTGCTCAAACATCAGACATGCCACAAAAGAGTATCAGAGACCATATTTACCTAATTAAAAGTGATTTAGTTATTTTTAACACATAAGACAGCAACATCATGAATCATGGCTAGAATGCACATCCAAATAGCTGTTCTCAACTATTAAAATTAAGACTGTAATTCATACCTATGGTAAAGAGGAGAATTTGGGTGAAGGAAGATAAAGTAGGGTTAAAACGGGCCCTGCTCTTGGTTAAAAGGGACATAAATTATGGTTATTTGTGGCTTTATTGAGGAAAGAAAAATGTAAATAAAAGACAGGATTTCGGCCTTAAAAATCATAGGTAGCCGAGATTAACTTGCACTTGCTAAGAAACAGAAGGGACCAGCATTCACAAATGAAACCAAACAAAGGAAACCTCCCAACTCTGAGTACATATGACCTTGAGCTTCTCAGTTAAGCTCTGTGAGCTGTGGTTTCATCATTTACAAATGTGTGTAATAAATCTGTCAATGTATCTTGTCCAATTGCTAATCATGAAAATATCACTATTCTCCAACCAAAGTATGGAGAAATAAAAAGTAGCACAATTTGCTGGTGGAGGTGTAACTTGCTACAACACTTTTAGTATCTTTTAAAAGCAATAATGTTTATGTCTTTAAATGTAAAAATATAACTGTACTGAATCTCTGTTATGGAAATAAAAATGTACTTATAGATGAATCTACTAAGGTATATGTATGTATGTATATATACACATACATATATACATATATAAAACACATATATGAAAAATATTTGCTGTTCCACATATATGTGCACAGATATGTATTATACACACAGAGACAAACGGACATTTTTTACACATATGTTATACTACATATACTATGTTAATATTATATATATCATATACACATATGAAGATTTTTATTCATATTTTATAGAGAAGGCAAATATGTATAGAAAAAAGTAGCAGAATATTGTGTCAGATTTTGTCCTATTTTGTTATTAACAAAATGTAGGCAGGACATGGTGACTCATGCTTGTATCCCAGCACTTTGGGAGAGCGAGGCAGGTGGATCACCTGAGCGCCGGAGTTCGAGACTGTTACATTTGACGTGAGATTAAGGCACCAACACCAAGACAAAAGTATGCCAAATAGCAGGGTTTATTAAGCCGGCAACCACGGAGGACTCGCGTCTCTCCAACCCGTGGCCCCGTATGGAGGGTGTTAAGACCTTTATACCCGTAAAAATCACTTTGGGAGTGAAGGTGAGGGGCGGGTGGTGGGGGTGAGGGGCTTCAGACATTCCGAGGGCTAGTGGCACCATCAGGGCGGAGATGAGGGTGAGGGCCAGGAAACTTTTTGACATTCTTAAGTGATTCACAAAAAAGTTAAGATTAGCATTTGTTTACACATTGTCTGCGTAGTGTGGCAATCACAGTCCTTAATTACTTATTCATATTTGGGCTATACAGAGCAGTTTCAACAGAAAGCTGAGGTATGGTTGAGGTATGCAGTTTTATGGGGCTTTTACCATGTCACAGAGACCACCCTGGGCAACATGGTGAAACTCTGTCTCTACTAAAATACAAAAAAATTACCTGGGCGTGGTGGCATGCGCTTGTAGTCCCAGCTACTTGGGAGGCTGAGGCACAAAATTGCTTGAGCCCCGGAGGTGGAGGTTGCAGTGAGCCGAGTTCATACCACTGCACTCCAGCCTGGGCAACAGAGAGAGACTCCTCCTCAAAAAACATAAATTAATGAAATAATAATATATGTGCATAGCAGCACATATATGTCTGTGTATGTGTATGTAAATATATATGCTGAGGGCTGCACATCAAAGGGTTACTACCAGAGAAGCAGGGCTGAAAGAAAGAACAGAAGGCCTCCCAAAAGCCATTCCTCTCTCCCCCTGTCCTCCATTTTCCTTCCTTCCAATGTACCGACTGGAAATTCAAAAGTAACTTACCAACCCTGGCCTACAGTTGGCTATGTCTATATAATCAAGTTCTAGTCAATGAGGCAAAGGGAAAGTCTGCTAGAGGAATTCTGAGAAATCTTTTGGCTTCAGGATAAAAGAGACAGAAACAGCTGGCTCTGCTTTTCCTCCACCTTTTTTGCCCTATATTCACATATGATTCTTGGAACTTCAGCAATTATATCGTAGCCATAAAAAAATGCCCAAGGAATCGCCTCTGCACTAGAGATATGATCAAGGCTGGCCACTGCTTACCAGACAGTTTCTGGTTATATGAGGAAAATAAATTCCTGTCGTCACTATTAGCAGGCATCTTCATTTGCTTTTAGTAGGCTACTCTAACAGAATACCTGAGACTGGGTAATTTTTAAAGAACAGAAATTTATTCTCTCACTCTTCCAGAAGGTGGAAAGCCAAGATCAAGTTGCCAGCATCTGGTGTGGGTCTTGTCACTGCATCCTCACATGGCAGAAGGTGGAAGGGCAAGGAAGAGATGAACACTGTGTCTCCACATGTTAGAGAGGGCAAAAGAGAGAGCAAATCCACGCCTCCCAGCCATCTTCCTAGCACTGTTAATACATTCATGAGGGCACAGTCCTCATGACTTACAGACCTCCCCAAACACCCCACTTTCCAACACAGTTGCATTGGGGATTAAGTCTCCAATACATGAATTTTGGAAGGAACACATTCAAATCTTAGCAGTAGGCTTTTCTATTATTTACATTTCCAAGCATGCCTAATGTTTTTAAAAAGGTCTTTTTTTCTTCATTAAGTTGTTAAAATAAACATATATTATTATTGTAATTTTTAAAAATGATTTTTAAGGAGAAAAAATAAAGATGAAAGAAAATAGCGGCAATTAGAGCAAAAAAGAAACTTTTAGAAAGATATATTTATCTTGTGTCATTGTACTCTAAAAATTGTACTTATTTCAACAAAAACACACTCTCTCACTAGTTTGTGTGCCCTTTGTTAAGTAAGTCTGAGAAGCATTGAAGATACACTTCCCTTTTCCCATAATCAAGCCTTGAGTCCTTAAGATATATCAAGGTTAGTATTAATAAGAAATAGGTATTTATTGTCAAGTATATATGAAAATGCTCTATTGTAATTATTCTTTCATCAACACCGAAAGTCTTTTAAAATGTAAATTTAAAGCTATTCAAGAAGCCGTATCTATACAAAATCAGAAAACTGCTTTCTCTAAACCCAGTGGAACATACTCCAAAGGAAAAAAAAACAATTGTTTTTCTGGTTTGAATTTGAGGCAATTACAAATCAAATACTTACTTATCACAATAATGGCTTAAAATATAAAGATAAGTAAGCAGTAAGGATAACATTTCAGTGCCTGCATAACAAATTAAAAATAGAATATTCCAAGAAAATACAGCATTATAAGAAGATGTCAGAGTGCTAAGGTCTGGGAGGGAGAAGGGAATGGGTTAAGCAGAGAAAGCTTAAATACAGACAACACCTAATACCAAAGAATGGCAGAGATAAGCCAACAAAGAAGGTTTGATGCTGTTTGCAAAGATGCTCAAGGTATGTGGCTAAGTAAAAAGTAAATAGCATCCGTGTCAGGTCTGTTTTGTGTTGATACCAGCAAGAAAACTACTTTTATCAGTAAGGAGAACTATATACCTACCTTGTTTTATATGTGTCTTACTTGTTATGTATAATAACTATTTTCACTTAGGATTGGGATGATTTTCCTCCCTCCTGTACAGGGTTTTTCAATTTCATTTCTATTTTAACAATTTTTTTTTTTTTTTTTGAGACAGAGTCTTGCTCTGTCATCCAGACTGGAGTGCAGTGGTGCAATCTTGGCTCACTGTAGCCTTCGCCTCCTGGGTTCAAGTGATTCTTATGCCTCAGCCTACCAAGTACCTGGAACTACAGGACTACACAACCATGCCCAGCTTTTTTTTTTTTTTTTTTTTTTTTTGATATTTTCAGTAGAGACAGGGTTTCACTATATTGGCTGGGCTGGTCATGAACTCCTGACCTCAAGTGATCTGCATACCTCGGCCTTCCAAAGTGCTGGGATTACAGGCTTGAGCCACCGCGCACAGCCTTGACAATGCTTTTAACATAAATTTCACTGTAAAGTATTTAGTGAGCAGCCCTATAAGCAAAAGTTGTGAAAGATTCGGGGTAAAAAAAGATACTGTGTGCCTTGTCGAGCATACTTGATGCTGTAGGGACCCACTCCTCTCATTGTCTTGGAGCTACTTTACAAACCTGTTATTTGTGGAAAACTATTAATTATGCAAACTAGCCCATATAATGCAAATAAATTTTGTTCTACAAAATGCTGTTCAATATCACTCTGTGGATATTGAACAGGGTTACATCTACTTGTAAATTCATTTTAGCTTTTTTTCCTCCCAGTGTATGAGTGAATTGTTTGAATTGTCATTTAAACTTATTACAACCACTTGTTACTTCCATCATTAATGAATGAATTTAAACATAATATCTGATGTGTGATTATTAAAAATAAATTCCTTAGAGTAGTGAAAAAATAGATGCATGAATAATTAATGTTAACTTTTTTGAGCATCAGAGAATGTCTGCTGGATAATTAGTCAGCTGCAGATTTTGGATTTTGAGGATGTCTCTTGCCTTTTAAATTCTCTGTGTAACTTCAGCTGTTAACAATCTCAGTGGTTTTTCTTTTTTAATTCAAATATTCATCTTTAAGGAGAAAGAAGAGTCCCTTTACTTTGTTTCTGTAAGCTTATGTGAACGGCCTCCTTGCTATGAACGTTCCTAGATATCAATGCTGGGATTTTGCTTTACCTTGTTAGATATTTAGTCTCATTGCTGACATTCATGTCTTCTCTCTGCTCTCACCACTAACTACCAGCTATCTGGCCTAAGCTGATAGAACTAGCTTAAGTGGTAGCAACCAAGGTGGCCTTACCATCCCCCCTTAGCTTGCCTAAACTTTAAGAAGGTTTCTTCCTGACTATAGGCCCCTGACCTCCTTATTATTAAAGCATTCACTTTAGAAAACTTGCGATTGTAAATCCTTTCTCTGCCCCTTGGAAATGAAAATCTTCTCCCATCCTCTTCACAGTTTTACAATTCAGGAATGTTTTACACAAGGATCCAAGAGCCATCTCTTTAAAATGCAATCAAGAACGATAATACCACTATCTCTCAGCCTCTGTGGAGAGTGGAAGTCTAACCTCAGTAATTAGCACCAATTAGCAAACAGAGATGGCCTAACAACATTGACCAGCCTCTCACCTAAGATTTCCATTGTACTTTTCCACTAGCTCACGTAACACTTAAAAACTCTCCTGTCTGTATTACAAGAGGAGTCTAGTTCAATCTCTCTCCCCTATTGCAACAGTCCCCCGCAAAAAAGCATTTTTTTAAAAGCGTTCCTTTTCTTCTTAACTCAGCCTGGTGCAATTTCCCTTTAACAATAGCAGATGTTGGAGTGTTGATTGCTGCCTTTCACTTAACGGTGAATAAGCAAATGCTCCAGCTTTTCAACTTCAAGTGTTCTCTCTCATCTGTCATGAGCTCTCTCAAATCTTTTCTCTGTCCCAGCTCTCTTATTCTCTCTCTCTCCCCCACTCTCTCTCTTTCAGTATTTCTCTTTTTTTTCCCCCTCTTTTTCTCATTAGAAATTTGTTTTCTTTTGCTGGATTTGAATTCTTTCTATTTGAAGAGTAATTCTTCACCATCTCCACCCTCTCAGATGTCCTTAATTAGGGCTTACTTGTAGATTTTACATACACTATATTGTCCCTTTATTGTGTTTTGTAAAAATCTAAAATATTACAGATACTACTCCTTAAAATTGAGCTGCTTTTTTAATAGGGGCACAGTAAAGACACCAAATCAGCATTTTTTTTTTTAGCTCCTACCCAGATGTCCTGCAAGTCCTCATCAGAGACCTAGCACATCCCAGGAGCAAATCATATGGGCTTTTCTCACAACTTTTTCTCTATCTCTTAAGCCATGTAGTAAAATCAGTAGGCCTGGCCTTGGCATTGTTGGCAGAGGCACAAGAGAGCTTGTATCCAAGCTTAGGGCCAATTTTATGTTTAGAATGACAATTTACTAATATACCGCATATCAAAACATTTTAAAGAATAAATCAGAAAATAAAACATCTCTATTTTCAGATTTAAGTCATAAAATCAGTGTCAAGAATAACATCAAATATTGCTTTTTTTTCTATACTAGAAGCTTTGAATTTATAAAAGCCAACCAAACACTGTTTGAAGAAATTGTTTAAGCTTTGATTCCATAATCAATAACCTAGAGACTTGTAAAAAGTGTAGGTTTTGGGGACTTATTGCCCCTGGAGACTGGATAGGAATCCCTGGCAAGTCAAATAAGAATCTGTACCCTTAACATGCACCCAAGATGATTCTTAGGCTCACAGGTACTTGAGAACCTCAGTCTTGGGCCACTATATACTGTGATAACAGTCTGCTTTCACTTAAGTCCCAAGTACGTGTGTTGTACTGGCCCGAGCATAGAAAGTCAACACCAAGACAAAAGTATGCCAAATTGTAGGGTCTTTATTGCTGGCGACCACAGAGGACTCCGCGTCTCTCCAACCTGTGGCCCCGAAAGGAGGGTGTCAAGAACTTTTATACTCGTGAAAATCACCTTGGGAGTGAGGGTGAGGGGCGGGGGTGGGGATGAGGGGGCTTCAGACATTCCGAGGGCTAGTGGATTCTGTAAATCACCTTCTGAGAGGAGACGAGGGTGAGAGGCTCCGGACATTCCGAGGGCCAGGGGACTTTTTGACATTCTGATTGTTACTTAAGTGGTTCACAAGTCAAGATTAGCATTTGTTTACACATTGTCTGGGTAGGGTGGCAATTATAGTCCTTAATTACTTATTCACATTTGGGTTATAGAGAGCAGTTTCAACAGAAAGCCGAGGTATGGTTGAGGTATGCAGGTTTATGGGGCTTTTTACCATGTCACAGTGAGGCAGAGCATAATAGGCTGTGTTGAATCACCAGGAGCATTCCAAAAGAATGTTTTTATTTGGTTCCACAGCTAAAATATTGAAGTAGGGGGCTCTTTTTAATTCTAATGCACCAAGAAAATGCAAATTAAAAAATCAAAGAAACAAAACAGAAAAGAAAAATGGAAAAAATGTATGTCAATTTATGATAAATATGGCCTCTCAAATTTGTGAACAAAGAATGGTATTTAAAATGTTATTGACAACTTGATATACATGGGGAAAAAATAAAATTGCTATTTCTACCACAGCCTCATATAAGAATAATTTCCAGAGTTATTAAAAGTTTCAAAGCTGAAGACAAAACCATAAAAGTATTAGTGATAACTATAGGCTAATGTTTAAATGACACAGGATAGGAAAACATAACTAGGAAAAGACATCATAGGCTGGGGGCAGAGGCTCCTGCCTGTAATCCCAACAATTTGGGAGATCAAGGTGGGGCAGATCACCTGAGGTCAGGAGTTCAAGACCAGCCTGGCCAACATGGTGAAACCTCGGTCTCTACCAAAACTGCAAAAAAATTAGCCAGACATGATGGTGAGACCCTTTAATCTCAGCTACTCAGAAGGCTGAGGCAATAGAAATTCTTGAGCCTGGGAGGCAGTGGCTGCAGTGAGCCGAGATTGTGCCATTGCACTTCAGCCTGAGTAACAAGAGCGAGAACCTGTCTCAAAAAAAAAAAAAAGACATCATAAAAAAATGTTTGACTACATATGCACATTTTCTATGACTGAAATGCAGCAATTATCAAATAAATATATAAGAAACAGCAAACATACTGTAAAGATGAAAAAAATACAAATGGAGAAAAACAAGTTCTTGTAATACATTGTTAACTTTCTTGCTACCTATCACCGTTTTAAGATGTTAGTGTTTTCTTGGTGGCAGCAAGGCCAAGAAGAGCAACTGAGGCAGTATTTTTCTACTCCTGCCAACCATCCGAGAACCCAAATCACAAAAGGGACAGACTTAGTTCAAGAGTTTTCTCCCATGCCGCTATGTCCTCCAAGTTGAACAGGTGAGGCAGCTTGGATACATAAAGCATTTAATTTTTACATGGATTAAGCGAAACCTTAAGAAAGTTTAAGAAACTCCAAAATACCTAAGTCAGTATAGTACCTTTTATTTTCAACTTCAACTGTTTTCCACCACAAAACCCCATGAATTACCTTCTCAAGGTAGAGCTATGTACATGTATTTAATGTTTACTTCATTTCCATGCCATCACCATGAGGATGAGACCCAATGATCACAACAGCCAGACTGGAGGACTCACAATTTAATCCTTCGGAAACTTGTCCCCCGCTCAACCGAAATCCTATTATGTCCTTTGCTTATCTGCAAACTTAGCTGGGTCTTAATCTTTATTTCTATTTTGTCAGCCAGTTATTCTTCCTCCTTATCTTGCTGACCAGGAAAATTTCAGCACAAAACTTAAACCCTCCAAGTGTTTACATCTGTGTGATCTCTGCCAAACTATTTACAAGACAATTTCAAATTTAATTGTAATTTATGATACAAGAGTCTGTATATATTTTGTGACATATATGACACTAGTTCTTTTGTGATAAGTATTTTAATTTATTTTTACTACATCCTGTCAATCCAAGTATTACTATGATTGATTTAAAGAAATGGTCTTACTATTAAAAAAAAATACAAACAATACAATGTAACGTTGAGTTTGGGAGATAAATGTGCAGTTCACAAAAAAGGAATGATCATGTTTAATGAAGATAAAATTTTCATCTCATTACTAATCAATAAAATAAAATAACTATGAAGAAGTGTTTTTCACTATTAAATTAGCATTAATTTACACAAATTATTTTTGTAACTAATAAAATCCTTTTCCAAAATCATGTATCTGACTGCCCCATAAATAACACAAAATCAACTGTGAGAGCTGATGGGGGAGTTTTGAATCACAGCCCACCTCCTTCATCTCAGTGTCCTGAAAGCCTCCATTTTAGTCCTACAAGGTCCTTTCAGGGGAGCTCCCCCAAGGTACTCCGTACAAAAGTTACCTACTACAAAACTCCATACTCTGGAAAGTCTTAGGAATGGGTATGCCTGCACATTATTAATGATACATAAATGTTACGATTTTTCTGACAGGCATTTGAAAAAGCATGTCATTTTTATTTAGGGCTCTTATAGACTATGTTCCCCCAAAATTCATATATTGATGCCCTGAACCCCAATGTGATGGTATTTGAAGCTGGGACCTTTGGAAAATAATTGGGTTCATGAGGGTAGGGTACCCATAAGTGGATTGATGTCCTTATAAGAGGAAGAATGACCAGAGTTCTCTCTCAGTTATGTGAAGACACAGTGAGAAGCCATCTGCGAGCCAGGAAGCTGGCCCTAACCAGGATTCAAATCTGCTGGTGCCATGATCTTGAACTTCTCAGCCTCTAGAACCATAGGAAATACATGTTTTTTTTTGGTTCAAATAACCTAGTTTACAATATTTTGTTATAGGAGCCAAAGTCAGCTAAGACAAGGTCACTACAGTAAAGGAATAACATGAAAATGAGACACAATAAATGATTTGGAATAGTTAACAAAATATTAGTTTATATTAGTAAAAAGGTGGAAATATTTTATTAAAGGCATTTAAAAATAGAGAATAAGCCTTTAGGTTAAACAAATTATTAAATACTTAGGCAATGGAACTTTGTGACAATTAATAATGAAAGTATCTATTTACATAATAACATGAAATTTTATTTACAACATATAACTGAGTAAAAGTTCTTTAAAAGAATACAGGCATGATCCTCAAATTGTTTGAACACACACATATTTAAAAGAGAGAAAAAGGAAGGGAAAAAATGAAGAAAGGAAGGCAGGGAAGAAGTCTGAAAATTCTACAAAAAAATACATCAAATTATTTTCAAATTCTCTTTAGGAAGTAATTGTACAGATTCTATATTAGTTGATCATGTTTCCAGATTTTTACATATCTGGATTTCCGATTTTTTGTTTGTTTTTTTTTCCACAGGAACAAAAAGAATAAAGTATTAAATAAAATCTAATAAACAACAAATTAAGAGAAAATGCAATACATATGATAACCAAATAGTTTGCCTCTTTTCCTATATAAATACCATACAATATTTTTAAAAGACACACTGAAAGAGAAATAGCATGTAAACATAACTATCAAAAGAAATAGAAATGAGCAACAAGCATATGAAAATCATTAACCTTGTAATAGTAAAAGGAAATTCAAACTTTATATAATAAAATAGCATTTTTCCATACGAGTAAGAGCTCACATCTTTTGGCAATTGGCTTTGTGTTGGGTCCTGTTCCAAGTGTTTTACATAAATGACCTCATTTACTCCTTGCAGCTTCTAAGTGCACAGGTCTTATATTCACCAACCCCATTTTGCAGACAAGGAAACGGGGAAAGGAGATGAGGGACTGTCCAGAAGCACAGAGGCTGCAGGGCTGAGATTTAAATGCAGCAGTGCCCAGCCCCAGGGCCCACGGCTCTCACCATCACTGGGCAGCTCTCTCATACCAAACTTCCAGAAAATACCATTGAGCATACCCAGTGTCGGTCAGGGTTCCAGGAAAGGGAGAGCTATCAAAATACTCCTGGATTTGGTGGAAGACGCTAACGTTCTTCTGGAGAGCAATTTATTCTTACGGATTAAGAGCATTAAGAAGTGCCCATAAAGTCAGAAATTCCCAAGTCCTGGAAGTTATTCTCAAGAAATAAACACAGATCTACACCAAATTTCACGTAAAAACTTTCTTTTGCAGTATTACTTAAAAGAGAAAAAAATCGGTAGGAGTGTGAATATGTACACGGTAGATGAATGGGGGATAAAGGATGAAGCAGTTTATGATTATTAAAAACATACTCTCGGTGTTGGTCAAACAGTACAAACTTGTAGTTTTACAGTGAATAAGTTCTGATGACCTAATGCACAGTATAGTGAACATACCTAATAATAATGTATTTTATGATTAAACAAAAAGAGAATTTAAATAAATATTTGCAGAAGAAAACAGGAAATGTCTTGAAATCAATTCTACATCAATTTATTTGACTTTACGAATAGTAAGTTGTGAAATTATCAAAATTATATCTGTCTGTCTATATATATATATACACACATATACATATATATAAATATATATACATATACATATATATACATATTTCTGATCCATCAAAAAGAAAAAAAACACTCTCAAGTGTATTTGGTGAATTATGGAAATGCTATTAATAAATTGCAATGAGAAAATTTTAAATTAAAAATCTATATTTTTAATATAACCCATATTTGCTTTTAAAATATTGTACATATACTTATTTGCATATATAGTCTCATTTTACATATTTAATATATGATATAGTATTAAATGTTTATGTATACCTTTAATAAACATACACATTTTTGTATAGTTTCATATTTTATGTATTATATTATTAAATAGGTGTAAGTATACTTATGATTGACAAGATAATATGCCAAAAAAATTAAGAGAAGTTTGATGGGGCATTGACATCACAAATTTTTACAATTAGTTTTCTGTATGCTGAAACCTGTCTATAACAAGCATACACTTCTTCCGTAAGGGAAACTGTGAAGAGGAGCTGGAAACCAAGAGGACAGAATGGGAAGGCACCTTTCTCTCGGTACCTCCAAGCCTCCAACCGCATCACATCATCCACCTTCCTGGCAGTCAGGCCAAAAGGGGATCTGCAAGGTGGGCCAGTGAGAAATGACGAGCCATACCATGCAGCATTTGCACCTTGCCTCCTCCAACAGCAAAGAAGCAAAATATCACTGCTGCTCCCTCCCAAATCGCATGCAAAAGATGAAAAACAAGGGTGCCCCATATGAACCCAGGACAATGAGACAGGGAATTTTGGAAAGCTGACACAAGACAAACCCACTACATGGACCAATGTTTGTCTCCTTAACTCCATGGACTCCTCCCCTTAAAAAGAGCATGCTTTTTCAAACAAAGCAAAGGATCTGTGAGTGACAAGTTGGAAGCACCACCTCAATCTTGTACAAGTCCTTCCCTTGACATGTAAAATAAAAGTTCCTGCTGACTCCTGAGAGTGTGGTTTTCTTAGCTAACTCCATTTCCCCCTACTCTCAAGTGTGGCAAAAATTCTTCCCCTGACATACCTAAAATGAAAAGTGCACTCCACTTCTGAAAATGTAGTTAAGAAAATCAAACTCTATTTCCTTTACTCTAAGGAGTAAAAGAGACTCTTAAAAATTTTATTTGGCAGCAGGAGAATATTTATCAGATGTAAAGCTCAATTACAACTTTGAGACTTTTTTCACAGATCTTCTGTTTATGAAAGGAAGAGAGAGAGAAAGAGAAAGAGAGAAAGGAAAGGAGAGGAGAGGAGAGAGAAAAGAAAGAAAGGAGAGAGAGGAGGGAGGGGGAGGCAGAAAGGAAGGAAGTAAAGGAAGGAAGGAAGGGAGGGAGGGAGGGAAGGAAAAAGAGAGAAATAACATTAATTAATGATTAATATTTATTGTTAACATTTAGGGTATGAATTATGGTGCCCAGCATAAGGCATTTTATGGCTACTTGGTATCAGTTAGTCTAGAATCCATGGAGGAAATGGCTTCAAGAGGTAATTATTTAGTTCCAGGCCAGAGTGAAATGTGACAGCTGTCACATACCGCCACATTTTAAGTGCCTCTCTGGTCCTGATAATTCAAAGGAACTTGCATTTCTCAGATAAATGTTTTTTTCTTTCTCAGTTGCTTCAGGAATCTGGAGCACTTTTATGAAGTACATCATGATAATGTTATTTCTATAAATCAGTGAAAATTCCTGTCAAACAGACAAAAAATGTTTGCGGTCACCAACACAGAAAAGTGTCAAATTAGGAAAAGCAATTTTTAAGCTAAAATTTCTATCACCACTTAAATAGAATCTCTCCTCATAGAATGCCTCTTTTTCCATATTCCTATGTTTACAACATGCCTACTAATTACGCTATATGACAGGCTTATAAATTTCACTCTCAGCTCTGTGAGCTGGCTATGGATCAATGCCATTAGCCAGCAGGAAAGTGAACAAAAGAGCAAACCTGCATGACCTTACAGAGAAAATCACTTTATTTCTCATTTTGAGGTAATTGGTATCATTTTGAGGTAAATGCATTTGAAAACAAAGGACACAGTTCTTTAACATTTAGAGATTGGATTAGGACTACCCTGTGAAGCCTTTGGTGACTAAAAATTTTAAGGTTTTATGTACTTAAACCTGCCAGATTGTTTCATCCTCCCCAAAGCCCATTGCTGTACCCCAAAAGCATTTCCTTCACCAATGCCAAGCATGAGTTGTGCAAATCTCTGAAGGCTCTGATTCTAAACTTAAAGAGTTGTCATATAATCCCTAGCATGGCAAGGTTTTCATATGGACATTGTGACTGGTGTCTTGTTCTGTGCCATTTTTCCTGATTCAAATGTGCACATATTGAGCTTAGACAAATACAGGCAATGAGAGGCTCGGTAAAAGCCCAGTTTACTACCTAGTATCAGTGGGACTACATTTCTCTCCTCAGCAGCCCCAAATTCTTAAACTCACATCGACACATACTTGGATATTTCAGAGAAAGCACCAGTATTATGTACATTTATGGGAATGAGTAAAATTCAAGACATTTTCTGTAAAACAACCAGTTAGAACTTGAAGTTTAACTTAGCTTCAACTGTTACACAATTAAAAAAAAAAAAAAAAAAAGCTACAACCTTTCCTAAAAGAGGAAACATGGCTTTAGTCAGATGTGATTAGCTAGCTTATGGCCCCTATCCTGTTTCTCTTGCTAACACAGGACTCTCTGGACACTGAGAAATAGAGCTTGCTTTTGATCAGCCTTTTGTAGCAAGTCACCCAGGTTGTCTTTCCTACTTTGGGGTCCCAATAAAATCTAGGTACCTCTGTGTTCCCATTAAATAGGATGGAGCAGAATGTCTGCATGCCAAATGCGCTGCAACAAAAACACATAGAGGTCTATGCTCCATGCCTCTTTTTAGTTTAGACTGCCATGAGCTGCAATAATCTGCCCTTACCTGAGAAAGAAAGTCCCAACATGCCCCCCACCCACTGAATCTTTACAAACTCCACTCGTGTTAGAATCCTACATTGTCATACCCTCTAGAGTGCACAGATTAGGATCTCCAACATACGTGCTATTTTTTGTCCATATAGTCTGATTAGCTTAGTAGGATATCATTAACATAATGGACTCACGTTCTGCAGGACATCCAGATGGTTCAGGTGCCATTGGACTGTATTATGAGACAAAGAAGTAGGGTTAACATCATCCTGGGGCAAGGTGAAATGTATATTGCTAAAGGTTTCTGTCTGCATTACCACAGATCCCCATCTCAACTTTCAGGGCCATCACCTTGTAGGTGCTTGGCTGAAGCTGAGATTTCAACTTTCTCTATAGTTCCTTTACTATCAGAATTAGACCATTTTCCTGGCTCTGTCTACTCAGAAATGGCTGCAGGATATTGGGATTGTTTTAGACGTAATCAAGAAGATCCCCTGGCTTTCTCAATTTGCTGTGGACTGTTGATTAATCACCCTGGGCCTGTAGTTAGCTTTCTGTAACAGAGTCAAAAATGTTAAGCAACCATCACCTGAATCTGTAATCTTTAAGTTGCCATTTCTCTTATACTTCACCAGCACTGGAGACATGGCAGCAGCTGGCACAAACACACTCAGGTCCTCATCTGAGTTCACCCCTGGTTCACCTTTGAACAGTCTCACTACTATAGCAATTCGTGGACTATCAACACTTCACCATCAGTGCTAGGCTTCTCCTTGCTCCTTTACTAGAAAGTAATCCATTGTCATTTTCCTTTGTTGAGTTGTCTATCTCTGAGTCTAAGTTTCTTTGACTCAGTTCTTGGAATTAAACACTGCGATGGGGAATTCCATGGAAAAGGTTGACTGGAAGCCGATTTTTTGTGAGATACATCAGTAAGGAAGTGAGAAAGGTAGTACTGGGAAGTAGGAGAAGCCAACTTGCAAGTGTTTTATGAGATAATTCTACAGTAGACACTAGGGTTGGGTTGACATTTCAGAGGTTTCCCAAATTAATCAAAGGCACAGGTCTTTTACCCTCGGATGAACTAGTCATTGGTCACGGGTTACCCCTGAGAGGAGGCATATTTTAGGGGAGGCAGTGATCTATGACTGAGGGTAACGCCTAGTGAGGGGTTCAGTCCAGACTGGTCAACAGCAGATGAGGATGAATGTAACAGCCCAGAAGATGTGGTCTGGAAAGGCCACCCAATATCCACTGATCTGTAGTAAAGGCTATGGGTAAATAGAACATTGAGCAAGACTTCGAGATTAGAGGACTTTGAGCAATGCTTAGACTATGCTGCTAAAATGTAACAGTATAGGCCTTAGAGGTGTCAGACTAACATGGACTCACAAAACTTATGCAAGTCTTGAAATTAAGAATTATATATAGTCACGAATCAGCAGATCTCTTTGTCTCTACAGACGTCCCTAGCATTGCTGGACAGGCATTTGTTTTTATGAGACATTACCAAGATTCTGAAGTCAAACGTCTCAACATACATTAACAGGAAAGAGAAGAGGCCTCTGTGTGTGTACTGAGATTTTTAGAAACTCTTTTGTGAGCCGTAAAACACAGCACAATGTCATACAGCTCAGAAAAATCAGACCCAGGGGTGGTAGAAGTTGCTATGGATTGATTTAGAGTGAAACCTTGCAGAGGCAAGTTCGACTGCACAGAGACCAGAGGGACTCACTGACTTTTCACAGTTAGTGAAACAAATTTGGGAGGATGAATAGAAGGGGGTCACATTGACTTCCTTAGAGAATAAAGGCAAACAGAGTAGCTGGATCCAGAGTCTTCCGTCGAAAATTGGAGCTAGAATGGCAGCTGGATTCAGCTCCCTCTACATGGCTTCCTGGGAAGCAGGGATGTCCAGCTCTCTCATCTCTCGTCAGGGAGCTTCCTAGAACAAGCTCTTGTAGGAAACTTCATCTATTCGTTATTTAATATGTGTGCACCCTATTATCTAAAGGAGATGTGTGACCTTCTGGGTCCTGGGACCAAGGGTGTATGTCAGAAATGCCTTCTTTTGCATTGAATGACCACACATGTAATCTCCAGAATGTGGAGCAGGCAACTGAGTAAGTCTTGACTAGAACGGCTCATTAGTCTTGCCCCAAGAAAGTTATGACTTTGCAAAAGACCAAGTCCCTGAAAAGAGGGGCTAAAGAGACAGAGATACCAGCCAATGACACCTGTTCAGCTCCTGGGAACATTAGAGACATGGGGAGTGAATCCTGGTTTTGGGGATAGAGAATGGAGGTAAAGAACCCAGATTAGAAGTGTTGCTTACTTTCCTAGTTTCTTCTGATTTCACAGGGATAGAATTGACAATATCCAGTCATTCCACAATTCTTCCAGACACACAGAAGCAGAATAAGCAGCCCCTGCCTGACAGCGTCAAGGTATGAATGGAGCCCCTGAGGAGAGAGAGCTTCCTTGGCATCTGGGCCTGGTGCCCAGAGTGCTTGTTGGTCCTCATCTCACCTTCCGTCAGAAGAATTTATACTTTATTGTGGATTTTTTCAAATCTTTATTTCTGTCTAGTTTTAAACAATTGATTTTCTTTTTTCTGAAACTTTTGTTTTATTTATATGAGTCTCTTTATTACCACCCAGCCTTAGAGCCTTGCCATTATTTTAATCTATTATCTATCATTATCACATTTTGTAAAAATTTCACTCTATTTCAAATATACCAATTATATCTTCAGCAATACTCAGAGCGTATCCTGCCTATGGAAAGATTTATTTATATGTAAAATTATTTTTTCTAGAATTACCAGTTGGTCCTTTTCACATCTATCAGTCAGATTTCCACATCTGTTTTCTTTTTTTTAGAACTTTACGGATTCCAACCATTCTTAAAGTCATCTTTAGGTCACTTTACTAAGTTTTGTTCTGTTTTGTTTTTGAGGGTAAAGTACATCAGGGTGATGGTTCTTACTTCTTATGTTCGTTTTTGTTTTGTTTTTGAAACGGAGTCTCACTCTGCCACCCAGGCTGGAGTGCAGTGGTGCAGTCTCAGCTCACTGAAACTTCAGCCTCCCAGGTTCAAGCAATTCTCCTGCCTCAGCATCCCAGGTAGCTGGGACTATGGGTGTGCATCACCATGCCCGGCTTATTTTTGTATTTTTAGTAGAAACAGGTTTGTCCATGTTGGCCAGGCTTGTTTTGAACTCCTGACCTCAAGTGATCCACCTGCCTCAACCTTCCAAAGTGCTGGGATTATAAGCATGAGCCACCAGCCTGTTTGTTTGTTTTAATATACTTTGCAGTCACTTCTTAAATGCATTTTTTAAAACAAGTTTCTTCTCTCACTCTGCCTGGCTTTATTCTACCTCTCTGTCCTACCAAAATCTAAGACCCATGAAGACAGAAACAGTTATTTTTCAGCAGCATGGAGCTCTCATTTAGAAAGACATTTGGATATTATGAATCACTTTGCTGAGTCAAAATGGTTTAACACACGTCCTGGCCTGAGGAATTTCTGCTTCTCCTTGCTGACTGTCTCAGGTAATTAACTTGAAATTAACCACAGTCTCAGAGAATGGCACATACCAGACTTTTTGTAGCATCTGCGCCACACCCTGTCCAAACAGTAATCTAGACCTTAGTCCCAGTCCTATATGGGATATTTTTTACTAAGCATTGTCCAAAAAGAACTTAAACTCCATCATTTTTTAAAAATGTAATGCAGCAATCAAAAGTAAAGTAGTAGGCCAGTTGCACTCTAGCTCTGAAAAATGGCAGAACTTGCCATGATCCACTCAGCTAACTGTTGGCCGCCATGCAAAGAGGCCAAAATGCCTATGGAACTGGGCAGTGTGGAAGATCAGGGCTGTACTAGGGTGCTGGAATGTTTCTTTTCTTTTTTAAACTTTTATTTTTGGTTTGAGGGTACACATGAAGGTATGTTATAATAGGTAGACTCATGTCACAGGGGTTTGTTGTGCAGATTATTTCAACACCTGGGTATTAAACTTAGTACCTATACCTACTTATAAATGAGAGCACGTGATATTTAGTTTTCTGTTCGTGCCTCAGTTTGTAAAGGATTCTTCAGTCCAATAAGTAGTGTGTGAATACAAACAAAAAGACCAAGTGAAGGAGTTCACCTTGCAACCTGAGACATCAGCCTGACACTGTCCTTGTTTAGTGCCAGTTTATCTCAGCAGAAAGCAGTGCACTTAGCAAATCATTTTAGATACATTGTAAGCAGGTAACTTGCCATTTAACACAGCACTCACAACAATGCAATGGGGTAGATATTATTGAAGCCATTTTTCAGTCTAGAAAATTGAGTATAAATAGGTGCAGTTTGGAAAACAATTCACAGTTAGAAAGACACACACTTGAACTTTAAATCTGGGTTTGATTCCAAAGTTCATGTATTTAAAAACAAGAATAAATGTTAAAAAAATTAATTTCAATATAACAATTTAAAACATACTAAAAATTAGAGAAATCATTTAGGAATCTTTCGTATGCCCAATGGAAAACTTCACAGTTATCAATACTTGAACTTTCCTTTTATCTATACCTTTTTATAAAGATAGTTTAAAGAAGTTGTGATATAATTTTAATACCAGGTTTGGTATGCCTCTCTGAAAACTGTAGACAACTTCATATATAAGCATAATACCATTATCACAGTTATGGTCTGAAAGTTTATGGTCTCCTATGCTCAGAAATTCATATGTTGGAATTCTAAACCACATGATAATGCTATTAGGAAGCGAGGCCTTTGGTCTCTGACCTCACGAATGGGATTAATTCCCTTATAAAAGAAACCCCGAAGAGACCCTCATTTTATCTACCATACATGGAGTTACAGCAAAAACATGGCCAACTATGAACCAGGAAGTGGGCCTTCACCAGACATCTGTTGGTGCCTTGCTCTTGGACATCCCAACCTCCAGAACTATGACAAACGAATTTCTGTTGTTTGTAAGCCACCTCCTTTATATTTTGTTATAGCTGCCTGAAGAGACTAAGACACATGCCTAACAAAATGACAAATATCTTACCACCTAAAATTGTGCCCATGAATTACACAATTATTTATAAAAATATATTTTAAGAGCATGTCTCTGTTCCCTTTCCTCCTTCTCTGTGTGTATTCATGCGTCTATACCTAGCAGAGCAGACCTCCCTACCTTATCAACTATTACTAAGTCGTATGAACCTTCTGTAGCCTTATTAAATTTTGTCCACTGCCTGTAAAAAAAAATGTCCTTTTTGAAAATGTTGATTTAATCTTTCTCCTTCCTTACGTCTATAAATTTCTCTTCGTTTCCATGTCATACATTATGCCATATGCAAGTGGCTACTATGTTATTTTATAAATATGTCTAATTGATACATTGATAACTGGTTTATCTTCAATGTGAGTTGTATTCTACAGTGCTATAAACCGTACATTTTTGTCTTATAATACTTTTTGACCCTAAGTCCATGCTGTCATCAAAGCTGTGGTCTATGCTGTTCTCTTTATTTGCATTTGCTTGACAAATAGTTGCCTGATATATATTTGCCCACCCTTCTATTAATAACCCTGCTAAATCATTTTGTCCAGCATGTGTCTTATGAATAGCATAGGATTGAGTTTTGCTATTAGCCAAATTGAGACATTTTTCTTTTAGTAGATGATTTATATTGAAGTTTTTGACATGGCCTGTATGTTTGGGGTCTTAATTATGTGAGATTATTTGTGTTATACTACTGATTATGTGGTGTCTTATTTTTACTCATTTTGTTTAGTATTTCTTTAAATCATTAGAGTTATGCAGTTTTTCTTTTATCTAGTGACAGTTCTCTCTCCATTTACTGTCATTTAACTCCCACTCCTGAGTAAGCCAGAAACCACTCTTTCCCTTCTTACCTGAAATTACTTTGACCTTCAATTTTAGTCTCTTGTATTACATTTGGGGTTACTTTCTGTAGCACTTGATTGGTCAGCATTATGACTATCCTAAAGTTTTTTTCTATTTTGCTCTTATTCTCCCTTTTTTCTTCCCGTTTTAATAGATATATAATCATTACACATATCTTTAATTCTAACCCTGATTTTTGACCTTTTAACCTTAGTTTTACATTTAAATATATTTAATGATCATCGCAGGGTTTATGTGGAAAGTCTCCAGTCGTGTTGTTCTAGTCTGAAATTTGCTTACAGCTGGTTCCTTCAGAAGGGTTCCTTGAAACCACATTAAGTTCACAGATAAGTGATGTGTATATATTTATAGATGAACAATGGTTTGGCTGGATATAACTCATCTTTGATCATCTTCCTTCCTTGAATGTTTTAAATATTAAAAAGGTCCTTTTTGCCCCTTGCTACCCCCACTCCCCAATTCTGGCATAAAAGTAAACAAGCAACGTCTGAAAAGCATCTGATTTTCTTTCCTTTAGATATTTTGTCTGGATACCCAAGGGAAATTTTCCTTTCTTTGAAGACCAATACCAGTATTAGGATACATATCAGTATTGCTTATTCTGGTTTTATTTTCCCAGACACACATTATTTTCCGTCACTAAGTAGATTTCAACATTTTGTATTATTTCAAGAAATTTTTGAGTTCCATTTCTTGGTGTCCATCATTGCCTGTAGGAATGTTATCATGCTTTTTTTTATCTTGTTCTAATAATAAATCAATGTCATATTTTCTTTTTTGCTGCCCATATTTAAGCAGTCAGTTTTCCTAGACTGTTGAAGAATTTTTAGGTATGACAACGAGGATGGGCTAAAGTACAGTTTCCTGTGGAAGAAAGGGTGCCTTCTTACTGCTGGGGAAGGGGCAATCCAGGTTGCTCCATGACACCATGGGGATGGGCCTCATTACCAACTGGTGGTGACGAAAGTCCCAGCTCCTTATTTGACCATTTCTGACAATCCCCTGGTAGAATGCTGCACATCTCTTTATAGCTTCGCAAGTGTAGAAGTCTCCTTACTCAGCCTTTACTGGCATAAACGGAAGGAGGGCTAGTTTTGTCCAGCTGGAGTAGAGTGGTTATCGTCTCAAAGTTTTCTGTCTTGCCAGTTTGCTCATTTCCTGGTTCTTTGGCTAGAAAAAGCAAGATTTTTCCCCTTTGTGCATTTGCTGGTTTTTCTAGGTTGCCAGTTTTATCAGTTGCAAATCTAAGATATATTTGGCAAGAAGAAAATTCAGAGAACTCACCACAATCCCGTTACTCAGGTTCCAGAATTTCTTTCTGGCCTGCATTCTTCTCTACGTATTTTAGAATCTTATATAATCTTATATTTATTTTATATATAATGCCCAGCATTTTTACTTATATTTAGCAAAAGAAATAGTGAAAAACACAACTACTCCATCTTCCCAGAAATAGAATTCTCCCATCATTTATTAAATAAACAACCTTGCTGGATTAAAAAATAATCCCATTAGTTTAATTAATTAATAATGCCATAAATTCACTATACAATCAACTTCAAGGTAGAATAAATAAGCAAAACAGAATTTGAAGAATAAATAAGAATTAACAAAAGACCAAGCAGAGAAGTGAACAGGGTAGAAGCAATTTGATCTGGGGAACCAATCTCAAATATACCAAATATATGTGAAGAATGTTTTCTGGGCAATTTATTTTATATGTGGCACAGAATAATTTCCTAGCTTTAGAGGCAATACTGGACAGTAGCCAAGAGTGACCAAGTTAGCTAGAAATATTGAACTAAAAATAGAAAAGATTCTACTCAGAATCAGAAAGGATTTTGTGAGACACAGTGAAGATGTTGGAATTCACAGGTGAGTACAGAAAGAAAAAACTCTCACCATGGGCCATTCTGAAATTCCTCCTGCTGGATCTCCAAATAATATGCTGTTATCTTAAAGCAGACATGAATTTGGACTTTTACAAAAGAAAAAAAAAACTTTGCTATATTTTTTTTCTATTCATCTTCTAATATCTATTATCAAGATTGAATTTAAATTTCAAAACTGTTTTCTTCTTGCCAGTATGTCTCTAACATTTATTAAGAATATTATTTTAATCATTAATATGAACACATTATTTCTATACTTATTAATAACTACTGGATTTGTATTCATATGCCTGTTGTTACCAAAATTGATATTGTCATATTTTCTTCAATTTTCTATTTGCTGAGCAAATTTCTGGTAAAATTAGTACAAAATCATGTTTAAGGTGAGATTAATTTTATTTTTACTCACTTTTTGCATTAATGCATTTTCTTAAATAATTATTCTCCGCTTTCTGCTCTCACCATTTTATTTTTGCCTGCTAGGTAAAATGATGTTCGTGCAATGCAACATTTAATCTAGAAAATAATTTAGTTTTCTGTTTTAACTGATAATTAAGTGATGCTTTTACTTCTCAAAGAACAAGTAACATCAACTGAAGCATAAAAGATATTCTCTAATATAATTCATAGCAATTTTTATACCAGAAAAAAAATATATTTATCAAGTGAGAGGACAACAAAATATCCTCAAGGGCATAATAAGACATTTCTAAATGGCAATGGAAGAGTTCAAAGACAGATATCCTAAGATTAGGTCTTGCGACCATTAAATGCATTCCTTGAAATGCTTTAAAACTTCTTGTAAATATAAATTGCATTGTGCTAAGAATAATATGAGAATAAAGTTAGTAACAAATAACTCCTTCATATTATAGATGAGAAAACTGAAACATACAAAGATTCACAGAGTCTTGCGTCATAGTTTTTCATGTCAGAAATAAAAAAAAAAATCTAACTTATAGATCTTTTTCTAAATGATAAATCCATTAAAAAGTACTTTGGTGAGGATTTAGCCAAACTCCCACAGAGATCAATACATGGATGCTCTTCCCAGCCTCTCTCATATGCACATACACACATTAAATTGACTGAAATGACAGAATGCAATTTTAGAGTGTTCGCAATATTTAAATATTGTTCTGATACTTGGGATCCTCAATTAAAATGTAGCACAGAAAAAAAAAGAAGCCATAGGTTTTTGTCTTTGTCAAAAGAAAGGAAAGGGCTGAAATTTTCAGTCCCATAAAACTTACCGCTGATATCTGAATATAAATTTTACCAAGTAAAAATAGCAATTTTTGTTTTTAGTTGATTTTATTGGTTTACCATTCTTATTTACATCACCAAATCTGGAAATCACTGATAAGGCTAGAACTCCTGCCTGTGGGCATGCAGAAACCAGGTGAAAGCCTCTGGGATTTTTGTAGTCATAGAGACACATAGGTGCATGGTGAGAATTGGATTCAAGTCATTAAGATTAATATTGCTGAAATTCAAAGACTCTTTCTTCCTTTTCCTTTTGTTTTTAATGATATTCCCTTTATTATTTAGCAACACTACCATACACACCCACCCACCTATACACATAAACACATACACACGCCCTAGATCTTATTTCAAAGCAAACCTATCACTAAGACTAGAAAATCAATTACTTTCAAAGACTCTTGATGAAAATGGAATGTTGTGATTTAACAACCGATACTAGTAGCCACTTGCCTATTGAAAAATTAGCAAAAACATTTCACTGTCTTCACTTTTAGCAATAGCCACAAACAAGTAAATTGTTACCTCTAAAAAATAATGCTATAGAAGCAAGTAAAAATAAATAGCTTCAGTCAACTTAAAATGTTATTTGCTATTACACATTATTGGCAATACTAAGTGCAGAAATTTCTTAGCCTTGATAGTTTACTGACAAAAGATTACATGGCCCTTTCTCAGATAGTGGTAACAATCATTACTCTTGAAATCTGTCAGTTTTAAAAGGGGAAATAGTTTTTCACAATGGAAACATATGTATTGGGTCAAAAGAATATCTTTGCTTCTGCTATGAATTTCAAATGCTAACAAGATGGACATTATACATGAGCTATTTTTTTCACAGTCAAGTGCATGACAGCTATTCTAACCTCTACTTTCTTTTATTTTTTTGATTTTTCATCTTCTTTCATAATTATTTCTGGGCATCATGATGTCTTCCCATCATGAAAATAAGCATTTCTGAAGACAAGATACATGCCCGATTCATGTTTACATATAATACATATGTAGCCAAATAAATACATGAGTGAATGAATGACATATTGATACACTGCTTTACTTTTACAGTGTGTACACAAATATACACTATCCCACTTGACCATCAAAGGTGTAAAATCCAGCCAGGCATGGTGGCTCATGCCTATAATCCCAGCACTTTGGGAGGCTGAGGTGGGTGGATCACGTGAGATCAGGAGTTCAAGAGTAGCCTGGCCAAGGTGGTAAAGCCCCATCTCTACTAAAAATACAAAATTAGCCAGGCATGGTGGCACATGCCTATAGTCCCAGCTAAATGGGAGGCTACGCCAGGAAAATCACTTGAACCTGGGAGGAGGAGGTTGCAGTGAGCTGAGATAGTGCCACTGCACTTCAGCCTGGTCGACAGAGCGAGACTCCGTCTCAAAAAACAAAAACACACACATACAAAATGTAAATTCCATTCATTTGTATCCCCTCTGTGGATGAGGAGCATAAGAACCAGAGTTAAGTGTCCCTCAGATTGCAATAGGCCAAATTAGTAAAGCCCTCACTCAGATTTCCTAAAGTTTATGTTCTTCTCTTTCTCTGTCTTTAACGCACCCATACATAAAGAAATACCATCAGCCACTTTCTGTCATGGAACAGACAGCTAAGTCTGAGGCAAAATATAGAAATCATCATGCTTTACCTACCAACTAGAAACATGTCCTCTGTAGAGAATCAGTGGTCACATCTTTCAAAGCAGAGTAAGAGACTGTATTGTCAAACCAAATAAACGACCTTGTCATTTTTCAATTCAAGAGGCAGATTTTAACACCGATTCTAATATCATCAAACAGTAGTGAGGTTAAATCTCTGTTTAACCAGTTACCGATGTGTGACGTGTGACTTTGACCTAGTGAGCTAACGTCCCTAAGCTTCAGTTTTCTCATCTGCAAAATGTGAATTATTGTACAAATTTCTTAAGGCGGTTGTGAAGGTATTTCCTTCATTTTCAGCTCTATCCAGACACTTAGATTAAACTATTTTATTTCATGTCATACTGATCTTCTGCATGTCAAGGATTTTACCTTTAGTTGGGCCTAAGTGGAGACCAAAAATGTCTCAAACTATTGACAAACTGGAAGTCCATTTCAGAAGTTAGGATAGCCTGGGGTGTGAACACATGGCATTCTTCTAGCTGACAGGAGGGGACAGATGGAAACTGTTGATGCAGCAATGAGAAGAAAAACTCACATGGCTTATTGTACAGATAAAGAACTGGCCCACGTAAGAACAGAAGAATAAACTGTCTCCTAAAGACCCTCATCCACCTCTGTCTCATTCTACTGCCTCTTTGAGAAAGGGTATGGCCATATCTCTTTATTCTCCATTCTAACACTTGCTAGTTTATATTAGCTCTTTGGCCTAAAACTTTCTAAGTCTTCCCCTTTGAGTTTCAAAGTTCTAGACCTGATGTAAGACAAGGGAAGAAAAACTAAAACAAACTCTCAATTGTTCTTCTCTCTTGACTTCCTCTCTAAAAATCTAAAATCATTTTCAGGCTTTGTGGGTACCTCTTACTTACCAGGAGAGTTTGTTTTTTGCTAATTCCATAAGGCAGTAGCTCAATATAAAACCTTATTCTAGACATTTGCCTCCTCTGTACTCCCTCTCTCCCATCTTTAAAAAGGCATTTTAATTGTTTTTTTCTCTTTCCAGTGTTTATATTTTCAAATATTATAAACACTGTTCTGCCCTTTGTTGTTGACTTTTTTTCTTACTCAAAAGTACAATCCCAAGATCACTTCATATCAGTACACAGACATTTTCTTCTTTTTGAGGCTACATGGTATTCAGTTTTATAGCTGTCTCATATTGTATTCGGCCTTTCCCCTGTTGATGAACATTTTACTTTTTTTAAGGGTTTGCTTTTGGAAATAATGCCACAATAAAGGTTTTATTATTTTATACTTCAGCCTTATTTGGAACTGTGGATAAACATTTAAAATCTACTTATTTATAAACATTTAAAATCTACTGTCTTAGTAATGTTTCAGAATACAATATATTGTTCTTAACTACAGTCACCAGAAGTAAATTCACATGTTCATCTTTCTCATGATGTATTTAGCAGTTTCTTCACATACGTTTTTATGCTTGAACATGTAAAACAATGTTCTGTTTTACTTCCTTTGATATTTATTAATAAAGAATATAAAATTAATTTAAATATTTTAAGACATGAGTAAAACTCATTTTTCTGTGAGTGGCTGTAGTTCATTTGTTTTGGTACTCTGAAATACTGTTTCTGTGAACATTGTTGTGCCTGTGTCCTGGTATATAGACGCAAAAGTTGTTTAATGAATATGTGTATATACATGTGTGTATGTGTGTATGTAGGTATATGTTTGTGTATATATAATATATATTCATATATATGTATTAATAAAGTATTGCTAGGTTTTAGGCTATATGAATGCTCAATTTCAATATCTAATCTCAAAATGTTTGTCAAAGTGACTGTAAGTTTAATCATCAACAATTAATTTTCTTATTGATAAACATTCTCTCCAATACTTATATTATTAATGTTTCTTGACATTTTTTCCAATAAAATTGGCATATAATGACAATGTTTCACTGTAGTCTCAAATATATTTATCAAATTAATTAAGGAAAAGAGATATTTATTCATGTACTTATTGGCCATAGCATGTGAGCTTCCTCTTCTGTGAAATGTGTTTATGTCTTTTATCTGGTATTCTACATTGGGGTTTCTGACTCAGACAGTACCAATGTTAATGCATTGTAGGTAATATGGATGTTATTACTTCCTCCCAGTATACTAGCCATATTTCCATATTTATTGAATTATCTTCTGATAAACAGAATTTCTTGATTTTATATAATCTGCTAATAAAAAATATTAAAACATATGAAGGAAGAAGAGAGTTCCAAAAGGAATAAACTCAGTGTCAGAATAATAATAACTGCAAAATAAGATTAATACTATTATTATTCCTATAACCCCCACAAAACAACCCTTTAGCACTGGAAGAAGACACTTTCTAGATCACAATGGACAGTCCTGGAGTTTTAGAGAAAGCTGTAGATAAACCTATGTTTGAGGATTAGTCAATGTGCCCCTGATTTCTTTTATATGAGGCACTTTTGCTCTTTCCTGGTTTTATTTCTATGGCTACTTCTCCAGAGATGTCTTCATTGGCCCCAACTTCTGCAGTGAGGGACAGTCAGTGATTAAACCAAACCATAGCTGGCGATGAGGCATGAGCAGAAATAATGGTCTTCACTTACCTGCTGCCCAAACCGCAGACACCCCGGGAGCCCACCACCTCATACTTGCAAATGCTGATTGGCCTCCTTATGACCCCCCTATCCTTCCCTTTGCTTTTCTGTTGCTCTTTCAATGAAGGTAATTTCCTAAATCTATTTTTAAATGAATATTCCAGACTTTTTCTTGGCATAGGAAGTTAGTAGCATATGATTGTCATTTTAGGAGTCAGATTAATCATCTTTCAAAAACTAACGAATAAAATTGTATATATCAATGCTGTATACCATGTTTTTATTATATATACACATTAAGAAACAGGTAAATCAAGTTAACTAACATATATATTACCTCATGTATTTATCTTTTTTGGAGTGGTAAAAAACATTTAAAATCTACTATCTTAGCAATTTTCCTGAATACTATACATTGTTCTTAACTACAGTCAGCATGTTGCATAACAGATGTCCTGAGCTTATTCCTCCTATCTAACTGAAATTTTGTATGCTTTGACCAACATCTTTCTAATCCCCCTGCCCACTTCTGTACCTGGTATCTACCATTCTACTCTCTGCTTCTGAGTTTGACTTTTTTAGATTCTACACATAAGTAAGATCATGCAGTATTTGACTTTCTGGGCCTAGTTTATTTCACTTAACGTAATATCCTCTAGGTTTATTTATACTGTCACAAATGATAGAATTTCTTTCTTAAGACTGAAAAATATTCCATTTTTGTATACATACAACATATTATGTATCCTTTCATCTGTTGATGGAAAGTGAGGTTGAATCTTTATCTTGGCTATTGTGAACAGTGCTTCAGTGAACATGAGGGTGCAGATATCTCTTAGACATACTGATTTCATTCCTTTTGGATATATATCCAGAAGTGAAATTAATAGATTATGTGGTAGTTTTGTTTACAATTTCTGAAGAAATCTCCATACAGTTTTCCATTATAGCCGTACTAATCTGTACACTGAGAACTATTAAGCATTGATGAAAGAACGGCATAGCACTGGCATAAAACAGCATAGCACTGGCATAAAAACAGATATAAAGACAGAGGGAACAGAATAGGAAGCTCATAAATAAATCCACGCATGTATAGTCAGTTGATACTGGACAGAGATACCAAGAACACACAATGGGAAAGAACAATCTCTTCAATAAATGCAGTTTTTGGGAAAACTGCATGTCCCATGCAGAAGAATGAAATGAAGCCCTTATCTCAAACCATATGCAAAATGAACTCAAAATGGATTAAAGACTTCAATGTAAGACCTGAAAATGTACAACCCAACTACTAAAGAAAATGGGAGAAAGTCTGGGGAAAGATTGTTGGCCTATGACCTCAAAGTCACAGACAATGAAAGCGAAAATAGACAAGGGGGATTACATTGAACTAAAAATCTTCTCCACATGCCTCTGACATGTTTAATTTCCAAAACATGTAAGGAACTCAAACAGCTCAACAAATAATCCAATTAAACTATGGACAAATAACCTGAAATCCATTTCTTAAAGAATAAATACAAATGGGCAACACATATATCCAAAGGTGCTCAAAACATTAACCATTGCGTGCATGCAAATCAAAACCACAGTGAAATGTCGTTTTACACTTATTATTCTGACCATTAATAAAAAGACAAGAGATAACAAGTATAGGCAAGGGTGTGGGGAATAGGGAACCCTTTTGCACATGAGATTAAATGTCACACCTAATGTTTTATTGTGTAAATTTTGTATTTTATTTTACAAAGTCTCCATCTTATTTGAATTGAAAATATATTGTACCATTTAAGCTTTTTCTCTAAATTATTGAATAAAATTGACCTTCAAAAAGATGAGACAATTTCATTCTGTGATTTAAAATACTGAAACTCATTACAGTAACTGCATCCCCATAACTGGACTCACTAAAGCATTAAGTCCTCAGGAGTCCTTAGTTGAAATCAGCTGATTAATGAATAGTTCTCTCTGTGAAACCACCCAGTAATGTCAATGAACTGGACCAAAAAAAGTGAAGTTCAGCACAGAAAACAGAATCTAATTTCTTTTTTTTTTTTTTTTTTTTTTTTTTTTTTTGAGATGGAGTTTCGCTCTTGTTACCCAGGCTGGAGTACAATGGCGCAATCTCAGCTCACCACAACCGCTGCCTCCTGGGTTCAAGCAATTCTCCTGCCTCAGCCTCCCGAGTAGCTGGGACTACAGGCATGCGCCACCATGCCCAGCTAATTTTTGTATTTTTAGTAGAGACAGGGTTTCACCATGTTGACCAGGATGGTCTTGATCTCTCGACCTCGCGATCCACCCACCTCGGCCTCCTAAAGTGCTGGGATTATAGGCGTGAGCCACCGCGCCCGGCCCAGAACCTAATTTCTAATCCTATGTGCATTGTTCCTTCTACCAATATAGTCCAGTCAGAAGACAGCAATCCCTCTTGTGTTGTTCCTTGGTGAATTATAGCAAAATCCTACATATAGGCCAGGCACCATGGCTCACACCTGTAATTTCAGCACTTTGGGAGGCCAAGGCAGATGGACCACTTGAGGTCAGGAGTTTGAGACAAACCTGACCAACATGGCCAAACCTTGTGTCTACTAAAAGACACAAAAATTTAGTGGTGCATATCTGCAATCCCAGCTACTCGGGAGGCCGAGGCACAAGTATCACTTGGACCTGGGAAGCAGAGGTTGCAGTGAGCCAAGATCACACTACTGCACTCTAGCCTGGGTGACAAAGCGAGACTCTGTCTCAAAATAAAATAAAATAAAAATCCTATATACGAATATGACATAAAAGAAACATTAAAATATACTTGTAAAAGAAATAAATTCCATTAGTATTTTAGAATATTAGATTGAAGAGAGGTCTCATACTTTGTAAAGGACTACATCATATTATGGAAAGAAAACGTGTTGTAGAAAGAAGAGTTTTATGATTGATAATCCTATGGTGTGCCTTGGAAAGTTTAAGGTATATACATTATTTCATTTGAGCTTCATTCCATTCTATCTTAATTTTACATATTAGAAGACTCGAGAAAGAAAGATTCTCTATCATCACATCGTCAAGATGAGGCTAGAATTAAATGTCTTCAATTGCAGTCATTTGTCCTTCAGGTACTTCATGGATACACTCGCCTAGACATTTTCATATGACTAATTGTGCTATTCATTTCTCTCAGATTTGAGTTGCTTTTTGCCAATATCTTGAATTCTTTGCCTTATCCCCCTTTTTAATGTGAACCAACTTTTTCTCTTCAGCACTAAAATGTTGACTACATCTCTGTTGTCTTTCAAGCATCATATTTAATGCAAAAGTGACTACAATGTCTATTCTCAAATTTAAGATATAAAATCTTAGAGCTATGTAAATAGGGTGACATTCTCTCAAAACTTCAATAAATTCATATTTATCATTTATAAATAAAATAATCACACAAATTTCTGTTGAAAACAGCATTCCCAGCTTCTTACATAGCATACTGAATAATTTTCTACTAAAGAACTGATATACTGCACTTCAGAATCATTGACGCATTCATAAAACACACAATGCCTCAAGCAGAGCAAAAGTTTCCCACATCCGTATTTGGTGTTTAAGTTCCGTGAATAAGTTCCCAAAGTAATGAGAGGCTGTAGAATATGGCTTAGAAATACTTTAGAGACACATGTTCATATTCTGACAATTATTTACATACTTAGTGAATAATTGAAGACAAAAAGCTAATAGAAGGCCCAGGAGAACATTGTTATTATAATGCAAGGATTGCTCTTTTTGAAAGCTTTGTTTCTTTAAAATTCTGGAGGCTTCTCATCTCTACCAGCCAGCCTAAGACAAAAGAAAAAACTCGCAATTCACCGCTGTTCCCTTCTCATATATCCTTTGTAGAGTCCATCAGTCATGGACTAAAGTTGATTCTCGGGAGATAGAGGCAAATTTTCTATTCTGACACCACTATAAATTCTATTATTAGTTTGCTGCAACAGTAATTGCTGGTTTTTGCCATTAGTTTTAATGTGGTAAAATCTGCAACAACTGTTGCACCAACCTAATCAATCCAAACAGTCGTATCATACTCAAGAATTTTTACTAAACCCTAGGCTACTATTTCATCAACATCTTTTCTGCTAGTTTCTCTAATGTATCTTTCTGAACAAGTCAAGAAAATCTTATCATGTAGCCCATATCTGTGTTTCTTCCATGTTTTCAACTCCAACTTCTCATTTGCTTTAATCAGTTCAGTTTAATTCAACTCACCAGACATTACTGAGTAGCTGATATATATCAGGTGCTCTGCTAGGTTTCAATGAAATAGCTACCCAAAAGCAAATACCAGTATCTGAATATTCAGACCTGTAAAAGTGAATACATGCTCTAACTCATCTCCTTCTCACTTAATTCATTGACTCCTTTTTTCTGCCACCACCTTGCTCACTTGGAAGTGCATAGATGAAAGGCTTCTACACCAAATATACAGGCTCTTGTTTCCATCACCTACCTGCCAGATCCTCTGCTAGTCTCTAAATACGTTCCTTCTTCATGCCCTGAGATGTAGGGGGGTTAAGTATCTTCTTCATAAGACTGATTGCAGAAGTGCCTGGGGTTGTGTTTATTCATAAAGGGAAGTAAAGAGGGAAATACAGAAACCAAAGATGAACTAAACATTCATCACTGATTTCACTGGCAAGTGAAGAAAAAGACCAGTGACCTCTGAGGTTTACTAGCTACCAATTCTGCTGGGACTCAGTCCCTGATCAAATCTCACACACCTACAAGATGATCAATAAACATGGTATTGGTGAAATAATCATGGGACTGTTTGAAAAATGGCACCACCATAAAATAGCTTCTCGGCCTTTTGGCTAAGATCAAGTGAAAAATGGCACCATCAAGATCAGGGCATGTCACAGAAGCCTCATGCTGGAGACCAGATCTTGACTCTTTGCCTTCCTCCTGCTGAGCAACCTCAGCATTCCTGCATGGGCTTCTTCCATCTGGAATTATGCTGGGAGGCACATGGTCACACTGGGGCTGTGTGGCTCCACCGCCCCTCACTGCACAGGAGCTGCTCATCTGTGCAGAGAACACAGAATGGCCTCAACCCTGCCTCCAAGAAAGTTACCTTCTAGACAGCATGGCCCAGAGGCTACATGAAAGATCACATTTTTAGAAGCCCGAAGTACACTATCACTTATCTAAATACACTATCACTAAACCAGCAATGAAAAAACATATCCTGACGAATGAGTAAATATTAAACACAGGCTACTCATTATTACATTATGATTAACATTCACTTTGTTGGCTGTTATGATGATCTTATTTTTAGGTTCTGAAATGTTAGAACTACTTACTCAAATAATAATAAAATTATATGATGTTAGGAATTTGCGTTAAAATATTCTGGTCGAAAAATAAAAGCAGGGGCATTAGATGAAACTAGAATGGCAGAATTAACAATGGTTGTAAAAGTTGTCAAGTTGGATGATGGATGCACAGGGATTGAAAATCTTATTCTATTTTTGTGATACTTGAGTTTTAAAAAGTTAAAAATAAATGTACTGATCACACCAACAACTGCATTATAATGGGGCAAAATCTGTACTCAAGGTATGCACCAAATCTATTGGGTGACCAAGGAAAGAGTAAAGAATTCTTCTTGGGATTTCAAAGAAAGCCTCACAAAAGGGTGAATGTTTTGTACTTTTTTGGTCTGAATGTTTTCTATACTTGCTTTGTCACTGTAATTCTGGTGTTGTTTTATCATTATTTTAAAACAATTGAGTTTAATTTGCTAGTACTGTACAGCCACACTGGTATATAAAATTGATTTATACATGTGATTCTATTCTGTTATTGTGTGTTTCTGGGCTCTTTGTACCAAATGTATTCAGTTTTGAAACTCTAGTCTTGGAGAAAAAAAAATCCTTCTCATCTATATTTGGTCTCTAGAACAATTTAAAGAACATATAAATAGCATATTTGTTCTTTGCGATTTAGCAGAACTCACCTGCAAAATTATCTAAGTATGCTGCTTTTTCTGTTTCGGTAATAGATTTGAATTGTTTATCTCACATTACTCTATGAATTTATTCCCTATCTTGCTAGGCATATTGTTAACATACAGAAAGCAAATACAGGTTTATGTGTGGCATCCATCTGAAATGTCATATATATTCATCCAGTAGGCACTAAATAAACAATGCAGTAGTGCCAGTTTTCATTACTCACAGGAACAACTTTGATATATGTCCACGTGTATGATGCATATCTTTGTAACATGAACTCATTATAGACATTTTCTAAAAGACAGAATGTAGATTAAAATAAAAATCAAATCGCACACAATCTAACCTCCTGGAAATAATAACTTTTAATAATTTTATATATGCCCTTTCAATTGACATATATTTTAACAAATTTAAAGGTCATGCTGAAATATGTTAAAAAGTATATAGGAAGTGTATTGGGCAAAATGGTACCACTGAAAGATAACAGGTCCTAATCCCTGAAAACTGTAAATGTTACCATATAAGATAAACTTTTTGCAGATGCGTTAAGGATTTTGAGACAAAATTATCCTGGATTTTGCAGGCTGGCTCAAAATGTTGTGAAATGTATCCTTACGAGAGTGAGGCACAGGGAGATTAGTCACAGACACACACACACACACACACACACACACACACACACACAGAGAGAGAGAGAGAGAGAGAGGGAGAGGGAGAGAGAGAGAGAGAGAGAGAGAGAGAGAGAGAGAGAGAGAGAATGCAAAGCACGGCCAGAGGCAGAGATTGGAGTGATGTGGTCACAAGTCAAGGAGGCCAAGAAATGCCAACAGCTACCAGATGCTAGAAGAGACCAGGAACAATTTTTTTTTTTTCCCCTGAACTTGTCCCTACAGCCTCCGGAATGAAGCTCACAACTTGATTTGAGATGTCTGACCTCCAGAACTGTAAGAAACTATATCTCAATGATTTCAGATCACCAGGGTTGTGTTGATTTGTTACAGTAGCCACAAGGAAAACACAGAGAGCAATATCTTACAGCTGTAAGCATGCCTCAAGGATATCAATAGCTGCCTAGTAGTCCTTCATCTGTTTATATTTTATTTAAGCAACAAATATTAGGTACTTAAGCTATTTCTAAGTGCTGTTTATTATTTTTTTAAAAAATGCTTAGATGAACAAACTTCACCTGCTCTGTATCTCGTTAACACCAGCTGCACATTAGACTAAGCAGGGGACTTTAGAACAGCAGTGCCGGCTGGGCGCCGTGGCTCAGCCTGTTATCCCAGAACTTTGGGAGGCCAAGGTGGGCAGATCATGAGGACAGGAGTTTGAGAGCAGCCTGGTCAACATGGTGAAACCCTGTCTCTACTAAAAATACAAAAATTAGCCAGGCGTCTTGGCGCGTGTCTGTAATCCCAGCTACTCGGGAGGCTGAGGTGGGAGATTTGCTTGAATCCAGGAAATGGAGATTGCAATGAGTCTAGATTGTTCCACTGCAGTCCAGCCTGGGCGACAGAGGAAGACTCTGTCTTCAAACAAGAAAACCCAGCAGTGCCTGGCCCACACCTGTAGCTATTTTGATCTAATTTCTCTGGCCTGGATCTAAAACATCAGTAATGTTAAAACTCCACAGGTGATTCTACTGAGCAGTGAGAAGTAAGAACATCTGATCTACCTAATAATGGCCTTGTGCTAAGGATTGTATAGCACAAAATAGGTGTTAATAGGTGAATACCCATATGACTAGCATACTCATTCAAATTACATAAAATGTATAAACATTATAGAACTGGAAGAAAATATTAAAATTATTAAAATAGTTAATTTTAATAATTTAATAAAATAATTTAAATATTAAAAATTATTAAAATAGTTAATTTTAATAATTAATAAAATAATTTTAAATATTAAAATATTAATACATGTAAGATTAGCTATATAATGTGAGAACTAAATTTTTTTCAAAAATTATATGACTATGAAACATAGATTATCAGGAGAAAATACAAGATTTGACTATTAATGACATACTGGCAAATGTATCCAAAAATTACCTTTATATGCCTCATTTGCCTCAAGAGTTCCTTAACTTACAGAAAATATAACTAAATGTTCAATTTAGCCAAGTGAGGTGGCTCATGCCTGTAATCTCAGCACTTTGGGAAGCTGAAGCAGGTGGATCACCTGAGGTCAGGAATTCAAGACCAGTCTGGCCAACACGGTGAAACCCCATCTCTACTAAAAATACAAAAAAAATAGCCAAGCATTGTGGTGGACTCCCGTAATTCCAGCAACTTGGGAGCCTGAAGCAGGAGAATTGCTTGAACCTAGCAGGCGGAGGTTGCGGTGAGCCGAGATCATGCCATTGCACTCCAGCCTGGGCGACAGACTGAGACTCTGTCTCAAGTAATAATAATAATTATTATATATATAACTAAATGTTCGATTCTATATAGTTTTAAAAATTATACTTAATCTACTGTTTTGAATTGTTGTACATTCCATTATTTTACACATGTGTAAACATAGTAATAGGACTATTGAGTCAAAAGTGTACTTATTTAGCTGTAAAAGATGTAAATACATGGAAGTAATGTTCATCAACTTTATAATTTTTTTTAGTATCATATGCACAATTAAAATATGACACTTGGAGCCTCCTATTTCTCTCCACCAATTCTGGATTTACTGAGAGCAATGATGACATACTCTTTCACATGCTGGATTGGGTTCATCCTGGAACCCAAAACCAAGGACATGCCTGCATGCAACATGATCAAATGTTCTACCTCATCAAGTCAAGCATGTCCAGACGCCAAGTCACTGAAGGTGACTCTTCCAATGGCGGCATCGGGCATCTTGGCATGCTCGACTGGCTTCCCCCATGTGCATTATGTTTGTTTTTTATTCATTCTCTTTCGTAAAGAAACAAGCGTCTCCCACTTACTTAGAACATTCCCATGAGACTTTTAGGATCAAAGATTTCCCATAATGATACAAGACAAGGGCTTTTTAATAAACAAAATTTGAATTTCTATGTGATTATCTCTCAAAGAAATATTAATGTTTTAAAGAGTTTTCATTTGTTCTACAAACGTGAAGTTAAAATGAATGAGTGGCTAAAACCATTATGTTTTCATTAGAAAAAAACTGTGGTAGAAATCATTGTATTTTTGTGGTGAGAATGCTTAAAATCTACTCCCCCTAGTAATTTTCAAGTATACAATATATTTTTATTGACTATAGTCACCATGTTTTAAATTAGTTCCTTGAAGGTATTCTTCCTCTTTTACTGAAATTTTGTATTTTTTGACCATCATCTGCTCAATCCCCCACCCTGCCTCCCAACATAACCCTAGCCTCTTGTAACCATTATTCTAGCCTCTTGTTTCCATGGGTTTGTCCTTTTTAGATTTCACAAATATTATTATTTAAAATTTCCCAGAGTAGAATGTAGGTGTTCCTTATCATACACACACACACACACACACACACACACACGCAAAGTGAGAATGTGAGGTAATGCACATGTCAATTCACTTCATTTAGCTATTACACAATATGTACATATATCAAAACAGAATTTTGTAATTCCTAAATATATACAATTTTAATTAGAAAAATGAATTCTTACTATGTAGTAAGCATATTAGGAGCAAATGTAAGACAAATTGTCAGAGCTTTTCATAAATTCCAAAAAGTTATATTCATATACCACATTTTCTTTACTTTGTGATAAGATTGCATAAAATATCAATTGCTATTTCATTATAATAATGTAAAATAGATTGAGTTCTTGGAAGGTTGTTAGAGATTGTTCCTGTTTATATAAATCTTTGTATGTCTATATGTATCCAACTCTGAGAATAAAATTATTAAACAGTAAAACCTTGCACTATTACAGAAAGTGGATTTTATTGGTGATATATAATAGATTTATATTTTTAGGTATAATTTTTAGGTGCAAATCCAATATATATACTTTTATGGTAGGAAATTTTAATTACCAACAATTTAAAAACTTTTATAATTCATAACTTTTTTCCAAAAGAAATGTCATATATAGATCATATCCAGACTGAGAGATGTGAACTGAGTCCACTGAACCCTACTCTGGGGGCAAGGCTTTCTCTTCACGTTCCACACGTGCCTCACTTATCTAGAGCACCCATACCTTGTCTTTGAAGCTTATACATACCCTGGACTTGTGGCTGGGATTGGATCAGTTGGGGGATTGGAATCACAGGTGCAAATTAGATCTCTAATTCACTCCATATCCAAAAATAAATTCTAGGCAGATTTTTATGCTCTGAAAGAACTAGAAAAAAACATAAGCCAAAACTGGCATAATCTCTTACATAGCAGATTGATGGCAAAAGACATTAACAAAATATTGATACTTTTAAATACGTAGTAATATGAAACTCTCATACTACAAAAAAAAATTTAAAAACGAAAAGTGGAGAGAACTGTGTGAAACATATTTAACAACAGACTGATATCTATAGTACATGAATAACCTTTAAAAATGCAGGAAAATGATAACCATTACAGTAGAAGATTCATAATAGTAACAACTCAGAAAAGAAATAAAAATTGTCTTAGATGTATAATTTGACAAAGTCTGTCAATCAAAAACATTCACATATTTTATTACACTATATTCACTTTTGAAAATCATGTCTACAAAAATACTCTACACAGTGTACAGCATCAAAAAATTTTAAAGTCACCTCTATAATTAAGAAAATCTTTAATGTGTTGTAAGCCATACTATGAAATATATAAAGGGAGAATTAAAATTCATTGTTTGCAGCAACATGGAGGGAACTGGAAGTCATTATGTTAAGTGGGATAAGTCAGACCACAGAAAGACAAATATCGTATGTTCTCACTCATATGTGGGAGCTAAAAAAGTTGATTTCCTGGAGGTAGAGAGTAGAATGATGGACACCATAGGCTGGGAATGATGAGAGCATGGGGGGGGGGGAAGAAAACAGGTTGGTTAATGGGTACAAACATGCAGTTAAATAGAAAAAAATAAATAGGGTGACTATATTTAATAACAACATTTTGTATACTTTAAAATAGCTAGAAGGTAGGACTTCAAATATTCCCAACACATAGATAGATACCCTAAATACCCTGACTTGGTTATTACGCACTCTACATGTGCAAAAAATATCAAATGTACCCCATAAATATATGCAAATATTATGCATCAATAAAAATTAATAAAACCCATCATTTATATGATGATCTGTAAGATATGTTGAAAAAAGTTTATGTCTCATCTAGAAAAAATACGATTAGTTCAAGAACATGTTAAAATATAAGATGTTCACTCCATCATTGCCTAATGGATACTAACCACCCTACTGTGATCTCTCTCAAACCTATAAAAGGCAGAAAAAAAAGGTCATGAGAGAGGAGATGTATGTGGAATTAGGGAGACATATTTTCTGTACAAATTTTAAATCTACTGTTATTTGCTTTGTATTAGGAACTAAGGCAAGAGAGACAAAACAAAAATGAGTAGTCATTAGTTCATTCACTAATTACTCCCTGTGTAATAAAAACTTAAATTTTAAGAAAGAAAATAAAAACAGGTCACAGATAACTATGATATAAAGCTGCATGAAATGATCTTGAGAGAGAAACCATATCTAGCTGGGCTTCCTGAAGGAGATGGCATTTTAGCCAGGACTTGAGTGATGGCTGAAAATCTGAGAGGCTGGGACAGAGCATGCAGAGATTTCAGATGAAGGGAACGGCATGCGCTGAGCTGCGACATGTCGGGTGTGTGGTTAGAACAGGGTGTTGCCTATTTCTGCCGGAGCACTGAGTATGCAAAGCAGTGGAAGGCAAAGCTACAAAGGGAGGCTGATGTTCTCTGATATTCGGGGTCACCAACATCGAAAACACTCACAGCTTAACACAGCAGGTACCTTTATGAAGATGGCTGTTTTTCTCAGCTTAGGATGAATTTAGCAAAAGGCAGAGCTTCAGCAAGTGGGAGGGAGGGGCAGTACTATCTAATTAGCAGACCCAGTATCCTTTGCCCTCCTTCCCTCCCACAGATGCTATTTTTGTTCTAAGTTTTCCCACCAATTTTACTTCTAAGCACTTTAAAAAAAATCTTGAGCTATGTTTTGCCATATTTCCCAAAAAATACCTTGTATATCTCTAACCAGAATCTTTAAACACCACACAGTACATAGAAAAACTATGGTTTATATGTGTTTTTAAAAAATAAAAGCCTTAAAGATCATGCAATGCAATCTACTTCTCTTACAGATGAGGCAACTGAGGCATATTTCTTGATAAAATGATTAGCAATGAGGATTAACAATCATGCGATTTTCCTGAGATAGCAAAGAGGTCTCTAGTATTATGTGAGACAAAGCAGAGCTTTTTGTTTCACAGGAATTTACTCTGAACTACAGGCAAATGATAAATAAGGGTGTGGATTATTTGGAATTACTGCAATAAAATACAATGTTTTGACAGGAGACTTGTTAAGCTGTATAGAAGCTGAACATCTTGCACCAATTAGGCTTACTAATATACAAAATATATTGGTTTCTTGGAAGCTGGCTATTTGTAATTATTCCTTTACATTTAACCAAGCAGACAGCTAATTCTGTAGAAGGAAGAAAAAAGATGCATGGAGTATTAGTGGATAAAAAGATTAACTCTGATGGCAAGTTCAGTTTCCTTTTGGGAGGGCAAGACAAAGTAAGTTAAAAATATTTATTTCATTGAAAATCAAAGTATTTTATTCAAGAAGAATGCCTTTGTATTCAATTGGCAAAGAGATAAAGGACGAGAGGCAATGCATGGTAGCAGGTTTGAATTAGAATAAAAATTTCTCAGCTAGATTCACTAGGGAAGTTTTACTTCTCTCAAGGATTTTTAAAATCTTGAACTTGAAAGAATAACAAAGATTGCAGCTTTTCTTTTTTAAACTGTTCATCTTTATTCCCATATCATGCCAAGAAATCCAATAATTAAGCCCATAGAGGTAATCAAATACAAAATCAGAGATTATGCAGACAATGAGTTTGACAACTGAACATTCCATCAGACACATAGTTTGCCCTATCTATTTCCATTCCAAAGTCCGAGAGTTACATAGCCTTGTACAGACACGGAATTCAGGACTATACCTCATCCACTTCACTATGCATAATTGAAACCACATGGCAATATATAAAGAAGAGACTGACAGCTCTGGCTGTCTTTTCTACAGATCAATACACATTTTGAGAATCCTAGTGTTCTTTTGCACAAATTTTCCCCAAAACATAAAATAACTTTGGAATTCTAATCTTTAAAATAATATGAAACTATGAATTGTCATTAAACTAATGGCAAAGACGGACTCATAAAATACACTAAATATGCTGTGTCACAAATTCCTATTTATTAGTAATTACCCCACCTGATTTTAAATAGAATTTAAGGTATTTTATTTACAATAACAACCACACACACATACTGTATGGAAAAGTGCTCCTACAGACAGAAAGATTAATAGAATGCAGTAAGATGTAATTAAACTACATACATTAACATCAGCAGCACAGGTAAACGGAAAACTGAAAGTACCTAACACTGGCACCAATAGCTTCATTTTCCAAAGACTTGGAGTTGCTCTCTATCCAAATAGGAGTTCAGAATGGCCTGCACTCAGGCACTACTGTTGTAGCATAGGCCACTCTCCTTCCCACAGAAACACTGACTCCTCGGTAAGCTTTTGTACTCGTTTGTTCTCACTCTGCTAATAAGACTCAGTAATAGCAATGTACAATAGCAATAGTACATGCTTAAGCACCACCAGGTGAGGGGGGCTCCAATTTGTAGATTTCCTGATTTACTAATTTCTATGATATCAATACTCCTATCAGGGCCAATTTCAACTACTAAGTATCTAACAACCAGCTTGCAAAATTCCTGATAAGTTAAGGCCCAGGACTGGGTAATTTGTAAAGAAAAGAGGTTTAATTGACTCACGGTTCCACATGGCTGAAGAGACCTCACAATCATGGCAGAAAGTGCAGGGGAAGCAAGTCACGTCTTACATGAAGCAGGCAAGAAAGAGTTTGTACAGGGGAACTCCCATTTATATAACCATCAGATCTCGCGAGACTTACTACTCGGAGAAAAGTATGGGGGAAGTTGCCCCCATTAGTCAATAATCTCCACCTGGCCTCACCCTTGACATCTGGAGATTATTACAATTCAAGGTAAGATTTGGGTGAAGACACAGCCTAACCATAGCAGCTTCTTTACACTATTTGTCAGCTTTTGCAGGACTTAAGAAAAACAATATACCTTAAAATCAACTCAAAACACGAGTTGAGACAAATCAAAGGAGGATTAACTTTTCATCTAAGAGTCAGAAACCTATTACCCTTGCTTCTGTAATAAGATTTAATACAACTCTTTGCTCCTAATGGTGTACAAGGCTCCATATTTTCACAAAATACCTTCTAAATATCCAAATAAATGGAATCATGTTCAATGTCATTTTAATATTATTTGTATTTTACTGTATGTTTTTGCCAGACACTTATGCATGAACAGCATATGTTAAACTTTAATTAATCACATAATTTCTGGAAGTATTAAAGAAAAATTAATTATTTTTAAAAGTACGTGAATGATTTACCACCTAGAAAAAAATGAAGACAATGGTAGTTTTTCCTGTCCTTTTGTTCTGGTTTCAAAATGATGTGAGGATACTAAATTATGCTTGAGCATTCTGTGGTGTAGTTCTGCTTTTCAAAGGTGAGTAATGATTTCTGCCAAGTAAGTAGAGGAGATAGGTGATGGAATTCATGTCAACACTTTCTTAGTTCCTGGAAGAAGGTGTAAGCTAATAACCACACACATACACAAATACGCACAGATGACTCAGAAGCTAGAAACATATGTTACTTGTTAGCAGGGGTGTTTAATGACAAGGTCACATAAAAAGTCAAGATTTATATTCCTGTGAGTTTGTAGTAGGAGTCACTTAGCTTGGTGATAAAATTAAAATAATGGATACTAACTAATCTTGAGGGTGTTTTATTCCCCAAGTAGTAAATATTTGTAAAGGCTTGGGGGCTCCTTATTACAAGAAAGGAACTAACAATTATTTATTTTGTCATATCAAGGGTGTTCTCTCCATAACCGATATAGCTAAACAAGAAACCACAAGTATTTTTTATTATTATATACTCACCTAGAAATAAGTGACATTATGGACAATGAGTAATTTTCTTACCACTGAATTTATAATTCTGCTACATAAATAGGGTCATGTAACAAGAGTAGTCTCAGATTGAATTGTGTTGTAGCTTTTGACTCGGAAAGAAAAAAGCAGCTCCTGACCTCCACGAACTGATCTGACTCTCACAGCTCAGTCATGTTGTCTTTTATTGCACATAAATAATCTCACAGAACATCCACTTCAGTCAAGGGCACTGTGCAACTGATAACAGCCAAATTGTTCCCTCTCACACTAAATGAGTGGCAGCTACTTCTTTATCAATTGCATGAATTGCATCTGCCCCTCCTATAGATAAGATTTATAGAAATGCTCCATCATTTTTTTCTGGCAACACCCAATCCAGAATGAATGTCCACTTACATGACTCTCTCAAATCACCCAAACACTTATGTTATAGCCCAAATGTTATAAGAGATTCTTTCTCACACCCTCTTACTGAAACACCCCATGATTCTGCAGGTGTGTGTTCTTTCTGCCTGCAAGGAGTATTCAACTAAAGGTGTATCCTAGTGGTCTTTAGCTGGAAAGCATTGACACTATTGCTATATATAATCCTCATGCAGGTGCCAACAATGTTTTCTTCACACTCAGAACATAAAGGAAGAGCTTCTATCATATTAATAAATACAATAGTTTTCCTCATTTTCTTATGACAAGAGGAGGAGAGAAGTGTGGATATTTGGTTCCAACTTTTACAAATACAAGAGTCCATTTAAACCTAGACGACAGGTTGATGGGGACAGCAAACCACCAGGGCACATGAATACCTATGTAACAAAACTGCATGTTCTGCACATGTATCCCAAAACTTAAAGTACAATTAAAAAAAAAAAAAAAGAAGAGTCCATTTAAAATTCTAGATGCTGAGATGGCCAAATAGAACCCTCCAGGATTTGTCCTCCTTGATGGAACACCAAATCAAACAGCTATCCACATAAAGTATCTTCGTAAGAGCCAAAATTTAGAGGAGCTACCACAGTACCTGGTTTTACCATCAGAGCAAGGGAAAAGGCACTGAAGAGGGTAAAAAAGACAGACTTAAATTATTACACCTCCCCCTCCCCCGCCACCAGCAGTGGCCACAGGGTGCAGAGAGAGAATCTATGTGCTCAGAGAGTGCAGTGACTGTGGGACTTTGCATTAGAACTCAGGGCTGTACCATCACAGTGGAAAGCAGCGCAGGGCAGAGTCCAGCCAGCACTCCCAGAGGGGTCATTTAGACCAGCCTTAGCCAGATGGGAATTGTCCATTCCAGCAGTTGGAATCTGAGTTCCAGCAAACCATGCCACCTCAGGCTAAAGTGCTCTGGGGTTCTAAATAAGCTTGCAAAGCAATCTAGGTCACAAAGACTGCAATGAACAGGCAAGTCCTGCTGCTGCGCCAGGCTTTGAGCCCATGGACTTGGGGTGCACATGACTTAGTGGCACACCAGTTGGCACAACTAAGGGAGTGCTTGTGTCTCTCCTCCCACAACTCCAGGCAGTGTAGCTCAAGGAGAGATTCCCTCCCTCTGCTTGAGGAGAGGAGAGGAGAGACTAAAGAAGACTTTGTCTTATAACTTGGATACCAGCTCACTTACAGTAGAATAGGGTAACAGGTAGTGTTCTGAGGCCCCCATTTCAGACCCTAGTACCAGGAAAACATTTATAGACATAACGTGGCCCAAAAAGGAGCCCATTGCTTGGAATGGAAGGCCCCAGTCCTGGCAGGATTAATCATCTACTAAATAAAGAGCCCGTGGGCCTTGGATAAGTATCAGGGACACCCAGGCAGTAGTAGCCACGGGCCTTGGGTAAGACCCAGGACCATGCTGACTTCAGGTGTGACCCAGCACATTTCCAGCTATGGTGGCCATAGGGAGAAACTCCTCCTGATTGAAGAAAAGAGAGAGAGGAGTGGGAAGGACTTGGTTTTGTGGCTTGGGTGCCAGCTCAGCCACAAAAGAACAGAATACCAGGTAGATTCCTAAGGTTCCCAAATCCTGTGTATTCCTATGTAACAATCCTGCACATTCTGCACATGTATTGCAGAACTTAAAGTAAAATTTAAAATAAAAGAATCTATTTAAAATTTTAGATGCTGAGATGGCCAAATAGAACCCTCCAGGGATTGTCCCCGCTGCTGGAACACCAAACCAAACAACTATCCACATAAGAAAGTATCTTTGTAAGAGCCAAAAAATAGGTGAGCTACCACAGTACCTGGTTTTAACATCAGAGCAAGTGAAAAGACACTGAAGAGGGTAGGAAAGACAGTCTTAAATTATTACACCTCCCCCTCCCCCCGCAACACGCAGTGGCCACAGGGTGCAGAGAGGGAATCTATGTGCTCAGGAGAGTTCAGTGACTGTGGGACCTGGCTCCCAGATGGCATTCCTGGACCCACTCAGGGTTCAAGGGGAGCTTATTGACCTGAAGGGAAGGACACAAGTCTGGCTGGATTTACCACCTGCAGACTACAGAGTCTTGGGCCTTGAATGAATATTTGTGGTAGCCAGGAAGTGGTTGCCATGAGTCTGGAGTAAGAGTCAGTGCTGTGCTGGCTTCGGGTCTGAACCTATTGACAAGGATGCAAAATCATACACTAGGGAGAGGATAGTCTCTTCAATAAATAGTGCGGAGAAAACTGGATATTCATCTATGGAAAAACAAAAGTGGACCCCTATCTCTTGACACATACAAAAATAAAATCAAAATGTAGAAAAAGCTTAAATCTAAGAAATCAAACTATGAAATTACTAAAAGAAAACTCTGAGGAAACTCTTCAGGACACTGGTCTGGGCAACGATTTTTTGAGTGATACCCTATAAGCACAGGCAACGGAGACAAAAATGGACAAATGGGATCATATCAAGTTAAAAAGCATCAGCACAGCAAAGGAAACAAGCGACAGAATGAAGAGACAACCCACAGAATGGGAGAAAATATTTGCAAAGTATCCATCTGACAAGGGAATAATAGCCAAAATATATAGGAATCTCAAACAACTTAATAGAAAGAAATCTAATAATCCGATTAAAAATTTGATGGAAGATCTGAACATTTCTCAAAAAAAAAGACATACAAATGGCAAACGGGTACATGAAAACATGCTCAACATCACTGATCATCAGAGAAAAGCAGATCAAAACTACATCAGATATCCTCTCACCACAGTTGAAATGGCATTTATCCAAAAGACAGGCAATTACAAATGCTGGTGAGGATGTGGAGGAAAAGGAACCCTTGTACACTGCTAGTGGCCATGTAAATTAGTACAACTACTGTAGAGAACAGTTTGGAGGTTTCTCAAAAAATGAAAGAAAGAACTACCATATGATCCAGCAATTCCACTGGTGAATATTTATCCAAAGGAAACATAATTAATATGTTGAAGAGATATACTTCTTTCCTGTGATTATTGTAGCACTATTCACAATAGCTAAGGTTTGGAAGCAACCTAAGTGTCCATCAATAAATGAATGGATAAAGAAACTGTGGTACATATACACTATGGAGTACTATTCAGCCATAAAAAGGATGAGGTCCTGTCATTTACAACAACTGGATGGAACAGAAGGCCATTATATTGAATGAAATAAGCCAGGCACAGAAAGACACATTTCATATTTTCTCAATCATTTGTGGTAACTAAGAATTAAAACAACTGAAAGATAGAGAGTAGAATGATGTTTATCAAAGGCTGAGAAGAGTAGGGGAAGGGGAGAGAAGTAAGGATGGTTAATGACTACAAAAATATGGTTCGAATGAATAAGATACAGTATTTGATAGCACAATAGAGTAACTAGAGTCAACAATAATTTATTGTACATTTAAATATAACTAAAAGAGGCAGGGCATGATGGCTTATGCCTGTAATCCCAGTACTTTGGAAGGCTGAGGTGAGCAGATCACTTGAGATCGTGCAACCATCCTGCCCAACATGGTGAAACCCCATCTCTACTAAAAACACAAAAATTCTCCAGATGTAGTGGCACATGCCTGTAATCCCAGCTAGTTGGGAGGCTGAGGCAGGAGAGTCACTTGAACTCAGGAGGCAGAGGTTGCAGTGAGCCAAGATCGTGCCAATGTACTCCAGCCTGGGTGACAGAGTGAGAGTTTGTCTCAAAAAACAAAACAAAACAAAAAACCAGTAACTAAAAGAGCACAATTGGATTGTTTGAAGCACAAAGGATACCCCATTTACTCTGACATGATTATTATGCATTGTATGCCTGCCTAAAAATATCTCATGTGATCACGTACGGTGGCTCACGCCTGTAATCCCAGCACTTTGGGAGGCCGAGATAGGTGGATCATGAGTCAAGAGATCGAGATCATCCTGGCCAACATGGTGAAACCCCGTCTCTATTGAAAATACAAAAGTAGTTGGGCATGGTGGTGTGCCTGTAGTCCCAGCTACTGGGGAGCCTGAGTCAGGAGAATCGCTTGAACCCAGGAGGTGGAGGTTGCAGTGAGCCAACTCCAGCCTGGCAACTGCACTCCAGCCTGGCAACTGCACTCCTGCCCATCAACAGAGCAAGCCTCCATCTCCTAAATAAAAAAAGAATAAAAACTCATGTGTCCCATGAATATGTATGGTTACCATGTACCCACAACACAAAAGACAAAAAAAAAAAAGCTTTAGGTACTAAATTGAGACTCTGTTGCTTGATCTTGATTCCAGTGCCAATCATCTGTCTCCAGGCTAAGAGGCAGAGTGACATCTGCAATAATTCTGCATCTTTCCCATTGAGCAGATTATCCTATATGTTATAAGACCATATGTATATATTATAGCTTGCATGTTATGTTTTCATTTTTTAATGTGATGATTTTTAAAAAACCTGTCCCTTGGGGCAATTGAGTGTCAACTGAAAAGAATAAACAAGGACGAGTACATAGATATCTGAGAACCTGACATGGAAAAGTTTGATCATTTCCTGAACACAAGGTGTTTGTTCCACACATGTTTTAGGTAGCTGAAAGCTAGAAGTGTCTTTCACATTGAAAAAAGAACTGCTTTGAGCCATCTGCCCAGAGTCTTGAGCCATCTACCCAGAGTCATGAGATCAGAAACTGGAAGACAGGAGGAGTCTATAGTGACTGATGTAAAACAAACAGAATCTAGGGGAAATTAATAGCAAGATAGTGTTTTGACTGTGGATTTATTTTAACCATTGTGTACATCATTGATTTTTCAAAGTGTGGTTGTCACAGGTGGCATTGGCATCCTCCCTGAGCTTGTGAGATATGTAAATAAATGGGCACCGCACTAACCTACTTCATCAGAATCTCAGGGAATGGGGCTCAGAAATTGTGCTTCAACCACTTCTCCAAGTAATGCCGATGCATGTAAAAGTTTGAAAACATGGTATAGATGTGGTTTGAATCTCTCAGAACTTAGAAATCACTTAAAGTCTGGCTCAAATCAATGTATCTGCAGCACTTTACGTATATGCCTGAAGTGCCACCTGAGAAGCTTTCTCTCTCTTTCTTTCTCTCTCTCTTTCCTCTTTAAATATACCTCAATAGGAAACTATTGAAAAAGTAGCAGATAGCACTGAATTATTGATACTATCTTTCTATATTTCTAATATTTCCTTGCTTTAAAATGAACTAGAACCAAAAGAAAAAAATAAGCAACAAATATAAAAATATTGTTTAAAAAGAAGGTAAATAAAAACATATTTTACATGAAAAAGCAAAGCCTTTAATAGCATTTTTTATTTTAAAAAATCTAAAAATAAAAATGCCAATGAGAATGATGCACCCCCACCTCAGAGAATGGTTTCTCCTGGAAGCAAGATAAAGAAAAAAGAATTCCAGGATAAGGTTTCATTGTATTAGTAACATTTTGGTTTTCAAGAAAAGACTATAAAGCAACATGAAAATAGTATTACTTCTGATAAATTCTGAAAAGTGAGCAGATGAGAAAATGTTGTATCATACTCCAAATTCTTGAAGTATTGCAATAATAAAATAACTCATGTATTTTAAAATCCAAAATAAAATATAATTTCCCAATTTAAAAAATGTTTATTTTTTAGAACAATAATAAAGTGAATATAAGGAGTCAAATGTTTTTATATACTACTGATAAGGGTGTAAATTGGTAATGCATATTATATGAGAAACTATAGTTGGAATCATACAGACATTCCAGAATAGCTTCTTTCACCTACCAATATGTTTTTAATGTTTCTCCATTTCTTTTCATGGCTTGATAATACATTTGTTTTTAGGACAGAATAATATTCCATTGCAGATTTACCACAGTTTATCTATGCATTCACCTATTATAGGACATCTTGGTTGCTTCCACATTTTGACAGTTATGATTAAAGCTGAAATAAACATATGTGTGCAGGTTTCTGTGTGGTCATGTATTTTCAACTCCTTGTCAGTATTTTGTGTTGGTGTTTTGGATTCAGGCCATGCTAACAGGTGTGTAGTGGTACATCACTGTTTACATTTGCAATTCCCTAATGGCATATGATTTTGAGAATCTTGACTGACTTGCCTACCATTGTCAATTTTTTTAACCTTGTCAAAATTCCCTCTTTCAAACATCACTCTCCTCTGTAAGGAAATCATTCCTCCTGAGGTTTAGGTAACTAAATGAGGAAGATAAGAGGAGATCAAATAATGAGAAATTTAAGTAAAAATGCTTGAGAACCTGGACTGGAAAGCTATATCATAACAGTTTATGTAATTTAATAAATATAGTTTATGTGCTTTTAGGTGTTAAATTCATATACAGAGATACATTAATTAAGCATTTCTCACCTACCTTAGCTAAAAACATCGTAGATTAAATGTTAGAGCCAAACATCAACCTGTGAGAAACTAACTGTAATTTGAGAGGTTTTTTTAATAGGAAGGAGAAACAAAGAGAGTTACAAAAAAAAAAAAAATAGGAAAGAGAAAGTATGTGTTTTGTGTATTGTCCACAAAATAAATATATGTGAACACTATCTTGTTCTGGTTTCAATAATTGTATTATATTTTACATTAAAAATAGATATCTTCCCACATGTTCATGGCTTTCAAATAAAGAATACATTTCTTTAACTTACTTGATGATGTATTAGAAACAGCCACATCTAACATCTTAGAAATATAAAAGAAAAATATCTCTTGTATTTCTACCAATACCTCATCTTTTATCTGAACCCCAAGATTTAAAGAGGATGAGAAGTCTCCCAGGCATCGACCTGTCTCTGCTCACGGCACAACACTTGCACCTACAAATGGGCTATAACAGAAAGACTGATTTGGACTAACTGGGTAGCAACTCGTGTGTGTTCCTCCAGCAGTTCAAGCCTGTGCTTTACCACAAGGAAAGCTAAACTCAGTCTCATTGGATTCACTAAGACTTGATCCTTTTTTAGAAAATAAAATGTATCAAACTAAAAAAAAAATAGTATTTCTCTTTGAAATATTATGGCTTGAAGCAATTTCAACACTCAACACTGATGGGATCAGGAATGATTGACCATTTTTATAGGAGATAATGACAGACATTACTTATTTTCATTGGAGGAATTTATGAAGTGTGGAAATATTGCTTATCCATAGGCATGTAAGACAGACATCAAGTGAGAAAGACATAGGAGAAAATTGCCTTCTTAGAGGATGACTATAGGTATTATCAAGAGGATGTTTGCATTCACAAAGAGTAACTGAGGGACTGCAGACACTGGCTAGGACAATCATGATGATAATGATTATAAAAATAATTACTGACATTATCTTTAGCTGTTGGCACAATTCTTCCCCCACACATTTTCAGAATGGGAAAATCAGAGTATGTGAACATTTCTCCCTGAAAAATGAATTTAACCAAGAAAAATTTCAACTACCTCTAAAATAAATAGAAACTCGCCTTGGTTCTCAGCCCACTTCCAGTTGGAAATAAACATAATTCAACACCTATTTGTCTCAGAATCAGCCTGTTTATACCACACCCATCATGTTGGTCTAGTGGTTTGTGTAATTTTCAGAGTAATTTAATCCCAGTCTTCTACTTAATATGTACAGGAAAAGAAACACTTCCGGGGGGGGGGAGTGGGAAAGGAACCACCTATTTTCCACAATTGAAACACTTGCAGTGACTGATACATAGTATATGTGGAATAAATATTTGCTGAGTATTACAAAAAGACAAAAAAAAAAAAAGAGACACACAGTGAAACCATAGTTGTATCTGGTAAGTTTGTATAACTTGTCTGTATGTCAACAGGGGAATTCGTACCTGCTTATCTGAAGTGTTCAGGTAAATGTGAGTAGCACACTGAAATTCTTATATTCTGCCATAGGCATTGTTACATAAATAAACTCCAACATACTTACAGGTGGTTTTGGATGTGTTGAGAGAAGCATCCAGCTCCGGATGAAACATTGTAACATCACCCAATGGAGCATGCCTGACTCTTGGAATATTTTCTCTTTTTCTTCTTGCCTTCCTTCATTTTGCCGTAACTTTTTTACACAGACAGAAGCGTATATACCCTGACATTTTCTCCCATGAGAGTGATTTAAATGTTAAGTGTATAGTGCTGCAATAAACACAGGAGTGCAGTTAGAATGGAAGGACATTATGTTATATAAAATAAATCAGTCACAGAAAGAGAAACTTTGCATCATCTCACTCATTTGTAGAAGCTAAAAATTAAAACAACTGAACTCATGGAGATAGAGTAGAATTATAGTTACTAGAGGTTGGTAAGGGTAGTAGTGAGTGGAAGAAGTGGGATGGTTAATGGGAACAAAATATGATTAGATAGAATGAAGGAGACCTAGTATCTGATGGCACAACAGGGTGACAACAGTCAAAAATAATTTATTGTATACTTCAAAATAACTAAAAGAGTATAACTGAAATGTTTGTAGCACAAAGACATGATGAATGCTTGAGATGATTCATACTACATTTACCCTGATGTGATCATTACACATTATATGCCTATATCAAAATATCTTATGTATTCCATAAATATAGTGCACCCACTGTGTACCCACAAAAATTGAAAAATTCAATGCTAAGTGTTCCATGGCTGAACAAAACCAAGGCTCTCACACAGCAAATGGAAGAATAAAGGCCCTCAAAGGTTCATTTATTTACCAAAGGATCCATATTTAATTACTGGCTGTACTATTATCTACTGCTCTATAACAAAAGCTTAGACACTAAAAGTAACAAATATTTCTTATCTCACAGAATTTTTTGAGGGTCAGGCCTCCAGAAACAGTTTAGTTTTGGTTCTAGGTCTCCCACAAAGTTGTAGTTCATATATCAGTCATGGCTGCAGGCATCTGATTCCAAGATCACCAAGTGGCTTTTGGCCAGTGGCCTCCAATCCTCACCATCTGGCTAGCTGGATTTCCTCAAAGCAAATGATCTGAGACAGAGAAAGAGAAAGAAAGAGGAGGAGGAGGAAGGGAATGAGGAAAGGAAGAAAGAAAACCTGAAATGTCCCTTGTAATCTAATCTTAGAAGTGATACACCTTTATATCTGATATATTCTATGGGAAACACAGACCAATTTTGATAAATGGAAATGAGGGTATTCACACAAGAGAATCTGAATACCTAGAGGTGAAGATCATCAGGGGTCATCTTGGAAGCTGAATACCATAGTGACCTAGCAAGAATTCCACCCCAGGCATTCTGACTTAAGTCCATGCTCTTTTTACCACCTTTACACCATTTATCATCCCCTTCTTTTATTGAATGTTTCATAATTTTCTTATTCTATATCTCAGATGATATCTATATAAATTCCAATTATCTTTTTGTGATTAAAACTTAAAAACTGTAATAATAAAAATACTTTCATATGACAACAAGAAAAAACCCACCTCATATATATCTAATACACACACATGAATTTCATGTCAAGGGTGAAGAACAGTAATTATAAAGAGAATGGACTTGGTTGAGTGTTGCTGAAAGTAACCGGTGGGGAAAATAATGAAAGTCTGAGCTCAAGGGGTAAGTCCAAGGGTTTTTTTTTTTTTTTTTTTTTTTTTTTTTTTGAGAGGAGAAAAACTCAGGCCCAGGATTTAATCACAAGAGCAGGAGAACTGGAGAAAATCTTAGATTCTCAGCTCTGGAAGGTCTTGTATACAAAAATCAGAACACTGAGTGATTAGGAGTGGCAGCATGAAATAAAAGCTGGAGCATGAGTTAATGCACCTGAAAATGTGAATTCTCCAATTTCTATGAGACTCTAGGCCTGCAGAGTCAGCCAACTGCTTTGGATTAAAGGAGAATGCCACCCCGCTGCCCCCCATTTCTTGAAGACAAGGACTGTCTTACCAGTAAATATGTGACACTTAAGGGCAAACACATATTAAAAATAAGAGGCTTAATTCTGGCTGTTAAAATAAGGCAAAAAACTCCCCCACTCCCTTTTCTTAGAGCTTTGACTTTAGAAAATGTGTTAAGTTCTCTCTTTGAAATGTATGTAAATCTTTTAAAAAGCTAAATAAGCCTCTTGCCCACTTTATAACTCAGGAATGTCTTTTTTAAGAACCTGGGAATCATCTCTTTGAAATGTGACCATCAGGGAAGACAGCAGTCCTAGCTCCCAGTTTCTAAAGAATGTAGGAAATCTAACTTCATGGCACCTTGCTTCAAGTTGCAAAACTGTAATACCTCTAGTCATAAAGATGTGAGACGTTTATTTTTCCTTTGGATAAAGTCCATTAGCAAACACAGATGGCCACTCTAATTACCAGATAAGCTTAGGATGAACTACATGTGACAAATGGTGGTGTCACATCCTTTTACTTGAGGAGTAGTTATTATTTATCTTGAAAACTTGTGCATAATGAGTTGTGTTTGCTTGCTATATCAAAGGGTGAGATTTCTTTCTGATTTTGCAATCTTTTAGCAGATTTCCTGTAATGTGCATCACATTATGGTTTAATGATTATCCAATAATGAAACTGTTTTCTTTCTTTTCTACTTTTGTGAAGAGGTTTTCTAGGTTCAAAGGAAATTGCGTTTTGATTGTATTTCCCCAATAACCCCATCTCCAGGTCAGCCCCTCTCTTCTGGCCACCACATCAATAACTGACAAGAGAACTTCTGGACATACTGAGAAGTAGATGGGGCCACAGGCCAAAGGAGCCACAGGATAAGGCTGACATGAACCCCAGGAAGTGTGTGCAGCTGGAATGAATCCGAGGGTGGTGGGTCAATAGAAGAAGAACATAGAGATGGATATGAGAACTCTCAATCTGGGAACACTCCCAGAAGATAGGATTTAATCCCCTAGTAGGGGGTCCCAGGAGGCCATTCTAATATTACTGCTGGATAACTTCAAAGCTTAGAAAAGGGATGCCTCATATCAACTGTAGTTAAAATAGAATCACAGTGGCATACTCTACAGGATGACTTCAAATGATTTATGGGGGTTTGCTAAATTGTTTCTGTATCTGAGACAAAATACCCCTGCCTACTCTGTTTCTCAAGAGGACCTGCCTGAAACTCTCCATATCAAAGCAATAAGGAACATTGATCTCAGTTTATCAGAACAATAAGGAATGTGTATCTTACCAGCATCATTATCAAGTGATAGCTATCTTCTATAGACCAGCAATGATGGTAGGAGAGGCTCTTACAGAAATGTGCTCCCTGATAGCAATGAGAATAATAGAAACCTCAAATAAGAAAAGGAAAGGCAGAGGACCTTTATGGGTGCAGATATCATAATGAGCAGCCAAAATGGGAGCTGAGCACAGGAGTTATGGGAATAGTTAACAGAAGATGACTTTCCCAGGAGCAAGATGTATGGGCATCAAAAAAGAATATTTTTCTATCTATACAATCAAACTAATTCAAGAATGGATGATTAGGAGCTGACAGCAGTCATCCCTAAGAAAGCTCAGAAACTTTTGACTGGTTTCAGAACGTAAGACAGTTTTCCTGGAGCCCATTTCTTGGAAATAGAAGCTGGAGCCCAAGCAGGTTATACTCTGAAACGCCATGGTAAGTGAATAAGGCAATAATTCCCCCAAGTTCTTCCCCAAAAGACCCAAGGCCATTTACTCAGGCAACTATGTATTCTGAACAAGGGGAATACTCTATATTTTGAGTTTACTGGGCACAGAGTCTGAATAATTATTGACAACTGGAAACACAATGCATCATCATGTCCCTCTTTGAAAGAGTGCAGGTTATATGAGGGCCATGTAATAGAATTCTCGCCCAGGACCAAGTCACATTGGGTCCACTGGGGCCATGGACTCTATTAATGATTGGACATATTTAGTAGTTGGCAGAACCTTCAGGGTCCTTGGTTTGGTAGGGTACGACTTCTCATAAGAGGAAAGACCAGTTGGAAGCCTCTGCAATCATCTTTATCCCCTTCAGTCAAGATAGCAGATCAAACGCTATGTTGCATCCTAGAGTCTAGGGTAAAGATTAGAACCAGCATTTGGGACCTAAAGGTTATTGGAGTGATGGTGGCCATTTTTTCTCCATTTAATTCATTGAGCTAGATCAGAGATTGGCAAACTTTTTCTGTAAAAAGATAGATAGTAAATACTTTAGGTTTTGTGGGATATTCAGTCTCTGTCCCAACCATTCAACTCTGTCTTTGTAGCACAAACGGCCATAGACAAATACCTAAGTAAATTAGTGTAGCTGAGTTTCAACGAAACTTTATTTACAAAAACAGGCAGAGAGACAGATTTAGCCTAGACACTGTAGTTTGCTGACCCATGATAGAGACAATACTTAATAGCTCATATTTATGGAGAATTTATTACATTCCAGGCATGATCAAGTTTATAAATTATTCATTCCCAGCACTTTGGGAAGCCAACACGGGTGGATCACCGGAAGTCAGGAGTTCGAGACCAGCCTGGCCAACATGGTGAAACCCCATCTCTACTAAAAATACAAAAATTAGCCGAGCATAGTGACGGGCACCTGTAATCCTAGCTACTTGGGAGGCTGAGGCAGGAGAACTGCTTTAACCTGGAAGGTGGAGGTTGCAGTGAGCTGAAATTGCTCCATTACACTCCAGCCTAGGTAACAAGAGTGAGACTCTGTCTCAAAAAATAATAACAATAATAATTATATACATATATATATATTAAGCTATGTCTTACTGTAGCCCCATAATTTATTACTCTCTTCATTTAAAAGAATATAGTCCTTTTTCTTTTGCATAAAATAGCAAAAAAAATTTTTTTGATCTTCAACAAGGAAAGAAAGCAAACCAACAGAAAAACGGGGAAATGATATCCCTGGGTGATTCACAGAAGACAAAATTCCAAACATGTGTTTAAACACGTAAAAATACACTCAATGAGATATTGCTTCATACCTATAAGTATCACAAGAATGACAAATTATATTCCTGTTTAAAATATACATTATTCATCCCTGGAAGAGAGCCTACTTCTCTACCACGTTGATATTGTGACTTAAAAATGTTATCAGGGAGTGTTTCTCCCTTTATATCCAGCTTGGCTAAATGGCAATTTACCTTGGCTAAATTCACCCTGAGGGATAATTATATATGATCAAACTGTTGAATCCATGTGACTTGCTTTGGACAACAAAATGTAGGCAAAACTTATGTGTGTCACTTCTGAGCAGGCGCTTTAGGAGCCAGCTTACAGTTATGAAGCCCTTTTCCGTCTGCAACAAGACTGACAACGTACTACAGAGAGGAAGTTCTGTCAGCCTCGGGTGGAACGAACACGGTGCAGCGTAAAGCAGCAGATTATAGACAATGGTTTTGCAACACAAGGCCTGTGGGGAAAAAACGGTTGCTTTATGTATTTGCAAGAGCTGTATAAATTGCTTATTGACCCTTGGACAGGATTTGAACCTTGTCAGACTCCTTGTTAGACACATCACCTTGGCCGAGTTGCTAAACCTCTCTTCTGCCTTCCTTTCCTAATCCAATATTGATAATAATAGTGTTTTTAGAAACAAGTTTGTTTTGAGGATTAAATGAATGAGTACCTGTAGAATACAGAGAATCATGCTTAGTGCTTGGCAGAGAGTCAATGCTATCTCCATGATTCATTGTACTTTGGGAAATGAGCGCTACCTTTGCTGAAAAGCTGATTTGGGCTTATAGTGTTGGCAGCAACTGATAAAACTTTGTTGCCTTTCTTTATTCTTGAACCTTCCCCTGATGTCATTTTGCATCAGGATATTCGTTTTGAATATGAGATCCCAGAAGAGCAAAGAATCATTTGGCAAGCCAAAGAAAGTTCCATTAGCATTTTCATCAAGTTTGGCAGATGGCACCTCAGACAGCACAGGAAGGGGAGATGTTAAGGGCCAGTAGACTGGAAAGATATTTCCTACTAAGCAGAATGTCTATTGGAAATAAAAAGTAAAAGAAGAGATATGATTGTCCACAGGAAAGAATAAAAGAAATCTGAAAGTCATACTAATTTTATCTAATCTTTGAATCTTCATGTAGAAAGTATTCATTCCTTGTGATACCCAGTGAAGTTTGGTTTTATAGTCACTGTGATATTTACATATGAAAAGCATCTAGTTAATTATATTCTGACTGTTCCATCTGTGTGAAAAAGATAATCAAAACAAAGAAGAGTCAGGAAGAACATACAACATTCAGAGCCCAACTGAAGGAGCTCAGTCTTTACAGGAAAAATAGGGAATAATAAAATTGAAGTGTCTTGTTGTTTGTAATATCACAGAGCATTAGGGCTTAAAGTGACTTTAGCATTCAGCTTAGTTCAACAGCATTTCTGACACTGCTAATGTGTGCCAGGCTCAGCTGATTACTGGAGATGGAAAGGAGAATGATGGTGAGTGTGGCTGCCTTGAGGAACCACAACCTTCCCAGAGTAGTCAGGACATATAAACATAGTTTCAGGAGAAAGAGACATGCCTATGTATAAAACTAAATAAGAAAAAAAAATACACAAAGGAGGAAGTGATTCGGTCTACCTTTTCGAGTCAGAAAGAAAACTCCAGAAATGAGTAAATCCCCCCTTTATTATAAGTTCAAGAGAAGTAAATTATCTAAGGTTAGGTAGTCCGTTCATGTCAGCAGTGGAATTTGAACTACAGACTAACTCTTTGTTTCACTGAAATCTGAAGGTTTTATTTTTTTATCTTTTTAAATAGTTTTGTTCATTCTAGTGCCATATCATTCAAAATGTAAATGAGAAATATCCTCATTTTAAAAAATGCCATTAGATCTGAATTTTCATTAGAATAGAGAATTACTCTGTCAATGTAAGGATTAGAATGCCGCTATCAAATTCAAACCTGGGGAAATTCAGGCTATATTAGCAGGATTAAATTTCCAGCATAGAAAATGTGTAGTGCAGAATATTTAGTATCTCACACATATTGAAATATCCTCATCTGTCAGAAAAATGCCAGTATTCAAAAACATTACCTCCTCAAAAGAACATGCACACAAAATTAACATGTGAATTCCTCTGAACACATAGAGCATATTTAAATTGTTTTTAAATTATTTGATAATGTTCACTACTCTGGCAGTTCTTGGGACTTGGCCATCTTGTCAATTGCTCTGTGCCTAACTTCTAACTACCACAACAAATCTGATGTATGAGGGTTTTCCAGAGAAAAAGAAACAATAGGATGAATATTGTATTAGTCTTTTCTTATGCTGCTAGTAAAGACATACCCGAGACTGGGTAATTTATAAAGAAAAGAGGTTTAATGGACTCAAAGTTCCGCATGGCTGGAAAGGCCTCACAATCATGCTGGAAGAGGAAGGAAGAATGAAGTCATGTCTTACATGGCAGCAGACAAGAGAGTTTGTGCAGGGACCTCCCATTTATAAAACCACCAGATCTCCTGAGACTTATTCACTATCACAAGCACAGTCTTGGGGAAACTGCTCCCATGATTCAATAGTTATCTCCACCTGGCCCCGCACTTGACACATGGGGTTTATTACAATTCAAAGTGAGCTTTGGGTGGGGACACAGGCAAACCATATCAAATATATTATTTGGAAAGAGATTTATTATAAGGAATTTGCTCACACAATTATGGAGGCTGAGATGTTCTCTTATCTAAGGCTGACCAATGACAGCAATGATGTGCAGGACAGCTGATAACACAGTTTCAATCTGAGTCTGAAGGCCTAAGAACCAGGAGAGCTCATGTTATTTTTCCAGTCCAAAAGCAAGCAGGCTCAAAACTCAGGAAGAGCTAATGTTTTGTTCAAGTCCAAAAGCAAGAAATGAAACCAAAAACAGCAACAAAATGATGTCTCAGCTCAAAGCAGTCAGGTGGGAGAAATCCCCTCTTACGCTCAAGAATCAGCCTTTTGGTTTTACTTAGGCCTTCAACTGATGAGATGAAATGCACCCACGCTGGGAGAGCAATCCGGTTTATTCAGTCTGCCCATTCAAATGCTAATCATTCAGAAACACTGTCCCAAACACACTAAGGGTAATGCTTCACCAAATGTTTAAGCACCCGAGAGCCCAGTCCAGTAGACACATAAAATTAATCTTCACATATGGTAAATAATATGACCCAATCTATAATGCATCAATTAATGAAGCAAGCTATGAAAAGAGGCAAGTCAAGAAAATGTGTAATATACAGACTTGTATTTAGGTTGCTAGATTAGAAAACTGATTTCTCCATAATGGAAGAAATAGGATCTCTAATCAAAGGAAACTAGTGAAAAATACTAATTGAACCTTGATAGCCTGAGCTTCCTGATTCTTCCTACTGTTGTTGACGGGACTCAGGAGTTTGATTTTTCCCTCCTGGGCTCATGAGTTATACCACCTTTCCGTTTGGTTTGCTTCTATCCCAGGCAGCATGTAGTTATGAGGTATCAAACTTACACTGAAGAACTGAACACAACCAGAACATAATTTACCAGTCTCTTCACGTACAACTGGCTGCCTTCCTCAGTAACAAGTCAGGGAGCATTGTAATTAAAACTGCTTTCAATTTATTTCCACTTGAGAGCCTTGCCTCCCATGGGATTCTACAGTAACTTAGGAATGGCGGAGACTCCCACACACAGTGAGAAACCTGGCTTATTTGCAAAACTATTAGGTTGTCTTCTAACATTGTGATCCTGTGTTAACTAAAAGCTCTGTTTAATCCTTCCTGTTCCTGGTTATTGTTTCTTCTTTTTGCAACATTTATGACTAATTCCTATGTCTGTGTCACATTTTCTACTCATACCCTTGAACCTATTTCATTTTACCTGAAAGATAAAAAGATGCAACTTTCTATGTAACTTTTGGGGCTGCTGTAAATGAGAAATGAAATAATGACTTGTAAGAACTCATTATCTCCCAGTTATGCTGTTAGCAGTATTCTCTTCAATAAAAAACAATATTGCTTTTAAAATAAAAATGACATGCTGGGCGCGGTGGCTCATGCCTGTAATCCCAGCACTTTAGGAGGCCAAGGTGGGCAGATCACCTGAGGTCAGGAGTTTGCAACCAGACTGGCCAACATGGTGAAACCACATCTGTACTAAAAATACAAAAATTAGCTGGGCGTGATGGCAGGCACCTGCAATCCCAGCTACTGGGAAGCCTGAGGCAGGAGAATCACTTAAACCCAGGAGGAGTTCATGATTAAATTAGCCACCTTTGGCTGGGTGCTGTGGTCCACACCTGTAATCCCAGCACTTTGGGGGGGCCAAGGTGGGCGGATCACCACCAAGGAGGTCAGGAGTTCAAGACCAATCTGGCCAACATGGTGAAAGCCCATCTCTACTAAAAACACAAAAACCAGCCAGGATGGTGGCATCCACCTATAATCCCAGCTACCGGGTTGCAAAGGCCGGAGAATGGTGTACCCAGGAGGCAGAGGTTGACAGAGTGAGACTCTATCTCAAAAAAAAAAATTAGCCACCTTAATGAGTGACTGGTTTCTCACTTTCTTAAGACTTTCTAAAAACCTATAAAAATGTGTTTCTGTTTATAGGGAGAGGAGAGGAGGAAATGTTCATTCGTTGACTCCTGCACCCCAGTTGTCAAAGTCTTAAGCCCAAGGAGTGTTAATTGCCCTATTCTTTGAGGTTGGAGCACCTAGGTATGGAGCATGCTCCAGTGCCATCCCATACTCTGACCTGAGCAGTGAAGCTCTGAGCTGGGAGGAGATAAGCAGCATGACCTTAAGACAGTAGTTCTGTTGTGAAATCGTCTCCTTGCTTTGTCCCACCTCTGGTGCCCTGTAACTGTTTCCCCCACGCCATTCTACATGGCACTTTCTCATTTCACTGCCTTTGCACAATGCTAAAGGGTAGAGTTACATACTGTTAAGAGCACACTCTCAGGAGTTAGAGTGCCAGAGTTTGAATCTCGGCCTCAACTTTTTTTTTTTTTTTTTTAGGCGGAGTCACTCTTTCACCCAGGCTGCAGTGCAATTGCATGATCTCAGCTCACTGCAACCTCCACCTCCCGGGTCCAAGCAATTCTTCTGCCTCAGCCTCCTGGGTAGCTGGATTACAGGGATGCGCCACCATGCCTGGCTAATTTTTTGTATTTTTAGTAGAAACGGGGTTTCATCATGTTGGTCAGGCTGGTCTCAAACTCCCGACCTTGGGATCCGCCTGCCTCGGCCTCCCAAAGTGCTGGGATTACAGGCGTAAGCCACCACGCCTGGCCAGCCTCAATTTTTTAACACTATATACCAGCAATGGCATTGCTCTTTAGTTCCCTAGCTTTAAATAATTAGAGATAATAAAAGCACCATACCCTAAAGCCTTTTTATGAGGCTTAAAGAAGTAAAATGCATAGAAGAGTGCCTATCACACAGTCAGCTGTATATATTTGAGATTATTTTGTTTTAAATTTTTGCTTCTTCAGATATTCAAATTTACCATAAACACAATCTAAATTGAGACATTTCTTCTTCCTAACATAAGCTACAAAATGTTGACTGTTGTTTTAATTATTTACCCTGATCAGGTGTCTTTCTGTTTACTTGACCTGCAGTATCCTTGAATTTGAATATTTCATTTTTGTTCCCTCTGCCACAAACAACATTTCACTTGGGATATGATAATGGAGTAAACTTTAAACTTCATTACTTAGAAACACACATGCTTTCTCCCCTTGTCTCTGTCTCTCTCCATCTCTGTGTTTCTGTGTGTGTCTCTTTTTCTCTCTGTACTCTCTCTCTCTCCCCTCTGTCTCTCACACACACAGACACACACACACCCCCTTTGATCTTAAGCAAACAGGTTCAAACTCAAGCTGACATGAGGAAAATAGAGAGAAGGGACTTTGAATAAAACATGAGACTGAAATTTTAAACTAGACTGGACTAATATTTAATAAACCAAAGTGACTGGAATGTTTTTAAATCTACCCTGAGATTATGTGAAGTAATGGGGAAAAGATGCATCTCTGGAAAATAATAAATTATTTTAAAAAATAAAATGATTACATATCTGTGTATACTCCCAATGAACTGAGACACCTCAACAAACTTGTAATTCGTAAGTACTTCCAACTTAAGTTTCAATTACCATATTATGTGCGTCTACAATATATGGTTGAATATAATAGGGAACTGAATATTATATGATCTAGTCTTTTTCCAATTAGAAGCTTTAATGGTCAATTTGAATGAGTTAAATTCTAGGGATATGGATGAAATATAATGCCACTTTATAGTATTTACTGCATAATATTAGCAATATGTACCTACAATATAAGATAATATAGACAGTCCCCAACTTACAATGGTTTCAACTTATAATTTTCCAATTATATGGTACAGAAGTGATATGCATTGGTACGCTTTTCAACTTACAATAGGGTTGGAGACAATCTACTTGTCAGTCTTTGGGGGAAAATGCTAAGTGAGAGGAGTGGATGCACAGTTTGTAATGTACCATGAAAGAGTTAGAAAAAAGGACTAGATGAACCCAGCAATATGGCCAGATTTTAAAATGATGTTAATACAATCCTAATTGAAAACAGTAAGAAACATAATGAAGTCTTTATCACAATCTTACATTTTCATTACAAACACACGCACACCTGCCCACATTTTTTATGAGGAAAACTTTAAAACACATCTCAAAGACTAAAAGAAATGTGAACAAATGAAAATATATGTCTTGTACTTAGATGGGACAGCTCAAATTACAAAGAAATATTGAATTCAGGACTATGATGAATAATGTTGTGGTGGTAACTCTGAAATTATATTTTTATATTGTGTTGTTGAAGAAATACAAAAATATATTGCTTTGCCTGAGCCCAGGAATTTGAGGCTGCAGTGAGCAATTATCAGGCCACTGTACTCCAGCCTGGGTGACAGGTTGAGACCTCAACTGTAACTATATATGTATATACATATACATATATACAGCTATATGTATATATATATTTCATACACACATACATACATATGTGGTGTACATGTATATGTATAAATATATATAATATATAGAGAGAGCTGTTGTTGAGAATGAGAGTTTTGATGGGAAGAAAGGAGATACAAATATGGAAGGAAAGAACTAATACTGAATTATATTTACAGGTATTAGTATGAACTCCTATTTTCTAAAATGTGTGTATATCTCAGTTCTGGTCACAGAAACGCCCCAGGAGCAATAAAATCCCAGTGACCACAGACAAACCCAGCAGCCAGATCTAAATGCTTATGTCCATTCCTCACCAAAAATAACCAGGGCTCCTTGGATACATGATGGATTTCAGGTTTGGGGCAAAGAGAGTGCAAGTGAATACCTGAAAGTGTAACATGTTGAGCCAGAAAGCTAAAGAGTACCTAAAACATAAGAAGATCATGTCAAAAGCATGTAAGAGTCAGCCTGAGGGGATTCCACACCCCAAATTTAGATCATTTTCAACATCAAAAAAGAAAAATGATAGCATGGGGTTGTGATACATTGGATTAAAAAGAAATCAGTGGATCAAAGATGAGGGAGTAGTAAAAGGCTAAACTCTTCTTTACAGATTAAGGAAAACAGCAAAGTATTTGTAGCTTTATAACTTTAAAAAATAAAACAAATTTTAAAAACATACACGCAAAAGGCCATCAGATTTTTCAAGGACACATGCAAATACAAGGACCCAGATCAAACACTTTTTTTATTTTATTTTATTTTATTTTGAGACAGAGTCTCACTCTGTCACCAGGCGCCAGGCTGGAGTGCAGTGGCATGACCTCGGCTCACTGCAACCTTCGCCTCCCGGGTTCAAGCAGTTCTCCTGCCTCAGTCTCCCGAGTAGCTGTTACTACAGGCGCGTGCCACCACGCCCAGCTATTTTTTTTTGTATTTGTAGTAGAGACGGGGTTTCACCATGTTGGCCAGGATGGTCTCGATCTCTTGACCTCGTGATCCGCCCACCTCGGCCTCCCAAAGTGCAGGGATTACAGGCGTGAGCCGATTACACCGCGTCCAGACGATCAAACACTTTATAATGGTTGTTTATGATGGCACAAGGAAAATATTAGCAAGGAGGGAGGATAAAGAGAATGAATAAATGAAACAGGAAAGAAAGAACATATCTTACTGTAATTTGAAATGACAGTAACATATGAATATTTTATTTTGCTAGTGGAGAACAAAAACAAAAATAAAGAAAAAAACAGAACCATATTTTAAGATCAACCAAGTACCTAAAAATTTTTTTCTCTTTAACTCTTTCTTATTTAGCCCCTTATCTAATCTAAAGCTCATTTTTGTACAGAAAATATCATAGGAAAATATTTTCTTTTGTATTGACCAAGAATGTAATACTTATGTATTCAGATCCATAATTGCACAGTGAATGCTCCTTGCATTTTTATTAATTATCACACAAAATTTTAGCAAGAGAGTGTAAGTTGGAATGATCTGAAGACAGAAAGATTTTTATCAATTGATATCATTATATTAAAAAATTAATTTGCTTACAGAGGGTTTTGAAATCTTATTATTTTATCCAACTTTTCAAATTATACACTTCTTTCCAGAATAAATGTAACAGATGATGTAGTAATCAAGTACATATTTGCATATGAAAAGCATCTACTTAATTATATTTTGACTGGCAAACCTGTCCTAAATAGAAAACTGAAAACCTCAAAATTAAATGGTACCAGACCATCAAAGCAAGAGGTAGTCCAGACATTACTAACAAGGAAAGTTCCAGTAAGACATGCTATGTTAGCATTCTGAATTCACATCTCAATAGAATCACATTTTTTTTTAAAGTGTAATTCTCTAGAAAGTTTATTATGAAGTATTTGACATACAAAAAGGCATAAAGAATGTCACACACAGCTTGCCAGGAGTAAAAAAAAAGAAAAGAAAGAAAAAGCATGTTAGAGTGAACATTCACATACCCACTGCCCACTTGGAGAAATAAACATGCCCAGTGGACTAAAGCCCCTGGGATGCTCTCCCCTGCCTGCCTTCTCTGAGTTAAGCATGATCCTAAATGTGTTTCCTGTGTTATTCTACTTTTTTTTTTTTTTTGAGACAGAGTTTCGCTCTTGTTACCCAGGCTGCAGTGCAATGGCATGATCTTGGCTCACTGCAACCTTCGCCTCCTGGGTTCAAGCAATTCTCCTGCCTCAGCCTCCCAAGTAGCTGGGACTACAGGCATGCACCACCATGCCCAACACATTTTTTTTTTTTTTTTTTAGTAGTGACAGGGATTCACCACGTTGACCAGGATGGTCTCCATCTCTTGACCCCATGATCTACCTGCCTCAGCCTCCTAAAGTGCTGGGATTATAGGCGTGAGCCACCGCACCTGGCCCCCCCCCCCCTTTTTTTTTTTAAATAAAAATCTTTCTGCCAATGGAGATAATGGCTCTGTGTGGCCAAGGTGAGACTACTTAAGAATCTAGAGAAAGAACCTCAGTCTGATGTTGGTTTTATTGAGTAAAGGAAAATGGAATTGAGCCGCATGATACAGAGGTTCCAGTTGATTAGAGTGCAGACACTCTTCCCATCTGTGTGATGGGAACCATACCAGCAGAGGGGACACTGCTGTGAGGAGGAGGTTCCCACATCTATGCACATGAGCAGCTCCTGGTCAGTCCTAAGAGGCAAGGGCAGAGGGCGCAGCAGTTCTCACAAAGCTACTTTACAAATAAACTCTGTGCCTTCCTCAGGAGTCACTTACAACACTTTTTTAAAAAAGATCTCAACAGAAAATAGGGCAAAGGGCCATGTGGGCACATCATGAGGCACATGGAATGTCCTGGTCTGTGGAATTGTGGAGGGTGACAGAAGCAGCGTGATTAGGCATTGTATGACGAAGATGACACACTGCCACCATGGCCTGTCCAATTTGTGTGGATAAACTGCCCTGGTTTGGCCAAGAATTCATAGGTGTGGGCCCCCGAAGTAATCCCGCTGAGCCTGGATGAGGCTGGCTGGAAGCATCTCATGTGCGTACTCATCACAGAAGGAGAGGGTAGTGGTAAAACAGGGCATGGGAATGCCAGCCTGGGCCCCAGTGCTGACTGCCCGCCGCCTGGAGTCCTGGCAGTTTTCAGCAGCTGACTTAAAGAAGTCGCCCAGTAGGAGGTTCTGGAGTTCTGGGTTTCGATCAAATGCATCCTTTATCTTTCCTAGGAATACACTTCTGATGATGCAGCCCCCTCTCCACATCAGGGTGATGCCACCATAATTGAGGGTCCAGCCAAATACGGTGGCTGCCTGCCTTAGCAGCGTAAAGCCTTGAGCGTAAGAGATGATCTTGGAAGCGTAGAGGGCCTTCTGAACGTCCTCCAGGAATGACTTCTTATCACCATCAAATTGGAACTTTTGGGGACCCTTCAGCTTTTTGCTATCTTGAATTTTCTCATCCTTCAGAGATGATAAGCACTGAGCAAAGACAGCTTCTCCAGGGCGGAGATGGCAGTCCACTTCCCTGTGCCCTTCTGCCCGCACTGTCCCTGATCTTTGGCAGCAGATGTTTGCCATCGGCATCTTGGAACTTGAGAATATTGGCTGTGATTTCAATCAGGAATGAGTCTAGCTTTGTCTTGTTCCAATCTTCAAAGGCCTGTGCCATCTTGTCCTGCGCCATGCCTAGCACGTCTTTCATCAGGTGGTACGCCTCGAAGATCAGCTGCGTGTCCCCATAGTCTATCCCTTTGTGCACCATCTTCATGAAGTGGCCTGCTCCCTCTTCTCCCACCCAGTCACAGCAGGTTCTCCAGTTCCTACTTTTGCAGTGATGCCCTGGAAGATGGTCTTGATGTGGGGCCATGCTTCTTTCTTACCTCCTGGTATGAGTGATGGGCCATACCGGGTCCCTTCCTCTCCACCACTGACTCCGCTCCCCACAAATAAACTTCCCTTGTCCTTGAGGTCTCGGCACCGTCTTGTGGTGTCCCTATATTCAGAATTTCCTCCATCAATGATGATGTCACCAGTGTCCAACAATGGTACCAATTTTTCAATGAAATCATCAACCGCTTGCCCAGCCTTTACCAGGAGGATGACCCTCCAGGGCTTCTTCAGCTTGGAGACCACCTCTTTCAGGGACTGAGAACCCACCACTTTGGTTCCCTTTGCCTCATTGGACCAGAAATCATCAACTTTGGAGACAGTCCTATTAAAAGCACAGACCACAAAGCCGTGGTCATTCATGTTCAAAATTAAGTTCTGGCCCATGACGGCCAAACCGATCAGCGCGATGTCAGCTTGGGCCATGGCGCCGGACAGAGCAGAAGAACCGAAGAGCGGCGAGGCTCGGAGGGCGAGTGAGGGCCACATTTTTTTTAATGCAAAACAGAAGGATAAGATCCAACCATCTTCTGTCTACAAAAGACCTGCCTAACAGGAAAAGATACCATGCAAACAGAAAACAAAAATGAACCAAGTAGCTATATTTATATCAGAGGAAAAACTTTAAATCAACAATAATAAAAAAAGACAAAGGTCATTATGTAATGATAAAGCATTCAGTTCAACAAGAAGACATAACTCTCCTAAATATATATGCACCCAACACGGGAGCACCTAGATTCATAAAACACTTCTGCCAGACCTATGAAAAGAGAACACAAGAAAAGTAGGAGACTTCAATACCCCACTGACAGTGCTGGACAGGTCATGAAGAGCTTAAGTTTTAGAAACCCCCAGTTCCATGTGCCCTTTCCAAGTCCCGTGCATAGTTTTGTTTTTTAAAAATGTAAATACTTTTTCTTGAAGACCCCACCAAAATTACATCATCTCTCAGCAGGACAAAACTAGGGTCCATTCATGTGTCCTCTTCTTCAAAGCCAAGATAGTCACTCAACAATAATACTTGCCACCCATCCTTAATAAGTTTCTTCTGCCACTTCTGCCAGTTGACCTACACAAGTGTCATGAAGAACGGGCTGACATTCTGAACACTTCAGGTACATAGTGTGCCAAATATGCTAGGATATATATTTCACAGATTATATAGGGGCTCCTAATAGGTATGGTAATAGCTATTTCGCTCAAGTTGTGAGCATTAAATGAGTTAATACATAAGTTGTATTTAATATAGCAACCTGTTATGTATTAAGCCATCAGTACCTGTTAGCTTTATTTTTTTGTGATTGTTTCTGTCATTCTTGCTATTTTCAGTCTCTCAGTATTTTTTTTTATATGCAGACAAATTAGGTTTGATCAAGTAGTTTGAAGAATGAGGGACAAAAAAGGAAAATAAATACGTTATACTGCAGTGAGCTGATGCTGTGGAAGCCCAGGAGAGGTAGCTTCTAATTCAAGAAAATGGAAGTAAACACATCAACTTTTACAGGAAACCAGGGACTGAATGCTTCATTTGACTGGAGAAGTATGAAGCGTAAAAGGAAGTATAAGAAAGGTAATAAATTAATTAGTACAATGACAACAAATAATTCAAAACAGTGAGAACTACATGTCAGCAAATGTATGGAAAATAGAAGACAAATTTTAAAGAGTGGATTTGCATTGAGGTTTTGAGACTATGTACCAAAAAAAGAAAACAATTATTATTATTTTTCTTTCTTTTCAGGGCTGCAAAGATATTAATGTATGACTATTTCATGAGTGCTTACTACCTACCAGGTGCTGTTACAGGCCATATAACATCACCTGGGAGTCACTAGGTGATTTTATGACGGGGGTAGTCACCATCCATCCATCCATTTATCCATCCATCTATCCTTTCATCCACCCATCCATCCATCCATTCATCCATCCATCTATGCATCCATCCATCTATCCTTTCATCCACCCATCCATCCATCCATTCTACCTTCCTCCATTATTTCTCTTTTTCACAACATCTCTCCCTCCCTCCCTTCCTTCCCTCTGTCCCTCTTCTCCCTTACTCCTTCCTACCTCCTTTTCTTTTTTCCTTGTTTGTTTCTTCCTATCCAGTGCTTATCACATGTCAAATATATGTTCTAGCCATTGGGGACATTGTGGTAAATAAAGCAATGTCCTTGCTTGCATTCTGTGAAAGACTGAGATAAAATGGGTAATTAACAAATACAACCACTCTCCCCACCACACACATTTATTTATTTATTTCTACCATATCAGTTACTACAGCAATCAGGATCCATTTAGAAGACAGAAACTATATAATAATTTTAACAGGGAAAGTCTAATACTAAGAATTAATAGGCACAACAGGGTATTGGCTACTAAAGGATAGAGAATCAATCCAGGAGTGGAGACTCACACTTGTAATCCCAGCACTCTGGGAGGCTGAGGCAGGAGGATTGCTTGAGCCCACGAGTTCAAGATCAGCTTTGGTAACATAGGGAAACTCTGTCTCTATAAAAAATAGAATAAAATAAAAAGTAGTTGGGCATGGTGGAGACACACTGGTGGGCCCAGCTCCTGGGCAGGCTGAGACAGGAGGATCGCTTGAACTCAGGAGGTTGAGGCCTGCAGTGAGCTATAGTCTCACCACTGCACTCCAGCCTGGGTGACAGAGAGAATCCCTGTCTTTAATAAATAAATAAGTTAAATTAAGTAAAGAGTAAAGAACTCTAAAGAATCCAGGAATATAGATTTGGGAGAAGCCAGTACCATGAGGGCTGGGGCAGTGGTCCTAAGGAAGGAACAAATCTAGGGTCCCCACTGGCCGGGACTGGGATCCAGACCAGGTCATCACCCACTGGATGGCAGAGAGGTTCTCACTGAAGCCCATGAAGGTGAGACTCACTGGGAATAAAACAATGATTTAAAAGACAAAATACAGCACCCAGAGATTACTTTCGGAGGGAAAATGAAGAGCAGGTGATGGTGGACTTACTGGAGAGGGCACAAAGCCTGCTGGAAGAGAGAGATTGAATTCTGGAGAACACTGGGCTAGAGACAGAGGTGGGATATAAGTAATGGGTAAAGATTGATCTCTCAAATTAGAGTAGAGGTAATTTTACTCACGAATGGAATACAAGAGAAATTCAAATGAAAACCTTAGAGAAACAGATTTTTGGGATGCAAGAAAAAGAAAAGAACAGCAAGTGAAAGTTACCAAGAAATAGTGGAAAAGAAGAGTTACTGAAGTGAGTATAGAAAAATAATTCATTAGGACTGAAGAGAAGCCAAGGATAAGGACACTAAGAAAGAACCTTTGGATTTAGGGATGAGTCCAGCTGGGACATTTAAGAAAGCAATTTCTATAGAGAGGTATGGGTGAAAGTTAAATGGCTTAGGGTGTAAGGAAAGGCATAGGTCATGTGGTAAGGAATTTTGGTAAAGAAATGGAGATAAAGCTATTATCCAGCCATAACTTTATTTAATCTCAATGAAGTATACTGAAATAATTCTCTAAATTGTCTCACATACTCCAAACTCTTCTCATTTGAATTTGTTCTAAATATGTCATTTTATGAATCTTTCCAAAGTGAAGATCAAATAGTAACATTCCCTTGCTCAAAACATCAATAACTTCATTTTAATAGTTAAACTATGCAATTCTTTAGACTAGACCGTAAGGTCCTCTAACACCTAAACTAAACAATACTTTGTGTTTGTTCTCTGATTGCTCCCCAATTTATCTTCTATTATAACAAAATTATAAAATTAACTAATCTGCAAGCATGCCTGAACTCAGCCTCTATATCAGGGTGTCCAACCTTTTGGTTTTCTTGGGCCACACGGAAAGAAGGAATGTATTGGGCCACACATAAAATACAATAAAACCAATAATAGCTGATGAGCTTTTTAAAAAAATTCAAAAAAATGTCATAATGTTTTAAGACAGTCTAAGAATTTGCACTGGGCCACATCCAAATCCATCCTGGACCATATGCGACCTGCGGGCCATGAGTTGGACAAATTTGCTCTATACATTAATGATCTCCCTTACACTTAATTGAGAGTATGACTTCCACCTCAATGTTCTGGGTCCTTACACAGACTTCCATCCCATTCCAAGTGCTACTTTCTTTATCAAAAGTATCCTGATTTCTGTGGTCTGAATTGTGCCCCCTCCATACATCTTTGAAACCCTAATCTCCAATTTGGAGACAGGGTCTTTAGGATGTAATTGAGGTTAGATAAGGTCGTAAGGGTAGGGCCCTATTCCAATAGAACTGGTGGCTTTATAAAAAGGAAACCTCTCTCTTCTCTCTCTCTCTGTCTCTCTCTCTGTCAGTCAGTCTCTCTTTCTCTCTTTCACTCTTGCTTGCTTTCTCTCTCTCATTCTTTCTTCCTTCCTCCTTGCTCAGTCAGAGGAAAGGCCATTTGAGGAGAAAGTGGCCATCTACTATCCAGGAAAGGAGCCCCTTGCCGGAAACCCAATCCTGCCAGAAAATTGATTTTGGGATTTCCAGCCCCTAGGACTGTGGAGAAAATAAATTTCTCTTGTTTAAACCACTGGATCTGTGGCATATTGTTACGGCAGCTGGAGCCGAATAATATGAGATTTTATCACTTACTATTCAAAAAATTTTTTTTACCATCTAAAAATTTAGTTTTGCAAAACCAAATGATAATGATTATAGTCTAAAGAGCATTATATCTATTTTATAGCCACTTATCATAGATACTTGGATAAAATTCATGGAAAGGAAGAAATATAAAATTTATTTTTATATATCCTGTAAATAACTGGTCCATTTGAGTATACACTGTACACTCAACATATAATTATTATATTGAATTGAAATTATAAAAATTCTAACCAACTCAGATTCTATTAATAGATTTACCTTTGCGTGTGAGTTTCTGTGTGTGTGTGTGTGTTGTGCGTCAGAGAGAGAGAGAGAGAGAAAATTGACAAAGTAGTCTCCTCTTTGAGAAGTTAAGAGTAAATGCTCAAGCCTAAGTTTCTAAAAGTCTTGTGTTTTAAACTTTTTTCTCTGCATATCACAAACATTTCTGAAAATTTGTATGACTTTTCGGGTATTAAAAATAAACTGGAAACTACCAAGAAATGTATATGTAAGCGTGTGATATAGTTTGTATATATGACTATAGTTCATATGCAAGTATACTTTGTATGTACACTTACAGTTTGTATATTTGTCCTCATTCAAATTTCATGTTGAATTGTAATTCTCAGTATTGAAGCTGGGGCCTGATGGAGGTGATTGCATCATGGGGATCGACTTTTCAGGAATGGTTTAGCATCATCTTCTTGGTGCTGTCCTCATGATAGTGAGTGAGTTCTCACAGTATCTGGTCATTCAAAAGTGTGCAGCACCTCCCCCTTCACCCTTTCTCTTGCTCCTGCTTTCACCACGTGATATGCCTACACCCTGTTTGCCTTCTGCCATAATTGTAAGCTTCTTGAGGCCTCCCCCAGAAACAGATACCAGCCTTATGCTTCCTGTACAGGCTGCAAAACTGTGAGTCACTTAAACCTCTTTTCTTATAAATTACCCAGTCTCAAGTACTTTTTTTATATTGTAACAATGCAAGGACAGTCTAACACAGTGTGAAATTGGGAAGTCAATTTCTGGGCCACACTTTGCAGATCCAAAAATGAAAGAAGTGGAATTTGATCTCTAATACTGTCAATGATTCTCACCTATTCATCAATACCTTTGAGATAAACAAATACAGAAAATTTACGATGTTTACATTGTAGCTGTGTCTTCAAAGCTATGACTTCATCAATACAGTATGCAAGGGCACTTAACTTACTAATATGGTGATTATGGGTCAAAATTGTTTGTGACACTACATAGAGAGACAATAATTAAATATAAGAAGCATCACAATACACTGATTACGCTCCTGGTATTAGTTAATGCATCAGATCGCTTTAATACATTCTTGTAATTTCACAGCGATTCATTTAGGTTGGTATTAGTACCCTACTTTGAGATATAAAGTTAGGAGCATTGTAGCTAAGTTTCTCAAGAATATATATTTGATATATAACATCACATTATATATTGCATTATGTATTGCATAATAACATATAATGTTAATACAACCTAATCTAATATATATGTGCATACATACAGAGTTAGTGAAGGAATCAGAACCGTAAAGTCTGTTGCTTTCAAAATCCTGTATTGACTAAAACTTTAAAATAGCATTTTTTAATTCAAAAAAAAATAAAGAAATTAGAGAAAACTGTGTGTACACATAACTATGTAAGGTAATGGATATGCTAATTAACCTGACTTAACCATTTCATTATCTATACATAACTGTGTATCAAGCATTATGTTGCAGGCCACAAATATATACATGTTTATTTATCAGTTTAAAAGTGTAAAAATGTCAAAAAAGAAATTAGAAAAAAAGTCACTTGAAATTATAAGCTATTTGAAACTATAAGCTTTTGTTATGTTTATAATGAAAAAGATAAAAGAAAAACGCAATATTATTTAAACTATCTCTTGCTATCCTATGTATAAATGTCAATTATCTTACATTTAAATTTTTTATTTTGATTTTTTAATGCCTGTGGTATATTTCCACGCAAAGAATGCACTGAATTCCACATGTTTAATTTAACCTTGAAATATGATATATTGGCCAGGCACAGTTGCTCACACCTGTAATCTCAGCACTTTGGGAGGCTGAGGTGGGTGGATCATGAGGTCAAGCAATTGAGACCATCCTGGCCAACATGGTGAAACCCTGTCTCTACTACTAAAAATACAAAAATTAGCTGGGTTTGGGGGCAAGTGCCTGTAGTCCCCGCTATTCAGGAGGCTGAGGCAAGAGAATCGCTTGAACCTAAGAGGTAGAGGTTGCAGTGAGCCAAGATTGCACCACTGCACTCTAGCCTGGTGACAGAGCAAGACTCCATCTCAAAAACAAACAAACAAAAATTATATATTATACTCAATTTCATTTGATTCTAAGTAAAGCATGGTATAAACCTGGTTCACTGAATTATGAAATTCAATTTTTTTTCTTCAAGGTAATAGAAGATTTTTAAATACATGACATTTTGTTCCACTACATTAGACTTGGTGGTATGCCATAGGTAAGTGTGGAGAAAAAAGCAAAAATTTAAAGCATTTACATTTTTTAAAAGCCTGCTGTGTAATCTCTGTAACCTCCAAGGTATTTTTTTCACAAAAAAAAATTCCTTAAGTTTGCACTGTGCATGTTGAGTTAGCTATTTTAGGATGATAAGCATTTCATATATTAGACATTTAGCATAGCTAAAAACCACACTTTAAAAAATGGACTGAGGGGTTTGCCTACCAATTAAAATGTATTATGCAGAAGTTAATGGCAAAAGTTGAGATGTAATTGGCTCAGAGCATAAAGCTATGAGAGAAACCTGTCAATACACACCCCCTCATTCCTCCTACCTCCACTCTAGTTAAAGCTGTGAATACTCACTCTTAACTATTTTGCAACTTCCTACACTTTCCTATTTATCATGCGAGATCCACATCTGTTCAGTTTCTCCATGTATCTTTCCAATCTCTCTATCGTTTAATCATTTTTAAATTAATTACTCATTCTGATCAACTCCTCTTTGTGGGCTACCAGCCAATGGATGGAAAAGATCCCTTCCCTACAACATGTCATGTTAGTATATCCACAAAGTAAATAAATCTTTATTATTTCATGGAACTCTTACAATTCAAACATTGCATATATACTATATTTCTAAATCTAAATTTCATTCATCACATTCTCTAAAACCTTGGATGCAGAGAGGTATGCACACAGTGCCATTCCAAGGACAGACAGACAACAGTTACTGTCTGTCACCATTGGACAGCTCTACTCCCCCAGGAGAGGGAAATTTCACTTTCCACCCACCATTCCAGCCTTTGTTATGTCTTGTGCACATTTCTGCATTTTCTTCATCTCCTCATCTCCAAGCTCATCATCCTTCAGTTCATGGCAACACCACAGCCACAGCCTTCTTCCTAAAATATCTCTTCGTATATGCTAAGCTTCAGCACCAGAACTCCATTTTTATCATTACCTATAGAATACGCTTTTAAAATTAACTCCAGATGGATTAAAGACTTAAACATAAGACCTAAACCATAAAAACCCTAGAAGAAAACCTAGGCAAAACCATTCAAGACACAGACATAGACAAGGACTTCATGACTAAAACACCAAAAGCATTGGCAACAAAAGCCAAAATAGACAAATGGGACCTAATTAAACTCCAGAGCTTATGCACAGCAAAAGAAAAAACAATTAGAGTAAACCAGCAACCAACAGAATGGGAAAAAATTTTTACAATCTACCCATCTGACAAAGGGCTAATATTCAGAGTCTACAAAGAACTAAAACAGATTTACAAGAAAACAAACAAACCCATTCAAAAGTGGGTGAAGGATATGAACAGACACTTTTCAAAAGAAGACATATATGAGGCCAACAAACATGAAAAAATGCTCCTCATCACTGGTCATTACAGAAATGCAAATCAAAACTACATTGAGATACCACTTCACGCCAGTTAGAATGGCGATCATTAAAAAATCTGGAGACAACAGATGCTGGAGAGGATGTGGAGAAATAGGAACACTTTTACACTGTTGGTAGGACCATAAATTAGTTCAACCATTGTGAAAGACAGTGTGGCAATTCCTCAAGGACCTAGAAATAGAAATTCCATTTGACCCAGCAATCCCATTACTGGATATATATCCAAAGGATTATAAATCGTTCTATTATAAAGATACATTCACACGTATGTTCACTGCGGCACTGTTTACAATAGCAAAGACCTGACTGGACAGGGAAAGTGTGGCACATATACACTATGGAATACTATGCAGCCATAAAAAATGATGAGTTCCTGTCCTTTGTAGGGACATGGATGAAACTGGAAACCATAATTCTCAGCAAACTGACACAAGAATAGAAAAGCAAACACCGCATATTTTCACTTACAGGCCAGTGTTGAACAATAACACATGGACATGGGGGAGGGGAGCATCACACACTGGGGTCTGTTGTGGGGAACTAGGGAGAGGGACGTTGGGGGGGTAGGGAGTTGGAGAGGGGACAACATGGGAAGAAATGCCAGATATAGGTGATGGGGATGGAGGCAGCAAACAGCTTTGTCATGTATGTACCTCTGCAACAATCCTGCGTGTTCTTCACATGTACCCCAGAACCTAAAGTGCAATAAAATATATATTAAAAAAAAAAAAGAATACACTTTTAATTGCTAAACTAGATGTTTACAGCTCTCCAATGATCAAGTCAAAAGTTATTTGTTAAACTACTTCTACTATTCTCTTAAAAACAGTCTTCATATTTCTGAGCTGGTCATTTTAGCAAACATTGAAACAATGTTATATATTTTTCTAGGCCCTCAAAATTTTAGGCTTAAATTATCTTTCTCCTCATCTACATGGACATTTCCTTCAAAGCTCAAACCAGTTTCCACATTGCCCAAGAAGGTTATGGCCACACCTTTTAGTGATATCTTCCCTGTTGAACTCATATATACTGTTCTCTGCCTTGATCACTTAACTTTTGGTAAATGCTGTCTCATAATGCTAATTTTTATGTATATGTATTTTTCTTTACTAATTATTAGCTTAGTGCGAGAAGAAAGTATACTTAATAAATTTGTTTCAATTTTGATAGAAAAATTAAGATTATATGGTCATATTTGCAATCAAGGACCTTGAGGATTTGGTTCTTAATAATCAATCAACAAACCAATATTTATCAGTGACTACTTTGTTTATGAAAGACATTAGATGGCAGGAATTTTAAAAATGAATAAGAAATAGCCTTTGTTCTATACTCAAGGGAATAACAATGTATTCTTAATAACATACATGAATATAAATTATCATACTTCAAAAAGTGCAAGTTATTAAAGGACGCTACAAAGAAAGAATTAATAATGTACCTTGTATTTCATGTTAACCTTCAGTTTACATATCAAAATCTCTTTCAATGGTAGATGTCTCCTTGATATGTGAAGAATCTGGGGCAGCATTTACATAAAAAAGAATGAAAATTAGAAATCCTTCTCTTTAATGAACCATCCACACAAACTGTTAGACACTGCCAGGTGCTTAGAAAAATTTTAAATGTTGATTCCCAGGAGATTATATCCATGTAAATAAATTTAGATGCTTTAGTCTTAGATTTTATTTTCCTTAATATAATACTATTAGGATCTGTTCTCATAAATATTCCTAAGACCCCTGCTAATTGACAAGATCCTGCGATTTGGGTGTATAACCTCTATCCTTCCTCACCATACTATGTAGATCAGGATAATTCTAGAATCCATGGAAAGTAGGGGGTGTGGAGGGAGGTTCAGCCCAGTTGCAATCCTTTCATGAAGCTACTATTCAAATGTACCCATTGGAACAGGGGCAGTAGAGGGTGGAAGAATTGGTAGGGGAAGGCGGTAGCTATCTTTGTCTAGCAAGGAAAATTTTGAAAATTTGGAAGTCTGGAGTTAACAATCTTACTTGTGTCTGCCCACTTTCCTCAACTTGTAATTGAGATTCTGACTCTTGGCCCATCAAGACCCTTCATGCCCTGGCCTCAGACACCCAGTAATGGTGTGCATGAATTGAAACGGTGGGCAGGTCTGCAGGAGTTTCCATCAAGCCCTGAGCCTGAGACTCAAACGTAACTGATATTCAGCTGCGTGAGTTATGGAACATTTTGGAAGCTGCCATAGAAGATTTCTGATTTTCCTCTTGTTGTTACATAATTAGGGAAATGTTAAAGTCTCAATTGTCCTTTCCTCAGTGTACTCTTTCTAGGGCAATTAGAAGCAGTCAGCCACTTTATAGCTGTGACAACATCACCTTTCCCATCACAAATAAACACGATGGCCATATTCTCTCCTCCTATGTTACCCTTCATTCCATGCCATCAACAGTGACAACGGAAGTAAATGTGACACTACCACAAGACACATGTTAACATTGTATCACTTTTCCTATCAAGTTATTCGCATGCTAATGTTATCAAATATTTGCATAACCCAACTCCGGAATCCCACTTTGAGATTCCAGCCCTGCCCACTTATGGCTTTCTTAGTACTCATTCCCACCCCATCCACTTGCGGCCACTCTTAGTACTCATTCCTACCCCACCCACTTATGGCCACTCTTAGTACTCATTCCCACCCCTTCCACTTATGGCCACTCTTAGTACTCATTCCCACCCCATCCACTTATGGCCGCTCTTAGTACTCATTCCCACCCCATCCACTTATGGCCACTCTTAGTACTCATTCCCACCCCATCCACTTATGGCCACTCTTAGTACTCATTCCCACCCCATCCACTTATGGCCACTCTTAGTACTCATTCCCACCCCACCCGCTTATGGCCACTCTTTCTTAGTACTCATTCCCACCCCATCCACTTATGGCCACTCTTAGTACTCACTCCCACTCCACCCACTTATGGCCACTCTTAGTACTCATTCCCACCCCATCCACTTATGGCTACTCTTAATACTTATTATATTATTCAAGATTCCCACAGAAAGTATATGTCAACACAAAATTAGTGATTAACAATAGTGACTCTAATTGTAACAGTGTAAAAGGGTTAGGAGAAACCAGTAAAGTGAAGCAACCCAAGGTTAGAGCATAAGAGAATTTTTTCCCTAGGACTGAATGGGCAGCAGCTCCTGCGGTGTGAATCTGAACTCCTGCCTTCCACACCCAACCCTGAGCCTCCCTCTTGCCAGAGGATGCAGCAGGCTCCTCATCTGTAGATCATTTGCAGACACTGAGCCCTGATGAGCAGGGCTGCACATTTCCTGTCTGCTTACTGGGGCCAATGGCCACCCCACTCCTCACTCTCACAGCTCCAGGGTCCCTGTGGCCACAGGTACATCCTCCTGAAACTGAGGTGGGGGAATGAGCCAGGCCCCAAGAACAACTGTGATTTTGTTTTTTAAATGTGTTGACACCTCTTACCTGTGCAGTACTGAAGACCAGATTCTGTTGCGCTGCCTCAGTGAGATCATGAGCGGTCCCCAGACTGGCAAAGGAACTTCACAGTGACCTCGGGGATGGATTCTTGGGACCAAAAGAAGGACAAGCCGTTAGGAGAGCACAGAGTGCCTTAACTACTTTTCCCACCCTCCTGCCCTCTCAGAACTACCCAGTCCTTGCAGCCTCAAAGTTCGCCTTTTCATTTCAATCATAGGGCCATAAATGCCTGTAGCAATGATGGGAGAAAGTAGTTGCCGGTCAAAGAAAAGGCAGTTTCAAAGCCAATTCATTTGAAGAAAGTACAATTTCTACCTTACGTTTTGAACATTCACAGTCTCAGTATCTGTCTCTGGACATAAGCTGATCCTCATCTATTCAGAAAAATAACCTGACTGGGTTTGTAAAGACAGAGTGTATATGCCTGTTTGAAGCCTGAAATGTTTTTGCTTTCTCCTTTTGGGTCCAGTGGAGGTACTAGGTTGAGGTAGCAAAATGTTAACTCTTCTGGGTTTGCTTTTTCACTGAGAGTTCTTCCCTGACTTTGGACTTGGGAATTATTCTTATTCGTACTTGAAGCTGTCTCCTTGCACCTTACCTCAAAGCAACTCATATGTCATTGGAAAAAAGATTTTCAGACCATAGATCAAAAATTACTTCTTAAGGTGGTGGTAATGGGTGCCAAGAGGAAAAGGTAGCTGCTGTGTACTCTGGGTCAGTGGTGTTGAAAACAGCCCTTTTCTCGGCTTCCTGTCGAGAAATATGTGTTTATGTCTTGTCTCTTGTGACACTGGTTTTCTTCCCTGCCCCTGGGGATTGGCTTCAAGCTATTGACATCTGGTATTTGCAGATTTTGCAATGTGGTTCTACTTCTTTTTTGTCTGTAGGTTATTTCTCCAGGAGCAAAGATAATAATTTCCTAAACCCATGCACATATGAAGAAATGTGGTATATTACTAATTTTTATTCTTGTCATTTATAGAGCAAAATAGAATTAGAAAAAGGAAAACATTAGTCAACCTTTGAATTCACAGAGCAGGTTGGAGAAAGTTGGACATTAACCATGCTGTGGAAAATAAGGAACAAACACACATCAGAACTTCAAGTACACCCAAAAAGCAACCCTAATGTCTCCTTCCATTACAACTTTCAATAGTCATTAAGCCATATAATAGAATATATATATGTTTTACCATAAATTCTCACTCTTTTATCCATTAAGTGAATAAAAGCATTGCTTTATGTAAAAGGAATCCCTGATGCAGGTAACTTTTATGCTTGAAGAGAAATCTCCAGGATAAAGAGTAAGTTTCTAAATAAGTAAGAAGCAATGAAATAAAATGGTACTTAAGACTGCCTTCTACATTTAAGATTCATGTAATTTCCAAAGCTGAAGCATTTAGAGTTGTGTTTTTAATATAAACAACACCCTTGTGAGTCCATAAACCTTTGAGGGTAGATGATGATAAGGCACTTGAAGTTATTAGAAGAGCCGGATACAAGTGGGTCAGCACTAGGGAGCTCACATGAGCAGATCTGGGGTTAGAGCTAAAAAGCGTTAAGTGATGTAAACAGAAGAGTGAAAACCAGGGACAACTCATTTACTAAGGACTCAACTAATTTCTGCCCTATGTTTCTTAGGTAGATGATGCATACCGTAAATTCTTAACCATTTGGATATTGTGTATATAATAATTGTTCTTAGGTGTGTTACAACAATGGAAATTGTAAATAAATTAATGCATATTTAGAGAATCAAATGCAAAGAAAGTGGAAAGGGGCCATCAACACTACACCCTAGCTGAGATGCTGGGAAAGGCAGGCATTGATGTTACTACTCCATAAAAAAATCAAAATTCCAAAACAAAAACAAAAGGGAAGAAGTTTTGGATCTCCATTTCCACAAATCAGTATGTGTTTTCGGACTATTTTTAAAAGTTTTATTTTCGAGTGACTTCTTTCCTAGAGCCTATGTAGCCAGGCTATGTAGATTTGGGTCTCAGCTCCACTGTTGACCAATGATATAAACTTCAACAATTTCTTTAACATCTCTGTGTCTCAATTGGAGTAATAATCATGCCCCTTGAGGCTGTCGCTCTGCAAACAATGTGGGTAGAAAACAGTTAAGATAGAAGAGAAATGAGCACACAGTAAGTGCTTTATGTGTTAGCTATTTTTACTATTACATGTAAATACAGTAGAAGTAAAAAGCAAACAAGTATATATCTTCGTTAAAGCTTATACAGGAGGAAGCAATGTGAACAGAAGGAAAGAATACAGCAATAATATATACAAAGGTAGTATTACAAAGTATTACAATATTTTAATATTTATAATAATGTCTATACTTACTTCTATTGAAAACGGTAAAAATGTATACATGACACAAAGAAAAACTAGGCAGAAATTAAAGGAAGCAGTATATTTTTAAAGTTAATAACTAATAATAAATCTAGTTTCTATCTTGAATATTTAATGTAAATTTAAAACATATCATTAATGCTAGTGGCCAACAAAACTTACAGATATTAAGAAAACGTAAAGGGAATAATCTGTATTACCATAATCAATGATAGCCAGAAAAGGCTATATTTAAAAGAAATTGTATAATCTTGTAATGTATAATAATAATATAAAGAATTATAATATTAAATATATAATCTTAGGAAAGAATAATGAAAACTAAATTCATCTTTAAACTCAATTTATTAGTTTTCATCTTTACAATTGCAAAAAACAGTGTTTTTAAAAAGCAAGGAAAATTAGATATAGGAAATGAATAAATAAAACATATGTCAATTGAAATATAAAACAAAAACTTGTTGAAAAAATAAACATCAGAAATCTGATACTTTGAAAGATTGGCAAAGATGAGTAATTCCACTCAAGCCTTACTAAGGCAAAAAGAGAATGAGCATAAATAACTAGATCAAAAATAAAATAGAAATCATAATAGTAGATACAGAAGAAAGTAAGGGGATTATAGGCAAATACTAAGTAAACTACATAGTAGCAAATTTTTAAATTTAGAAAAAATTATGATCTTTTAGCAAAATACAAATTACCAATATCAAAACAAGAAAATAGGAGAACGTGGATAACAATTTACCATTGACAAAATTAGAATGTGCTTAAAGCGTTAACATTGAAAAGAGCACCCAAGAACAGATTCATCAATTTTTTTTCTATATCTGTTGAACAATGGGAAATTACAATATTGTTTACAATGATCCAGGCCATGGAAAAGATTCTAATTTGTTTTATGAGTATAGTTTACTCAAATAACTGACAAAATTCATTCCAGAAACTAGTCTGATTGAAGAGTAGATATAGCAAATAAATACTAGCAAAAAGATTCAAGAAGATACAAAAGCATATTATTTATATTATTCAGTATTTATATCAGAACTGCAAGATTTGTTCAATATCAGATATTTGCATATTTTACCTCAGCAAAGAGAAAACTGAAAGAAGTAAAACCATATAAATATATTAATAGATACTGAGAAGTACTTGATAAAAATTCCATGACTATTAATAAGATCTCTACATAAAACAGAAAAGAAATTTCTTGGGACATTGAATAGAATTCTCACAATATTTTCTGCTAAAGAGACCTACACTTTATTAGATAATACATGTTGCTCCTGGAAGTACAGGACGTGATTGCAAAAGACTATTGGAGCTTTTAGCTTTATTTCAATATCACTTAAAATATTAAAGATGAAACATTAATTAAACATAGAGAGAGAAGATTTAAATATTAACTTGCAGAAAACTAAGAGTTATGCTTAAAGGAAAATGAGAGTCATTATCTAGTGACTGCTTGGGGAGAGTTTAGTTCACCCTCTGCATTTTACTTCAAGACAGTGTCTTTCTCACATAGGTACGAGTTAACTGCAGGTTCTTCAGCCAATTAGTGTGACAGCCAAGGGAGTTTCCATTAAAATGTGTAGTTCTGATGTTTTTTCACTGTCTCATTTAGTATATTATAAGATCTGAGGTGGAGCAAATAATTACTCAATGGTTGATATTTATTATCAGAGAATGTTCCCCTATATTGGGCTACAGGCATTGCAGTTTAATATGAACCCTGGAGTTTTTTTTTAAAGTTCCTAGAAGTTTTGTTTCAGTTTATTATTGTATATATTCTGCTAATTAAAAGGAAATTGGGACCTTATTCGTGTCTTTGTGCGTTCAAAAACTGGGGGAGGGAATAATTAGTTGGTAATGCCAGCTTAAGATTTTAGAAAATATCTATTAGCACTATCAATTGAAGTCAACCAAATGTAATGGTGCCTTCATATTATTCATTGCACTTCATTTTAACTGAGGATACTTGCACATCCATTTGCTGTAATGTAAGTACGCTGGAACCCTATTTGTAATCACAAACAAATTTATGAATTAAATATGAAAAGTGAACTTGTGCTTTTTCATGATATAAAAGAAAACATTTTAATTAAGCTTTTCAGAAGATGCTACATCTAGGACAGACTATTCCAACAAATTGAGGGGGGATATCATCCTACCCCATTCAAAAAGCCTAATCTTTCTACCAATTTAATTAGTAAAATTTAAACTTTCAAGTTGCATATAAACTGTTAGCATTATCTACCTCAGTATGAAATCACTCTCCTAAAAATAATGACTCCTAAATCACTTTCCTAAAAATAATTACCCAATGGCACCAATCATGTATTCATAACATGAATGAATTAGATGCAAGGTTCTTGATAAAAGCCATCTTATCCCAACATAACTTACAAGAAGAAAAGCAGGGAGTCTTTAGTTTCAGAAATCTTCATTTACCAATGATTTTGTTTCAGGACGTGTGCTCAGCCCTGGAGATGAGAAGTGGAAACACTCTTCCTTTCCTGGAGAAAGGTCCTAACTAAGGACCTTTAGTCCTTACAGACACGTAAATCAAAACCTGTGCGATAAAAGCTATGGTATAGAATGGGTGCAGTGGCTCATGTTTGTAATGCCAGCACTTTGGGAGGCCAAGGTGGGTAGATCACAGGGTCAGGAGATCGAGACCATCCTGGCCAATATGGTGAAACCCCGTCTCTACAAAATACAATTAGCTGGGTGTGGTGGCATGTGCCTGTAGTCCCAGCTACTCAGGGGGCTGAGGCAGGAGAATCGCTTGAACCCAGGACACAGAGGTTGCAGTGAGCCAAAATTGCGCCACTGTACTCCAGCCTGGCCCTGGCGACAGAGGGAGACTCTGCCTCAAAAAAAAAAAAAAAAATAGCTGTGGTATACATTGGAGTGCTGTGAATCTATAGAGCAGGGGCATTTCATTCAGCTGTGAGTAAAAGGACACATCTAAAAGGAGAACATTTGGGGTAAGAGCAGAAAGAAAAGATAATTAGCAAGGTAGAAAACGGCATTTCAGGCAGGGAGAAGCTCTTATTCAAAGACCCAGCTAATTAGACAGTATGAGTATGCAGAAAATAGTTCTGGTATCATAGCAACAGTAGAGGAAAGGGATAATGATCACCCAAGCTAAGCAGTGGCAACTGGTTAGAAGAAAAGAGAACAGAATCTAGAGCTTTTTCAAAGTACAACTTGTAAGACTTTCTGGCCAGTTGGTTGGGAGAAGGAAATCAGAAAAGCGTTCATCTAAAATAACTAATTTAAAAACTGGTTAAAAAGCAGAGCAGTGCTACTCACTGAGACATGGAATACAAGAAGAATATGGGTTTATTGGGAGAAATGACAAGCTCGGTTTGCATCGTGTTGAGTTTAAGACTCACCATCTGGCGAGAGATGATCATAGGGAGACAGATAGACCTGGAGAAAATCATCTGGAGGTGAAGGAATAATAGCCAAAGCCATAGACGAAATGTCTATAAACTGTGAGAAGAATAAGAAATCAGTTTAAAATTATTGAAGGCCACCAAGTCTAACCATCTATGTAAAGTTTTAATCTGCTTTTAAGTATTTACCTGTAACAAATCCAAAAAGAAAGCATCCTATCTCCGAAACCAGTCTGTTGAAATTTTTTCTTATGGTCCATTAAAATCACTAACCAGATTAAATTATTTTTCCTTGATATTCTATTTTTATCTCCACCCATTCATTCAGGGACTCCAATTACACGTATTTTGTGTGCTTGAAGTTGATGCACAACTCACTGTTGCTCTGAGTATTTTTTTTTTTCCGTGTTTCATTCTGGATAGTTTCTATTGCTATGTCTTCAAGTCAACTAATATTTTCCTATCTAATGTCTGTTTTGCAGTAAAACCGACAAGTGTCTGTGTTTTTATCTCAGAAAGTGCAACGCCTATCTCTAAAAGTTCAATTTGGGTCTTTTTTTTTTTTTTTTTTTTTTTGAGACAGAGTTTTGCTCTTGTTGCACAGCCTGGAGTGCTATGGTGCAATCTCCACTCACTGCAACCTCCACCTCCTGGGTTCAAGTGATTCTCCTGCCTCAGCCTCCCGAGTAGCTGGGATTACAGGTGCATGCCACCATGCCCAGCTAATTTTGCATTTTTAGTAGAGACAGGGTTTCTCCATGTTGGTCAGGCTGGTCTCGAACTCTCTACCCCAGGTGATTTGCCCACCTTGGCCTCCCAAAGTGCCAGGATTACAGGTGTGAGTCACTGTGCCTGGCCGGGTCTCTTTTTAAAGGCTTTGATGTTCTACACAATCTGTCCAATCCTTCTCTTAGTTATTTTGTATGTAATGTAGTTAAAATAACTGTCTTAATGCTCTTGTCTGCTAATTCTTACATATGTGTCCATTGGACATTATTTTCAATTAATTAGCTTTTCTCTTTATTTTGGTCAACTTTCCTGCTTTTTTTGTAGGGCTAGTAACTTTTAACTGGATACCAGATACTGTATGTTACCTTGCCAGGTGTTAGATATTTTTGCGTCCCTATATCGTTCTTGAACTTTCTTCTGGGAAACAATTAAATTATTTGGACACAGTCTGATCCTCTAGGGTCTTACTTTTAAGATTTGTTAGGCAAGACCAATGCCGCACACACCGAAGGGCAAATTATTCATAGGGTTGCCAAATTCAGCAAATAGGATTATTGTACATACAGTTAAATTTGAATTTAAGATGAACAACAAGTAATATCTTAGTATGAGAGTACGTTTGAGTTATGTTTGGGGTGTACTGCACTAGAGCAGCCTGCTTGTACTCCAAGTTGCACTGTTTGTAATGGCCATGCAATATTGTGGACATATTTATACTAAATAGTTATTTGCTATTTATCTGAAATTTAGCTGCATACACTGTAGTTTATCTGGCAATTCAAATTAGTCTTTATTACTGAGGCAAAACTTTTCTGAATTATATCCTGTGAGTTATAAAATTTTTTGCAGTCTGGCTGGTGGGGACAGGCTCTACTGTTTTACCCTGTGTGAGCACCGGGTACTGTTTTGTCTCATGCTTTTTTGCGGTTTTTCCTGTTTCTCAGGAAACTTTCTCACATGAATACATTGATCAATGCTGAATACATGAGGCTCTTTGAATATCTGGAGAATTCTCTCTTTGCTGCTCTGTTCTCTCTGGTACTCTGCCCAAAAGTCTCTAGCCACTTTATGGCTCCAGATTCTCTCCTGAACTCATGGAGTCTTCCAGGTTCTTCTCAGCTTTGCCCTCCCTATAAAAGATCCTGGAAACTTAAGATAGCAAACTGTGCCACTTTTGACTTCATTGCCTGACACCCAGTATCTTCAAGCGTTTTTGTTGTTGGCCAGAACTACCTACGTAGCATAAATACATTAGTAAGATCATGAAAAAGAGGTTATAGTGAAGAGCAAGTCAATAAGTAAAAAGTGTGTGATATCTAGAATACAAATGAACTCCTACAAATCAAAGACAAAAGCACAGACAACCCAATATTAACAAATGGGTAAAAGACACTTCACAGAACAGATTGTTTAAATGGAAAATAACCATATGAAAAAATTCTGGACATTATAACTTATCATGAAAATGAAAATTAAAACCACAGTGTGATTCTATTTACATTACCAGAGAGACTTAATTTTAAAAGATCGCTCATATCAAGTCTCACTACAACGATGGAGCAACTGAAATTCATAGATTGCTGGTGGGAGTATAAGTCACAAAATGATTTGATATTGTCCACTGGAGACCGAGCTGGAAATTTAACTTGTAGATAACAAATATGAACGCATGTGTGCGCCAAGAGACAAACAAAGAATATTGATAAAAGTATTGCATGCAATGGCCTGACACTAGAGAATAATTCAAAATTCGCTAACCACAGACTGAAGGAACAAGTTTGTTGTTTTTATGCGAATGAATGCTATATCACAATGCATACACATTGATATAAAACAACATGGATGAATTCACCAGATAAGGAACAGAAGCTAGACATAATACAGTATGAGTCTATGACAGGAAATACCAATCTAGAGTGTTTATGAGTGATAATTAGATAGTAAAATTATAAAGAAAGTCAAGAAAAAATCATCATAGAAAACAGGATAGTGGTTCTCTTTACAAGAGAGGGATGTGGCTGTATTTGAGACAGGGAACACAGGGGGTTTCTGACATGCTAGTAGCATTGTATTCCTTACTGTGACACAATCCATTAAATGCTACATTTATTCATTTTTCTGTGTGTTTTTAATTTCACTGAAAGAAAAAAGTTTAGATAAAAAATAAAAACCTATTCATCTAGCACGGAAGCCATGAATCAGTTTTTATTTCATAAGGTGAGTACTGTAATCATTATATAATAATTAGATCTATTGATTGATAAAAATCAATTTTTTTCTATGATACATTCAAATTTCTTCTAAAGATACAAATTAAGAAACAAAAGTTTTAAAAAAACAAATAATGTTTTTCTTGTCTTCCCTCCAGAGTGGACAATCAAACAAGAAACAATAGTACAGGACCCATTGATAACATCATGTATGTTATATGTTCCACACACTCAGAACGAAAAAACATTATTCAGAGATGTTTCACATCGTGGATCTATACGTTTTTCTAATCACTCCTTTTATATTTTAATAAAAAGCAAAAGTTTTGGGTGAGCTCAGTATAGAGAAAAACATTTTGAAGGAAGAACTAGGCTTTAAATTTCAGCTTCGCTATTCACCAATTGTGTGATCTTGTGCAAATTATCCAACATCTATGAATTCATTTTATTGTTTGAAAAATGGGAATAAAGATATCAAGCTTTATAGTTTTCTGAGAAATGTTTATAGCATCCAACACACTGGCCTGGAATTCGTCCTTTCTTCTAAGCCATCTCATATCCAGAACTCAGGTACATGGCCATCCAAGCAGCAAAGGATATCTCTCCCACGCTCTTAGCTACCCAACCAAAAACTGGGATCCTATTAAACAGAAACAGTGGGGAGTGGATGTTTGGAACAAAATTGGCATTCACTTTATTTTATTTATTTTTTTTAGATGGAATCTCACTCTGTCACCCAGGCTGGAGTACAATAGCACGATCTCAGCTCACCACAACCTCTGCCTTCCAGGTTCAAGCGATTCTCCTCCCTCAGCCTCCTGAGTTGCTGGGATTTCAAGCATGTACCACCACACTCAGCTAATTTTGTATTTTTACCATGTTGGTAAGGCTGGTCTCAAACTCCCATCCTCAGGTGATCTGCCTGCCTCAACCTCCCAAAGTGCTGGGATTACAGCCATGAGCCACTGCGCCCGGCCAATCACTGCTTTAAGATGTTGCTGCTTAATGTAAAAGGAAAAGGAAGACAACGACTGGTTTAGAGATTGATAACTGCTGATCAGATAAATGGCTTTTTTTAAACATTAAGCTTTCATGAAAATTCAGTTCATTTATTTATTTGTTAAACAGTGTTCGTGAATCTCAAATGTTCTGGTAGGGACTTGGGAGATTGGAGAAGTGTATAATGAAGTAGGACATAATGTTTTGTTCCTTGAGGAATTTATAATGTAGGTCAAAGACACACATGAAACAACTAGAAAATAATATTCAGCCATAGATGAACAAATAGTGAAACTATTTTAGAAATTTGGTTCAGTGCCAAAAAAAGGTAAGAACAAATATCTTTACAAATATAAGCCTATTACTTATAATGCATATTGTTTTAAGGCGCATCCCACAGCATATCACTAGAGTTTGACCTGGCTAAAGAACACAAACCACAGTGCTCTGCACAGTGTGGATTTTTAATGAACTGATAATGACATGCCCCAGGCAACTCGTAAAAGCTCAGTTTTGCATGCAAGTGCTTTGGTTGCATTAGAGCCTTTTCCCGAGACTTATTACCATTCTAAGAGTGCACTGTGCAATAGGATCCACTTATTCTGTTCAGACAGAAGCAGGAATCTCACTAACATAATTACTCCTCATTATTAGGCAAATTTAAGAGCAATAATTTTTTAAAAGATCCATGATTTAATTTCCAAATGTTTTTACCTCAAGCCACTGAAATTGAGTAATAATTGAACTGTATATATCTTCTGTTAATTTGGCTTCTTGGATACTTAAATAGTGATGTGGGAAAGGAACATTATTTATTCAAAACTGTATAAATTAATACAGAAAGATGAATATGACACATATTAGTTATACTCCAATGGCTCATTTAACTTTGAATTAATCCCACCAAATTTAGGATCAGCTGAAATTAATCATGGACCTTTACATGAAACATAATTACCAAAAATAATCTGCAAGTTTAACAAATGTCTTACAGGATAATAACATTTTATAAAATTAAAAGTATATATGATATATAAACATACATGTCAATGTTTCTATAATCATATATGTGTTCAGTTTTATGTATTTATGTGTTAGACACACAAATGCACACACACACAAATGCACATATGTATATATGTATGTGTGTGATTAGGTGGGGATTGTGATTTAATGCAGAATATATCCAAATCTAAAATAATGTGACTTTTAACAGTGGTGCTTTCCTCAAGACAATCACCAGTGCTTTAAGCAATTAATCTTGTATATTTCAGAGCAAGATTCATTTCTATTGCAGAAATTTTAAAGGACTGTCTTCAGTTCAGAAAATTATATTTCACCTATTAGGAAAGATAAACATTGGCTTATAATATTTAAATGGTGAAATACTTAGAAAAATATTTTCCTTATATTGTTACCTGCTAGATTTCTGGTGAGATTGCTATTCACTGGGCAGTGACAGGTAGCACAGGGGAGGAGATGCTCACGCTCTGTGGGTATGTACAATGTCTGAAAGCATATTAGATGGAAATCCACTAGGAGTTTAAGTAAAGATGTAAAAATACTTTCAATCGTGTGGCTTTCTAACATGTTACATTTTCTAGAAAACACAAACTAAGGATAAGCCCCTAAAAAGATATTTTCATTGACATCTCTTTCTTTTACCTACTGAAATAAATGAGTTTGTGATATTTTGCAGATATAAATGCCCAGGTTTTAAAATGTGTCCATTACATTTCTAAAAAGATGAAAGAAAAAAAACATAAAAACAGTGTGCACAAAGGAATACTTAATATTTCAAATTGCAATTAACGTTTCAGATGTAAGGAATCAGAATGTGATGATTCTACTCCTTGATGTTATTTCTCTATTTACATAAACTGAATGTTATTTTTCCACACACAAATCTATATATCCTTTATGAAATACCTAATTTTCACGTGCCCCTTTGTTATTTTGGACAAAAAACTTCTAAGTGTACAATGATTTTTATAAAATAAAATTCTACAACCCTTTAGTTTCTATAATTTTTGATACTTAACCCCCCAACATAGAACCATTTCATTCAGTATGTTGCCTGAAGTAATAGCGAATAACTCGGTAGTAGTCTTAGAAAGAAGATGAAAAGCTCCCAGCAGTGTTGTAAGCTACTGCAACAACATCTAGTGAGGGTGTGGAGAATTGCTTCCTGATATTATGGTGATTAACCTATATAAGAGATTCCTTCATCATATCACCTTAGTCTACCAAACTTCCAAATACTGCAGCACTTGCATACTTGTAAAATATAATTAAAGTATTGGTGGTGTATCTTCCTAATTATTATAAGTTGTACAGGTTTATTTTTTATTTGAATAAAAGAATACATTCCCTAATTTGCTCTAAATGTATTTTCTAATGTTTGATATGACACATTTTAAAGGCAAAATTGATCATTTAAGCAATTTAATTATCTATAATGTCTCATATGTCCAATAACTATTAAAGTTTCTTTTCAACAGTTCTTAGAAGCCTAGTTTCATAATCTACCAACTACCGTTTAGTGCCTTCTACACATTTGTGTCAATTCACACTGCAAATTACAAATTTAAAACATCCTTGATTTAAAATGAAAATTACAGGTAAAAATCAATGCTAAAAATATGTTTAGTATCCTATTGCTAATAGTGACACATTTTTAAGTTAAACACAATATTGATAGGAACATGCAGACATACACAGAGGTATGTTTATACAGTAGAATACTACACAGCATTAAAAATAATTAGAAATTTTAACATCGTGAAAAATGTTGACAACGCAATATATAGTAAAAACAAGCACTTCTCAAAGCAAATGTAATAATTATGTAATTTAAAGAGGAAAATAACAATTTTATAATAGAGCAGCAGGGAAGACATCACCTTAACCAAGTGTTCTACTATAAAGGGACAAATTAAAGTGTGCCACTTACAGGGGCAATCAGGAAGCATCTCTACTTTGTCAATCATTCTGCTATGGTTTGAATTTTTGTGTCAACCCCCAAATTCATATGTTGAAATCTGTATCCCTAAAGTGATGGTATTAGGAGGTGGAGTCTTTGGGAAATAATTAGGTAACAAGGGTGGAGCGCTCATGAATGAGAATATTGCCTGAATAAAATGGACACCTGAGAGTTCTCTTGCCTTTTTTCTGTCATGCGAAGTTACAAGGAGAAGTCAGTGCCTACAACCAGAAAAGGAATCCCGCCAGAACCCAACCATGCTGGCACCCTGATCTCAGGTTTTAGCTTCCAGCATTGTGAAAAATAAATGTCTGTTGTTTAAGGCCCTCAGTTTATTGTATTCTGCTACAGTAGCCTGAACTAAGACACATATGTAACCTGGATCTCATTATGATGAAACATTAGTCAAACCTAGATTGAGACACACTTATTGAACTGGCCTGTAATCTTCAAAATGTCGAGGTCATGAAAATCCAGAAGAAAAAATTGAGGATATGTTATAAATTAAAGACAACTAAAGAAAATTGATACATATAATAAAAGATTCAGGTCATGGATTTTTCTTTTCTTTTCTTTTGAGGAGTTTCACTCTTGTTGCCCAAGCTGGAATGCAATGGCACTCTCTCGGCTTACTGCAACCTCCACCTCCTGGATTCCAACAACTCTTCTGCTTCAGCCTCCCTAGTAGCTGGGATTACAGGTGCTCACTGTCACACCCAGCTAATTTTTTGTATTTTTAGTAGAGACGGGGTTTCACCATGTTGGCCAGGCTGCTCTTGAACTCCTGACCTCAGGAGATCCACCCACTTCAGCTTCCCAAAGTGCTGGGATTACAGGCGTGAGCCACTGTACCCAGCTGGATTTTTTTCTATATAGGACATTATGAAAAAAATTGGCAAACCTTACACGATGTCTGAGAACTAGATATTAAGAATGATGTCGATTTCCTGATTTTTATGGCAAAATTGCAGCTATGCAAGAAGACGTTTTTGTTTACAGGAAATAACAGCTTTGGAGCATGATAGGGTATCATGCTGCAATGCATCCTGAAATGACTCTGAGGAAAAATACATTCTCTTTACTGCTTTTGCAGCTTTTCTGTAAGCTTTAGTTTGTTGAAATGAAAACAAAATTAATAACCACATGCCACCTTGTTACATGGTTGACTCAGAAACAAAATTTGTCTAATGTTTCCTCATGTTTGTTCTATTTTTTACCCCTCCCATGGAAATTTCAATGGATTCCCAAGCATTGCTTTTTTGTTCTGCAAATCCACCCCTATGATCACAGGTTACTTTTCCAGCCAGCATCTCTCCAAACCTCTGACCATCCGGACCCAGCAGACTCCTCAGTCTCTTCCAGGCTACAGCGCTTCCTAAGCATCCATTCCTTCAAGTGTTCTCACCGTTAACTTGATGTATCAACCTGGTTGGACCACAGTGCTCAGATATTTGGTCAAACAGCCTTCTGGATGTTTCTGTGAGGGTGGTTTTGGATTAGATTCACACTTAAATATGTGGACTTTAAGTGAAATAGTTTGCCTTCCATAATGAGGGTTGGTCTCATCCAGTGAGATGAAAGCCTTGTTAGCAAACAACCGATCTTACCCTGGCAAAACTCTGGCAGTGGACAACCTTCAGACATGAACTGTTTGAAACTGAACTTGACCTGCTGCACCAACTTTTCTCTGGGTCACCAGACTGCCAGTCCACCCTGCAAATCTTAGACTTTCCAGCCTCCATAATCATGTGAGCCAACTCTTCTAAATGTCTCTCTCTCACTATATGCATACAGATGAATGTGTATATATAAATATATACACATATATAATATATATATACACACACAATAAGATTTGTGTATGTGTGTATATATAAATGTGTGTGTGTATATATATATATATATATATATAAAGAGAGAGAGAGAGAGAGAGAAACACACACACGGAGAGAGATGGAGATTTGAGAGAGATGGAAATGGAGATGGAGAGAGATGGAGATGGAGATGAAGATGGAGATGGAGATGGGGAGATATGGAGATGGAGATGTAGAGAGATGGAGATGGAGAGGGAGAAAGATGGAGATGAAGATGGAGAAAGATGGAGATGGAGATGGAGAGAGAGGGAGATGGAGAGAGATGGAGATGGAAAGAGATGGAGATGGAGAGAGATGGAGATGGAGAGAGAGGGAGATGGAGAGAGATAGAGATGGAGATGGAAAGAGATGGAGATGGAGAGAGATAGAGATGGAGAGAGATAGAGATGGAGAGAGATAGAGATGGAGAGAGATGAAGATGGAGCTGGAGAGAGGTGGAGATGGAGAGAGACAGAGAAGGAGAGAGATGGAGATAGAGATAGAGATGAAGATGGAGTTGGAGATGGAGAGAGATGAAGATGGAGATGGAGAGGGATGCAGATGGAGATGGAGATGGAAATGGAGAGATGGAGATGGACTTGGAAATGGAGATGGAGATGGAGATGAGGTGGAGATGGAAAGAGATAGAGAGATACACAAACCCTGTAGGCTCTGTTTCTCTGCAAGACCTTGACTAACACAAGTGCTAACAGGGACCCTCCTCTACTTCTCCCTGAGTATATATGAGATGTAACTATTCACAAAACTTTTCTTAAGAGCAATGAATTCCAACAATGAAAATGGTTTACAAGTACCTATGTGAGGACCTCCTTTGGGGACTGGAGAAGAGCAAATCTAGGAAGAAGCCCTATGGAAAGGAGGGCAGACCTCACTGGACAGAGTGCAGGTTCCATGCCAAATGACTCCATTAGCAAATACGTGCATCAGGGCTTTCAACTGACAATCAATTTTACTCCAAGGAACAAATGGGGCCTCCCTTTCCTCAGTTTTAAGGCACATTGCCTTTTCTACCTGACTGAAAATTAAGCATTTGTGTTCCTCTGAGGAAAATTCCTAGATTTACTGAAAACTGTATTCTAGCCCCTATTTCCCAGGAGGGGTCATCATTTATATTTTCTTCTCTAAAATTTTCTGCATTTCTTAAGTTTTCAACAATAAGCATGTAGTATATTAGAGTCTTGAAAAAGTTATTTTAAATATATTAGTTATACATTAACTTTGAACACCCTGATCAATAAATGGTGGTGCATAGTTTTGCCACTTTCCCTGCAAAATTAATCACATTGTAAAATGTGTAACTGCTACCATGTGCTTTAATTCCTGGCACATGTTATCCAGCTCTCTCTGCTGAACCATTTGTACTTTATTTGTGTTTAATACACCTTGAAATTCAGAATATCCTCTTAGCAGAAAGCCTGTAGCATTTCTGCTAAATTTCCACTGGTTTATTTTTAAATGCCTAACTGGGCATTTTATTGATTTATGCTACCATGTAAACTAGAGCCATGTGGAGTCTTTGTCTACATTTTTAATTTCACTTTTTTTTTTTTTTTTTTTTTTTTTTTTTGAGACAGAGTCTTACTCTGTCACCAGGCTGGAGTACAGTGGCATGATCTCAGCTCACTGGAACCTCCCCTCCCAGGCTCAAGCAAGTCTGCCTCAGCCTGCTGAGTAGCTGGGACTATAGGTGCGCACCACCACACCCAGCTAATTTTAGTATTTTTATTAGAGATGGGGTTTCACAATGTTGGCCAGGATGGTCTCAATCTCTTGACATTGTGATCCACCCACCTTGGCCTCCCAAAGTGCTGGGATTACAGGCGTGTGCCACCACGCCTGGCCTAATTTTACTTTTCTAAACAAAGACATCCTATTATGCGGTAATGACCTGAGTAGCTGCATGACACAGGTAGTGATGCCACAAATCAGAGAGGGACCATGGCCTGTCATGGTCAGCTGCCCAGGAACAGCTAAGCATGAGTTATAGATATGCATCCACAGAGACACTCTCCCAAGTTCAGTCCAAACTCGAGGTAAATGTAGGAGTGTGTGACATGTCCCGGCCTGCAGAAGACTGTCCATGCTCAAGACACTCTGGAAAGGGCCATAGTGTCAGAATTGATCTTATCAATCAGAAACCTCAGCCATCACTTCAACCCCTGTACTCACTACAGCAAGTGTCAGGACCCATATGGTATTCCTGGGGCAATTAGGCCATAGCTGTGCCTTTCAAGATAACTTTGATTTAAAGTTGCATCATTAAAATAATTTCTGTAGTAATGTAACAATATTCTTGTGTAATAAATTCTATTTTTACCATCTTAACCATTTTTAAAAGTACAGTTCACTAGTGTTTAGTAAAATCACATTGCTGTGAAATGAATTTCCATAACTTTCCATGCTGCAAATTTGAAACTCTGTACCCATTCAACAACAATCTCCCTTTCTTCCCTCTCCCCAGCCACTGGTAATCACTACTTTACTTTCTATTTTCATGGATTTGACTGCTTTAGATACTTCATATAAGTAGAATCAGACAGTATTTGTCTTTCTGTGACTGGCTTATTTCACTTAATGTAATGCCTTCTAGGTTTATCCATGTTGCTGATGAATGAGTGATAGGATTTTCTTCTTTTTTTTTTAAGTCTCAATATTATTCCATTGTGAACATATACCACATGTTCTGTTCTTTTCTTTCTTTCTTTCTTTCCTTCTTTCTTTCTTGCTTTTTGATGGAGTCTCTCTCTTGCCAGGTTAGAGTGCAGTGGCGCAATCTCAGCTTATTGCAACCTCTGCTTCCCGGGTTCAATCAATTCTCCCTGCTTCAGCCTCCAAAGTAGCTGGGATTACGGGCTCCTGCCACCACACCCAGCTAATTTTTTGTATTTTTAGTAGAGACAGGGTTGTACCATGTTGGCCAGGCTGCTGTTGAACTTCCGACCTCAGGCAATCTGCCTGCCTTATCCTCCCAAAGTGCTGGGATTATAGTCATGAGCCACCACGACCCGCCATGCCAAATGTTCTTTATTCATTCATTTGCTGATGAACACTTAGGTTGTTTCCATATCTTGGCTATTGTGAATAATGCTGCAAGGAACATGGGAGTGCAGATATCTCTTTGACATACTAATTTCATTTCCTTTGGACATATGTCCACTAGTGGAGTTGTTGAATCATATGGTAGTTTTCTTCATAATTGTTTCAAGAATCTCTAGACTGTTTTCCATAGTGGTGGAACTATTTTACAATCCCACTAACAGTGTACCAGGGTTCCAATTTCTTCATCTCTTCATAACACTTGTTATATTCTGTTTATTATTTTTTGATAGCAGTCCTCCTAATATATGTAAGGTGATACCTCATTGCAGTTTTGATTTGCGTTTCTCTGTTGATTAGTGGTATTGAGCATCTCTTCATATGCTTCATGGTCATTTATATATCATATTTTGAGAAACGTATATTCAAGTCCTTTGTCCTATTTAAAAATCAGATTATTTGATTCCTAGTTGTGGATTTGTAGGATTTCTTTATACATTGTGGATATTGACCCCTTATCAAATATATAATCTGTAAATATTTTCTACCATTTTATTATTTCCTTTTTATTTTGTTGGTTATGTCTTTTACTGAAAAAAAATTTTTGCTGTTTGTTTTTTGAGGTAGTCTCCCCTTGTCTATCTGTGCTATTATTCCCTGTGCATTTTGTGTCATACCCTATAAATCATGTCAAGGCCAATGTTATGAAGTTTCCACCTATGTTTTCTTCCTGGAGTTTTATAGTTTGGGGTCTTACATTTGGGTCTTCAATCTATTTTGACTTAATTTTTGTACATGAGGTAAGACAGGGTTCAACTTCATTCTTTTGCATATGAATATCCAGTTTTCCCAAAACTATTCATTAAAGAAATTGTCCTTTCCCTAATAAGTTGGAGATCATTTGACCATATATATGCAAGAGTTGATTTCTGGGCTCTCTATTCTTTTCCATTCATCTGTTTGTCTATCTTCATGTCAGTATCACACTGTTTTGATTACTGTAGCTTTGTAATATGATTTAATATTAGAAAACATGAACCCTCTTAACTTGCTCTTTTTTTATTTTTCAAAGTGGTTTTGGCTATTTGAGGTCCCTTGAGTTTTCACATTAATTTTAGGATGGATTTTCTATGTCTGCAAAAACCACCATTGGAATTTTGGTAGAAATTGCATTGAATCTATAGAACACTTTGGGTAGTACGGACATCTTCACAATAAAAAATTTTCCAGTTTATGTACATGAGATGTATTTCTTCCATTTGTTTGTATCTTCATTAATTGCTTTAGGCAATGTTTATTTTACTTTTCAGTGTACAAAATCTTTCACCTCCTTAATTACGTTTATTCCTAAGTATTGTTTATGCTATTATAAATGAAATTTTTTTTAATTTTATTTTCTGATTGTTTATTGTTAGTATATACAAATGCAACTGTTTTTGAGTGCTGACTTTGTATTCTACCATTGGCTGAATTTGTTTATTGGTTCTAACAGGTCTTTCGTGGGGGGGGCAGAAAGGGTTAGAATCTTTAGGAGTTTCTACATTTAAGAAAGATCATGTTATCTATGAACAGAGGTAATTTTACTTTTTATTTTACCATTTGGATGTGTTTTATTTATTTATTTTTTCTTGCTTAATTGCTCTGGCTAAGACTATGTTGAATAAAAGTGGCAAGAGTGGGCATCCTTGTCTTGTACTGGATCTTAAAGAAAAAGCATTCAGTCTTCACTGCAGAGTATGATGATACTCGTCAGCTTTTTATATACGGTCTTGACTACTTTCAAGTGCTTTCCTTCTTTTCCTAGTTGAGAGCTTTTTTCATGAAAGGTTGTTGACTTTAAACAGTTGCTTTATCTGCATTAATTGACATGGTCATTGGTTTTTTTCTTCCTTCTACTAATGTGATGTATTACATTGATTGAGTTTTGTATGTTGAATCGTCCTTGAATTCAAAGAATAAATCCCACTTTGTCATGGTATATAAGTCATTTAACATGCTGTTGAATTAGGTTTCATAGTATTTTGTTGAGGATTTTTACATCACTATTAATCAAGGATATCAGTTTGTAGTTTTCTTTCTCTTTTTTTTGGTAGTTTCTTTGGCTTCAGTATCAGAGTAATGCTGGTCTCATAGAATGAGTTTGGAAGAATTCTATTCTCTTCAATTTTTTTGGCAAAGTTTCAGGAGAATGGATGTTAATTCATTTTTAAATGTTTGATAGAAAAATTCTCCAGTGATGCTATCTGGTTTTGGGCTTTTCTTTGTTGAAAAGGTTTTTATTACTGATTCAATTTTCTTGTTATAGTTTGCTCAGGCTTTCTAATTTCTTAATTTTTTAGTCTTGGTAGGTTGTGTTTTCTAGAAATTTATGCATTTCTTCTAGGTTGTCAAATTTATTGACATATAATTATTCATAGTAATCTCTTATAATCCTTTTTATTTCTGTGGTATTAGTTGTAATGTCTTCTCTTTTATTTCTGATTTAGTTATTTCAGTTTTCTTTCCTTTTTTTTTTAAATTATTCTAGCTAAAGGCTTGTCCATTTTGTTGATTTTTTCAAGAAACCAACTCTTAGCTTCATTGATTTTTTTCCTACTGTTTTTCTATTCTCTATTTGATCTATTTCTGTTCTAATCTTTATTATTTGTTTTTGTCTTCTACTTTTGGGTTTAGTATGCTTCTTTTTTAGTTTGTTAAGGTATAAAGTTAGATTATTTATTTGAGTTCTTTCTTCTTTTTATTACACATTTGTGGCTACAAACTTCCCTTTTAGCATGCTTTGTGCATCCTGTGTTTGACCCCTTAATATCAAATTGGTCACCCCTTTTGACCACCTTATTATCAGGTGCTTTATGAAGTACATTTATTTATTCTCTTTTTTTCCTACCCTGGATCCCCATCCTTTTATGTGACTATTATTGATTGAGTGCCTTCTCTAAGCCAAGCAACATATTGTAACTTGTGAACACCGTACATAAACAAAACACTGGTTATCATACAGTGTACTAAGACTTTAAGGAAGGTAGTGTATGCTGAAAACAGAATATGTATAATGAGTCCTGTGTCAATAACCATGTTTTTTTCTACAAGAACAAAATCTAAGCCATTATGGCTTAAACAATGAGCACATGTACGGCACTGAATAATTAGAAGTTCAGAGGAATATCAAGCATTGAGATTGTCTTTGTGCTAAAATTCTGTGTCTCTCTATGTGATCATCCCAGCTCTGCCCTTCTTTGTGTGCTGGGTTCATCTCCGGCCAGTAACAATGAGGCTGCAACAGTGATGGGGTGCATATTCAAAAGGAACCGTGTCGAAAAGAAGCAGGAAAAAATATTGCTGGTAGGAGGGATGTGATTACTATCCCTGATTAATGGGTTTCAACAAATGTTTCAAGAGACACTACTCACAATTATGTGTAATGTACTGTTATATTCTACTCTATCTCATTTTAAAAACACTGTTTTACCACAAACTATTAATAGATTTATTTTATGAATGACCTGTGGAAGACTTGCTACTGGTGATCTATAATTCCTTAGCTTAATCAGGGTCCACCCCTGGGGCTAAGTACAGTCACCCAAACTGTAGGGTGTCATAGGGTGACGGGAAGATTACAGGAAGTAGGACATCATGATGTCCACCACAGTCTCCTGACTCAGAAGGATAGTGATGGGAGATGGAGGTGTTGGAAACAGAGTAACACGCATTGCGGTAAAAAGCAGTTCAATGCGGCCAGGATGTGGAATGTGAGAGAAATGTAAAGATAGATATTGAAAAAATTTTAAGGAGTTTGGACTCTGAAGTCATTAAAAATTTTAAAGTTGGGTGATAATAAAAAGAAAGGTAACTGTAGCTGTAGTGGTAAAGACTGTCTTGAAAAGCTTCCTTCTAGCTAAGTTCGTGGTATAATATGAAGAGAATGGTGTATGTGGATGAAGAGAATAAAAGGATTTTTATAAAGAGTCTCCAGATCTGTAGAGAACAGCTGAGAAAATATTAGCCATGAGTTAAGAAACCCAGAAATACCAGCTGATTTGAAGGAAATAACAGTGAGCTAAAGTTTGGAAATAGTATGTTCCTTTGTCTTTGGGACTTCAGGAGATACATCGGGAGCCTAAAAAAGGATTTGAATATTAGTAACATACAGAAGGAAATGGGGTAAACTGAAAGACGAGGAGAAGTGAGAAGAACCAGCAGTAGAACCCTAAGGCCTTCCAACACTTATGTGGTAAGCAGAAAACAGCACCCACAGGACTGGAAGAAGCAGGTGAAGATGTGGAGAAAATGGCCACAGAGACACTGAGCGAGGCCGGGCATGGTTGCTCACACCTGTAGTCCCAGCACTTTGGGAGGCCGAGGTGGGCGGATCACGAGGTCAGGAGATTGAGACCATTCTGACTAACACAGTGAAACCCCACCCCTACTAAAAATACAAAAAATTAGCTGAGTGTGGTGGCACATGCCTATAGTCACAGCTACTCAGGAGGCTGAAGCAGGAGAATCACTTGAACCCGGGAGGCAGAGGTTGCAGTGAGCCGAGATCGCACCACTGCACTCCAGCTTGGAGAATAGAGCGAGACTCCGTCTCAAAAAAAAAAAAGAAGCTGAGAGAACAGAATGTAAAAGCAAAATTGAGAAATACTTGAAAGAATATCGACTAAGATAAGAAAGGAAACTGTGTGTTGTAATCAGAGGGGATAGAGAGAGCGAGAGAGAGTATATGCAAGCACTAACCATCTTGGGAGCACATTTCCACTGAAGCACCACATGACGGGTGATCTGCCCTGTGTTGAAAGAGTGCATTAGTGAGTGAACAAATCATCTATTTCCATAAACTTGGCTGTGAAAGGAAGGAGTAAGAGAAGCCTGGCTGGACAAAGCCATAGAGTTGAGGAAACACTTTCTTTTTATTAAGATAGAAGAGACATGCAGATAACTTCAGTGAATATAACAATACTTTGTAGCCAGTAAGTAGCTCAGCCTATTGCAGCCAGAAGATATTAAATATGCCCTGAAGAGACATATATTTCAACAGGTCAAAAGGAGTTAGTGTTTGGAATTTTCCTCCTCCTTGTGTTCTGCACAATGTCTCCTACTGCATTTTCACCAAGATAACATTTCTCTGTGCTGATTTTCCGCTCAGAACAGGTGCTGCCCAAAGAGGGCTGTCACACTTCTGCAGAAGCTGTGCCTCCACATTCTTACAAGGAAGGTAGAGAGGCAGAGTCTGTGAATGTGAAAGTAGCCCTGAGGTCCAGCACAGTTCCTGCTGGCAGTGCATTGTCCAATAAAACACAAGTGGTTTGATCTCCCCCGTCAGTCCTTCCTCAGAAAAACTGGAACATAAATAACTGCAAGGAATCCTTCCTGTAGGCCATAAAGATAACTCTGCATGGGGTAAGGAAACTACTGCCTTTCCTAGTTTGTTTGAAGGCACTTGCATTATTTCATGTCTCTGTCTTCTAGAGGGTACTGGGCATCTGTATTAATAAAACACATAGTCAGCATTGCTACAGTATGTAGACACAGAACATCTAATCAAAGAAGGTCAAAGAAAGAAGCTTGCTCCAAAGGCTCTCAATGGCCATGAAGTTCTCATACTCCTTATGTAGTGCCAGCCCCAAAGTCCTCGTCTCTTACAGGATAATGTCAACTCAATTTGATTGCTGCTCAAGGGTGTGTGAAACGAGGTTGCAGACCACCCTCTGACACTGTTTTTCTGGCCACATGTAAGACTTACTCAAGCCAATTGGTCTACCTTCCTAGTACTTTATCATTTTATTTTAAAAAAATTCATAGATAAAATCATATGTATTTACTGTGTGGAATGTAATGTTCTGAAGCATAGATACACTGTAGAATTACTAAATCTAACTAATCAACCTATGCATCACCTCACATATTTATTTTTGTGGTAAGAACACTTTTACATTCACTCTTTTTGCATTTTTCAAAGAATGCATTATTAACTACAGTCATTGCATTGTACAATAGATCTCAACTTACTCCTCTGATAACTGAAATTCTGAATCCTTTGAATATCTCTCTATCCCCCACTACCACCATCACCCCAATCCCTGGTAACCACGCTTCTCCTCTCTGCTTCTATGGGATCAATGTTTTCAGATGCCATATAGGGGTGAGATCGTGCAGGTCACCTTTGGATATGCAGTTCATGGGGCCAAAAATTCTGTTCTATTCTCTTCCCCATTCAGTTCTCCCCCGGCCACCAGGTCTTACTATCCATTCCATACTGATTTCTCTCAGCATTCTAGCTGTGGTTATTCTTCTCCCCATCTTCTCTTAATTCCTTATTGTACAGGCTTTTATATCAGCTTTATTTAGAGATCATATGTAGCTTCTGATTATCTTCCACGTATGCATTCAACAGGTATTTATTGAGAAGTTGGAGGGGGCCATGGTGTGTGCACAAAAAGTTCTTGCCTTCTTGCAGCAAAAGTTATAGTAGGACATACAAAAGAACGATTACATAATTGCTTTTTAAGTCTGCATCTTTTGATCCCAACAAAACAGAGAACTCTGGAAGATATTATGTTGTACTCAGTAAAGCATGGACTTTGGAGTTAGACAAACCTAGTTTGTGCCTCAACTCTGTGTGAAATAAAGTAAGTGAATTAACTTATCTATGTCCCTCAGATGTAGAACGAAGCTATTACTACCTGTTTCATAGTTTATTGAGAGGATTAGCTAATGTAATATGTATAAAGTTTTTTACACTAAGCGTATTCTCATTAAACATGTACTAAAAGAATGAATGAATCTTTAGTTCTGTGTGAAATGATGAAGGTGGCATATATAAACAAAAATCAGGCTTAAGAATCAAAAGAAAATAAATTGTGACTTCCCAAAACAAAAGAAAATGAACACAAAAATATAAGCAGATAAAAAAAATGTAATGAGAGGTATAGCATGCACCTAAAGTAAAATAAATAAATTTTTAAAAAATGTTATGTCAAAAAAATTTAAATGGAAAAATAAATAGCTCTCTTCCTGTTATTTATTGAGTGATTGCTGTGTGCCTAGCACTGGGCTAAGAAATGTACTTATGGCTGGGTGCAGTGGCACACGCCTGTAATCCCAGCATTTTGGGAGGCCAAGGCGGGTGGATTGCCTGAGGTCAGGAGTCCGAGACTAGTCTGACCAACATGGTGAAACCCCGTCTCTACTAAAAATAAAAATATTAGCCAGGTGTGGTGGTGGGCGCCTGTAATCCCAGCTACTCAGGAGGATGAGGCAGGAGAATCACTTGAACCCGGGAGGCGGAGGTTGCAGTGAGTCGAGATCATGCCATTGCACTCCAGGCTGGGCAACAACAGTGAGACTCTAACTCAAAAAAAAAAAACAAACAAACAAACAAAAAAACAAATGTACTTACATTATCTCACTATGTTAATACATGTTTTCATTGTTATAAAGGAATACCTGGGTAATTTATTTGAAAAACAAGTTTATCTTGTCTCATGGTTCTGCAGGCTGTACAAGCATGGGACCAACATCTCAGCTCCTGGTGAAGGCATCAAGAAGCTTCCAGTTATGGCAGAAGGCAAAAGGGAAGCCAGCGTATCACATGGTGACAGAGGGAGTAGGAGAGAAGGAGGAGCTGCCAGGCACTTTTAAACAACTAGACCTCATATGAACTCAGAGAGCGAGAACTCACTTATGACCTAGCGGATGGCACCAAGACATTCGTGAGGGCTCTACCCAGGTAACCCAAATACAACTCCCCTCTAGGCCCCACCTCCAACATTGGCATCCCATTTCAACATGAGATTTGGATGGTACACACAGCCAAACTATATCATGCACTTACCTCTCAAACCAATCTGTAAATAACCTTACTTTACAGCTATCAAATTGAAGCTAAGAAAGATAAGTAACAGAGCTAATAAATGCCAGACCTGTTTCTGTAAGCTTTACTGCCTAGAATACTGACCACGACATCCCAAGAGATTTGTTTGGCATGCATACAAGAATTTTTACAAACATACAAGAATAAACTGCACCAAGGTTGCAACTCACAATTATTAAATTTTTGCATTTTCTATGTTTGGCTGACTCGTTAGCATTCCTTGAATGCTCAGTAAGTGTTTAAGAAATAAATAAGTAAAGTTTTCTATCTAAATCCATGTTCAATTCAAAGTAGTCCTTTGGAGTGTTAAGGAAGTCATTTGTATATTTCAAGTATTCCAATACTGTTTATTTTTAAACTCCCAATGTACATTTTCTTTAGAATTTGTGTACTTTTGTTGCATTTGTGAAAGTGATGAATTTTTATCTCCTAAAAATGGATGATTTTTGAAGATAGTCAAAACTTATTAAAGGCCAATGCTGAAAATAGGAGTGTGACTACCCTGAATACTACTATTTTGACATTGCTATAAAGCCACAAAACAGAGTCTCACTCTAAGTAGAATTTGAATAAAAGGATTATAAGAAATATCCCTTTTTTACCATGTGTTTGTCCTCACCTTGATTAATTGTTTGAAAGATTTGATTGATGCAAAAAACATGCCATAGAAAGAGTGCAATTTACTTCCATCTTTATTGTCTATTCCTTTGGAGGAAATGTATAATAAGCACATGTAGAATCACTAACAGAATCTATCTCAGCATACCACCTTCATCTGACATTGCGAGCTAGAACACCACATTTGCAGAGTGATTTATCGTTTCAACCTACCTTGCCGTAAGTTAACTTCACAGTGTCTCTGAGGTACAGTAGTTGATATTTTCACTTCCTTTTTTCTCCTTAAGCATTGGAAGAATGTTTCTTCCACATAAGGCTTCTGCTACATCACTCGAATGTTAGAAATTAAGCAATTCTCTTTGTGTATTTTTTTGCAAATTCTACTTGCTTTTAGTCCTTATTTATGTTGTTTTTAACTGGGTTCCAAGTTTTAAATATTACATCATGCATGTTCAGAAGAGCTCCTTTCTCCATGCAAAAGTCAGCACACATTGTAATTAAACCAAAAGCTATAAGAGTAAGAGAGAGTAACGTAATTGTAAAATTCAAAATTTAAAAATCTTCCTATCACATAAACATCACAGGTGAAGTCAAAAGACAGAAGACAAACTGGTAAAGGCATTTGACAGCTTTATAAGGCATTATGAGTTATAATATGTTATACTTGTATGATGATTTTTTGGTTTTAACACAAGAGTATATATAAATATATAATTAGAGGTAATCTTTAACATAACTGTCACAGTTACTTCATAATTTAAGGAATGCTAAATATGTGCCCCCCATGACATGACACAAATATTCTTCCATGATCTTGGTAACAAGCCACTGTTGGTATTATATAGCAGCCATGATCTGTTACCTCATCTCAAAGCCACAAGGTAGAAACCATGTTGCGTGGCATCTGACCATAAGACTAATCCATTTTTAAAAGCTTTCACTTTATTTTCACCAGAAAAATCAAGAACAAGGACAGAATTTCAATAGACAGATGGGCTGAAGATATGAACTGTTCACAGAAAAATAAGCATTGAAATATGAAAGGATACTCAACCTCACACACAAAAAAGAGAAATAGCAATTAAAACTACACTGCAGTGCCATTTCTCAACTATCAGAGCAGCAAAAATATCCCAGTTTGATAACATGCTTCAATGGTGAGGCAGTAGAGAAGCAGGCTCTGTCACATATTGCTGGTACAAAGACAGATGGTACAAAACTCTATGGGAAGAAATTTGGCAGTGTTCATCAAAATTGCATATTCATTTACCCTTTGATCTAGCAATCCTACTTCTGGAAAAATATTTTAAGTGTATATTTGCAATTATTCAATATGATACATGTGTAAAGATGTTCATCTCAAAATTATTAGTACTAGAAGAACACGAGGCTGAGGCAGGAGAATTGCCTGAACCTGGGAAGGTAAAGGTTGCAGTGAGCCAAGATCGCACCACTGCACTCCAGCCTGGGTAACAAGAGTGAAACTCTGTCTCAAAAAAAAAAAAAAATCACATGTCCATCAATAGGAACTGAATAAACTTGGTGCATGCACCGTAACACTTGAGAAATGATAATTTCTTAGTTCTGTCAAAAAGCCCTAGAAACAAAGACACGTTATGAGCAATAAATAACATCAGATTCTAGAACTGAATTACCGAAATAATATTTTGAATCATAAAAACTAAGTGTTTCTTGAGAAATGGATGGTAGCAGGTCTACAGCAGAAAATGCATAAAATAAACTCAAGACATGTTTTGTGCCAGAGAGTAAGGAAGCTACCGTTGACTAATGGAATTATGGTAAAAGACCACATGAAACAACATTAGCACTCCAAAGTCAAACATGAGAAAGAATAATGACGACAGGGATGAAATAAAACATCAAGGATGTTGAAACACGTGAGCTATTATTGCTACTTATAATGAATAACCAATGGGTCACTACCAGAGGTTACCAGGGTCCAAAATCATGATTCTGATAATTGTTAAAAGCATCCAGTTGCAATTTCCTTCAGCTATATCAGTGTGACTAAGAGTCAATGTTTATTCATGTTCTATTCCTTTCTGAGAAAAAATAACTAGGGACCCATGGTGAAATCCCATTGGTACTTTCTCTTGTGTAACATGGAATATAAAGCAAAAGCATCTTCCACTAACGACATTCAAATAAAAAACATAAGCAAGCTGATTCCCAAAAAAAGGAGATTTTAAGAAGCAATTTTTAGATTTTGTTCGGTGTCAGTACCTATATACAAGTCTTTTTAACATTATACCACAAGAAATTAAAATTGTGTTTTTGTTTTTTTTTTCCTTTGGCACAAAGACCATGCCAACCTAGCTTAAGAACTTTGGTTATAATTTAGTAGTGCTGCTCTACCAAGAAGAAAAATAAAATTCCATGATGGTGTCAGAATTTTCATGCCCTATTCAGAGATTACCAACAAATCTCCCATAAAAACAGCCGAGCTAGAAATAATGCCCTATTCCATTGAAACTCTTGTTTCAGTAAAATGATGTAAGATTCATAAAGAGAAATTTTCAGTGAGTTTTTGGGGCTTGGGCTGAAAATTCTTATGGAGTAGTGGACAGACAGGAATCATGGCAAGCCAACATAAGGGATTATCAGAAACTACGAGTGAACAGATGAGAACTGGAAAAAAACAAGAGGATGGGGAAGAAATCCATAGGCAGGTATGTATGTATGTATGTAGGTAGGTAGGTAGGTAGGTAGAGATAGATAGATAGATAGATAGATAGATAGATAGATTTTTTAAATAAGGGAGACAGAACTAATAAGTTGTCTGTCTCTGGATCTCTCTCCATCTGTGCATTTCTGAGGCCTACTTTCTTACATTTTCCAAAGGACATCTGAGAACTCCCTATACCCTAAAAACAACAATGAAAACAAGAAAACACCTTTCTTCAATTTGATTTAGTTTAAGTGGATTTCTGTCGCTGTGAACCCAGAGACATAGTGTAAAGACTGGATTGTATTCTAAGTACAATGAACAAAGAGTGAAATCTTGTACTTGAGGGGAAAATCCAGCAAAGCTGTGTCTGCCAAGAGGGGCATCAAATAGAGAGCTGGAGAGTGAAGATTGGCAGGGGGCAGGCAGGAATGGAAGAAGCCCAGTCTAGGGTAGAAGAAATAGATGCAAGATATATTTTGGAGATTTAGCCAACAAACATACTGATAAGTTAGATGTGAAGAATTAAGGGAAAAAAAGTAATCAAAGAGGATTTCCAAGTTTCTGATTTTAATGTTTGGAGAGTTGGTGGTACCATTTAGTGAAACACCCAATTCTGGGGGAGGTTCATATTGGAAAATTCTATTTTTTGACAAGCTAAATTTGAGATGCCTGTGATTCAGCCAAGTGAAACTGTCAGGCATTTAAATATATGGCTTAGGAACTCAGAGAATTCTGGATAAGAAATATAAATTTGGGTGTTGTTACTGTCTAGAGAATATTTAAAACCAAAGGAATGATAGGATGAAAGCACATCCAGAGAGGGGGGGGCGGGGAAAGATGGAGACCCAGGGCTGAGCCTCCAGGAACTGAAAGATCAGATTGATGGCCAACCCATTCATGAGACTGGCAAGAGTGGAGATTTAAAAAAAAATCAAGCCAGCATCTTTAATGAATAAAAGGAGATAATAAAAAATTTGGTAGACTACAGCAATAAAGAGGGTAAAATATCAAGGCTGCATGCCAGGAAATAATGTTTGAACTGGGCTGACAGAGTTCATCTTTTTGGTGGGAGATTGCGTGGACATTTTTTGAGACTGCTGTCAGGTCACAGCATTCTCAGGGAACAGCTTCAGTCACAGCCAAGAGGTAGAAGAGCTACAGAAGGATTGGGGAAGGAAGTATGCTGATCAGTGGAAGGGTTTGGAACAGAATGGTGAAATGGGTCAAAATAAAGGCTATTCAAAGCTGTATGTTTTAGACACAAGGATGGGAACAACAGATACTGGGGACTACAAGAGGGGGAAAAGAAAGAGGAGAGTATGGGTTGAAAAACCTCCTAGGCTGGGTGCGGTGGCTCACGTCTGTAATCCCAGTATTTGGGGAGGCCAAGGAGGGTGAATTACAAGGTCAGGAGACTGAGACCAACCTGGTCAACATGGTGAAACCCTGTCTCTACTAAAAATATAAAAATTAGCTGGATATGGTGGTGTGTGCCTGTAATCCTAGCTACTCAGGAGGCTGAGGCAGGAGAATCACTTGAACCAGGGAGTCCAAGGTTGCAGTGAGCTGAGATCGTGCCACTGCACTCCAGCCTGGTGACAGAGCGAGACTCCCTCTCAAAAAGAAAAAAAAAGAAAAAGAAAAGACTCTTATTGCATACTATGGCCAATATCCAGGTGACAGGTTCAATCTTACCCCAAACCTCAACGTCACACAATATATCCTTATAACAAACCTACACATGTACCTCCTGAATCTACAATAAAAATTGGAAGGAAGAAAAGAAGCTGTGTATTTAAGAGAATCCCAGGTGGTTTCCAGGGACACTTGGGTGCTTGGCCATCAGTGAGTTACATAGTGATAATCTGAGAACGAATAGAATTGGTCCAGAAGATGGCTGAAAGGAGAACAGTGTAATGTTTCTAACCTTCATGTCCCCTTACAGTTTTCTCCCTAAGATTCTATATCATTTTTCATGTGAGGGCTTATACCTTACCATAAAATGTATGTATCATTTTGTAGAACATGAGCAATAGAGGCCCAGTACAAAGTTCTTTAAGCCCTAAACCTTCAAACTCTAAATGAGAGCAGCACAAGTGAAAATGCACAGACCCTGAAGCCAGAAGACCTATTTTGAAAGGCCGTCCATGCATGTCCCTTTAGACTTGAGTGAAATGCCTAACCTCCAGGTCACATTTTCCTCATTTGTAAACTGGGGTAATAATACCTATCTCAATAAATTCTTCAGAAGAGAAAATTAGGCAAAATATATTACCCACACGTATTATGGCCAATGTTGGGGAACTACAATTTTTTTTAAAAAATTTCTTTCCAACCTAGAATACCTCTTCACAAATGTGTAAGAGATAAAAAAACAATTTTATTATTGAATAAGCATGAGACCGTGTGGTGTGCATCACAAGCATTCTTCTAAAAGATTGCAAAGACCAGTGGAAATCTCACCATTTTGCATAGTCAAGCGGATTCAACCCATTACATATAGGTTTTCAAGAAAAATCACCACTAGTCCCCAGGTAAGAGAAATTAATGACACAATTTTTTTCACATAGCTCAACCTAAATTCATTTGGTAATTGGGTGAGGATCTGTGTTTGCCAATCGGCTTTGTACAAAGAAAAATACATTTCTAAAAGCTTTATAATCAGAAATTGTTTTGAGAGAGGTGTCTGCTGAAGTTAGGCTCCTACCTTTCTACATAAATTGGAAGATGGGGCACTGTCTTCCTGAATGATGACATTTCAAAGAGATGGCTCTCAGGGACTTAAGAAAGACGATCCTGGCCAGGTGCGGTGGATCACACCTGTAATCCCATCATTTTGGGAGGCCAAGGCAGGTGGATCACAAGGTCAGGAGTTAGAGAGCAGCCTGTCCAATATGGTGAAACTCCATCTCTACTAAAAATACAAAAATTAGCTGAGCATGGTGGCGGGCGTGTGTAGTTCCAGCTACTCCGGAGGCTGAGGCAGGAGAATCGCTAGACCCTGGGAGGCAGGGTTTGCAGTGAACCAAGATGGTGCCACTGCACTCCAGAGAGAGACACTGTCTCAAAAAAAAAAAAAAAAAAAAAAAAAATCCTGAGTCAAAAGAGGAAAGAGGCTGTGTGAAGAGGCTTATTCAGCTTTAAAAAAATGCTATACATTTCAAAATGGCAGGAAAAGAAGTTGCCATTACTAGTTTTCTAAAGTAAATGTTCTAAAAGATGGGATGAAGAAGTCTCTTATCTTTAAAGAAAAAATGAGCATCTAAATTTTAATTAGTATTTTCCCTAAGATCAGTATTATTAATAACAACCACCATCTTCACCATTATCACCATCATCGCCATCATCATCTTCTCCATTATCATTATCGCTACCATCGTCTTCATCACCGTCATCATCATCACTGACTAGAAATGTTTAAAACCAAGGGAATGATGGAATGACAGCCCACCGAGAGAGAGAAGGAAAGGCCATCAAAATCTAGACTTAGATGATGAGAGACTTTATTCAAAAATATTATTGCAATAGAGAGAACGCTTCTATCTCAGAAATCTGTCGCAAGTGTCTCATTCAAATAGGAAAGGTTTTCAATTTATGGGGAAAGGAGAAAAGACCCTTGCAAGATTTTTTAAGGGAAGTTGGGCATGCAAGGGGCCATAACCAGTGGAATCTGATAGGAAATGTGTCTCATCCATGGTCAGTCGATGCTCAGGAGAAGCAGGTCAGGGAACACGTTCTCAATTTTAGTGCTTGATCAAGTTGGGGAGGAGAGAAGCTTGGTTAAAGCCTGCTCAATTACAAAGCAGAGAGTAAGAAACGGGCAATTGTAACCACCTAGGCAATGGCAATTATGATGATAAAAAGAGGAACTGAAAAATGAAAGCATAATATAGTAGTAAATGTATACTCGTTCCCACAGTCAGTTCTTTGGACAGAGAACGCTTTGCATTCTGCAGCCATATGTTCTTTTGTTAGTTTGTTTATTCCAAAATTTCCAGTATAGTTATTCTAATAGTTTCAATAAATAAGCTATGAATTTTCTTTTCAGCAAAGTAGCAAGAAGACGCCGAGAAGAACAGGGACTGAAGAGCAAGGGTCTCTGTTGTTTCTAGACATTTGGCAGCATCACTTAATCATAATCAGCAATTAATAAACAAACACACTTTACATCATAAATGCCTTTCAAGTGCCCAAGATACTTTGCAAATGATTATTTTCACAGTGACATTAATTTACAATTTCCACCTGTGTCTGTCCGTCAAGTACCATGAACACAAACTAGAAGAAGCCTAAGAAACTGTGCAAATAAAAGTAAATACGGTCATACAGGACCAGATGTAAGTTACAGCTTTTTTTCAGGTAAAGAATGAAAATAATATTCTGTGAAAAATAAGTTAAAATGAGAGAAAAAAATTGAAAGAGATAAATTGTTGAGTGGATTGGTTTAAAAAATACCTCTTCGATTCGCTGGAAAAGTTTTTTATAGACCTTTCATTCCTAAATGAACTCATTTCATGTATATTATTCAAAATATTTGACTACAGTAGTAATAGCTAAGACATTTAAAAGTTTACTGTGTTCCAGACAATATTTTAAGTGCTTATTTTTATTAATTGGTTTAACTTTCACAGGCCATGTGAGGGTTCTACAACCTGGGGAGGGAGGCTTCACAAAACCCTTCATGTTTAGAATTCCATAGGGGGAAATGGACGTTTTATTCCTTTATTGAAATGATTTTGAATTAAAGTCAAAATACTCAAGGAAAATGGCATTATTAAGTCTTGACTTTACATTTCAGTATAAAGGAATTCATCTGTCCTTCCTAAGAGTCTATTTTGATGAAGAAAATACGAGGAAACTAGAAAACATTTACTCTGGTGGAAGAAACAGGAGGAAGAAGAAAAAGGAAAAGTACCAGAAGGTGTCACAGTTCAATAAAGCAACCCAATATGAGGTAATTTACAGTAGCTCAAATCTTTTGAGAAGGTTCTTTGAAAAAAATATACTATTCATCATTTTACTTTACTTTGGAAAATTAAATGAGAATGTATATAAGAATAATTAGAAAGTAAATTTTTACCTTTAGTAAAAAAGGTAAGATTTTAGGGGGGGAAATGTGCATTATTTCACTAATGTATATTTTCAAAGGAAACTACAGAAATTACACACCAGTACCTTATTCTTAATATCTTGGAATTTTTGATATTGTACTGTTTTTTGTATGCTAAGTTGTTTTTAAATGCCCTAAAAATGAATGGGGAGGCTGGGAGCAGTGGTTCACGCCTGTAATCCCAGCACTTTGGGAGGCCGACACAGACATATCACCTGAGGTCGGGAGTTTGAGACCAGCCTGACCAACATGGAGAAACCCCATCTCTACTAAAAATACAAAATTAGCCAGGGGTGGTGGCACATGCCTGTAATTCCAGCTACTCGGGAGGCTGAGGCAGGAGAATCACTTGGACCCAGAAGGCAGAGGTTGTGGTGAGCCGAGATTGCACCATTGCACTCCAGCCTGGGCAACAAGAGCAAAACTCCTTCTCAGAAAAAAAAAAAAAAAAAAAAATTGGGGGACTAGAACCATGGAAAAATCACCTCTCAGCTTAGATTTTTGTAAGGTATCTGTAAATGACTATTAAGGACAGAATTGTGTTCCCTCCTCAAATTCATACGTTGACATTCATATGGTACTGCCAGTACTTTAGAATATGTATTTATTTGGAGATAGAGTCTTTGTAGAGACAATTTAGTTAAAATGGAGTCTTTGGGGTGGGCACTAATGCAATATAAGTGATGTTTTAATAGGGAGACGAAAACGTCGGCACTGATACAGACAGAGGGAAGACGATGTGAAGTCGCAGAAAGAAGATGAGAAGATGGACGTCTACAAACTGGAGAGAGAGGTGGGACAAGATCCTTCATGGCCTGTGCCAATACCTAGATCTTGAACTTCCAGCCTCCAGAACTGTGAGACAATAAATCTATTTTGTTTGAACCACTTAGTATGTGGTGCTTTCTTCAGGCAGTCCTAGCAAACCAATGCAAGGACTGAGTCACATCTTTGTTCAAATGACAACTTTTTAACAGCTATGACTAATGCCTAGAACTTTTGGGGAGACAGCATCCACATGAAAGACTAAAAGAGATGCAGGAAAATTACTTAGAGCGTAGATATAGAAGTGAAACAACAGCAACAAAACATTTAGTGACAAGACCACAGGTTATGGATTTTCTCTGGGCATGCAGATGTAGTCTTCCTGAAAACTTCCGGGGACTTTTGCCATCTTCGTATTAGAAAACAAAGCTGGCCAGGTGCAGTGGCTCACAATTGTAATCCCAGCACTTTGAAAGGCCAAAGTGGGTGAATCACCCGAAGTCAGGAGTTTGACAGCAGCCTGGCCAACATGGCAAACCCTCATCTCTACTAAAAATACAAAAATTAGCCAGGCGTGGTGGCACACACCTGTAGTCCCAGCTACTCAGGAGGCTGAGGCAGGAGAATAGCTTGAACCTGGGAACAGAGGTTGCAGTGAGTCGAGATCATGCCACTGCACTCCAGCCTGGGAGACAGAGTGAGATTCTATCTCAAAAACAAAAACAAAAACAAAAACAGAAAACAAAGTTTAGTTTCTGCATGCATCAAAAGGACTCCATTTCATGACATTTCTAGACAGAATGGTTAACACATGATTTGTAACTAGAATTAATTGGCACAAATATATATTGACTTCTGTATTTTCTATTAAATGTACCATTTATTTAAGAAGGCTTAAGTTGAGATTGGAGTGAACTACCACAAACATATAATGGAATGGATGAGAGCTGTGTGCCTTTTCTCCAGCAGCAGAACATATGCAATTGTTGGATGATGTGTAGGACACAAACAGATATATTTGTATTCTGCCCTTTGAAAATAGTTCTTGTATACACATATATTTATTCCTTACAGCTCAAGGGCTGGCGATTATCTCACTTTTAAAAGAACTGCTAACCATTTCAGGAAATTGTTGAATCTAATATCTGAAAATGATTTCAGAGTGTGAAAACATTTTATGCACTTTGCAAATCAAATGCATTCGACTGGAAGGAACTAGCTTATGTTCCTGACTCTATTTTGCATGTGTTTAATACTTAGGAGTTAGATGGTTTAATCTTTGGTTTCTTTGATAAGATGCAGGTGCAATTATATTGATATACTTCATTAAGTAACCTCTCTTAATGTGAGTTTTCAAGTTTGCCTTCTAACAGATATTTTCTGCTAATGATAGAATAGTAAGAATGTTAATGGCTCTTATTCCTAAAAGTTTTTTTTTCCTGCTTCTAGTCATACCTAGAGTTACTGAACATAAAAGTTCACTTGAAACTGATCCAAAAAGAAAAAAATAAATAGTAAATCAAAAGCAAAAATTTCTTACAAATTTGGGTTTGAAGCCAGTTTTAGAAGAAAACCCTAATTAGTTCATTTTTTGTGGCAAAATAAAACATGAACAAGGGAAAAATAGACATAGCCACTGGCCTGGGTCACTGCTTCTTTTAACAAAAGTATCCTGGTGATTGGGCGGACCTCATCACATCCCTATGATATGACCTTGAGACTCTACCATTTTCTCCTATAAATGATATCATTAGAAAATACACAGTTCTATCCTGCAAAATACAATGTTAAGAGGAGGAAAAGACAAGCCACAAACTGGGAGAAAGTATTTGCACAACAAATATCAGATAAACAGCTAGTACAAAGAACTCTTAAAACTCAACAATAAGAAGAAAATGAACAACCCAATTTAACAATGCACAAGAGATCTGAACAGACATCTTATCAAAGAAGATAACAGATGGCAAATAAGCACATTAAAAGATGCTCAACACCATATATCATCAGTAAATTGCAGATTAAAGCAACAATTAAATACTGCTATATACTTCTCAGAGCGGGTAAAATCCAAAACATTGGCAAAACCAAATACTGTTGAAGATAAGGAGCAATAGGAATTCTTATTCTCTGCTGGTAAGAATGCAAAATAGTACAGACACTTAGGAAAACACTTTGAAAATTTCTTATAAAATTAAGCACACTCTTACCCATACAGTCCAGTAATCATGATCGTTGGTATTTACCCAAATTAATTGAAAACTTAGGATCACACAACAACCTGCACTGAAATTTTACAGCACCTTTATTTGTAATCACCAAGATTTGGAAGCAAACAAATATCCTTCAGTAGGTGGATGCATAAATAAACTGCCATATATCCATGCAGTGGAATATTATTCAGCACTTAAAAGATATGAACTATCAAGCCATGAAAAACACATGGATGAAATACAAATGCACGTTGCTAGATGAAAGAAACCAATCTGCAAAAGCTACTTACTGCATGATGCCAATTTTGTGATTTTCTGGAAATGGCAAAACAATGGAGACAGTTAGAAAGAGGAAATATTAGTTGTTGCCTGGGGTTTGGAGGGAAAAAGTAAGATATAAACAGGTAGACCACAAGGGACTTTAAGGCAGTGGAACACTTTTATTGATATTGTAAGTGTGGATATATGTCATTTAACATTTGTCAAAGACCCATAAAATGTACCACACAAAGAGTGGGCCCTAATGCAAACTATGGACATTAGTGGATGTGTCAATATTTGTTCATCAATTGCTACAAATGTATCCCATTAATGGAAAATGTTCATAATAGGGGAAACTGGAGGAGGAATTAAAGGGTATATGAGAATTCTGTGCTTTATGTACAAATTTTTCTATAAAACTTTATTCACAAAATAAAGTACAATAGCTTTTTAAAAAACTATTTTCTATCTATTTTTACTTAGGAGACATAATTAATGGCATTCAGAAATGAAGGAAATATATCTTTCCTAGTCATTTTCATATATTCCAGCTTCTTCTTTTTCATACTCTCAGGAAAATGGGAAAAGTATTGTAGTAAAATATATATATACAAAACTACAACATCATATAGTTAATGCTTCATGAGGAATGATGAGGAAATAATTTTACTTTAACTCCTGGGTAATGTTCACTTATTCACTTGGACATTTATTTAGTTTTATGTACTGAGGATGCAAATCTATATTTAGCCCATGTCTTTGAGAGACTTATCATTGCAAACTCTTTCCTTCCCTCTTTATTTTCTGTAACATATTTTTTTGCATATATTCTTATTTGCCTTTGCAAACACTCAATTCAGTTAAACTCAGAAAGCATTACTTAGGCATCTGCTATATACCAGGCTCCATGTGGGGTACTGTGATACAAAAGCAAATAAAAATATATCTTTATCCTGAAGTAGAATGCAGTTTTGCAGGAATACAAACATATAAATATATGTCATCTAAAATATAATAAACATTAGCAAGTTCTCCCACTTACTACTTACAGGTAGAAAAAGTGATATGGAAAATAAGTATATCTATAAATTATCTGACAAAAAATTGAGAAGGAATCACTAAGTTGGTGGCATATAAATTGGACAAAATATTTTAACATACTAGTTAAAAGTTTGGATAATTTTGGGGAATGAGAAGGAAACGATTAATGGATAAGCTTTATTTTGTTACTGTGCAATTCCTTAAATGCTTTACTGACTTCACATCTTTATTAGAATTAATCATGGCCTGTATATATGTATATTTTGGTTAATTTTATTCTAGGTTCACTTTGGGGATTAAGCATATGTCAGCATCATATATTAAACTGAGAACATTTCTATGTTTCTCTATCATCTGGAAGAGTAAAGAACACTGGAATTTCATTAAAAGTTTGGCACAACCTTCCCTTTAAGTTGACTAAGTGAATTTTCAAAATTGCAGAGTAAGTTTGGAAGACTTTAAAAATATCTTATATAATTTTTATCTCCTGAAATTCTATTTTGATACTTTAGATTTTCTTAGAAATTATGCATCATCTAAAGGGGATATCACCACCGACCCCACAGAAATACAAACAACCATCAGTGAATACTATAAACACCTCTATTCAAATAAGCTAGAAAATCTAGAAGAAATGGATAAATTCTTGGACATATACACCCTCCCAAGACTAAGCCAGGAGGAAAGTGAATCCCTGAATAGACCAATAACAAGTTCTGAAATTAAGGCAGTAATAAATAGCTTACCAAGAAAAAAAAAAATCCCAGAACCAGACAGATTTATAGCCAAATTCTAACAGAATTACAAAGAAGAGCTCATATCATTCCTTCTGAAACTATTCCAAACAAACAGGAGGAAGGACTTCTCCTACTCACTTTATGAGGCCAGCATCATCTTGATACCAAAACCTGGCAGAGATACAACAACAAAAAAGAAAACCTCAGGCTAATATTCCTGATGAGCATCATTGTAAGAATCCTCAATAAAATACTGGCAAACCAAATCCAGCAGTGCATCGAAAAGCTTATCCACCATGATTAAGTTGGCTTCATCCCTGGGATGCAAGGCTGGTTCAACATACACAAATCAATAAATGTTATCCATCACATAGAACCAATGACAAAAACCACATGATTATCTCAATAGATGCAGAAAAGGCCTTCAATAAAATTCAACACCACTTCAAAAAAATTCTCAATAAACAAGGTATTGATGGAACATAGCTCAAAATAATAAGAGCCATTTGTGACAAATCCACATCCAATATAATACTGAATGGGCAAAAGCTGGATGCATTCCCCTTGAGAACCAGCACAAGACAGGATGCCCTCTCTCACCACTACTATTCAGCATAGTATTTGAAGTTCTGGCCAGGGCAATCAAGCAAGAGAAACAAAGGGTATTAAAATAGGAAGAGAGGAAGTCAAACTATCTCTGTTAGCAGACATGTTCCTATATCTAGAAAACCTCATCGTCTCAGCTCAAAAGCTCCTTAAGTTGATGAGCAACTTCAACAATGTCTCAGGATATACAACAAATGTGCAGCAATCACAAGCATCCCTGTACACCAACAATAGACAAGCAGACAGCCAAATCATGAATGAACTCCCATGCACAATATTACAAAGAGAATAAAATGCCTAGTAATACAACTAACAAGGAATATGAAGGACCCCTTCAAGGAGAAGTACAAACCACTGCTCAAGGAAGTAAGAGAGGACACAAACAAATGGAAAACATTCCATGCCCATGGATAGGAAGAATCAGTATCGTGAAAATAGCTATACTGCCCAAAGTAATTTATAGATTCAATACTATTCCCATCAACTACCATTGGCATTCTTCAGAGAATTAAAAAACAAAGCCCCTTTAAAATTCATATAGAACCAAAACAGAGCCCATATAGTCAAGACAATCCTAAGCAAAATGAAAGAAGCTGAAGGCATCATGCTATCTTATTTCAAACTATATTACAAGCCTACAATAACAAAAACAGCATGGTACTGGTAAAAAACAGACACATAGACTAATGGAACACAATAGAGATCTTTTAAATAAGGCCACACATCTACAACCATCTGATCTTCAACAAACCCAACAACACAGCAATAGGGAAAGCATTTCCTATTTAATGGTTCTGGGGAAACTGGCTAGCCATATGCAGAAAATTGAAATTGGATCCCATCCTTATATACCTTATGCAATAATTAACTCAAGAGGTGGATTAAAGACTTAAATGTAAACCCGACTTTATAAAAACTCTAGAAGAAAATCTAGGCAATACCATTCACAACATGGTGATTTAATGATGAAATAACCAAAACCAATTGCAACAAAAATTTGTATTGACAAATGGGATCTAAATAAACTAAAGAGCTTCTGCGCAGCAAAAGGAAGTATCATCAGAGTGAACAGACAACCTACAGAAAGGGAGAAATTTTTTGCAATTTATGCATCTGACAAAGGCCTAATATCCAGAAACTTCAAGGAACTTAAATTTACAAGAAAAAAAAATCAAAAAGTATGCAAAAAGGCACAGACATTTTTTAAAAGAAGATATTCATGCAACCAACAAACATGTGAAAAAAACCTCAACATCACTGATTATTAGAGAAATAAAAATCAAAACCACAATGAGATATCATCTTATACCAGTCAGAATGGCATTTATTAAAAAGTCAAGAAACAGCAGATGCTGGCGAGGCTGTGGAGAAATGGGAACACTTTTACACTGTTGATGGGAATGTAAAATAGTTTGACCATTATGGAAGACAGTGTGGCAATTCCTCAAAGATTTAGCAACAGAAATACCATTTGACCCAGCAATCCCATTACTGGGTATATACCCAAAGGAATATAAGTCATTCTATTATCAAGATACATGCACCCATATGTTCGCTGCAGCACTATTCACAATAGCAAAGACATGGAATCAATCCAAATGCCCATTCATTCATGATACACTAGATAAAGAAAATGTGGTAAATATACACTATGGAGTACATATGAAGCCATAAAAAGGAACAAGATCTTGTCCTTTGCAGGAACATGGATGGAGCTGGAAACCATTATTCTTAACAAACTAACACAGGAACAGAAAACCAAACACTTCATGTTCTCACTTATAAGTGGGAGCTGAACATTGAGAATACATGGACACATGAAGGGGGAGCAATGCACACTGGGCCCTATGGGGGTTGGGAGGAGGAAGAGTATCAGGATAAATAGCTAATGCATGTGGGGTTTAATACCTCAGTGATGGGTTGATAGGTGCAGCAAACCACCATGACACACTTTTGCCTATGTAACAAACCTACATGTTCACCACATGTATCCCAGAAGTCAAAATTAAAAAAAGTTAAATTTTAAAAAAGAAATTATTCATCATATAAAAATCTAGAACTCGAAATATATATATTTAATATTTTAGATGTCTCTAATCATTTTTTTCAAATAATCCTATTTTTAATTGTCTTTCTTTCCAAGTACTACATTTCTTCCCACCATCCCAATCTCTCCACTCTTAATTATTTTTGCCAAAATTTTTTTTTTCAGTGAATCAGCTTTTGGTTTTATTAGGTCAGTTTGCTATTTGCTTTTTTTAAAACTTTCTCTTTTCTATTTTACTCCTTTCTACTGTTCTCCAAATTAATTTGGACATTTGACTTATTTTAGATTTATTTTTGTGCTTTTGTTTCTTGAATTAAATGCTTATTTACCTCTACTTTTCTTTCTAATAAATGTATTTAAAGCAATACATTTGTTTTTTTTTTTTTTTTTTTTTTTGAGAGTCTCACTCTGTCACCCAGGCTGGAGTGCAGTGGCATGATCTTGGCTCACTGCAAATGCCACTTCCCGGGTTCAAGGGATTCTCCTACTTCAGCCTCCTAAGTAGTTGGGATTACAGGCATGCACCACCACACAAAGCAATACAATTTTTGTCAGTATCAGTGTGATTACTTTCCACAGTTCCTAATTTGTAGTCCTCTCACTATCATCTATAAATGGCTTGCAGTTTAGAATTCCATAAACTACAAAAAACAATACTTTTACAAATAAATGTTAAATACAATGCATAGGATTTATTTTGACTTCAAAGTGGTCAGAGAAGAGTGATTGTATAACTCTTTCTTTGAGGACTTAATGTAATATTTATGGCTTAATACAGGGTAAATTTCTGTGACTATTCCTCAACGTTTGAAAATAATATGAAATCTCTCTTGGATGTGTGTTTTTATGAATGCTTGGGCTTCCTAATTTCGTGATTCAACCACAGTATTCATACTTATTTCTCTCTATTTGGTCTAACTTTTGCCAAGATAATGTTTAATGTTTTTTGCACTGATCGCTCTGTTTTCATATTCTTGTATTTTCATCAGATTCTATTCCAGATATTTAAAACCTGTAATAAGCATGCACATTCATGACTTTCATGCTTCCTTGTTGGAAGTGTATTCTATCAATATGAAATATTTCTCTGAATTATCTTTAAGTAGTTTTAATATCAAACTCCATGTTATTAAACAATACTGTGTAATTTGTGATGTTTATTTTGCCAAGGAGTATTACTCTTTCTCTTTCCCTGTTTCTCATTTTTGTTCTTGCTTTTTCACTATCTTTTTTTTTTCATAAGAAAAACTTATGGGGAAAACATCCAATTGTGCTAAAGGAAAAGTGAAAGAAGAATTACTTTCTTTTTTTAGCTAATCAAAATGTCTTATACTTACTTGAAATATTATTCTTGAAATATAAATTATGAATCTATATAATATTTTTCATTATTTTAGACATGATTTTAGAAGAGTTAGAGTTATGATTCAAAGCCTTTTCCAAAAGTAAAGGCAATTTTACAGAAAATTATCTACCTTACCCTTTACTCTTTCAGTCTTGATGAAATTTCAAAATTCAAATTTGTCAATTCTCCTACCTCTACTTTGTAGAAAACAGGGACCTAACTTTTAACATTGCACATTTGAAAGCAACTACGAATGGCAAGGGAGAAAGTCATGATTTTAAAAATTTAAATCTTATTTTTAAAAACAAGGAAAGCAGAACAAAATTGTCAGAGAATAAGAGAAGCAAGGGTAAGCCCGTAAACTGCTGTCACAAACCACTCACACTTTGCTGAGGGCTTCCTCTTAAGAGGGTTTGCTGCCCCCTCTTGGCCTTTGCAGTGGGATGCAAAAGAAAAACGGAAAAAAAAAATCAAAAGAGGCTTCACCAAAAGCGCTTGAGTCTAGAATGTTTCAAAGAAAAATTTATGTGCCATATGAAACAACCTGTGTGGAGGTATCTGTGAGATCCTAAGGCTGCCCCACCCTCCGGTCCCTTAAAACGAGAAAGCTGACGTTCAGGAACCACCTGCCTTGGGAATTGTCATGCTCTATGTTATAGGATCCCACCCACGTGGGTTTGCTGGACGGGCAACCATCTGCATCCTCTGAATTAACTAGGCTGTGTGACATAAACCCCGTGCAAAACTGAGCCGTGAAAGTGCTTCGTGTTGAAAGATGAGTAAATCATTTTGCAGAACATACTAAGAGTGGTATAGGAAATAAGAGAAGCAGCAGGTAAAAATTGAAATACCTAAAGCTAGAAGCAGAGATTGTTACCTAAAGCCAAAAGAGATGAAAACAAGGGAGAGAAAACTAATTTACAAGGCCAGGCATGGTGGCTCATGCCTGTAATCCCAGCACTTTGAATGGCTGAGGCAGGTGGATCACCTGAGGTCGGGATTCAAGACCAGCCTGGCCAACATGGAGAAACCCCGTCACTACTAAAAATACAAAACTTAGCTGGGCTTGGTGGTGCATGCAGTGCCTGTAATTCCAGCTACTCGGGAGGCTGAGGCAGGAGAATCGCTTGAATCTGGGAGCTGCATGTTGCGGTGAGCTGAGATCGCCCCACTGTGCTCCAGCTTGGGCAACAAGAGCAAAACTTCATACCCCTTCTTCCCCCCCCCCCAAAAATAGTTTGTTAGAACTCAAAACCCAAAAGCTGTGAGTATGTTACCCTACATTGTTGCACTTTGCAGATGTGACTACATTCACAATCTTGAGATGGCGAGAGTATCTTGGATTATCTAAATGGGCCTAATATAATCACATGAGTCCTTCTTAGAAAAAGTAGGAAACTCGGAATCAAAGAATGATACAGTGATGGAAGCAGAGTCAGAGAGAAACAGAAAGAGGGAGAAAAAGTGCATGCGCGCGCGCGAGAGAGATTGATTTAAAGATAGTACACTCCTGACTTCGAAGATGGAGGGAATGTCCATGAGTCCAGGAATGCGGGTGGCATCTGGAAACCAGAAAGGTAAGCAAACGAATTGAATTCTCGCCTAAAGACTCAAGGAGCATAGTCTTTCTGACCCATTTTGAACTTCTGACCTCCAGAACCGTAATACATTTTTGCTGTTTTAAGCCACTAATTTTGTAGTAATTTGTTATAGCAGCAAGAGGAAACCAAAACACATGTTTCTGGATTTCTTAGAGAAACTTCGAATTTGCTGTTTCTTTTCCTGTTCCATTAACATGCTCCTACATTTTACTTATATTCCCTGTTTTCACAATATTATTCAACAGTCCCTATATTCTTCTCTATTTCCTATATGGTCATTCTTTATAATAACAATGTCATAATCCATAAACAGTACAACTAAATTCCCAAACCAAAATAGTGTCTTATTCCAAACATGTCTTAAATTTACCTTTTTCTCTATTTTGACTGCTACTTCCTTAGTTCTCTTCTGTCTCATCTTTTATTTGAATTATTAGAGCAAGAAGCTAATTGTTTTCTGATCTCCAAATGCTTCCCAATCAATTCCATACTATGAAATTATCTTTATCTAATAGACTTATTCCTTCCCCTGCCCCCACCCGCCCGCCCCAGACTGGAGTGCAGTAGTGCCTTCTTGGCTCACTGCAACCTCCACCTCCAGGGCTCTTGCAATTCTCCTGCCTCAGCCTCCCAAGTAGCTGAGACCACAGGCACATACCACCATGCCCGACTAATTCTCTCTCTCTCTCTCTTTTTTTTTTTTTTTTTTTTTTTTGTAGCTTAGTAAAGACAGGGTTTCACCGTGTTGCCCAGTCTGGTCTCGAACTCCTGAGCTCAGGCAATCCTCCTGCCTTAGCCTCCCAAAGTTCTGGGATTACAGGCATGAGCCACTGCGCTCGGCCAGTCTTATCCTTTTCTTAAAAATACTTCTATTTTCCTCCACTACCTATAGGACATCACTTAGTGTAACTAAGTTAAAAGAGCAATAAATATGAGGCAAAGATGCCCATGATAATAAATTATAATATTTTACTGAGATATTAAAGGCCTGGATCTTGTGGGCAGAAAAGAATTCCCTTAGAAGTACTCAAAAGTACTGAAAATAGAAAAAAACTTAAGGTTAACTGTACTGAAGTTAAGAATAATTATCAAAAAATAAATAAAATATTCTGTTAAAATTATCGTATAAAAAGTGAAAATTACCTTTTAAATACTAAAAAGTGAACAAGTGTGTTATACACAGGGAATAATACCTTCAACACATATACTGATTGAAGATTAGTTATACAAGTATTTTTAAATTTTTACAAGTTAATAAGGTATCGCAAAAAAATGCACTACAAAACAAAGACATCAATATGAAGAAATATATGTGACTAGTAATGCATATGACTAATAATCATAAATATTAGTGGTGAGAAAAATGCAAATCAAGACCTCATTGAAATACCACTTGCACAGCAAAATACTATAAAGAAATGAAAACACATTGACTACTATGACTCTCAACATATAAACTTATAAAGACTCCCAAATGGTGATAGGTACCATAGCTTCTATTTGTTTTACATAGTTTTAAACAACTAAAAATTTTAAAATAGATCTCTTTTTAACTATTTACATTGATTAGTATCATGAAATGAAAAGCAATGGAATCATTGATACAGGATTCATTAGTACAGGAATTATTGAATGGAGAAAGGGGACGGGATAGTAGAAGTATATGATTTTATGCGGGTCACTGTCAAAGTTTTAACTTCTATTTTGGATGGCAGTTTGATGGATATTTATTATATAAATAAAAATAACTAAGTGATCATCATGGAATACTAATGAGAGTACACCTTCAACAGAGAATTACGATTAATTCAGTTTTGTGTTTCTGCAGTCCAAAGGGTAGAGAAATGGGATGAGATGGGCTACTGTCTCTTGAGCACTTATTCTGTGGCAGTCCCTTGCTTCAACGTTTGGATATGTCCCCATCAGTGCCGGCATGTATCTTCTTTGTATAAGAATACTACTACTGTTATGATTATGTATTAATAATAAGATAATAGTATGTTAGTAGTATTAAGTATAATATTAGTAGAGTATTTGTATAATACTATAATAGATAGTAATATTATTGTACTTAATAAGTATAAGTATTATTATAAGTGTTATCTATACTTAATATATAATAAGTATTATTATACTTTACAAGATAAGACTATAATAACACTATTATTATTCTATAATTTTCTTGTTAAGAAATACAGGCTCTGGGAGGCTTAAGAAACCATGGTGAGGTTAATGCTTTGGAAATGAAATTTGTAACCATTTCTGTTATTTAAAATTCTTATTTAGGAATGAATATTTAGGAATATATGAAACCCACTAAAAAGAAATGCAAGTAAATAATCAACATAAGATTTAAAATTACGGTTTCTGCAGGTGAAGAGAAGGGTTTGGTTTCACAGAAACCACAAGGTTAGAGGTAGGCTATTTTTTTTTCTTTTGAGGTAGCGGGTGATTCTTTCTAAGTATTAATTATATTATTAAAAATAGCCAAATCAATTAATATATAATAAAAGAAGACGATGTAAGGATCAAGATGAAGAGGTCTTAAGGATCATACTTATTCCAATTATGTACTCTTGAAATCCAAATAGAAAAAAAAAAGAATTAGAAAAAATTTATATACTTAAGGAACAGGAGGGCTCATATATACACATAATTGGTGTTCTAGAGAATAGATTTTTAAATGGAAGAAAAAAATTACCTCCAAATATGTAATAAGAAAAATTAGTTTTCTGTAATAAAGTTTTCAATTTTCAAATTAAAATAGGAAAAACTGACAACGACTAATTTCAAATATATACTAACTGATATTGAAGGGAAGGAAGAAAAATACAATTCTTTTAAAAGGAAAACTCATAGTTTTGAGAGTTTTCCATTGAACTTTCAATGTCAGCCAAATTTTGAGGAAAATAAAGAATAAAAAGATAGTTTTATGTCTGTTCAGTTTTTGAGAAGTATTAAGACAAGATTCATTTTCAAGCATGTAACCAACCCCCTAAAACATAGCTATAAATATATAAATTAAAAATAAATAAGAAAATATTTTAATAAACATTATAAATAAAATTTAAATTTATTAAAAAGAAATAATTGAAAGTTAAAATATAAATATAATATGTAGTTTCCTAAAATGTCACTCAGAGACATAGGACCCATGAACTTTTCTTGAAAAAATAATCTATTTGAAGGTGAAATCCACTGTATCTGAGTAAATATAAAATAAATAAGACAGGAAAGGAATCTGTGGTAAAGGGTTCTGGGATGAGCGTTAAATTGATTTACATATCAAACCATAATCAAACAACTCTGGGAGCCAGTGTTCTTTGTTTGTTGAGTTTGTTTTCTGTCTAGACAGGTTCTCACTCTAGTTGCCCAAGCTAGAATGCAATGGCCAGATCTCAGCTCACTGCAGCCTCAACCTCCTGGGCTCAAGCGATTCTCCCATCTTAGCCTCCAGAGTAGCTGGGATTACAGGCATGTGCCACCACACCCAGCTAATATTTGTTGTTTAGTAGGCACAGGGTTTTGCCTTGTTGTCCAGGATGGTCTCAAACTCCTAGACTCATCTACCAGCGTTGGCCTCTTAAAGTGCTGGGATTACAGGCGTGAACCACCACACCTGGCCTGGGAACCATGGTTCTTAAACAGAATGAAAATATTTAAAAACCTTATTAAAAATAAAAACAACAAAATTAGTGGTGTATAAGAATAAATGTGGGAGGAGGTATTTGGTTTCCTCATTTTTCATAGTAAGGAGTCAATAGAAAAATACAAAGAAGTAAAAACAAAAATGAACACTTTACCAAAGAAGAAATAGGATGGTTAATTAGCATAAGTGACATCTAACCACATTTGCAAAATCAAACAATGAGATTTACTTTTCTCTCATTAAATTACAATTTTAAAAAATATGAAAATGAAAATGTGGGGGAAGCTAGATCCCTAACAAATTGTCATGAAATAAAATCTAAAGAGTGTGTGGGTATACCCTATTACTGGTAATTCACATTAGCATATGAAAGTGTCTATGCAATTTGTAGTTCAAAAGAAGTTTATGATATGTTTTTCTTTCTTGATTTGTTTGACCACAGGACCTTTTGTTAAGTAAGATATGTTAATATTCTTATAAAGCAATTATATACATGCTCCATGCTGCTTTAATCAATGAATTCGTTGAGAAATGTGTCTCCATGGGTCTGCCTATTCCAGAACAAGTGCCTACTAAGAAGGAATAATAAAAACAAGTCATTTGAAAGAGGGAAAATGCTTTTTATATAAAAGTTCATAGCTCCTGAAGCATACTTAGTTTCTCTTTCAGCTGTTTCCCTTATATCAAAATTCAGCCCTTATTATTTTCAACAATATGCAAATTAAGATGCTATGAGATGACATAAGGTAATAGAATAGAATTAGTTCATACAAAGTTCCCAGTTTCTCTTAAAACCATTGTCATTGGGTTTCCAAATATGAAAATTATGTGCCCAGTTGCTTTTTAGGATATGCCCTGATATTTGCTATTTTTACAGGAAATTAGCGGAAATATTTATCTCAGCATTTTAGTTGCCAACTCTCACAGAAAAATTAGTTTTTATCTCTGTGTTATTAACCATATTACATTGGAATATTTAAAAAATCCTGACTTCTAACGAAGAATTTGTGAATAATAGTAGAAACTGACTTTTAGGTGAAATAATTTTGGAGTTATTTTGATCACAGAATAAATATGCTGTTACAAGATATGTCAGCAGGAGGTGAATTGGCAATGGCCATTTCATGCCTAATAACAATGCCATTTTGAGCTCATGCAGAAATAAGGTACTATATAAATTTATCGTTTCAGAGAGATGATCTCATCTAACTGCAGAAAACCCTAGTCGTATAACTTGTCTCTTTTTCTAAACTTTAATCAATGTGTTTCAGTTCTTCAGACAGAGCTGACTGATTCAGCAAACCTGGTTTGTACCTTTACCTCTCCTTGGGATGCTTGGGTGTCAATTCAATGAAGGGACTGGGGAGAATCTGCACTATTATACCATGACTAAAATACAGGCAATTTATCAACAATTTCTCCCTACCTCCAAATACAGACACCCTACTCCTATACATACAATACTGTTGCACCACAATCCCCAACACAAAATAGGCCACTCAACTTTTTATGGCAGCCTCCAGGGTGCTTTTCGGTGATTTCTTTTTTAACACTTGCCCCTTGGTCTTCATTTTATCAGTTTTCACTTAGCTAATATATGGGGTAATGAGAAAGCAGCACACAGTGGGGTTTGTACCAGAATCTGCTGTAGAAATTGCTTCATTTACCCTGTACTGTTGAATTTAATCAGCTCAGTGGATGCTCGGTTCCATAATTCTAAAATATTTGACTCATTATTCTCTGCCAACAGAACTACATATAATCCTTTCTATTTTAAGTATTGTGTCCAACTTGGAGCAATAAGACTCCAGAATTTCTATTATAAAGAGCATTAGGGGACATGATCTGGTTAGGAGGAACAGGTCAGGCAAATAAAACAGATACAGAATTTACCCAGACTTTTTATTTTCATAAAAACATACTCATTTAAGAGTGGGGATGGAAACTGTGGTGGAGTGAAGACACCTTCAGCCTTTTCTGGGCACCAAGAAGGTTAAAAGGAAACCTTCTTACTTCTGCAATTCATCGTGCACTTTACATTTTTTAGTTTTCTGACTTCAGGTTCCATTGGCAGTTGTTAGGCACTCATATTTCTGTCTTAGGATGTGGTCATCCTATAGTTCCTGAGACAGAATTGAAAGCTGGACCCGCTAATTCTGTTGGCTTCTTGAGTTCCCAAGACCCTCTTCCACTGTATTGTCTTTTGGTTATTTCATAAAGATCCACAGAATAATATAAAAACTCTTATTTTCAACCCCTGAAAATACTATCATCCTTCCTTCATCATTCTTCCTCCTTCATGATCCTCTCCTCTTCTTTTGACCTGATTGATGTTGGTTTGTTTGTTTGTCTTGTGTTTTAATCTTGAACAGAGTAGATGAGAGCAGAGTCTTATCAAGAGAAAGAAGAGGAAAGGAGTTGTCTTTCTCATTTCCTTTTTCATATTTGCTTTTAGTTTTCAATACAATGCCCTATTCTGGTTGAATAGCCCAGGATAAGTGGATGAACACAGGCCATCCCGGGTTTGTTCATTACTCATAATGAATTTCCCATCTCAAATGGAACTTCTTGCCCTTTGGTCAGCATGCTTTAGCTTCATATTTTTTCTCTGACTCTGTCTACCTTTTTAAAAGGATCTGTGCAAAGCTACCATTTGATTTAAGAAATACTGCTCAGCATGGTTTACAGATAATAAACTTTACTGGGGGGACCCAGGGGTTTCATCTTTCCCTGGAAACCTGCTCTTTAAAAGTTTTGCAGTGTTATATTGAAGAGGTACAGAGTTCATACTTGTTCCTCCAGCTATAATCTTTCTCTAAATAACCACCCAATAATGTGTGGTTAGAGATGAGTGACAGCATGTAATGAGAACATTTGTTTGCTCAACCACTGGATTTTTTTTTCCTAAGGAAGAAATATAAAACTAAATAATTCAGGTAACATGACTGACTCCCACACTATTGATTATAATCATTGTCATCAATTTGCTGCCCCACCAGCCATCCGACAGGTATTACTTGCAGATTGTGGTATTATTTGCTGCCAGGATTCCATTTCTTAAAACAAGTATAAACAATGCAAGAAAAATGTTAGCACATCAGAGAGTCACTTTCCTCTTGAAAATCACATAAGCTGCATCTCTGGTTTTTAATTAATCAGATACCAAAAGTTGATCCTAAAATTTCAAACAGGATCAAAATGAGTGGTAAATAAGATTGAAGTAATTACACAGAGGAAGAGAAGAAGTTATCAGACTGAATTTCTTTTTTTTCTTCTTCTTCTTCTTTTTTTTTTTTTTTTTTGACACAGGGTCTCACTTTGTCACCCAGGCTGGAGTGCAGTGATATGATCACAGCTCACTTCAGCTTTGACTTCCCAGGATAAAGTGATCTTCCAGTCTCCTGAGTAGCTGGAACCACAGGGACACAGCACCCTGCCTGGCTCATTTTTTTTTTGTAAAGACAAGACCTTCTTATGTTGCCCAGGCTGGTGTCACACTCCTGGGCTCAATCTCTCCCTGCAACTAGGCCTCCCAATGTGTTGGGATTACAGGCGTGAGCCACTGCACACAGCCAGAATGAATTTCTTTATAAGACCAATGCCAGAGGAATCAAATTTGATCATTTTTATTGGAAAAAATATAAATTAAATTCTATATTTATTAGAAGATAACAACAATCTGTTTTATTGTAAGGCCAGGCTTCTAGATACAGCAAATAAAAGGTAAGCTCTAAAAATTACTTATTTATTAGCAATTAGAAATCTTTCAATATTAAAAAATTATATTGAAGAGTTTTCTTTTCCTCTTCAGAAGCCTGAGGTAATTTTATCTATCCAACTTAAATAGCTAGTATAATAAAAAGCTATGCAGTGTGACAATGTGCCAATCTGCAGAAAGTATAACTAGAAAAATATGCTGTTATATAATACAGCAAAAAATTATCTAAAATACAAAAAAAAAAGGAATACCATTGAGTCCTTCCTACTTTAAAAAATGCTTTTTAAAAATATGCTGTCTACTCTAAGTTCCAGAAATAATCAGAATATTCATAATTTATATTTCCTGATTTTCTTGGAGCTGAGTACATGGTTTACAAATGTAAGCTTCTCATACTGTATTCTAATATTTGTGACAAGTTATTTTCTTACTCAGAAAGTTATCACTAAGGTACAATTTCAGCAATCTCAACTGAAGATGATTTAAGAATTTAAAGAGATCACAAAACCATCATCTCAACAAGAATAACAAACCCAAAGGTGTTATTCATTCCCGGCTCTTGCCCTGAGGGTGATCAGGTTAGGGCGATTGTACTGGTTTCTGTGTCTCCATGGCTGAAGAATTGTCATATAGTCTGTTATGATTTAAATGTGTTTGCCATAAAGCATGTATTAGAAACTTTATCCCTACTACAACAGTGTTGGGAGGCAGGAACTAATAAAAAGTGATTTGGCCACGAAGGCTCCAGCCTTACCAGTGGATTAATACCATTACCTTGGGAGGTGGTTGATTTCAGGAGTTAGTAATGAATAGATGAGTTTGGCCCCCTTGTATCTCTTGCCCTGTCTTTGCCCTTCTGCTATGGGATGACGCTACAAGCAGAACCTCATCAAATGCCAGACCCTCAGTTTTGGACTTCCCAGCCTATAGAACTATAAGAAATAAATTTCTGTTCATGATAAATTACACAGTCCCAGATATTTTGTTATAAGAATTACAAAAGAAACTGAGATACAGTCTTAACACATTTCATAATAATTTTCCATTTATATATTTGTCATCCTCCTCAAGACTGAGGGGGGCGGGGCCTATGATGTCTAATTTTTCGTTGTTGTTACCAAGCAAAGTATTAAATGTATAATGGAAGACATGATTTGGCTGTGTCCCCACCCAAATCTCGTCCTGAATTTTTGTTCCCATAATTAGCATGTGTCGTGGAAGAGACCTGGTGGGAGATAATTGAATCTTGGGGGTGGTTACCTTCATGTTGTTCTCATGATAGTGAGTGAGTTCTCACAAGATCTAATGGTCTTATAAGGGAATTTCCCCTCACTTCACTCTGCCCTTCTCATTCCTGCCACCCTGTGAAGAAGGTGCCTTTCTTCCCTTTTGCCTTCCACCATGATTGTAAGTTTCCTGAGGCCTTCCTAGCCATGTGGAATTGTGAGTCAATTAAACCTCTTTCCTTTGTAAATTACCCAGTCTCAAGTATTTCCTTATAGCAATGTGAGAGTGGACTAATACAGTAGACAATGAATAAACCCTAATTAAATTAAATTAAATTAAACTACCCACCTTCTATGATATAGACTTTTTAAATAAAATAACTGAAATGGTTTATCTGTTACCTTTCTGTACATTATTTTTGGCATAGCCAAAAATGCACACCGCACACTGGCTCTTCATATTACACTGGTTCCTTTTGAATTCTGCTACTGAAACCCAGTTGGTTCTCCCTTAGAGAACAAAATACATTCTAAATTACTTAACAAATTTTATGTTGCCCACCTTGCAAACTTTGCCCCATTACTTAGCATTATTTGGATTTGCTAAGTGCTTCAAAATAATTTTTATTCCCCTAGCTATCATACTTTTTGATGAGTAACCATATTTCAAATGTAGTTTATTGCCTTCTAATTGCCAATTTACACTACCAAGGAGGAGAAATAAGAATCTAGTGGGATATCCTTGCACAAAATTAGTTTGAGAGTTTTATTCAGAGTTTTAATATTTCAACCAAGTGGAAAACTTTGGAATAAATAGTATCCTGTGAATTAAACCACCATTACTTGTCTAAAATTTAGGTTTATTATTACTCTTGTGAAACTAGTGAGTCTTCTCCAGGGTACTCAACTTCCTAAATCTAACTTTTTGCTGAATCTGATATGTAAGTAAATCACTGATCTGTGGATATTTTTTTAGGTTCCATGCCATTTTTTCTCTTCTTTTATGTAACATTATGGACTCTGGGTCTCTTAAGATAATCATATTTTATCTTTAACTAAAAAAAATAATAAAAACCTAGGTGTACAGAGACTAGGTTTGGATTTTGTTGGGTTCTCTATAAGTACACATGTTTCAGAAATATAACAGCTATGAATCACAATGTCTTTAGCATTTTTTCAGCATCATTTGCTTATACATACTCAGATACATACTAATACATCTCAAGAATTCAGAAGCAGTAAATGACACAATATCACAAACTGAAAATGCAAACCAACAACCAGTATAGATTGCTGTTTGTACAATACAACATTATTCACCATTATTCTCAATCATAAACCTCTCAGACTGTGCAGAGTATTTCACATATTAGAAGCAACACATGGATTCATAACCTGCCCCAATTCTATTCTCTTGTCTTTATTTTTTTCCCATTTGCCAATGCTCATTTAAATCCCTAAAATCATTTAATATTCAGTACAAGAATTATGCACTTCAAGAACCTACCTCAAGGACTGTAATCTCACAGATGTTTTCAGGAGTGTGGAAGAAAAAAAAAACTACCAGAAGATTTGGGTTTGAGTCCTGGCTTAACTGTTTTCTACTCCTGTAGAGTAGGCACACCATTTATTTCACTTAACCTGAGTTTCTGCATTTGTAAAAGTACATAAAATGGTACCTATTTCTCAAGTTTACAATTATCCTAACATAAAATAATTCAAGAAAAAGTAGCATCGAAAGTTATAACATTTAAATTGTTTTTAAATTTTCACATGCTACTTCTGCACTTGGAGTCTATGCATATCACCCAGCAGTTAAATAACATGTTGTTTGCTGTTTGTCTTAATTCCTGGAATAGACTGCAGTCTTGGTGAATCTGAAACACGTGTATAATAATTGTATTATGTTCTACATGGTGTAGTACTGTGTTGGTCATATGCCTGAGCAAATAACATTTAATTATAGATAGACTTGTTCATTCAGTTACATTAACAAATGAATTGAACTTGAGGAATTTCATTTGTCATTTCATTGTCTCTTTTCTTCAAAAATGATCAAGACATTTGTGTTTTGTTGAAGAGAGTTTCTTGTTGGAACAAAACACTGGAGGAGGTAAACGAACAAAACGACTATACTTTTTATGATGGAAATTAAGTAGTTCTTTAGAATAAAAATCATTGAAAAGGAATGAGAAAACCTGAAACTGGGTAGGAGTTTAGCTAAGAATGGAAATAGAAAAATTCGTAAATGTCCTGTCCAAGATAATTTCAAGTTTCTCAGTATACTGAGATGGATTGAGAAGCTGTAGGAAAACTATGGGCTTTGGTGACCATCACACCACATTCTTGCTTTGAGACCTTGGCATAAACTCTCTGATTACAAGATTTCTCGTGTATAAAATAGGGCATAAAAACTTCAACAAGCATAAGAGTAAAGAATGATTTTGGCTGTTAATTTTATTAAACAGTAAGCTCTCTGATTGATCCTCTAACTTTGGTGAATCCCCTCTAAAAGAGTGAACTAGAATGATCATTTTGGAGTAGGCAATTAACTGACATAATTAAGCAGATATCCAGGGTTTTGGCTTTTCCTTCATGATTAACTGAAATCCAAATCTTTATCTCCTACTTGTGTGGCACGTCTAAAAACCAAAAACAAAAAACAAACAGTTTCCTAATACTAAATAAACCATGCATAAACCATGCAGCCACCTGTGAAAATTTCATGTAATGAAAATTTTAAAATTTCTATGAAGCTATTAGGTTAGACGCTTTATAAAAATTAACTCAAAATAGATCATAGAGCTAAATGTAAAATGCAAAGCTATGAAACTCCTAAAAGGTAACATAGGTGAAATTCTAGAAGACTTTGGATTTCGCCATGACTTTTTAGAACACTACACCAAAGGCAGGCACAATCCATGAAAGAAAGAATTGATACATTGGACTTTATTACATTTTAAAACTTCTGTTCTTCCAAAGACTCTGTCAAGAGACTGGCAAAACAAGCTACAGACTGGGAGAAAATATTTGCAAAATACATACATGGTAAAGGACTGGTATCCAAAATATACAAACAACTCTTTTAAAAAACTCAATAATAAGAAAACAAAAACCCTGATTTAAAAACGGACAAAAGATCTGAACAGACACTCATCAAAGAAAACATTCAGATGGCAAATAAGCATATGACAGCATGCTCCCCATCCTATTTAATCAGGGAACTGCAAATTATAACAACAATGAGATATTACCACTGACCTGTTAGAATACAGAATCCAGAAAACTGACACCACCCAATACTGGAGAGTATGTGGAAAAACAGGAACTCTCATTCATTGCTGGTGGGAATGCAAAATGATACAGAAAATTTAGAAGACAGTTTGGCAGCTTCTTTCAAAATGTAACATGCTCTCATCATCTGACACAGCATATTCTTTGGTATTTACACCCATGAGTTGAAAACATACATGCACCTGCTCATTAAGGTACACAGCAGTTTTATTCAAAATTTCCAAAATTTGGAAGCAACCAAGATGTCCTTCAAGAAGTGCATGGATAAATAAATGGCAGTACATTTAAAATATTGTTTAGAACTACAAAGAAAAGAGCTCTCAATGCCCTAAAAAGGCCTGAAGGAAACTTAAATACAGGTTAATAAGTAAAAGAAGCCAATCAGAAAAGGATACATACTGTGTGATTTCATCTATATAACATTATGGAAAGAACAAAACTATGAAGACAGTAAAAAGATAGTGGTTACTATGGGATAGGTGGAAGAGAAAGAAGGTTAGATGGAGCACAGAAGATTTTTAGGACAGGGAGACTATTCTGCATGATCCAACAATGATGGGTGCAAAACATACATTTGTCCAAACTCAGAAAAATGTACAACACAAAGAGTGAGCCCTAACATATGGTGTGGACTTTGGGTTGTAATGATGTGTCATTGTAGGTTTACCGAGTAGAACGATTGCACCTTTCTGGTGGGGGTTGTTGATAGGGAGGCTGAAGGCAGGGGATATATGGGAACTCTCTGTACTTAACTGTTTGATTTTGCTACAACCTAAAACTGTTTTAAAAAATAAAGTTTATTTTAAAACAAACAAACTCTGTAGGATATCCACAGAGGCACAAAGAAGTATACATTGTTAGTGACTTTTAAGTCAATTGTTAAACTAGTAATGCTAAAAGTTAACATTTGAGCTTGAGCCTGATGAAGGAGACAAGACCAGATGCAGGCAGATTCTTTTTTTTTTTTTTTACCACCTTGGTCTTTTAAATTTTTTATTGATGTATTTATTTGTTCATTTGTTTGTTTAGAGACATGGTCTTGCTCTTTAACCCAGGCTGGAGTGCAGTGATGGGATTACAGCTCACTACAGCCTCGACTGCCTGGGCTCAAGCAATCCTCCTACCTCACCCTGTTGAGTAGCTCAGACTACAGGCATACATCACCATGCCCAGCTAATTTTTTTTTTTTTAGAGACTGGTCTCACTATGTTGCCTAGAGTGGTCTTCAAATCCTGGCCTCCAGCTAGCTTCCCCCTTCAACCTCCCAAAGTGGTGGGATTACAGGCGTGAGCCACCATGCCCTGCCCTATGTTGGTCTTAAATGTAATCCAGTAGAGATGGACTCTGGGAGCTAATTTGCAGGCAGATTCTTAAGGTTCTACAAGGCTCTTCCAGTTTCAGTCTGTAAACATGAAGCTTTTATTTCCTTAACCTTCCCGTGTCCAACCCTCTTTGTACCTCACCTTGTACCTCTTGGTAGGCATTTGAAATCAGTTTTTAAATTCCTCATTTCCGTATTCATCCTAACCTGATTCCAGTTCATGATATCTCCTTTCCTTTCTGCTGTGGTTCTGCTTCCTGACAATGTGTTGTCTCCATTTAACCCAGAGAATACCTGATACAAAGCCTGCCCACTCCTGTGGCAAAAAACAAACTATGCAACTGTGTACTCAGCTGGTGCTGGCCTCTTTTCTCAAAAGGATTAAATTTACAATACTTCTAGGTAATTATAGGTTTAAGTTTTATTTCCAAAAAGAACTGTTTATAGTACAGTATAATATAAAATGGCGCTTTATAATCTGTTAAGATATACTGCAGAACTGTTGGAAAATTATATATTGTACTGTTGATATTACCTATCCATATGTGTCTAAAATTACAATCAATTAATAGAAATAACAGTAGCCTCAATGAGAAATGCATACACTCACACACACACATGCTTTATGGTTTTTCTTTCTTCCTTCCACTCAGATCTGGGCAAGAGCTGATTTATTTAATACCTAACTTTGGAAAGACCCGTTAGAAAAAATAATGTTAGACATTTAGTAAGTGTGGTAGGTATTAGGTTTTCCCTGAAAAGTGACTGGCAGTATTCATATGCATATTGAGAGGATTACCCTGCTTTGACTCAATTGTAAGAAATCTAAGCTTGTCAGTTTATCTTAGAAACATCATAAAGCAGAAACCTATCCGTGAACACATAGCTCAGTGTCTCATTTGATGACTGTGACAGTGACTGCTTATACTTTCATCCTGTGAAGCAGTTTCTTTACTGCCCATCCTTATCACAGTAAATTAGAAATAAGAGCATGAAGGGTTTTATTTTCTAAAACATGCCTTGCTTCAAGAATGTGCCCCCTTGCTATTTAAATACAACCATTAGCAAATAGAGAGTAAGTGAGAAACAGTTGGAAAATTTTCCAGAAAAGGTATCTGATTTTTTTCCTCCCTGTATTAGTCAGGGTTCTTTAGAGGGACAGAACTAACGGAATAAATAGTAGGGGAGTTTATTAAGTATTAACTCGCTCAATCACAACATCCCACACTAGGCCATCTGCAGGCTGAGGAGCAAGGAGAGCCAGTCTGAGTTCCAAAACTGAAGAAGCATCCAGTACAGGAGAAAGATGTGGGCTAGGAAGCTAGGCCAGTCTCTCTTTCACATTTTTCTGCCTGCTTTATATTCTAGACACACTGGCAGCTGATTAGATTGTGCCCACCAGATTAAGGGTGGATCTGCCTTCCCCAGCCCCCTGACTCAAATGTTAATCTCCTTTGGCAATACCCTCACAGACATACCCAGGAGCAATACTTTGTATCCTTCAATCCAGTCAAGTTGACACTCAGTGTTAACCATCACATTCTTGAATGTTCTTCATAAACCTGGTGGAAATGATGGAAAACTTAAGCTGCATCCTGCTGCTAGCAACAGAAAACCACAGCCCAAGCCAATGTAAACAATGAGAAAATTGTGTTATCTCATATAACAAGAAGTCCTGAAAAGAACAGTTCCAGGCTTGGTGGGGCAAGTGCTTAGCTTAACTCATCATTAATACCCTGATTTCTCTTCATCCTTGTACACATCTGCCTGGACCTCAGCTCAGTTTTTCACGGTTATGAGTGGGACGCCACAGAGTTCCAGTCAACGACCTACATCACAACAGTTACCAGAGACAGGGTATCTTCCTGTGTATCTTTTGTTCTCAGGGAAATGTTTTGAGGGGACAGTTGACAGAAATTATGCTCTTTGACCATTTCTAAATCATCCACTGGCAAAGGAAATGAGATTGCCATAACTAACACAGGAATGCATGTGAAGAAGGTGGGTTTCAGAATAAATCAATGTCTTTTCCTAGAAATATATTCTGCAGTTGGAACTGAGAATCAAATTATAATGAACAATTGAGCTATGTCACTTAATTGTTCTTTACCACATTCCATTATTCTTTTTATGTTTGGTTTCCCATATTAAATGCTGAAATTCTTTATTTTGAAGATAATATTTTTGTTTATTTTAAGTGTACACAAAGTAGATATGCAATAAACCCATTTTATAATTCATTACATTGTAATTCAATAACTTATCAATAAAATACTATATCTAGGGTTTGGTATAAGAATCCTGCCTCCAGTTATGAGCTTCAAAATAACAAATATTGTTTTATTTAGGTTAGTGCAAGCTACTGTAACAATTAGTTCTTAAGTGTCTAATGTTAAACAAATAGCAGTTTGTTTCTTGCTCAGCAAACAGTACTCCCATGCCATCCTCACTTTCCAAGTTCTCTGTGGAGATTCTCTCTCTTCCAATCAGTTGAATAGGAACATAGCACAATGGGAACTCACAGACCAGGCTCGGAAACAGCACATGTTTTCCCTTATACCACATTGGCCAGGACTCAGTGATAGGGTCACCATTAACCATAGGGAAGTATGGTGTATGTCCCACTTCACTAAAATAAATAAATATATAAATAGATATACAAAATAAGTAAATATATATGTGTATATATATGCATATATATGTATGTATGTTCTTAATGTATCCAAATATTATGTGAGATATGTTAGAATATTATTTGTTATTGGCCTGAAATTCAAATGTATCTGGGTCTTCTGTTTCATTTTCCTTGTAGCTAGCAACCTTATCCATGTGCCTGAAACACTAACATTCCTCTGATTCAAACACATCTGTCACAAGTGCAAAATCACTGAGATATTTACTTCTGTTCATGTCACCCATGTTTGAACAAGTGAGAGTCAATTAAGATACATGTATGAATTGAATAAAATAATAATTTAAGTTACTTTGGTTTTAAAGTAACTTGATCTTTAGCTTTGTGTGTGTTTCACTTTACAAAGCATTTTTGTGTGTTTTTTTTAACCTCTGCAAATCTAAAACTTGAGCATCAAAGAAATGAGTATTGATTAAATTCATTTTTTTTTTTTACACAAAGAAGTGCATAGTGGCTGTCATCTACCTCCTAGGGATGTAGAAAATTTGAAAAATAGAAATTTCTCAAAGATGAAGAAACCATCAAAATACTAGCTTTAAGAGTAAAATTCATCAACCTAAAAATCATATACAATATCACTTAAACCCTGCAATTTTACATCATTTAGGAAAAGTAGAGTGTTAACTTTTTAGTCACTAGCCCCTCTTTGACAAGGTATAGTGAAAACAAATACTAAAATTCAACACACATAAAAATAGCTTTATTTCCAGTGTGTTGATTCTATTTTCAGGTGTAACTTAATTATAAAACAAGTCAAGTCAATGATATAAACTAGTTAAAAGAAAGCTAAGATTAAAAAAAAATGAGTGAATTATTGCTTAAAACTCTTAAATACATTGATTTTTTGTATTAAATGTCAAAGACAAGCAATGCAACAATGCAGCATGTTAAATTACCATTTCCATATCTTCCTTTAAATTCTCTAGGAAAATAGAAAAAAATATATTATTTTGTTTAAGTTAAACTGATTAGGTCAAGGAGACGTTAGTTGTAGATAATTTGATGATAATGATGTGGATACTAACACCTAGTATGTTTTAAGTGTTTTAATGTTGCCAACAAAATGCTAAATAATATATATGTTAATTCTCAAATTGATAATATGAATTGCCTCCATTTTACAAATAAGAAAATAGACAACTGGAGAGGTTCATTCTAGAGAGGTGAAGCCATTCCCCAAGGTCACAAAACTAGGAAATAATTGAACAAGGATTCCATCTCATGAAACTGACTTTATCTGGTAGGATCTCATAAATACATTTTTTTGTTGGTGCTTTAACCGATAGAAGCTTTCCAAAATGATTTAAATTCCTTTAATAATCACATCTTTTCCAAATTTTAACAAAAAAGCAAATTAATAATTATGCTAGAAAAATATAGACTTCCTTCACCTGGTAGATATGTAACACATACTAGAATTGAATTGTTATGCCAAATCAGGCTATTATGATCCTAAATCCACAAAGAATGTATTAATTACATAGAGATATCATGAAAACTTCTAATACAGAGAGATTGAGGGTCTAATTTCAAACACAGCACCCAGAGGATGGAAGTGGTACCTATATTATAAAAGTTTAAAAACGATCATCATCATCAAGAATTTATCATTGAAGATTGTATATTTGGCTTCAAAAATAGGAAGCTTTGTATTTTAAAATATATATTAATATTTAAAACAAAAATATAAAACAATAGTATATGTGGGTGAGTAAAGAGAATGATAATTTATTTCTGGGGTCATGAAAACTTAGAGGGTAGCTTCTCCACCACAGAGACCCTGTCTATTTTATTTTGATTTTTCCAAATCTCTCTCCTTTCCTACATTGTACTTTAATTGCAAACACAAAAGTGGTGTTTAAAGTTAAGATTTCCTGGCCACGTAAGCTTCATTCTTGAACATATAAATGAATCTGTTTTTATCTATGGCCTAGCCTTGGTTTGTCAGGAATATACTCTTGTCGACAGAAGAGGTACTGGAATTCCAAGAGACAATACAAGAGAGGGTAGGAAACGTGGTAGATAATACATAACTACATTGTTTCATTTGTTCTTACAATGCCCTTCTTTTACAGATAATATGATTACATCCATTTTACATATAAGAGGATTGACCCCAACAGAAAGATTACAGAATTTGTCCAGGGTCCTACAGTTAGTAAGGGGTGAAGCCAGAATGTGACGGTTGGCCTCCCAAGTCCACACTGCTGGCCACTTCTGCCAGCAGCACCAGCCCAAATGGTGCAACTTTTTGAAGGAGACCACATAGAACTATACTGAGTTCCCCCAAAAAGCCACACACCTATCACTTCCTTAGTAAGGGTCAGAAATGGGGTATGGTTGAAAGTTGCAAACATGCTATGGTTAAATTCCTTTTCTCACTTTGGCAAATGGAAAGAACAAGAATGTTGTATCCCATCCCTTCAGCCTCACCTTACCATGAGTATCATCACCTGCATCCATTTTCCAGAAACACAGTAGATTGAGCTGACTCGTTTCCCTCCCACTACAAACACATACATGCTGAACTACATATTACAGCTGTCTCAGACTCTGGGATAAATTAAAAAATTCTCCAGTGAAAATTTACATCGTAAGACTTGACCAAATTTATGCTGTCCTTATGGTGTATGTTTGGGACATGTATTATTCCTTTGGGTTGCCCAGAATGTGAATCCCAATCCCATGTTTTGGAACGCGTGTGCTGTAGCCTGGTAGTAGACAGGGAGCCCGTCCCATGAAGAAGATAACAATCAATTTCAAGGCTATTCCATCTTTGCAGCTTGTATACACATGTGTCCATGTGACCTGGCCCTCCCAAACAGATGCACCTCTGTCAGATTTGACTAGAAGTCGAATCAGAGAATCGAATGCTATGTGATATCCCCTCTGGTGGGGATTGTAGCAGCAGCAGCAGCAGCAGCCATATAACTCTACTTTCCATAGCTAACAGGGATTAAAAATCCAGCAGTGTCCCCAGTATCAAGAAGCAGTGGTATTAGTGGTTAAAGTGGTGTCGTCTATGATCTGGATGGAAAAGTTGTGCAGCATGATTTCAACACCGCTCTCGCTCTGCAGCCCCCAAGGCTGGTCTCCAGTCCTTTCAGGCTGCTCTGACTATCCCAATGTCCTTTATAAGTTGGTTTTTGTTTAAATCAGTCAGAGTGGGTCTCAGTTGTTAGCAATTAAGAATACTTACTGGCAGAATATAGGGAATCATAAGTCTTGAAATTCATTAAAAGTACCTCTCTACACATAAACCTATTGGAACCTTATAAGAACTCATCTGACAACCACCCTGTAGACACTTCTATAGGTTAGGAATGCAAAGTTTAATGGAGGAAAAATTATCAAATATAATGTCACAGTGAAAAATATTAGATACACAAGGAAATGAAGTACCGTGAAAAAAATTCTATGGAAGCAACTGTTAAATAAGTGATGATTCAATAAGAAAAATAGGAGAATACAAAACAGGCCCAAAAGGTATGTTTATAATAATTAAGGAGATTTAAGAAAGAATGAAAACCAATGAAAAGACATGGCCTAATGGAAAAAAAGAACAAGCGTATTTGAAGAACAATCATATGTAACTTTTACTAAAATAAGTGCTTTAATTTAGAACAGTTGATGTACAGAAAAATTATAAAAATAGTTAAGTTTTCATAGAACCCCACACCCAGTTTTCCATATTATTAATGTATTACATTATTGGGCTACATTTGCTACAATAAATGGACTAATATTGGTATATTATTATTAACTAAAGTTCATACTTCATTTATATTTTCTTCCTTTTTACCTAGCATCCTTTTGCTGTGCCAGGATCCCATCCTAGCTACCACACTACATTTGGTTGCTATGTCTCCTTCGGCTCAACTGTAATTCTTACCCATGTTAAGTTTTCTTACTACAAAAACAAAAACACTTTTGGAGGTGATGGATATGTTTATTACCTTGATTATAGCTAGAATTTATGAGTATATCCATATACCCAAACTCATTAAATTGTATACATTAAATATCTGCTTTTTTTGTATATCAATTATACCTCAATAAAGCTATTTTTTTAAAGAAAGATTTAGCTATTTAATTACATGTGGTAACCTTGTCCTGTGTACATTTGGCTAGGCTGAAAAACATTTCCCAGAATTCTGCTTCTTATATATTTCCTATCAGCATGGGCCACACATACATTTTTTTGAGTGAGATTTGCAGGGTAGAAGTAAAGCCATGACATTTGGAGCTCACACACTGTGCTACTGGTCAGCTGACTTAGCTCATTGGCAGTATCTGGGCCTACCCATGCCCGTATACTGCTTGACTTCTGCTTCTGTGCTTCCTGGGCCAATTTCTCAGTATCTTCAAGGGTCCTGACTTCTGAAGTGATACTCGTAACACAAAGTCAGCACCAGAAGAACTAACACAGGTGAAAGTCACTCCTGGGGGCTTCAGCTGTGCTTGTGGGCTCTACCACCTTACATTCATGTTTTTTTTCCCCCCCCAAAGTGCCTACCCTGTGAACTTCAGTGAATTTCAGGCTCCAGCATCAGACGTGAAGACAACAGCCTTATAAGGACTGCCTAACTAGCTTACTCAGTTCCAACAAATCCTTATAACAAATCCCTGTGTGCGTGTATTAGTCTGCTCTCACACTGCTATGAAGAGATATCCAAGACTAGGTAATTTATAAAGGAAACAGGTTTGACTCACTGTTCTGCATGGCTGGGGAGGCATCAGGAAGTTTACAATCATGACAAAGGCAAAAGAGAAGCAGGCACCTTCCTCGTAGGGCAGCAGGATAGAGTGAGTGCAAGCAGGGCCAGATGCTTATAAAACCGTCAGATCTTGTGAGACTTACTGACTCTCACGAGAATAGCATAGAGAAAACTGGCCCCATGATTCAATTACCTCCACCTGGTCCTGCCCTTGACATGTGGGCATTATGGGGATTACAATTCGAGGTGGGGACACAGATCAAACAATATTAGCATGTGTTTGCATGTACGCATTGTACATATATCATCTAATGTTTTTACCTCTCTGATTGAACCCTGCTGAAACAGAATTTGCTATTGAGAGTGGTTCCAGAGAAACAGAATAGTAAGGATATATTCTACGCCTTGGTTCTGGGATTTCTGGAATTGGTTCTCTGATCTAATTAGATTTAAAGGCACAAATGATTTGGTTTCCAGCGCAAGGGGGCATTAGTAACCCATGCATGCAGTGTCAGAAATATTTAGACAATCACACCAGCATCTATAAGAATCAATGCTCCAGGTGACCAGGTATTTGCTGTCTTAGTATATTTTGGTGAAAATAATAAGTATAATTGGATGAGTTTATTGCTGCTAAAAGTGGAGAACTTGGGAAAAGAAAATGAGATCCTCTTTTGTTGAAGATGGATTACTGGATTGAGAGTGAATGAAATCCTGAAAACTTGCATGAGAACATGTGAACAGATTCTGATTAAACTGGGCTCCTCAAACACCAAATCCCACTGAGCCCCCTTTGTTGGTAGAAGCATCTTTTTCAACTCTGTGAAGAAGTTTGTCCTCCTTGGCTAAAAACACCTGCTAGGACCTTCCCGGAGGTAATTGCCAACTGGCCCTAAATTATGAAAATTTATGTGTGACCCATAAGGAAGTATAAGGCCAACTGAAAGAATGGTGTGATTGTGCCCATTCATACTGACTGAAACCCAAGGATTTGTATCAGAATATAAGTAACTCTTGAAACCTAATAAGTAAAGGATAATCCAGTTTTTTAAACGGGTAAAGGCTCTGAATAGAAACTTATCTAAAGAAGACATACAAGGCCAGGCACGGTGGCTCACACCTGTAATCCCAGCACTTTGGGAGGTCGAGGCGAGAAGATCATGAAGTGAGGAGATCAAGACCATCCTGCCAACATGGTGAAACCCTGTCTCTACTAAAAATACAAAAAATTAGCCAAGCGTGGTGGCGCATGCCTGTAGTCCTCACTACTTGGGAGGCTGAGACAGGAGAATTGCTTCAACTCAGGAGGAGGAGGCTGCAGTGAGCCTAGATTGCACCACTGCACTCCAGCCTGAGCGACAGACTGAGACTCTGTTAAGAAAAAAAAAAAAAAAACAAAAAAAAACAAGTGGCCAACAGGCACATAAAAAAAACACTCAAATTATTAGTCACTAAGGAAATACATATCAAAACCACAGACAACATGTTATACCCTTTAAGATGATTAAAAGAGACAAACACTAAGTTTTGACAAGGATTTGAATAAATTAGAACCTTCATACAGAATAGGTTAGTGGTTGTCCAGGGCTGATTGGTGAGGGATGAGGAATATAAAGAATAACAAAAGACTGCTAATGGGTATAGGGTTCCTTTTGATGTGACGAAAATATCCTAAAATTAGGTAGTGGTTGCAGTTACATAAGTATGTGAATACATATAAATAAAACAACACTGTACCATTTAAAAAGTTAAATTTTATGGTATATGAATAAATCTGTCTTTCAATAAAGCTGTCTAAATAAAGGTTTAGGGACATTGGAATGTTAATGTAAATTTATCATGTAAGACCTACTCTGGAAAGACCTAGAAGACATAACTTTCATCACAGCAGTGAGAAATCAACTCAAGAGGGAAGCTCCAGAATTTCTGAAGAGTTCTGTCCTCTGTAAGTCAGAAATCACAAGGAAACCGTTACATTGAGTGGGCTGTCTACACAATAGAAGTAATGGGATTCCAGGATGGTGGGAGCTGTTGGGAGCTGTTGGAGCAAGAGAATCCTTTCTTTCCCCCTCTGGAGTTTCAATGTTTGAGTCTGAAAGATAAACCAACAATAGACCAATAGGCAGTAGAATAGGCAAACACATTTTTATGTGCACAGGGGGCATCACAGGAAGGTGAGGACTCAACAACACAATGGAATTTGGAAGCTATCTACCCTTCTTCATAGGGAGAAGGAATTGAGGATGAAGACAAGTTAGAGGGGGAAAAAATAACTTTTAGAGCAGATGAATGGGCCTGAAAAACACACAACCACCTGGGACAAAGTCATCTGGGCTCTGGGTGTGGTGTCAACTGTAGTCTTCTTTCTGTGATATGCCTCAGTCTCTCCCTGTTGATAAGACATCTGAGGAAGGAATTCACAACAATTGACTATCTTCTGGAGGATCTGGTCTTTAGTAGATAGAAACACTTCAGAGAAAGCCCTTCCCTGCATTTGCTGTTCCCAGGAGCTCTCATTTTGAAGTCCAAAGCGGCATATTTAAGGGTATTCTTAATATTTCCTGAGCTCCAACAGAGCCAAGCGAGGGCACTTAGTCACTGAAGACAAGGTGAGTTACTGGAAGGGCCAATTGTTTAATGCCTACTAGTCATACTAGAACTGAAACTAATGGGCAGCCTGGTGAAATTTTACTTGACCTGATTAAGGGGAAAAGCCTTAGTCTGTTGAATTGAAGTCTGAATGGAATGACCAAAATGACACTCATGTCCCTCAATCAATTCCCATTTCATACACTCAAAACCCCTGAAATGGCTGCCCTGTGCCCAAATTCTTACCCTGGAGGCAGGGTGAAGAAAGTCTGAAGTCATTCCATTGTAAAAAAGACACATCTGCACAGCAAAACAAAAATAATTTATACCTGTAAATCATCCTCTTTGCGGTCCCACCCAGGGACCCACACTATTTACCATAATGACAGCTTTGGGTAAAGAAAAATGGTCAGGTCTTGAGGAATTATAGGATTTATTTCATGGTCCTAAACTTCCTGTGATCACCAGTCAGAGTAGGAAACTGTGGTTGTCAGATAACTGATGGAGTCTTGCCTAGAGTCCACCTCACAGTGGGCCACCTTCTGACTATCTTCCAAGCACCAAAATGGATAGAGCACCTGCAAGGAACTTGCAGAATTCCCGTGCGTACCTGACCATGGAGTGAAAAGAGAGCAAAATGGAAGTCACTGGAACAGCCTCTGCCTTTGACAATAGTAAACCAAAGTGCACATTCCTGGTGAGTGCAGAGATTGTTGCCACCATCAAGGACTCCAAAGATGCAGGGGTGGTGCTTCCATTCTATTCATCTATTTTGCCTGTATAGGTAGCAGATGGGTATTGGAGAATGAAAGCCGATTATTGAAAATTTAACCAGGGGGGGACTCCAATTGCAGCTGTTGTTCCAGATGTGGCTTTGCTAGAGGAAATTCACACATCCCCTTGTTTCTGGCATGTGACGATGGACCTGGCGAATACTTTTTATCTCTATACCAGGCAAACTTGCAAGCCAAAGCCAGCCTGTAGCCAATTTTTGAAGAGGTCTTGAGCTAAGAAAGGTTTCTACATTTTTAAAGAGTTAAAACAAACAAGCAAAGATTATGTGACAGAATCCATATGTGGGGCCCAAAGACTAAATCATTTATTGTCGCTTTATAGAAACAAGTTTGCTGACCTCCTGTGGTGCTTTGAGAAAATATTTTTGTTTCCGCACTGTGAAAACTTTCTGAACAAATGTTGCTGAAATGGGACCATGACTAAATGCAAGTCTCGGAAAATCATTTGACTGCTTACATAAAACTCCAGAGAACTTTACCTCTTGGAGGTATCTGTCTTCATTTCAGAAGGATACGGAGACCTGGGCTGGGAGACATGGGGTTGCAGAGCTGGAGACAGTGGTGTTATCCTACCCTTGGTGAGATGAATTTATATTCTAAAGGGTTGGAGATAGAACTCAAAGTCCTCCTGAAGAATCAAAAGTCCTCTCCTTTCTTTGAGGAAGGAAGCTGGACAGCAAGCACAGAAATACCTGCACTCTTTGCAGGGGTTTCACCTGAAATACAAATACCTTATGCACAGGATGGCTCAGGCTTCCATCACACTGCCCCAGGGATAGGAATCTGGGCACAGGGAAACCATTAAATTGTTTACTGTAAAGTAAATAAAGATTAATTCACTCTACTCCAGAGACCTTATGGATGCATTCAGTACAAAATTAATAAATACAAATATTAAAAACTTAAGATTTCTGCTTTATGCTTCTTAGTGAAGATCATAAGCAACTATTTGCTTTAAGCTGAAAAAGTCAGCAATATATCTTCAGGGATTTATCAATTCTTCAGTCCCATACCAGAATCGATCACAAGGGAACTTCACTGTCCTTCAGGGATTTATCAGTTCTTCAGTTCCATACTGTCTTTCACTGTCCTTCAGGGACTTATCAATTCTTCAGTCCAGTACCAGAATCGAGCCCAAGGAAACTTTTATGTTTTTTTTTTCTTCTTCTCTAGGTGTCACTCTGTTGTACTGCACTGATAATATTATGCTGATCATATCAGTTTTCTAGGGGTGCCATAACAGAGTATCACAGAGAGTGGCTTAAACAACAGACATTTTATTTTCTCACAATTCTGGAGGTTGGAAGTCCAAGATCAAGGTGCTGGCAGGGTTGGTTTCTTCTTGGCTTGTAGATACTATCTTCTCCCTGTGTCTTCAAAATGGTATTCCCTCTGGAACAAATTTCTTCTTTCATAAGGACACTAGTCACATTGGATTAGGACTCATCCTGATGACTTCCTTTTAATTTAATTACCTCTTTTAAGGTTCTATCTCCAAACATAGTCACGTTCTGAAGTACTGGGAATGAGGACTCCAACAGAAAGAATTTAATGGTGGGGAGGGGACCATAATTCTGCCCATAACACAGACTGAACCTGCGGAGCAGGAGGTTGCAACTACCCTACACACGTTGGTGAGACACTGCATGTCAGAGGACGGAAAATGAAGATAAGTCTTCGAAAAATTTAGAGGTCTTTCATCTTGGTGAAGTCACTAATGGTCCAGTGGTCTGGGACATATCAAGATACTACTTCTAAGGTGAGGGTCAAGTTGTGGACTCTGTTCCCAATCACTAAGAAAGATGTATCAATGTCTAATAAATTTCCTCAGATGTTGGAGACAACACGTACCTCATTTGGGCACATGACTTCAACCCATTTACCAAGTGACCTAAACATTTGCTAGTTTTGAGTGGGGTCCAGGGCAAGGGAAGGCTCTACAGTAGGTGTAGGCTCTACATGGACCATCTGATCCAGTAAATGTGATGTGTTTATTTAGGTGGCAGGTTGAGATGCTGTTTGGTGCTTTAGGCAAGTTGATAAGAGAACCACAGTGCAAACACTAGCATTCTGGAGCAAAGCCATATTGTCTTCTGTAGATGTCTATTTACCTTTGGAGAAATAGCTTTTGGCCTTAGCAGCTGAATGCGTGAACTTGGGCCACCAACTTGGCATGTGAGCTGAGTTTTCCATCATAATGAGGTGCTGGCTGATCCAGTGAGACATAAATTTGGACATGTACGGCAGCACTCCATTGTTAAATGGAAGTGATATGTATGGAATTAGGCTTGATTAGGTCTTCAGGGAACAAGTAAATTGCATTAGAAAGTACCCTAGATGCCTCTGACCTGTACTTCTGATATATTACCTTCTCCCTCTCAGTATGGCTTCATGAAGAGGTCTCTATGATGAGTTGTCTTGGGAAGAAAAAATGTGGTCATTTCTGCCCATGGAACTCATTTCACTTCAAATAAAGTACAATATGCAATTCATTCATCTCACCTTTAGTCTTCCCCATCCTCCTGAAGCAGCTAGCTTGATTGAAGAGTAGAATCAAATCAATTACAGGACTCCAATACAGTCTCAGCCTAGGCTGGGCCCTATCTACCCAGATGGTAACTGTCTGCAGGGCTTGGATGAAATATCCATCGGGATCTAATATAAAGTACTATTTCTTTCATAGTAAGGATTCATGGGTCTGAGAATCAAGGGGTGAAATGAGAGAACCTCTTTTCATTATTTTTCCTAGTAATCCACGAACAAAATTATTCCTTCCAGTCCCTGCCCCCTTAGGCTCTGCTGGTCTAAACATCTTACTCTAAAGGGAGAAACCTTTCCACCAAGCACCACTCGGCCACTAGGGGTTCCTCATGCCTCTAAATCAACAAGCAAAGAAAGAGTTGCTGCACTGGTGGGGACATTTGATCCAGATCACCAAGGAGAAATCAAGTGGCTTCTATATAACAAGGATGAGGAGAGGTTGTCTAGAATGCAGCATGTCCTATCAGTTCCCTCTTAGCTCTCAGATTTTCTGTGATTAAGGTCAATGGGAAATTATAACAACCTGATTCAAAACAGAAACTTTCAGAAAAGAAAATTGGCATCACCTCATCAGGCAAGGAACAGTGATCAGCTGGGAATTGCTAAGGGCAAAAAGAATACGGGATAGGAAGTGGAAGGAGGTGGGTATAAATACCGTTACGATCATATGACCAGTGGTAGAAACAAGGAATGTAATAGTCATGAGTATTTCTTTAGTTTTGAAATGAATATATATTATATATGCACATACACACGTTACGCATAGCATATTTTCGTTTTTTTAACCTCTCTTATTCCCTTATTATCTACCATAAGCTGTGTTAGTAGTACTTAACATAGTATCATGCTAAACAGAAGCTTGCCTTAGATACCATCTTCATTTTGTGATTAAGTGTGGTTCAGGACTATAGCACCATGTGTATGGCTGCCAGTGACCTCAGGTGGCCTCTTGTGGCTTTCTAATGAGTCAGCTTGGCTATGGAAAATACTTCCAAATTCCTGTTCAGCATTATTCCTCTGAAGATGAACCACAGAGGGATCTGGGAAGAAGTCAAGATGCAGACATTTGTAGCTCACACACATGACTGACCTCTGACACCTCCTCGATGGGAGGCATGGCTGGGCCTGAAGATACTCCACCTTCGTCTAGGTCCTCCTGCTGCTTCTGTGACTCCTCAATCAGATGTTTGTATTTAGCACCATCAGGAAGGCTTTGGAAGAGCTCTCACAGCACCACAATCAGTGGCAACAAGAACTTAAATGGGTTTCAGTCCATCTGCTTGAGCTCCAACTTCTTATTCTTTCAGCCACCTAACAATATCCATCCTCCCTTTCTGAGAGCCAGGCCTGTAGACGTCAAGCTCAAGCAGCAGATGCAAAGACCGTAGCCTTACAGAGATGTTCAACCTGCTCCCACCCATTGTGTAAATTCAAAGTCCCGTAGTAAATGCGTGTTGGGGCCGGGGCCGGGGCCGGGGCTGGGGGCAGATTGAGCAGGTACATATCTCCTAGTGTTTCTGCTTCAAAGACATATTATACTTATTAATTTAGCTGTCTCTGCACATATGACATTTTCCTAGTTTCTTTTTTAATTTTCATGGAAACATAGAGGAAATGTTTACCTTGTCATAATTAACGTGAAAAATTTTGATTTTTTAATTTGTATCCATGTATAGCCATTTGTAAGCAACTGCCAGTGAACATAGCAGCCTCTGTTTGAATGACTTTTAGGGGCAGTGTTATTTGGGTATTTATAACATTCTTTTGTTTATTTTTTGAAAATTCTATCTTATCTATCTATTCATTGATATATTCAATGATTCTTTCATTCAAACTCTTATTGAGCATTGAGCCAAGGCAACAGAATTTAAACTCTTAAAAATGTCATCAGACTGAGGGTGGTGGCTTAAGCCTATAATCTCAGCACATTGGGAGGCCAAGGGCTGTTTGCTTGAGGCCAAGAGTTTGCGACTAGCCTAGGCAACATAGCAAAGAAAAAATGTCTCTACAAAGAAAAAATGTCATTAGATTTGCAACAGATAGATAAATAAATTGATTTAATTTATTCATAGTGCAATTTCGTACATTAAGCATCAAACCTAAGTTTAACCAATGTCTTGGGTGGCTAAGATGGAGGATGAAATGAACATCTCAAGAAAAGTCAGTGTATGGTTCATTGACCTGTTGATCTGGATTGATTTTGTTAGAATTAGTGGTACTCTAATATATTCTAAGCAATAGTAGTCAGATATTATGTATTAATAAATACTCTCCTGAACAAATTGTAAGTTGTCTACTTACATAATTGTTGTTTTCAAGTTGAATAAAAGGGATACACCTTTCAGTCTAGGCTCATGGCTTTTCAACATAATTTATTCATTTATTATTATTAGCAAAATACTTTTTTAAGTCTCCATTAGCCAATTTTGTTCAAACCTTTCTTATCCATCTTTTATATCAAAGTGTTCATCTCACATAAAGGCGTTTTGCATCTAAGTCATTTGAGACAGTACTTTTACAGACCCGCGTACAATGCTTCCATAGTGCATTCCATCCAAATGCACAATGTGTATTTCTACCACATTTGATAATTTTAAAAATCTCTGGGTGCAGATTCAAGATTACTCAATTAAAAAATTATATTGCTTACTGTATTTATTTTTTAAAATGAAAGTATTTATTTTAAAACTTTTTAAACCTATATAAAAGTTACAATTGGTGACTTTAGGTAAAGGGTACATAGGTATCATAAACATATAGGCAAAATTGCTTTGTCTATTTCTATCTAGAAATACGCACAATAAGAAGTATCTATAATTGTTTTAACTGTAACATATACAATGACCAAAAGCAGAACAATGAGGTTGAAGCTATGATACCTTTCCTCTTCCCTTTCCAACAGGCATCACCACATTAGGGACTGACAATTTTAGCTCTTGGTTTGTTTCCTTATTTTTCTTTTCCATCGGAAGTTATCCAATCCACTTTCCTAGGGAAGAAACTGCTTTTGATCACAAACGTCCAATTACCTAGAAATCAACTGCACCTGGTTATGAAAAGACAGCTGAGCAGAAAAACCCTCTCACGTGGTTGTGGGATTTTTTTTTTCCTTCCATTACAAAGTGGAGGCTTTGGTAGACATTTTATATTTGGGACCAGTTACTGGTCATATAAAAACTTGTTTTACATTAGATATTGTAGAAGAAAGAAGCAAACTGAATATATTTTTGTATTTTACATTTTGTTTGCTATACAAATTACTCATGAAGACGTATCGACAAACTTTGACGAATTGCAGCTCCCTAGGGCTCCCTCTACTCCAGACATTCCTAGCAGCAAAGGCTGATTTAAGTCAGTTTGAACCCTTGCTCATCTCTAGAGGAAGGAGTATAGAATAAAAAAAGAGCAAGAATCCCAGCTGAACATAACCTGCTTTCTTGTTTACATAACAATTCCTCTCCTGAAGCTTTCTCTATGGTGCTAGCAGGCTTCCTCACTGTCCACCGAGGCTGCCTGTAGAGAGGAAGCTGTGAAGCTCGTCATACTCTTGTACTGGATTCGACCTCTGAATGCTCACAAGGAAATCTCAAAAACTCCAACTTCTTTCAAAGGTACTGGTGCTTTTACCCCTGTAATAATCGTTTAAACCACCAGTTCACAATTTGGCATACACACCAAAACCCACTGCAGATTTTTTTCTCTCTGTTCTGGCTTCAAGCAGGATTTCATCCAAGACCAACCAAACAGATTTGCTAAGGTTTATGTATGTTTTTGTAAACACCTGAGGTGATGCTCACGTAATTCTGATATACACCACTGGTTAAGAATTCCTGATTTAAAATATAGTAATTATCAACATAAAGGCTAACAATTTTAAACTGGCATTTGCAAAAGAGATAATTCTTCTTTCATAGTAGTTGAGGGATGAAAATTTTATTTGGTTACATAAAGGTTTGCATAGTACTTGACATCAAATCTATTCTAATTTTCAATAACTACAGAAATTTTAAGATTTTAGATCCCAAGCTAACTAATGTAAGAAGGCTTCCATATTAAAACTTAAAATATCTTCAAAGCTAATGACTCTTTTATGTTAATTACTTTTCTTTTTCACTGTGGAATAAGTAAGCACTTACATGCCTTTGGACCATACATTTAAAATCTTCAATTAAAATGAAATGTATGCTTTTGATTTTTTTTGTTTGTTTGTTTAATCAGAAAACTTCAACTCTAGTGGTGATAAAAACATCATGATGTAAAAACAACAGATTCAACTGTCATTTATTCATTCGGCAAATATTTATTGAGTGCATAATGTGCCAAGCATATTTTAAAACTGGGAATATAGCCTCGAAATAAAACTTCTAAAGTCTCTGACTATTTGGGGCTTACAGTTAAAGTGCATGTTAGGACAGAAGCAGTTGGTAAATGAGCAGTCAATATGTATTTTAAAATTCATATGAAACAAAAAAATAATCCAAATAGCCAAGGCAATCTTAAGTAGAAAGAACAAAGCTGGAGGAATCATGTTACCCAACTTCAAAGTATATTACAAGGCTACAGTGACCAAAACAGCATAGTACTTGTACAAAAACAGGCACAGAATGGAACAGAATAGAGAACCCAGAAATAAGGCTGTACATCTACAACTATCTGATCTTTGACAAAACCGACAAAAACAAGCAATGGGGAAATAACTCCCTATTCAATAAATGGTGCTGGAATAACTAGCTAACCATCTGCAGAAGATTGAAGCTGGACACCTTCTTTATACCATATGTGAAAATCGACTCATGATGGATTAAAGACCTAAATGTAAAGCCCAAAACTATAAAAACCCGGGAAGATAACCTAGGCAATACCATCCTGCACCTAGGAATGGGCAAGTATTTCATGGACAAAGACACCAAAAGAAATTGCAACAAAAGCAAACATTGACAAATAGGATCTAATTGAACTTAACAGCTTCTGCACAGGGAAAGAAACTATCAACAGAGTAAAGAGACAACCTACAGAATGGGAGAAACTATGCATCTGACAAAGGCCTAATAACCAGAATCTATAAGGAACTTAAACAAATTTACAAGAGAAAAGCAATCCCATTAAAAAGATGACTTCAATGGCCAGGGACAGTGGCTCATGCCTGTAATCCTGGCACTTTGGGAGGCCAAGGCGGGTGGTTCATCTGAGGTCGGGAGTTCAAGATCAGCCTGACCAACATGGAGAAACCCCATCTCTACTAAAAATACAAAGTTATCCAGGTATGGTGGTGCATGCCTGTAATCCCAGCTACTTGGGAGGCTGAGGCAGGAGAATTGTTTGAACCTGGGAGGTGGATGTTGCAGTAAACCAAGATCACACCATTACACTCCAGCCTGTGCAACAAGAGCAAAACTCCATCTCAAAAAAATATATAGCTAGATTGATGACTTCAGCTCCTCTTTCAACAGTGGATTGCAGTCAGGCTATGATGAAAGCCTTTACCAGGGTAAAGGGTAATGCTGGCTTCAACCTGGATGCTAGTCTTGAAAGACATGCAAACTTTGGTTTCTGAATATATTTTAAAGATATAACTGACAGACATTTCTTACAGACTAGATATACAGTGTGGAAGAAAGTAAGTTACAGGCAGATCCTGGGTTTCTGGCCTGAGTAATTAAAATAATGAAGTTTCCATTAACTGAGATGGGAACAACTGAGTAGGAGCAGGCATTTACTGGAGAAAGTAAAAGTGTTTTGGACGTGTTTTCCGAATTACCTATTAAACACGCAGGTGGGGATAGCGTGTTGGACATACAAGTTTGGAATTCAGCCTGGAGATACACATTTGTGAGATGTATGTGCACAGCTTTTTAAAACCAAGCAATTGGATGAGGAATGATCCTGAGTATCTGTTAAGAGGCTTACTGACCATTCAGATATTTTCTTTTGTAAAGTTCCTATTCATGTCATTTGCTCATTTTTAAAATTGGTTTGTCTTTTCTTTATTAATTTGAAAGTGTCCTTTATATACACAAGTTGTTTGGTAGCTGTTAGGCATTGTGATTATCTCCTCCCAGTGTGTGTCTTCCCTTTTCACTCTCTCAATGATGTCTTTTGATAAACAGAAATTCTTAATTTTAATGAAATCCAAAATTTCCACCCTGCCATGGTTGTTCATGCTATTTGTGTTCTCTTTAAGCAACTGTTCTTTATCAAAAGTCGTGAAGATGTTCTCCTAGGTTATCTACAGGAAAAGTTATTGTTTTATTTTACATTTTTTAGGTTTATTACCCATCTTGAGTTAATTTTGGTATATGGTGTTAGCTAGAGGTCAATGTTTACTTTTTTTTCCCCCTATAGAGCTATCAAATTGAATCAACATCATTTATTGAAATCCTTTCTCCCACAAATGTTTAGATAAGAACAAAATATGGTGGTTACTACTTCCCAGAAATATCACATCTTGCCAGACTGGGATAGGTAGATCCTCCCTTGGCAGCAGCATAAGCTATGCGGTCAGGCTCGTTTGCCTATTATTCCTGATTACAGAGAGTGACGGAAAGGTTCTGGATAAGATGTTAAGTTACTGAGAATCATTTTCAGTGTTCAGCAGTTAGTAGATCTTTTATGATGGATTTTAGGAAATTCTTTGGTAATACAACTCCCACTAAATTTAGTTTGGCTACTTGTTTGTGAGATTCCTAGAGAATTCATGGAGTAATTTTGAAAGCCACGGATTATATGGAGTTCTGTCTTTTAAATCTGTATGCTGTCTTGACAACAGGTTGTATTTCTGAACCCTTGGCTCTCACGTTACCCATCACTTTATCTCTAATCTAACCTTTGCACATGAAATGAAATAATAGATCAGGAAGACTGGGCAGGTAATCTGTGCTCTGCCCACACAGTCTGCATGTTGGTGCAGGGAGCTTGTAAGAAAGACAGTGTGTAGCAGGTGTCAGGGGAAGGAGATCAGAGGTGTGTATGAGGCTGTCTTCAATTTTCTAGCTTCTATGGGGCACCAAACTTATGTCCTTGACTCCCCCTCGCTTCCTTAAACTAAATTAAGATTGGAACAGGGAATTTGTTGATTGCAAGTAAAAATGGTAAACTGTTACCTCTCAGTCAGGCTGTACTGTTGTTTCCAGGCCGAAGGCTCTCTCTTAGTAAAGTGCCTGTCCGCTCCCTGTTTACCTGTGCCTTCCTTTTTTTGTAAGGGCCTTCCTAAAGACCACAAGAAGTGGCCAAAACACCCTATTATCCTTAGTTTTTCTACCAAGTCCCATAAAACTTCCAACCTTTTTATATACGTAAATGATCATGTCATCAATAGCTTAACAGTTTAAGATTCCCAACTGGCTGCTGGGAAGAAAATGGGGCATAAGGCACTGTCCCTATCCCATTTTTGACACAGCCAACAACATAATGAATAAGAGAGGTTAAGTGATTTGTTCAGAATTAAATAATTCTTGAGTAATTCTAGTCAGATCTCAATCAGATATATCTCCAAAGGCTCTTTTGAATATGTTTCCTATCATAAATCTTAAAAATCAAGTCTCAAAAATTTTTCCTCGATAATGCATCTGAGAAATATCTCATAATTTCATAAATAACTGTGGATGGATCCCTACTGTGATAGAGGCCCAGTGTAAAGGGAGGGGGACATAGCAGAATTCCCACACGGTGGAGAAGTGCTCTTTGGGAAAAATAAAATTCCCAATATTCCTCCAACGACTTGTTTGTCCACAGTGAAAATTACTGTTACACTTCACAAACTAATATTTGAATGGCTCTTTGCATAATTTTAAGGACCCTAGAGAAAACTAATTATTTTGAAGGCCAGCAATCTAGAATTTGAGATTATCTTAACAACTGTAAAGAACAGATTTTTACTAAACATAGAAATAAAGTATGAGAAACAAAAATAGGAAACATTTTCAAATATGTTAGTTTTATTTATTTGTACATTCCTAATCAATGTCAAATACAAGGAATTTTATACAGATTTAACAGGACCAATACTCAACAAACTGATAGCAGTCCATGGAAAATGTTTTATGTACTAGATTTTTAAGTAATGTAATTGCACTGTAATTTTATAATCTAGAAATAAGGCTGTGAAATTCATAATGCTTTTCATATAAAATCAGTGAACTTGTATTACAATTACAACACCAAAGCATTGGCATTGAAGTATTCCTGTCCACAAAATGCTATACAGATATTAATTATTCTTTAACACAAATTAAACATACTGGGTATGGCATTTAAGCTAACACTATTTCTATCCTTTCAAAGTTTTGATTATACCAGACATTGATAATTTGGGTGAAAGAAGTTTATATGATAATCTTGGAAATTAAGCTACTAAATTAGTCTTTAATGAAAAATGTGAATTAACCTGTGTCCAAATGTAAGGTGAATTTTGTGAATTCATTTACTTTTTGTAAAATTTTCCCTTGGGAAAAAAAAACCAATTTTTACTTAAGTCCTTACAAGAATCTTTCAGATTTTGTTGCTTTCTTATTTCATTTAGAAAAATAATGTATTGTTCAGAAAAGTCACATAATCTTAAAACCTCAATAATACTAATTCAAAATGCTTCTAAAAATCCCTGACAATCGGCCAGGTGTGGTGGCTCATGCCTGTAAATCCCAGCACTTTAGGAGGCCGAGGTGGGCGGATCACGAGGTCAGGAGTTCGAGACTAGTCTGGCCAACATAGTGAAACCCCGTTTCTGATAAAAATACAAAAAATTAGCCAGGTGTGGTGGTGGGTGTCTGTAATCCCAGCTACTGGGGAGGCTGAGACAGGAGAATCACATGAACCTGGGAGGCAGAGGCTGCAGTGAGCTGAGATCGCACCACTGTACTCCAGCCTGGGCAACAGTCTGAGACTGTCTCAAGGAAAAAAAAATCCCCTGACAATTGGTTTAAGAATAATAGAGATAAGCCAGGCGTGGTGGCTCACACCTAGATTCCCAGCACTTTGGGAGGCCAGGCAGGCAGATCACAAGGTCAGGAGATCGAGACCATCCTGGCTAACACAGTGAAACCCCGTCTCTAATAAAAATACAAAAAGTGGTGGCATGCACCTGTAATCCCAGCTACTTGGGAGGCTGAGGCAGGAGAATTACTTGAACCCGGGAGGCAGAAGTTTCAGTGAGCTGAGATAGTGCCACTACATTCCAGCCTGGGCAACAGGGTGAGACTCTGTTTCAAAAAAAAAAAAAAAGGGATAAAATAATTTAACACAAATTTATTAGTTACACAGTGTGTACAGCCTCATAGTTTAACTGTTAAACGTTTACTGTGTTTTTGACTGCATTTTTGTGATTTGAAATAGAATTTCTAGTGGTTGCATCAAACAGATTCATCAACTTTGCAAGAAGAAAACTTTATATAAATTAGTAAATGACCATGGTCACTTATGAATGAAGACAGTGATGCAAAGATTCATGTGAAAAGTTTAGATGGGTGGAGAACTAGTCTCCATTTCTACTATAAATTCAGCTTCACTGGACTTTTTCATCCACCCCAACTAATTGATATATTAGAGTTGGCTAAAAACGTTTTTGTCATTAAAAGAGGAGACTATCGCACGCATGGGCATGGATGGTGGCTTTACTCCTTACATTTATGGACTACAGAATTCCAGTCTTAAACCAATAGTGAAAAGTTTTCTGGCTTGAAAACATTTTCACTGTGAGAACTCTGAGCCTCTGACAGCCCATTTTATCTCTGGATATTCTTTTTGTTGCTTCCTTACCTTCAACTGAATTCAATTTCCCTGTTATCTCCACCCGTAGTACTGCCACTGTTGCAGACATGCTGAGTAAATCTGACCCCTTCATATATTTGAAGCAAGCTGATAAGTTCTGTTTTGTCCTGGTCACTAACACTGAGTCCCAGAAATCAAGTATCAAGGCTTTTATGTTGAACATTAGATTGTGTAAGAAGAGAAACTAAGAAAAACAGAAAAATGGAAAATTTCCAGTTGAGGATTTTAAATAAAAACTGAACAAGTACAGTAGCTAAAAACTTTATGAAGACTGAAGCTGTGTCTTTTGTTTTTTGCTGCTGTATAGATAGTAAAAGAAATTTATTAAACATTTGTTGAAATAATAAATCTGGGCAAAGCAGGAGGATTGCTCAAAGCCAGGAGCTCGAGACCCACCCACTCTCACAAAAAAACTTTAAAATTAGCTGCATGTGGTGGTGTGTGCCTCTAGTCCTAGCTACTTGGGAGGCTGAAGCAAGAGGATCACTTGAGACCGGGAATTCTAGGCTGCAATGAGCTGACTGAGCCACTGCACTTGAGCCTGGATGACAGACACCCTGCTTCTAAAAATAAATAAACAGAAAGAATAAATCACAAAAAAAATTGCCAGTTGGCACTAGTTGATTATCATTTCAGTTTACCAGAGATGAGCTTAGAGAAAAGTTGAGCACTTGACTACATTGAGGTATGCTGGCAGGAAAAATCAGGTAATTTCCCCATCTGTATTCACCCTTATTCATAATTCTAAATCTGTCTCACATTTATATCTATCCACATACATCAACCAATAATCTTGCTAGTTTATTTCTGCTTATGTTTATTCATTTTCAGTAGAAGCATAAAAACCAGAGGATTTTTCCACGACATTTGAACCTAAATATTTGTAATTAATGTTTATGTTAAAAAAATTATTTTTTTCATTTCTATCCAAAATGTTAGAACTGAAATGCAAAAAGTAGCCAAGCAAATTTAAAAATATTAGAACTTCACATTCCTGATGACTTGGCTTTTATCTGTGGTAAATAATGACATAAATTCTAAATAAAGTGAGAAATCAACTAAATCTAAAAAACATTATAGTTAATATTTGAGCTGTTACTGTATGCCAGTCACTGTTTTAAATATATCTCATGTGCAACTCGTTTATCTTCATAATCCAATGAAACAGGTGGCATCATCCTCCAATTAGACAACTCAGGAGCAGAAAGGTTAAATGGCTCACTCAAATTTACACAGGTAAATGACAGAGTAAGAACTGAACCAGGGAGCGTGACACAGGAGCTTCCACACACACAGTGCGGTACAGCCACTTACAGAGACAAGAAGCCGCCATCACATTCCCATGAAATTCATCAACGGCAGAGCGTGCTTGGTCACTCTTATCAGAAGAGGCCCATCCTAACCAGCCAGTCTGCAAATTCACAGGTTTGTGGGTCCATGTTTCAGGCTGTTATTCCTGTACCAGTCACTCATGAAAAGATATGCCCTTGGGAAAAAAAAAATATATATATATATACATATATATATATACATGTGAAAAAAATTTTTAAAATTAACATTTGTATAAAGCCTTTTTTCATAATATACTTGATGCTATTTAAAACAAAACAAAATTTAAAAAAAACTTGAGGTTTTAAATATGGTTGTGTGGTGTCAAAGATAATTAGCACTTGACTTCAGGATTGAAATACAATTCTTTTCAAGTTAAACTAGAAGATATGCTTTTGGAAAAAGTATTTTAAAACTATCAGGTTTGTCAAATACAAACTATATCAAATCTATGAATCTCAGGTTCTTCATTTGTAATATAGTAGAATGAGACTGCAATCTGATCTCTTTCAAGTCTCTAAAATTCTATGTTTCTATAATTATGAATAACATAATTTTAATGCAAGGAAACACTTTCTTAAAGATACAGTCGTAGCTGTTGTCTCTGTACAGATAACTATTCATATTGCAAACAACCAAGATACACAGTAAAAATAACAAACAATTACAGGTTTTCAATTACTTTATTTTAGAAAAGCAAAGGTTTACAATTTGTGCCATAGGCAGAATATCATGAATTCAACAAGTTAGTAATGCAGACTTTCAAAAACCTCTATAGATTAGTCCAAAGTAGAAAATTATTTTTTGCCCACTCTTGGACTCAGACACCAGAAAAAATATATATTTATAAAAATAAAATGGCAAGCCTAGTCCCACCAATTGATAGTAGCCCACACTGGATTATTTGATCTGTTAACGCATAAGGATAGAGGTGAATGATTTCTTTCCCTGTCCTAACTCCATGTCATATGAAGCAATGATTAAAATATTTGTTACACTTTGCCACACTAAAATAAAAAGGCCCCAAAGCAAAACACAAAGTCACTAATAAAATCCACTAAACAAAAACAATACTGCTAATTTACCTACTCAAATAGACCCTTCCTTCAATCCCCCAGATATTTGGCATCTTAGTGTTATTTCCAAATCATATACCAGGAAGCAACTATGTGAGAAAGAAAATGAAAATTCTAGGTCTAATACATGTTAAACAAGTTTCAGACAATAGTAGCTGACAAAAATATTGATGCACATGATGAAAAAAAATGAATTGCCAGATATAGTGTGGTCCATAGGGTACTTGATAAAAACATGCACTTTGTCTCACTACAATATCCTTAAATATTGTCTGAGCACCAAATTCTGCAAAAGCAAGGATTTAGAATTCTGAATTTTAGGAGTTATAAAGAGAACTTCACTGCAATTAAAAGAGAAGGCAAAAGCTCCAACTTCTTGAAGGACCCCATTATTCATATATAATCATGACAAAATTCATCATGGAATTAGAATGATACCTATGTTCTTCTACTAGATTCAGTTATTAAGGTATCTGTCTTTATATGGAAGTAATTTTTCACAGGGTGAGACTAACATTCATAGTAATTTCTGATATCACATTGAAAAGCTTTCTAGCAAATTTTAAAATCTGTTTTGTGAGTAGTCTGACAATGTAAATAAACATCTCCCAAAGTAGAGAAAAAAGCAAAACTTTAATACAAAAAGAAATAAAAATTATTCACTTACAAACCACCTACACATTTTGTTTTCCCAACAGACACACTTTAAAAGCACAAACAGAATATAAGGCAACAGTACAAAGCTGTGAAAGGGTAGCAGAGAACTGAGGCATTCATTTATAAAGAATTTCACAGAATATAAAGGAAGATCATTGGATGTCTGCTGATTCACACTGAGCTTTACTCTTCTGCTTTTTTCCTACTAAGGTCTTTCATTTACAGGTAATGATCAACAGGACAAAAATATGCAGATGACTAACTATAAATATGAAAAAATTTGATGACATTTTCTATAACTATTTCCCCATGTCACTGACTGCTAAGTTTTCATTTCCTTACTAGGCTGAGTTTCAAGTAAGGCATCCGTACTCATCTAAGCTTTTCACTACTGAAAAACAAGCTTGACTATTGGGACCATTAAAATTTATCTTCCCAAGAATCCCTCATTATTCTTTGAAGAAGACTCTACTTGTTAAACTAACAGCATTTACCTCCAGTTTCCACTTAATATCATTTCACTCTAGTAGTTCCTGAATTTTGGACTGCATATTTGTTTCATTATAAAAAAAATTACAGAGTGTCAAACACTAAGAATAGGTATTTAATTATTAAATACTAAAAGAGCACATGAATAAAATAAAACAATTACTAGCAATTCCTTAGTACTTAAGATACAAGAGTCCATACAGTCTTGATTAGTATGGCATTAGAAAACAACAAAAGGCTGCCCTTGGTGACTAAAGGCCTAAGCAACTTCAGTGTTGGGACCATGAATTACATATTTTTAAATAAATGTTCAATAAAATTCTTTATAGTGGATAATTACTGAATGAGTAACCACCCAAATCATAGTTGCCTAATATAAATTCTAAACTTAGCTAAAATGAAGGCCTCAAAAATAATTTATCTACAATAAATATACCCAAGTGTTACTTTTAAAAAATTTTTAGACATTGCTTTGGATAGAATTCCTGTGTTAGTTTATTATAAATAGAAGTTGAGAGGTCACTTGATGAAATGGGTGACAGAACTAAGAGAATGGAGAAGGTAACTGGCTTTTTTTTTTCCCACTGGATGTGACTTGTCACTGGACATGCCGATGTCACTCATTACTCATTATGAAGCAGACACGGAGAGGTCTACAGCATTATATAATAGATGTGTCAATAAATTTTGTGTGTCTGTGGGTACAAACACACATATTCTGGAGTATAGGTTACCATAAAGTTTATACACTATAAACATAAAAATGTGATACATATTACTGTTCAAAAAGCAGAAGATTTTTATCAAAGGAAATGTTAGAAGAAATCTCAATATATAAAATAGAAATGAAACAAAACACTAGGCTGTTCTGCTGAAGCATGTGGATTAACAGAGACCCTTCCCAACCTACAGTGACTGATAAAATATCTGTTAAGGGTATTCCAGGCAATGGGCTGAAACATTACTCCCAGTAAATCCTGTTTATTTTGTGAAAGTCAATCAGAAGACTTTTCTTCTCCCATTATCTATGCACATATGAAAATTTTATGATAATGTAACTGAGTATAAAGTTAAAAAGTAACATTTCTTCTCCTTTAAAAATAACTAACAAAATAAAACCACTATGCTATATAAAATCACATTATTTTTAACCTCATAATCTTAATTTGATACATGGAAAAAGTTACTAGTTTTCCTTAAAGTGCCTAAATTGTAAAGAGTTAATTTTGTCCATAGAAATCTTGTCCAAAATATATGAGGAAAATGGATGGCAGCAGGTGGAGGTATTATTTTTCTACATCATACATGTATCTTCTACCTGACTGACCATTTAAATACTCTGCCCAAGAATCTTAACTTTTTGTCACAGAATATTCAGACAGAGAAACATGCAAACAGAACTGATCTGTTATAATCACATATGTAAGGTAAATTTTGATGGAGTGCTCTGTTTGTTTTAAACAAATTGTTCATCTCTTTGCTCCAAATACTTCCCCATCTATGAAGTGACTACTTTAACCCATGCAGTTGATATTAGCAAAATACAAATAACATGTTCTTTTTTGTAAAGATCATGATTAAATGTCTAAATTCAATAAATAGACTCTTTAATAATTTGAAGTCCTATCAAATATCTTATAGCAATCAAGTCTCAATCTTTCTTCTTTTCTAATACATCCTTGGGCTCCTGCACTGTGGGCACTACAGATCCTCCACTGCTTGGCTCTTGCTGTTCTTTGCTCTCTTCTATGTGTTCTTGGTTTTCATTCTCACTTTTAGACACTTCATATCGTTCTTCTATATAACCTCCATCTGTGTCGGCTGTGTAGATTCCATAGCACATGATACTGATGACACCCAGTGGCAGGCCAAAGAGAAAGCAGCCCATAAGTGGTGAGCTCTTGAATATAGACTGTGGAGAGAGAATTAAAACTCAGTTCCCCTCAGATGTAATTCTGATATATAAAGCACGAAACGAGTTTGAAACCTATAGATTTCTTTCTCTTGTTACTATTCAACTTGTCTTTAGTTCCAATGAATCGAAGTCAATTATTTCAGCAGTAACCACCATGTTAAAGACACTGTTAAGAGATAATTTCTATATGCACATGCATAGGGGTGTGTGTGTGTGTGTGTGTGTGTGTGTGTGTGTCGTGCGCGCATAGAATCAGCAATTAGCAGCAAAAAAAGGCATCAAATATTCTATAACATTTCCTAAAGAAACTGAGTTTTCTCACATTAACTACAAAGGTGTCTTTATGATGCTTACTATGTGCGCCCAGCAGCTTTAGAGTTGTTTCCCGAACTACAGGAATCTGCTTATGAAGAAGACTGGGTTTTTTACCACAAAGAAGGCACACACATATTCTCTTCACATGACATTTTTAATATTTTTTACTTACCTGGTTAGCAGTAAAGCCTCATTAATTTATTAATTTCCCTCAACTTACATACTATCTTCACAGCTCCCAGAAAAGTAAAAGTAATTTTAATGAATAGGGTTTTCAATTATAATATATGGCATGAATTGCAACTATAACTCTTGAGAACATAGAAAAGTTCAGAGAAGAAACGGATCACTGTGGATTGAGATAGTAAAAGAAAGTTTCACAGAATAAAGGTGTGTTTGGAGGTAGGAATCTAAGGATGAGTAAGAAGGAGGTGGGATATGGGACAGGTAAGCACCAGGCAATTTGCACTGGCAAAACCTAATATTAAAAATCCAGTGATGAAAATGCTTTAGATGGATAGAATATTCTGATGTACACTCCTAGAAAGGGAAGGAAAGTGATCAAAATTGATTATTTTAGTAATATTAATTGTGTAGTAGAATAAAATGTAGATTAGAGACTGGGCAAGAGGCAGTATGGAAACCAGGTGAAAGTGAGTAGCAGCTAGACAATGTAATTAGGGCCCAATCCATGCTCGTGATAACAGGAAAACAGAGCAAACTGATGGATCCTATGCAAGTAATAAACCAAAGATTCCCAGAATTTACTTAGCCATATTTTTACGACTGTTTTGGGTGACAATGAATGAAAAGGCCCACATAACAGCTCAAGAAGGACAACAGGAACTACGTTTAGGGCTCAAGCAAATTTAGGAATTCCTCTGCTGTCAGGGTGACTGACAGTTAAAGCTGGGATAGTAAGAACAATTTCTTAAGAGTTTCAAGCAAGAAGGTTCAGATCCAAGAACTGAAAAGGGGAAAGGGAGGATAAAGATGCTGAAAACACTGACTGGAGAGATGGGGCAGGAGCAGGGGAGTGGGATATTCACAGCAGCAAGGGAAAGAAGAACACCAAGGAAGGGATGCTTCAAAGAAATCCAGGGGAAATACATCAAGAGATCTAATCATTAGTAGGCAATTTGGTGAGAATGGGCATTAGTTTGATAGAGTGAAAGGAAGAGGAAATTTGAATGGCAGAAATAATTAGGTGAGAGGTGACAGTGAAGAAAGTCGAGAAAATATATTTGGGAAGTATAATTATAAAAACAACAAAGATGTGTAATTAGGGGCAGACGTGTCAATTTGTCTAGCATTGTTAATATTCTACTTATATATAACAATTGTGAATAAACACTGGGACAAACAAATGAAAGAAAACACTGTTAGAAAGGATTTGATCCATCACCTTTTAATTCCACATTTAAAGTCTTCTATAAAAAGAATAAAAGAAAAAAAAGTAGAGAAAAAGGGAAGAAGGAAAAAAAATCTGTAAGTAATCCTAATTATTTACCAACTAGGGAAAAGTACAAAATTAACAGGGATGTTTAAACTTTAAGATCTAAAATTTTCTTTCTGACTCCTGCAAAATAAAAAGAAGTGAATTCCTGTCATACATCATTTTCTTCAACAAAAATGACCAATTTACAGAAGACAGCATGTAATGGCACTAAAAATTTCAAATTATCTGCACTTTCAACAAGTCATAGAAATTACCAAGTAAAAAATTTACATGGTAGGTTGCAGAAATAAAAATCTTTTGAGTCATACTGTTAATTGATTCTGAATTTTAGTTTTAATTCATAAATCATACAAAAATAAATAATTAGAGAAACAATTTCCATCAATGAATATATTTTCTTAAATACTGGCTAGTCATAGCCTAAAAATTAAAGACATATTTTGACTTAATCTTTTCAAATTCAGATTTTTGCCACGGCTAGACATAAAGAACCTACATGTTCTTAGTTATCAATGATATAAACTATCACAACTTACCACAATTGTAGATTTGGCATCAAATACTATCCTTTTCAATCTCTGCCAAATGCTATCACCTCCTTGGGCCTTCAAAAAAGGAAAATAAAAATAAATTGCTTAAGTACTATTAGTTCATTTTTTTGGTGTTACATAACCTTGCAATTGCAGGCCAAATTGTTGACTCCAAATATCACATAATCACCTGAAAAGGCCATGTGGCAAACATTTACTGTTTTTTTGTTGTTGTTGGTTTCCTGTCCAGCATTCCTCCTGCCTGCTTGTGTTAATTCACCCTGATCCTACTCTAAACAGTTCCTCCTCCTCTATTCATAATGTCTATTCAGCTTGGCTGAAGCTGACCTACCCGTGAGTACAGCCTAACCAGCTTTTGAGTTTAGCTGGGATTGCAAAACCAGAGCTGATGCAGCATACCTTTGCCACTGTGCAGGGAGAGGCTCCCTGAAGATGGAAAGTGCTGAAAGGCAGAGAGAGAAAAATTCCTGATAAAAATTAATCGAATCCTGTATTTGGCCGTACCTGCAACCTGGTTCATTTTTTTAATTCGCAAGCTCTATAAGACAATAAAGTCTCTTGTAAAACAGTCTGAGCTGCATTCCACTAACTCAAAACTAGACAACTGATTATTTATTTAGGTGAGTTTCATGTCAACAAATTATTTTCAAAAAATAATTTAAGAATGTTTTTCAAACTTCTACACCTTGACCGAAAGTAGTTAGGTTTGTTACTCTGTGAGTCAATTTTAAATACAGTTTGTGTAAAACTGAAACAACTCTCACAAAACAGTTATTAAATTTCACAAAAGCAATGAAGGCTCTTTCTCTTAAATTTTATTCTAGTCTATTGAATTAAGATGCATGCTGGTCACAACCTGACTGTGACTTGCAGCGGTTTCGTGACTTGCAGTGGTTTCGTGACTTTCTAATATAGGTTGCAATTCACAGTTTGAAAAACATGGTAGTTAAAATTTATAGAAAAATAATAGAAAATTAAGACTATCCATTCACTTATTTCTGAGAAATATTTTATAGGATTAAGTCTAGAACTCTCCATGGGGGCTTTTATTCTCAGTAAATTTCCTTACTTCTTAAGAAATTGTGGTCTTATTTGCAGATTTTCTTAGAAAACCAAACCTAACAATTCAATCCAATTGTACTTTTGGATCTAGAAACATACTAAGAGCCAGGCAAGTTCACTATTAAGATTACCCCATACAATACAGGCCTCTTAGCGTCCCTAGTCCTCAAACTTATATGCCAATACCTCCCCATCGCCGTGACAACCAAAAATATACTCCCAATAACCCCTAAAAGGACATTTCCATCTTTCAGCAACCTCTGTTCTGTATCTGAAACTCTACTCTGCCTATAACTGGGAGAAAAGCAATTTATGAAGGCCCAGCCCTCTCCTCCCCAGTGATGGCCAACTATTCTTTTCAGAATCAGAAATAAAGAAATGAACTAGTTTCTCCTCTACCCCCTACCCATCATCCCTTTGAAATAGAAGTAAACAACTTACTTCTACTGTGCCATCCAAAATGTTATTAATAAACTGGACCATGTCTTCAACATTCTTAATCTGTCTATCTAGCAAGAAATATTGTTGGTTTGAAGTATTCAGTACAACTACAGTTGGGACTGTCAATTCACTGAAAATATAAAAACAATTAAAAATATACATTAAACACAGCAATAACAAGTATTCTGATATTTATTTATATCTCAGTAGCTGTAATTACAGAAGCTATTTAATCAATTTGGTTATATTTTATGTTAGTAAATGATCAAATAGACCTAGTACTCACATATATTTTATGCATTCATGACATACCTTTTTATTTTTTCGATATTTCTAGGATATGCAATTCATCTTTAAGTCTTTTCAAATTATCAAAAATCTCAAAAAATTTTTACATATATGTATTGAAAAAAATTCCTATGCGTAGATCCACATAATTCAAACTTATGTCGTTCAAGGGTCAACAGTCCCTTCAATAACTGTATAGATACTTTGTCTTGATTCTTCATTATAACCTATATCTGGTACTTTACTTTGGCAAACCCTCTTAAGTTCTTACTGAAATGAGAGGGATAATAAATGAAGTAAGGTAATGCTACATTATATTTCAAGATTTTAGCTGAAAATGATGAATGTTACTTTAGATTTGTAAGTTTACTCCCTTCCCCCGCTCAGTGTTCTTACTTAGAAAATGGAAGACATCAAAATAACCTAATATATTACAATAATGAATACAGGCATTTGCTACACCTATAATACTAAGCAAAGCTGAGGAAAACCAAAACACCGCATCATGTTGTTGAACTTCCACTGGGCCCTCAATGCCGCTGGATAGCAGTTACTGTGTCTCTAGTGAGATTTCCCCATCTTCACTTTAGAGGCTACCTTATTTCTCTAGCACTCTCCTAATCCCCGTTTTCCTACTATCTATCATACTTGCTATTATGTTCTGTCTGAAATCTTCTCCCTGCGTTCTTCATTCAGCTAACTTCTCACTCTTTAGACCTTTTCTTAATTATTGCCTTTTCCAGAAAACATTTCCTGAGCGCTTCCACCTTAGTGTACAATGGGTGCAGGTGAAGCGGGGGTGGTGAGGATGGGAAAGTGTCTCTATGTTCCAGAGCCCTGTCCTACATAGATTTTTTTCATACAGTTCTGTAATTAACATTTGCGGTCTTATCCAGGGAACTATAAGCATTTGAAGATAGGGACTCTATTCATTTTTGTATCAACAGTATCTACCACAGTGTACAACATACAGTAAATACTCAGTAATTGTTCACTAAATAGAGTGGGTTCTTGTTTCAAATTTATTAATTCAGAATAGGGTTTGGTAAATGTTTTCTAATATCAGTCTTGTGAAGTGGCAAATCAGATCTTTACATCATAATTTTAAATAGATAAAAATTATTTTAAAACCACTTATTTTCCTACAAATTTAGTCTATTAAAATAAATTCTAGAACAAGTTAGTTTTTGAATGCTAAACATTTTCTATTTAAGTCTTCACATCGTAATTTTAAATAAAAATTATTTTAAAATTGCATATTTTCCTACAAAGTTATTTTAGTCTATTAAAATAAATTCTAAAACAACAATTAGTTTTTGAATGCTAACCAATTTCTATTAAATAGTTATACTGCCCATTAAAAGTAAACTTTTCAAGGTATGTATTAAGCAGAAGCTATAAAATTTACAAGTTTTGAAACAATGTCTTCTTTTCAGAATACTAAAAAATATTAAATCAGGAGATTTTTTTTTTTAGTATAGAGCAATATTAAAGTCAGTAAGTTTCAAATACAGAATTTGAAAACTAAAGTAAAATATTTAATGGGAGAATAACTGCATCTGAATAAGTCAATAGTTTGCTTTTTTTCAGCTATTTAATCCTTCTACCTTTATCTCAGAAACAAATTTAAAAAGTAATAGATTTGATGGCAAAATCATTCAGCACTCTACTTACTCCATCAGCAAGGTATTTATGTAGTCATTTCCATCCATGTGGCCAAACTGAAAATCCCTAACCAACAACAACCAAAAATAAATAAACAAAAGGCGAGGGGGATGTGGAGAGAAAGAGAGAGAGCTCATTAAATACCTGAAAAGTAAATAAAACAATGAACTTAACTTTAGGCCTCAGTAAGCCCAGAAACTGCAAATATCTCACATGTAAATCATACACAATAAATACTGATAAGAGTGTAAATTCTGCCAGCTTCCGAGACATAAATACATGAGTAAAGGAAATTCTAAGACATTTCTACTTGGTCTATGCATGTTTAAAATCAGGGAAATACAAACTATTCTACCTGAAATATGTTTAAGAAAATTACCCATTTTCTCTAAAAAAAAAGGACTAATGAGAAGACGCTACATACTATGTAAGAGAACTATACAATGACCTATCAGTAGAAGATTCAGAATAGAAAAGAAATAATAATTCAATAATAAAATACATTTATATTGACTGTCCTTTATGGTAGCAACAATGATTCAGCACAAAGCAAAAAATGCATTTCTGATACCATTTTTATATTCAGTTATTCTTCTGAGTTTGTGTTACAATAATCATCTGCCTACCTCTGACATCTGATTGCTCATTTAACTTTATATCCAATTATAAGTACATGTGTATATTTTTCTTTACATAAAATGCACCTCAAATCCTATCAGGAAGCAGGTATGATACAAATTATAGCTCAAAGTGTTTTTTTTTTACCTTGCAGGACATACCATCAACGAATTTAAAGATCCAGACAATTCATGCTGAAAAGCAACATGCTATACAGTAGTCCCCCCTTACCCACAGTTTCACTTTCTGTGGTTTCAGTCCCCCATGTTCAACCATGGTCAGGAAATATTAAATGAAAAATTCCAGCAATAAACATATACATAATTTTTATTACGGTGTACTGTTATAATTGTTCTATTATTAATCACTGTTGTTGATCTCTTACTGTACCTAATATATAAATTAAACTTTATCATAGGTATTTAGGTACAGACAAAAATCTAGTTTACATAGCGTTCTATTCTATGCAAAGTTTTAGTCATCCACTGGGGGTCTTGGAATGTATCTCCTGTAGATAAGCAAGGACTACTGTTATTTAACTTTATGTCCTTGATGCACCTCTGAAAGCATGAAATACTACTAAGTTTGCTTTACTATATTACAAAATGGTATTAAACAAAAATAAAGGAATCTTTCAGAATGTAAGCACTTACCTATGGAAGAGGTCTCTGTAATCTCTTGCAACTTCCTGAATAATTGACTTCAATCTGTAGAAGAACAAGCATATGATTAGTTCATCTCTGCACTTGAAAAATACGATTTTTCAATTACAGTATCTGCGGTCTTACATCTATTTGCTGCAAGAAAAGTAAGATATATCAAGACTATCTAAAGCCATGCAGTCTGAAATGAACATCTGAAGCTTAAAACTGTATTAAGGCATTATACCTGGTATGTTCAACTGATGTATTTTTCTCATCAATAACTGCAATAGCCACAAGCTTTCCTGAAATAAAGAATGACACATTTGAATTCAATCACCCTTATTACACAAACTGTTCAATTATCACTACAGTTTTGAGTAGGAAATTAGTAAAGTATTTCTAGAATTTAATTCCAATCATCCTACATATTATATCAAATTAAATCAACACATTATGGTATATGTTTGTAGAGTGAATCAGTGAATTAGTCAACTCTAGGTGACAAATTCCCTTCCACTTCCCACCCCAAAATATAAATAAGAGTAAATATGTAATAATTTATATAGTTAAATTGTATTTTTTATGCCAACTTAAAAGCTTGAATTGTATTTTTTCCTTACACCCTACAAACTGACTAAGGTAACTATTTTGTCAAAGGCTAAAAGCATAGGAAAGAAGTTGATTAAAAACAAGTCCGCCAAGAATTACTATAGCTCTAAAACAATGGTCTAGAAGAACAAGAAAATGATTTTTACATGGCCATTGCCTTTGGTACCATGGATCACACTTGCCAGGTATAATATGCAGAATTAAACTGACTCACATTTACTAAACCCTAAACAGAACATAAAGCATATGTATCCGGATACCTCCTAGGAAGCCAGCATGATGTAATAACCAGAACAGTGGTGCTGAAATCAGAAAACCAAACACTGCGATACAGCAGTGTCTATCATGTTCTAGGCACCATACCCCCATACCAAGCCGCAGAGGAATAGGGAAATGCCTCAGTAAACTTCAACTAGTAAATACCTATTTAATAGAGTTATTGGGAGAATTAAGATTAAATATGGGGGATAAACCTGGCTCAGAGCAGGTACATACATGTAGGATTAAATCAATAATCTTTATTATCCCTGTATTTTAATGTCACTTCTAATTCATATTTCTGAAACACCTGTCTAAATTCTATACAATCTTGAATCTTCTAACTCTCTGATGAAAACAGTTCACAATAATATCTACCTTCTTGAAATATCTCATTTACTATTCATTTTTTGTATTATATGCTTCTTTAATTTTCGAATGCGTTTTTTTTTTTTTCCAAAATGTCTACAACGTGCAGAGCATACTCCCACAGACCAACAGTGTTCTAAGAAACACAGACACAGTTTCTCACATAATAATTTAACAATTATTGAGTGTCAAATAATGTATCACACACTGGGCTGGTTACAAGGACATGGTGATGAGCAAACATAGACAATGTTCTGCGCTTGTGAAAGCACAACACAGTAGAAATGCTGGGACATTTTCATCAAATAAATGTCCCATTAAAAATAAGAATACGCTGCTATAAAAAAAAATTACAGCGTAAATTAATGTACTTTGAGGGAGTCAGTGAAGATTTTCCTAAGAAAGCAGTATTTCGTCTGAGTTTGATGGATGAATATGAATTAACTGCATATTTCCAAGCAAAGAAAAAAGCATGTAAAAAGGTGCTTTGGTCCGAGTGGCATAGCCTTTTCTAAGAAACTGGTGTCAAGCAAACTTCAGTAAAAATCATAAAACAATAAAAAAAATAACAAAAGAAACTAAAAAGTTAGTGTGGCTTGAGAGGAAGAGTGTGGGGGAGAGGCTAGAGTGAAATGAGGCTGGAGATACAGGCAAGAGTTAGAACTTCTGAGAAAGACACGAGGTGTCTGAAGCCGCAGAGCATCAGGAGGCTGCTGTGGTGCTAGCATAAGGGGACGGGTTAGGTGAAGAGCTAACAAGGGCAATTATGTCGGACACACAAAAGAACACTGTCACAGCATACTTCTGTTTTCCAAATTAATCTGGGAAAGGAAGTGTTAAGCCAAAGCCACCTGTTTTAATCACCTCAAGGTCACGCTATCTCCTGTGATTACTATACAAAGCAAAACTACTGTATTCCTACATTTCCCTTTTCTTTCATGTGAGTCAGAAAGAATCAAAAAGTAAAACCACTGTCTTTGACGCTATCCCTGGTAACTTCCAATAACGAGCTAATATACAGCTCCTTCTGTAAAGATAAGCAAAGGCAGAAGTATCACCAGACACAGAACATTAAAAGCAAGCTCAGGAACAGAACAGAAAGCATCCCCCCAAAATGTTACAAACAGGAGAACATGCAAAAATGTCTCTAATTTTTATTAATTAGATTTAAGAGCAGTGATCATAAAGAGGAAACCCTATGCCTATTACTTACATTAAAAAAAACTGAGCCTTGAATAAAATTTTCTCATTGTTTTACTCTAAAGCTATACTTTCATCCTACTTATCATAAAATTATTAGTGGAAACAAATGTGGCACCAATAACCATGATTTCTCATTTCTAATTTGCTATACATTTATATAAAACACTTTCTCTAAAACTTAGCTTCTTATAATTTTTGTAGTTTGCATCTATGAGACCATGTAAGTGGCTTCTTATAGCTTTCATTTTTGTATTTGTGTTTATATTTGTGTTTCCCGTCATTTTCAACAGTATAACTTTAAGAAACCATGCCAATTCAATTTACATGGTTCCCTTTGATAAGTAAAAGGAGGCCTTACAAATAGGTTGTGCTAAGTTTCATTTTAACTCCTATTACAAAATCAGTCTCCTGAGTATAGCTTCTTAGTTGGTTATGTTTTCCAACTATCTATTACCCAGGCTTTTTGTTTTCCTTGTCACCATCAGTTCTATTAGTAAACCATCTCTTTAGCTCATCACTGACCCACATGCAAAGGTGTATCTTCTGGTAATATCAGTTTATGTTTTCATAAAGAACTGGCATTCAGGTCTAAAATAAAAAATTAAGTTATGAAGTAGAGCTTAAATTCATTTCCTACAAAATAAGATTTTAAATAATCATCGAAGAAAAATCATGTAACGTAATAGAGACGTGTACATACGCTTGTTACCTGTGTCTCCAAGTTCATACAAGAGGAAGCCATCCATAGCAAGGTAATTCTGAAACCTTTCTCTGTTGATCCATGATGACAGATCACCATCTTCATACTCTTAAAACCAAGACAAAGTTGACAAATTATAGTATGAGTTTAAGACAGTTGTAATAGCTTTAATCTGGTAATAGGTATAAAATGCCTGACAATCATACTTCCATAAATATTATTTTTAGGAATTTATTGCAAGCATACAATCAAATGTACAGAACGATTGATGCACAAAGCAATCTTCATTACACCATCATTAAAAATAGCATAAAAATAATTAAAAATAAAGGAAATAATAAAAATATCCTAAATTGGAAATAATTTAAATACATTTTGGTATATGTTAAGATCATTTATACATTTAAAAAAAATTAAACAGATTACAAAACAATATAAGTTACAAAACAATATATAACAGTATAAGTATAACTTTGTAAAAAAAAATATATATATGAAAAGAAACTCATAGAATGATAAAATGAAGTCAGTTATTCCTAAACGGTTACCCTGGATCAATGATTATACTTGGGTCATGGCACTATAGGTGATTTTTATTACAATTTCTTTGCTCTTCTCTCTTTATGATAGTCTTTCTAGTTTATAACTCTTTCTCAAAGGTACAACTAACACAAACACACATATGAAACCACAGTACATTAGCTTTTTTCCAATATAAAATACTTGCTCTGCTAAGTAGATAGGAAATATAATATCTAAGAGAAATATTACATCCTACTTAGAAACAGAATTCTGAAGTATTATTAAAAATTATTATAATTGCATAAAAAATAAGCTGATGTAGAGTAAATGTCTGTAAAAGCCTACCAATACATTTGGTTGAAGACTGGATTTTAATGACTTCCTGAAATGTATGCTTTTTCTTGCATTGCTAAATAAAACACTTTCAAGTTATCAAAACCATAAAATAAGTAATACAAGTATTTATGAATTTAAATTTACAAATTAGGAAAATAGCATAAAACTAGAAATTGATTACTGGGCCACAAAGTCCACTCCATGCTAAAAGCAAATTTTCTACAAGATTGCATAAAGTGATCAATTTGAATTTCATTAGAAAATAAACTACCCCAAATACTGCATGTTCTCATTATAAGTGGGAGTTAAACACTGGGTACACATGGGCATGAAGTTGGGAACAACAGAAACTGGGGACTACCAGAAGGTGGGAAGGGGGAGGAGGACAAGGGCTAAAAAATCACCTATTGGGTACTATGCTCACTATCTGGCTAATGGGATCATTTCTACCCTAAACCTCAGCATCATCCAATATACCCACGTTACAAACCTGCACATGTAGCCTCTGAATCTAAAATAAAAGCTTAAATTATATATATAAGAAAGAAAACATCTTCCTGAGTCCCTATTCCAATGCTTCTAAACATTAGCAACAATTAAATATTTAAAATAAGGATTCAAAGTAAAGCCTTTGCTTTGTCTGAATGCGTCAGGCAGCTTCTAAATACTACCGCAGGTTAGAAAAATGTAGCCTTTACAATACCTACAGAAACTTAACGTATTATATTCCTGTCTTCCTTAGCATGGGAGAACATATTTGAAACAAGAGGGTGCTTTCCTAGGCATGCTCAAACACCTGATATCTGTTTATATTTAAATATCTATTTATTCTTAAACAGATATAGTTAGGTTTTTTTTTTTTTTAAAGGAGGAAACAAAGTGGCTCTCTGAATTGCTAAGAAACTCACAGTAGAAGAATATGAGATTTGAAGACTAAATTTTGATATCATTGATTAAGTTTTTAACATGGAAAAAAATTCTTTAATCCTGTTTATCTGTAAAATGGTAAGAATACTAATCTTAAGGCATTGTTATAATGATCAAATATAAGATCATGTACATTAAGTGCTTATTATATGAGGAGTACTGCAAGCAAAGAGCAGGTAAACAGACTAGGTATAGCTATAAATTATTTTCCTTCTCATATTTTCATATACGCCAGTTTCTCTGAAGTTCTTTTTTAAGTCCAGCATCTAATACGACATTCACTAAACATCCAATTAATGGATGGCTGAATAAGCATATAATAAACCTGCTATTTAATTATACGTCTGTCCCCTTAGCTAACATTCTCAGCTATATCCTTTGTAATCCTGGCGTATTAATCTGCCTTATTACTTACCTCACAGATTACTTTGTAAATAAAATGAAAATGTCAGGTTAAGGATATAAATAGTACCTTTTGTATGACAGCATAATTGGATAGTTATTATCTATAGAAACAAATCAAATTTAGCTCTCACATTTATTTAAAGACAATAAAGATTAGAAATGTAGTCTTAATATGACTGTCAAAACAATTAAAATGCTACTTATACTAAAACAAACTGTTCCTTTTCTTGAAAAGTCTTCTATTTATTTGAATTATTTAAGCAATAATCTAGTCTTAGTTTCCTTTCTGTCACATGGACTCCAATAAGAAAAATAACCACATTCTAGAATATATTTCTGCAATGAATGGATGTTCCATATCTGGCCTCCAACATGGTAACCACAAGCCACAGGAGCCCACCAAGCATTGAAATATGGCTAGTGAGAACAGGAAACTAAATTGTTAATTTTATTGAATTAGAATTTAGAATGTTAGCAAGACTATCAGGTGACACTGCATTCACTTTTGCTTTTGAATGGCTTTGTGGTGTCTTACAGATGTCAAGTTCCACCGTTTCTCCTGAAATTTAAAATATTCCCAGTAGCCCCTGTGAGTTTGCTGCACCGCCCTGGGGTACCTCAGAGCACAGTTTGGAAACCATGTAAGTAGCTATTTGAAAATACCAAGGAATGCTGTTAGGTGTTGTAGCTGTATGTGGTTATCTAAAAATAAAGTCTACATTGTGTAAAGAGATGCATAACAAAGCACATAGTAATGAAATGCCACTACAATTTGCTTTAAAGTACTTCAACAAATTGAAAGTTGAAGTTGGAGCAAATGTCAAGATAGGCAAAGATCCTGGTAAGTGCTTAACTTTGGTGACAGGTATGCGGGGCTTTGTTTAACATTCTGTTTACTATGATGTATGTTTGACATTACAATTAAAATATTTTAAAAACAGACCAAGTATTTGCTTCAATGAAGAAATGCTGAATAGCAGGTAAGCGGTTATTTCTAACAGCAAAGAGGAAATGCCACTAGAGAGGGATACACAGGGGCTACAACACTATTGAACATGTGTTATTTCTTTAAGTCTTTTTCTGTATCTGAAATGTTACATCAAAAACATTAATTCTGAATATTTTAAAGTAATGTATAAAAATCACATAGAATTTATTCATTAAAAAGGCATATAATTAAACAAACGACAAAAAAATGTTGTGTAGGTAAAATTCAGAATAAAATAACTAAAAACTTAAAGTTGAAGGGTGTAAAAAAACCTCAAAACATCAGTCATTCAAGTAATGAGAACTGTTATTCTCATTAAACAGTAGTAGCATTTACAAAATCTTTACACCTAAGTCGCATAAGAGACATTTTAATTTTAAATGTTTTACATGAGTTAAAGATTTGGAACTTACCATCATAAACAAAGTAAGTTTCATCTTTGAAAACAAGCACAGCCGGCATCTCTTTTAGTGTCACATACTGCAAAAAATCAGAAGTTTAAATAACTTTTATCACCAAAAAATTGTAATGAGTAGCTATGATTTCAAAAGTCTTACATACCAGAAAACACAAACACACATAAAAATAACAAAAAAGAATGCTATAAACAGTTAAAGAGTACAGTCAATCCCAAACTCAACCAAGGAGTATATCTGAATCTTTTTATATATCCCCTGGTACAATGTCCCGTTTGCTATAGTAAACACCGTGGATTATTCTTAGCTAATAACAGAATTAAACATCAACCAGCCTATGCAGGTTTGAGTCCTTCCCCCACCACTCACTGGCTGTGTGATAATGAGCCCCTCTACCTAGGGGAGTATGCTTCCTTGTCTGTGGAATAAGGACACCGAGACTGCCTACCTCACAGAACAACTATGAGAGTTATGTTAGATACCATAACTGAGAGCATTGCTTACAGTTTTGTAGCAATAAGGGATTCATTCAGAAAGTACTTTGCTTATACCTGAGTTACACTTACTTTGAAAGAGTAAAATTATACTAGAAAACAAATATCAGATCAGAAGACAAATAATTTGAGTAAGCCACAAAGAATTATTACATGAGCAAGGGAATATTGAAAATAATGACAAATAAATAAGTAAATGAGTGGATAATGAAGTAAAATAACAATAAAATAAAAAAAAGACAGTTGTCCTGGAAAAATTAAAAAGGGAGGGAGGCACATCTCAGGGGAGAGAAAATAATACAGAAGGATTTGGTTACATTACTGTTAAAAAATGATATAGCACCATGAAATAACAGTTTTAAGGGCAGTGCAAGCTCTTAGGTAAGGCTCTATACTCTATTCACCTGCTCCTGGCAACTCATCCACACAGATGCTTGGAAAGTATTTTTCAACATTCAGCACCTCCCTCTTTCACCAATACTCCTGAATCGTCCTTACTAGAACTAAAATGATATAGTCTCAAATCTTGCAGCCATCTAGTCTCACATATTCTGAAGCTCTCTTCCTCTCCCATGTGTTTTTTCCAACTGTCTTCTATCACTGTTATAATCTGTATGCCAACCTTCTTCATTCACCTGAAAGTATTCTGAAGTCAGAAACTGTCTAAATTCATCCTCGTACCCCCTTACTGTGTCTCCTGGGGTTTTCATAAATACCAATTGTAAAGTTAATGAAGCTCTGAAGGACAAAAATTAATATTCAAAATATGGAAAAACCATAAAATTATGGGCTTTGTCCTTATCTGAGAATCATCTATGGGAGTAAAACTCCTCATATTATTCTAAAGTAACTATTATTTCCCCTCGCAGACTTTTGCAAATACATCCTCGGAACTAAAAAAGAGAAATGACAAATATTAATATTTTCAGGAATAATTAAAGAATGCTTAAACTAGTGAAAGGCTAATTAAAAAAATAATAGAAGCAATACACAAATACTAAATATGCTCACATAACAGATGCTATATATGCCCACCCAGACCCTCTGGGTTCTAGGGATTTTGGCCTAAGACACCCCTTTGTTATATGAGGGTTAAGATGGTGTCAGATGGTGCCAGGGCCTAGAACACAGCAAACCCTCTGGTGCACTCCAAGTGTCAACTGCTTACAAAGCTTTGTAGATGTGGGCCTAGCATAAATTCTCATCTCTAATACAAAAATGTGGTTCACTGGACTTGGGAGACAAAAACGTAAAAGTTGTTCAGATTCTAGTCCATTTTAAGCCTTTCTGTTACATTAAGGCATTCCAGAACAGTGGTTTGTAACCTTTTCCCTTTTTCCAGACGCTGGTTCTTGCCGTGGAAGTAGCATGCAGTATATCTGGTCCAGCCATAGCCTCACATAGAGCAGGTGCCTGGAGCTGCCTTTCCCACGGCAGCCAGCATGCCTGGCTGTGCGCAATGGCCAGATCCAGTGCTTGCTCACTCAAATACCCCTTGCTGCTCCGTGCCTGGCTTGTCCTTGGCATGCATGGGATCTACGCTGGTAGCATGAGCCAAGTTCAGCCCGATAGGCTGAGTGGGCAGAACAAGCCCAGTGGGCACGAGCAAAATCCAAGCAGAGGCACCGCCAGCCACAGAGGTTTCTTTCTGGTGAAGCGACACTCTAAGGATCCCGTAACATTACCTTCCCCCTCCAAAAGTAAATGCATATGCATAAAATACTTTGCAAACCAAAATGAGTTTAGGTTGTCCAGAAACTAAGGTTCTTCCAGGAGTTAAAAATCATTTCGAAGTACATAAGATAAACATCTACATACTTATTGCAGGAAGCATTAAACACATACTTAGGTGAGTCTATAACCTGAAACATTAAAACATTTAAAAGTAATGAAATGTTTGACTTACCTTTGTGAAAAGAAAAATATTTCCATTTTTTATAATTTACACTGATTCAAAAGAAAAACTCTCTTGATTTCTTTCATGCTTCCCCCGAGTTACTGACAAATTCCTGAAGTCCCCTACTCATTAAAAGTTTCCTGAAGAGAAGTCTACACTTGTGTTCTCCACTTTCTTACTTGCCACCAGTGTCTCTCAAACATCAATGAGATATTTGCCCCATTACGTCTCTGAAAACCACCACCAACCTCCATGTGGACAAATATTGTGGTTATTTTCCTCTCATTATTTCCTTGATCACTTTGCAAAATTCTCATACAACTGTTCACTCCTTTCTAAAACACTTCATCTTGGCTCTCCACTCATCTTATTTTCCTAATTTACTATTTTTTCTCGTTTTCCTTTGCTGACCTCAGGTTCTGGGCCCACTTACTTCCTTAAAAAACTGCTTCCCATGTCTAGTAAGGTTCTTTACACAGACTTGACTTAACTCTAGACTCCTATGTCCAACTGCTTATTTGATGTTTAGATTCCTAGAATCACATGCTGAATCAAATTAAAATGAATAATTCAATGCACTTGTCTCTCTCCATATTTTCAACCTCTTCCTTCTCCAATATTCCTCAAGATCATAAATCACCACCATCTACCCAATTGTTCAAACCAAAACATCTCAGAGTCACCCTTGATTAATTCCTATTCTTTCATATCAGCAAGCGCTAACAATTCTATCTTGTAAAAGCAACAATCCTTTTACTTCTCCCCAACTCTCTAACTAACCCTCAAGCCCAAATTTCTTAGATTACTGCAAAAGTTCAATTGGTATCTATGGATCTATTATCATACCTATCTAACGCACTTTGCACTTAGCACAGAGTAATGTCCTTAAACATCAGTCCATGTTCTTCACCAACTTCAATCTCATCACATGCACTGTCATGACTTACAAAGCCTACAGCGCCCTCTACCCACTTCCCATCACACTGTATGCACTACAGTCACATTGGCCTGCTGTTTATTCCTGTATCATGCCAGGTGTGTTCTCATCTTGAACATTCGGTTCTGGCGTATTCTATCCACACATCTTTGTACAGCTCCTTCACATTATGTAAAAGTCTCAGTTCAAGTATTTTCTTCTGAGACAAACATTTCTTGACCAATCAACCTATAGCACCCAACCCGCTCCTATTTGCCCCAACTATCACACTGCTTTTTAAATTTTTTTATGGCACTTATGACATCCTGTTTATCTATCTGTTTACTGAAGACCACTATCTCAGTGTGAGGACCCAAAAAAGACTGTATCTGCAACACATACACATGCACACACACACACACACACACAAATCCACTACCTGTAAGCCAGTTTAGGAGTCTGAGGTATCACTTGTCATCACTATTATTATTTTAAAAAGAAAAAAGTACAGTACTAATGTCAACCCCTACATGCTATGAATCTGACGGTATTTGTTTATTAATAAAAAGCAATCTAATACCAGTAGTAAAGAATCAGCATGTTTACTCTTTCCACACATATCATGGTAAATAAATCTGATATTAAAATCAATAATTTAATCAAGCAATAATCACAATTTTATTTATTAAATCAAGTTATAATTTAATAAATAAAATTGTATCATTAAAATCAAATTTTAAACATTACCTCAGGAACCACTTCTTCTGAGGCAGAAAAGAAGTATGTATATACAATCAATTCAGAAGCAGCATCTATGTATTTCTCCTATGAAGATAAAAACAGAAAAAAGGTCATTTAAAAATATTAATTAAAGGTCAAAATTCATTCCTCATTAAACAGTGAGAGCTACCTTTTGCAGTAAGTGTCATCACCATAATTTGCTACCTTATATCCTTTTGCATGAAAAGAAAAAATATAAGCAAATAAAATTGCTTCCAGGCAAAAAGCAAATGTAATTAATAGCTTTTCTCTTTCTTCAAATCCAGTTCATTAAATATAACACAAGTTCAATTCGTATGTATTCATTTAATTATAAATTAGACAAAATAATGATGATTATAGGAAGATATGAGTATATGCACATATACAAAGTCTGCAGTCTCAAAGACTCAGAATTTGAAAAAGCAACACAAGATTTAAATAACCAAGTTAATAATAGAAAAAAATATTAAGGCAGGCAACATCTACTCACTTTTTACACACTTCTGTTTCATATAGGCAAACACGACAGAGGGTATACAAGGAAGTGTTTCTATTATAAGAAATACTTAGACTCAAAGAAAATATTTCTAGTAAGAGCAGTATAAGTTCTGAGTTTCTAGTGAAGTCTTGATTATACAGCAAATTAAATTACAATGCATCTGTTTTTGTGGATTAAAAAAATAATGTCTTACTTTCAAAGGTGATTCTCCACCTATATAAACAAAAAATACACGATGTCTCTTCTGCATATGCTCAAACATTTGCTGACTTGGAAGTGGCCGAATTAGAGCCCTGTTGCATAACAAAACAAAAAACAAACTTGAATTATAAACTAAAGTACATAATTTATTCTTATTTATACTACAACTAATCATGTCTCAAGTTATGAATTTTTTTTCAGACGGAGTTTTGGTCTTGTTGCTCACGCTGGCATACGATGGTACAACCTTGGCTCACTGCAACCTCTGCCTCAGGGGTTCAAGCAATTCTCCTGCCTCAGCCTCCCAAGTAGTTGGGATTACAGTAATGCGCCACCACAACTGGCTAATTTTTGTATTTTTAGTAGAAATGGGGTTTCTACATGTTAGTCAGGCTGGTCTCGAACTCCCTACTTCAAGTGATCTGCTCGCCTCGGCCTCCCAAAGTGCTGGGTTTACAGGTGTGAGCCACCGCGCCTGGCCATGTTATTAAGTTTTAATAATATATCAACTGCATTTTAAGTGTATCTCAAAATCCACAAAAATCCAATAAAACTGTGGTCCATGACTACTACTGTACATACATATAAAAGATTAATATAGTGCCCACAATTTATCAGTTTCAAAGTAAGTGTCAAAACATTCCTTTGGAAAGTACCATCATTGCCAGTATTTTGATGGACAAAAGAGAACTACTGTCCATTTAGAATCTTCAGCTTAAAAAACAAATCAATTCCCAAGAGAATTTGTTTTTCTCCCTTTCAGATGATCATTTACAAAAACACTGTGAAACATCATCCAAGGAATATATAGTACTTCATTAAGAATATTTATATCTTACTCTGTCAATTTAAATGCTATATGCTTTTAAAGTACCCTATGGAGGTTAAAATCCAAAAAATATAAAAAGCATATCATTAATCATTTTCAGAAAAGATAAAATGGAAAATGACAGTCATAACACTACAAAAGAACCTCATGAAGAGAAAACAAAAAATTTTATCATACAAGCATTTTTCGAAGCAAATACATTGAGAAATGAATAACGTCACAGGTTATTATGAAGCACATCAATTATAAAATATCATTAAAAAACTAAGAAGAGGTTAGTTTTATATAATATACACACCATCTTTTACATATGGTGTGTATATTATATAATTTTCACTCCACCACATTTGTAAAAAGAACAGAACATAGCTAGAAAGTCAAATATATTTTCAAAATTCACCACATACTTGGAAAGGCAAATATATTTTCAAAATTCTTATGATGTATTGCATCATCACTCTACCCTAGCCTCTATTTTAATACTTAGTAATTAACTTGGAAGTGATGCAACTCCAGAACTCACTGCTGAAATTTCATCTGCAATAGAGTTATCTCCCTTGTTAAGCCTAAACCAAAACTCACTAAAAACTTCCCAAATATAATGACTAATATAAATCCTGGGAGGATACAGTACCTCCCACTAGCACTCCCCTCATAAAACATAAAGTTATTTCAAAATGCATTTAATTACAAAGGAAATAAAATGAAACACAGTCAATGTGAAAATTACATTAGTAAGCACTACAAACTTCAATATATAAAGATCATTCCTAATGCTGTGAATTTTCTCAAATAATTTGAGATAGTATTGTGCCACCAAAAAATCCATTCCAATTTATCTTAAAGCTATTTAAAGCTATCAGTATAATATATTCTGTTAAACTCATAGGTTTCTATACTTTGAAGCCAATAAAGATTAACACAGCTTGATGAACATTCTCCTCAAGAAATTTTACATAATCATATTAAAGAATTATAAGCACTGACTTTCTTTATATCCCATCAAAATGCAGTAGTGGCCAAGATGGTGAAACCCCATCTCTACTAAAAGTACAAAAATTAGCCGGGCGCGGTATCGGGCACCTGTAATCCCAGCTACTTGGGAGGCTGAGGCAGGAGAATTGCTTGAACCCAGGAGTCAGAGGTTGCAATGAGCTGAGATTGTGCCACTGCACTCTAGCCTGGGTGACAGAGAAAGAGCAAGACTCCTTCTCAAAAAAAAAAAATTCAAACCAACAAGAAATGCTTATAGAGGAATTTGCTTCCTTATCAGTAAAACCTTAGAGATCAGTAACTTAAATACAATGTGACATAGTTAAAACCCAAAGATCTAAGTGTAAAATGCACGAATACCTCACAGCTGGCAGAAAGCAGCATGTGATAAATAAGGAAAAATATTTTAGCTGTATCTAAAATACATTTTCCATTATCAAAGACCATGGATGAAAGCCCGAGTCTGTTCAGAACAATAATATCCCAAGGCTTTGTTGAAAACTCTGAACCAGGTAGTCCAAAAGCAAAATTATCATAAAATAAAAGTTAAGATTCACAGAGTTGCTACACGTAATCAAAATTTTGAAAATGTATTAAAAAAATCACTGAGGAAAATTCTTATACAGATAAAATGAATTTAAATGTGAGGTTAACAAGTATATAATACAAACCATGGTCTCTGTTTCTTTAAAGCATTTCTTTGGATATGCTCTTTAATCCTATCTTTTCTTATAAGTAAATAATCAAATAAATTTTACTCAGGTATGTCCTTAAAATATGTGTGTTCAATACAGTCTATTAAAATATATTTAATTTTAAAATATTAATAACATACAGTAAAGGCCTTTCCTAATAACTTACCCAGATACCCTGTGAGCAAACTCAATAATATCATCTTTTGTTCGTGGTCCTCTGTAATTATATGCCAAGTCCCCTTTTAATCTTAAAAAGGAAAAACAAAATCAGATTACTCTTGGATTGTTTTAACTGTTTTAATATTTAATGTTAATCATTATCTACTATTTAATAATATAATAGTACATAAAATAGTAAATTCAGAGAAGTTTTAGAAGTAGTTCTCATGTAAAATATGATAGGCATTAGGCTGGTCAGAGGACCAGCAACACAAAATAAAAAAAAGGTTGTATTCTATTAAAATTACATGAATATATTTTACTCTGTATTTGATAACTACACTGTATCTATGCTTCTGAAAAGTAATCTACATACTCATGGTCAAGAGCTTAGAAAATTAAAGCACTATAATTTTCACCATCTTCCCTGTCAAAAGATGAAAGGACAGGGAAATAAAAGTATTTTGGTAGAGGCAAAACAAATGTTAAGCAATACAACATCACAGTTACTTGATGCACCAACATTAAAGAGTAAAACAATCCATAAAAACAGCTCTTCTAGAAAATTACATAATTCTTCAAAAGCCAACCAATGAATTAATCTGTGTGCCTAATCAACTGAAATTTTAAAAAGGACAAATTGGGAAGTACAACAGAATACCTACAATTAAACAGAAGGAAAATAAAGGTTGATTTGCTTAACACAAAAAGTAAAAGAGGCTAAGCAAACACTTTTACAAAGTGGGGGGAAGGAGAAAGGTCAACACAAAACCCAAGATATAAACTGAAATTACTCAAATTCAAAAAGTTGAGATGTGAAAATATTTTTTAAAACTTACTTTATTATAAAAATAACTTTCAAAACAATTCCACAGCTCCCTGCATTACCGAAATAAGATTAATAAAAATCATGAGAACATTCAATGACGTCATGATTATAAAACAAGTCTTTTAGAATTATCATGCCATTTCTTTCAACTTGTACACTTTATTAAACTTGATTAATACCTACAGATTAGAATTAATATCCAGCAGCTTTGATTTTCTATATTTCTTTTATCTCACAATCCACACTTGAACTCCTCAAGGGTAAAAGACTTTTCATAATTTATGACTGTATACCTTGTCCTGCACAGTGCGTGTCACACAGCAAGCAAAACACGTGAATTAGCTGTAAACAACATGATTATTTAATACGAAGAAAAGCATAAAGATGCAGTCCCTCTCCTTTAATTACATACTTCACCTATAAAGAATGGTCAAACCCAAATCTTCAGTCCTCCAAGGAATCTAATTTTTATTAATATAATAAAAAGTAAGTAGAGTGAACTAATAAATATACACATATAAACATACAACACTCAACTTACAGCTTAATTGTGGGATAACCTCGAACTCCAAACTCTGAAGCAATGCCTTGATAAGAAAAAGAATAAAGCATTCTAAATTTTTTTTTTTTAAATATGAGAAACTAGGTAACAAATGAGCCTTTTACTTTAAAAATATAAAGATATTTAGACAACACATATAGATTTGTTTTTAAGTCTTAAGAATATAAACTTACACAAAAGAAAAAAAATGACATTCTTGTTCAAAACAATTACTTAATAATATAATTTGTGACCTGCATAAAATACTATGACAAAATAAGAAATGCATGTCGAAAGAATAGTTAAAAATTTGTAAAGTACTTATTTTAAAAGATATTCTGGTAAAAAAAAAAAGTAAGTATTTCTCATTTGACTTCATGTCTAAGACAAATATTTCTTCTAGGTCTCATTTACTCCTCTCTCAAAAAAAAAAAAAAAAAAAAGGACCATCTCTTCCTTCAGTGTTTTTTGAGTCTTCAAAGAACTGCAGTGTATTCTAATCTAAAAAAAAAAAAACAAAAAAAAACTTTTATTTGCAAAATTAATTACTATGGTCAATATACGATTGAAAAGCAACTTTAATTCTTTCAGGAGTTTCTGCTTTTGTGATAACCTAGAGTAATTTTAATCATCTCAAAGATTATTCTGAAATCCTCACATTAATTAAAATGAGAATGGTTGCTACAATAGCATCTTTTGAGGGAAAAGAAAACTAACAAAAACAAGCAAATATCAAAAGGAAAATAAGACTTTAAAAAGTAGAGACATCATATATTAAATTAATGCAACACTATTTTACAGACAAAAGGCCACTAGGATAGGGAAGAAGAAATAAAATATTCTCAGTTAACACACATTGCACCATAAAAGATATTTACAAAACCATATGCTAGTATATGAAAAGTACACTGTATTATTCACATGATCCTTCCCTTTGTAATTTTCTTCATTTCCAGGATATTTTGTCATCACAGTTGGGGAAGGAAACTACTACATCTGGATTCCAGTTTAACAATCACTTTAGTCATCTTCACTAATCTTTGGTTTCTCATAAACTCACCAATTCAATTCACAAGAATAAGGGCAGTTGATCTGTGACAAAATTATATCCAAAATTTTATCTTCCTTTTTCAAGTCTAGTTTCTCCCTTAAACATATGGAGATAGGCAAATAGAGGGACCTGGACAGTGCCCCACATGTATTTTCCTTAAAAGGTAGCATAAAAGCAGAGGTAATAATTAAGAACTCAAATTCTGAAGATCAGGTCCCGCTTCTTGAACAGACACTCGAACTCAGAGCAAGCACATAATTTATTTGTGCCCATCTGTAATGTAGGACTTAATTCTGTCAAGTATGTTTTAATTGAAGACTGTGGGTATGGAGACTGTCTTCTTCCCAGCAAAACACGGAATCTACTTTGGTGAGATTATGTGAATAATGTATATTTTTAATGCTCCCTTTTCATATTAAGAAGACAGGGAAATATTCTCCCAAATTAGAAGACAGGGAAATAAAATCCCTTCAACTAAAACTTATTTTAAAAACTGCTAAACATAAATTCTAATATAATTGATTGGGGGACGAAGTTATATTCTACTAGTAATCCCTTTATATAACTTAAATTATCTCAAAATTTATTTATATACAAATCAAATAATGAGATCCACTTATTATGTGGATCGCATAATAAGTCCCAGAGAGAAAAACCCCAGCTCCACACTTAACCCTATCACATCATTTCCTTGACCTGGTTATTCACATCCGGACAATGTGATGTGTCACCCAACCCACAGGCCTTGGCTTCTTGATCATTAAAATTAACCTTCACTTCTGACATAATTTTAATTGATAGTAACTTCTATAAAACTCCATCCTTAGATTTCCTTAAAGGGGAATGTTAGTATAACATTTAAAAAAAGCAAACAAGGCGGGGGTTATAAACACATAATGATCCCATTATGTGGGGTCATTATAAAGTTGGTTAGGATTCCAACTTCATTTATTGTCTATGTAACTCTGAATGTTTTTTTTTAACTTCTCGGATTCCCCTTCGGAGAATACTACTCATCTCGCAGGGCTACAGATTGGGATTTGAAAATGAGAAAAACAGATGGAACAGAATCTGAGTCTGGCACATAGAAGATTCTTAAATGCTAGATCCTTTTCCTACCCGTCCCCCCTTCCCCCCCCCCCCCCCCCTTTTTTAAATTTATATATATTTGCCTCTAATTTGCACCTCAACACAATTTTATGAGGAGGAAAAAATAGAGGTAATTCAGATTAAGAAACTAGAGGCCAGGAGTGGTGGCTCACGCCTGTAATCCCAGCACTTTGGGAGGTCAAGGCAGACGGATCACCTGAAGTCAGGAGTTTGAGACCAGCCTGATCAACATGGAGAAACTCCATCTCTACTAAAAATACAAAAATTAACCAGGCATGGTGGTGCATGCCTGTAATCCCAGCTACTCGAAAGGCTGAGGCAGGAGAATTGCTTAAACCCGGGAGGCAGAGGTTGCGGTGAGCCAAGATCACGTCATTGCACTCCAGCCTAGGAAAACAAGAGCGAAACTCTGTTTTAAAAAAAAAAAAATAAAAAGAAACTAAAATAGATCCCAGTAACTTGTTTGAGAGCAAACAATTCTGTGAGGAAGAAAAAATACAGCCAATTCAGGTAAAGAAATAAAATAGAAAGATTCAGTCACTTGAGAGCAACCACTGACAGGTAGCAGGGCTAAGACTGAAACTTGGTCTAACTGACTTTAAATTTTTTATTCTTTTTCATATTAGAGAATAATAGTTTATATAGAAATATGAGATCAATTCCTTCACAAATTGAAGAGTCCATTTGCAACAAGAGTTACATCTTTGAAGTTTTATGATTTTAAATGTTTATAAAACAAGATTCAACATGAAGTCTTCTAGTTCATTTCTATTTTCTTCTTGAAATGTAACAGTTTGATCATAGAGACAGATACGGATGTACAAATCACGGTGATCTTGGATTCTAGGCCTAATTCTAACTTTGGTATGTGAAATTAGTCATTTCACTTCTAGTTACCTTCTGTTACTTGATCTATGAAATTGGAAAGAGTGAAAGGAGTGAGGAGTTATTCAACCTCAAAAGTCCTTTTCAGCTCAAAGATACTACCTGTTTTGGTATTTACAGAATGTCACTATGTGTCTAACATGAAAAGGATATAAAATATGGCAGTGGTTTACTATCAACTGAAGATACTTTGTTTGACAATAACAGTGAGTAAGCGGGTAGGAAGGGGTTGGGAAAGAACGCAACTAGTATCTAGCGAGTAGAGGTCAGGGATGCTCCCAAACACCCTGCAATTCACAGGATTCCTCCTCCCATCCAACCCCCAACAAGAACCCCACAGAATTATCTGGTCCAAAATGTCAATAGTACAAGGCTGATAAACCTTGAAACATAGTCATTGACCTCCCCTGCACCAAAAACAAACAAAAAAAACCCCACAGAACTATCCAGCTCAAAAATGTCAATACTTCAAGGTTGAGAAGCCCTGAAACAGTCACTGATCAAAAAGAGTTTATAATCTAGAAAGGTAAAATTAATTTGTAACTACAATCTATGAACAAGATGTCAGAATGTTATTGGCCAAATGCCATTCCAAGTTTACACATTAAAAAGAGCTAAAATGTGATCTTTATCAATAAAATGATGTCACACTTAGGTTGGAGAGTAACAGAATTTCAGTGGTTCCATAATAAAGATCAGCATACCACTACAGGTGATATTATGTCGGATTTTAACTTCCAAATGAGAAATATTTTTAGTACTCATTTTGAAGAGGTATGTACAAAAGAGAAGAACATCTATCTGGATTTACAATGGACATAACTTTTTTATATTATTTGGTTATGGTATTATTAGTAAAAACTATGCATCAAGACGTTTTTGGTAGAATTCCAAACACAGAGCAGACCAAGTCATAATAATCAAATTTCTCTAGTCCAAACATTCTGTACACAGAGATTTGCTGGACTGAGTCGGATGGTATTTGCTTCCAATCACTGCAATGATTTAATACATGATTGAGAAATGAGTTACTATCAAAGACTCTTAGAGATTTTATAAACTTGATCACTTGGAATAATTTTATCCCATCCCAACCAAAATCCTGTAACTATCTACCAAAATAACATTCTACACTTTGTTGTTCTCCAACCTCAGTGTGCAGTAGAATCATCTAAAGTGCAGTTAAAATTACAGACTGTTGGCCAGGCACTATGGCTCATGGTAATCCCAGTAATTTGGGAGGCTGAGGTGGGCAGATCACCTGAGGTCAGGAGTTCGAGACCAGCCTGGCTAACATGGTGAAACCCTGTTCCTACTAAAAACACAAAAAATTAGTCGAGCATGGTGGCACGCGCCTGTAATCCCAGCTACTAGTGAGGCTGAGGCAGGAGAATCGCTTGAACCTGGGAGGCAGAGGTTGCAGTGAGCTGAGACTATGCCATTGCACTACAGCCTGGACAAAAAGAGCAAAACTCCATCTCAATACATACATGCATACATACTCTCAAGATCCAACTGCAAAGGTTTTCACTTGGTAGGACTGGTGTGGGCCTTTGAAATCTGAACTGACAATGAGTACCTGGGTAATTCTATTGCAGATAGTCTACAGATTACATGCTAAGGGACACTGATACTGTGACTGTCTGAAAAACAACCTATGGGGATGGAAGAGGTATCCATGTAATAGCCAATCCTTTAGTGTTCTATAGGTAGAACTAGAATAACAATGGCAGATGACTTGAAAAAAGTTCCATTTCTTTACCTGTTTGATTCCAAGTTCTACTAAAATGTCTGTGTTTGAGCTGCCTTGAAAAATTTAAGAAAACTTTGAGATTCACAAGGTAAAAATCTGTTTGTAATACATGAACAGTGGTTTCTGAATACTTAAATTCTTTTTTTAATGCCAGGAAGATACTGTATTTCTCCACTGCATATAAAACATTTCCTTGGTGCTAATATTTAAGTGAATAATATATCCATCACTGATATTTAACTCTAATAATGGTCTAAAAATAGCATTAGACAATTGACTTATGTTTGTAGGTCACTGTTCGTCTCTTCCTACAAAAATGAAGGTTCCATAACAGCAGAAACTTTTATCTGTTTTGCTCAATGAATGCTAGCTCTACAACTTTTCTACAAAGGAATTTTTTTTTTTAATAAACTATGTTTGGATAATTCAGATAGGATTTACAAGCAAGCCCCACCATGCAGGGTGGGGTGCAAGTAGTTTTGAGAGGGGGCTGGAAGAGATTTAGTACTCCATATCCAATGAGTAAAACGTTGCAACCTGTATATGAAGTCTTACTACTGCTTTTTAAAAACAGCATTTAAAACACTTTCTTCTCTAAGTAACTCAGGAAAAGTATCTTTGCTATGTTTTCCCTAATCATAGTGACAATTAATAAATAGTAGCACAAAGGGGCACTTAATACTGAATAATAAACTAATGAAATAGCTATAATATGGAATTTGACAATGCAAATTGTTAATTATCACTGAGGTATTTACATGAACAGTTTACCACAAAGACTTTTACTGGTTTATATGCACTATTTTTCTCATTGACTATTTTTCTTCATATTTCCACATTCCTTTATACATGACTCTATCTATGACTCCACTAACTTATTCAAGTGATCACACAATTTGCCATTTTTAAGACTTTACTGCTCTTTTTGGTTTATTCATCTTTCTCTATTAGGTTATAAGCATTTCCCAGACAAGCAGGATTTGTCTGGGTCTTTCTTTAATCTCTAGAGATTAGCACAGGCTTGACAAATAGTATTGGTAAATATTGACTGATTGAATAAATGCATCTATGAATAAATATGTGTATGCAAGTCTAATCAAAATATATATCGGGAAACAAGAAATTACTTTCATGAGCAACAGTGGAAAATGTTAACTTCTTAGACATTGTTAAAAGCTTATTTCAAAGAAATATCAACTCTAACATGTAATTCTCCCTCTCTCTATAACAATTTCTGCCATTTATCTTCTCTTTCAAAATTTTAGCGTTTCACTTGTGACTCAATAATTCCAGCACTAACATCTCACCTACCCTGTAGGTCCCTATTCACAAACATCAGTTAAAAGACCACAAATTCAAAATCATTGGTAACTTAGAAATGCACACAAAATTAAAACTATTATTTTCCACAAAACCAGTAGTAGCATAGCTCAGCAACTATACTAAGAATCTCACACTATTCTTTTCGTTTTCTTTACAGTATGAAGCCAATTTATTATTTCTATGATTTTAGCATGGACCATGTCTATAAAATTACTGTTTCCATTGTATGCTACTGTCACCACCCACATCACCAGGTTCCTAGCATCCAACACCTGGATACATACACAAAGCTGACTTAGATGATCTCCCTGTTTCTATGTACTCTTTAGTTTCCATCCTACAAGTTACTGCCAAAAACATTTTTATCAAGTCATTGCCTTCACAAAAATGTGTATTACCTCCTACTGACGAGTGATAAAATCCAAAACACTGCCTGACCTGGGAAGCTCTTAAAATCTGGCAGCATCCTTTAGTGTCATACATGTGCAGCCATTGTGCTAGGGAGTTTTAAATACCTGATATTAATATGATTTCCATAACCTTGAGGATTATCACTCTCCTTTGTTGATACAGAAACTAAAATTAAGAATGCTTAAGTGCTTCCCAAAGCTACAAAAGTAGGACATGGCAAAGTTGAGATTAAAACATAGGTCTTGCTCCAAAGTATAATGCTGACTTCCTAAAAAGAAATATACATTACATACTTCCACTTTCTTCACTAATGAAAGAGAAACTACATGTATTTAATACAAAACATTTTATATGTGCTTTATCATTCAAACCTCAAAACCACCAAAAAAAGAAGCATTAGAATTAAAAATTTATCAATATGGAAACCAAAGCTTAGGCTTGTTCAGAAATTTTCTCAGTGCTACACAACAAAAGCAGCAGGCAGAGCCAGGATTTGAATCCAAGTCTGCTTTCTGAAAGCCACACTCTTTCCAAATTCTACAATACCTTATACTTCTCTAAATTTCACTTCTTTTCCAAAACGCTTTAAGACAGGTGTTGGTGTAAAAGGTCAGATAGATATTTTAGGCTTTCTGGGGCATATGGCCTCCAGTCACAACTACTGAATTCTGCCATGGGAGCATGAAACAGCCATGAACAGATAACAAATGAGTGTGGCCATGTTCCAATATAACTCTATTTACAAAAATGGGTAGTAGGAGAAATTCGGCCTACAGACCAAGGTTTGTTCACCTCCACTTCATTCTATTCTCTAGTACACACTCATTAACCTCTTTTACACTCTATTATTATTTTGCTCTAGTATTGATTCTAATGTGAAAACCTTCCTGATCCTCACTTGTATTTATCCCAACTCAATTCATCCTTCAAGTTCCCATTTCTTCTCTACCACAGCACATCTCAGGCTACTCGGAAAACAAACTCTCATTCTGAACTCAAGTAGCAATATCAATAGTTTGACACTCAATTTCTACAGCTGCCTCATGTAAGCGGATTATTTAAAGTAGGCTCAAAGGAGAAAAGATGGCTTAAACATCTGTTAAGCATAAGATTAACATATACTACATACTACATGTTCAATGGCTAATTCATTTAACTCATAAAGTATACAGTCTTAAATTATTAAGATAATTGAATTTTATATGATCAAAAAAGTCTTCCTCCCATCCTGAATACTGCTACATATAATTATTTTTGCTATAAAAACAGTAAAATAATATACTAAGTGAAGACTTACTAGAATAGGAAGTAGCATCCATCTTTCCAACCTTAACTGGAGAACCAATGCTTTTCATCTCAAGACCAACTTCATTCCAAATCGGTTCCAGCTTTTTACAATGGCCACACCATGGTGCATAAAACTTGTTTTAAAAAACAAAAAACAAACAAAAAAGATAACCATTAAAATGTTGTGCTACAGTGAGTATCAAAGAATGTCTTTGACTAAATGATCTAATAATGTTTTAGACAAGAAGTTTAAATATAATTTTTAAAGTAAATACATAATGAAAGATCAAAACACAAACATAAACCTAGATACCTCAAAACTGGTACTATCTTAAGTTCATTTTAATTGACTACTGATACTTATTTAAAACAGATATACAATTTACAATAAAAATGTCCTTGCTTCCAAGTAAATGTTCTATATAAAATGTTTTATGTAAAATGAATCCCCAAAATAAACATATACATACCATATCACATACACACCTAATTGTTAATGATAAATATCAATCTACTTATATTATAAAAATTCCAGCATAGTAGGTGGCTTTACTGACTTCTATCGTAACCACTGGCAAAACTGGGGAGGTCATTAAGCTGACTGGTTTGGCACAGGAGCAAGTCAGGTTGATTAGAGTCACAGTCTTTTACCCTTCTTTAGAATTACCAGATGGTGGGGGTGATACTCAGGTTTCCCTAGTTAAGTGGTGTTATAAACTGCTTGTTATCTTCTCATGAAATAAGATTTTTTAACTTTAAACTACGAAAATGTTCAAACATACACAAAAGGAGAAAATTAAATAGTGAACCCTCATGATCTGTCATGTAGCTTCAGTAACTGTCAACTCTGCCATTCTTTTTCCATCTCTTTTACTGCTTTCTACTTTTTGTTGAGGCATGTTAAAATAGCAACTATCATAAGGTTTAAATATATTCCAAACTTGAAAGAAAGGAAGACGAAAATTTAATTTTGTCCACTGTTAAGATAAAAATATGATTCTGACTAAGTGATATTAATATATTCAAGCTCTTGGAAACTATCAAGAAAACAAGAGTGAATTCTGTAATAAAATCATACCCTTTATCACTAAAGTATAAGCTAAAAGTTGACCTCATTATAAATAGAGTTCCAGCTTTTCCTCTTAATGTCCTCACCCCTGAATTTCATCAAAAATAGGTTCCCTTGAGAGGAACCTTAAAACTCTGAGGTTCTTTTTAATGTAAAATCCCAAATATAATAATACCTAAGAAAACAAACTGAGTATATACATAAGCACTAGCTGTATACTGCTGTCTTTGGGTAGAGGAAAATAGAAAATAATACTTAAAATGGTAGGGGTGGGTAACTAGCATATAAAATGTATATACTTACATCTACAAGCCAAATGTCATCATTTCGATTTTCTTTAAACCTGAAAAACAAGAAAACAAATCTTTGATTGCATGTTTGTGTCCACTTTACAACTGTATAGTATAGGCAGAGATAATACATTGATAACTATAAGGGCAAAAACCAAATTCCTTCAATAAATTTTTATGTAAAATTTGTACTTAGTGACCTATCCATCAAACATCTCCAAAATAAAAGCAGAGAACTGATCAATAATAAAGTAATTAGAAGGAAAGACTCCAACAAAAAGAGTTAAAGCAGGACTTGGTAGAAACACAAATAGATGCCTAAGCTCCTTGCCTTACTACAACATTTTACACCTGTGCAGAAAAGGTACCATAGGAAGCCTGAGGCTGCTATGCTTAGAAAGAACTGTTTGCAAGAATGGTCCTTGGTTGGCATCTGGGAACTTGGATTTCAGAACTGTTCTCACCACTTCCTGGTAATGATGCCTCAGTGTTCATAAAATACTTACGAAAAATATTGAATTGAGGAATTCCTGTCCTGAGATCCCAGACCACTCCTCTGAGATGTGTAGTCTAGGCTGGGGTACTGTACCCCACCATCAGCTAACTAGGCCCAACCTTTAACTATCCCTTAAAATCCTCAACCACCCCTGTGGATTAGGATTGATCTAGCACACGAAGAGACTATTGGATCACCCATAATTGGGCTCAGTGATGTGTAGCTTGGGCCAATAATCCAGGGTCATTATCATATGCAGTGTTCTTAGGGTATGTGCACAGGAAACAAAGGTGGTCTTGTAGAGCCTAGACAGTGTGGCCCAAGTCACTGGAACACATGGGAATGGCCAAGCCAAACCCAGAGAAACATCAAATGCAGTCAGTAGCCACAGGAACATTACAGACAGAAGGAGAGGCCCACCATGTTCTATCTGCTGAGAATACCCTGGTCCACTGGTCTTATGAACCTGTCCCTGGACAGTGTTGTTAGCCTTGACTGGGGTCTGACAAGCAAGACAGCTTTTTCATGCTGTTATGGTGTCTTCTCACAACCATCACAGTCCATGCATTCCTGCCCAATCTGATCCTGCCTGAATTTCCACGCGCCATCTCTTGTGGATCCAGGAGGCAACTGGTTGCACATCTTGCTCTGGAGCGAGGAACAATTCAGTTTCCACATTTAGCTGACAAACATAGTTTGCTCTTGGTAAAGGTCCCCTTTTTCAGCACAGGGTTCTTTCTGGTAAGCATCCACACCGGTAACAAAATGGTTATTAGGAGCAGAATCCCTTCCTCCTCCTCAGGAAGAGTGCCCCCGTTAGGACACTCTGAAGGAGGAGGTCTGTAGTGACACACCCCACAAGGCACTAAGTTTATTTAATAAGATTATCTCCTTGTGAACAACAGCTCTTCTCAGAATCAAAAACTTTCTGTAAACAAACAGCTAGCACCCCCCCCCCACAACCCAATAGTATGACCAGTGAAGTGCCCCCATGGGACTGTCAGGATTTTTGCTCTTACTGAACAGCACCGTACGATCACACTCTTACTGCACCCATTTGGTCATGCCATCAGGTGTCCAGGTGGTCAATCAGGACAACAAGCTAAACTGAAACTAACAATCAAGGCTTTATTCACTTACTGTGACAGTTCAAGCCAAGAGGTTAATTAAAAAAAAGAGGCATCAGCCCCTCAGTGTTCCATTTCTCCCCCATGAAACAGCACCAGGTGAGAGTCAGGTGAATGTGACGCAGATGGGAGAATTCATCTCATTTCCTAGGAGCACTGAACATTTCCTAGAGCACTGTCTCTTTATGGGCGGAGGTGAGAGAAAAAGGACTAAGAGTAGAAAAGTACCTCAGCAGAGGCTCTCAATAAAGATGTTTTAGCAGAGTTGCTTGGGAAATGCCTAAGGTGAGGTCCCAATAAGGAGGCCGCCAAATAGAGGCCACTGGGTTAAGGAGTGTAGACATGAAAAGGAGCCTGGCTGGCCTGGGAGGCCGAATCCTTGCTACCACTCCCTCCAGAGACTGCAATGCACTGGTTATACACCAAGTTTGGTGTAGGGAGGGCACCTTCCCCTATGTGGCCTGCCAGAAAAAGCCTTGCAATTGTTTATGGTCAAGCCTGAGAGATCAGACATGGGATTTTGGTCTGAAGTGCACCTACTCACTTTTTATAAGCAAGGTAGATTAATGCTATGATACTATGAAGATAAATACAGTATTGTTACCAAATTCTAGCACCCATTCAATATAATTAAAGCAAAAAGACATAACAAATACAAGTACAAAAGCAAAAAGACATAAACACACGGTACGATAACGGGGAGAAAAGAATATGTAAAGTGTGCCACAGTTTTTTGATCTCATAACTATTAACAAAACTTTTGGGCACAACCTTATTTTGTATCTATACAGACCTTAAAACAAGTGAAAAATATATACAACAATTGGTTCTAAATTTAAAATATTGGATTCACATGCAAATATTCAGGTATCTGAGTTGGACAAAGTTAAAACAATATTTTAAGTACATATATGTATACTCACGATTCATCTAAATCTTCTACAACTCCTTTACAGACGACCATATCAAGTAAAACAACTGAAAAAGACAAAATGTATACAATAAATGCTGATTATTTGGCTCATACTGCATAAGCTTAGTCATCTTTGAAGTGTTTTTGACCTTTTACAACCTACCAAAAAATTCATCACTGATGCATTCCAGGGTACAAATGATGCAAAAGCAGAAGTAGTTCATCCATTTAATAAATATCTAGTCTGTATGCAACCATATCACGACCGGCCAGGTTCTAGTAAGCCAATAAATCTATAAACACAGAGTTCCTTTTTCCTACATATTTTAACTCTCATCTTACTTTTCCTTTTTACCATCCTGTCTTTTTGGAATACAGACAGCTTTCCTCTATATTTCTTTTGCTTTAGTAGCAATGATCTCTTCAGTAAAAACTACAAATGCCATTCAAAGTATTTCCCCCGAAATAGATGGCTAAGAAAGAAACAAAGTCGAGCTGCAACTCTAATACTTACTACGGGGCATTGCCTGACACAGAATGGGCTCTAAAAGATTGCTAAGTGAGCGGCCTCCAGTGAGAATGAAGGCACCCAGGGCTGAAGAGGGAGCTGAGAACAGCGGGCACACACTCAGTGTGTCGGGACACACTGAGTGTTTCACACCGCACAATCCCGGCGGCCTGACCCTGATCTGTCAGAGCCCTGGTGGTAAAAACCCTTAAACGTGACAAGACTCGGAACCTAAAGCCAAGGCAAGATCTGGCGGTTAAGCTGGGACGGCAGCACCCTTCTTGCCCATCAAAGGAGTGAGCTTTATTGAAACTTCCTGCCACAATGAAAAAAAACACAGACACAAGAAAGCGCGCCCTTCCCGCGTCCAGCACTGGTCCCCGCACAGGGGCAAGGGAAAGACCCCAAGGTATCCGCTCCGTCAGGGCCAGGCAGGGCGGCGTGGCGGGGCGGCAGGACTCTGCCGGGACCGGGCGGGCATCTCCGCGGACCCCGCAGGCCTCGCCTCAGCCCCGGGCCCAATCCCGGCCCCACGGCGGGCCAGGTCCCAAGAGCCTGCCGGCGTCGCGACCTCTGCTCGCTCATTACCTGTGGCGCAGAGCCGCAGGGGCGGCCCGACACCTCCAGGCTGCCATGCTAGCCTGGGAGAGCTGTAGAAGCTGACTCTGTGTAAGACAGAGAAAAGACACCAGCGTCCGCTGCCTTCCCGCCAGGAAAGAGAAGCGGAGCAGACCCAGAGCGGAAGAGAAGCGCCGCGCAGAATACGGGGGCGGGGGCAGGCCGGCCTCCGTTACCCTCCCAGGACCCCACCGGTCTGCGTCTCTGAGTATGCGCAGAGTGCGGCGCATGCGCCAGGAGGGCGGCGCCTGCGCAGTCGTGTGCTTCAGAATCTGCGCCCTCGGCCCCGCCTGAGGAGCGTGGGAATCCAGCGTGCGGGCTTTATTGGGGAAAGCGGTGGTTGTTCATGGGGGCACGCTTCCGGAAAGGTGAATACTGGAGAAAGGTTGAAGGTGAGGTAGGCTCCGACGACGCACTTACAGGTTGAATATTGTCACATCATTTACTTGATGCTCCCGTGCAGTGAGTGCACCTGTGCGTTTTAAGGCTGGATCCAATTTGAGGAAAGAGGCGCGCCTTAAGACTGGATTGCTGAGCTGCGCGCCTCTCCGTGTTTTTCCAAAGCGTTTTTGAAATAGTCTTTCAGCCTGTTTTTATAAAGGGACATCTCTTAAATGCAGCAAGCTGTAATGCACTTTTACCAAAGTAAGGATTGCATCTTTAAAAACTTTCTCTTGAAACTTGAGAACATAAAGTTAAGCATAGGATTTTTTTTTATGACTCTTTTCTGATTATTTTGGGATTAAATAAAATAGTATGAAATATTCATATTGCTACCTGTTTTTTCTTCTACAGGACAATGATTTGTAAAACCCATATTCTTTTATATGACGGTTACTGCAGCAGTCGCTACTTCTGAATTAGATGAAATTTTTATGGGACGTAAGGTACCAGAGGATTTAGATCAAACCAAAGTTTGAAAAACTATGAGAACAACAAAAAGGGTAAGTTATGATGTCAGCCGGTTCACCTTAGGTTCAAAATTAAAACAGGCAGAAATGTTCTAAAACATTGTTATTCCTAGTGACTAGAAGATTAAATTACACTCTAATTGAGAGCAAGCCTTAAATGTCACCCCTTTTGTGCAAACAGCATGGTATCCAGTGCAAGTCGTCTGCAGATTCAATTTTTCTTTCTTTCTTTTATTTTTTTTTTAAAAAGAAAAAAGACTAAAACGTAAAGGGACTGTTGAAGCGACAGGAATGTTCTCTCGATGGTGGTGAAACAGCTTTATAATAGTACCATTGACTTGATACTCTTCTACAGAAGCTTTTCTACTCTCTTGGCAATGTCTCTGAAAGACCCATATTCAGTTTGTTTTTCCATTCTCATGTATTTCAAAGTTCTCTGTCTTCCACAGCACGCAAAATAAAATAATTTCTTTTCATATTTGCTTTACAGTTTAAGTTAGCATGTGGAGAACAACAAAAACCAGTTAACCTAGATTTGTGCTCTTTAATAGTGTAGCCACTAACCACCTGTGACTATTGAGCTTTTGAAACATGCCGTGTCATGAAGTAACTGAACATTTAATTTTAATTTTAGGAAACTAAAAAAACTGACACTTGATTCAGTTATTGGAAAGTTTTTTTAATATGATTGGAACAACTGAGGTATTTGAATCTACTTTTTCAACTATAAATTTTATGAAATCTAAAAACTATCATGTCCCAGGTGTGGGTGGCTCTTACCTGTTACACCAGCACTTTGGAAGGCTGAGGCAGGAGGATTGGTTGAGGTTAGGAATCCGAGACCAGCTTGGGCAACACAGTGAGACCCTGTCTGTACGAAAAGTTTAAAAATTAGCCAGGTGTGGTGGCACACACCTGTGGTCCCAACTACTCCAGAGGCTGAGGTGGGAGGATCAGTTGGGCCAGGGAGGTTGAGGTTGCAGTGAGCTGTGATTGTGCCACTGCATTCTAGCCTGGCAACAGAGCGAGACCATGTCTCTATAAAATAAATACCAATTAAGTATTTCTGATGAAATTAGGGAGGTTGTAAGGAGATACACTGTAAATGTAAAATATACACTGGATTTGGAAGGCAGTGTAAATAAAACTGTAAAATGTCTCAGTATTTTTGTATTGATTATATGTTGTAATGATTATAGCTTAGATATATCTTAGCTATATTGAGTTAATAAAATAAATTATTAGAATTTGACCTGTTTTTATATTTCACTGTATTTCCAAGAAAATTTATAATTACATATGTGCTTTGCATTATATTTCCATTGCACATCACTGATGTAGGCAATGTGAAAATGATCAAAATAATGCATTAATGTGAAAATGTTTTAATAAACCAATAGACTTTTTAGGCTTTTTGTTCAGAGAACATGCTAAATTTCCATATGCTAAAACATATTCAGTGTTCAAAAATTTAAGTGTGTTTTTCCTGCTTATCTACCTCAAGTGGTGATCATTTTTTCTGAGATTTAAAAGGTTCTACTATTTTGATAAGATCTTTAAAAAGATTTTCAGATAAGCTACACTTGTACAGATATATACCTTGTATATTTTGCATACATATGCCTATAGTCTAAATGTGTATCCCAAATTTCATATGTTGAAACGTAATTGCCAGTATGACAATATTAAGAGATTGGGCCATTTGGGAATGATTTAATCATGAGGTGGAACTCTCTTGAATGTGATTAGAGAACTAATAAAAGAGACTGAAGGAATTATCTTAGTCCCTTTCTCCTTCAACCTAAGCCATATGAAGACATAAGAAGACGGTACCATCCTGGAAGCAGAGAGCAAACCCTTATCAGACACCAAACCTGCCAACTCCTTGATGTGCAGCCTCCAGAACTTTAAGAAATAAATATTTTTTATTTATAACTTACCAAGTCTGTGCTATTTTGTTACAGAGCACCAACAGGCTAAGACACATGTCCTTTCCAAAAGTCATATACAAGGGTGTCTTGTCTATAGTAGGACTGTTTGTAATTGTGAAAAGCTAAACAATTCAAATCTCTGAAAGTAGAATAGATAAATTGTGTTGTAATCCTATAGTAAAGTACTATTAGCAGTGAGAATGAATGAACTTTTGTATGGAGAACTACGTGGTTGCAAATCATAAACTAAATGTTGAACAGAAGAAACCAGAAACTGAAGAAAGGTACTATATGATTTTATTTACATAAGCTCAAAAGCAGGCAAATTAATCAATAGTGTTAAAAGTCGAGGTACAGGTAACCGTCGTGTTTCTTGATCTGGGTGCTGCTTACAAAGATACGTTCACATTGCGAAAATGCATTGAGCTGTACCTTTAGGATTTTGTACTTTTCTGTGTGTGAGCTCTAATAATAAAAGCTTCAAAATAAGAATAAATAAATAAAGCTAAATACATTTATGGTTTTTAGTGGAGAGGTATTATATAGTTTTAAGCAGTGCTTCTCAAATTTTAAGCGTCAGTTACCTGGAGAACTTGATTTAATACAGATTCTAATCAGTCCCTAGAGAATCTGACCCTGTGGGGCCCATCAATTTACATTTCTCCTGAGTTCCCCTGGTGATGCTGTTGCTTCTATCCTGCATATCTCATTTAGTGGTGTTGAGGGAAAATAGTTTCAGAAAATACCATTTCTTTTTAAATCGCTTTGTGTAAAATATGCTTTAAGGAATGATAAGAGAAAAATCTGTTGTATATTGATTATAATAGCCATTATTTATTAAGTATATTAACTACACTAAAAATACTGGGACCAGAAAGAGGATCTTAAATACAGATAGCAAAACTTAAAGAGATATGGAACAATCTTATGAAAATATATATGAAAACTTAAAAGTCAATATTACTTAAAAAAATGAAACAAAATTGGTTCAAGAACTAAAGAGACTTAATAGCCACTAAAGGAATTGAATCAGAAGCTTAAAATTATATCATTAAAAAATGAGACCTGATTAATTTTAAAATATGTGCTACCCATCTTCATGAAAACAAAAATTAATCTGTATTGAGATTCTCCAGAGAAAGAAAACCAAAGGAAACTTTATTATGAGAATTGGCTTATGCAGTTATGAAGACCAAGAAGTCCTATAATTTTCCATCTGCAAGCTGGAGAACTGGCAAGCCACTCCATGTGTTTAATTCAGTCCAAGTCCGAAGACCTGATAATGAGGGGTCCAAAGGCCTGAGAACCATAAGTTAGTGATGTAAGTCCTGGTCTGAGTCCCAAAGCCCAAGAACCAGAAGCAGTGATGTCCAAGGGCAGGAGAAGACAGATGTTTCAGCTCAAACACAGAGTGAATTCACTCTTCCTCCGTCTTTTGTTCTATTCAGGGTTTCATTGAATTGGATGATGCCCACCCAAATTGCAGAGGCCATCTACATTGCTCAGTTACTCATTCAAATGCTAACCTTTTCCAAAAACATCCTCATAGATACACCTAGAGATAATGTTTTACAAGCTATGTGGGCATCTCTTAGCCCAATCAAGTTGAAACATAACATTAATCACACTGTTGTTATAGACACATCCATACAATTAAAAAATAGGGAACACTCACCAATTTGTTCAGTGGCTAGTATTAACTTGATAGCCAAACCAGAGAAATCATGAGAGAATGGAAAACAAACAGGCCCATTTCACTTGTGAACAAAAATTGAAAAGTTCCCAATAAAATACCAAACCAAATGTAGCAGGGCACTGAAAAAGATCATAATCATGACCAAATTATTATTATTTTTGTCCAGAAATGCAAGCCTTGGTTTAACTTGGAGAAAAAAATTAATGAAAGTTTCTGCAGTAACTCAGATAAAGAACATATAATCATTTAAATAAATTCGGTAAAAGAAATTTTTGTACTTCAACCTCCAATCAGTAGTAAATTAGGAATAGGAAGACAATTCTATGGCATGTTGTGCTGTAAAGGTTAATTTCTACCAGTTTTGGAATTATCCTGAGATGTTTTGCCAAATTTCTAGCATAACTAACCACTGGTCAATCACCAAACGTACCGATTAATAATTATGCTTTTGTAACCATGGATCAAGGAATTTTCAGGTGGTTTTCACCTATTTGTTATGTTGTTTATTAATTAGTATGAGATTGATTTGCATTTGGTCTTAGTGAAATCTCCAGGGGGTCCTACTGTTGAGGCTGATTTTGTAGCAGTAATATACATATATGACCAGGAAAATATTTAAAAACTCAGGTGAGACTCCACCTTGTGATCCTTCCTTCCAAAGTGTTCTATGCACGTGCACATGGTTTCTGATCCAAGAGAAAACATGCACCCCACGAGTCTTATAGAAGAAGCCAGAAGCTTTCACCTGGAATGTTTTTCCAGACTCCTTGCAGGGAGAGGGACTGTAATCCATAACTTTATTTCAACACTGTTATTACCTTGTATCCCTTTCCTGCATAGATTTGTAACCTTGTTACATGGAGCCTTGTGAGTCTTTTTTAGCAAGTCAACTCTGTTTTTGTACAGTTGATATTAGAAGTGGGATTGAGTAGAAGACTCCTGACTCAGCTGGGCATAGTGGCTCACACCTGTAATCTCAGCACATTGGAAAACCTAGACAGGAGGGTGGATTGAGGTCAGGAGTTCGAGATCAGCTTGGGGCAACCTAGCTAGCCCCTGTCTCTACAATAACTTAAGATGTAGCCAGCCACGTTGGTCTGGCTACCTGTAATCCCAGCTGCTTTGGAGGCTGAGGTGGGAAGATTGCTGGAGGCCCAGAGTTTGTGGCTACAGTGAACTATGATCACACCCCTGCCCTCCAGCCTGTGGGACTGACAGACACAGCCTTTAAATAAAAGACTCCCCAGAGACTGGAAGACTGCTCTCTTTCTGCAGCAAGTTCCTATTTCTCAGAACTTATGATTAGTCATTTGTTAGTAATTACTGGACATCTACATAAACATCATTTATTGGAGCATAATATATGTGCAAACAAAAACACATATGATTAGGGTACAGGTTAATGAATTTTTACAAATGAGCATACCCATGTAACTGTTTCTTGTGATGATCCAGAAACGGATCATTGATGCACCCACAAAACCACCCTTGTCCCTACCACCCTTTGTCTCTTTCCAGTGCTCCTTCTACCCTTCCCCTTTACTACCTCTATGCTCCAGGGAATCACTCTCCTGACTTCTGACAGGTGAGATTAGTTTTGAACATGATATCAATGGAATCATACAGGATGTACTCTTCTGAATCTGGTTACTTTGACTCAACATGAAGCTTTCGAACTTCATCTAGAAAAAATTAAAAAAGTAAGATTCCTGACTCATTCTTTGCTAAAAATATGACATAAGCACTATTTAGCAATAAAAAAAGGATGAGTCTGATAAATAGGAGGAAAATATACTGTTGACACAGAGGTGGTTGCCAGGCTCTGCTTGGTTGGAAGTAGCAAAGTGTTTGGTATTAGTTACTGCTAATAAGACTTCCTATTGTAATCTGGAAATTATAGAAGCTGAATTCCAGGAACTAGCAAAATTAGAAGAGAAATGCAAACTAAAGGCAAGCTGACTAAAATTCCCAGTGCCTACTTGTTGGTTTCAGGATTAGCAACACCGAAAGTAAGTTCTGAAGTTGCGCTTCCTCCTCTCTGGCTGTCAAATTAAACCCCAACCATAGGAACTTGGACACTATAACTTTTGGTGAGCCAGCTAAACCTGAGGTTATAACCTACTACAACTAAGAAGGTAATTCAACTGGGGGCAAGTGGATGATGGAAGGGAGGAAACAACTGAAGTCAGGGATTATTCTGTAAAGTAAGAGAGGTATTTCCTACATGGTTACAAGCATTGCCCTGATGAAGCTTTGTTTGAATGGCTTCTGAGAATTTTAGATCCCTAGCACTGTCTCTGGCTTTGAACACTGTTGAGGGAGGGGAATGTTTGCACCCATCCTGCATCCTTTTCTGACTGCTATCTTTGTGAGCATTGTTCAAGGAGAAATCCATCCTGACTGGAACGGATTAAAGAGGGAACAGTCATTCCCCAGAAAAGGACAATTTCCCCACTCTTCCCTTGTCATTAAATAGTCTACTGAAGCTGCAGAAATGATGATGATGCAGACATTACTGGCCTGACTGTATGACAATGAAACGAGCTCCCTCTGGGATGCTTCTCATCCAGCTTATGAGTGCTGCTATTATAAAAAGAAACCCTACACCATGAACACCATATGTGATTATGCTTTGGGGACCTGGAAAGGATGTGAAAGAGACAACTTTGGATTTTTATTCCCAACTTCCTCCTATCAGATAATATACAAAATGTAGGGTTTTACAAAAGAAAGTAAAACAAAGAAAAGGTCAATAATTCTTTAGATATTTAAGAATTAGAAGTCTTTAGATGTTTAATCTAAAATGACATGAAAAGGAAAAAATGGGCAGAGTACACACCAGATCTTTGATGAAATTTTTCAGGAACCCAGAGAAATACAACTGCTTCTTCTCAAACTTCCCAAGATGTGAAAATACAAAGCAGATACACTTGGCTTGTCTAAGATTAGGGGAATTTCAGATAGGGAAAGGTTCTCATGAGCCTCCAGCATTGAATTCCAAAATACCTACTTTCTAAATTTTTTTTTATTTTTTCAACTTTTTATTTTTAGGTTCAGGGAGTACATGTGTACATTTGTTACATGGGTAGTATATTGGTCCTTTCTCACATTGCTATAAAGAAATATGAGAGACTGGGTAACTTATAAAGAAGTTTGACTGACAGTTCCTCATAGCTGGGGAGTTTTAGGAAACTTATACTCATGGCGGTAGGCACCTCTTCGCAGGGTGGCAGGACAGAGAATGGGTGCCCAGCAAAGTGGAAAGGCCATATAAAGCCATCAGATCTTGTGAGAACTTAATATCATGAGAAGAGCATGGGGAAACTGCCCCCATGATTAAATTATCTCCACCTGGTCCCACCCTTGAGACATGGGGATTGTTACAATCAAGATGAGATTTGGGTGGGGACACAGAACTGAACCATATCAAATGGCCCCTTGCCCCTTCCAAATCTCTGTTCTCACATTTCAAAACACAATCATGCCTTTCTAACAGTCCCCCAAAGTCAGCTCATTCCAGCATTAACCCCAAAGTCCAAGTCCAAAGTTTCAACTGAGATAAGGCAAGTCCCTTCCACTTATGAGCCTGCAAAATCAAAAGCAATGTAGTGACTTCCTAGATACAATAGGGGTGCAAGCATTGGATAAATACACCCATTGTAAATGGGAGATATTGGCCCAAATAAAGGGAATACAGGCCTCATGCAAGTCCAAAATCCAATAAGACAGTCATTAAACCTTAAAGTTCCAAAATGACTTCCTTTGACTCCATGTCTCACATCCAGGGCACACTGATACAAGACATGGGCTCCCACGGCCTTGGGCAGCTCTACTCCTGTGGCTTTGCAGGGTACAGCCGCACTCCTGGCTGCTTTCACAGGCTGGTGTTGAATGCTTGTGGCTTTTCTAGCTGCATGATACAAACTGTCAGTGGATCTACCATTCTGGGGTATGGAGGATGGAGGGCCTCTCTCACAGCTCCACTAGTCAGTGTCACAGTGGGGACTCTGTCATGGAGTCTCTGACCACACATTTCCCTTCCACACTGCCCTTTCAGAGGTTCTCCATGAGGTCTCTGCCCCTGCAGCAAACTTCTTTGCTGGACATCCAGCATTCCCATACATTATCTGAAATCTAGGTGGAGGTTTCCAAACCTCAATTCTTGACTTCTGTGCACCCACAGGTTTAACACCATGTGGAAGCTGCCAAGGCTTGGGGCTTGCATTGTCAGAAGCAATTTCCCAAGCTATACCTTGGCCCCTTTTAGCCATGGCTAGAGCTGAAACAGCTGAAATATAGGGCACTAGGTCCTGAGACTGCACAGAGCAGGGGGGCCCTAAGCTTGGCCTGAAAAATCATTTTTTTTTCCTTAGGCCTTTGGGTGTGTGATGGAAGGGCCTGTGTGAAGGTTTCTAACATGCCCTGAAGACATTTTCCCCTTTGTTTTGGTAATTAATATTTGGCTTCTCACTACTTACACAAATTTCTGCAGCTTGAACTTCTGCCCAGAAAATGGGGTTTTCTTTTCTGTCCTATCATCTGACTGCAAATTTTCCAAATGTTTATGCTCTGCTTATTCTTGAATGCTTTGCTGCTTAGAAATTTCTTCCACCAGATATCCTAAATTGTCTCTCTCAAGTTCAAAGTTCCACAGATCTCTAGGGCAGGGGCAAAACGCCTCCAGTCTTTTTGCTAAAACATAGCAAGAATTACCTTTATTCCAATTCCCAACAAGTTCCTCTTCTCCATCCTCAGCCTGGATTTCATTGTCCATATCACTATCAGCATTTTGGTCAAAGCCATTCAACAGATTTCTAGTAAGTTCCAAACTTTCCCACATCTTCCTGTCTTCTGAACCCTTCAAGTCTCTAAGAAGTTCCAAGCTTTCCCACATCTTCCTGTCTTCTAAACCCTTCAAGTCTCTAAGAAGTTCCAAGCTTTCCCACATTGTCCTGTTTTCTTCTGAGCCTTCCAAACTGTTCCCATCTCTGCCTGTTACCCAGTCCCAATGTCACTTCCACATTTTCAGGTATCCTTATAGCAACACTTCACTCTATTGGTACCAATTTGCTGTATTAGTCTGTTCTCACACTACCATGAAGAAATACCTGAGACTGGGTAATTTATAAAGAAAAGAGGTTTAATTTACTCACAATTCTGCATGGCTGGGAAGGCCTCAGGAAATTTGCAGTCATGGAAATGGCACCCCTTCACAGGGAGGCAGGAGAGAGAATGGGTGCCAAGTGAAGAGGGAAGCCCCTTACACAACCGTCAGATCTCATGAGAACTCGCTGTCATGAGAACGGCATCAGGAAAACTACCTCCATGATTCAGTTATCTCCACCTGGTCCTGCCCTTGACATATGGGGATTATAATTTATTGTGACATTTGGGTGAGGACACAGATAACCATATCAGATAGATTCTGTGTCACTGCAAAATACCTGCTTTTGATAGTAAGGTACCATATTAATTTTCTATTGCTGCAATTTAAAGCAACACAAATTTATTATGTCCCAGTTCAGTAGATTAGAAATCTAGTACACTAAGCTCATCTTTCTGCTACAGGTGACAAAAATCCTCAATCAAGGTGTCAGCAGGCTCTGCTCATTTCTGGAGACTCTAGGAAAGAACCCACTTTCAGGCTTTTAAGGTTGCTGTTGGAATTTACTTGCATGTAGCAATAGGACTGATGCCCCTGTTTCCTTAACAACTGTTGTCTGGGAATTATTCTCAGCTTCTAGAGGCCACCTACATTTCCTGACTCATGGCCCACTTCAAAGTCAGTGACAGTGGGGCAAGTCTTTTTCCTGTTTCAAATCTCTTTAACTTTCCTCTCTGCTGCAACTCTCTACCTCTTCTGCTTTTGAGGGCTTGTGTGGTTAGGTTGGATCTTTCTGAATAATCCAAGATGCTCTCTGTATCTTAAAGTCAGCTGGTTAATTTTATCTGCAAAGTCCCTTCATAGCAGTAACTGGATTAGTTTTGGGTTGAGCCGTGTACGGGAACCTGGAGTGGACATCTTTAGAATTCTATCTACCACAGGCAATAATGGATGAAGAAGGGTAATGTGAAGGACTGGACCTCCTGACCAAATTCCTGTGGGAAAACCAAGGCCTTCTATAGATGGTGTGGGTGAAATGGCATAGAGATAGGGAAGCAGCTCTTTTAGGTCAATTAGGTACAGGAACATTGCCTTAGCCTACTAATGAGTCCATTCAGAGTTACAGAATTAATTTAGGGAAACAGGGAGATGCTTCTGAAAGAGGGATAAACATTAAAATCTCGTTAAAAGTTGAAATAAATGATATTCAAAAGTATACTGTAGGGATGTCTTCTTACGTGAATGTATAATTGATATGGATAGAATAATTGGCTGCAATTCTTCCTCCTGCTGAGTGAAATTTTTTACAAATAAAATAACTTGTAGATCTGCTCTCCATTCAATACTAATTGGATATGAAAAATGGGAACTTTTAGAGTTACCTAAGCCTATTCAAATAGTAAATTTGAAATGCTAACTAACATATGCCTACAGCAACAAAAAAATTAGTACCTTAATTAAGGAAATGTTAGTTGCAGGCATGTTTGTGTCCACACATTGTCCATACAGTGCCCTGGTATTGCCAGTGAGAGAGGCTGATGGACAATGGTGACTGTCAGTGGTTGCCAGAAACTCCATTACACAGTAAACTTTAACAGCTTCAGAAGTCCCTGGTATAATCCATACTATTCAACTGCTAAATAGACTATTCAACAAGCTAAAAGTGACTGGTTTTCTGTAATTGACCTGACTAATGTTTTTTTCAATATTGGATACCAGGAAGAGTTAACAACAATGTTCATTCACATGGAATGGTTTCCAACATACATTTGCCTCAAGGATACTTGAACTCTTCCCTGCATATTTTCATAATCTGGCGAGGCAGGTCTAGATACAATGCAGTGTCCTAATGCCCTATCCCGATGATCCTATGATTATCTCTGAAACTGAGAATCTAGCTAAAAGCAATGTTACCATGATCATGAATCTGATTGGGGATCTAATTGTGGATGGTTAGTGAACCCTAAACAAATCTAGGACCCTGTATAGACTGTAACATTTGAGAGGAGTCCATGGATTGGAGTTCCCCATGATACACAAAAGACTGCAAGGAAAAAAATGTTCTTGCTCTCCTTCCCTCAGACTAAATGAGAGAACTAATGCCTAATAGACCTATTTGGGTTTTGAAAAAATCATATCATCTACTTTGGGATACGATTGGGTCCATTCCATTAAATCATCTGGAAAAAGTCTCTGTTCAAATGGAAACTTGAACAAAACAACAAGTTTCCTTGGAACTGCAGAGCCTGAGTTGAAGCTATCCTGTTGGACCATATTGTGCTAATGCTGAGATAATATTCAGAGTGTCAGTCACCTGCATTCATACTGACTCCAGTCTATGACAAAAGCCCATAACCATGGTCAACAGTGACTTCTGTGTTTTTGGAATAGAAAATTACCTAGTACTGTTCTCTGGTATATTTGTTTTAAAGATAGTTATGAGATAGTCATTGGACATTTATTAATACAGCCCCAATCATTGGAGGACATAAAATTATATGAACTCCTGAATTAACCTCTTATGTCATGAGTAATGTCAAGAATGCATCCCAACATGCAGGGAATTGTTCTAGAAGTTCCACCATAACATGGAAATAACTGTACAGAATCACTCTGCTATGACATGCAGTGGGACTCAATGTATTCATGAACAAGTGGCCTGTTCTCACCAGGACTTTCTAAAAGGCCATCTGAAAACTTGGCTGCTGCTGCTATTGGCAGGCCTAACCTTTCTACCAATTGCCTCAAGGATACATGGCAATTGGCCTGGTTTGCAGGTGGCAATTCCAGAAGGGAGTGTCATGGCTCAGTATAGAAAGCAGCTGTCTTGTGTCCAGCAGTTAGTAAATTCTTCATGAAGAGTAGACCAGGTTGGCATCCTACTGGGCGGAGTTACAGGCTCTGTTCCTGGCAGTAACAGAATTGACAGAAATACAATCCCAATGATTTTGTTGCATATTGACTCTTGGACTGTTGCTAATGGACTTTCAATTTTGTCTGGCAAGTGAACTGTAGATAATTGGACAATAAAGAGAGCCCTGTCTCACATATTGGTCTTTCTATAATTCTGAGTGCAAATCAAAGTAAATCATAGCGTTGTTCACCAAACAACTTCTATTCCAGTTTCTGAAGGTGATTGGAATCAACAAGTTGATGCTTTAGTTCAGTCTCTTGAAGTGGCAATATGGGTCTATGAAATGAGTGGAGATACTGGAAGTCAAGCCATGCAGTAATGGGTTGACTGGCAACGTACACTACTGAGCTCTGCTGAAGCTCAAATTTCGTATGAAAATTAGGTTGTTCTGCTTGCCAACAGGAGAGGCAACATTTGCAATAATTTCTGAGAAGTATTCCAGTGGGAAGAAGTCCAACATATAGCAGGGAAATAGATTATATTGCCTTTTTCCTTATTTGTTCAAGGGTACTTGAATGGAATATACAAGCATAATAGATATTCTTTATTTGGCTTTGCATTTCAATATCTGAATCCATGGCTGCTAATACTACCCAAAGATTGAACAACAGAAACAAAATTATGGCACCAGTTTGGTCATCATAGTTACATTCCTCAGGTCAAGGTGAAGCTTTCAGCCTGTGCACCAAGAGTATGTTGAAGCTGTGCTCTTGTATTATCTCCTCATCTTTAGGCATAGCTGGCTGTGACCTGAAGCAGGCAAAACGCTATAGTCAATTACTGCTTGCTTTAAGCAGCCTCATCATTTACATCAATGTGCCTTAAAAAATTAAAACTTTCTCTGGGTGTTATCCTGCTCAAAATGTCGAGAAACACCAGGATACACAATAAGAATCAATAATATTCATCAAACATTGTTAAGACTAAAACAACAAAAAAAGGAGAATTTCCTTTAATATCTAGAATTAGATGAGAAGTTCAATATTACCACCCCTATAAATATTGTACTGAAAGTCCTGGCTTGTGTAGTAAAAGAGAAAAGAAAAAGAAAAAGAGGTAATGTAAGGATGGGAAAGGAAAGCAAAATTGTTATTAATCATGGATAAGGCAGTCTATATTGAACATTTTTTAAAAGTTCATGTATTCTGCAGGACTAAATTTTTAAAAAATAACAAGTTTATGCAAATTATAAGCATTAGTAAAGGTTTACCAAGGTTGCTAGGTGTATGGTCATTATTCAAAAATTAATTGTGTTACTTTAAAATAGCAATCAAGAGAAAACATGCATTTAAAAAATATATCACTAATTTTAGTAATAAAAGGGTATATTTTAATTAATCTATGGATGTGGCAGCTATATGAAGAAAATTATGACACTACTTAAAGAAATTAAACAAGACACCAATAAATGGAAAGATAAAGCACAGCAGTGGATAGAAAACATCACAAGGTATCTGTTATCCTCAAGATTATGTATTGATTAAATGAAATTTCAACGGCAATTTTAAGAAGTTTTTTTCAGGGATCTAGATATGCTGATAAAAATTTATAAAGAAGGGCAAAAGTCCAAGTATATCCAAAGAACTAAGGTGAAAGAGCTTATTCTGCTAGATATCAGGATTTTACTGAGGATGATGTAGTATTGATGCAGGGATAGACCAACTGACCAGTGGAATACAATAGCCTAGAAACACGTTCAGGCATTAATGGAAACTTGATACATGACTTGATACATCACATTGGAGAAAACTGGAGAAAAGCCTATAATGTCCTCAGACAATTTTAATCTCCATAAAGACAAAACAATTAATTTAGGTCCAAACCCTACACCGTTGACAAAAAGCAATTCCAGCAGGAAAGAAGACAAATGAGCAAGAAAAACTTTAAAATCTTGATAAGAATATATAGAAGAATGTCTTTGACACTTACAGGTAGAAGAGGATTCCCTGAATACAAATGTTGCAAGTAAAAGGGTAAAGACTGATATATTAATTGAAAGACACTATGAAGAAAGTGAAGTGAAAAGACAAGCAACAGAATTAGAATTGTTATGTGCAACTAAATAACTACTATAAAAAGTTAATAAAACATAAGAAAAATACAAAGCACATAACAGTGGGCAAAACACATGGACAGACATTTTATAGAAGAGGAAATATAAACATCAAATAATATTCAAAGATGCTCTACTTCATTGAAATGTATTAAATTCAAAATAAGACCTCATTGATGTACCATTGACTTTCATTTTGTATGTGGTTGTAGAACAATGGGAATCCTTACACACTGTTCATGTGAGTAGAATTTATATTTATAAATACAGTAAACTTAAGTTCTCTTAGTTGTTCTAATACTGAATATAAAATGTGAGGTTTTATCTAAATGAATTCCATTATTACATACTTCAGATTAGATTTCAGATCATCATTACAATAGGTCAGATTCTCTTCTCCATTAAAAATAATAAAACTACAAAAAATTTAGTGCTGTGCTGTGTTTTCTTTTTCTTAAAAAATTCTATATTTACTTCTAAGTCTCCCTAGGGTTCAAAGATATCCAATTTTGAAAGTCAATTAATATTACTTTTACTTAGGTTATTCACTTTTATAGACTTAGCCCAAGAGGATCACTTAGATATTTTTTCAGGACTCTGAAGAAACATTTTGAATGTTATTTGTAGTTATTATGCCATTTTTTTCCATAATTTCAACAGAGTGACCTACTCATGTAATACTTCTGTCTGCTCATAGATGTATGCAGATTACTCAAGACAAGCAATTGACTAGAACATGTATGATCTGTTATCATCTTTTCCTTGAATTTTTAAAAATGTTAAACATTAATGTAATCTTACACTCATTCATATTCTTAAAGCACGCAAATCCTACTGATATAAAAAATAATAGTAGATTGGTTATGGATGTCTCATATATCTTCATCTGACTGAATGTCACACTTAAGAAGTCAATCCCTTAAATCAGAAAATGTCTTCTAAATATTGTATTTAATACTGAACTGTATTTTGCATTCTTTATCAATATAAGAAAGGTATCAGTAATATCAAAAGAACTGAATAATAAGATTCCAGCAGAAATATTCTGATATCTTGATCTTATTTGGCATATTTAGATTGATATTTATTTGAGGGGTCATTATGGACTTAAGGCTTTCATAGATTTAATGTATTTGAGTTAACCATAATTATTTTTTTTGTTTTTGATGCCGATATTATCACAATCAAACCCCTATAATCTAGTTCCTCTGTCCTTTTGATCTGATTCCATTAACCCCTGAATGAAACTTTGGATTATGTAAAAACTTGAACATTCTCTTTTTTTCTATCATTGTTTTATTTTTAATTAATTAATTTTTATTTTTATACTTTAAGTTCTGGGGTACATGTGTAAGATCGTGTAGCATTGTTACATAGGTATACACATGCCATGGTGGTTTGTTGCATCTATCCCCCAGTCATCTACATTAGATATTTCTCCTAATGTTATCCCTCCCTAATCCCCCCAACCCCTGCTCTCCCTCCCCTAGCTCTCCCAGGCCACAACAGGCCCTGGTGTGTGATTTTCCCCTCCCTGTGTCCATGTGTTTTCATTGTTCAACATCCACTTATGAGTGAGAACATGCAGTGTTTGTTTTTTTGTTCTTGTGTCAGTCTGCTGAGAATGATGGTTTTCAGCTTCATCCATGTCCCTGCAAAGGACATGAACTCATCCTTTTTTATGGCTGCATAGTATTCCATGGTGTATATGTGCCACATTTTCTTTATCCAGTCTATCATTGGTGGTCATTTGGGTTGGTTCCAAGTCTTTGCAATTATAAACAGTGCCACAATGAACATACGTGAACTTGTATATTCTCTTATACTTTCCTTCCCCAGACTTGGAATCAGTGATCCTTCCAAAATACCCTGGCTCCTTTTCGTGAAAAATTGATTTTAAGGAACTATAATCTGGACTCTACGTTTGCATATTAGTTTGGTACCATCTGAAGTTCCGTTGCCTCTAGGTCATTTTAGTAGGCAGAGGGATAAACAATGTTGTTTATGTATATATACATATATAATCATATAATATCTGCTATATGATCTGCTATGCAGTAATGCTAATTCAAATATATGTCTGTGGTCAAATTCATCTGGAGCAAAACTCTTCAGACAGACAATAGTCTTGAGATTTTGAAATATCTGAACACCATTTCTACTTCAGTTAAAGTACAGAAAAATATATGAATTAGTGCAGTCAAAGCTCTTTTTGGAGGAAACAAATCTTTTAAATTTTATGAAACTGATCACATCCCATATCAAACGAGAATGATTTACAATTATTGAGATATAAGTTTTAGTTTCTACTAAATACTTGGTATTTTTCTCACATAAAAGTACTTTCTCAATCCTTTGGCTTTAGTACTCTAAGAGCACTCTGAGACACTTTATCCATGTTTATATATTTTGAGTAACTCAAACATTAAAGTTCAGAAAGTGGAGAAGCTAATTTCGATAAAATATACTGCTTCAGGGAGGGAATCTTTGATCTCTTTCCTGTGGGACAGTTTTTATAGAAGCACAGAGTTTTTTCAATTACCGTTTGTATTTTAAGTATTTCTAGTATTTCTGTGGTGGATACCATAAAGGTTTGGGTTAATAGTAATCATATCTTGAAGTCTTATTCCTTGAAATGTGTATTTGGCATTTCTTGAAGGCTTTCTATAGAAATGTCTCCTAATTATCTTTATTTTGTAACCCTCACTTGCCTGAAGACAACGTAACTTCATCTATTTAGAGTTAAGGTTTTCCAGTTTTCTCTTAAAATTTTTAGGATACCATGGTTTCCAGATCTATGTATAAAAAACTATGATTCTGAGTCATCCTTGCTGTGCCAGTGACAAGTTTTACAGACCAGGGCCCATCATGGCTAAACATCCATTGGACAAGGGCGGAGATCCCTTCTGGATTCTTGGGCTGGGGACTTCCCATAGACTGATGTAGTCTAGGGACAAAAGAAATACATCCAATGTATAAGGAGAACTATATGAAAAAGAAAGATATAAGAGTTGGTAGGAAAGGTTATGCTAAGGCTAGAGAAACTCATAGAGAAAGTAGACTCAGTTAATGCTATTTGTATAAATTTGCAAGTCTTTCTGAACTAAAACAGCTCAGAAATGGAGCCAAAGTCAGCTGTATCAGCCCTAAGCAGTGAAGGGATTTAATGAGGTGAGTCTGAAAGAATAGTACTAAGGACTCATGCCTTTCACACACACTCTCTTTGTCCTGAAAAATAAGACTACTGATTCAGAACTAAAATTTACTGTTGTTTACTGAAAGCCAATTAAAGCATGAAAAAACAAGGGAGAAATGTGCATCACACCTTGGTTTCTTAATGTCAAAATTACACATATCCTTGCTGAAGTCCCTTTGAAAATTACCTTGTGGTTGAGGGAGGATCAAACAGGGATGAGAAGATAGTTTAATACTCAACAATTGAGAGGAAAGGTAACTTTAGAGTCACAAGTCAGACAACTTTATGTGTGTGTGTGTGTGTGTGTGTGTGTATGTGTGTGTGTGTATCTTTTTAACTTAACCATGCTCTGAGAAGTTAGACAACTTTAAAGATCTCTTTGAAAAGGGCACTGAAAATATAGATTCCATAGTGTTTTGTTGCAATAAACCCTTATATCAACCTCAAGTGTTTCGATTTGCTAATCTTTATGGATGATTAGATTTAGGAAATAAACTCACAGTAATTTGCTTAAATTGAGAATTTACCTAAGAGTACTTCCAAATGCCTTTGTAACTTCAACGATTAAAAAAATTTTTACACTTTATTGCACTCTTTCCACTTTTAAAAGCTAAGATTATTTTTATCAACCTGGAAAGAACTTTAGGTTCCATTAGTGATAAAAAGGGCGACATCTGCTGGAACTGTGCAGTTCAGCATCAAAGAGTAAGGTCTGAACAATTGCCTTGATTCACATGGTGGCTGTGTTTCCAGGAGAGGTAGCAGATACACCTGCAAATGGGGAAACAACAAAGTCTAAGTTTTATTTAGAATGGAGATTTATTAGGACAAAGCCAAGCTCTTTAAGACAAGATTTCACGAGCTGAAAGCTTCTAGAAAAACATCTTTGCAAAGAAACCCACACTACTAAGAAGCTTAAAAAGTCAGAAAGAAAGCAGTTAGCAGTGGTTGCTATAGAAGCAACTGCAAAACTGTCCTCTGGGAGAACAGAAGAGAATAGTTAGCTGCCCTCAGGGAAGTGGGTTCTAAGGCTCATTAAGAGAACAGGTGACAGCAGATACCTAGTTCTGAAAAGACAAATAGCTAAGAAATGCCTGTCTGTAAGTTCTTTTATTACCAGAGGCTGCAGCGTTAGGGGTATAGAGATTAGCCGGAATAGCAAGGTACCAACATATAAATTATTGTAAAATCCAGGCTATATTTTGTCATCAGCATTGCAGAATGTTTTGAATGACACAGTATGACAACAGCAAAAGATTATAGTCATTACCTTGCTTAGGGAGAAATTTTATGCATCATGTATATTTAAACCACAAATACCAAAGGTTTTATGTGCAGTGACTCAAATGTCACAATTTTAAGTCTGTTTCAGATTTGAAGCAATGCCTGCTAATTCAGAATTCTGAAAATGAGTACCCCTATTTATTTTTTTCATATTTTTATAAAAGTTGACACCTTCATTTTCTTCTCAGGCTAGAAATACTTGATAATTTTTGTTACCGTTCTCTAAATCTTATTTTCCAGAACTTGGCAGGATGAAGATAAAGTGTGTGAAAGGTATGAATAGTTCTTTAAAATTCTCTTTTATTAACCTGCACATATTTTCTAGGAATTGAGAACTGAGTTTTTATGGATATTCTCTTTAAAGACATTTCTTTAGCAATTGACTTTTCAGACCACAAAATACTTGAAGATTTCATTTGATCCACATTACCATATATCTTGTACCAACCCATTTTAGTATTTCTTTCATGAAAGTTTATACAAGACTTCTTCAGGGAGAAGCATTTCTGAAACTGTATATTGCTGGAATATCTTTTTTTATAGCAACATTTTATTTATTCATTTACTTATTTATGTTTTTGAGACAGAGTCTCACTCTGTCATCCAGGCTGGAGTGCAGTGGTGCAATCTCAGCGCATTGGAATCTCCAGGTTCAAGCAATTCTCCTGCCTCAGCCTCCCAGGTAGCTGGGACTAGAGGTGTGTGCCACCATGCCCAGCTAATTTTTGTACTTTTTTTTAACAGAGATGGCGTTTCAACATGTTGACCAGGCTGGTTTCAAACTCCTGACCTCAGGTGATCTGCCTGCCTCAGCCTCTCAAAGTGCTGGGAGTACCGGCGTGAGCCACTGCACAGGGCCTACTGCAACATTGTAAAAGGAAATTTGCTTGGGTATATAATTTTATATCCAACATTCTTTTCCTTAAATATTTAAAAACATCCTACTCCTTGTTTTATTGCATCTATTTTTGTTGCTATGTCTGATGTTCTGATCCTTGCTTCTTTGTAGGTGATCGCTGACTCACTGTAAGCTTAGTAAATTTTTCTATGCCTTGCATGTTCTAAAATTTCTCTCTAGCATTTCCAGTCATAGGTTTTTCTTTGTATATCCTGTTTGGCCTGAAGGCAAATATGGCAATAAAACCCAAGTGCACAGATACCTGTGACTCTGCTGAACGGCTTGCACTTAAGGCATCTTCATCACACTGCTTTGCCCGTGTCCACGACTTTTTAACCAGAGGTCCATTTTTTGATAAGTGATATGTGAGATCCAGTATAAATCCACCAATTAAAAACACCTTATGTGGCAAGATCTGTGTGCTCTGTTGTTCTAACTGAATATTTTTACCTACAAAGCACGTCTTTTGACAATGTCTCCTCTAAAGGGGTTGTTTCATCCTTAGAACCTGGCCTTAGAGGGACATCATGTGGTAGTATAAGGTTATGCAGGCAAGCTTGTCGGCAGCATTCTTTGTGAATTGCTTTTCTCTTGAGAGAGCAACTCTTCTTTCACAGGATGCACTTTTTCTAACCGTTCTCATATGCCAAATATGGTATCCTTTACATCAAAACAATACTTTGTCACTGTATAATGGATTAAATTATTTAGGTGGAGAGGAATTTTCAGGATTTTTTTAAAAAAAGTTTTTGAAATAAATATAGGGAATAACAATTTTAAAGATTTTTTTAGGATACATGCTGATCAAGAGTGTGAAACTACCCAGTGGATGTCGCTTTTAAGAATGCCTTAAAGTCATTAACATTTGAATCCTAACCAAATTTTAAAAGAAGTATGAATTTTGTTTGCTCGTCAAAAACAGTGATGATAATCCCAAAGTCCAGTAATAACATCTGTGAAACACAAACATCTTCCTCCAACTTGATGGTTAATTAATGCGGAGTGTGTGCTAACTTAAGAGCTTTATTATTTTAAATTGTGTTTTTAGTAGTATTCTGATCAAAACCATTATTAATGTCATTGCCTTGCACCACACACATCTTTATATCATTGTGTTCTAATATCACGAGATAAGCATATGTTTCTTAAATAATACTTTTTGATGTAATAGTGTTAGTTATGTTTGTGCTATGTTTTCTTTATATGTTTTTATTTTGATGATTTACATCACATCCAGTTATTTGTAGGGCATTGAAGACCAAACTTATACAAAACATCAAGTATTTTAAAGTTGACTCCTAGCAGAGGCTGAGGTGGAACTTCTTGTTCCAGTGATTTAGGGAGGGAGAATCCTCTGGAGAAGAGCATGGGGGGACCAGGACAGGACAGGGAATCCAGTTCAGAAAGAATGTGTCTTATCTGGAGACTGGCTTCAGCCTGGCCTCACAGGATGGCTCTAGAACAATGCTGCCATACAGGTAATTTTAAATTTAATGTAAAAGGTGTAAAATGTAAAAAGTGTGTTTAAACCATCTTCTTCTTTTTACATTTTTACATTTAAATTAAAAAATGTGAAAAGAAGAAGATGGTTTAAACACACTTTGTTTGAACCAGTACATCCAAAGTATTGTCATTTCAGCATGTATCAATATTAAACATTTGATAAGATATCTGTATTAGTTCGTTTTCACACTGCTGATAAAGACACACCCAAGACTGGGAAGAAAAAGTGGTTTAATTGGACTTACAGTTCCACATGGCTGGGGAGGCGTCAGAATCATGGCGGGAGGTGAAAGGCACTTCTTACATGGAGGCAGCAAGAGAGAATGAGGAAGTAGCAAAAGCAGAAACCCCTGATAAACCCATCAGATTTCATGAGACTTATTCCCTATCACAAGAATAGCAGGGGGAAAGACTGACCCCCCATGATTCAATTTTCTCACCCTGGGTCCCTCCCACAACACTTGGGAATTCTGGGAGGTACTAATTCAAGATGAGATTTGGGTAAGGACACAGACATACCATATCAGTATCTTACGTTCTACTTTAATCTTGGAAATCTAGTGTGCAAACAACATATCTCACTTCAGGTTCTTGACAGTCATGTGTGGCCAGTTAGGACGGTATCCAGTGGCACACATCTCAGCTGCACAAGAGTTGGTCACATCTTGAGCCGAAGGGGTCAACGTTTGTACCCCCATTTCAGTCAGTTGTTGGCTGTACTCTGCCCTCAGAGGGTTGGGAAGAGGAGTCTCACAGGCGAAGTGGTTCCTGTTTGTCTGAGGACTATTTTTTTCTTGAGAAGGTGTGGTCTTTGAGTTTTACCAGCGGGGGGTGGGCTTTTGGGTAATATGTCTGGGCACCTGAAAACAATGCATTCTGGACAGTCCCTAGGGCCTCTCGTGTGCACTTGCTTTTCACATTGAGTTCTTTCAGTTCACACAGAGCTTCTCCAGGATTACATTTTTCTTTTTTTTCTGAGAAAACTATGAGGAAGTCTAGTGGGACCAATGATAGCTCCCACTGCAGAGCTTCCTCGTTCTGTGCTTCCTTCCAAACAAGCAACTCGTGTTCCAAGATAATTGAATTATGATACCATTACCTGTATGACATATGGTGAATTACGTGATATTCTAAAAATAAATAGTTAAATAGTTATTGAAACACAGTCCTGTGGTATCTCTTAAGGTAGGATTTGTCCATCTCAGCACTATCGAAATTCTGGGCCAGATAATTCTTTGTTATGGAGAAGTGTCCTGTACATTTTAGGATGTTTAGCAGCATCCTGGCTTTTACCCACTAGATTCCAGCAGCCCCTGCCCCAGTTGAGGAAACCAAAAATGTCTCCAAATATTGCCAAATATCCCTTAGGGAATGGCCAACCCAGCTAAGAACCACTTGTTATATGATTCTCTAGAATGTCTCCTGTATTGATAAGATGAATGTGTGCTGTCATTTTAAAGATCTAGGAAAAATTTTCTCCAATATCGATCTTACTTTCGTAGTGGTCATAAATCTTTGTTTCCACAAGTTGTAAGTAAAATAAAGATGATTATAAAACTCAAAATTCCCATTATAGTTTCCATATGAAATATTTACAAGTCACTGAAGGTTTTGTTTTGGTTTTACGGGATTGTTACTACTAAACCATGATCAGATCATTCACATGATCTCTAACATTGGTGCTAGATTGATCTATGATGGAATAGGTTGTCAGTGAACTCTTGCTTTTAATGTGAGGAAAATACACCCGTGCAGCAGTGAGGATGTGAGGACCTTGGCCATTGCTAGAATTGGAGGTGGAGTGGCTCTGCATGAGTAACCCAGTGCTGCCTAGGATGGGATGGGTATGTCTATTTACAACTGCCTCAAGCCTTTTGTCCCTCACACTAACCTAAGCCCCATTTTAGCCTGCTTCAAAATTAAGTGATATTTAAATATATATACATAAATATGTATATATAAGTACTGATGAAGTATTTAAGTATATAGAGAGTAATAGAGTAACACTGACTTCTGTTTGCTTTAGAAGCACCTTATTTATCAGTTTGCTCAGCATGGAGAAGGGAAGAAAATTGTGAGTTCTTGAATCTTCCTCTCAGACTTCAATGCCTCGTGCACATTTTGGGAATGTTGAGAAATAAAATCAACATTTGAGAGTAAATATTCTGTGGCAAGTTGGAGCAGCTCCGTTAGGGCCAGTCTGGGAGGTGCTCCTGTGGATGGTGGCAGCTTGTGTCATGCATGCACTGGACAAGTCCACATGGCATATGGCTCTGTGGCTCACAAAGCAAATAGTGTTAACTCTGGCCAGTGACTGGAGCTTATGGCAGCTTTACTCACAGGTGTTCTGCAGTTGCTGTCAAGGCAAGCGTGTACTTACAAATGGCTTCCATCCAATGGTATCCACATTGTTTGTGGCAGGGCAAATACAGGCAGGTCAGAGGGTCAAGCCAGTGTCAGCAAACATGCATGGGCTGCACCAATGACAGGCACTTTTCCCCAAACAGGTATGATTGAACGACGGATTACATTTCCTCCTCACAAGAGAACTGTATGCCTCTGTCACTAAACAGAGCCCACTCTCAATACAATTCTGGGGTAGCTGAACCATGGGGCTCTAAGGGGGACAGAAATGAAGAAACTGTGAATGTGCTGAATGGGATAGAATTGTGCTGTGAATAAGACTCAGGAATAGGATTACCTATGTTGCAATATTTTCAACTTTGCAATAAGGCAAATACCTAACATATTTGGTTATCCTGAAGAAAGGGAAAGGCCCCTTACCCCAAATTTTGTGCAAATGTGAAGACTGATCACACACACACACACACACACACACACCCCAAGATGGTATTGAAAGGTTTATTGCTCATATAACGAGGCTTTCTTGTGAGAACAGGGCGGCTCCTTAGTGGGTCCAAAAATGGTCTGAGAGAACAGGGAAAGCAAATAGACTAGAGTTTTCACTGAGGATAGTGATGGGGGAGGAGTGAAGGTTCCCACAGGTAGTTTGAAACTCCCACCGAAGGAGGGAGCACGTCGACATTGTTATCAACGTTCCCAGGTGTAGAGTAGAAGGAACACAGGGAGAGGTGAGGCTTCAAACCTGTGCGTGGTCAAACATAAAAATAAAATGGAAGCTGATTGTGTGTTAGTTTCCTAGGGCTGCTGGAACAAGTGTCTAAAACTGGTGGCTTGAAACAACAGATATTTGTTGCCTCACAATTCTGGAGGCTGGACACCTGATATCAAGATGTCTGCAGGGATGATTCCTCCTGAAGGCTCTGAGGCAGAATGTATTTCAGGCTTCTCTCATAGTTTCTGGTAATGACTGGCAGTCCTTGGCTTTTCTTGGCTCAGAAGCATCGCTGATCTCTGCCTCTGCCTCATCATGATCTCCTTGTGTATCTGTCTTTGTGTCTCTTTTCCTCTTCCTGTAAGAGCACCAGTCATATTTGATTAAATGCCCACCCTACTCCAGTGTGACCTCAACTAAATTACATCTTACTTACTTCCAGATCTCATTTCTAAATAAAGTCACATTGACAGGTACCATGGGTTAGGATGTCAACATATATTTTGGGAAGAAAAAACTCAACCCAAAACTGACTATGAAATGTTACATGCCACTCTTTGACAGAAGTGATTAATGCTTGGATATAAGGCAAATATAATGGCAGACATAACTTCTTGATGGTCAACTTATCCTTACTGTAAGTTTAATTGATCATGGACCACTGGCATAGATTGGGTGGGTGTCTGGTAGGGCTGAAAGAAATAATTTTCTCCATTTATCCTTTCTCCCTCAATGCCATTGAGTTTCTGCTATGATTTTTGCCATCACTAAGCACTGGGTGATAAGAACAGATTTTGCTTCATTAACTTCATTAGGGGCTGCTTTGTTTTCTAAATGTGCTGGGTATAGACACAGTGCAGTGATCATCTTTGAACTCTTTAAAAGAGACACTATAATTAAAGTAATTTATGGTTGGTCCATAACAGCTCTAGCTTTATTTCTGAGGATGCCTGGATATCTGGCTTTAACTTTTGGCCAAGATAAGGGTAATGGAATTTATAATGTTCGATTTAAATTCTGACCCTTAGGGTCAATTTTTAAAATATGACTTTCAACTGGCATAATGGGTTAGATATCCTGACCTGACTATGGGTCAGAGGTACATTAAAAATCTCGGGCTGGGCACAGTGGCTCACACCTGTAATCCCAGCACTTTGGGAGGTTGAGGTGGGTGGATCACCTGAGCTCAGGGGTTTGAGACCAGCCCAGCCAACATGGTGAACACCATCTCTACAAAAAAAAAAAAAAAAAAAAAAAAAACCAGGTGTGGTGGCACACACCTGTAGTTTCAGCTACTGGAGAGGGTGCGATAGGAGAATCACTTGAACCTGGGAGGTGGAGATTGCAGTGAGCTGAAATCATACCTGGGCCAGACAGAGCGAGACTCCATCTCAAAAAAAAAAAAAAAAAAAGCTCTCTGAAGCTTAGATTCATTGCATGGTTCAATCCACAAAGCACATTAGTATGCGAATAAAGACCCTGAGGAGTTAGCTCTGGGGATCTCTCAAATGCTCAGTGTTGCCCCCACTCCAGCTTCTTCCTCTTAATGGACCTATCAGTTGCCTTTAAACTAAAGCCTTGAAAGAGAACGCTCTGTGGAGTCTTGTCCTTTCAGGTACCTGAACTCCTGGAATCTTTGTAGAGGCTGATGGAAGACTTTGGAGTAAATTAACACAAAGTTTGTGATCTGAAGACACTTTAGTCATTTCAATGAGTAATTGCCTAGCTTGCAGCTGATGAAAGAACTTCAAATCTGTCCTGTTATTAAGAAGGTTTTTTGTTATTGTTTCTGTTTTTTAGTTGAGTGTCAGCAGAAAGAGAAACTGGGGGACAAATTAATTTCTTTGACATGCAAGGTCAAGACATTTTTATTTTGGATTTAAATTCTTTTGGATTTTGAAGTCTTTGGACTTGAACACTTTGAGAATTTGCATTTGATTTCTTTCTGAAAATATTAATGAGACTATATCCAACATACGGAACATTTTCTATATTTTTGGAATTTTATTATCAGAACATCTTTAGCAATGTATTATTTTAATATCTTATTATTGTAATTCAGTCTTACTGGGTATCTTCTGATATGCTGTGTTGAAATTCTTAACTGGACACAGTTTGGATAGGAAATTAGAGAAACAGTTTTCAGCTTAGATGGGCAGATTTGTCTTGGAACTAATTAATTTGTTGTTCTAATTTCAGATCCATATGGGACAAAATCAGTACTAACAACTATTGGTCTGTGGAGGTTTTAAAATTTGCTGAAAATTTTTTGATCCTCCTTTCATAAAAGTTTGGGGCTTATGTCTCTTACCTTGAATCTAGGCCCTTTCAGTGACTAGCTTGTAAACAATATAATACAGAGAAAGTGAAGTGCCTAACTTGTAGGGCTAGTTTAGAAAAGGCCAGAGTGCATCTTCCGGGTTCTCTTGGCACATTTGTTTGGGAGCCCTGAGTTGCTACATAAGAGGCCCAACCACTTGGAGTGGTAATGTGTAGGTGCTCAGGTTGACAGCATCAGTTGAGATCTCATACCACGGATTCAACCATGTAGGACCAATCACCCGCTGTATGCATGAAGATGCCTCTCGATTTTCTGGCTACACAATTACTCTGAGTTGTTAAATTACTCCAGCCAAGACCCCAGAGATGGTGGAGTGTGTGTAAGACATTCACACTGCTTCATTCTGTGAGCATTGAAAAGTTGTAGTACATCAACTATGTTTTGAGTACTTAGTTATATAGCAGTTGTAACCAGAGAATGCTCTCTGAAGTCTATCCAAAAGGGCAGGAGTTAGCATTGGGGATGCAACCCAGTCAAAACTGAAGTGGACATCTGACTGATACTGAGTTTCCTTCCTCTGTGAAAATAGCCACAGTCCTGATGGGACCATGGAGTTGACCCAGAGAGCTAAAGTAATGAAAAGCCCAACACTGTCAGGGAAGACCTATTCTTCCCCCACTTCTGGAGTCAGGAGGAGAGACTCTCATTACCTTCCCAGTCACTCCCCCACAGAAGTAGGAGAGGAGGCAGTGGACGTGATGGACTTGTTGAAAATTTGAGTAGAAAAAGTGGGGTGTGCCTGGTTCAGTTTACATCTTTCTGCTTTCCTCACTGGGGGGCCAGCCTGACTCCAGAGAACATACAACCCTGCTTCAGCTGCCCATGTTATACATGTAGGGGGCCCAGCTCACGTAGGGAAAGCATGTGGTGTTGTGGCATCTTCTGTGACTAGGAATAACTATACAAGTCAACTAGGAAGCTTATTCTCTCCTACCTCCCACACTGTGTAATACCCCGGACAACTTAGTCTATGAAAGCAAAATACTTTGTCCTTCAATGCCCTCATTTCATTTAAAAAATTAATTTGTTTCTTTAATGAACATATCACTGTACCTATTTATGAGCTACATAGTGATGTTTTTATACATATAATGTATAGTGATCAGATTAGAGTAATGAGCATATCTATCACCTCAGATACTTGGTACTTCTTGTGCTGGGAATATTAAAAATTCTCTCTTCTGGCTATTTTGAAATATACCAGAAATTCTCATTAACTATAGTCACCCTACTGTGCTGTCAAACAGAATAGCTTATTTCTTCTATCTAATTGTATTTCTGTGCCTTTTAATCTACCTCCCTTCATGCCTCCCACCCTTTTCCAGCCTCTAGTAACCACGATTCTCCTTTCTACTTCTATGAAATAAACTTTTCAAGCTTTCACGTACGAGTGAGAACATATGGTATTTATCTTTCTGTTCCTGGCTTATTTAACTTAACATAACGTCCTTCACGCTCATTCATGTTGTCCAATGGCCTCATTTCTAATCTCATTTTTATTATATTCAGAACTCAGGAGGGGATGGGGGGTACCGTTTATTGGGCCTCCTAAAGATGCCAAGACAATTCTCCTGTATTTATCTTATACACTCAATCATACTATTTACATAGCCCTGTGATTCATCCAGACAGAGCAGAACTTTATTGTTATTACTAATTTATGGCAAATTTTAAAAATATATGCAATGCATGCCATCTTGTCCTAATCCTTAGAAACTGATTCCAGATTTATGCTTGGAAACCAATCTTTCAATATATTACTGCCACATTAAGAGCTTCTTTCAAAAGAATCAAACTGCATAATTTCTGAGCACTTAGAGTTACTTTTACTTTGACTATTTCTGAATGCTATCCATCACGTGACAAGGTGATAAAACATTTGTAGATTACTAAAGAAAACAGTTCAAGTGTTTTCAGCTGGGAATTCTTTTCAAACAAAATAAATTTCAAAGGATTACTAGAAGATTTATTAACTTTTTTTAAGAAATAAATCTTATACAGTTTGCTACCCGACGTGATATGCATTATTCATAATCCAAACCATACTGAGATTGCACAGAAAATGACAGAATCCCTAGTTATAGAATTCCTGATTATCAGTGAAATTATGGCTTCAGAGTTAGTAACAGCCCAATATCTTTTTTTTTAAGAAAAATACAATCTTATAATTTTACTGCTACAGGCAGAAATTTACTTTTTGAATCTTACACCTTAGTGTTTAAATTTTATCCCTAAATTAGTAATTATTTTTCTTTTTGTCCACACAGATTCTATATCATTACTGGGTTATCATCATTTTTTTAAAAACTTGACTGTTTTATTAAAATATAATTGATATATAAAAACTGCACATATTTAATGTATACAATTTGATAAATTTTGGACAAATAGGTATACCCATAAAATCATTACCACAATCAAGGTAATAAACATATCTATCACCTTATATACTCTCTTTTATGGTGAGAATATGTAACCTAAGATCTATCTTTATTTATTTATGTTTTAGTTGACATATAATAACTATACACATTTATGGGGTACAGAGTGATATTTTGATACATGGATACAATGTGTAATGATCAATTCAGCATAATGAGAACATCCCTCATCTCAACCCTTTGTCATTTCTTTGTGTTGGGAATATTCAAAATTCTCTCTTCTAGCTGTTTGAAGATATACATGAAGTTATTAACTATAGTCATCTTACAGTGTTGCAGAACACTAGAACTCATTCCTTCCATCTAGTTGTAATTCTGTATCCATTAACCATTATCCTCCTGTTCTCTTTCTCTGCTCCCCTTCCCATCATTTGGTAACCAGTATTCTATTCACAACTTCTATGAAGTCAGTCTTTTTTTTTTTCTCCTGTGTATGAGTGAGAACACACAGTTCTTGTCTTTCCATGCCTGGCTTATTTTACTTAACATCATGTTCTGCAGGATCATATCGTGGAAACAAACTTTTTAATTGTGTAGTACGGTACTGTTAGCCATAGGCATGGTGTTGTACAGATCTCTAAAATTTAATTCATCTTGCATAACCTAAACTTTCTACCAATTAAGCAACAATTTTCTATCTTCCTTTCCCCCATCTACCCTCTAGCAACTACCATTCTATTCTCTATGTCTATGAGTTTGACTATTTTAGACACTTTATATGTATGTGGAATCATGCAGTATTTCACCATGGTTTATTTCACTTAGCTTAATGTCTTCCAGGTTCATCCAGATTGTCACATATGGGAGCATTTTCTTCTTTTTCAAAGTCGAATACAGTGATACACCATTGTATATATATATCACACTTTTTTCCATTCATCTGTCAATGGACATTAGGTTGTTGGGTGTTGGCCATTGTGCATAATGTTGCAATGAACATGGGAGTTCAGATGTCTCTTTGAGATCTTCATTTAATTCTCTTAGTTATATACCCCAATGAGATTACTGAATCATATAATAGCTCTATTTTTAATGTTTTGAGACACCTCTTTTCTATTTTCTCTAGTCATTTCACCATTTTAAATATCCACCAACACTGTTACAAGGGTTCCAATTTCTCTATATGTTCACAAATACTTGTCATCTTTTCTGCTTTTGATAATAGTCTAACAGATGTGAGATGATATCTTATTGTGCTTTTGATTTGGGTTTCCCTGATAATTAGTGATGTTGAGCACCTTTTCCTATACTTGATGGTGGTCATTTATATGTCTTCTTTGGAGAAACATCTATTTAAGTACTTTGTCCACTATTAAACTGGGTTATTTGTTTGTGTGTGTGTGTGTGTGTGTGTGTGTGTGTGTGTGTGTGTGTTTGCTAGTGAGTTGTAGAATTCTCTTATATAATTTGGATATTAACCCCTTGTCTGACTGCCTGAACTACAGTTCCAGATACAATTAAGGATTTTCTCATTGTATGCATCCTGAATATAAAATCTAGAGCATGAGCAAACAGGCTGAGTGCTAGGCATCTATTTTACTGACTGGTAGTTTTGTAGTCAGCAGTGGTGGCAGAAATTTCCTAATTTGACAGCTTCATACAGCTGTCTTCCCAGCTGATAAATTTGCAGTTCTTTAATCAGCCATAGGGGCAGCAACCTCCTGCATCAGCAACTTCTGGCAGCAATGATAGCAGATTACCCAAATGCTGTGTAGGTAATGTGTTCTGGAGTCATTCCTGGAAGCATAGCCGAAAGCCTAGTCCTTTAGCCCTTCCTATTTTGCAGGCTATTTTATATGCGGTAAGAAATTCCTTTTTCAACCCAGCTAGAGCAAATTGTGTTTTCTGCCGTGGAACTCTAACTTGAAAATTATTTATGTAGTAAAAGTATAACAACATACATAGGAAGATAAACTCCAGATAACTCAGAATAATGATTTTGACAGGCAACGTGTGGCAGAGAAAAGCATAGAAGGAGGGAAATGGAATAATAATGGGGAATGAAGATAATTTCATTTGATTATTTTCCCATTTTTATTTCTTAAATGATTAGTGAGTGCCTGCATATTTCCTATGTCAGTTCTTACACTTTTTGTGTATGAGAAATATTTTCTTTAAAATAATCTCAAGATATTCTTTGGACTTTTGTGGATGTATTTGCTTAGCTAAAGGAGAGGCTGCATCTTCATTTTCTTCTGGTGATCTCTATGAAAACTTAGATATCTGCAGTCTTGTGGATAAAGAGATGAGCGATACAAACCAGTTAACCAGCTTATTTCAGATGATCTCACCCACTTCCACTTATATGCACACATACACCTCACATATTACACACATTCACCACATGTGCAAAGACAGAAACATAGCATACTCTCCCCTTTCCTCTCTTGCCTCTCTCTCTCTCTCTCTCTCTCTCTCTCTTATGAGACATCTTGCTCTGTCACCCAGGCTGGAGTGCAGTGGTATGATCATGGCTCACTGCAGCCTCGACTTCCTAGGCTCATGCGATCCTCCCACTTCTACCCCCAGGATAGCTAGGACCACAGGGTGACGCCACTGCATTTGGCTAATTATTATTTAATAAAAAAATAGTAGAGATTAGGTCTTGCCTTGCTGCCCAGGCTGGTTTCGAACTCCTGGGCTCATGCAATTTTCCCATCTGGGCCTCTCAAATTGTTGGGATCACAGACATGAGCCACCATACCCAGCCAGTATTATCTTTTTATGTGGTTTATATTAATATATACATACTAAGGTTTTATAAAGATGGAATGATTTTTTTCAATAATAAACATGATTTAAATATTCTATTTTATTTTTTAAGCACTTGGTATGGGTTGAGTACAGACAGGTTAGAACTCAATTCCTCTCTCTTCTTCAAAGCCTTTTGATTGTAACCAATCTGTCAATACTGCTGTATAGCAGTTTCCTCCTTTGGAAAACAGAAAAACATATTAATTTCCTTAAAGTTTTTGTAAGCGTTATTGTTTACTTGCGCGTAAATTTTTCATCTCACAAAATATTTGAGGAGGCTTACAACCAAAATTGTGACAAAAACAATAGCAAGACTTTGGCAAACAACTTTGGCAAATGAAAGGAGCACATATAGTTCTCTCTCTTTGTCTTTAAAAATCCCATTTAAAACATCCAATAGATCAAAAAAGAAAAAAAGACAGAAAATTCTGCATGTTTGCTAGAAATCAGTCAGAGGTGTTATATTCCACATTTTAGAGAACTAGAGGAATTGCTGTTAAATTTAGTATGAATGTGACTGAATTGGGCAAGTCTATATGGAAGTGGTATGAGTCTTCTGAGACAAGGATATGCAGACAGTAGTGGTAACTGAACATTGTAGACAGTACAAAATTTGAGGGGAGGTCTGAGCATGGTGGCTCACAGCTGTAATCCTGGAGATTTGGGAGGCTGAGGTGGGCACATTGCCTGAGGCCAGGAGTTCGATGTTGCAGTGAGTTGTGATTCCACCACTGTATTCCAGCCTGGGTGACAGAATGAACCCATGTCTCTATTTAAGACAAAAGAAAAGGAAAGAAAGGAAATTGAGGGGAGAGGGTTAGAAGCAAAGAAGGGTTGGGGGAGACTGTTATGGACTGAATGTGTCTCCCCAAATTCATGTGCTGAAATCCTAACTCCCAATGTGATGGTATCAAGAGGTGGAGCCATTGGTAGGTGATTAGATAATGATAGTGGAGCTTTTATGAATAGGATCAGTACTCTCATAAGAGAAGCTTAAGAGAGGTCTCTAGCTGCTTTCACCATGTGAGCATGCAGGGAGAAAATGGAAGTTAATGAAGAGAAAATGAGCCCTTACCAGATAATGAGCCTGATAACACTTGGACTTCCCAACCTCTAGAACTGTGAGAAATAAACTTCTGTTGTTTCTAAGCCATCCAGTATATGATATTCTGTTACAGCAACCTGAAAGGAGTAAGATGGAGATCATCAGATAAAACACTTCTAAAGTTTTTTCTCTGTTCTTTCACCTGGATTTATTGAAAAATGCAAGTAACTTGCATAGTTGGCATTTAGAAAACTATGCAGAGCCTAGAAGCAGAGAAAGCCTTAAACCTGTTCTCCTTCAAAGAAAGAAATAGGCTTATGGGAGGATGTGCTCCCCAGGAAACTTCTCCAAGTTTTTATTGTAGTCGCTAAGCTCCTGACTCCATGGTTGCATGAGGACCTAATTCATCATGATTTAGCTCAGCCTGCTGCACCTCTGGACTTGGAGATAGCCGCACTGTGACTGATGTGGGCAGGCTCAAGAACTGAAAAGTTGTAACATAACAGAAAACAACCATGGAATCTATCAAAAATTCCATACTTCAAAAGAAGATAACCACCATTTCTCTACATATGAAAGAGATTTCATTTTCTGCCGTAATAATTTTATTATAAGAAATGGAATGGGAATATTTTATATTTATAAAAGCTGCAATGTAAAGTATAAATACAAAAATTAGAAATACTTCTATTTTGCTTAACATGGAATAAAATAGGTAAAGCAAAATCTGCCACAAAATTGTTAGAAAAATAGTTGAAATGGCAGATGTCAAATATCGATGTAATTAATCCATAATATATTTAAGACAAAACAATATTTTAAAAATATTGCTAACAAAATTGTATTAATAATCAAATTAACAATTTGAACTCGATATTTGAGAATTCAATTTTCTTAGAAATAGCCATAGAAAAACTATAAGAATCGATTATTTAGAAGACCAACAGAATAATTTTATAAATTACAAATAATAGAAATAGTATATAGAGTTGCTGTATTTAGCATATAAAAATACACCTGCTTGAAACATTTCACATACTGTTCTAAATAACTTTTAAACTGTAGATAAAAGAGCTATTCTTTGGGATGCCTAGGTGGGTGGATCATAAGGTCAGGAATTCAAGACCAGACTGGCCAATATGGTGAAACCCCGTCTCTATTAAAAAAATAACAAAAATTAGTCAGAGGTGTGGTGGTGGGTGCCTGTAATCCCAGCTACTTGGGAGGTTGAGGCATGAGAATTGCTTGAACCCAGGACGTGGAGGTTGCCGTGAGCTGAGCTCATGCCACTGCACTCCAGCCTGGGCGACAGAGCAAGACTCCGTCTCAAAAAAAAAAAAAAAAAAATTAAGAAAATAAGAAAATGTGATAATTCTAAATATCAAAATACATAGGATTTAGCCAAATATTTAAATCAAGATAAATACAAAATTTAAGTGTCTAATTATTGAGCATTTAAAAAAAAATAAAGCAAATTTTATATATGGTTCATGGAAGATTTTCAGTAAGTATTATTTTGAATCAATAAATGATTTCAGGCAAATAAATAAGAGCAAATAATATGATAAATCAAAAATGAAGATGAGTGGAATTACTTAGAATATTAAAATAGTTAAATTTATGTCAATAAATTCATCTGTAGTAAATCATCTATAGTTTCTAAAAGAAATACCACAAAAGCCTTAAACGTTAGCTGGTTCTCTGAACTTCTATCAATACAAAAGAAAACACACACAAATTAAAATAAGAAAGGCAATATAACAACAGATAAGGAAGAGATTCAATAACTCTGTAAGAAAATGTTATCTTCTATTTATTCCACTAAATTTACATACTTCAATAATGTTTAAAATCCAAATTACCAGTATTGATTCAATAAGAAATATTAAGTCTGACCTCAGTAGACTGATGTCCAAGTCTGCCACATGTGGTAGGCAATTCTAGTTGTAAACTTCTAAAAGGCAGGAGAAGCCCATGCCCAATGTAATCTTTATGACTAAATGGCTCTGCTTATACTTGGTACCCCAAACAATGATCAAGAAAGAAACGGAAAAGGTGTCCAAGTATTACTTCTGAGGAAAACTCAGAAGCCAAGTAAGTCAATTCAATAGTAAAAGGGAATGCAGATGTCCCCCAGTATTGTCTAGGCCAAGTTATGTGCCACCACAAGCATGTCCTGTTAATGCAGTGTTGCATAGCTTATTGATGCCTTGGAATGTTGTATCTAAAGTGTGTGTGTGCGTGCGCGCACATGTTTATGCGTGTGTGAGTAACCTATCCAATAGTGCATGCTGGGGGCTAGTGAGAACTGGGTGGTGGTCAAGCCTCTGCTCCAATGTTAACTCCTTAAGGTTTCCTTTCCATCACTTTTCTATCTAAAAATGTGCCCACATCCATCAGAAAAGCCTTAACTATTACCAGAAAGCCTGCCTACAGCCCCTCAGTTGGAATAAATTCTATTATATTATAACTGCGTTATGTTCTGAATTTCTTTTCTTCTTATCTCTGACATTTTAAAGAACATACTGTGCTTCCTTCATATTAAGGATATGGGATTAGCGTGTGTGAAGAAAATGGCCTTGTCTGTAGTGAGAATGTAGTTTCTAGTGAAAGCTATGATTTTATGTATGACTGTTGACATTCTTGCCTCTCCAAGGAATCCTTAGAAGATAAAATGTCTCTTTCCTCTTGGTAATATTATTTCAAAAATAGACTTAATCTAAAACAGCTGTTGAAATTGATCCCAAACTGCAGAGTAGGAAATGGAGGAATAATTTTATTGGGTAAAGCTGTACATAACAAACTGGTCAAAGAGATGGAATTTTCTCTTAAAAAAAAGATAATGCTATTAAAAAAAATACATACTGGTGTGAATAAAATTATATAAAATGAGTATAGCTGTTTATTGCTTTTATTAGTTGTTGCTGGATATTATTATTTCCCTTTTTTCTATTTTATTTTGCTCTACTTATTTCCTCCCAATTAAACATTAAATAATATTTAAGATTTTAAAGAAAAATTATAGCTCTAGCTGGCACTTTATTTTTGCTACATAGCTTCTACTATGCTTTCCTATTTCAGAAGAATTTCTTATGGTATCAATTTAATGTTCTGAAGAGAAAGGGCGATACTCTCCCTCACCTCTTTCCCCCATAGTCAGTGCATGAGCAAATCACATGTGCCTGGCCATTTGGAAGCTCCAACTGGGGATTTTAGCCCTTGAACAAATATTAGAAAGACTTCAAGATGGTTAGAATTCATTTACAACAACAGCAGTGGTAGCTGAGTCCTGCAGACTTTGTACTAAAGATGGCATTTCACCTCTTCTGGGCTTTATGGTCATGTCTTGATTTATGCATATATTATAAGCTAGTCCTCTATTTCCCTTAGAGTCCAGAAGTCTTAACACATTAAAAATACGTTTTCATTTTATTTAAGATGTACAAAATTGATTTTGATACTTGAAGCTGAAGACATATATGTATATATGCAGATATGTATTATATATGTGTATACATTTGTATTACATACATAGATATATGTAATATATGCATTAAGAATTTGGTTTGATTTCTATAAACACATTATCTTAACAGATCAGATATGATCTTAAGACTGTCCAAATTAAACATGCCTGTGTTGCTGTAAGAATCAGTATCATTTAAGATATTTCTATGAGAGAAAAGAATGGCAATAGACTGTTTAAGACAATCTATAGAGGGATAGCATACTGGAAAACTCTATCACACCGTTATCAGTGGGACTCACAAAGAGAGAAGCCTTCTATATCTGTTGTAATCTATAATGTGAGCACCATTGTAAACTGGTGGTTATGACCCCCACAAAGGGGAGCTTAGGATGCTAAGTGGAGAGGAGACTGAGGTGACAGTCATATACAAAAGAACTGAGATTAAGAATGGCATCAGACTTCTCAACAGACATATGGGGGGACCAGAAGACAACGGAACAATGTCTTACAATTTTGGGAGATGATGCTATGTATAGAATTCTATACAAGTTCAAATTGTCAATCAGGGGTTTGTACAGACTAAAAAGGTTTTAGATCTGTAAAGTATTCATTTATTTTCGTAAGTCCTTTCTATGGAAGGTAGATTTTGCCAAAATGAAGGAGTAAACCAAAAGAGAAAACAGGATATCCAAAACTCCAGATTTAGGGAAGCCTCGAATGGCAGCTGGACCGTAGACCTACAGAACATCCATGGTATAGTGGACCACACAGATTCCCACACTTCCGAGAGTTCTTTTTTTTTTTTTTTTTTTTTTTTTTTTGAGACAGAGTCTCACTCCGTCACCAGGCACCAGGCTGGAGTGCAGTGGTGCGACCTCGGCTCACTGCAACTCCGCCTCCCGGGTTCAAGCGATTCTCCTGCCTCAGCTTCCCGAGTAGCTGGGACTACAGGCACGTGCCACCACGCCCAGCTAATTTTTTGTATTTTTTAGTAGAGACGGGGTTTCACCATGTTGGCCAGGATGGTCTCGATCTCTTGACCTCGTGATCCGCCCGCCTCGGCCTCCCAAAGTGCTGGGATTACAGGCGTGAGCCACCGAGCCCGGCCACTTCCGAGAGTTCTTCAGGAACATTCCCCTCAGCTCTCCTCCCTCTTTGGGGGTTACATTTGATGAAGAAAACTCCCTTGCTTGGAGTTCCAGGGGCAGCCTGCATCAAAAGACTGATCACTGCAGGGCTATAAAGGCACAGTCACCTCACCCCAACTTGGAAGGGTCATCTCAATTCCAGAATACTGAGGTAGTCTCCTGCTTCCAAATTGTCCTTCCTCCATTCCACAGGTGGGATCCCAAGTGCATTTCCTAATAAACCTCCTGCGTGCTAACTTTCACCTCAGTTTGCTGCTTCTCATAGCCATTTAGCAATCTTGATATTAAACTCTTTACATAAAATACCTTCTTAAAATAAAAGTTAACTAAAGTAAGTAAAGTAGCCTGACACAAATTAAAAATGAAATACGTAAGTATTGTTAATACACAAAATTCACAACCCGACGACCTGTAATATAGAGGAGTTTAAATTAGAATGCAATCTTTGATTTAGAATACCACCAATGTAAAAGAGGTGAACACAATTAATTACATGACTCACTAGGTGTAAGATAAAAATAAACCTGTTCCTAAAGAAAAGGGCACTTTATTAATTTATTTCAAGAATAAAGAGACATTTTTCTTATTAGTTATTAAACAGTTTTGTTGTACTGGGTGGCATTGGTGCATTCATTTGCCCAGTCCTTCCAAAGCCTTGTAATTATACAACAGGAATCTGCCAGGACTATATAGTGAGGTGTAGGAACCAGCAAAAGAAAGATATAACCATCACACAGTGTCACATTGTCACGATAAAAGCAAATGCGTGGTGCTATGGGAACCCAAGGACCAATGCTAAAGTTGATTTTGGTGTCGTAATAGGGTATCCAATGAAAGTGATGTCTAAATTTAGGTCTGAAGTATTAGTAGGAGTTAGACGAATCATGAAAAGAAACAGGCAGAAACCCAGTGAAGTGCTTGTAGCGAGAAAGATAACAACTTATCTGGGTAAATTTAAAACTTTTAGGATAGCTGGATGGTAGGGGTTGCCTAACCTAAATTTACCTTCAACCTGGAGTAAGAGCCTCTTAATTTTATTAAGATACATTGTTCAGGCAAAAGAAAAAGTTCAGCCTCTTTTGCAGTGAAGTAAAGCCATATTACTTATTTCTGGCCAATGGATGTAAATAGATATGGTGTACTTCCCATGGAATCCTCTAAATGCAGGGAGTACCCCCTTCTATGGCTTTCCTTGTTCTGCAGTGTGGAACACAGCTGAGTTTGAGCACGACGCTCAATTTTCAGCCTTAATTTGTCTTTTTATACAAACATCTAAGGCTACAATTTCTCTCTCAAACAAATTTCATGGTACCCCACAAATTATGACATGTATTATTTTTATTTTCTCTAATTATGCGTTTTTAAACATTCATCTACAACTTGCATAGTTGTAAACATAGTCTGCATGTAGTAGTTCTTTGAAATTTGTTGGAATTGTTTCAACTTTTATAAATGTTCTGTATAAGTTTCTGCAGAATTCATTTTTTAAGTTTCTGTGTGAGGCAGTTTCTGTTAACTAGTATATTCTGTTTACCTGGGTAATCAATCAATACTTGAGGTATCTCCCACTCTGAGTGGGAATTGGTCAAATTCTAATTTTTAAATTACTTTTAATTTAAATGTTTGAATCTATATCATTTGCTCTACACTTTTGGAACTTTTGTATCTTCCCGGTGAGGTGAAGATTTTATCATTTTGTTTTAAACTTCCTTAACACTAGCATAGCTTTGTGCTTTAAGATCTATTTTTGGATATTATATAACTACACTAGATTCCTTTAAACAATACTTTGTGTTACAGCTTTTTATAAATGTTTTAAAAATTTGACCCTTCTGGCTGGATTTAGTTTATATCATGGTTAGTTGTGTATTTAATTTGAGAAGTTTAGTTCATTTACATTTATGATAATTACATATTTTTGGACTTATTTTTAAAATGCTAACGGTGTTTTCATTTGTTCTGCATTTCCATTGCTTCTTTTATCTTATTTTTTGATTGATTGAACTTGTATCTTTATCGGTATCCCTTCTTCATTTTAAAAGTCTTTTGCTAGTTTCTAAGTAATTCCTGTCTGTTTAACTTATTTTAGATGATATCGCTTGACATTTTTACCATCCATTTTACGTAAACAGTGTTTACAATTACGGTAGTGTCCCCTTATTCAAAGTTTCACTTGCCACAGTTTCACTTACCCACAGTCAACCATGGTTTGAAAATATTAAATGGAAAAGTCCAGAAATAAACAATCCGTAAGTTTTAAACTGTGTGCCATCACGGGTAGCATGATGAAATCTTGCGGTGTTGCTGTGCAAAGACTTGTAAAGGTGGCTAACATACCTCTTACAATCTTTTTGTCCTCCATTTATTTCTAGAAAAAATATTTGCCTTAAATGTATTGTTTTTTGGGATTAAGTAATTTACTATAACTAAATTTTGAAATATTCCTTGACACTTTCTAGCCTAAAATCTTTCTCGTCCATTGTCTCTATGCTGAATACAATCCCACTCACTTAGTGACCATCTGGGTTATCAGATGGACTGTCATGGTATTCTAGAGCTTCTGTCAGGTAACCCTATTTTACTTAATGATGGCCTTAAGGCTCAAGAGTAGTGATGATGGTAATTTAGATATGCCTAAAAAAGCCAGAAAGTAAAAGATGAAAGTTCTGTATTTAATAAGGAAAGAGAAAAACATCATGTTTGGAGGTTGCGAAAATTACAATAAGAAACAATCTACCTGTGCTATTGTGAAGAAGGAAAACAAAATTCATCCTAGTTTTGCTCTTGCACCTCAAACTGTAAAAGTTGCTGCCACAATGCATGATAAGTATTTAGTTAAAGTGGAAAAGGCATTACATTTGTGGGTGGAAAACATGAACAGAAACGTGTTCTGATCGACGGCAGTTGGGTCTGGTACTACCTGTGGTTTCAGGCATCCACTGAGGGGGCTTGGGATGTACCCCCTGCAGATAAGGGGGAGACCACTGTAATCAATATTTTACCTCAGCCTCACAAACCACATAAAGGCCTTAGGGGAAAAATTGCTAATCTCTTCTTCATTTATAAAGCATTATTTCTGATATTTTAGACATGATTTTATAATTTTACATGGGTCATATTCTTTAAATTTACTTACCATTTTATATATAAGTTTTGTTTAGATTTATTTACTGAACTCTTGTGGTCTTTGAAGACCTTTTCTCATACTTACTACATTGTAAACATTGAGAATGCCTGCTTTTTAATTGAATCATCTCCCTGTCTCTCATACAACTGTATTGATAGTTACCATAACACAGCCTCCTTGGAGATTACTTATGTTAGTCACAGGAAAGGGCGCCTGCAATATTTAGGTGGATTTGTAAAATAAGCTAGATGGAGTTACCATATACATGCATGGTTGCCCCTTTCTCTCTTGTGTTTTCCATTCCTTCCTAGAGGAAAGGATAAAGAGTCAAAGCACAATAGATATATTTAGAATATTGACAGAAAGAGTCTTTGTAGTCTAACAATTAAAAAAAATGCTCTGAATAATAGTATGACAACCTAATCTGAAGAAATAAAGATTTTCTGTTCTGAGAATACAGAGGATATGCCAACACAGAGGATTTTGAGATTGATTGTCTCTTTCTATATTCAATAATGATAAAAATATAAACACTAGCAACACTCCTCAATACAGCAGTAGAGCCTAACATTTTTTTTTCCTTGTGTTAACCTCTAGGTATTTCTTCCATGTGAGTATAATAATAGAGTAACAATGGCTTATAAAGTAGACTTTTTCCCCCATCAGCATATAATAATTAACCCTGGTTGAATGCCATGTGCCTAAACAATGCGTTAGAATCTTGATCATCATTGCTTTCTATACTCATACTTCATAAGAACGCTATTACCCTTACTTTTTTTAATCAGCAAACTGAGAGAATTTGCTCCAGATGAGACAGATAATGATGATGAGAGCTGGGCTTAGGTTGAAAATCTTACATTCAAAAACCAATCATCTTAAGTACTCTTTGTTTGAAATTTGATCTACTATACTCTTGCCTCCAACAAGGCAACATTTCTTGCTGTCATTTCCTTTCCTTTATTTCCTTTCTGTCTACTTTCTTCTGATGGATTTTATTCCAGCTGCTCCATATAACATTACTATGATTACTAATAATAACATAATGCTGACTCTATAGAAGAGCATTGCATGGCGACTCACAGTTCTTTGAATGTATTATTTCAGTTTATCTGTGCAACAACCCTATGAGGAAAGTATGCATGACTCCTAGTTTTACAGATAAGTAGCTAAGGCTCAGAGGAAGTAATTCACTTTTTCAAAGTTATCCTCCAATTAGTATATGGTAGACTCAAATTGTATTCCAGGTCCTCTGATTTAAATTCCAAAATTCTTTATTTCACAGTAGCCAATTAGCATAAAAATAAAAATTTATTCTGATGTAACTCATACTTCATCCATTTTTTTCTTAGTTTTCTTGCCCCAGCTGATGCACGTATGTGACTCTCATGATTTCTAGTGAGACGTTCAAGTGTAATCATTATTTGGAATGTTATGTCTTTAGGGACATACCAGTTTCAGCTTGTTAGCAAAGACTGAAGAGTCAGTTGAACAAAATGTTCTTTAAAAAATTTAAAAACATATTAATTCATAAGACATAAGAATTAACCATAGATACATTTAAGTAGCAATTTGAGAAGCCAATTATTTTGATTCCTATTTTGACAATGTCTAAGTTTATTCTTAAATATTAAAATGAATGTATCTATCTTTCTCTTTTCTTAGAATAATGCAATAAAATAGAAATGGATGCTTAAATAACTCCTAGGACAAAGAAGCAAGATTACAAATAAGGCCACTTTTGCTTCTGTGGTCTTTAGCAGACAAAGCGCTATATAAAAATAGTAAAATAAGGACTACATTACTGAAATTTGAGCAAAGTAACACATCCTGCCTCTGACCCAGTGACATGTAGATACATAATTTCCTAAAAAAAGGTCTTACAGTTTTTAGTTAATCTTTGCAAAAATTCCTGAAAGATGTGTAACTTTAAGAAGTGGAAATTCTTACCCACATTATGTGTGGGGAAGAAGACAATGGGTTGGCGATGGATAGACACTGCTTAAGTATTCTTTATATCTGGTCCACCAAAATCCATAGAAAATCATTCATTTAGTCCTTAATAAGGAACTGTGTTTCAAATCTGAAGTAACTGGCAGCAGATCACACAGTACAGGAATTTCCAAGTACTGTTCCGAGTCAGAGTAATTCCTGAGTGTGGTGCCTCCTTTCTCTGTCTTTTTATTTTGGATAATTTGTTTTGATACAGCTGAGAAATATGTTTCCAAGGAAATCCAAAGGTATGAGTCTGGCTGGTGTGTCACAGGCCTCAGTTGAAACTGAAATGTTAGATAGTCAAGAGCTAATAACTCAGAGACAGCAAAATTATGAGTCCGGGAATTAAAACCAAAGAAAATGTACTGTTTTGAAATTTTATAATTTATTATTTTGTAAGATATGGTACATATTACTTCATTATTGTACATAACACTGATTGGATAGGCAAAGATAAATGCTGTTTTTCCCGACTTCATAGATAAGAATGTTAAAACTGAGACATATTAAACTGAAATCCACATTAAACTGAAATCCACACTATGTTACATGCAAATTATAGAACCAGAAATGTAATATATTCCTTGAAATAATTTTCAACATTTTTTTTCTCTTACTAGCTGAGTAGAATTCATAGTAGCTGAAATTCATTGTTAGGTAGAACTTTGCATTCTGTTTCTGCTTTGCTGTTAATTTGTCAAAGCAAGGAAACTCATTTTCTTATAGGCTTATGGACTGAATGTATGTGTCCTCCCAAACCTCATATGTGAAGCTCTAACCTCTGTTAGGTCAGTGCTGGGAGGTAAGACCATTGGGAGGTAATTAATCTTAAATGAAGTCATGAAGGGGGAGCTCCTTGATCAGGGAGCTCCTATAACGAGGTTAGTGCCATTTTAAGAGGAAAACACCAGAGCCTTCCTTCTGGGCCATGTGAGGATACAGCCAGCTGGCAGCTGTCTGCAAGCCAGGAAGAGAGCCCTCACTAAGAAGGAATTCAATGTCACCTTGTTCTCAGACTTCTAGGCTCCAGAACTGTGGAAAATAAATGTCTGTTGTTTAAGCTCTCCAGTTAATGATATTCTGCTAAAGCAGCCCAAGCTGATGAAGATGATTGAAGATCCATGTAATTCTGACCGAAGTTGCTTCATGTGTGATGTAAGAGCCTCATGCAATTTTTACTATGATTTTTAGAAGTAGTAAAAGGTCATAGTATCTCTCTGAAAAGCTCATTCATATCATTATGCATATTTTACAAAGAATAGTGTAATAATAGTTGCTTATGGTCATACACAATTTTACAAAAAAATTTATCAAAGTTTGTTAAATATTTTCAAGTTTTTCCTTCACAAAATACATTTTAGCAAAAGATAGATCATTTATGACACAATATGTGCAAGTATTTTTTAAATTGTTATTTATTATCTTAGGTATACTGAATCAAGAATTAAAATTTGGATTTCAAGTCATTATGAATATACTTATATATAGTTTAAGAATAAAATATAAAAGTGATAGTAGTTGAAACATTTATTTTTGGAGGTTGACATTTTTCTACATCTTTTTTGTGATTTGTCAATCATCAATACCCAATTAAACTATCAGGCTAATTTATTACAACTGGTAATCACATAATGGATACATTACAAACCCATTCTCTAGTGGAAGTCTGTAGCAATTTATAATCCGAGAAGAATGACTTTATTTATTGATTTCCTATTGCATAATAGGAATTATTAAACCAATCATAAACCAGGGTCTCCTCTGAAGGCAGCAATGACAGATGGATTTTACTATCATAGGGACAATAGTTACTCCCCTAATGATAGCCTTTTCCAGGGTTTAATTACATATTCTGCCAGAGGATTCTCTTGGTTTCATAAAATTTATATTTTTATTTTCAGATCAGAAGAGCAGCTGGCAAATATCACTTAGAATAAACTTTCTATACTTAAACATGTACAGTCATGACATAATTGTTTGTCTTTTACCAGGGTTCTGAAGCTGAGTGTCTCATTAAACTTATATTCTCTTATTTTGCATTACTGATTACTTTCATTTGAAACATTGCACATTTTATAAATTATTTAGTATGTGACTACTAAATAGTAAATGATAATATTTAGTTAACAAAAGTCAAAATCATAAAAGTTCAATAGTCGCTGGGTGCAGTGGCTCATGCCTGTAATCCCAGCACTTTGAGAGGCTGAGGCACGTGGATCACAAGGTCAGAGATGGAGATCATCCTGGCCAACATGGTGAAATCCCGTCTCTACTAAAAATACAAAAAAATTAGTCAGGCGTGGTGGCGGGCGCCTATAAGCTACTCGGGAGGCTGAGGCAGGAGAATCACTTGAACCCAGGAGGTGGAGATTGCAGTGAGCAGAGTTCGTGCCACTGCACTCCAGCCTGGGTGACGACAGAGCCAGACTCCGTCTAAAAAAAAAAAAAAAAACAAAGTTCAATAGGGTGAGATTTTATAATTTTTGTTTAATGCAAATTAAATATGTATGAGTAAATTACTTTTTGCCTCAAAATATCATGTAATTTATACTTTTAGGTTCAAACAATACAATTAGATATATCAATATTGATTTCTTGTTTAATTTAATTAATGTTTATTGCATTAGTATGCACTGAACATATGAGATATAGTGTTATCTCCCTCAAGTAGCTTTCAGGCTGATGAGGGAAATATGCATAAAGAAGTTATTAAACTATTATAACAAGTAATAGAAGTTATTACAAAGGCATAATTTTAACTGGAAGAAAGGGGGAATGAGGTAGTAAAAAATAGGTGAAATGTAAAGATGGAATTAATGGGTAAATATATTTTTCATAAGTACAGAAGGGGATGAAAACTATTATAGAGTGAGAGGGGGAATAATCAAAGACAAGGATCATACAAATTTTGGTGTATATTAATTCTGGGTAAGAGGACAGCATATATGTGACTAATTGTTAGCCAGAAATAAACATGAGTCAAGGGTAAGTTTCCTGAGAAAAGAATGTGTTATGTTTAGGAAACTAAGTAATTCCTAGAGCATAGGATTTGAAAGAATAGGGTGGGAGCTGTCACTGTAATCAGCTCTGTGTGGAATGCCAAAGAGCTTAGACTTTTTTTCATAAGTAATGGGGGAGCCATTGAAGATGTTTAAGCAAGAGAACAGCCTGGTATGGCTTACTGTATTACTAGATTACTATGGAGCAGTATGTAGATGAATTTTTTGGGAGTAACACCAGACTAAGTTGAATATGTACATGGAAAATAATGAAATTATTGTATTCATTTATTTATTTATTTTTAAGACCCTATCTTCGTACTGTGTCTTCACGTGGCACAGAGAGAAAGACAGAAAGCTGTCTGCCATCTCTCCTTATAAGAGTGCTCTTCCCCATCATGAAGGCATCACCTTCATGATCTCATCTAACCCTTATTACCTCCCAAAGGCCCCATCTCCAAATAACAATATCACATTGGGGGTTGGAGTTTCAACATATGAGTTTAAAGGGAACACAGTTAAGTCCATAGCACACCTCATCTTCTGCGTCTCTCCTCTCATTTTCTCCAACCCTGCGTTTGCTCCTGGAATGATCCCTAAATAACCCCCCTCCACCCAAATCTTTGTCTTAGAATCCAGACTAAGTAGTTGGCATTGGAAAACATACTCTCTAGATGGGATTGCAAAACTCACTGGCAGGTAGGCCAGAAGACTGTGAGTAGTAGTAAGGAAAGCTGTGAGGGTTTTTTTTTTTTTTTTAAAGCACGATCTCTTCCAATAATGTGAAAGTAATTCTTCTGGCTAAAATACACAGAGCAATGCTGGGATCAAGAACTGAGGCTGGAAAGATAGAATGGGGACAGATTATGCTGATCTTTATAGGACATGTTAAACTGTTTGGCTTTTCTCCAAAAATAAATGAGAAAGCATTGAAGGATTTTAAGCTGTGGAACAATATGGTTATATTTGCATTGCGTATATTAGGATGAGGAACAGACTAGAGAGGCATAGGTTGCAGTATGGGTGTATTCCAGAAGGTGAGTGTAGAGGCTTGCTTCATTAGTCCAGCTGGAAAAGATGATAGCTTGGACTAATTGTTGGAAGTAGAGATCATAGTAACTTTTCTAAAAATTTAAAGAGCATCTCTGTATTTTTTTTTTTTTTTTTTTTTTCTTTTCTAATGACAGATTTGACCAGATGACTATAGTGGCTCCTCTGCATACTCCTTTGAGGGACCTTGTGAATATTTCACTAAGAGGTAGGAAATCTCCTGTTAAAGAAATCATTATTTCCTCGAGCTTCTTTTGCTTTTAAATCTCCACTAGTTGATGCAATACAAGTAAAACAAAACACATAGTTGTGTATTCCTCATAGTATCAGTCAGCTACTGCTGCCTAACAAGCATTTCAAAACTTCAGGGGCATGCAACAATAAGCATTTATTTCTTAAGTATCCATGGGTCAGTTGATCTAGGCTAAATACCTAATTTCTCTTAATACATGGGCTTAGAAATGGCAAGGTGCAACTTCTCTTATTCCACGGGACAAGACAAGTTGCATGGTGAGACCCAATATTACTTAACTGGGGAAGTGTACTCTGTTTCTGTGATGCCAAAGCAAGGTTGTGGATGCATCCTCCTACCACAGGGGAGGGGAGAATTGTGGCTAACAATTCAACCTATGGCAAAAATTAACTAGATCATATTCTTCCGAATAAAACCTGGAAGATTTTTGACAATTCCTTTTACTGCAGTTCTTCTGGTACCATTTAGTAAAAAGTGATTTCTCCGTGTCTACATTGCATTTAAGAGGATGATTGACACATTTTACTGCAAGGAAGTCTGTACCATTTAGTCAAAAGTGATTTCCTCCTGTGTACATTGCTTTTAAGAGGATGATTGATTCATTTTATTTCAAGGAAGTCTATTTTATTTTGTAAAGTTTTTCTTAAATCTCAAAATTTTAATGTATCTTGATGCATACAAGCCAAGCTTTGTAGAAAGCAGAAGGAATTTTCTGTGAATTTAACAAGCTGAGTTTTAAAAATTTAGAGCCAAGCCCAGAGTACTGAGCATGGTGTTTTAAACCATCAAAGGAAGAATATTTAATATTGAAAAATACCAAATACTGAACCACCCTGAAAGAAACAGTTCAATCAGTAGGTTAGAAGAAATGGTTCTCCAGGGACTTAGATTGATATTAATGCTGATGGAGTAAGGAGGACTTTGACTGAGAAGATAGATTTGGGGGTTTCCCAGATTTGGGATCTTGTGCCTCACCTTCCAAAATGCAACAGGCAAAACAACATAAGATCTGTTTACATGATCAGTGGCTGCATGGTGGTGTTTAGGCAAATGGTCCTGCAGGCAGCCCCATAGCTTTGATGCACTCCAGGGTGATATGGTCAAAGCAGCCAAGACTTCCCAAACCCTGTAAAGGCTTTGAACATCCCCTGTAAAGAGGAAGTTCTTTGAAGATATGTTGGGTCAGGATGAGAAAATGTAGACTATATGACTAGTCAAGATGAGAAGCTGTAGGAGGGACTGGTGATACCTGCGGCAGATATCGTGTCTAAACACTTACAATCATCAGGGACATAGTGTGTCAGGGTGCAAAATAATGATGACTGAACATGGCCCAGGGATGAGGTACTCATCCTTGTCTTGCTCTCTGGGGTTTAGGTAACCCTTATGAAAAAGGAAAGACTAAGGAGGTTTGGAGAAATCTTGGGACCACTTGCTCTGTAAGCAAGGAGCAGTAAGGTCAAGAGAGCATGGGCCTTGAAACTGTGCAGACATGTGGACATTTGAATATCTGCTAACAGAGTATCAATTTTCAACTGCAATGTGACTGAGTTGCTTTGAATTGGGAAAAATAAAAGCTTTCTACCATCAGTGAAAATAGGGGTTAAAATAGAGGTTACTAAGAAGTTGAATTTACTTATAAAAAGAGAGAGACATTTATATTTCTGTACATATGAGTTGTTACCCTGAAATACACACACACACACATAGACACGCATACCCAGACACATACCCAGACACAGACACACACACAGACACACACACACACACCTTCTGGAAATAAGAATTGTCAAGATATTTAGTTCCTAAATATATGGTCAGAGTCTCTCTAGGTAGGTCTTTCCTGTTTCCAGAGGTTTTAGAATTATTGTTTCACCATACACTTTTAAAATCTTTTTCATTTCAGTTCTACACATTTCCAAGGTAAGTGATAAATGTAATAAAGTATAAAGTCAAATGTAATGAGGAGCAGAATCAAAATTCTTCTCTCATGATGACAAAGATCCCAAAGTCCTCAACCCCAAATTTGAACCCCTTAAACTGTCAATCAAAATTAGAAATTGCCAGAGCCTTGTACAAAATCTGGTACCATTCAACAGAATGACATTTTATTTTACTCAGTTAATTTTTGTACTGAAATCTTTTTTGTTGCCAGCACAAGGTGAAATGGAAAGTTGGAAATAATATGAAAAGCTGGTAGCATAGGCGGCCAAACCAAATAATTAAAACGAAATCATACTCAACAACATATTTTTGGAACTTGGTAGAGTACAAATTATCTGCAGCTGTGAATAACTTCTAATATTTAAGCAATGGGTGAAATTTTTACTTTTTGACCCAAACTGTCGAGCTTGGCTCTCTCCATAAGCTCTATGGCCAACTTTCCGTTTTGCTTTGAACTTTACAGATTTGAGTAAAATCTGGACTCTTAAGAAATGAGAGAATTTTAGTTCCTTTGTAAAATTAAACTGACCTATTTAAGAAGTTCTTTTATTATTCCTTGATAGATGTTATCTCTTGATAAATAGTTTAAATGGATACAATGTTAATTTTATGTTTACATGGAAATTGAGATTTCAAAATAGTTTAGCCCTAGCCCAAGGAAAGATGGAATGTTAATAGAGTATAGCCAGACTTTTCTCCATCACTCTAAACAGACTTATTATAAGAATGACTTTAGTATTTTATTTGGGAGAGTTCAGTGAATCACATTCCCAGAGGTCCCTATAGTATAGAATATAAAGAAGATGAAAACTATGAAAAGAGAGAGAGATAGGGAACCAGCATGAGTCTGTAAAACGGAGTTAAAGCTTTCTGGTTAAGTGGTAAGAGAGCAAATGAATGTTACAAAGTTTTGATTCCTGAGACATAAATCATAAAAAGTGGAATATAAAATAAAAGTTGCAAGATTAAGAAAGATCTGAATCAATACCAACATACACTAAAAAATATATCATTAGCCATAATAATTTATTCCAAACAAATGTATTTTCATTCTTGGAAACAACATTTTCAAAACTAGAAAAGTAATTGCCAAGACAAAGGAATCAGAATGAGTTTCTTTTGTTAGAGGATGTCAACAGCTGTAAATAATTGGCACTTCACAAGTTATAAAAAGAGTCTAAGTTAAATACTGTAATAGTAACATGGGAGAGGAGTCTGGGAGAAAGGAAAAGTTAATTTGACATGTTCTGCAGTATCTAAGAAGTTAGTTTACTTCATATGCTGTAAAGAGAAGATAAAGTTTATCTAAATGAAGTTTTTAAAAAGTTACTCTTCTCTAACTTATTTTTTCCATAACACAGTTTTATTTACTGTGTACTGGAATTTATTAAAAAATTTAAGTGACTAAATTACCTTGTTATATTGTACCCTAATATAAATGTATTTTATTTGTAAATTAGTACTTAAATATGATTGTTTTTGAAGCACTGCTTAAAATAATTTCATTTGTTAAAATTAAATGCAAATTTTTACAATAAAAGCTCTGTTTTTCAAGTACATAAAAATGCAAAGTATATTATATTACTTATTGGCTATCATTAAGGCTAAAGGTTTTGAGAGCTTTAGAAACATTATTTAATTTTGCAAAGTAGTTGTCTGAAATATAAACATGTTGACTCATCTTAAAATATTTGAGTGGCAAAACAGCCAGAGGGCATGACTGATTTCTTGAACAATAAAAGCAATAATAACACCATAAAATAGTCAAATATTTATATTCACTTAGTCACACATTTTGCTCAAAATTGAAATTTTGCTTGTGCTTAAGAAAAAAAGTTTGTAAAATGTATACCTTTTCTTTAAATGGTACCTATAATTTGTTGAAGGGTTATGTAAATATGACCATAATATCAATAGATTAAAAATCTGCCATACAAGAAACACACACACACGCACACACAACTTAAAAATTAGGCAGGTGGTTCACTAAATTCTCCAACAGACACCTTTGAAGTTACAATTTTTATTCATACTGAAATTGTTTCTTTTTTTATCTTAATATCTTTCAATGGGAAATGATATATTGAGACAACTCTTTCAGTGTTACGAGTAGTCTTTGCTACTGGATTTGTCACTATTCCTAGATTTTTTTCACTTAACGAAGCTACAATATATAAGTGTATATGTATAGGTTTATAAATGAGAATAATTATATGTAATAATTATATATACATATTTATATACAATGCGGAATGGATTCACACTGATGCTTCCATTCAAAATCCAGACTAGGGTTTCTAGTAAACTCTTCAGTCTCACATCTGTATCTCTTTTCTCTGTGTTACAAATCCTGCTTCTTGATGACAACAGAAATGGTAGCATTAACGTTTCATGCTTCACAAAATTTCTCATTTGCTTTATCTGTAATATACACACAACAGTCTCAGAATAACAATATCAACACTACCACCAATAATATGATTACAGAAAATAACTAAATGTTTTTGCAGTTATTTTTGTTAAATTACTGTGATTTAAATAGCTTAGAATTATTGATCATTGTGTGTCTATATGCCACTAACTGAATACACATTTAAGGTCAATTGCTTTGTTTTATTTTAGAATTTTAGAGATTGATTTCTTTTTAGTTTAATTTTACGTGGTCTCAAAGTTGAAACTACAGAAGAGGTATAATCAAAATTTAACTTCTTTGTTCTTCATTTAATAATCCCAATAGTTGCCATGTAAAAATATTATTATTTACTTTTAATTTTAATATACACTGATTATATAATCAGTGCCACTTATACTTTTCATTTGAAATATTATAGTTTTTCCGTTTATTTTAACATATTATACATAAAAGATTTAAAATACATGCTATAAACATATTTAAATATGTGTACATAATCATGTGTTGCCTTTCTTTTCTGCTTTTTGCTTTGTTCTTTTACTTCATATTCTAGATATCACTTTATAATCATATATAGAAATATCCTTCATTCTTTTTTACAACTGGAGATTAGTATATTGATATGCAACTATTTATTCATCACTACACACTTTTAAAATTATTATTGCAATGAATGACCTTCTTATACATTTTGTTTTTTGTGTTTTCACCAGTTTATGTTTGGTAGATATTTTTTAAAGTGGCAATACTGCTACATGAAAGGTAAAGGTATGTTTAGATAGGGAGAAATTCCTTTTATTATGTAAGGTCATTTTGAAGTTGTTTAGTTATAATTTGATTTAGATAAGATCTGTACATTGGTTTTGGTTGATATTTATTTTGTCTCTTTTCACTTGACATTTATTTATTGTTATAACCAAGGATGGAATTTAATTTTTTATCTTCTCTGTATTTCTTGTACATGGAATGCTAGATTTAGAGGCTCGATCTCATTTAGGTTTTCTTTGCAAGAATACAACACTGGAAATGTTGGTACTTCCATCAGGAAACATAAAAAATAAATTGCTTTCCTTATGTGATGCTAGTAACCATTGATAACTCTTTCCTGGATTCTTTTCTTTTTGAGATGAGTCTCACTCTGTTGCCAGGCTGGAGTGCAGTGAAGTGATTTCCTCTGATTGCAACGACGTGATTTCCTCTGACTGCAACCTCCACCTCCCAGGTTCAAGTGATTCTCCTACCTCAGCCTCCCGAGTAGCTGGGATTACAGGTGCCCACGCTCGCGGCCAGCTAATTTTTGTATTTTTAGTATAGATGGAGTGTCACCATGTTGGCCAGGATGGTCTCGATCTCCTGACCTCATGATCCATCTACCTTGGCCTCCCAAAGTGCTGGAATTACAGGCATGAGCCATCACACCCAGCCTCTGAATTCTTTATTGATTTGTGATATGCTCAGTGATGATACTCTAACTCTATTGTAATATGTTTTTGATTATTTCTTCTCTCTGTTCTGTGTCCATTTTTGGGCATTATGATTAGATGACTGTTTTATATTTCCACATTGTCCTGTATAGTTCTTAACCTCTGTTTCATAGTTTCCATCTCTTTTATCTGGGGTGTGTATTCTTTTTTTTTCTTTGGCTTATATTTTCAAGTTCACTAATTGTCACCTCAGTTAGGTATAATCTGCTTATTAAACATTTCCAATTAATTTTTAAAATTTCAATCATTTAGTTTTTATACTTAGAATTTCTATATATTTAAAAATGACATTTTTCATAATTTCTTGACTGTATTTTTAAGAATTATTGTTTTATTATAAAGACACCTGCACGTGAGTGTTCCTTGTAGCACTCTTCACAATAACAAAGACATGGAATCAACGTAAATGTCCATGAACAGAAAACTGAATAGAGAAAATGTGGTACATATACACCATGAAATACTGTGCAGCCACAAAAAAGAGTGAGATCATGTCCTTTGCAGGGACATGGATGCAGCTGGAGGTCATTATCTTTAGCAAACTAACTCAGGAACAGAAAACAAAATATCACATATTCTCACTGAAAAGTGGGAGCTAAATGATGAGAACACATGAACGTAAGGGAACACTACACACCATGGCCTGTCAGAGGGTGGAGAGTGGAGAGGAGAGAGAGGGTCAGGAAAAATAACTAATGGGTACTAGGCGTAATACCTTGGCGATGAAATAATCTGTACAAAAAAATTCCATGACACAAATTTACCTATGAAACAAACCTGCCCAGGTACCCCTGAACTTAAAAGTTAAAAAAGACTTATTGATACATGTTGAAAATAATGATTTTTGGCTAGTCTCAAATAATTCTAATACATAAAGTTTTTGTAGTTTTTATTGTATCATCATTTTTTCCCCACATTTCACTCCTTGCCTCCTCTGTGATACTTATATATTGTACTCTCTGCATGTGTTTGTGTGTGCAGATAATTTTCCTTGGAATTTTACCTGTAGGAACTATTTGTGATCTTGACTGAATTTAAAACAACAACAACAACAACAACAACAACAAAAACAGAATTTACTTCCATCAGTTCCGTAGGGAAATTTTCAACTCAGAACCATTTAAAAATAAATTTGCTGAGAACTTTTTGAAATAAGCAGGTAGCATGAAGTAGAGCTGCAAACTCATAACAGGTTCAGCTTATGTTTCCATGTTTTCAAGGACTATTTCACCCTTCAACACTCAATACCAGCTCAAGACAGGCACATGTCTTTGCTGTATCTTTCTTCTCAGTAGGTTAATTGATCATTGACTTTAGGTTCAAGTTATAGTTATTTTGGATTTCCAGTTTTATATGAGGGTCTAGGCTGTTGGAGTCCCACCTTGTCAGTTTCTATGCTTTCTCTCCTCTCTCTTAGGCCCTGAAAAGTCTTCGAAATGGGAGTCAAAGTTACCAATTTTAGGCAAATACCTTCACAATGAAAATTGACTTTAACATTATTTTTCTCCTTGATTTCTAACTTTCACTTCATGTTGGGCCTAATAATTCTTAGTTTACTTATACATCAGTAAAATGTTATTTCTTCTTTTATAGTAGCTACTTAAAATGTTTTTGTTGCTATGGGTTAAAGGGGGTATTTAGATCTCTGTACTTCCAGAAAAAGAAACTTTTTTATGGTATATTGATTTTTAAAATTGATGTAAATGATAAGCTGTTCAAATGAAGGACTTACTATGTCATGTGCCTCAAATTAAGCATATTAAAGAGTAACTCGAAGAGAGCCTTACCTGGAAGTAAATGAACAAATAAGCAAACAAAAACTAAGAATGATTTACTAAATATGTCAGACACAGTAATTGCAATTGATTTTCAAGGGAGAGAAGAGATTCAAGGTTGATAAGCATTGCAATGAATCAAAGGGAAAATTTTCTTTGATCTTTAAAGGAAGATTCTGATAACTAAGTTGTCACTTGATAGCAGATTACAGGTATCTGATTCAAAATTAGTTTAGAAACAATAGGGCTTGCATAAGGGTATTAATTATACCACTGATCTATAAGTTTAACAAGTGAGGTAACACTTTCAGGCAAGGAAATGGGAGACATAACCCAAGACTAGCACCTACAATCTAATAGTAGAAGAACAACTTTGTAACTGTCAGGTGTGCTTGGGACTCTAGAGGAGAGTCAGTGTTTTCCCTCTCCCATATTCCTAACTGTCCTAGCATATTTATTTTAATTAATGACAAAAGTTACTGGTTACTGAATTCAGAATCTCTCTTTGCCAGCAAAGGAGCTCTCTTAATTTTCCAAAAATAACACCATCCATATTTTTCTAAGATTTGCCATTTCTTTTTCATCAACCTCTTTACTCTTTATGAATTAATATTTGATTTCTACCATTTCTATATAAGTTTGATTGCCAGGAATTCTTTTTTTTTTAGCTCTGACAATATTGCATTTATAATTGAGTAGCTGCCACACCATTTTATGTGAGATGTACCTTGTTTTAATTTGCCATTTCACCAGATATTGCTGATTCAGAGATAAACAGGATTTTGGATTCATCAAGTCAATTTTTTTTTTTAAGTAAGTAGTAAACAGAGACTAAGTCACAATGATTTGAGAAACTTTCTCTAAAGTCACTCAATTAATTGAAATATGTTTATGTTAAAAAATTCCAAACCCAGAATGCATAACTGTTTGGATAAATCACATCCTTATTCCAAGAGTGTTTATTGAAAACCAAATACTTATCAAGCTAATGTGCTGGGAACTGGAGATAAAAAGGTGAACAGGGCATGGGAACTGCTTTGAAGGAATTCAGAGTTGGGTAAGCATAACCATGAAGAAATAGTCATGACTTCTGGTCAAAGTGATTTCTAGTTACAATGATGAAAAGAAGAAAACCAGAACAAAAACTGTGAAAACCTAGTACCAGAATTCCGTAGAACTGAAGACCATTAAAAGGTAAACAGGATGGGTATATGAAAAATGAACCTGACTTATCCTAAATTTGGATAGAGGTTATTCTGAATAATTGTAAGAAGATTCTTTATGCATTCCTGTTTAATGACACACACTGCCCAGAGAACTGCACAGCAATCCTCAGGTGTTTTCCGTGAGGTTGACAGATGTTCCCAGATACCTTGCCCTCATCTCGTGGTAGCATGACAAACAGAAAACAAAAATGCCCAAAATTTAGTCTGACAGAAAATTTATGTGCATACACACGTGTTTGTGTTTTTATAGGTGTATGAGCTGACAGTGCAGCAGGAAATTATGAGATGTATAGTCCTTATCAGGAGAAAACTATAAGGGAGCAGGACAATAGGAAACCTAGTAGCATACATGTTGGGGATTATATCTTTTCCTTATACTGTGTTGCTTAAGACCACATGGTGTAAGGATTGCTTAAGTCAAGGATTGCTTAAGCACAGTACAAGGACTGCTTAAAACAAGATTGCTTAAGGCAATTGAAAAGTATAAAGAAAATAATAAAGATTTATTTATGTTTTAAAATTTCACCTTTCCTAAGTTGGTATTTTCATAACAATTCAATAAGGTACATCACATATTGGCACATCATTATATTCATATAAATTCAGTACATTTATTTATGTTATGGGTTCTTACTGGATATAATCTGATGACTGTTGCATAATCAAAAATGTTTTGAGACCGTTAAAATAGAGAAGCAGAAAATCATACAGTGAGGAAAGGAAAAAGCTAAAAAATATAGGTGATTGCAGAGATGAGCTATATTAGTGATTCTACAGAGCCTTGCTATTGATTATCATAAGCTCTGATAGCGTAGGCAAACTTGCTGCATCACACATGGGCTGATTTTTGAAAAACAAAACAATTTTATTGAGCTGTAATTCACATGCCATACAATCCACCTATTTAAATTGTATAATTCAATCAGTGGTTTTAGTATATTCACAGATTTGTGCCACCATCATCACAATACGTTTTAGAACACTGTTATCAACCAAGATCAAATAAAATTAAGAAAGAAACCCTGTATGCATCAGCAGTCACTTCTCATTTCTCTCTATCCTCAACTGTAGGCAAACAATAATCTACTTTCTGTCCTTATTTATTTGCCGATTCTGCACATTTCATATAAATGGAATTATACAATATGTTGGTTTTTTTACTGACTTCTTTTACTTATCATAATGTTTCCCAGCTTCCTCAAGGTTTTAGCATGCACCCGTACTTTATTGCTTTGTATTGTTAAATTATATTCCATTGAATGGATGTGCCATGATTTCTTTGTTCATTCCTCAGTGGATGGGTAGTTTCTACTTTTTGGCCATTATGCATAATGCTCCTATAAACATTTGTATACAAGTGTTTGTGTGAATGTAGGTGTTTATTTAAGTACAATTTTAATTTTGGGGAACTGCCAGGCTATTTTCCAAAGCAGCTGCACCATTTTGCATTCCTTCCACCAACATGTGAGGATTTCACCTCCACAGCTTCATCAACACTTGTTAATTTTTTTTTTTTGCAGCCATAAAAGTTTATTCACAGATACTGAAATGTGAATTTCATAATATTCATGTCAAGATATATATTTTTAATTTGTTTTCAACCATTTTTAAAATCACTTGTTATGTTTTTATGATCTTAGCTGTCCCAGTGGATATATGGTAGTATCTCCTTGTTGCTTTGATTCACATTTCCTAATGACTAACAACGCTGAGGTTTCCAAGAGGTGGATTCTGACAGTTTTACAAGTTTTTCAGTGTTTCTGAGCCCCAGAGTTCCCTACATTACCATTTTCACTGATGTTACTTGGATCAGAAACATTTTGCATTCACCTGGAAGGCAGTCTCATCACAAGTCTGTGTTAACTGTCCGATTCTCCTGTCATAATCCAGTCTGAAGATAACGAAATCAGTGTCAGAACAATGACATAATTTTCATCACACCAGATAAGCAAGAAGTGGGTAGAACGTTGGAGGGGGTGATTAAGACACATGCTTTACAAACTCTGATGGAAAAACCCTATCATATCTGTTAAAGTTTTAGGGGTACGTAATAACACACTCCAATTAGTGCATCTTGCAACTAATAAGCATAGATAAGCATAGCTTATCTGTTTGTGTATGTATCATCTGTAGTAATTGGCTAATAACATCATGAAAAGTACAAAACAGAAAGCTTTTGTTACTTGGCTTATTATGGAGACTATGAGTGATAGTCTCCTTTGTGCATATTTATATTTTCTTATTTATTGAAAAGAAACATCTATGACTTATGTAATCTACATTAATTTTAAACAGGAACACACTTAAGTTCTCAGAAAATTAATAAGAGAAGAATGAGTGGGTGGACAGAAAGAAATTTGGACATAGGATTTTTGGCTGAATTCAAGATTCTTTATCTATAAAACAATGATTTTATTATATTAGTTATTTTCCTAAGTGCTCCTTAGAGTCTAGGGATTCTATGGATGACCTCCAATGGCCATTGTTGGAGGAAATTAGATGTGAAAAGGGTTTCCAAGTGGGCAGGTATCCAGGCTGTCCTCCAATAATTAATGGGAGAAGTTTCACTTTTGACATACATGACTTCTGTGTAATATATAGTTTAACTCTTAAAAGTGCTCCATTACTTTAAAAACATTTGAAAGCCAATGTGACAAATAATTTCTTAGGTTAATTTTGACCATATGCCATCAAAATATTAAAATATAATTATTTTGTTATTTTAATACTTGTCCAGAGGTTATCTGGATTTGGCTTGTATAATGATTTAGAGAATAAATAGAAGACAGAAACATTGGGTTATGGGTATTTAAAAACATTTTTAATAACATGTAGTTCTGAGCCTTTGTAGATTGTTTTAGTTAAAGTGAGAAAATGTCTTAATTTCAATTTTTAAGATCTAAGAGACCTAACTAGAACAACAGTCATTGAGATATTTTTGAGGGTTTCTAGAATTAAACAAAGATTGTAAATACTGAAGCTACTTTTATTATAGCTATCTTGTGTTAAACAATTTCTATCATTTAACCAGAAAGGGAAATTTTCTGATTTCAATGAATAGGAATGCAATTTCTCTTTGAAGAAACAATTGTAGTCTTGTTTGTTCTTTTACTATCCTATCAAATGCATTACCATCATTGAATTTTCTTGGAAAGACATTTAATAATGTTTATAGGTCCAAATTTCTATTGTTGTACTTCTAGGATTTGGATGAATTTATATATTTTTATTCAGCTTATCACCCAAAAGCTTATATTTTTACTGATTTGGTGCATTTTAGAGTTCAGGAGGAAAATCAACATATGATTTTCCTTATTGTGTAGGAATATAATGAAATAAAATCACCTTTCAAATACACATATATATATATATATATATATTTAATGATTTATTTCTTTTACTCCTCTCTCAAAGGTTTTTGAAGTCAATATAAGTTATGTCTGTGTATAGGAAGGTATGCATGGAAATATTAGTGCTTTACTTAATTAGCTAATGGCACTGTGTATTTTCTTATTTCTTTTTCATCAGAATGAATATGTTTGCATGTCCTCTGCTCTGACATCAGAGTTTTCATATTCTCAGCCATTCTTGATCTGGATCAGGGGCGCATTTCCCTCCTACAGTTCAGAGACACTGTCTTCATTCTTTAATTTCCAGTAGTTGAAAAGAAAAGATTTGACTTAATCAGCATTGATTAACCAAAACTAAATGAAATCTTGAGGGAAATTTGTTTGTAAGTGTTTAGAATGAAAATAATATTTATTTTCATGTTTGTGATAGTGTGCTAATCATGCTTCATAATGCAGTAGAAATATTCAACATGGTTTCTAAAAGACAAAGTCCATATTTTAATCACAGGATTGATTAATTAGGACCAAACAAAAACAAAAATTTAACTGTATGTGAGACCATTCTTTTTTAGTGTAATTGAATGTATGCCATTATTATTTTTGTATTGTTATTATACATTTATATTTAATAAGTGCTTACTATCTGCCAGGCTGGAGATTCTCTTTGCAGATTCACGATTATCTTTTCAACAACTTATCTTGTTTTGTAGGCAGAGTAACTGGTACCCATTGGAGGTTGATGTGATTGGCACATTTATTTATCCAGCAGATCTGGCCTGAGAAGGCTCCTGTTTTCAGTCAGGTTTCCCATTGTGTTATGTGGATGGAAAGCAGGTAATCAGGTTCTAGATGTCCATAATCTAAAAATAAGGAAGTCTTATTTTTGCATTGATTCCTTAGGTGTGTTTCCCTGGGAGTGGAGAGTCTCTTTCCTTTATTTTTCAGTGTTTCAAGTAGTCTTAAAGTTTCCTAAAACTTTATGATGTGTCTCTCTCTGTCCCTTGTGCTCATGCTAGGAACACTTCTCAGAGAGATGATCTACTTCACTTAAAAGTCACTTTTTCCAGCATTAGACTGTATCCTCCAAGCAGCTGCTGTGTGTGTGAGTAGAGAGAAAATGTCCCAAGCCCTGTGATCAGGAAGGCAATGCACTGATAATCCTGATGATTTATACCTCATTGGCTTGGGCTTACACTGCACTTAGATTTTCTCCCAGATACTTTGGGAAGACTGACTTTTACCTTGTTGACAGCCTTCTCTTTCAGATGTTGGGTTATGTAGTTTCCCATACTTAGATGCCCCTGTCATCAGTTCCCATATATTTTTGGTGTTTAGAAATTTCTAGAAATGTCTTGTCTGATTTACATCAGACAAGATGTAAATTACTCTCTCTTTTTTCATCATTGTTAGAGGTTTATTTCTAAAACACAAGCAATGCTTTTATGTTATGGGAAATAGGAGGGAAAAATGCTACCCAGAGCCTATTATTTTAAAGTCTACTGATAACATTTATGAGGGTTTTTGAGTATATTTACTGAGGTTTAAAAGTTGATACTCAAGACTAAAGTCCATGTTTTACTCTTTCTCAAAAGGAAATTTTATAACAATTCTAATGGTGCTTTTTTCAATCATGACTTTTTTTTTTCTGTTTTATTTATATGAATTGTTTAAAACCTTAAGCTGCATTGGCTTACCTCACATATGCTCTAAATATTCAATATTTGTTAAGAGCCACTATATTAGTACATTCTTGCATTACTGTAAAGAAATGTCTGGGACTGGGTAATTTATAAACAAAATAAGTTAATTGACTCCTGGTTCTGCAGGCTGCACGGGAAGCATACCAGCTTCTGCTTTTGGAGTGGGGGGGTGAGGGGCGCTCAGAAAAGCTTCTAGTCATGGCAGAAGGCAAAAGGTGAGTTACGTGTTTCATATGGTGGAAGGAGAGGAGGAGAGAGAGGGAGAGAAGTGACGCACACTTTTAAACAACCAAATCTCACAAGAATTCTATCATAAGAACAGCACCAAGGGGATGGTTGTGAACCATTCATGAAGGATCCATCCTCATGATCCAATACTTCCCACCAAGTCCCACCTCCAGCATTGGGGGATTACAAATGGACGTAAGATTTGGGTGGGAACAAGATTCAAACCATACCAGCCATCAAACCTGGTTAATGTCATGACTAATTAGATATTATACTTTAGAAATTCATACCTTATAGTAAATGCAATATTGTTTTTGTTAAAGAATATATTTTACCATCCAACCATTATTTATGTATGTAGATCCTTGTAATATAAGAAAAATAATACTTTTCTACATGTATACATTTTTACTCCCCAAAATCTCCTTCAGTAAAGTATATGGTCTAACATAAGCAACATGATAGGATCAAGACCAAATCTAGGTCTTTTAGGACTTGGTTCAGATTGTCTTTAATGCCATAGATTGTGCTATAAGCATTACTGTTTTTTTAACTTTTATTGTGTTTTGTTTATAGCTGCAATTTATGACCAAAAATGACAATCTCTTATGATATAAGGAAATGACATTTTTTGAATTTCACAGAGTGTAGGTAATGTTTTGTCCTACAAAATCAAAAGGAGAGACTAGCAAAAAACCAATGAACTTTCAAGAGAATAAAAGAAAACTCATACTATATAGAGAAAATTAATCCATACGCCTTAGCAGGGGTAGTTCAATATTGCTGCCAAGAATATTTACTAACATCATTCAGGACAATTATGTATTGAGGAGAATTAGTTCTGTCTTGGAAGACATTATTTAGCAGGGGCCCTTTTGAGTTTACAGATTCAGATATGAGATATATTTTCTGAATCAATTTTGTAAAATTAATGTTTTTGTTAAGTTGTGTTCTACATTAAAGTTGTAGACAGCCTTTCCTTAGTGAGGTCAAGTTGAATTGCAATTTAATAATTGTTCCTAATCAGTAAAAGCACTTTTCATTGGTATAGTGGATATTGAATTCTTTTGAGAAAAAAGCAGTGCTTAGCCTTATTGATTTAGACGTATTAAGGTGAAGCATTGTTTCTTTCTGTGTATGTGGTAATCCTGGAGTAGAAATTACTTAGAAAAATTAATTATAACACAATGTAAGCCTGATTCCCTCAAGAAAAAATGGGTTTTGTAACTTTATTTTATTTTTATTGCTTATGTGTTTGATACCCTAATGCATACAGACTACATAAATGACTATGTTTGAAATGTGTAAGTAGAGTGTGTGTAAGTGTGGTGTGTGTGTGCATGTGAAAGAAAGTGAGATGAGGGGGAGAGAGAGAGAGAGATAAGAGAGAGAGATTTTAAAGCACCTAATGTTTTAGTAAGCTAAACTTTCAAAACTATCTAGTCTACTTTCCTGGCTCTCTCTGGCTCTCTCTCTATATATGTATGTTTTCATATATATACTCATATATATATGAAAAATAAAAATGAGACTTAAAATTATGGAGTCACTTTGCCTAAGACCACACAGCTGACAGCTGGTGAGTAGCAGAGCTAAGCCATATCGTAGTCTCATCTTTCCACTACTCTGTCACTATAAACAGTGGATCTCAACTGATAGAGATTTTGCCTCTCGGGACATTTAGCAATACCTGGAAAGATCTTTGGTTGTCACAACTAGATATGCTACTGGTAACTAGTAGGTGGGGCCTGGAGATACTGCTCAACACCCTATACCACACAGGACAGTCTTACATAACAAAGCATTATCAGGTCCAAAGGTCAACAGTGCTGAGTTTGAGAAATCATTCCAAGAAGCTGAGTACATCCTACTGTTACTAACCAAGGAAAGAACAGTTAACCATTTACTGCTGCTATGAGCTCAATTAAAATCTAATGACTAAATTTTTAATCCTAATTATGTCAACTATATCTGATTATTTAAAAAGCAAATATTTATTTCTAGGCCACCTTTTAATAATCAGATATTCCCAAGGAAGGTTCCTAAAGTGTTCAGTCTCTCAAAGATAACTTCACAGTTTTTATTAGAAGCTTGAGTCATGTGTTTAACTGTTTTGGTCAGAGCCTAAGTAGTGGGTACCAAAACAAGACCACAACCATAAAGCTACCAGGTTGAGAGGTAGAAACATAAGTTATACCGTCGAGACTGGAACATGCCTGAATTTGCTTAATGTTCATATTTACAATATAAAAAATTGATATTAGATTATTTTGTAGATGTTGTAGTTAGGTCAACATAACTGCTCTTAAAAATAAGTATTGCTAATGATAGCTTTAATTCATTCAGGTGTTAGGTACTCTTTTGGCACTTTATATTCATTATTTCTTAACTGTCAGACTCTTTCTACAGGTTACATCTGTTTTACAAATACGTGAACCGAGGCTTAGAGATGTAACTCTCTGAGAACAAACAACTGATGTTCGGACTCAGATCTGTCTGTCATCAAGATCTCTTCCTTTTTCTGCATGTTAGGTATTGTAGATTAGATTTATTTTTCTTAATTTTTTTTTACCTTTTCCTTTAGTTGACAAAATACAAATATAGTTTTGTGTTATAGCTAGACATTTTCACAAAAGTGCATATTCTGTTTATAAAGAAACTTTGGACATTGAGAGGCAATTATTCCTATTTTTAAAAGAGTAAGAGGGGAAGAAAATAATATTTTCTATAATGCTGCAATAAGATTTACTTATTGTCGTTTCGACTTATGTGACTGGTATATGTGGGCACACACAGGTTTGTTTAATAAGAGATGCTGGCTGCACAGCTGGAGTCTCCTGATTAATGAAGAGCACATTTGGAACATCACAGCCGTACTCTGTGAATTCATGAATGCATAGTTGTAATATGTGATTTCAAATCACCTAGTACAGTTCAATCAAAACCAAAATTGACTTCCTTACAAAACATTTTCAGTTACTGATACAGTAACATGTTGTTTTAGAGTAATTTTATGAATATTGTTGTCATTAAAAATGTAGCAGTTAAGAGTTTTAAACTACAGCTGAATTCAAATAGTTACTTAAGTCCACAGAAAATTATTTGTCTAACTTACAAATTGGTATTACTATATTTTAAAAAGTTTGTCAGTGACAGGCATATATGTATCTAATGTTGGCACTACTAATTCTTCAATTTATAAAAGTAGTATGAAAAACAATGTTAGAATTTTAAAATCACTATACACTTATTCAATATTTTGATAGTATATCTTTCTAATTTACTTTATAACACGTCCAGTTCTGAAACATTATTTTTATTTTCTTCAGCGCTTTCATTGAACATCCATCTATCCATCCATCCATCCATCTATCCATCTATCCATCCATCCAGCCATCTATCCATTTATCCATTTACTGTTTCACTAAATGATGAGACTAAGATATGGCTTAGCTCTGCTACTAACCAGCTATCAGCTTTGTGGTCTCATTCATTAATTTACTTGCTTTGGTTTTTGCAAAATGTTCAAATACAAATACAACATTACCTCCTTAAGAAATTCATAGCTTTTTTGAGAAAACAGACAGATAAGTAAGTCCACCAGTATAGCCTTTGGCGGTAGCGGTTAACTTTTTCTATGGGAATAAAGAACTGTCTCACAGAGACGATGAGAGATAGACATAAAATTGGGTAAAGGTTGCTGTAGGGGTTTTCAATTTCATGATTTCTTCTGGACCTCCCAATTAGGTGATAAGAATCTAGAGTAAATCTGTTTTGATTAATATTTATTCCCTATCGTTTCTCCAGCTAGATACTATTACGATTTTCCATTGGCCTCTAGCTCCCATTCTAATAAATAAGGACATAGGAGAAACCTGATGACAGTGGTTTCACCAGATTAAGTTCTCTCTTTCCTCCCATCACTGAAAGCTCTCATGAGGTTGAGCAAAACTCAGTTTTTCTGCTGTTCTGAATGTGTGGCTTGCATCTGAATCATTACTTCAGGAGCTTATTATCATTTAAGAATAGCTTCCCCATCTCCAGCCTCCTTGTCTTGTTCAAGGAATGAAAAGGAGAAAGAAGTCAATGGACTGGTATCAGAAATACAGAACTTTTCTAAGCCCATTAGGTGTCTACTTACATTTAACTGGCAAAACTGACACACAGCCAAGTATATCTGTATAGGAGGCTTGGTAACACAGGCTTCAAAAAAATTGACCACATTGTTGCTCCAAACAAAATATGTATTTGTTTTGTAGGGAAGAAGGGGGAGGAAGGCTACTGGGTAGGTAGATATCAGAACCCACAGAGAGGATGTAATATATAGAATGAAACTGGAATCCACTAAAAAAAAAATAGCCTCCATTGATGTGTGCTGAGTACCTCAAGAGATTATGAACTTGCCAAGAAATTTTGGAAAATTCAAGGCTGAATTTTCTCATCTCTTTCATATGCCCCCAGGTGATTGTTATATGATATGGGGTGTTAGGATAATGGAGGTGTGTGTGCACAGGAGTATTATAACTATGGTGTCAATGTACGCTTTGAAACTAGGATGGAGACCCTAGATAACTTTGTTTCTGATTCTGAGAGGTCCTATGCTGTCAATGAACAAATAATTTGTGAGCCAGACTTGGCAATAAGGATGAAGTAGGACACCTTCTCCGCTTTCTGACCCTCATGGATTTGGGCTGTGTGGGGAAAAAGAGCCTTCACCTGAGAAAGCTGCAAGTAAGACAATGCCCTCTATGTATAGTCAGATTTTACTGGTCAGTAATTTGCAAACTTGCCAGTAAAAAAAAAAAAAAAAAAAAAAAAATGTTGTGGTAAGACAAAATAATCCAAGGATGTGGAATTAGATAAATTGGAGAGGTTTCAGGTATTAATCTACAGATGGGTTATTAAATCTGAATGGTGAGGAAGATTAAGAACTTAGGAATAACAAATAGGTTTCTAGATTGAGAGACCGGATAGGTGGTAGTGTATTTATTTAAGTTTGAGATTATAAGATACAGTAGAGGCTTTGGAAGAAACATAAGAGCTTTAGTGATTAGAGATTATTGAAAGACTTAAATAGCTCCTAGTGAATATTTCATTAGGCTTTTGGAAATACAGATCTGAATCTTTAGAAACTATTAAGGAAAGGCCATATATATTTCAGAATTATATGTCTATTAGTTTACTAGGGCTGCTGTAACAAATATCACAAACTTGTGGCTTAAAACAATTGATCTCAAAGTTCTGAAGGACAGAAGTCCAAAATCAAGCTGTCAGCAGGCAATAATCTTTGCAAAGTCCCAGGGGAGAATCCTTCTTTCACTCTTCCTAATTCTGGTGCTTGTTAGCAATCCTTGGTTGGTAGACATATCACTCCAATCTTTGTCTCTTTCTCTCCCACAGCATTCTCCCATGTGTGTTTTGTCTAAATTTCCCTCTTCCTATAAGGACACCAGTCCTTGAATTATGCCCCCACCCCATCCAGTATGGCCTCAGTGTAATTTGATTACATTTTAAAAGGCCATATTTCCAAATAATCATCTTCATAGGTACAAGGAGTTAGAATTTCAACATATCTTCTTAGAAGACACAGTTCAACTCATCAAATATGTGTGGCAAAAGCAGCCTCAAAAACAGATGTGCTCACCTAGACAGAAATGTGAAATAAGAATAGGACCAGTAATGGCCTCTTGAAGGTGTTTCATCATTGAAAGGAGAGGAAAGTAATAAGGGAGGAGAAGAAAATATAATGTGGTCAGAAAGATGAAAAAATAATCCAGAGAAGTTGTTTTAGAAACCAAGAGCAGCAAATGTATTACGAAGAAGGGAGTTGACAAAAATATTTAAAAACCTTCAGAGACTTCAATTCCATAAGTACCGGAAATAGGCTACTGTATCTTGTTGAAGATGGAGCAGAAGAAGGCTGGGAGCAGAGAGATAGTTTAAGAGACCGAGAGACACTGCAGAGATCTAGAGAGATCATGACAGTTGCCTGAGCCAGAGTAGTGGCATTGGGAAAGGAAGACTGAGCAAATTATTGAAATTCTATTTATTTATCAATCAAAAGAAACTAGTGCTGGATTTTATATAGCGTAGAAGAAGGAGTCAAAGGTGACTTCCAGGATTTTTCTTTGGCAAACTGTAATACTGGGTTGACATTTACACAGAAAACACGGAAGGTCCATGGAGATATGATGGTTTTAGTTTAGACAAGCTGATGCCATATCTATGTCATTTTCTAGTTGAGGGGTATACTATGCTGATGAATATGAGTGTTGAAGATTCAGACAGTCATTGGGTCTAAAAGTAGATGTGGGAGTCATCTAAAAAGAAAGATGGTAATTGAAACTATGAGGGTGGGTGACATTATCCAGAGAGAGAATATACAGATTTATATGTAGATTTATCTAAGACATACCTGACACAGACCAAAGGATGGATGAGGATGAGGCACCATCAAAGAGGGAGAGGAGAGGCAGCAAAAGAGGTCAAGAGGAAAACCAGGAGAGTGTTGTGCCAAGACAAGAGATGTCTTCATATGGGCAGGGTTGTGAACATTATGAAAGGCTGTGTAGGTGTCAACTAGAAGAAGGATTGAGATTATTTTGAAAAATTAAAAATAAATAGAACATTTATGGGCATATGTGTGTGTGTGTGTGTGTGTGTGTGTGTGTCTGTGTGTATTGTCACTTTGATGCATTAAAAGTAGGTGGATGCAAGATTAAATACAATTCTTGGCTGGAGAACACTTTCAATCATTTGGCCATGATGGAAAGAATGGTACCTGAATGTGAAAATGACTGAATTGAAAGTTAACTGGAATACGTGAAATTGACTAAAGAATATATGGTGTTTAACATCTCATGGTGAAAATCTAGACAAGAGAGAAAATGCAAAGATAGAGGAGAGAGAATCATGATTAAGTTTAGCTTGAAGGGGTTAGTTGGCTTGATATAGGAAGATGGCCACCTTTTCCATTGCATCAGGAAGTAAAAGAGAGAAAAATGTTAAGTAGAGATACATGATAACACCATAATAAGCCTCCAAATTAGAGAAGGGTAAAAAATAAAATAATTTGAAGTCATTTATTGCCTAAATTTCAAATGTTGTTTTTGTGCTACTTATGAAGAGCAAGTTGATCCTGTTACCCTTTTGACTTCTTTTTTTACTTTGGACTTTTTATGCTGCTAGTTTTGACCAGAGAAGCTCTCTTTTATGTGATCTGTCACCCCCGCCCCCCAGCCTTCATCAGAACATTTCCTGAATCATGTCACTGGAAAGGTACTTCATTTTCTTTTTTCCCCAAGGAAAGGGGCCAGAGAGCTTTCACTGGGCACCCCGGAGACTACAGATCACAATTACTGCCAATGTGGCTGCAATCAAGGGTTTTAACATACAGTTCTTGCTTCATGATTTGTATACTCAAATCTTTTATTAAAGATGATTTCTTTTGCTTTTTGCATTTCTAATGCAAATTAGATTGGGCAAATATTTTATATTGTTCCTATGATCTGCAATATAATTTTCTTTTACATATTTTCCAGATAGGTACTTTCTAGACTATTTTTTGTTTTGTTTTGCTATTTTAGTTTTTTCTATTATTATTATAAGTTATACTGTGATGAAGCCATGGGTGTCTTTTTCCTTTTCATCCACAGTACAGGTTTCAAATGAAGGAGGGGGTTGTGGTAGTGGTTTCGATAAAACTTCACAACCAATGGGAATCTTTTTTGAGTTTGTGTGGAGTGCCCTTAATGCTGGAAATAATACTGTTGGCTAGGACTCCAGAACTGTACAGATGAGAAAAGGATGCAGGAAATTCTGTTGTTTACACATGTGGCTGCAACTGAGACGCTGGAGCAGCCCAGCAAGCCCAGAGGGTAAGAGTGTTTAATAACCTTGTGGTTTTCTATTTAACTTCTATATTTTCCTGCTGGGGCAGAGTATGTGTTGTTCTCAGAGCAAAGACAGTTGCTTACAAGATGCAAAGCAAAACTGCTGTACAGCTGGGAAGCAGAAGGATTTTGGAGTTTCTTTTTAAAGTGATTTCTTCCTTTCCCCTTTAATTTTTCCACTGTGGTGTTATTATCCTTACAATTTGTCATACATTTCCCTGTATTTAAAAAATAACTGTATACTAAGCAAAACTCAGGTAAGAATTTCAACTCTACATTTAGACAGTAATAGAATATGTTGATATTTAAATCTGTTTTGCAGTTCCAAATGAGTATGAATTAATCATTGTGTTCAAAGTGATCTATATTCTTACAGTAAAAAAGTAAAATTGTTATGGAAACCCTACTATCTATGCCTCACGTACTTTGAGTTCTTTTCATTTGTTGAGTCTTCATGCCAAATTCCTCTCTTCATTAATGGAAAAATGTACTTCACACTTAGCATGAATATTGATTTCTTTACATTACCTGCTGAGTGTGAAGGAGATAGGGACACAGAATATAGTAGTAAAATCCTTTGCATAATACAAAAAATGATGTTTAGCTATATAGAAATAAATTATAAAACTGAAAAAAAAACAACTCTGGATGCCATTGAGAAGCATTTGCTTATGTTTTCTGCAAAGATAAATTATCAATTAAATGTCAAGTGTATATATTTATTAACTATAAATATAAGAAAGATTCTTCAAAAAATATAATTAGAGATATGTCATAACATAGGTATCAAAATACATAAAATATTTATTGATAGTCTTATTTACATCAATACCAGTTTTTCTGTTTTCTAAAATAATGTGAATATGTTTTTACTAATCATTTTTGTGTGAAAGGGTGTTATTACAACTTTTCAGTAAATATTCTCTTGTTAGTAAAATATGTTATTGTCAATAAGTATTTTTATATATCCAGTAAATATTTTTGAATTCTATTTTATATTTTCATGAAAGCAATACATTAGAAATAAATATTTATAAGTTAGTGAAAGAATATTTGTGTAGGTTTTGTGTCACTTATTTGAATATATTCAGAAAGATGCTTTATGTAAATTGATTTATTTTCCAAAAACCTATATGTTCTTATGAAATCATAGATTATTTCATTGTCTCTCTTCTGCATGCTTCATACGTTGTCATTGGCTTCAATAATTGCTTGATCACTGGGACATAGTTTCTGGGCCTCACTAGGGATGTGGCCTCAAAATAATTTATGAGTGTTCTATCTAATTATTAAAGCCACAAAACAATGACTGTAATTCTTAAAATATGAAAAATGATTTCAGGTCATCATATCTCTTATGCTGATATTACAAGACCAATAGAATTCTGCCACAATGCCAAAATATTTCAAAATTTTCTTTGTAGCAGACATATCAGTCCTAAAAAGATGCCAGAGGCTTTAAAGAGAGGTTCAACTTTTTGAGCTGAAATCTTGAGAAATTAGCAGAACTTGGATAGGTGCTGAAAGCAGGAAGAATACTCTGCTTTGTACAAGTAATTGGCATAAATGGTTTGAACACGAATTAGCATATAGCACAGAATGGTGAGTAATTTATCTGATTGGAGCAGAAAAAAATACACCTTTGTGAGTAGCATACATTGTACTCAACACAGAGAAGGGAAAATTTATAGAGCATCTTAAGATTCATACAGAAAAATTTGGTGTTTATATATCATACAGTGGGGGGCAATTACATGTTTCTGAAAAGAGATGGAGTATCTGTGCCTCTTTTCATCATGATTACCATCATCATCATCATCATTTTGCAACACATAATAGCATTTTCTGTGTGCAAGATGATATACATACTTATCTACAATTTTGACACATCTACAATTTGACACATTATTTTCATTTTGCACATGAAGGAACCTGATGTTCAGAAATGTTCAATGATTTGCTTAAAGCCACAGAAAAAGATAGTGAGGGAACCAGAATTTCAAATCATGTCTTTCTGGCTCCAGAGCTATTTGCCACTATGTTGTGCTGGTATTCTAGGAATGTGAATCTGGCAGAAATCAAGCAGAATGGTTTGAAATGGACATTGGGATTATAGGGTGCAGGGAGGAAGCAACGAGACAACAGTCCAAAGATCCATTTTAATATTCTATAAATCCAAACAAATCATCATTCTATCAGTTGGGCCATGCTTTTCCTTTGGGAATTGAGAGAATAGACTTAAACTGCAAATAAGGGATAATTTTTACATTTAAATTAACTGCTTTCATATTCAACACTTAGACTTTTCTCTCTCTTACATTTTCTTAAATGTACTCAGAGAAGATACCTTTTGCATTCTCAGAGAAAATTTTATCACTGATTTGCATTGAATATTACTTATTCACAAATGAGATGTGTGAGATGACCAGGAAAGATACTGGGGACGCATTGACTTTCCTCTTTTTATTTTTGATATGTGGTATCAATGAACACTCAGCAACCAAATACTCTTAAAACTATGGAATGACCAAGATATTATCAAATAAAGGCATTGTATAAGTTTTATTTAAATGGGCAAAATGCATATATAAAATTTATGTTGTAACAGATAGTGTAAAATACAGTATATTCACAGTAAAAAAGAATAGAACTTATTTATTAACATGTTTTTCTTCATATATCTAAACCTGAAGCACATTATTTTACTTCTTCTCAAAGAAGAACTAGTATCTGGAATAGCATTCATTTTCTTCTTTTTTTTTTCCAATGAAATAAAAAATGTAGCTTATTTCATAAAAACGAGTTTTTTTGATTAATGTATATATGATGGTATCATTTTATAAACATGCTCTCTACTATTTTAGAAGCATACTATCATTTAAGTAGGCTTTACTGAAGGAGTATCTTTTTTCCATACACAAAAACAGATGACTATTGTTGAAATGCAAATATTTGGTCACTGACCTTGACATTTTACTTTTTACAGGTCTATGCTGAATTCTAAGAACATATTCCATAGAAGGCATTTTGTATAACTAGTACTCCATCCTAGATTGAGTGTGAGCTTAAGACCTTCATTGTAACAAGGAAGACTAGATATTGTATTGGAGGTTGTGCTCAAGACCACTTAATTGTAGTCATAGCTTTGCAAAGAGTTGTTAACATTATTATATAGCTGAATATTATCTGAGTTGATTTATATTTAATGATGTTTCCTAAAAGAATTGCTGTTGTGTATAGCAAAGATATAAAAATATTTGGTGTTATAATTTTGATAGAAGGATTTTTTGGTAGCTAAAGAAAGAGGTGTCCTTAGTATAGAGAGAAAACCGTATGCTCACTGCAGAATTTATAAATGTATCTTATCATAGTGTCTATTTTAAATTTGTAGAACTAAAGCTTCCAAAAAGAAAAGTGGGATTTTTTAGTCACTGACTTGAGAGCATATATTTCTAAGGTGCAGTAAAGAGTTGGAAATATAACACAGGTAAAGAGGCAATAGTTCCATGAAGAAAAACCTGTAGCAACTTTAGATTCACTTTCATTTGGAAATAGTTTTGAGAGTGTTCAATACAGTCTTTACTTTTCTCCCTTAGTGAATTTAGGATTATGATGTCTGCAAAAGATAAAATAGTCTTATTATTCAGCCTATATCCATGAATCTTCTATCATTTGCTGGCATAAAGGGTTTCAAACAAGGGTTTCTTCTCTGGATGAGAAGAAAATATATTTCACAATAAAGCATGAAAATTTAAGTGCTCAGTGGGATTATAACATTTGGTAGCACAGGAAAAAAGAGAAGATGTGGAAGTGCCATAATTCATTGCTGTTTCATATAATTCTAAAAGGTTCTGTTTATAATCTGTTCCTAATTCAGAGCTAGAATAATCCCAGGGATTGTCTGAGGGTTCAGGTGAGCTTTGTTCTAACTTTGTTTTGAAATAACTTTACAGGTATAGTCAATGGTAGGAATGAGTTGGGTCAAAGCAACTGGTTAGAGTCCCAGCCTTCTTATTTTTGATATTGCCCAGGCTTCTTCATTCTTTTGGTAATAATGAAACTTAAGTTATAGAATGTAAGGTTACATGGATTAAAAACATGAATGTTGCAATTATGTCGTGCTACAAATGACCTCTAAAAGTGTTAATGCTACATGAATTTGCCTGCTGCTTTTTACATTTTTTGTGTGGGAGTAAATAAATGTGACCTGATAAAGCAGATTAATTGGAGAAATTCCAGTATTCATGGTTTAGAACTAGGAGGACTATCTCAGATATAGATACAGAAAACCAGGGCCTAAGTGTAAGTACTGACCACAAAGCTCTGCTCCTGGACCTCACGTGGTACATTCATTATCTATGGTTGGCAGTCATTTTCTATTCTGTGGCTATGTTTCTTTCCTATTATTGAGTAGGGTGTTTATCTGAATTAATATAAGTGACACATTTGAGAAGCATAGATCTTTATCCAAAACAATATTAGAAGTAGAAACAGTGCAGAACAAACTCCACATCCTATCTGCTGAGTCTTTTGAAACCCCTTGGTTCTCTTACCTTCTGAAAGGGATACATGTGCTTTTTCTACCAAATATCCTATCCACTTTCCACACTGTTTCAAAAGTATGTCTGGAAAAATAAGTGTAAATCTTCAGTTTTTGTAGAAATAGATAATCACCGTAAGCATATTAGTGCATTATTTAGGTAGTTGAAAGAATAAAATTGCTGATAGAAATTAAAGTGGTGGGATTGGAGTTAACCTCACTTAGAACTGTTTCTTTAGTAATTGTAAAACTCTATAAGCTTTTAATCTTCAAAAGAACCTTCTTTAGATTAGACTAACTTATTTAGTGGAACTTGTCATGCTTGCCTTTTGGGAGAAAAGGAATAGTTCTAAGTCACTCTATTTTAGATTTATCCATTTAATAATAAATGTCCATCATTTCTCAGACACTGTTCTAGCAATGGAAACAGGTGAATAAAAGTAAAATCCCCTTCTTCTCATCAAGCATGTAAGCAGTAGAATCCATACATTCTATATAAATATATATTAAGCCATAATAAGTACTATGAAGAAAGAAAATAAAATTCAGGCTAAAAGAGAATAGAATATGCATGCCCTTTTGATATGACTAGGGAATGTTCCTTTTGTTAGGGTGAAGGAAGTAATGAGGAATTTTGGCAGAAGAGAGGTATAGGCAAAGGAAATCACATGTGCTAAAGTCTTAAGTCCGAAGAATGTTTGTCCCTTCAAGGAATGGCCAGATGGCCAGCAGCTGCTGAGAACAAACAAGGCAAGGAGGCACAGGCACAGGCAATTTGGGTAGAAAGTACATCCAGCTTAAGCTTCGAGAGATTAGGGTGGTGCAAAAGTAATTGCAGTTTTTGCCATTACTTTCAATGGAAAAACTGTAATTACATGTTCACCAACCTAATATTAGTTTACTTTTAAAAGGCCTCTTTATACTCCTACTGGAGGAGCCTCAGGTTGGGAAATCATGAGTCCTGATGAAGAGTTTGGTTTATGTTTAGATCATGAGAACATCATAAACTAGAAGCACTTATATTCTGAGTTTGATGGGAAGCCATTGGAATGTTGGGATCCTAGAAAGACTGTAACATAGGTGGAGTGTTCAAAGCATCACTCGGCTGTGCTGTAGAGAATAGACTGGAGTAGGGAAAAGGTAGAAGTGGGGAGGCCAGATACAATACAGTAGTCCAGGCAAGAGACAGGGTGGTTTGGAGGAGATATTAGAGATGGAGTTTTTCAAGTTATGGATGTGCTGTAGTTCACATTTCCTGCCAGAACTGACAGAGTTTCCAATAGTGATGTGCTGTGTGAAAAAATAAAGGAATCAAGGATAACCCCTAAGTTTTGTCTGTAAAACTGTAAGAGTGAAATGTGCATTTATTGACACAGGGAAGACTGTGGAGGAGCAGGTTTAAATGTGAGGGGAGTCCAAGTGTTTGTTTTTAAACATGTGAAATCTGAGATGCTGATTAGATATCCTTAGCTATGTTAAGTGGGCAGCTGGCCACATGAGCCCAGAGCTAAAGGAACATCTCAGGCCAGACATATAAATGTTAGGAAATTTCAGAAAATTAATGGATTTGAAGGCAAAGGCCTGAATGCTTTCACCCAGTGCAATTGCCCCAGCCTGAAGACTCAGGGCTGGAGTGCTTCCACAGTCAGAGGTGTGAGGCTGAGAGAGAATGTGGGACAGCAACCAGGGAGTAGGAGGAGAATCACGAGAGAGGATGCCCTCAGAAGCCAGGAAAGTGAAAGATGAAATGGACAAGCACATACAGTGCTTCTGATTGGTCAAGTAAAACAGGAATTTCAGGCCTGGAATTGACCATTAGATTTGCAATGTAGAAGTCACTGATTTTCTGTTTTTGTGGAGAGCTAGGGTCAAAAATGATACTGTAACTTTAAGAGAAATGAGATAAATAAAAATGTATTTCAAATAATTTTTATTTTAAAAAATGCCAAAGAAATGGTATGGCTGCTGGGTGGGGATCAAAAAATCTTTTTTTTTTTTTTCATGTTGATGATATTACAGCAAGTGCATTTGCTAATGGGAATAATCTAATCTAGAGAGAGGTACAAACTGATTAAACAGGAGAGAGAGGAGTATATTTGAGGAAGCCATGTTCTTGAGTAGATTAGAGGAAATTAGATAGAGTGTACAAATGTATCTAATTCCCTCTAATCTACTCAAGGACATGTAGAAGTTGTTAAGAAGATGGAGCGATTCTCTATAGAAACAGACAGAATAACATATGGGTAGCCATTAGACACACAGGTATGATGGAACCAGTGGATGGCAGTTGTCTTATAATTACTTTTCTAAGTGAAATAGAAAAAAACAAAACACAAACTCAGCAGATATGGAAGAGCTTAAGAAGATATGAAAATTTTGAAGACAGAAAATTTATGGAATTATTCAGTAGAATATTTGTGAATTAATCAGGGAAATAGATTAATTTCCCTGTGGTAGAGTTGGCTTGACAGTATTAAAGGTCCATATGAGGTTCAGAGTCAAGAAATTGAAATAAGACCAGATAGGAAAAGGGTGTGTTTTCTCAAAGCATGATTGGGTGTGTAGGTGTAGACATGGAGCAGGAAGACAGCTGTAAATCACTGACATTAGAATTTTCTAAGCAAGTAAGGTTGAGAGAATACCAACCTTGCTCAGAGCAATTTGTTAAAATTGGAGCACAGAATAGGGAGGACAGAGTGCGTGTCAGGAAGACAGAAAAAGTAATAGAATCAATTGATAGGAGGCCACAGTTGGGTCAAAGAAGAGAGTTATGGGGACAGTAGTAGAGAGTAATCACAGAGGTGCTTATCATTGTTATGCTGGTATGGTAATGGGATCTAGGTTCATAACAAGCCAGGAGGTGGGTGAGGTCGAATAATTGGAATTAACAGGAACTGAGAGGTGGGAATATTGTAAGGTCACTATATGTGAAATATTTTGGACATTAAAATTTTTTGTCCCTGAAAACATATTCAACTTATCCTAACCTATTAACATAATGGGTTTCATTAGATAAATGTTAATATCCATTCCCATGCCAAGACGCTACACTGTTGTCAGTGATCTCATTGACTTTTCTCTCTATGTATGTAGTATTTTGATTGATCCTACAGACTGTATTAAAGAAAAATCTTCAGACAGGGATCAAATCAAGACAAGAAAGTCTTCAGCAGTCCTCCCACACCATAGCAGCCAGATGGCATGCAAGCCTGGAAGCTACGCAGGGTCTGGCCTGGATGGGGCTTGGATAGGGGGAACGCCTCGGGGACCACCTGGGGGTTTGTGGGGGTGTCTAGAGGCTTTGGCTTCGCTATGATTTCCTTCTCTCTCCTGCTTGTCGAAATGCTTCCCAAGTGTTTCCTGGCCCTTTGGCTCTCTATTTGGGTGGCCGAGGTGGGTGGATCATGAGGTCAGGAGTTCCAGACCAGCCTGGCTAACACAATGAAACCCCATCTTTAAAAAAAAAAGAAAAGAAAAAAATATCTTCAAATACAGCAAATTACAAGCCCATAATTTTTAGGTGTTTATTATTTTATCAAAAATTTGGATAAAAATAAAATAAAATTATATTAATAATGTTAAGAAAACATGAATTAATATTATTATTAGGTCTTGATTTACAATATAACTGCTATTTTAACAATGATATACAGTTTTAAATTTAATAATTATTTTTCCCATGCTGTCTCAACAGCCTTAAATATATTTTAATGGGATTTCTCAAAGCTTAGATGAGAATGTTCAGCAAACATACCCAATTTTTAAAATGATGTTCATTTTATTTTTGCATGACTGTTGCAACATCACCTCTTCTGTATTATGTGGCCATGTGGCAGAGAATGAAAATGTCACATTCACTTATATTTGAATAGCAGCCATAGCTACTTTGGTGTGCATTTTCATTATCAGTAGAATATGTTTTCAAGCATATATTTGCAAGTAATATTATTAATAATTATCTTAATTTCCTATATTTAGGAAACATGTATGTATTAGAAACAGAAATATTGCCAAAACATTCTGAATGTGTTTGAAAGAAATCAGAACACAGTTTTCTATTTCTGTAAAATTCTCTTTGAAAAAGAAAAGTTCTTAAACTTCTTGGATGCTCTACAGCTATTTTGTTTAATAGGAATATAATTCAAGCAACATTTGCAATTTAAAGTAGCTACATTTAGAAAGTTAAAAAATGAGCATGTGAAGTTAATTTTAATAACATATTTGATTTAATCCAATCTTTCAAAAATATCATTTCAAACTGTAGTGTGAAATTATTAATGAGATAGTTTACATTTTTACGTTTCATGCTGTGTTTAATTCTCACCGAACATCACAATTCAGGTGACCCTCATTTCAAGTGTTCACTAACTACATCTGATAGGTGACTACCATATTAGACAGCGTAGGTTTAATACTCCAGAATATAAACGGTTAAAAAATATCTTCATAGCAACCATAGAATATATTTCAGGCATTATATTTATCCCCTTGTTCAAAGTGGGAACACATATGAGTTTGAATGACCTTATCAAGGAAGAGACTTTATCTCAGGTTTTCTGAACCAGTGTTCTCTGGGTTCCACTATAGCTCTCATGTTACCATATTTACATACTTATGTTACTTTGAGACTGAGAAGTATGTAAAATACAGTGGCCTCTAGAAACAACTGGGACCAATGTATTATCTGCTTGCTGTAATTTAAGAAAATCTTGCTAATTTAAGAAAATAGGTGTGAAAATCAGACAATGATAAAAATGATAAAACCTAATTTAGGAGTCTACACAATTCTTATACTTTTTTCTTTTTATATAAATTAAATGAAATGTATAGATCTGGGAAATCATGAGATATTTAAGAAAAATGAGTAAAAGTAGAGTTTTTGAGGAAGATTTAAGATATGGCTTTACAGGAATTACTTGGGAAAGAGTTGAAGAAAATATTTATATGATTTGGAGGCAAAGTAAAAACCAAGCAAGCTTTCAGAAATCTAAGAGTTTAATCTGGTTTTAAACTCTTTGCAGCTTTCCTTGCACATGGCCACTATTTTCTGTTTCAGGGACTGGAAAGTCAGATCTTTTGAGAAATATAAACGTTGATTATTCACTTCCTGTTATTTTGACATTTTTAATCCAATTCCTTTACTTGTCTTTACTAAGATAAACAACTACGCCAAAATGAAAGGAAACAAATGAAAACGGGTCCCAGATCAATTAGCAGTTGTGTTAAAGACTCTGCTTTGTAGTTAAAGAGCTTTTTCTTTATTACTACCTTCTCCTATTTCAAAGGATGAAAACCAGGAATATCAACACTTAAAGAAAGATGACTGCAGAGCTGGGGGCCTCTAAAAAAAGATGATTGTAGAGCTGTGGAGCTCTATGTCTGAAGAAATTACTAATTTATTTTGGCTAACACGGAGAAAGTCAAGGCAGGAAGGAACGTTTAATTAGCATTTAAACAACTAATCTTTAAATCAAAAGCTAACTTTTTTTTTTTTTAAGATTCCATGTCTTTTCCTTCTCAAGATTACAAACTAATCTATAAGTTTCATATTATAGATGTAACTTTCCCAGGGAAATCAGCATTTTGAATCTCACTACTACAAGAAGTAGCTTACATATTGCATAACCATTCTGTTTTGTTTTTCAAGTAACACGTCTAAAATTGGATTACTTGTTTATTATTATATGAAGATGGAAAGAATTAGAACAAAACATATGATGGATATTATTTTTATCTTAGAAGAGTTCATAGAAATATACTCATTCGTTAAATCACATTACATTGGCCAAGACAAAGAAGTCAGCATTTTGTCAATATATTACTAGCTGCTGTTCCTAAAATTTTTGGTGATATACATGCATACATTAATATTTCTCTTTGTTGCATAATGAAATAACATTTGGTTTTTCATTCGTTTCATTGTTATTTCATTGCTTTTACTACACATTTTTATTTCAGTTTTTCTGAAGATTATGATGCTCTTTGGCAACAGAAAATCATTGGTTTAATGCCTTTATAGTACAGTATACTAACGAATATTGTTTTATTTACATGCAAAGTCAATTTTATGTGTTTTTATTTTTAAAAAATTTATGTCATAGGAAGTATATGTTCTGAAACTTATGCTATTCCTATTCAGAGGCAAGTAGCCTTGTGATTTCAAAACAGATTAATCATGTATTTGAAGAAAAAACATAGTTATGAAACTTGGGAAGTTTCATATTCACTAATAATTTTGTTTTCTCAACATCCTCTGCAATTACATTAGTAAAAGCTTTTAATTCAAGGACTAAATCTGACCTGCAGTAATTTGGAGTGTTCACAAACGTAATTGAGCTTTTACAATATTGTGCTTTGAACATGTTGCCATGGGTGGGTGGAGGCAGCTGGCTTTCCTGTCCCAAATATTTTGAGAAATTTTAGAAAGTAAAGTTTACTCACAGCCAAGAATTCCCTCATTTTCCATAAAGGAAGAATAATTGACCATATAAATATTTATATTTGGGAGATAATTCAGGAATATTGGAAAAACTTTAAAAACACAGTTTAAGTTTGTGTTATAGTTTGTGTTATAGGTTATAGAATTCAATTTTTTTCCAGTTTTTGATGTGCATGAAAACATATTGATAATTAGGATGTTCAAAGGAATTTGTTTTTAATCACAATGCAATTTTAGTCCTATTAAAACGTTAACATCTAAATAACTTGTAACAAATGAATTTTTGGAAAACTTTTAAATACCTACATAATTTTTTAAAATACATAATCATTTCCATAAGTCAGATTTTACATATAATCAAAAGTAAGTCTCCATGGGGGTGAAAATTTACATTTATTGATTCACTGGTGCGTCTTCAGTGCCTAGAATTTTATGGCTAGAACATAGTAGAGATTTGATAAATATTTGTACAATGAATAAATTCAAGGTTCAAAAACTAAGAAATGTTTATTCTTACTCTGCTTTAACCACTTGCAGGAATGAATATATATCATATATACAGGTGTGTATGTTTTTAATAAAATGGTCATTAAAATACATTGCTTTACATGCATTTGCTTGTGTGTCTCTTGCTTTGCTTTTATTTCACATGAGTTACTGAAATGTTTTTAAAACTTAAACTTGGATGACAATAAAAGTAAAGACAAATGAAAATAACTAGACTTTAAAAATCTTAACATTATTTTACCACTTCTTGTTTTTCATTATGTGTAATTTTATTTGTATAAGGAGTTTTTATTCAAATTTATACTTAGAGATAGATCTGAAAGTGTTAATTTTAAATAGAATGCATATGTACAATGGATGCTGTTTTAAAATATACAACAAACAAAACCTAATAACACCAAAAAATTTGGAAAGAGGTAGTAAGCAGTTGTCTTACACAAATTCAATTTTTAAATAGATTTTAGTCTTGTCTTTTTTATTAACCAAACAAATTATTTGTAAATATCACTGAAAACTTCATATAATAGACAATTGTTTGCATATACACACTCAGCAGGTGATAAGCCCTGTTCAGACATAGCAGATATCACACATACGATTTATATTTGATTAAAATGAAAATACAACAAGAAACCAACATAGTAGTTTACAATATCATTAGAAAAAAAATTCAGGAAAAATTTTCTCCCTATCTGCCTTAATCTAGAAAATAATATCGCTATTATTAGCTTATCTTATTCTGCATCACTTTTGAATGATTTCTGAGTGCTGTTGACTCTTGGGTAATTGTAAACTTAGTGCTATTTTTCCCGACATGTTGTATTCTCTAGAATAGTGATTTTTAGAGAGTCTGTTTTGAAAAATTTTCTTAATTAAGAAAACACCATAAAACAATATAGAGCCTTCATGCAAACTTTGAAGGAAACAGTTTCTTTTCTGTGTTAACAAAAAGCTTAAGAGGCCAGGTGCAGTGGCTCACACCTGTAATCCCAGCACTTTGTGAGGTGGGCAGACTACCTGAGGTCAGGAGTTTGAGACCAGCCTGGCCCACATGACACAACCCCATCTCTACTGAAAATACAAAAATTAGCCTGGCATGGTGGCGTGTGCCTGTAATTCCAGCTACTCAGGAGGCTAAGGCAGGAGAATCACTTGAACCTGGGAGGCAGAGGTTGCAGTGAGCTGAGATTGTGCCATGGCACTCAAGCCTAAGCAACAAGACCAAAACTCCATCTCAAAAACAAAAAGCGAAAGAAAGAGAACAATTTGGGCAGGCAGAAGGGGTTTTAAGAAAGAGGGAGTTTTTAACAAGATAGGCAAAGTAATGAAGAGATTGAAAGGAAGAAGTCTTTCTGGAAGGGGGGGAGCATGGTGAGATAGCAGGAATGACAGGTGAGGATCTTGAGGTTGAATGAAGCACAGAGGACTGCAGGCTGACTCTCAGAGGTAGGGAGAAAAGCTGAAGCTGGAAGGGGTAATCTCCTAAGCCAGAAGAGACAAATATTGAGCTAAGACAAATATTTAGCTCAAATATTGAGCTAAAACATTTTCACTTAAAGGGGAAAGTAGCTCAGTCACTGAATGTGGTACCTTCCACATTATCCATCTGGAAAAAAGTGTAAGATTCTCCTACCAATACTGATTGAAATACAACTGTGTAAGAACTAATATACTTGAAGTGTTAGATTTTTACTGTTACTAATCAGTGCCTAATCTTTTCTTGTTAAACAGTCTATTGTTAAAATAAGGATCTTGGTAAAGCTGTACGTCATGGTTGGGTTTACAGAAAACAAAAGCAGCTTTTCATATTTCCCTTAGGAGGATTAACCATTTTTACAAGAAAATATTTTTGAATAATTTTAATATAAAAATAGATTCAAAATTCACGTTATGTTAAAGTATCCAATAGCTTTCATTCTACCTTATAAAAAGTGATAAAATTTTAAAATGTACTTTGTGATAAAACTTAATTCTCAACTAAGTACTCTATTTCAGAGGAAATTTTCCATTTAATTCCTTGACCATGGTAATCATTTAGAAATTGTGGCTATGTATGATTACTGAATTATGGTCATTACAAGGCAATAGAAACCAACGTTCATGTCATAGTTCACTTTAAGTAATAGAAAAGCATTTTAAAGTACAAAATAGCAAATTTGAATAGCCCCTCTATAGTTTAGAGGGGCTAAATGCCTCTATAGCAGAAGGTATTTCTTTCAGATGTTGAAGGTAGGTTGATATTTTTGAATAAATCAAGAGGACACAAAAACACAAAGAGGCAGAAAAATAAATCATGACCCTAGTGAATGTTCAAGCATTTCCTATGTTAAAAATGTGAACATTCATATTTTGGTTCAAGCTGGTGCTTCTATATTTTTTTGTGCAAGAAACATTCCTTCTGAAGAATTAAAATATAGAAATTAAGTACTGACATCCTACAGAAGTTGAATAATTTTAGTAATCCAAGGCAAAAAACCCAGCTAGCGTGAGAAGGGTGATATCTAGGTATCCAGGCAGAGGAAATGTGGAGATGGAGAGAAGATAACGGGAGAAGAGGGAAGGGGGAGGTCAGAAAAGAGGAGGTCAGGAGAGAGAAGGGGAAGGGTGGTGATATGGTTTGGCTCTGTGTCCACAACCAAATCTCATATCTAATTACAATCTTCATGTGTTGGGGGAGTGGCCTGGTTGGAGGTGATTGAATCATGGGAGTGAACTTCCCCCTTCCTGTTCTTGTGATAGAGTTCTCAAGAGATCTGGTTGTTTGATAAACGTAAGGTGCTTCTCCCTTCTTTCTGTCTCCTGCTTCCCCATAGTAAGATGTTCTTGCTTTCCCTTTGTCTTTTGTGATGATTGTACATTTCCTGAGGCCTCCCCAGCCATGTGGAAATGTGAGTCAATTAAACTTATTTTTTCATAAATTACCCAGTCTCAGGTAGTTCTTTATAGCAGTGTGAGAACGAACTAATACAGGAGGACAGAGAGATGAGAGGATAGGAGGATATGGGAGAGGAGAGAAGGGGAGAGGGAGGGATGGGAGGCAAGAGAAGGAGGAGTTAGAGGAAGAAGAGCCAGGGAACAGGAGGCCAGGAAGAGGAGGGGGAGAGGAAGCCACAGGAGGGAATGGAAGGGGAAAAGAGGCGAGAGGAGGCCAACACAGAGGAGGAGAAGGGAGGCCAGGAGAGTGGAGCCCAGGGGGAAGGGAGACCAGGAGGTAAGCCTTGCTTATCTGTGAGAAGGACCTTAAACCTAATCCTGAAAATTCATGGAAGAGCAATTGGAAACATTTCAACAAAGATGAAGTCAAATTAAAGCATAAAAATATATCTTTAGTTGTTGAGTATAGAATCCTTTTGAAAGGCAGAGAAGTTGGAAATCTATTTCAGTAATCTAAGAATGATATGATAGTATTTGGAGTAAAGTGAAAGAGATGAAGAAATGTGAATGTAAATACAAATTTTTAGAAGTTAAAATGAGCAAGACTTTATAATTGACTGGATACAGAAGATGATGAAGAATGGTTAGTAAGGGAAGTCTAAATCCCTGGCTTACACAAACTGATAGGATAGCAGTGCCTTTTATTAGTAGGAAAAAATTGGGAAAGTGGAATCAATTTTCTATAGAATGAGATGTATAAAAGGCTTTCCCTAAACTCCTTGAAGCAGCAAAATTTATGCTTTGCTTTTAGAAAACAGAACAAGTATTTACTCTAATTTCTAGGAAAGAGGAGAGAAACATTTTTTCAATCTTTTTTTGAATTGGAGGAATTTTCTAGCTGTACAAATTATTGTTTTGCAATTAATCACTTTTTTCCCAGAATTTTTTCTTAGAGGCTTTGAACACTGTTAGCCAGAAATATTTATTCAATTTAGAGCATCTCTCTCAATAAATCAGCCACTTAAATAAAAATAAACTGGTTTCATCAAGAAACAATATGAAGAAAACTGGGTAATTAACATTTCTTCCTTCATAGAAACATTATTATAGGACTTTGGACCAGAAATGCAGGTTAGTCTTCATTTAATGGTCAGTTACATTCAGACATTAACTAACACCATCATGTATAATCATATTATTTTCAAAGGATAATTAAAGATTAAATTATAGAAGTTTTCTCTATTTAAACATTTCTTTTGATTTACTAAACATTTCTAAAGACAGGTCAATAAATGATAAGGTGAATGTCATATTACAGAAGCTACTTTCTTAGTGTTCAGAAACGATATCAATAAGAATATCTGTGTTTTGAAAAATGTAAATAGTCCCAGAAGTGTTTTAAGTATGAATAATAGCAATGAGCATGTTTCCTAGAATATTCCATCTGCAATGAAAAAAAGCTGAAAAGAAAAAAAAATCTCCAATGTATTTATATTTAAAGGCCAAACATGAACTTCAATAAGGAAAACTAACACTCCAGAAATGTTAGAATAGATTTTTTCTTCTGATACACACCTATATCACTGGTAAAGTTTTTGATCGACTAGTATTTGCCAGCAAAAATTATTTTTGATGCAAGACTGTCTTGCATTGTAACATCAGGAGTTCTTTATTATTCTATGTTAAAGCAGGATATTTGAATATTTCTTTTAAGTTTATATAATCATACACCAATAAGCACGCTTTTTTTTATTTGCTGCTTCTGAGGTTTTAAATTATTAAAAGCTACATTTTCTTTGAGCACAGTTCTAAAGTAGTACAAGTAACTGATCATTTTCAAATCATTCTTTCACTTTTTTCTTTGTTTCTTTGATTTACACACATACATACACAGAGACAACAAATATATTTTCATGTCCAACAAATCTGAGAATTTCATATTGATGGAATAAGATTCACTTGTTATGGCTCAGTGGACATACCTTAACTGCACATATATGCATTGGGGCAATTATAAACTGCATTTTAATTGAATTATAGTATTGGTTCTCTCTAGATTCATTCGTTGAATGTCTTCCATGTCCTAGTCCCTGTGAAGACAAAGATAAATAAGATACAAGTTATTTCCTAAGAAGTTTATAGAGTGCTATGGAAACACATATATTAAAATTATTATTTAATGCCATAGATACTAAATAAAGTGATTAACCAGAGCATGGCAACACAGATGAAAATGGAACAAACTGACCAGGAAATATGGTATAGATTAATCATTTCTCTCATACTTTCACCTTCATTTACACACACACACACACACACACACACACACACAGAAATCTATTTTGGTTTTCAAATAGTTTTGCACCAACTTTTTTCCATCTTTTTATACATATAAGGTCTATGTGTTTTTTTAAAAATCTAGATTGTGCACTTCATGTACTGTAACTGAGGGCTAAGAGTTGATGACAGGGCTAGGTTAGAACAACAGAGCAGCTTGCCTCTGTATGGAGTCTGTAAAATGTGCATTTTATTTGGACAGCAACCAAGGAAAAATCAGTTTGAGTTGTTTATTTCAATGTATCAATTCATTTTTCCCATAGCTTTAGATAATTTGAAAGAAGAATTGCTGATATTCCTGTATGTCATTCTTTGTTTTATCTTTAAGTGTTTTGCTTTCCAAATTTTGTTAATCCTATTTCCCCTGATTTCATTGTAGCAGATTTTTTATTGTCCAAAGGAGAAGTAGAAAATAGAATAAATTGTTCAAAGAATTGATTCTTGTGATAATACCCTCTACCTCCACTGAAGATTTGCTACTAGTAATCAGAAATGTGTGAACATTGGTTTTAGACTCTGTGTTTTAACTTCAGCCACAAATTCATCATGTATACAAAGGGAATTTCACATAGTAAGAATGATTATTTATTGAACATCTACATTGTGCCTAGGGTATCTGGGTGTGCAATAAATGCTATGATTTATTGTTGGAATAACAATAAATCTCTTAAAAAGCTATTGACTATTTTAAAATCAGTAATAATGTCTAAAAGCAGCATTAAATAAGGTAATGATCAGTTTGTCTGCCGTAGTGTATAATAAAACAGGAAACAAAAGGTTTTCATATTCCAGCTAACTTCTGCTGTGATTTACACAACATACTCTTGTGTGCTCCACTGTTTTACATTGTGAGAGAAAGAAAACCGTGAGTTGTGTTCAAGCCAGAGGAGTCCAGAGGTGGTCAGACTAAAAATTATGCTATTTTCCATTTATTTTTTTTTACTAGTATGAAAATCCACTGTTATAAAATGTTACATGCATTTTTATATTTTGTTCAATTTATTGTTACGTTTATAAAACACTTGATTCACATGATTACATATGCCTGAGAATTCTTTAGTATGTATTAGTAATAGTATGTATTATCTGAAAGCATAAAATAAATTTGAATATGGGTTTGTTTTCTAGATTTTATGCAGCAGAACTCAGTGGGACACCTGGGAGACTGAGGTAAGATTTTTATGTTGCCAAAGAGTGTTCAAAATTTAAAAGTAAATTTGGCTTTCATAAACATAATGAACAAAAGGAACTCAACATTTGAATTTAGCCCTCTTCCAAAATGTGCTGTCATTTTTGCATTTTCCATTTTAACATTTAGACAGCAAAATAATTATCTTGGTTCTATTTTTGTGTGTCTCAACTTTTTGCAAATGGAAATATATTCAAAGAAGATGAAGGAAATTGTTGGGCTTTTTCTGCAAGTTCAATTATCTTTGTGTTATTGCTCACTATTTTGAAGCAGGCCCAGAGAATCTTGTTAGTTATCTATTTAGATTGAACATTTTTATAAATGCAAGAAAGATAACTATGAATGAAGATGTTGTTAAGCAAATGTTCACAGTCATGTGTGTAGGTGTGTAGGGGTAAACATAGGAAAACTGATTACTTGGTCATGAGACTTGCTAAAGGCTTTCCAGATCATCTGCTCATGAGAATGATTCATGCCTTATTCTCATTAAGAAAAGGGGTATCTGATGATGAAATTCTGCTTATCTGAACATAATTGTTTTAATGAGTATTAACTTTATAAGACAAGGAAATATAGATAATTTGGGTGGTCGGATAATTAAAGGATGAATCAACTATTATTTTGTGATATGTTCCTTGTAGTAAAGAGACATGACTTGAAGAAAAGCTAAAATTTTCATTATATATGTTATATATACACATTTCATTACTTTTTTATATTTTAAGTCCATTCAAAATCTCCATATTAAACTACATTATTTTACAACAACAAATTGCGACTCATTGATTTGTGCAAAGTATTTTCTTTTGAAGGAACATGTCTCCCCTTCCACCATAGCCGATTTATCTACAACCTTGCTGAGAACTGTGAATTACAGGCCCTTTGCTGCCTCTGTGGTCTGTTAGTACTTCCATGGGAGAACACATTACTATATTGTGTGAATATTCTGTTTATCATGTCTATTCTCCTGCTTAATCTGAAAGCTACTTGACAGCTAGAAATCTGGAAAGATGTAGTATTTGTAAGGATACTGTTTAACGATTGGCTGCTTTCTGACTAGTTAAATGAGATTAAAGTTAATAAATTTAAACATATGCAGCTCAATGAATTTTTGAAAAGAATACACTCATGTAGCCAATACCCAGATCAAGTAATGGAATGTTGTTGGCATTCTAGAAGCCTCCTTCATGCCTTCCTACTGTCATTGCCACTCCAACTAAAGGTAAACACTATTCTGAGTTTGCATGAGTAGCTTTTCCTTTTTTGAAATTGTTATAATTGGGATGATGCAGTATGCATTATTTTGTGCCAGCTTCTTTTACTTTGCATTTTGTTTGTGAGATTCCTCCATCTGTAGCAATAGTTCATCTATTTTTATTGTTACATAGTAACTATGGTAAAATTTATGCATCTATTTTTAGTTTATAGACAAAGATACATTCAGTTTAAAGCAATTAGGAATAATGTTGCTATGACAGTTATTATGGGTTGTGGGTTTCCATTGCAGTTGTAATTTGCACTTCCTTGGTAAGCAATAATATAAGAACTATCCATGTGATTATTGCCTATATGCATATTTTCTTTCATGAAGTACATCTTTACGTTTTTAGCATGTTTTTTAAAAATCATATGATTCACTTCTTCTCGTCGAGTTTGTGACTTTACGAGTCCTCCATGGATATATGTACGCATAATGCGTTCTTCCATGCTATTATTTGCCTTTGCATTCTGTTGATGATGTCTTTCTTCTCATGAACAGAAATTCATAGGTTTAATAAAGTTCTCTTTATAAATATTTTTACTTTATGGTTAATGCTTGATATCTTGTTCAGAAAAATCTTTGTTAACTGCAATATCATGAATGACTTTTCTTATGTGACTTCCAGGATCCTTATTGTTTTGTTTTACACTTTTAGAGAACACTGTATTGGGAACTGATGTTTTTTATAATCAGTGATGTAGCTGTTAGTTTCATATGGACATGATTGAGCTAGTACCTTTTGTTGAAAAAGGGAAAAATAATTTCACATAATGGATTGCCATAAATTAGGTCCACAGAGATGTGGATCCATGTTAGGACTCTGAATTCTCTTTCATTTATTTATTTGTCTCTCTTTTGAGCCAATGACTCATTGTCTTAATTTCTGTAGCTTTCTATCATATTCATATCCAATAATATAATTCTCTAAATTTGTTCTTTTTTTAAAAACAGTTTTGGCTTTCTTTGACTTTTTCTATTTTCAAATGGATGTTAGTATCAACTTGTCAATTTCCACAAAATAAACTTTGTGAAGTTTTGACTGGAATTATTGAAATGCATAGATTGATTTGGGCATAAATGTTATCCTCACAATTTTAAGCTTTCTAATCCATAAACAGACATAATATATTCCTTCACTCATTTAGATATTCTTTAATTTCTCTTATGAGTGTATTGTGGTTTATAGGACGTAAGCTTACCTATCTTCTGTCTCTAGCTACCTAATGCGTATGATGCTAAAATAAAATTGTATTGTTAAAATTTGATATTTGATATCTAAATGTTTGTTTCTAAAATGTAGAAATACACATAATTGTGTATATTGACTTTAGATTAGTAACTACTAAAATCACTTACTAGTTTTAATAGTTTGCAAATTGTTTCAAATTTCTACTTACACAATCATATTGTACAAAAGTTTTTATTTTCACTTCTATTTAATTTTATTTTCTTTCCTGATCATACTAATGGCTAGACCTCTCCTTTTACATAATGCTGAACACTGGTGGCATTAGGAGACACCTCCTTTTCATACTATTTTCAGGGGAAGCTATCAATAATTCAAAATTAAAGATGAATACTTTAGGTTTTCTGCAGTAAACTGTTATCATATCCAGTACATTCCCTTCTATTTTTAGCTGGTTATTTTTTTTCAAATTGTAAACTGGTGTTGAATTTTATCAAATGCATTTTATTCCTGTATTGGGGTGTTTCCAGTTTACTTTGTTAATATGGTTTATTAAGTGAATCACAATGATTGGTAATCAAATGCTAAACCAAAGTTGTATTTCTGGAGCATATTCAACTTCGTGATATATTAATTGTTTTAAACACCAGATTTCTCTTGCTAACATTTCTGTTAGGGCTTTTATGTTAGTTTGAGAAATTTGCCTGGTAAGGGCTTGGTATCAAGGTTTTATTGACCTCATAAAATGAGTTGGCATGTGTTAATACTTTTTTTCTTATCTGAAAAAGTTTGTGAAAATTGATATCATTTCTTCCTTGGGAAGAAAATTTCTTCTTTCTGAATTCTTCATAAATAATCTTTGCTAGATTCTTTTCTTTTAAATATCTCTCATTGATTCATTTATTCTTTCATTCATACAATAAATATTTACTTAATGTTCACTCTAACAGACATCGTGCTAGCCCTGCAGATGGAAAGGTGAGCAACACAAGCACAGATATTACCCACATTGAGCTCACAGTGTAGATGGTGTGGAAGATAGAGTAATCAAATAATTTAAAAGTATGGACCAAACTCTGTTAAACATTTATGAAGTATGGATACCAGTGCTCAGAGATCACAGCAGAGACACCTAACCTAAGACATGATTATGAAGGGTTCCTTAGGAAGCTAATAGTTAGAAATAGATAGACTGCCTCATTTCCTTTTCCTTGTTTGAACTTATATCTAATTCATGTGGTTAGAATGTTCTAAATAAGGATAACTGGCTTCTCAGTGTGGTTCATTTTCTATGTTATGTAGAGGATGTCCCAAAGCACTGGAGTTTGGTGATCCAAAAGCAAATTTGTGTCCTTCACATTATACAAAGATTTGGCACAAATACTACTTTCAGAAAAGAAAAACACTAAAAATAAATTAGCCTCACTGGGCCCTTAATAGCAATACCTAAAAATAAATACTTGCTGCTTGTCTTAAATTTAATGCAATCATTTATTCTCATCATTTTCTACTTTCTGGCAAAATATACAACTTGCATTTTCCAGGATGCTACATTTTATACACTTTACAAAATTAATTAATTTTATAAATATAACATTTTTATTAATGTTTTATAGTTTGGATGCACTGTAAAATCTCTTTCCCAATTCTTTAATTAGGCTCAAATACAATATTTAAATGACATGGAGATAAAACAAATTTTGAGGCCTCAAAATTCTTCTCTATGATGAAAAATACAGAGTTTCATCCTATCTGGAAAGTTAGCTCATGCAGTGCAAAACCATGCCAAATACAGGCAGCAGAATAATAAACCCAATATGTTACAAAGTTCTTTCTTTTCCTTCTTTTCTCCTTCTTCCTTCCTTCTAATTGAATATATATATGTATATTTTCTAAGGAGAAAATCTGTAGGAGTTCATTAGTAACTGAAACGAGTTCCTTTCAATTTTAAAACATATAACATTTTGAGTAAACTATATATACACCATTTAATATAATTGTAGAGAAAAATGAAATACAATATCCCAAAATAATTTTCAAACTCCCCTAGGAAAGAGCCAAGAGTTTTAATGTCACAAGTGTTTCAAGATTTGTATTCTTCTATTTGGTATATGATGAGTTTAAAGGATTTACTAAATGTGCTAGGTCAAATGTCACTTTGTTATAGAAGCTTGTAAAATTATAAATTGGAATACTTTCTAAAAATTATGAAAACTACTGTATTTTCTGATAATTGAGTGTTTTAAATTGTTTAAACTGAAATATTGGCTGGGCCTGGTGGCCTACTCCTGTAATCCCTGCACTTTGGGAGGCCAAGGTGGGTGGATGCCGAGGTTAGGAGTTCAAGACGAGTAGTGAAACCCTATCTCTACTAAAATTACAAAAACTAGCTGGGCATGGTGGCATGCGCCTGTAGTCCCTGCTCCTTAGGAGACTGAGGCAGAAGAATCGCTTGAACCTGGAAGGAGGAGATTGCAGTGAGCTGAGATCACACCACTGCACTCCAGCCTGGGCGACAGAGGGAGACTCCATCTCAAAACAAAAAACAAAAACAAAAAAAAAAAACCTGAAATATTGTAGACACGAATAAATGTTTAGCACATCAATTAGGTGTTTTAATTTGAAATTGGGCCTTTAAAAACTGTAACAATTTGATATTATTATTTATAGTTTTTAAATTGCAACATCTATTTTTAGACACACACGGTACATGTGCAGGTTTGTTACGTGGGTATATTGCACCCCAGGTAGAGACTAGAGTACCTAGTAGGTAGTTTTTCCACTCACCTCCTCCAGTAGTCCACAATGTCTATTGTTTCCATTTTTATGTCCGTGAATGCTCAATGTTTAGCTCCCACTTAAAACTGAGAACATGTGTTATTTGGTTTTCTGTTCTTGCATTAATTAGCTTATGATTATGGCCTCCAGCTCCATCCATGTTGCTGCAAAGGACAATATTTCATTCTTTCTATGGCTGTGTAGTATTTTATGGTATATATGTGAGGCAGGAGAATAGGGTCTGGAGACAGGGAGCCTAAACCCAAGGCTGACTTCTTGGAATTGAACCAAAAAGAAAACTCCACCTCTTCATGCCCAAATGACAAGAAACCAGAGGCCCCTCCCTCTACAACCTCCCTCAACTCCCCTATAGCACAAATGAGAAATACCTCTGATCTGTCAGGGGCCAAACCTTCACTTCAGCCTTTGATTGGTTGCAGGATAAGGCTCCATTTCAGACTCTGACTGGGTGTGGGCCAAACCTCCACTTCAGCCTCTGATTAGTCATGGACCAGTCCTTCATTTGCATAGGTTGCAACCAATTGGAAGCTTCTAAAGGCTACCTATGGGTGTTACCAATTTCTTTTAGCTTAATAAAAACTGTATAAAACATTGCAATAGGGGCTCTTGAGCCGCTTGCTCAAGCCCACTTTCTCTCTGTAATGTGTATATTTGCTTCAATAAATCTGTGCTTTCATTGCTTTGTTCTTTTGTTGTTTTTGTTTGTGCATCTTGTTTAATTCTTTGTTCAGTGTTCCAAGAACCTGGACAACTTGCAGTCAAGACTTTCCATCCAGTAACTTATGTACCACATTTCTTTATCCAATCCACCATTTATGGGTACACAGGTGGATTCCATGTCTTTCCTATTGTGAAAAGCAGTGATGAGCATATGAGTACATGTGTCTTCTCGGCTTCATGATCTATTTTCCTTTGGGTGTAAACCCAGTAATGGGATTGATTGTCGTGTGAATGGTAACTCTGTTGTAAGTTCTTTAGAAAATTTCCGAACTGCATTGCATGGTGGCTGAAATAATTTACACTCCCAGCAACAGTGTATAAGCATTCTGTTTACTATGCAGCCTCACCAGCATCTGTTGTTTTGGGGCCTTTTAATAATGGCCATTCTGACTGGTATGAGATTGTAGTTTCAATTTGCATTTCACTGATGGTTAGTGATAGTGAGCATTTTTTCATGTTTGTTGGCTTCTTGTGTGTCTTCTTTGTGAGTACTTGTTCGTGTCCTTTGCCCACTTTTTAATGGGGTAATTTGTTTTCTGCTTGTTGATTTAAGTTGCTTAGTATTCTGAATATTAGACCTTTCCTGGATGTATAGTTTGAATATTTTTTTTCCGTTCTGCAGGCTGTGTATTTACTCTGTTGATTGGTTCTTTTGCTGTGCAGAAACTCTTTAATTTAATTAGGTCCCACTTGTCAGTTTTAGAGTTTTTCTTTTGCAATTGCTTTGGGAGACTTAGCCAAAAATTATTTGCTAAGGCTGATCTCGAGATGGGTATTTCCTACATTTTTTTTCAAAATTTTATAGTTTGAGGTCTTACATTTAAACCTTTAATCCATCTTGAGTTAATATTATGTATAGCAAAAAGCGAGGGTCCAGTTTCATTCTCTGCATATGGCTAGCCAGTTATCCCAGCAACATGTATTGCATGAAGAGTCCTTTTCCCATTGTTTGTTTTTGTTGGCTTTTTCACAGATCGGATGGTTGTAGGTGTGTGGTTATATTTCTGAGTTTTCTATTCTGAGCCTTTTGGCAAAGTCTTTAGGGTTTTCTAAGTATAGCATCATACTGTTAGTGAAGAGAGGTAGTTTGACTTCTTTTTCAATTTGGATACCTTTTATTTCTTTATCTTGCCTGACTGTTCTGGCCAGGACTTCCAGTACTATGTTTAATAGGAGTGGTGAGAGTGGGCATCCTAGTCTTGTTCCAGTTCTCAAGGGGAGTGGTTCCAGATAAAAACTGTGATTTTTAATTACATTCCTAAAATACATTTCACTGGATAAAATATAGCCAGAAAAATAAAATATTGAAATGTGCACAAGTTGTTATTTGAATAGTACAGAATAGCCAGACTGACATGATATTATAAGTATTTGGAAATGTTTTCTGTTAAGCCAAAGTCTTGGTGAAATAATTTAAAAAATTATGTGTAATAATAACAATGTCTAAAATAGATCTTTGCTGATCTGAAAAATTTCTTAATCTATCTTTCATATATGCACTATCACACAGTCACGTATGCACTCCATAAATAAAAAATAGAAAGGCATAGAGAGGTAAATACATATGTACCTCTTGGATTCTGATAAGAAGGAAATTGATTAATATATGTGAAATACTCAGGAAAATGCCTGATAATTTCTTTTTCGTTCTCTTTTATCTTTCGCTCTTTCTTGCTCTCCACAATTTTCATTTCATTGTTTAATACCTAACAGTTCAGTTTATCTGTTATTTGATTTATAGAAGTTATTCTTATATAAAGTAAATTTTATAAAATATAGTATTTGAGAGACATTAAAATAATTTATCCTCATAGTAATGAAACTGACTTTGTTGAAACTGAAGTACTTAAAGATTTTAATGCCACTTTATGTGTTCAAAGTAAGCACTACTGAACTTAAGGTGCTATTTGAATAGAAAGCTTTTCTCATGCTATTGCATTTGACATTCAAAAAATGGGAAAGAAAAAACTAAATAATGTAGACAGTTTCTTTTTTCCAAAGTAAAACAATATTTGCATTTTAAGTTTAAAATTTTTTTACAGTAAATAAGGACAGGCATGGTAGCACACGTCTGTAATCCCAGCACTTTGGGAGGCCAAGGTGGGCAGATCACTTGTAGCTGGGATTTGGAGACCAGCCTGGCCAACATAGTGAAACCCCATCTCTACCAAAAATATAAAAATTAGCCAGGCATGGTGGCATGTGCCTATAGCCCCAGCTACTCAGGAGGCTGAAGCAGGAGAATCACTTGAACCAGGGAGGAGGAAGTTGCAGTGAGCCAAGATCACACCACTGCACTCCAGCCTAAGCAACAGAGCGAGATTCAACAAAACAAAAAATTCAGTAGTTATTAAAACATCAAGATGTAAAAATGAACATGTTCATCTTTGCATGCCCCTCAGAGGAAAATCATGCAATGAATTAAATGCAATAATTCTGCTTGTAGCATAATACAAATATTTTGTACTTACAGGTAGTCACGTGCTCTTGAAAAGCACTTTAGGAAAATGAATCTGTTCAGTGTTCTCATTTTCTAATTTTAAGTTGTTAAAGGCACTGTTTAATGTAAATTTATATTTACTATGACCTCTTCAGAGGGTTAATATATGCTAATGAAAACCTAGAATATTTCTCTCTTGTTCATTTTCTTATTTCCCAAATATCAAGAGAGTAAAATGAATTTTTCTGACAATTCACATTCTTTGAAAAGACTGCAGTCTTTAAGTTCTTTTGAAGTAAGCTGTAAACAAACTTTTGTCTGCTGTCAGACTAATTTTAAAATGTTAAAGAGTAATTAATACATGGAAGCTGTCTGTAGATGCTAATGCTTTACTTGGATTTTAATTAAATATAAGAAGCAAAATAAAACCAAAAAAGATAGTTTTGTAAATTTATTCTGTCACCTTGATTACATATCTCATTTTCATGGTTTGTAATGGCTTTTGTCCTCTTTGGGTTGATTACATGTGTTTTCTATAAACTAATGTCATGAGTAGCTAGTCCTTGTTGTGATGGCCCTGAAAAAGACAAGTCAATTTTACCATATGTCAACATATCTAATTTAAACAATACTCTATGATAGTTGTTACATTTATTCCCTTGACTATACTGTATCTTTAGTACCATGGGCCTTTTCCATGTTAAGATTATCTGAAGGTACATTATAAAATGTATTTACCCATAATTATATGATTGGCATTTGAATTGAGATTACTGTTCCTTATTTCCTCATTTTATGTTATTTAATGTTTTCAATGATCCCAACTTTAATTGGTAAATTTTGAAATTTTATTTCTTAAATACCTACACTTTTGTATGAGGTTAGACTAAATTATGATGTATTGCAATGTTAGTTGATAATTTGAGGAAGTGATTTTATCTATTAATTTAATTATTTTAGTTTCAGAGGTAGATGTGCAGGTTTGTTATATAGGTAAACTCGTGCTTGGGGGTTTGGTGTACAGATTATTTCATCATCCAGGTACTAAGCATAGTACCTACTAGTTTTAATTTTTTTTCTTTTTTTAGAAATCTAAGTAGTCATTTATTTGTTTAATATATATTTTTTATTGTACTTTATGTTCTGGGGTACATGTGCAGATCATGCAGGATTGTTGCATAGGTACACACATGGCATGTGGTTTGCTGTCTCCATCCCCCTGTCACCTATGTCTGGCATTTCTCCCCATGTTATCCCTCTCTACCCTCCCTACCCCCCCCACTGTCCCTCCCCTAGTCTCGCACAACAGACCCCAGTGTGTGATGCTCCCCTCTCTGTGTCCATGTGTTCTCATTGTTCAACACCACCTAAGAGTGAGAGCATGCAGTGTTTGATTTTCTGTTCTTCTGTCAGTTTGCTGAGAATGATGGTTTCCAGATTCATCCATGTCCTTACAAAGGACATGAAGTCATCATTTTTATGGCTTCATAGTATTCCATGGTGTATACATGCCAAATTTTCCTTGTCCAGTCTATCATCATTGGGCATTTGGGTTGGTTCCAGGTCTTTGCTATTGTATCAGTGCTTCAATGAACATACATGTGCATGTCTTTATCATAGAATTATTTATAATCCTTTGGATATATACCCAGTAATGGGGTTGCTGGGTCAAATGGAATTTCTATTTCTAGGTCTTTAAGGAATCACCACACTGTCTTCCACAATGGTTGAACTACTTTACACTCCCACCAACAGTGTAAAAGTGTTCCTATTTCTTCGCATCCTCTCCAGCATCTGTTGTCTCCAGATTTTTTAATGATTGCCATTCTAACTGGCGTGAGATTGTATCTCAGTGTGGTTTTGATTTGTATTTTGTTTTTTTCTTAACCTCTCCCTCCTCCCGCTCCTCACTCTCTAATAGTCCCCAGTGTCTGTTGTTCCTCTCTTTCTGTCCATGTGTTCTTATTATTTAGTTTCCACTTATTAGTGAGAGCATACGGTATTTGATTTTCTGTTCCTGTGTTAGTTTATCAAGGATAATGACCTTAAATTCCATCTATGTTCCTGCAAATTAAATTTCACAACTTAACTTGGAATATTCTATAGAAAGAAGATATAAACAATACATGCTACCAGAATTTTACAGTTTGGGTAAATATACTAGGACAAATTTACCTTATTACAATTTTCCCTCTTTGTTAGAGTTCTGGTTCCAGCCAATGTAGAGCACGTAAGAACAGAAATAGCCCCTCCCCCATCTCACCAATAAGTTCAGTTCTATTTAAATTTTGTTTTCAATTGTAACTTTTATTTTAGGTTTGGGGGTACATATGAAGGTTTGTTATATAGTAAACATGTCATGGGGTTTGTTGTACAGATTATTTCATCATCTAAGTATTAAGTCTACTATTCAATAACTATTTTTTCTGCTCCTCTCCCCTCCTCCACTCTCCACCCTCCACCCTCAAATAGATTCCAGTGTCTGTGGTTCCCTTCTTTGTGTCCATGAGTTCTCATTATTAAGCTCCCACTTATAAATGAGAACATGCAACATTTGGTTTTCTGTTCCTGGATTAATTTGCTAAGGATAATAACCTCTAGCTCCATCCATGTTCCCACAAAGGACATGATTTCATTCTTTTTTATGGCTGCATAGTATTCCATGGTGCATATGTACCATATTTTCTTTATTCAATCTGTCACTGATGGGCATTTAGGTTGATTCCATGTCTTTGCTATTGTGAATAGTGCTGTGGTGAACATACATATGCATGTATTTTTATGGTAGAATGATTTATATTCTACCCTGTAGAATATATGAGTTTATACCCAGTAGTGGGATTGCTGTGTTGAATGGTAGTTCTGTTTTTAGTTCTTTGAAGAATCACCACATGCCAAAAGCAATTGCAACAATAGTAAAAATTGACAAATGAGACCAAATTAAACTAAAGAGCTTCCACACAGCAAAAGAAACTATCAGCAGAAAAAACAAGCAACCTACAGAATGGAAGAAAATATTTGCAAACTACGCATCTAACAAATGTCTCATATCCAGAGTCTGTAAGGAAGTTATTTTAATAGTCATGCACTGCTTTTCTATATTGCTGCATAATACATTATACCAAAATTTAGTGTCTTAGAACACTAAATTTTTTACCTTCCAGGAATACAGGTGTGGCTTAATTGAGTTCTCTGGCCCTGGGTCTCTCTTATATGCTGCAGGGAAGGTGTCAGACAGAGCTGCAGTGGGCTAAATACTCAACTAGGGGTAGATCTTCTGCCAAACTTCCGCAAATGGCTGTGGGCAGGATTTAGTTTCTAGGAGCTAGTGGCCAGAAGCCTTCCTTAGTTCCTCGCCACGTGGGCCTCTCCACACAACTGCTTATGACATGGCTCTTGGATTCATCAGAGTGACCAAGAGAGAAGGTAAAGAGAGAATGCTGGCAAGATGGAAGTCTTATTCTTTCATAGCCTGATTTCAGAAATCACATCCAATCACTTTTATAATATTATATTCATTAGAAGTAGGTCACAGGGCCAGCCCCCACTGAGAGGAAGGGAATTAGACAAGGCTGTGAATATCAAAAGAGGGGATAGTGAGGGACATTTAGAAGTTAATCTATATTTTTATTAAAAAAATGATATTCACACACACTGAGAAAAACAATTTGAATTTTTTTCTTTACCGTTTTACCCAATTATTCAGAGGTTAAGGAAACATTTCAAGAATAAAACAAAATATACTTACATAATTTGAAGTCATGGTCATAATCTCACTTTTTATTGGCATTTATTAACTCCTGACTGATCACATTAATTGTTACATAGCTACAGTCTATATTTGAAAGTTAAGGATAAGAGTTAAAATGAAAGATTTATATGCCATAGTATTTATGTTACTATACAACCAATGCTGAATTTCTGATACAAAATGTCAACAGTAGGAACATCAATTCAAATGATAGTGAGTTTCCCACATGAAGCCACAAAAGGTAAAAGGAGACGGTACATTTTTAAATGTTTTTAAAAAATCAAGTAATAATTATAGAACTGGCAAAACTATTCTTAGGGAATGAAGGGAAAGTAAAGATACCAGATGAAGGAAAACTATAGGATGCTATTAATAGCAAGAGCTACTCTTAAAGATTGGCTAAAGGAAACTCTATAAACAGAAACAAAATGATAAAAGAATTCTGGAGCATCAAAAAACAAAAGGGAATAATCAAATACAAATATGAATATATAAGAATATCTTTCTCCTCATAAATCTTATTTAATGATTGAAATAAAAATTATAAAATCATTTTATACTCAAAGTGATATTTAAGGATGGAGAATGTAAAATGACCTAAACAGAAGTAAGTTTTCCATAATTCACTTGAAGTGATGAAATGTTGATTTCCAGTACATGTGGCTGTTACATTTGTATATTTTAACTCTCAAAACAACAAATATGAAAACTGTACAAAGTGATAAGCTAAAAAATACTGTGTATATATCAGCCAGGTGGAATCCAAACAGAAATTCAAGTAACAAACAGGAAAGCAAAAGAAAAGCAGGAATGAGAAAGAGAGGACACAAAGAAAACCAATTATAAAATGACAGATGTAAGTTCTAACAGATCAATAATTACTGTAAATGTAAATGGCCTAAATAGACCAGGTAAAATTCAGAGATTGGCAGGGTGGTTTAAAAAACAAAAACAAACAAACAAACATGAGAAAGTTATGTGCTGTTAACAATAAACTTAATAAGAAATTCGCTTCCTCAAATCATCAATTAACATTGCCATCTATCACAAATAAAAGAATGGAAAATAAAAGAATAGAAAAAATATACCATTTAAGTATTAGTTTTTTAAAATACCTAAGAGTGGCTATGTTAATATCAGAGATGTTACTTCAGAACAAAATAAAATAAAATAAAATGTAGAAGCCTACCACAGACAAAGAGGGAAATTTCATAATATTAAAAGGATCAATACATCAGGAAGACATAATAATCCTATATGAGTATACATAAAACATGACAGTTTCCAAACACATTAAGCAAAAACAGGTAGAGCTGAAAAGAGAAATAGATAAATCAGGAATTACAGTTGAGGACTTCAGAAATCTCACTCAACAACTAATAAAATGACTACACAGAAAATCAGCAAAGGTATAGAGAATAACACAATCAACAAATAAGATACAATTGTCATGTATACAACATTCCACCATACGGTTGCATAATATATATAATTTCAAGTGTCATGTGGCATCCACCAAGGTACATATCCTATACAAAAAAAAAAAAAAAAACCCTTCAACTAATGTAAAAGAATTGAAATTAGACAGAGTATGTTCTCTTTTTTTAATGAAAACAAACTAAAAATCAACAGCAATACAACAGAAATATATCTAAAGAGGTAAAAATTAGACAACACATGGCTAAATAATGCATGATTCAGTGATGAATTCACAAAGAAAATAAAAAATACAAAACTGAATAAAATGAAAATACTGTAACATCAAATATTTGAAAGACAGCTAAGGTAGTGCAGAGGAGAAAGATTACGCTCTAAATTCTTACGTTAGAAATAAAGTTGTGAAGACAATAATCTAAGTTCCTACCACAAGAAACTTAGAAAAAGAAGAGCAAAGTAAAAGAAACAACAATTTAAATATATTTGAATTGTTATTTCTCTTATTTATTTTATTTAAAATTATTAAAACTATTTCTTTTATTTAAATATATTTAAATTATTTGAATATATTTAAATATTTTAGCTTCCAATGACTATACTGAATAAATATGTTAAATACTGTTTTAATTTTAAAATGTTTCTTGACTTGATCATCAACACAGGTATGACAATCTCATATGACTTCTTAGAGGGTATATTGGAAAAGTGGCTTTTCTGCCTTCCCTACTTTTGAAGTCTGGGTGAAAGGTGTAAGTTTCTTATGTTTGATCTTTTTATTTTCTGAAAGAAAAAATGATCTTGCCCTGTCTTTCCTACATGTTCACTGCAATATTTGAATTCACCAGAAATTTTGCAATTTGAAGGAGCTGGGCTTTAAAATAAATTTTGTTGATTCAATTTATATTTTCAAAGTGTAAATCTTACTTTTTGGTCATGCTATTTACAGTGAAAGTTGAATTCCAGATCATACGTATAAAATAAGGTTTAACACACAGTATAATGCGTGATTTTACATAAATACTTTTTGCTTTAGTAAGAACTAGGGTGACTGAAGTGGAGTCTTTGGATATATGCACAGGTATAGCTCATAAATGTCTAAGTACATTGTAAAATATCTGCTTCTGAATCTGTTTTTTTCTCTCAGCTTTCTGATGTGGAATACAGTTTAGCCGTTTTGGATTATTAATGTAAAGAATGTACTGTTGGGAAAGTAAAACTGACTTTAAGAATAAATTTTGTGTTGATTAAAAATAGTGTAAGTGGTTTTCAAAAATAAATAGGACAATCATTGAGCTTCACTCTTCAAACTTCATGAAGTTTGAGAAAACTGCACTCAGCCAACATAAAGCAGTTGGCAGCTTTCCACATTCTATCAAATGGATGTGAGAAAATATTACCTCATTGTACTGACATAAAAGAGCTTTCTCCTGTTCACCACAAAGTGTAAACAGACCTGCGAAGATCTTGTGACTTAGCCGCACAGATTTTTTTATTCCAGAGCAACTATTATTTATTTTTTAAATTATATATATCTTCTTTATTGCATTTTAGGTTTTGGGGTACATGTAAAGAACATGCAGGATTGCCGCACAGATTTTTAAGAATAACGTGGATGTGGTAAACGGTTTAGGAATTTTGCTTAGAAAATGCATAGGAAAATTGGGGTCATCTATGGTTTTGTTTCCTGAAACCTTAAATGCACAAAAATATTTGGAAATCTCGATGGATTCAATATTTAAAAAATCTATAATTTTAACAAATTATAAACTTTTAAATGTAAAAACAACGACAGACAGAAAAACTGCCCTGATCTTGGATGATATACCCTTCCTTCTCTTAGCACCACCTAGTTTCTCATGGCACAATACGAATTATTTCATAGAGTGATTTTCTCTCACATCATATATTGATAATAATTATCATTTAAACTTTTTGGGGATGTGCTCTCATTTTAGTTTCCTTTTAACATTTTAGCATTTCCAGAAACAATTTTATTGTCATCGTTGTCATTTAATCAATATGAGGTTCTACAAATGTGTTTACATGGTAATGTAAATTTCAGATCCAGTCACCTGCCCAACTTTAGAAAGTGGTATAATCTTTAACATTATCAGGCTTGTGCAGTGTTATTTCCCATAAAATGTGCACCATGTCTGTTAGCCACCTGGAAATAGTGCTAAGCTGCTAAGCACATTCTTCTATAAAAATAAGATTTGGTGGGGCTTTATAGTTCCAGCAGAGCTAATACTAATTTTATTTTTGGCTTAAGGTCTCAAGAAACATTTGGGCTTTTTTATTTGGCACCATTAAGTTGGATTAGATTGCATAAGAAAATTGGAAGAGTTTGTGATTTTTTCACTAAAACCTCGATATGAATATAAATATCAAAAAATGCTGATGAATTCACTAAGTGTCAGGTTTCCATACAAACAGGTAATATGTAGAACACATTATGTATGTGTGTGTGTATATATACATATAATATTGTATAGTATATGTATTCAAAAAAATATATATATTCTATATAATATAGACATAGGCTGCTAAACTCAAATGTTTGACATACTCTTTAAGTCTCAAAATTTGTACACTGGTGAGAAATTTCAGCAGTATTTTAAAGCAGAGCTTTAAATGCTTGGCATCCCAAGTACTTTATAAGAGTAGTTAAATGATGTATTTACCAAGAAAGTCTAAATTGTCTGAACCTAAATTTGTACTTGGCAGGCAAAGCACCATAAAGACTTCAAGCTGATCAGCCTGCCAGAGAACAGGAATTTTATTTTTCCAAGACTCATTACAAATGATGCATTGACACTTTATAAAATGAATTATGGATTTTGGATCTCTCTATATTTCTTTATTCATATTATAAAGAAGTCAAACTGGTCACTTTTTCTCTCTATCTATGAGGTTATTATTATAATGTAATTTTTAAGCCCCTTAAAGCTTATAGAAAATACAGCAATAGCATCAAGATACTATGTGGGGGAGACTCTGAAATAGTTTATGATTTATTTATTTATCTATTTTTAATTACAATTTTAAGTTCTGGGACACATGTGCAGAATGTGCAGGTCTGTTACATAGGTATACACGTACCATGGTGGTTTGTTGTACCCATCAACCTGTTATCTACACTAGGTATTTCTCCTAATGCTATCCCCTCCACTAGGCCCCACCCCCAATGACAGGCCCTGGTGTGTGATGTTCTCCTCCCTGTGTCCATGTGCTCTCATTGTTCAACTCCCACTTATGAGTGAGAACACGTGGTGTTTGGTTTTCTGTTCCTGTGTTAGTTTGCTGAGAATGATGATTTCCAGCTTCGTCCATGTTCCTGCAAAGGACATGAACTCATCCTTTTTTATGGCTGCATAGTATTCCATGGTGTATATGTGTCACATTTTGTTTATTCAGTCAATCATTGATGGGCATTTGAGTTGGTTCCAAATCTTTGCTATTGTGAATAGTGCTGCAGTAAACATATATGTGCATATGTCTTTATAATAGAATGATTTATAATCCTTTGGCTATATAACCAGTAATGGGATTGCTGGGTCAAATGCTGTTTCTGGTTCTAGATCCTTGAGGAATCGCCACACTGTCTTCCATAATGATTGAACTAATTTACACTCCCACCAACAGTGTAAAAGCCTTCCTATTTCTTCACATGCTCTCCAGCATCTGTCGTTTTCCGATTTTTTAATGATAGCCATTCTTATTGGCGAGAGATGGTATCTCATTCTGGTTTATTTTTTAAAGGATTGGAGTTTGAAAATCATTGAACATTATTTTAGAAACATAGTATTTTTATCAATATTTTTTTCTCAAATAATTTTACTGAAAACCTAGAGTAAAGGAAAGGCATCACATAGGTTTGAACCAGTGACACATTACTTCAACAACACTAGGTAATAGCAATAGATTAAAGAGGGAGCAATGAAGAGTAAGCTAGCAAAAGGCCATGTTTACTGTATTAATTCCATGCCAGTTCTTTAAAATAGAGATAATTTCTATCTGATCAGATGATGCCATTTAAATTTTAATAAGACCTCTTGGAAAACATGACAATATGTTTTAAAATTTATGTTTATGCTTATTTTATGTTACAATGCTTTTGGAAAGTAAAATATCTAAGCTTTAAATTATTGGCCAGTTGTTCAAATTTATTTTATATTATTAACTTGCTTGCTTTGAGGAATTATTTTCTGTCTCTGTACAATTTCAAAGTCTCTCATTTGCACCCACAAGCATAGATTGAAACTGTCTGTATAATTTGCTATAGTGTAAGGATTTTTAAAATAGAATATTTAACCCTGAGTAAATCTTGAACTACATACATATGACACCATATGGCCATTTACTGTAATGGTTTCATTTATCTCATCTTCACAGCTATTATCTTCTGTTTAACAATCTGTGTACTCTTGCAAAAATTCATATATATATATATTGCTTTAGACCTATGCAAAATTCATTTTCATATTCATCATTTGTGCATGTTTGACAGGCCACATTTTGTAATACAATAAAATGTCTGTTTTCCTAAATATTAAAAACTGACTTTTTTCTTTTTATCAAAATATATGCCATCATATCTATTATAATGATTGTTTCTTAGTGTTGTGCTTTGAATCTGTATTAATCTGTTTTCTCACTGCATATGGCTTTTGTGTGCATTACAGGTCCTATGCTTCTTAGGAAAAAATTCAAGGAAGGTTTCATTTTCTATAGATTACAATAAAGCAATAACTATAAACAATAAGACAAAAACATTTTTAATGTCTGTTTTATCCTGCCATGGAAGTGTAACTTCTGCCAAAAATGCTTTTCTTTCTGCCCCATTTCATTCTTCAGATAGTACATAAAATGTCACTTGGGAGAAACTTTGCTAAATACATAGAGATTTTTTGGATTACAATATGCTGTTTGCTGCATTCAAAGATTAGTTAAAAGTTGTGATTGTTAGTTTGATGTATTATTTTTGATTGTCAGCCATATCCAGGATGGCAGAAGTGATGTCTCTTTTGTTCACTTTCAAGGAGCAGGTCAGCAGTGGATATTCAACCCACCTTATTTTGTTGTTGTTGTTGTGTTTTGTTTTGTTTTAGGCATTTAGCAGCTGGAAACCATGGTTTTTAGTTTCTACTTCTAGTCATAGGTGAAAAAGAGGGTTGAGGAAGGGGTTTTACTAGCCCAGTCAGAAACAGAACCCATGACTGTGTTCTCTCCCTTGGACATCCTTAGACAAAGGGCCTCTAAGGGATCTAGAATTCTCAGATCACAGGTTTAGTTAGTGGGAAGTATAAACTGCTACCTGAAGGATGAGAAGCCAGGAGAAAGAGGACCTGTGGAGAGAGGGGAGCCTGCTCCTGCAGAGCAAACAGGTTGTACCAAAGAGAATGTGGAGGTGAGGTTGTGCAAGGAATAGACACATCCAGGGTGGGAGACACAGGAGATGTGGAAGATGAAGTGACACAGAGGAGGCCAGAGGGATGGACATGCCTGGACCTCGAAGTGCCTTTAAGCTATGATGAGGAGATTGAATGAACTCAAAGGACAGTGTCTGGATGAGATGACTAATTGTTGTGTGATTTAATAGGAGATATTTTAGCATAAATATATTCAAAGTGGAAATATATCCAATGTATTCCTGAAATACTCTAAAAGATTTATAGTGAAAATAGTTGATATTTTGAAGCTGTAGAATATTTATATGAAGAGGTAGTAGCTCTGGATTCAAATTTCCTGAGTTTCCAAACTGGGTTGACCCCTTGTAACTGCATGACTTGGATGTATACGTCAGAGCCTAAGCCGTAGTTTCTTTATCACTAAGATGGGTATTCCACTGATTAATATTAATATTATAGACAGATTGAAACTGCAACTTTATTACATGAAATACAGAGCACTTTCCTAGGCTTTTCCTGTTTTTTAAGTACACCATTTCTCTTTCAAAAGGCAGGGGAAAAACACAAAAAAGTAAATGGTGCAATTAGTATGTCAAGGTGACATTCTAATGACTTGTATAACACAGAGAAAACCATATGCCTTGCCTGCAAGACAGCTAGGGCTAACAAATCTGCAGGCATTTTCCCTTTTAATAGTCATAAGAATTCAATGAGGTTCATGCTATTTTTGTCTCCTTAAACACTAAGGATATTGAGACAAAGGCAGTTTATGTAATTTGTCCAAGATCATTATCTAAAATAGGGCAAAGTAAGACTACCCAATAGAGGCTGGAGTCCACTATCTTACACATTAAGTTCTTCTTTGGCAACAAATAATATTTTTTAGTGATATTATATATACTTTGTAGACCCTTAACATTTTATTTATTTGGTTATGTACTACATTAAAAAATATTTGCAGGAATCATGGTGGCCTGATTGTATGGACATTTTTACAATGCAAAAATCAGTACAAGAAACCAGAGTCAAGAGCATTAAAATATTTTCCCATGTATCAGTGGTCCTGTCCTACAGGATCACTACAGATATGTCCTACAACCACTGGCAAATATGTTCATAGCTGTCTGAGCTAAAACATCAAGAGTTCACACATTTGTATAGGGAAATGAAGACTTTAGTACATCCATATGTGGGTTAACTCTCCTCATCTCAAGCAACTTTTCCTTGCCTGAGAAAACTTTTTAAAACAGGAAATACTCTTCAAGTTCAAGGACTGACTGATTAAGCCCAGCTCATTTTTACTTAGTCAGATGTGAAGAAATACACAGTTAATTGGTAGGCAAGATCTCGATGTACCAGAATCCAATCATAGAGTCTTCAAAACACTAGTGAAATAAAAGTTAATGAGACATTTCAAAGACATTACAATTTTATGATACCGATTTATTTTGAAAACTGGTAAGGATAAATTTAATTTTAATATGCTGAATTAAATTCTCTGTCTTCACTTCGTAATTTCAACCAGAAGAAATATCATTAAATAGTGAATAGTGAATATATATATGTATATGTAAATATATATATATATATATTTGCTGTGTTTCTAATTAAGAGTTCCTTTTGTTCTTTTCTTTTTTATATTGGTCTTGGAATTTAGTCAGTTATATTCTTATTGCCCTCTGAATTATAGTAAATGAAGGGAACAAAATACTCCAAATCAGCAATAATTGAAACATGATTGGACATATACCAATGCTAACAAATATAATTACAACCATGCATCTGTATTATTATAGCAAATATTATAATGAAGAGTGAAGTGGTTTGACATCTCTACAGAACACTTTTAAAATGTTTTTTCTCTATAATTAAAAGTTAATATTAATTAAGTTTCATATTATCAGATCTCTTAATTAGATAGCCTTAATATTGATCTTTTAAAAAGATTATACAGTCTTTTTTCCCAATGATTAAAGGCTTATTTTGTAAGTTAGTTGAAGTAATGAAACTCATTCAGTTGATTAAATAGATGGGTCATAAAGAGGCGATTTATGATGTGTAACTATATAAAAGCAAATGAAAAAAAGTGAGAGGATTTAATGTCATGCACATAAAATATTATCTAAGATTATTTACACCAGAAAAGCATATCTGAGAATAAAAATGGGTAATTATATCCAGCCATGGAACTTTATTAATTTACAAATTAAGCTGCATGTTTTCAGCACTTATTTTAAAGCAAAAATTTTACTTACTGTATTCTCAATATACCTACATTACTATGTTGAATAAAGAAATGGGTATCTGTATTGTTACAATGGTATGCCTTTACGAATTAATTTGTGTTTTGGTATTTATACGGAAAGTTGATTTCAATTCCTTTACAAAGCTTTGCAGTGGGCTAAGACTCTGTGTAGTGTTATCTATGCTGTAAAGTTTCCTCATTTCCAAGAGATGGTCATAACTTAATCAGTACTCCTTAGACCACCTTGACCATACCTAAGAATCTAACACTGACTTGACACATATTACATAATAAACAAAATGATTGAACAAATACATATATTCGTTATAATGTAAATTATGTATCTTTAAAACTTAACTGTGCTTGTCTCATCCACCAGACTGCAAAATCTTTGACACACAGAATCATGTCTTTTTCATAATATTTTATTTTTAGAGCTTATCACAATATTAACCACAGTAACAAATTAATTCATGTATAAGTTAGATGTGCTTTTACTTGAAAATAACAGAAAGCTCAACCATCATAACTTAAATAAATATAGGTTATCCTGCTCACCTAGTAAAGAAGTCAGAGGTATACATTCTAGGTGTCATGCCACAATTCACACCTTAAATCAGGCTCTTTATCTTTATGATTCACCATTTTGAATGTTATGAGGAGGCTATTGTACTCACCTTCTTCCAGAACCACATCCTTTTTCAAACACAAGGAAGGCAGAGGAAAGAAAGTTCCTCATTGTGATGTTCCTATGTTTTTCTAAATGGGGAAACCTTCTCAGTATACTTCATCTCACATCCCAGCAGCCAGAGCCAGGCCATAGGCCTGCCATGAAACTAGTCAACAGTCAATAGATGAAGGGCATCATGGAAAAGGTAGACTATGGTTTAACCTCTGGGATTGGGATAGAGGCTTATTCACCCATAGATCAATAGATTCTGCATTCTGCCTGAAAAAATTCAGGCTTAATTAGCAGGAAAAAAGAAAACCATTAAGTAGTTATTGGACCTTAAATATTATAGTTTGTATTTTGTAGTGGACAATGTTATAATAGATATGACCTGAATAGAACTGGATTTGTCAAAATGAATTTTTTATGTCATATGCTATCTTAAATTGCATCTTTATATTTTTACTCGTATTTGTTTGGCAAAATTAAATATGAGCATTTTTTATTTCTTAGTGGATAGTTACAAATGTTTAAATTCCTCTATATTTTTAGTTACTTTGGAAAAATATGCAACATTGATAAGATGGGGCTGGATGCGGTGGCTCACACCTGTAATCTCAGCACTTTGAGAGGCTGAGGCGGGTGGATCACGAGGTCAGTTCAAGACCAGCCTGGCCAAGATGGTGAAACCCCATCTCTACTAAAATACAAAAATTAGCCAGGCATGGTAGCACATGCCTGTAATCCCAGCTACTCAGGAGGCTGAGGCAGGGGAATCGCTTGAATCTGGGAGGCAGAGAATGCAGTGAGCCGAGATTGGGCTACTGCACTCCAGCCTGGTGACAGAACAAGACTCTGTCTCAAAAAAAAAAAAAAAAAAAAAAGAGAGAGAGAAAAATAAAAGAACAAGTAAAAAAGAAAAAAAAAAAGCAAAGCAAGAGACACACCAACAAGCAAATACATGTAAAGTATTATTTTTTTGAGAAAAGATGCATTGTTTTCATAAATTTTCAAAAATGTAGGTCTTATAATTGCAAGGGAAATTTCAGTGTGAAATTATGTTCTCTATCTTTTCTTAGGTCTTAAAGATAAATATGAATTTAGATTCCATTCATCGATTAATTGAGGAAACACAGATCTTCCAGATGCAGCAGTCATCAATTAAGTCACACTGTGACATGGTGGCACCTGCCTCACCCGCCAGGGATACCTATAATACCTGCTTCCCATTTTATGGGCTGCAATCTCATGCTGCTCACAATTTATGTGCACATTCATGTAACACCAATGAATGGGATATTTGTGAAGAACTTCGCCTCCGGGAACTTGAAGAAGTCAAGGCCAGAGCTGCTCAGATGGAAAAGACCATGCGGTGGTGGTCGGACTGCACTGCCAACTGGAGAGAAAAATGGAGTAAAGTCCGAGCGGAAAGGAACAGTGCCAAGGAGGAAGGAAGACAACTCAGACTAAAACTAGAGATGGCAATGAAAGAATTGAGTACACTGAAAAAGAAACAGAGTTTGCCACCTCAGAAGGAGGCATTAGAAGCTAAAGTCACCCAGGATCTGAAGCTTCCTTGTTTCGTAGAAGAATCCTGTGAACATAGAGACCAATTTCAATTTGGTTTTCCAATGTGTGAGTCTGTCAGAGAGTGTTTGGTAAAAAGACAATTTTCTACAAAGGAGGAAACAAATAATAAGGTAAGAAAAAAATGCAGAGGTGATGTGAATTTCTGAATGTCATATGTAGTGACGGGGAGGAAGAAGGAAGTGACAAATCCAATGGTCACTATGCTAGTCTGCCAGGTCTACCGTAACAAGGTACCCTAATCAGGGTGGTTTAAGCAACAGAAATGCATTTTTTTCCAATCGTAGAAGCTTAGAAGTACGAGATCAAGGTGCTAGCATGGTTGATTTCTTCTGAGGCCTCTCTCCTTGGCTTACAGAATGCCATTTTCTCCCTGTGTCTTCACATGGTCTTTTCTCTGTACACATGTCTGTGTCTTAAGTACTTCTTTAAGGACACCATCATTAGACTCACTCTAATGAACCTAATTTAACTAAATCATCTTCCTAAGGCCCTGTCTTCACCAACAATCACATTCTGAGGTACTGGGGGTTAGGACTTCAACAAATAAATTTTGGGAAAGCACGCTTTCAGCCCATACTGTGGTTTTACTAATATTTGTAGAAAAAAAAGTCAGCATTTTTATATCTGAAAAGAAAATATTTGGAGACATTTCTTTCCATTTACCTTAATTTGTCAAAATTGTAAACAGTCCATAGAGTAGTTTGAATATTTCTCAAAGTTTGGGACTCAAGCCTCAGGATTAACTTCTTATAAAATGGGTACTGCAGGCAAATTGGGTACTTTAGGAAATGCTTCATATGGTCCACTGATGGAATTTCTTGGTATACTTAGAATGTCAGTTTCTGAGAATTCTGCATAAAACAAGTATAACTTTAAAACATCTATCAGTTTGTACACTTATTCATCCATGAACCGCCACCCTGTTTTGTTTGTTTGTTTGTTTGAACTTGGTAAATGCTATTAACAACCCAAAGAACATAGTTTGGGAACTCCTGTTACCTGTTATCATAATATCAGTTTATTTTGTTACCTCTTTCTACTTAATCCCATCTGTAATACATATTAGTTAATATTTTGCACTTCTACCATTGCATTTAGTATTTTAAGCCATTCTATAATGTATAGAATTTATGGTAGGTAAAACCTAGAATTCATTGCAAATAAAATAAAGAAGAAGATTGCAATAATGTAATTACTTCTCCTTAATTGTTCTTCTACGTTTTCTTTTGAAAGCATTCAATGTTAATAAACTAGGCTGTTAGTACCTTTGTATGTATCTTTTGGAAAATCATATATTCTCAAAATTCAGCTATATTAATGTATGCACTAGAGGAATGTAATGATGAGCATAAGGGAACATAGCTCACATAATGTTCTCTGAATCTACAAAACTTTTTTATATTACAAGTTACTAGACTTTGCATTTGAGAGAATGAAGGATTCTCTTCACATGTATTGTTATGGAAAATTCTCAATATCTTGTGATTTCTTCTGAAGTATCTTTGTAACGTTAATGTCAAGAACAAATCAAACATAGTAGGTATTTATTAAAATTTATTTATTTACAAAAAATCCTTCTGAAATTTCCTTCTGATAGTAGGAAAATAAATATTACCCATTGAAGAAGTTTAATCGGTTTTTTTCCTTAAAATTTTGACCTATCTTTGCCAACTCTATGCCCAACAAGAAAGATTTGTATATGTATCATTCATCTGACTTCAATACTTTCCATGAACAATACATGTTATTTTATTGTTTGTCAAAATATTATGGTATAGATAATTGCAATACTCATTCTTGAGAGAATTAAGAAATGAATTATACTAGGTAGTCTGGCATCCATATATTATTGAAAACAAAATAATATTGAAGTATTATGGAGATTTTACTTGAACTTGATTATTCAATGAGATTTTATTTGAAATTGTCTTTCATTTCAAACTTATAAACTAGGGCAAATTTAAATTATAGTCAAATACCAATAGCATGGGTCCTGTAAAGTTTTTGAGTTATGCACTAAGAGTTTTGATGCAGTTGCTGCTCTAGTATTGATGTCCATATTTATTAAAGTGTCCCATTAAATTATATTGGAGATGTGACTCATGAATTAAAGCAATAAGTAGAACTAAAAGCAATAAGTGAGCTTATTAAAATATTCAAGAGCTTTCTGAAAATTCTATCTTGTCTTTCAAAAATGTTAAAAAATAATTACTTTGAAACTGTGTCTTTCTTATGACAGGAGAAACTTGAAAGAGAAATTCATCAACTCACTAAAAAATTATTTACAGCTGTTCAAGTTTGTGCATGGTTATTTTTAGATATGATTAGAAAAAGAAAACAAAGAGCTAAAGCAGACCTTTTTATAAATGTATTTTATTATAACAAGGTAGAACATAGAAAAGTTTGAAGAAGAATGCAAGTAAGTTTGGCCACGTAGCACTTTTAGGTAATGATAATGAAATAAAAATATGGATTTGATGTTGTATTGTAACATTTATTTCTTTATGAAAATGTATTGTTGTCATTATTTTTCCTAAGGGGTTTAAATATCCAACATAATTGTTTTATTTTTCAAGAAGAAGGTGTGTTTATTTATTCTTTAAAATTAAATGAGGAGATGAAACCTAATCTAGATTGTGTTGATTTATTCAAGAATGGTGGTTCTGGAAACAGTGAAATGAAGCCTGGGCTGAAACTGAAAGCAATAAATCTGCCTTTGGAAAATGAAGTAACTGAAATGTCAGCTTTGCAGGTGCATTTGGATGAATTCCAAAAAATCTTATGGAAGGAAAGAGAGTAAGTGCTAATCATTCTCTACCTTAACCAAGTCTGTTTCAAACCACTTAAAATTGTTAACACTGATAGATTGGTCATTTGATAATGTATTTTATCCATGTTTAGTCATTAAGTTTTAGTATTTAAAGAAATTAGTTTGCCATATGTTTATATTTTGAATTTTAAAAAGTGATCTATAACTTGTTAGTGTTCTTCATTCTTTTAAACTGAATTTTATCATGACTATGTTCTTATCATCTCTGGTAGATTCACTTTAATTTTATCTGAATTCTTAATGTACAAGGTTAAAATATCCAGTGTATTATTTAATTTTTACAGCATCTTGGACTTAGTCAATAAATATGTTAATAGTGGAAAAAATCACAATTTTGTGAGATATTGATTACAGAATAAGTTGTCTTATACATGGACCATTAAGGGCTTCAGGCTTGTGATTAATTGGCCTGGATATACATCTTTGTTCTGATGTATTCTAGCTATGTGATGTTGGCTGTTGCCCCTTTTGTGAAAATAGCTGTAGTGATGTTATGTTCCAGTTTTCTATTGTCTTGAAACAAACTTTTCCAAACAATGATCATTAAAACATATCAACAACAACCACTATGTCTTCTGTTCAAGAATCTTGAGCATGGCTTGGCATGGACATCCTTATCTCTGACTTGTGCCTTCAGCTGCAATGGCTCAAAGGCTGGCATGCCTGGAAGGCTGGGGCTAGAGCCTCTCTCACTCATATATCTGGCAGTCCCATCTCACTTCTCATCTAGGCCTCAGCTGGGACACCTGCATTGGGGCTATTTATAAGGCTGTTTGGCTTCCTCACAACATTAGGGCTAGATTGCAAGTGAACATCTTAAAACACGGAGAAAAGAAATCGCCATTTGAATGACTCTGCCTCACAAATCACATAGCATCACTTCAGACCCACTTATCGGTGGTGGGCATCTCAAGGCTGACTCAAATTCAAGAGAGAGGCACTTTCTATGGAAGGAGTGTCAAAACAATTTTATAATAAAGGTGTGTGGGATGCAGTCATTGTGACAAAGATCTTTGAAAAATACAGTCTGTCATAGCCTTTCTCACTGAATTCCCATGAAGATCAAAAACAAATAATGTCTTGAGAAGTGGCTAGTTATATGAAATGTTCAATATGGGTTTTTGTTTCTTTGTTAATCACAAATGTGGAATATCTAATATATGTTAAAATGTGGTTCCAAAATCTAAAAATAATTATTCTTTATCTCTTAGTTATAAAGTCTTAACGAGCAGAACCGGAAAAGCAAGAGGGATATATATGCATATATACACACAATATATTATATAAATATAAGTATATATTATATAATAGTTTTAATTTTCCTGGTTTAAATGGACTGAAATAGGGTTAATTTTGCATACTAGCCATTCATAAATACAGTAAGTTCTTTATCTGCCACTTATTTTCTGCCAGAAGCTTCTCATTAGTCCCTCTGAAATTTACTAGTGCCACCACTTCCCTTTTTCAGATTCTTCTTCTATACTTCACTAGATGAATAGATTGTGATCATACCAGCATCTGTGTACAGAATAAATTCTTATTACTCTACTAACAGTACATTCCTAAGAGAGGCAACCAACATTATTGGAAAAAAGAATAAAATTGAATTGGATTTTTAGGCTTGTACATACTGTGACAATTAATTTTATCTAGACTTATACATGTCAGTCACGTTCTAATCTCTGTGCTTTTATTTCTTGAAGGATTTAACTTTTTGGAAATTATAGACTTCTCTTCAACCCACTTGCAATATTACTTCCCTGATGCAGTCTAATAGGAGCAATGTAGAGCTGTGTTTTTCTAGATGTAAACTTTTCTATTCTAAGGTGTCAGTTTTAAAGATATGCCTATGCTGTCTTTACACGTTTATCCACATACATACACACAACATATACTTTTTCCTTTTGTGGAATAAATGAACAATTCTCAGAGGAAGTAAATTCTCCGGTTCTCAGTAACTTTATAATCTATAGAGAGGTCAAAAAATAAGAGAAAAAAGGAGACTTTCCACGGCCTTGTCTTCCCACACTCCTCTTTAAGAAATAATCCCACAGACGTTATGAGTCATGGTGCCTGTGTCCATGAATCAACATTTGCATGCAATCCACATGAGGCAATCACAGTCTTTTTTTCTATCACAAGAGAACGTTTTCCAAGAATATAGGATATGCTATTAGTTATAAATCCATCTAATCTTTTAAATTCTTTGTCCTGGAATCTCAGTGAGTGGGTGGCTTTAATTGAGAAGATGTGAATGCATTTTTTTTTTTCTGCATTCCTATCTAGTGGGAAAATTCTCTTCTTGAGTAGTGCACAGAAATCAGCTCAGAAATTCAGGAAGTCATTTTTCCATTGTCCTTGACTAGAACCTCCTACTCAAATAGATGAAATTTTATTGATTTATTTGCACTCTGAGTACTGTTCAGTTTTATGAATAATTCTCCAGTATATAAAAGTTTCTCATATACTAAGACTTTATATATTTCTGATGACTTTCATAAAGACTTCCTAGGTAGAAAACTTGGAGTAAGACCAGGAAACCTGATCCTCTTATAGAGCTGTGTGTACCTAAACATTTAAGAAAAGGAGCTTTGGCAATACCAAATGTCAAGTAACAGAGACTTAGATAAAATATTTTGAACTGTCTTAACATTCAGAATCGGTTTTCAAATTCCACTGCGGATACCTCCTTTATCACTTATAAAATGTTTGCTCTGTGTCTTTTAAGCTGAGCTTCAGGCTGGAGTGCAATGGTGCAATCTCTACTCACAGCAACCTCAGCCTCCTGGGCTCAAGCCTCCTCTCACCTGAGCCTCCTGAGTAGCTGGAATTACAGGCTGTGCCACCATGCCTGGTTAATTTTATTTATTTTCAGTAGAGATGGGGTTTTGCCATGTTGCCCAGGCTGGTCTCAAACTCTTGGCCTCAAGTGACCTACCCGCCTTGGTCTCCCAAAGTTCTGGGGTTACAGGGGTTAGCCACTGTGCCCAGCCCATTTTATCTTCTTAATTTTTTGTATAAGAAAAGTAGTATGCTTCAATTGTTTTGCTTTGCTTCATTAAATGTTCAATTTTTTCTTAATAATATGAGATTTAAAATCCAGGTTAGAAGTTTCAGCAAATTAAAAATATTTCAAAGGTTATTTTTTATATATGTATGAGACAGATTTCTACTTTATAAAGTAGATATATATCTCAATGAATACGTTCATTAATATATATGTTATACATAATTATATATTTATATATAATGAATATATATAAATGAATAAATTGACATGCAAATTGGTTAATACTGTTTAATGTAATATTTATAAATATTAGGAAGTCAAGCTTACTTTGTTTCTTTATTAACTGTCACTTATGGAATATTCAATAAACCTTTACCATTTTTTAACTCTCAGCATTTATTTTGTGTTTTGGCAATTTGCTACCAAATGAAACAGAGTCCATATCTGTGCATAGTTAATGAAAATGCCAGTAAGTCTCTACCACGGTTTCCTTTGCAATGAAGGTACAGACAATTGACTTAGGAATAGTGCATCAGAGGTGGCCACCTAGACTTTTAAGCAAAGCCAATACCCCAAGGCAGTAGACAGCATCCAGACTTCATGCATGAGGAGGAAGCAGCAGCAGTAAGGACAACTTGTTTCCAGAGGCAGCGGTGGTCTCTGGTGCCTAGTGACACCACCCACTGTCCTGTGTTGATGCTCCTGAGGTCTTGCTATAACGTCTCTACCTTAATGGTGGCCGAAATAGTGTGCTTACAGGAAGATTTCTATGGCTTTTTCATCAGTGTTTCTGGCTGCATGTGTTCCCCAGAGATTTCCCAGAAATTTTTTGAGCTACAATATCTTTTTCCACTCAAATTAGCTAATTTGAATATGTTTGCTTGGCAGACGTATAATACTAAGAGAGTGTACAGGCAACAGAAAGAGGAGGTTACAGGCAGTGGGGTCTTCATGGGACCAGTTTTGTGGCATGAGAATGGATCTTGGTCCCCGTCTGCTTCATTTGCAAGCATTGTTCTATGATTCTCCTGGAGATCTGAGCTTAATAATATTCTTTAAATGCTTATCTCTTCTAATTAAATTAACTGTATATGCCTTGGCTGTTTGTAACAGCTGATTGCTAACATCCAGTACTGAAAGATGTAATTATAAATAGTAGGAAGTGCAGTTGTGAAATGACATATATGCTGCTTATTTAAAGTATATTTGTATAAACTTGTTAACAGTTTAATATTTTCTCTCAATTTTGAACTGTTATAAAAATAAATATCTGCATCTCATTACAAATAATCATTTAATTTGGTAAGAACATTTTTATTCTTATACACCCTTTCAAAAAACAGTGTTCATTTTTTTTCCAGTGAAATTTTCCACAGTTCAACAATGATTAACATTTATTTCTAGATATTAATTTTTAGGACCTTTCATTCCTGAGAAATATTTGAATAATATTCTTGTCTAGAAATTTAAATTTTATTTCCAATTATTGTGGAATTGCAACAGTAAACAAAGCATCAAACATGCATAGAAATATAATCACATCTTCCCATAAAAATAACTATGGTTCACATTTTATCTTTTAGAGTCTACAAATTTTAAATATTTTAGCAATATGATTTTAAAAGTTTATATCATCGTATTAAAGATACTGTGTTTTTGCTGAACTTTGTCTTTAATTTTGCTCTCATAAAGAATGTGTACATAAAATATGTAACACTTTAGCGTAAATATTAGGTGTTTTCCTTTGCCTTCTTATAGCTCACATATCCTGACAATAGGATACATCTCAGTTATAAATTTAACTATATTATTCATCAATTTTGAAAATCTCTGAAACACGGAATAAATTGATTAGGCTAGAAAATTAAGGATTTATAGAGTGCCCTCTGCTGCATAAATTTAGACATGCAACGTCCTTAATGCTGGCACAGAGACACAAAAGTTTTTGATGAGGCTATCAAAACACTAAATATATTTTAAGTATCCCATTGTCATTAATTAATTTTTTTATGAATTACTTGTTTTCTCACTCCCCTAATCTTTTACATAATAAGAATGTGTGATTTTCTTTTAGGAAACAAATACATATCAGATATTTTCTTTATGATGTATACTTAAGGAGGTAAATATGATTTTGTTTGAAAATTTTTGAATTTGAATTTATTTTGAGTTTCTGAATTACCATTTAGTTCATTAAAATGTAATATCAAAAGCAGACATTTGATTTCTCAACATGTATGATTGTGTTACCTCTAGATTTTTTCAAGTATTATGTTTCTATTATTCTATTATAAATGAAATAATTTTCGCATTTAATTTTAATGAGAAACATAAATATATGGTTCATTACACAAATGCAGTTGAAGTCTTTTGTAAAATTATTTTATTAATTTAACATGTGCCATTTGCTTTTTAAGTTTTTCAATTACTGACAGAACATTTCCACGTTCTACTCAAGAATATCTAAAAAATTAAAATTATAAATGTGATGATTCTTATCTTAAACATTCCAGTGAAGTTACAAACTTTTTATTATAATTTTCGATGTAAATTCACAGGTCTCAGTCAATACTCAGTATCTTTTAAATATTATAATTTATCACCCAAAACTTAAAATGCACTCAAATGTTAGATACGCAACATATTTCATCATATAACGATTTGTACATATACTTTCTAAATCTAACACAGAATACTAATATTTACTGATTTATTATTTCTGTATTTAATTCTTTTCCTCTTGACATCCCAAACACAACTACTAAAACAAAAATTATGTCATAATAAGCAACTTGGGTGTCCTCAGCTGGCTAGGTTTACCTGTCTATCTGAAATTGTGACTGCTGTGGTTAATCTGAACTATGAACATTCATATTCAGTGTTCATAAGACCTAAACTTTCAAGTTGAATCTTTTTGTTTGTTAATTTTGTTTAATATATTTGCTGTGTTAATAAGGGATTCTGGAACAGAGTCCTATAAATGATGCTTTTCAACTTTTTTTGGCAACCTGTGTCTTTTGAGGTTAAGCTAAGCTCTAACTAATTCTTTTATATCCTCTTTCAGTTTTATGGCTTGATTTATACAAATATAATTATGTAACTTTTTAATAGGCTGCTTATCCATTTGATTGGATTAAACTAATATATTTACCGCCTAACACTACTTGGAATTATTATCATAGTATTGTTACCAGGAAGAATCATATTTCTTATAAATATTTAAATGACATTTAATTTTGATTTTGCATGCATTTTCTAGCTCTTTGAGTATGTTTCTAAAATATTTCTAGTGACATTTAGTATCATTGAAATAGATCCAAGTGTGTATATTAGTTAATTATGAATGCAGTGTCTGTAACTAACAATCACAGAATCTCAGTGTCATATAACAATCAGAATGTATTTACCTAGAGCTCAAACACACAAGTTGTTTTCAAACTTTTATTTCTGTCATCTCTGCTAATATCTCATTGTCAAATCCTAGAACTGAGGAATGAGGAAAACAACTCTGTCAGTGGAAGTAGAGAAAAATCAATGAGTATTTTTGAATAGTAATCAAATCTACCTTACAGACAAGGAAAGGCCAGCTTCAAAGGTCGATATGTGTTAATTACAACCAGAAATAAAACAATTATCAATGACTCTAACAGACAGTGTGGGCAAACAAACCAACAAAAATCCAATGGTTGGGGTATTAAAAGGCTAAATTTTAATACTCGTTCTGTTGCTAGGCTAAATTTTAATACTCGTTCTGTTGCTAGTTCTACGAATAGAGAAATTAATTTCAGTTATTTAGAATAATTTAAATAAGGATCCCAGTGGAATTTCTTTGTTACAACAAAATTTAAAATATTTAAAAATTATTTTTATATCCCCAATAAATGACTATTTTTTATTATTGTTAGGTAGGCTTATTTGCATGCTGTGTCATTTCAAACGATTTTTTTATTCACATGCAGCCACAATACGAAGATGGATTAAAAAACACGTTAAAATTAGAAACATCTATATCTTCCCATGTAAGAATATATTATGAGTGAGAGGAATTGAGAGGCATGCATGAAACATGTAGAAGAAAGCAAGCGAAATGTTAACACTGGCAAAGCCAAATTAAATTAAATATCTTTAATCTACTGTAAAGTTAATTGTTAGAATAATAAACTAAAAAAGTTGTATTCTATATCTATAATTTTTAATTAGTTGCAAAGTGTTTTTTCTCATTAAGATCACATACAAATATCAAAAATTAGGAAAATGGATATGAAATTGGATGCATCCTTGTAATTATTTTAAAATTGAAGCCAACCTTTTTTTCTTTTAATTCTTAAATTATTTAGGATGCGCACAGCTTTGGAAAAAGAAATAGAGAGACTAGAGTCAGCTTTGTCTCTGTGGAAATGGAAGTACGAAGAACTGAAAGAATCAAAGCCCAAAAATGTGAAAGAGGTATGGGGGTATATGATTTAAAGGAAGAAATGAAGGCTAGCTTTTTATTTCTGTGAATATGTAAGCAAGTGGACAGAAAACAAAAGACACAACAGACAAGAGGAAGGGAAGTTAAAAACTGGAATTTCTGCTATAAGGGGAATATTTGAAATCACTTATCAATAGTGGACTTAGTCAAATTCACACTATGACATCTTGTTTTTATTAACACATCTGTGGCAGTTTTATGTTCGTCATTATTTCTTAATAAAAAATATATATATAAAAATAAAATAAAATAAAATAAATAAAAATAAAAATCAAAGTTCTAGGCTGGGGAAAATAAATAAATAAATAAATAAAATAATTTTGCTTAGCAAAACCAAAAAAAAAAAAGAAATCTTATTGCATATATTTAAGATATAAAAATGATGTTTTGATATGCATATTGATAGTTAAATGGTTAATGATCAGATACATGACACAATTATTTATTCTAGGCACATGAGAGGGGATGGTTAAAGATTACCTCTGATAGCACATCATCTATCATAAATGATTTTCTCTTATTCTTTCATGAAGCAGTCTGAAAATATCAATTTATCTCAGGCGTATTAAGGTTCTTTTCATATCGACATTTTAGTTATTTGGGATCTGCCACTTAATACTTTTCTTTTGCATTTTCATCAATAAAATGCCATCATAAACCCTTCCCATTTCAATGATTTATTAGCACTTATGATTTAAGTTGTATTAATTGTACATGTTATGTGTATTAAAGCATTGTATTACATAAGTATGTAGGAAAGAATAATGAGTAAAGAAAAAATGGCCAAAATAATCACTATTTTCACAAAAGTTAACATTTAATAGGTGTGTGTGCAATATAAATATTATATATACACATATATACATGTATACACATACATATACATAGATATACAGATTCATAGTATTTATATGCACAGGAACCTGTCTCTGGGTGTGACATTCACGATACATTGATGGATACTAGAAAAATAGTTCATGACACACAAAAAAATTATGTTTAGAACGTATGTATATGTGCTCTGTAATATAATGGGTTCTAAAATTGACTGAAAAAGCTAATATTTAAGATGCAAGTAGTGTAAAATTGAAGTAAAAAAAAAATGCATTTACTATCTCTTGCCACTAGTGTGCAGTACAGACTTGATAATCTTGCTCTTAGTTTTGTAAACCTTTATTTAAGTAACATTTATGTAGCAAACATACTGAAAAAGTCAGGTTTTTGAGTTGGTTTATGAAGCAATATGTTTATTTGAAAATGTTTAATGTTTTCTGTTTAAATAGGATTTTTGGCACCAAAATAAGTGAGAGAAAAAATTAAACTATGACATTGTACAGTGTAAGGTGGATCTTTATTTGATGACCATTCAGTTGTACTGATTAATACATAAATGATCTTGGTAGATTAAAAAGCTTACAGGATTTCAGAACAGAAGAAACCTCAAAATTTTTAAAAATTTGTCTATATATGCTTTTGAGTGCATATTTCAGTTAAATGAAACACAAAGTTGAATAATGACTGCAATGAATGTAAAAAATTTTTTGTAGACATTGAAAATTTGTAAGTATAAAGATCTAACATTATTTGAATTATTTGAAAAAATTTTTAAATATGCCTTTTCATTTCCAACAAAACATTTCTTATGTTCTTCGGATTTTTTTTTAAGAAATGTGATATGTGCATAAGTTTAAATTATTTTATAAAATAAGATGACATATGTAAAAATGTTTAACAACTAAACAAATAAGACTACTTAGAATGAATTTAATTATTTATATATTCTTTGTTTAATCATTTCTTATATTGGGTTATAACAGGTAAGAGTTTTAGGCTACATTTAGAAATAGTATTGTAGCACAAGTATAACTGTAAAATATTCATAGTCTACATACAGTTGATTGACAGGTATGTAATGATGCATTCCTTGAAATTTCATGTAAATTATTCTTTCTTACTCCCTTTTCCTCAAAAAATCTGAAAATGACCTTTGCATTTATCGTAGCTCGTCATCTCTAAGAATGTTTGAATACAAGTGTAATTTCTGTTGTAGATGCCTAAAATGTTAAAAGCAAATACATGCCTGTCTAAGAACTGCTGATGGAAAGATTAGCAATTGTTAAAGTTGGAAACAGATGTGCTTAATAGACCTAGCACTGTAAAAATGCATTTTAAAGTCTAGTGTGCTTTTGGAGGGAAATCATTCTTAAATTACTGATATATAGAAAAGGGAAAAGATAAAAATTTAATTGTAAAATCTAAGTGTTTAAAATACAACCAAGACAATGCATAATAGTGGTAATTATATCCAAAATGCTGTTTCCATGCTGAATTTAATACTTATTCAGCTTTTCGTTTGTAAGTCTGTATGTATTGATTCAGAATTAGATTATGAATTCTGAGTGTGTGGAAAGGATCATTTATATGAAATTTCATGGTCTGGAGGATCAAATATTCATGTAAGTAACATTGATTACACATAATTCTGGTACCGCATTTTAACAATCAGCGACTCTGACTCTTTCCGTAGTATAAGAGACTCTTTGCCATATGTGAGAATACTTGTTAACATTGAAAAATTAGTCTCAAGATAAAAAATTTTAAAAAATTATTTTTTATTTTCTTTGAAAATTGTGAGCATTTACTTGGAATGTTCTAATAGATTTTCTTAGTAAGTCACCATATTGTGATCATAACAATGTGCCTAGTAGCTTATAATTTATAATATTCTTTCATAAATATTTATAAACACTTATAGAGACACAGGCATTGTTGGGTCCCTTTATGGCTTACATTGAAGCCTTATTTTAAACACCTCAAAATACCTTTCTGATTTGGGGGAGAAAATAGAATATTAGAATTACTAGCTGTATGTAGCAAAAATTCTATACTCACACCTTATCTTTTTAACACATATGGCATATGGGAGCTATTCTGCTCACATCAAGGCAAGTCCTTACAGACAGTTATTAGAAATAGGCATATGGTAGAATATTAGTGCAGTTCTGCGCTCAATGCTAATTTTGAAACATTGCCTCTTATTGCTATTCCTGTGGCTTAAAGAAATTATTCCATAGAAGTGACTATGAATATTAATGTATCTTATCAATTCTGCCTCCAAATTGTATCTCACATTATTCCTTTCTACCCCTGCTACTTCCCTAGACACAGCCATCATCATCTCCTTGCCTTTCTTCCCAGGTTTCTTTACCACCACTGTTGACCTATTTTATTTGTTTTTTTAAATGGAGTTTTGCTCTTGTTGCCCAGGCTGGAGTACAGTGGCACGATCTTGGCTCACTACAACCCCGCCTCCCAGGTTCAAGCTATTCTCCTGCCTCAGCCACCCGAGTAGCTGGGATTACAGGTGTGCACCACCATGCCTGGCTAATTTTGTATTTTAAGTAGAGATGGGGTTTCGCCATGTTGGACAGGCTGGTTTCAAACTCCTGACCTCAAGGAATCCACCCGCCTTGGCCTCCCAAAGTGCTGGGATTACAGGTATGAGCCACCGCGCCTGGCCTGTTGACCTGTCTAATTCATTTTACACCCACCAAGCTGCATGATATTTCTAAGACATTACATCGGATTGTATTAGCCCATGGTTTGAAACATTCCAGTGAATTCTCTGTTACTTAGTGGATAGCTGCCTTCCAAGTAATTCAGCAGTCCAAGAAGTCCACATTTACCTTCCTAAACCATCAGAGACTAATGGTCCAGTGGATGCCCATTGACACCACTCTTTCATACCCTAACTGCTCTAACAAGCAACATCCCAGATTCCAGTACATAATACCCAATAGGTGATGACTGTTGACTCATGCAGAGCCCTGCCTGTGTTAGGAGGGCAGCCTTCTCCATCTATCCAGTGATTCTGCTGTCCTTCAGGTTCTCAGTGGTTCATGCAGCTGGGCATGAGGTCATCAGATCAGAGATTAGAAAAAAGAAAGAAAGGAGGATTATGTAAGGATGATTTATATTATATAGACCAGACTTGGAAGTAGTGTACATTATTTCTACTTATAATTCACAGATGAGTACTCATTTGCATAGCAAAGAATGTTGAGCAATGTATTTAAGCTGCGCACCCCAAAAGAAAAAGAAAATGGAATTGGTAAGCATCTAATTAGTTTCTGCACAAGAGTCAATATGTTACATGGTATAGTCATACTTACCAATATCACATCTTATTAATAAATACATTAATTAAAATATGCTTTCATTAGTGTTGATAAATATATTTTGAGGAGTTTGCCTTCTATTTAAGGAAAAGTGGGCCTTCTAATCCTGATCTCTCATACTGAGAGCTTGATTTACATCTGGAGACCTGGGGGTAGACTAGTGGAAACCTTTTTTCCCCATCATACTCTTTCACTCTATGTCCTGTGTCCTGGAGAAAGACTGCAGAATGAGTGCTTCTCAAGATATATCTTTCCCAAAGAAATGAGGAGAGAGGAAGGAGTAGAACTACCTGTGCTGAGTTTTGTCTTTTAAGCTCACCAACTAGACAATCCCTCTTCCTTCTGGGTGATAGAGGGAAAGATACTTGAAGTCTTAAGAGTGTTACTAGAGCAGCCGGCCATCTACAGGGATGGATGTTTTGAGTAGAAAACGCTTTCTCCTTTTACCATTCGTCATGGCCTACATGGTTTCACTTCTGTAACACCTCTTTTGTCCTTTCTTTGTCATTTTCCCCTGCCCATACTTCTAGCTACACTGGCTTTCATTCATTTCATCAAAGGAACCAAACTTCTTCCCTACTCGATGGCTACATCCATGCTGCTTTTTTTTGTTGTTGAAAATATCACACATTTCACATCTCTTTCCCCCTCCTATGCCAGCTACACTTTGTGACTAACCTCAGTTTATACATCACTTCATTAAAAAGAAATAGTCTCTGTCCAAATCATGTTTCCTTTCCTATTTTTTCTCAAAGCAATATGTGATTCTTTAAAAGACTTTATCAAACTGTATGGTTCTTTTTATATGTGTTTACTGTTGCTTTCCCCATTGAACTGTCAGTTTCATGAGGATATACATCATGTCTGCTTATTCACCTCTCCATACTCAATGATGAATAAATGTGCTTAATATTTGTGGTGAATATTAAATTAATGAAGCACTGTACTAACACTTTTCTTAATAGCTGTAAATGCTTACTTTTCTAAACAGAGGTTATGGCTATAGTGTAAGGAGAGTAGTTCACTTCCTGGACTTGTCTTTTGTTAGTAAATGAGTCCACTGCCCTCCATCCCTAAGGATTTTAGATTTTCCAGTGCACTGGGATGAAGTCTTATCCATCATCAAAAATCTGTTCAGCTTGTTCTTTACATGACATAAATTAGCTTATCAGGCCGAAGAGTGAGGCAGATAAAACACCATAGTAGAATTCAGCAAGTGAACAAAAAATGAAGCATATGGGATACGACTTTGCTGATATAAGTACCTTCAAGACCTTTTAAACAAATGTAATTAAGAATAATATAAGCACTGAATTACGTAAGTCAGAATTAATTAAACTACGAGGGGATAATTTATAGGCATTGTCAAGGTGACTATCAGAACACCGAGATGACTTACTTAACTCCGAGACTATTATAAGGATTATGAAATAAATTTAGGCTTTTCAGAATCTTACTTTACTTGTAGTAACATTAAATGATGAAGAAAAGGAGAGGTTAAGTTAAGCAATAACATTTTAAAATTTAAAACACAACAAAAGAAAACAGCTCCTATTTAATTAGTCTAGACAGTAGTTTGAGGATAATGATAAAAGTAGACTAAAATGATATAAAGAATGAGGTCTCTAAGTGAGTTACACAGGTAAGTACCTCACACACTGGCAATATTTTACACCATGGGGAGCATTTGGTCTATGAAACATCTTCATTTTATATTTCAGATGATGGGATAGTTTCCAGTGACTAATGTTCATACTTTCAAAGCTTCTGTTTTATTTTTTATTATCAGAAGTCTTTATAGGGACATTCAATTAAGACAATTCCATAGATAAAGATTCTCCTCTTATTAAATAGCATTAGTCATTTTACCTAGCGAACCAGTTTTTGTTTTGAAAGGGAGATTGGACCAGGCTGCCTTCCTTCTTTTCTTCTCCCTAAGGGTGTGGCTGCTTCCATCTCTGCCACCATGTACAGACAACAAAGGTATTAATCATATACAAGGGAATGAAAAATCAGACTGAAAACAAATGTATATTGTCTCATTTTAAATATCCTCTTTCTATGTTATAAACATATGTGGAATGATACATTTGTCTGTTCTTTTCATACATATCATATGTCAGGTTTTACTGTATAAATATTCCCTTCCATTTTATTTATTTATCTACTTGTTTTTGTTTCTGAGACAGGGCCTTGTAATATTGTCCAGGCTAGATTGCAGTGGCAGATCGTAGCTTACTGTAACCTAGGACTCCTGGGCTCAAGCTAACCTCCTGCCTTGGCCTTCCACAGTGCTGTGATTACATGTGTGAGCCATAGTACCTGGCCTTTTTTCAAGTGTATAATTAAGGGCAAGGAATCTAAGGTCAGGATTTCATAATTTGTTGGAGTTTGGATGGGGCGTTTTTATATACAGTGAAATAAAATTGATTATATGGGGAATATGGTTGAAAAATGGAGAGTGTTTTTTTCCTTGTTAGTATCTTAAGTAAAAGAATAGTTTATTTTGGTTAGTGGATTTTAACATATAGTATTTCATAACCACATAGATTCTTTGAAGAATAACAATCAACTTCCAAAAGATATGCTTGTAAACTCACCATTAAAAATTACAGATATTTCGTATAGGACATATGAAATCTAAAATAAAAAAAATTCTATGTGTATAGTTCACTAGTGTATCCTGAATAATATTATGTAGCCACTAAATAGCATGAAAACAGCCATGAAAATGAGCCATGCATCAATGAACAGAGAAATCTTGATTCCTTTGGGTGAGGCAGGATAATGGTAAAAACATTCAGGGAATTAAAATAAAACAAAACAAATAGCAACTCAAAACAGAAAAAAAAAGACCCCCTCAAAAAAAAAAGCAAAAAAACACAAAGCCACCATCTTTTTGGTCAGATATGGGCTACTGTAGTATTAATATTCAAATCAAATCAACATTCTAGCCAACCGATTTTCTTAAGGTGCAGGTCTCTTGTTTTTGGTTTTCAGCCACTTTTTAGTTAATCATATCTTGCTGAGCTAAATTCTTGCTTTAGACCATATTGCAGGCTACTGGTTATCCTCTAGAGAACAGCACTTGAACGAGGCAGCACCAGGATTGTATCCAGGATAGCAGGTCCAAGTATCACAAGTTACATGGAAGGAACTTGGTTTAACTGCTCTGATGAGAAGGGTCTATGGAATGGAGACGATTCACAGCAACACCATCACCTATCCAGGATTGTGGGTGTCTTCGTTAGTAGTTACAGATTTGATGAGAGTTAAGAAATCATAAAGAGGGCACGTTTAGCTATTATTTTTCCAGAGATCACATGGGAGGTTTGAAGACATATGATGTCATCCTGGAACTGAAGGTATTCTTTGAAATGCATTTTAGAATGTGTAATTGTCACTTGAGACAATACTTCTATGTAATGTAGTTCTGAAGTTAGATCAAAGCTAGTGGAAGATATAATTCTATATCTATATTAAAACATCTAATGTGTACAAAATCAGGTTCTCAAGGAATCTCATTAGGGTTCTCACATGGATAATCTGAATCCTATTGAAACAGTTAAAAATCCTTTAATGCAGTTGTACTGAATTAACAGAATCCATCAGATTCGATTGAGAAGCTCTTTGTTGTTGTTTTTAATGCATGTCTAGATCCCTCTTTGGGGATTTTTTGTCTAATTGATTAGGGATGCTTCTCAGGTTTCTGTGCTTTGGAGAAGCTAATTATTTTGACATATACATTGAGATTCACTGCTTTAAGATATCAGATTGCAAAGCTGGAGGATATCATAGAGATCCCAAAGACCAACTATGATTGTTAATTTTATGAGACAACTTGACTAGCCCATGTGATTAATATTTGAATCCATAGATGGGGTAAAGTTGATTGCCCTCCCCCAGTGCAGGTGGCACCCATCCAATCAGTCAAAGGTCCGAATAGAACAGCGTCTGAACCTCCATGAGTAAAAGGGAACTTCTCCTGCCTGATTGCCTTTGAGTTTAGACATTGTTTTTTCTTTTTGACTTCAGACTATAATTATACCATCGGCTCTCCTGGGTCTCCAGTTTGCCAGTTGCAGATCTTAAATCTTAGATATGTGTGTGTATTTATAACTTATTAATATACAATACCAGATAAAATGTCTCTAAATATATACAAATATGTTTACATGTTCATATAAACACACACACACACACACCCTATTTGTTCTGTTTCTCTGCAGAAGCTTGACGCATGCACCAATCTTACTGAAAGAGCCACAGCTTGACCCAAGTATACTTGCTGCTGCAAGTGCCAGTTTCTTTCCACTCAATGTTTTTTCTTCTTTTGCTAGGTTTATTATTGGCAATGAAAGAGCTATGAGAGCTATGTGTGCTTCTAGTTTGTAATTTAAAATTTGAAATGAAATAGTCATCCCTTGGTATCTGTGGGGAATTGTTTCCAGGATCTTCTACAGATACCAAAATCCACAGGTGTTCAAGTCCCTTACTTAAAATGGCATAGTGTTTTCATACAACCTATGCACATCCTCTCATGTACTTAATCATCTCTAGATTACTTGTAATTCTATTACACCATTTCTAGATTACTTATAATTCCTGCACACCATTTCATTCATGTGGATTCAACATAGCACGTTGGCACCTGGCAAATTCAAGTTTCGCTTTTTGGAACTCTGTGGAATTTTTTTCTGAATATTTCTGATCTTGATTGATTGAATCCATGGGTACAAAAATTGTGGATATGGAGGCATATACTTTATTTAACTTACTGTTTATATTGATTAGTAGGTTGACTTAAAATAATTTTCTATGTGTTGTAGAAATATATTGTGCTAACATAAAGATACTTGATATTTGTTTGATTTATTTTTACTTTTTTTTTTAACGAAACCATTTTTGATTGTACAAAGGTGAAAAAGTGCAATTCCTCCTCATAGAGGTGGGTTCACAGTGAAGCTCAAAAAGTTTGAGTTTCAGGGTCCCTTTCTTGTCCCAGCCTCTAACAGGACTATGACAGAGATCCTAGCAAGATGTAAATATGAGCACGTGTTTTTGTGCACTTTTCGTAAGATAATTGAGACACACTTGTTAATATATCTGTTTCGACTCTGACTTTTCACCCAATATTCTTGCTTCCTTCTCTATTGATATGAAGTAGCTGCAGAAATATTTGTCATCTTGCCAAGTTGAAGTTGAGTTGAGATTACATATAATTTGTACATAGTGAAATATATTTTTATATGTTTCTTATGTATACGTAGTCAATAGGGGAAGTTCTCCCATTTCTGAAATGTACTTGATAATGCACCATACTTTTAAATGAAAATTACATTAAATATACTTTTTAAAGAATACCAACATTTGTGGGATAGAAACTTCAAAGAGTGAATATTCCAAACAAGAAATACATCTTTGTGTTAGATTGTGAACTTATTGCTCCCAATTTCATTCTCAAAAAATGATTGACTATTGGAAAAAGCCTGGAAAAAGACTAAATGCTATCTATGAAAAATGATATTACTTTATCACTGTCATACTAAAAGTTGATTAGAGTATATAAAGCCAAAATGCTAGGAAAAAGTATTAGTTATTTTTCAAATTATTACTAGAACTTTTAATATGTTTTCTAGATTTTACTATGTTTTCTGTAATTCTTTTTAATAGTATTTGTCAGCTCTCCAAAATTTGCCAATTATTGTTTTCTCATTTCAAATAAATATTTACTTTATTCCCAATTTTTCTTTATCCCCAAATTGTAAAAAAAAAAAAAAAAATAAGAGTCAATGAACCCTTTATTTATGGTCCTCTGCATTCCTTTAGGTTAACTCCCAAGACTCCATTAGGCGCCCCTCTTCTTTATAGTGCTGTGACTCAGTGCACACATTGTGCTATAAGCACACACACCCACTTATAATAAAGTGTGTGTTTGCACTTTGGCACACATGTGATCATGTTTACATCCTGCTAGGACCTCTGTCAAGGTCCTGTTAGAGGCCTAGAAAAGATAGGGGCTCTGAAACTCAAACTTTTTTAGCTTTACTGTGAACCCATCTGTGCAGAGGAGGAATTGTACTTCTTCTCCTTCGTAGAATCAAAATTGGTTTAGTTCAAAAATAAAAATAAATCAAACAAATATCAGGTATCTTTATGTTAGCATAATATGTTTTCCACAATACATATAAAATTATTTTTAAAAATAAGAAGAAGCTAAAAAAAGTTTGAATTTCAGGACTCCTATCTTTTTAGGCCTCTAACAGGACCTTGACACAGGTCCTAGCAGAATGTAAATATGATCACATGAGAACACATGGGACACAGGAATGGGAACATAGCACACTGGGGCCTGTTGGGGTGAGGGGCGGGGCTAAGGGAGGGACAGCATAAGGAGAAATACCTAATGTAGATGACGGGTTGATGGGGTGCAGCAAACTACCATGACACGTGTATACCTATGTAACAGACCTGCACATTCTGCACACATACCCCAGAACTTAAAGTGTAATTAAAAAAAGGAAAAAAAATTTAAGTCAACCCACTGATCAATATAAACAATACGTTAAATAAGGTATATATCTCCTCTGTGAGTTTTGCATCCATGGATTCAATCAATCTCAGATCAGAAATATTCAGGAAAAAATTCTATAGAGTTCTAAAAAGCAAAATTTGAACCTGCCAGGTGCAGAAGTGATTATACACACTTATAATACATGCCTCTTTGTCTATAGGGTTCAATCACCCTGAGGACAGAGACCATCCTTTTTATAAAAAAATCTTTGTGGGCTCTTGCTATCTCAGGGTCTGACTCTTAGAAGTATCAGCAAATGCTTGACGATGGGCCTAATGGGAGCAGATAAAGAACACTTTAGGGCATGGGAAGGAAAGTACTGAGAATTAGCACTGCTTATTTTATCTTATTCACTATTGCTCTGACTTTTGTTTTTTTCTGCATAAGTGACTTTTGCTGATTCTTTGTGTTTGCATTGTTCACATGAAAAGGCACAAACTCCCTAAAAAGGAAAGTGAGATTTTGTCAGTGATTTGGTCACAGAAAATATTTGCATAGGTCAGACTCCTTATTCCCAAAGATTTCAAGAATGTCATATGTGAGGAGAGAGTTAGGGAATGTATTAACACATTTTAAGTCACCCCGTTAGCAAAACATTATATAAGAAACAGTGTTTCCAAGAGTAATTTATTTGCAGAAGAAGTAAGCAGCATCACATGTTCAAGTCCCATTGCAAGATGGACACACAGATTTTGAGGTTGGGAAATTCCCCTTTGAACCACATACTCAATGTTAACTTAGGAAATATGTAAAAAGGTGAGAGAGTAGGGTTTTTGACTCTTCCTAAGATAGGGGTGCCAATAAGGTGAATTAAGAGGTGAAAGTTCTTGTTATGTTTCGGATCATTTCATTAAAAATGCTCCAAGCAGAAGCTCTTTGAGATTTAAAATTTAGTTAGAAGGCATAATCACTGTAATCCTTTTGAATAAAATGACCTTTGCTCTTTACATATTTTAATGGATTTATTGAAATATAATTCTCATACCATACAATTCATCCACTTAAAAATACAGCTAAGTGGCTTTTAATATATTTACAGAGTTGTATAACTAATACCATAATCAACTGTAGAATATTTTCATCAGTCTAAGAAGAAACTCAGTATACATTTATAGTCATTCCTTATTTCTCTCTAGCCCTAAAAGCCTGAGAATACCATTAACTAATTTTAAGCTGTACATTTGCCTATTCTGGGCATTCCATATAAATGGAATTTTGTGACTTTCACTTTAGGTAGGTTTTCAGAGTTTCTGTTATCTGCTATGACAGTACCTTTTTCTGCATAATTCAATAAATAACATATACATGATGATTTTTAAAAACTGAATAACTTACTTAGAAAAAATATTAAATGGTGTAATTTTCTCTTTCCCATAAGAAAAATATTAATATTCAGGTATGTGTTAGTCGTGTCTGAGACAAGAAACAAAAATTTTAAAATATTATTTTTCTTAAATGAAAACTTTAGATTCAGCAGAAATACGGGCTACTTTCTCCTGTTTGGTAGAGAAGGAATGAGTCAGAAAACAAAAGCAAACATTTTAACTTCCAAGGCTTTGTGGAAATGTAAACTCTCTCATTGTGACCAGAGTTGTCACTAAGTTTTTACTTCATAAAGTTAAATCACGTACTTTAACTTCAATAAAATATACCCAAACATGAATATTTTTCTTTAGTTTTACTTTACAGTAATTATTGTACAGCTTTAGGTAATATGTAATTAAGAATTAAAGAATGCTAATTATTTTTAAAACCCTGTCTATAGGAAAAAATGTAAAACATGCATTTCTTCTGAGTATCTTTTTTTCTCATCTTTTTCTTTCTTTTCTTTCCATTTCTTTTTTTTTTTTTTTTTTTGGCTCTGTCGCCAGGGCACGATCTCCGCTCACTGCAACCTCCACCTTCCGGATTCAAGTGATTATCCTGCCTCCACCTCTGAGTAGCTGGGACTACATGCGCATGCCACTATGCCCAGCTAATTTTTGTATTTTTAGTAGAGATGGGGTTTCACCATGTTGGCTAGGATGGTCTCAATCTCCTTACCTTGCAGTCCGCTGTCCTCGGCCTCCCAAAGTGCTGGGATTACAAGTGTCAGCCACTGTGCCTGGCCATATTTTCCTTCTTTTAAGAAACAAAGTCTTGCTCTGTTGCTGATGCTGGAGTGCAATGGCAGGAGATCCTAGCTCACTGAAGCTTTAAAATCCCTGGCTCAAGTGATCCTCCCCCCTCAGCCTGTAGAGTAGTTTGGATGACAGCCTTGCACCACCACAACTGGCTAATTTTCAAGTTTTTAAAATGTCTGGAAAAGGGGGAGGTTCTCACTGTGTTTCCCAGGCTGTTCTCCAACTCCTGGCCTCTAGTGATCTTCCCACATCGGCCTCCCAAAATGCTGGGATTAAGGGTGTGAACCACTGTGTGTAGCCCCACTATCTTTCATATCCTATCATTTCAACTTCTGTATTGGCTGAAGGACTCAGGTTCGTGGAGGAGGATGAGAGAGGGAACTTACAGAATAATCTGTGGAGTTTAAAAAGTTTATAAGTGATAAATTAAAATGATATCACTTTCAATCCTAAAATCACAATAATGATTTATTTGTTTTTATAGCTATGATAGATATAAATATTATGGATAAAAATAAAGCACCTTTATGTGTTTTATAATATATACATATATATATTATGTGTATATATATATATATACATGCACACACGCATATATACACACACATACAATATACACACACATACAGTGTGTGTGTGTGTGTGTGTGTGTGTGTGTGTGTTTGGACCCATCTTCTAACCTTATTTAATGCAAATATTTGGAGAAGAATGTTTTGAAGCACTTTAAAGTGTTGCACTTATTGTTGGTTATTTGAGCAATTAATCAGCCCATATTTCCTTTTCGCACGTAGAAGATTGAAAAGTTTCCCATTGCAGTGAGACAGTGTTTCCCCTTGAGTATGCAGCGCAGAGCAGCTTGCCTATGTCTCCATAGAAGCACTGCTCCACAGTTCCTGAAATCTTTTTTGAGAAATGAAGCAAGAATTGGAAGAAACTAGCTGATTACTGTACATTAGGTACAGTAATGATCTTTTAAGAAATGATCCATTCTTTATTTTTGTTTTCTCTATTTTCTTTTAAATAATTACATGTACATACGAACACAAAGCATTTATATAAATTTATACCTATCATTCTACATTAAAAAATTTTATTGTAGAGTTTGTTTTTGCATATATATTTTTGCTTTCTTTCCTGCTCTACTTATCTTGTATCACTCACTGCAGATTCCTTTATTTTTCTAATGCTCAATATAAAACCATATGCCAATACGTATGAATAACTCTATACTTATATACACATACTATATGTGTACATATAACTAATGACAAATATATACAGATACCTATAGTATTGTGTAATTTTCATGTACTGAATGATATGGATACTTTTCCTATTCAACATCTCATGGCCAAATCTCCAGGAAATTAGTGTCTTTGAATGACTTCAGAATGTTTCACAACATGAGTGATTCCACAATGTATTGCATTATTTTCCTAATGATGCACATTATCCTCTTTTCTGTCTTTTGTCCCTGTGCACAATTTTTCGGTAAACAACTTTGTGCATGTATCATTAAACTCCTAAGCGTTTATTTTTAGTATATTTTTTAATGACTCAGTTTAAGGCCTGATGAATGCTCTTATGCTAATCTACTGCAGGAAATCTAATCTCAGGCTTTCACTTAATCTATCTGGGATTCTCTCTACTGTCCTCAGGAAGGTGCCTCAATTCTGGAGAGTAACATATTGCCATAGACCTGAAGACATCTAATCACTTTTGTTGCCCGTGATGTCTGCACATGATGTGCTCCCACCAGGCAACCACCAATCTATTTTCTGTCACCATAGATTAGTTTGCATTTTCTAGAACTGTGTAAAAATGGAATCCCACACTGTTTACTTTTTTCTTCTATCTTCTTTTACTTAGCATACCTGTGTAAAGATTTATCATTGATGTGGATATCAAATTATCTTTTTCCCTCTGGCTGTTTTTAACACCTTTTTCTTTATCACTGGTTTTAAGTAATTTGATTGAAATGTGCATTGATAGGATCTTCCTATTTCTTATGCTTGGAGTTTGTTGAAATTCTTGGATCTGTAGGTTTCTACTTTTTATTATATTTGGAAAATTTATTGTCATTATATTTTTCAAATATTTAACCTCCCCCTCCTCTTTGCCAGGAACGCTAGCAACAGTATGTTAGGTGGCTTGAAGCTGTTCTACCATCTGCCCATTGGCAGTCATTGAGATCTCACTAGGGTGGGCTATTGGAAAAGTACTGGGGGATGTTAGGGCGTTTTGATCAGTGGGTTGTATCAGTCTGTTTGAGGTGTGTCCCAGTTTTCCAGTGTTATTCTCTGTGATTTGGCCATGTATCTTTGCTAACTTGCACCCATTGAAGTAAGATTTTTACCTTGCCACAGAGAAAGGGATAAATAGGATCGCTCTCCTTTTTAATATATGCATTTTAAGGAGATGGCTTTCAGGTCTTTGGAATAAATATTTCTGGGATGTAAAACTGTCAAGAAGCTGGGAAAATATTTATTCTTTAAAGGAGCAGAGGAATAATTTACAAGATTTTGTTTTCAAAATACATGCTACAAGAAAAGGGAAGTAAGGGGCCCATAATCACAAGTAAACCTATCTGAAGTTTTGTCAAGCTATGAAGAACGTTGTTTCTTTTGATGACTACCATGCTTATTTTATCACTTGTGCTTTTTTTTTTTTCCTGGAGCAGTTTAAATGTTTTTTTTTCTCTCTCTGCATTATGGATCATATTTTTCTATTTATTTGCATGACATATAATTTTTGATTGGATGCTTGTCATTATGAATTTTACCTCTTTGGGTACTAAATATTTTCATCTTTTTATAATTATTCTTAAGCTTTGTTCTGAGTCCCAATTCCATTACTTGGAAGCATACCTTTCATGTCTTGAAGCTTTTAAGTCTTGTTAGATAAGACCAGAGTACCATTTAGCTTAGGGCTATTTTACCTACTGAGTACTGAGACAAAACCATTTGGTTGGAGTACTTTACCTAATGGACTGTGAATTATGAGGTTTTCCACTCTGGCTGTTGAGAACAGGGATGATTTACTACCGGCCTTGTGTGAATCCTAGAGGTTGTTACTTTTAATTCTTTCAGATGTTAATTTTCTTACAAGTATGCATTGATCACCACCCTGCTGAATACTCTGTAGCCCCCCCCCCAGGTTTCGCTGTCTGATGGTGTTCATCATGGTGAGCTCAATGCTAGACATTTTATTTGAAGACTGTGACTAAGAAATACAGTTACTTGTTGTCATTCAGTATCTGAAGCTTTTAGAAATGAATAACTCAGAATGGAAGGGAAAAGCAGCCATATTTTTAGATTAAAAATGAATAATAGAAAGTGATTAGTTTCTAAAAGAGCTAGGTATTTACCAATAATTTTACAACATCTTTCTACCGATTGAACAAATTTATATAATCATCTCTCCAAATATATATCTTATAGATTAATAAACAATTGCATAAAGAACCACACATCATCTTGTATTCTCTTATAGATTTTATTTTATCTGACATATATGCTAGATAACTTCTTGATAAAATATGAATTACATTTCTCAGGTCAATGTTCTGTGCAAGTCATGATTAATTCTCTATTGATCATGTGATATCCTTTGTAACCTTCTGGATATATCTGTTAAGAATAATAAATAATTCTCTGGGAGTCTAATAGGCTTTTTCCTGGCCTTTCAGTAACTCTGTGGACAAAAATCAACTATCAGCTAAAATGTATAACCTTGGATTGTTGAAACAGGCATTGAACCTTCATGTTAATGCAATGAGTCAGGTATTACAAAATGGCAGTACTGATTTAAAACAACCACTTGAATCATTTATAATAGACACAATAAGACGCAAATTTTATTTCTTTTTGTCTTTCCTTAAGGAATCATCTCTTGCATTTGTTTGCTCTTCTGTTCCTTCTACTTTATTCTGAAAAATTTTTCATATTTTTATTTATAAAAAATTATGATTCACTACTTCAACTCTTGGATGAACTACCATCCATAGTCATCTGTACCCCCACAGCTATATATAGAAGCAGAAAGGTAGCCTCTTATTACATGTATGTTACATAGGTTTATGTCAAAAAGTAATAATGTCTACAAGAGATGACGTGTTCTGTTAGTGAATTATTAACAGGCAAAAAGATTTTAGACTAATAGATCTTGCACTTTAAGATAAATCAGATAACTTTATGCTTGGCTACTTTCTAAGTATGCCTCTGAATGGAGAGTGAGCATAAGTATTATACTTTTAGAATGTTTTATTATGGAAAATTTTGACTATGTACAAAAATAGAAAGAATACTATAATGAATCCCAGCATTTCCATTAGCCATATTTAATAATTCTCATCTCATGAACAGTACTTTTTGTCTATATCATTCCCATCCACATTTCTTCCTTAAATTATTCTGTCTGGAGGTATTACTGCATGTATCTCAAAACACAGAGAATTATTTTTCACTAAATGTAACAATAACATTTTAAACCTAAAAAATTAAAAATAATTTGTTAATATTAAATATTTAGTGTTCAAATGTTCAATTTTCTAAGAAATATGATTTTTAAATCAGAAAGCAAATAAAAGTCAGACATCTTTATTGGATATATATTTTTAAAGTGTGTTTTTATGTAAATATATATTTCTTTCTTATCTATTTCTTTTTCTCTTTTATAATTTATTTAATAAACTGGATCATATCCTGTAGAGTTTTAATTTGCAATACCCTATACTGTAGTATTGTTTGCTACTTACTCTATCCTCTGTTTCCTATAAAATGAAAGTCTGATTTAAGGGGTTTGGATTCAATTCAGTTTCAAGACTTTTTCATTGAAATGTGTCAGTGTGTTTCTCTATTAGGAAGCACATAATATATGATTGTGTCTCATTATGGTATTAACTGACTGATACTCATTGCCTGGAACCGTAGATGAATCCAGGGTTGAAAACTATAATATTCTAGTTCAGTTATTTCTGCCTAAGTTATTAATTGGAATATTTACATAAAGAGAACTTCATCTCATATAATAGTTTGTTCATTTAAATAAGTCAGGACATATAATAAATTTACATTTCTGGTCACCCCCGATCCTGCCATTTCTTAACCAAGTATCAAAATAATGAATTGGATCACTACCATTCTTCAATGTTGATTAAATTTGATAGTTGTTTTTAGTATCATTATTAACATATGTGTTTAAACTTATTGGATGTGTTTCAATCTATTACCATATTATCCTTACTGTTATTCACAGTTACCATGTTTATAAAGCAGAAACCTCTTTATATTGTCTATTGAGTACAATTGATGTAATCCTAGTAATCTTTTATAGTTTTCTCACTTCATAGAATAACAAGATATACTGGAATCATCCTGTTTCAGACCCGGATAAAGCAATTTCTTTAGAGTCCAAGGTTCTTTCAGTGGGAAATATCTTAAGACCATAATCTGTGCATAAATATGTGCATTGCTATAGAGATGCTCATCATTTCTAGGCCATTTCAGTGGAAGGAGTGAGAAACATGATAAATATGTCGAATTATTTTTGCCTCTCTGTATTGGTCGTATTTTCTGAAACCCTTTTAATCTATCTTCATTACTTTTGGATTTGTAGCAAATTTTATTTCTTTTTGTCTTTCCTTAAGGAATCATCTGTTGCATTTGTTTGCTCTTCTGTTCCTTCTACTTTATTCTGAAACAATTTTTCTTTTCTTTTTTTCTTATATCTTCTATTTTTTCAATATAGGAGAGACAGAAAAGTACAAAGAAGAAAACAAGAAAGGTCACCCAGAGAGAAGCACGTGAGGTTTTTGTGTACAGTCAGCTAATTTAAAATACTGATATTGGGATCCACTGCTGCCTGCTTTTTCATTTTTCATGAAAATAAAACCTGACTTGAAGTGTAATGACTTTTTCTTTTATTTCTAACTCTTTCCTGGGTATTATTACATTTTTCTAATTCCTGATTTTCCTGCATCATATTATTTATTGTTTGAATAATTTTGTTTAGATTGCATTAAAAAATTCAGTTGTGGTTTTCTTTTTTATAGTGGGCATATGTCTTCCACTGTTCCGTTATCAGTAGCATACTTTCACCATCTTTAAGAACATTATTTTTATCCCTTTATCCTTATAATAAGATCATATATGATTCAACTATGATTGTTTTCTGTTGCTCATTATTGGATGAATTAATTTTTGTGCTAATAATAAAAAGATATTGAATCCAGAAACATTTTCTGGCTTCACTGCTCCAGAGCTGACTGTTTTTGCTATTTTCAAGAAATGTCCAAAATATTTCTTGTTCTTTCCAAATATTCCTGGTTCTTTCCAAAAATGCCTGGCTCTGCCCCATACCCTACTTTTATCTGGATTATTTGATTTCTCTGCTTGTATTGCCACTGTTCCTATCAATTTGAATTCTATTATCAGTATTCTCCTCTCAGTAGAGGGTGTGTTTTTGAAGGAAGCTTTGTGTTTTCTGTTTTGCTTTGTTGTGTTTATGAAAATATAAAGGATTCAAACTGTCCTCATTCTTTAGGCTTTACCACAAGCCTCTTTTATTCACTCACAAATCAGATTGTGTAAAAATGTGTGAACTCTTCCAGTTTTACTTACTGTGTTCACATTGGCCTGACATATTTGCCAAGGCATGACTATTGCCAACTGAAGAGTTCTCATATTCTCATGTTCCTTTTCTGATATTTTCTCTAATAGATGCTGATCTTCTGCAATTCATGAAGTGTCAGTAGATTTTCTTAACCCACTTGTATCTTAGGGTTCATCAGGAAAACTTTTCACCTCACTTTGTTGTAGGCATCTACAATTTTGATTTTGTTAAATTCATTGCTCTGACTAGTTTTATTGAGAGATTTACAGACTTTAGAATAATTATCATCATCATACCACTGCCATCTTCCTATAATTCCTCACAGGAATAGTTATATGTTTTTTAATTCCATATTCACAACTTCCCTATATAGTCATTCATAAATTAATCTGCCTAAGGAAGTACTTTGCAAGCAAGTTTTCCTTTCCTGTATTACCTTCTATCCGCATTTCAAATGAAGGGCATACTCATCTCTTTTTTCAATAATATTTTCAAGCATTTTGCCAGAGTGGAAAAACACTTGGGAGTACTTAACAGAGAGATATGTTAAAATATTGTTGTTGAGAAATAAACTATTCAGTGGGTCACAAACCTTTGGCATTTCAGGTGGTCTCTAATTTTCTCCTTATAAGAATATGGGAATATGACCTACCAGACTGGTCAGCTTATAAATAATAACAAATAAATTTTGATATTAGATAAAAATATGGCTTTACCATATATTTAGAAGGATATTTAATAAAACACAATGACTGCTAAAATAAAACTTCTTCCATGTCTAACATGGGTGATCAATTTTCTTAATGCCTCCATTTACAAAAGAATGATAATTCCTATCTCATTCTATCAGTAATTTTATCCATGAACACAAAAATTAATTGAAAAAAATGTTCATCTATCTCATTAAGAGACATATTTCTGTAAATTATTAGTTTATATTTAATAATTATCAAAATTGTACTATCTTGTTTATTTTTAAGCAATTGTGTACACATAACAATTGTTGAGGTAATTAAATCCAAAAAAAACTGTTTTAAATATTTGGGGGCTTATAGTAATAATAGATATATACATACTTTATACACACATTTTTATTGCATATTACAGAGTAAAAACTTTCTCAAGTATAAACATTTCACATGTCATGGTATGATATCTAGAGGCCATGGGATAATACAAATTGAAGGAATAAAATAACAATATAAAAATTTAAGTAGAAAATAGTAAATAGCACATTTCTATGTTTTTTTGATGTCATTGTTATAGTGAGTCATTCTATTTAAAATGTCAGCATGTAGACTTTGTCCACGCCGGATGCAAGATGGCTGCACTCTTGTGGAGACCTGTTGGCCGTCATTGCCTCTGAGCCCGCTTTTAGCCCTCTGCTCTGTATCAGAAAAGCCGTTCCTTTGAGAACCCCATTCGAAAAACAGATGGAACAGTTCTGGAATAAGAAGATGGGTTCAAATCGCCCTTTATCTTCCCATAGCACTATTTATAGTTGGTCTCTTCTCATGGCAATGTACATTTGCTACCGTGGCAGTGGTCATGCTTTGAGTGTAGGGTTCTCTCTTTTGGTATGTCGGCCCTGTTGCTCCCTGGGAACTTTGAGTCTTATTTGAAACTTATGAAGTCCCTGTGGCCAGCACTGATACACCACAGCTAAATTTGCACTTATCTTCCCTCTCATGTATCACTCCTGGAGTGGGATCTCACACTTGATGTGGTACCCGGGGAATAGCCCTGAAGATTCCCCAGCTACATAAGTCCAGAGTGGTTGTCTTGGTTCTTACCGTGTTGTTGTCTGCAAGGCTGGCAGCCATGTGAAGAGCTGAAGTTCCCAGCATCGCCTTCCCACACACTATTACATTCACCTGTCTTCCCATTTGTCACCCTTATCTCCAGCCTGGGCAAAGTTCTCGATTTATTTAGATCTTTTTATTTCTTCAGATCTCCTGGAGCTCAGTAGCAGATCATAGTAGTGGAAAAGGGTTCAGTTTTACCCCTCGTTTCTAAATATGGAGTAACTGCAAAATCTTCCCTTTTCCTGCCCACAGCTTGCCTACTTTGGGTGTAGAAGCGCTTATGCTCTCTCCATACTGGGCTCTGATTTGTGCTGAGGGTCAGCTTTTGGCTGCTTCTCCCTGAGAGAGTGGAAACTGCCAGCTCTGTGGCCTCTGTCCTAGGGGCTGGGGGTGAGGCTTTTGGTGCCACTGCCTGTGGGTTGCTGACTTAAAGGACAATTCTTTTCATTGGTCAGAGCCCAGGCTTTTAACACCTACATGATGTTATTGAAAGAAGAGAGAGGAGAGAGTGGAAGGGAATTAATCTATTCAAGCTAGAGGGAGATAAAGTGGGCTGTAGTTCTTGGAGCTGCTATTTTGGGAAGAAAATATATAGCTTCTCACATGAGGAAGATCCAGACAGTTTTCATTGAGCATATTATTTCTCAATAATATTTCTTTTCATTCCATTTCCAGAAAAACAAACTTCTTAATTTCATGCTTCCAAGTCCATATACCAATTTTTTTCTAAAACTGAGTTAAAATACTCATTTTTAAAAGTCAATATTTAAAATTCACTACAAATTTCATTTTTGAGTTTAAATAAATAAACCATTTTAACAAAAACTTTTAAAACTAAAAAATACATCAGCAAGGGAACAAAAGACCACTGAGATAAGTTATTTGACATCCTTATTTTGATTTGAAGAATATATTAACGTTTTTGTTTGTTAAAGCTAAACATTCTTCAATGTCTTTTCTACCATTCTCTAAGGTTAAGGGAGGGAATTATGTAAAAATCCACTTTAATGGATTTTGGCTAAATTTCTTGAAGCAATGATCTAAGGCATGAACTGCTTCTCTGTGGCTTATCTGCCCCTTTGAAGACTTCTCTGTGCATTGATAAATAATACATATTATTTGTAATCGTAACCTTGCTGTCACATATTTCTGGGTTCATTGCATTTGACTGTACTCTTTGGGCACATTTCCTTCTTACGTTCCTCACCTTTCATAAGTATATATTGTTACCAGAACCTGACTGTTAAATACTTGGTCATATACCCTTAAGCTAATTGATATTCAATACTTATCCCAAGAACCACATTAAAAAATGTGTGTATCAACATGAAGGCAATGGGGAGAGCTAACAAAAGTTATTGACCAAGGTCAATCTGATCACAATTTCCAAAAATGACTCAAATTTCTGTGTGAAGAAGAGATTTGGAGAGTGAGCAGGATGAGGAAACTGTTATCAGCCTGTTACAGTAAAATAGGAGGGAAATATTCCGTGCCCTAAGCTTGGTGAGGGAGGAGATATGTGGATAGCTGAGAAATATGCAGGTGAAGGAAGTGCCAACCCTTGGTGATTAATCAAATGTTGCAAATGCTTGAAGACGCAAGGGAGGTGGCAGAGAAGGAGAAGTTAAAGATTTCTGACCTTATCAGCCAGGCGGCCACTCACCAAGAGCACACATCAACAAGAAGAAAAATGTAAGGGAAAAAGACAGTGAATTTCGTTCTGAATATGTTGAGGTTGTGTTGGAAGTGTTTGGTGGGATTTTGGATTTATGAATATAGAAAGGAAATTTAAACAATGAACAGAGAGATGATGGCTTAAGCCATGACAGTAGATGGGCTAACTCTGGGTTGGGACATCCAAATTAATACCAGGCAAGGCAGAGAGAAAGGGGAAACTGCACAGAAATCTGAGCAGGAGAGAAGCAGGAAAACCATTCTTTGCATAAGACCAAGAGAGTCTTTGAACAAGGGCATTGCCAGCTATGTATTTCAGCCAAGGATTCAAGAAAGGGCAGAACGGAATATTGTGTGGCTGAAAAGTATGAGGAATGCTGGTAGCAGAAGCGAGTGAGAACGGTGACTGCAGCAACTCTTTCAAGGCACTTGATGATAAGAGGAAACAAATAACTTGAGTGGAAGCTCCAAGACTGGATAAAAGATTATCCTTTTTGTAAATTTGTTTAAGTTCCTTGTAGATTCTGAATTTTAGACCTTTGTCAGATGGATAGATTGCAAAAATTTTCTCCCATTCTGTAGATTGCCTGCTCACTCTGATGATAGTTTCTTTTGCTGTTCAGAAGCTCTTTAGTTTAATTAAATAGTATTTGTCAATTTTGGCTTTTGTTGCAATTGCTTTTGGAGTTTTAGTCATGAAGTCTTTGCCCATGCCTATGTCCTGAATGGTATTGCCTAGGTTTTCTTCTATGTTTTTTTTATGGTTTTAAGTTTTATGTTTAAGTCTTTAATTCATCTTGAGTTAATTTTTATATAAGGTGTAAGGAAGGGATCCAGTTTTAGTTTTCTGCATATGGCTATCCAGTTTTCCCAGTACCATTTATTAAATAAAGAATCCTTTCCCCATTGCTTGTTTTTGTCAGGTTTGTTGAAGATCAGGTGATTGTAGACATGTAATGTTATTTTTGAGGCCTCTGGAAACTGTCATTCTCAGCAAACTAACACAGGAACAGAAAACCAAACACTGCTAGTTCTCATTCATAAGTGGGAGTTGAGCAATGAGAACACATGGACACAGGGAGGGGAACATCACAAGTCAGGGCCTGTTAGGGAGTGGGGACAAGGAGAGGGAGAGCATTACGACAAATATCTAATGCATGTGGGCCTTAAAACCTAGATGACGGGTTGATGGATGCAGCAAACCACCATGAACCATGTATACTTGTGTAATAAACCTGCATGTTCTGCACATGTATCCCAGAACTTAAAGTAAAATAATAATTAAAAAAAGATTATCTTTCTACCCTTGATCTTCCACACTCCCTCATCCCCCAGCATAAATGGAAAGTATTGAGCAATTAAATGCTAATGGAGAAGAAACCAAGAAAATTTCAAGATACATGAGAGAAACAACCCCTAGAATGAATTTGCCAGGTACCCTAAAGGTATGAAATTCTTAGTGCAATTGGGGTGATTGGACTTTGATTTTAGAAGAGATATTTAAGTTCTTTAAAATAATAAAAAGATTTCTGTAAAGACATGCAAATTTGTATATTTCATTACAGGAAGTTGGAGGTCTTTACTATGCAAAGCTCTTATTTCTCTATGAAAGAAGTTGAAGATCCTTTGTTGAAAGTTATGGGAGAAATAGTACATTTGGTGTTCAGGGGAGATTGAATAATTCTACATGGTTAATAATATTGACATAAATATTTGGTGCGTTATTTCACGAAGAGCAGAACTTTGGAGTCTGCATTAACTACTTAATTCTTTTCAATAATTTTGAAGGTTAAAATGTGAGGCAAAATGGCAATAGGGCGTTTCTCTTTTTGCCATTTTGTAATTACTCTTCTTTTTCTACCATATATGAATAAGAAGATATTTTATGTTACAGAATACTTTTGTTTCTTAAGCATTATCTTCAGGTATTTCCATACCATGCTTATCTAAATATAGAATATATATTTATATATGTAATATAGAATACATATTTATATATTTATGTATGTTTATATAAATATCTACAAGTATATATACTTGTATATACTGGTAGGATTTCGGATTTATGAATGTAGAAAGGAAATTTGAATTGAAACCAGGAAAGGCAGAGAGAAAAAGGGAAACAGCACAGAGATCTGAGCAGTACAGAAGCAGGAAAACCATTCTTTGCATAAGTCCATGGAAGAGTCTTTGAACAAGGGCATTGTCCACTATATACAATTCAGCCAAGGATTACAGTAAATAAAAGAATAGTACAGTAAATATAAGTGTATATATATACGTATATATTTATACTATATATAAATATACATAAATAATATGTATTCTATGTTACATATAAATATATATGTAATATATATTTATAAAATTATCATATATAAGTACTTCAAATATATGTAATTATCAATACTATATATTGAAGTATAGCAGATATTTCTGAGATCAAGAATCTGGCAAATTGCCTGGTTTAAATTTTCATGAACACTGCAGTACAAACAGAGGACTTTTAAACCGTGATTTTGGAATTATATTACAGTACAAACAGGAAAAAAAAGGAAGACTTACCAGAGAATATACTAAGTAAATATTAAATAAAAGGACAGGAACTTGGAAAATGCTTTCTAATGCTGACTAATTCACCTCATAGAGTACTTTCTCTTTCTGTCACTTTCAACTTAACTAATATGCTATATCAATTGTGGATGACATTCATAATTCCACTAAATTAATCATCTTTAGCATCTATAAGTTCACTGCTTTAAACTTTTCTGCTGCTGAATAGATTTTAGTTACAAATCCATTAATCTAAACCTAAAATTGAACAGGGAAATGACAAAATTATTTTGAGTTCAAAGTACAGTTTTAAAATGTTCAAAGTAATTCTGTTTTTAAAGGAGAAAGTACAGTTGTTTTATTAATCTGTTCATCAATTTTCCCTGCTATATTGTTGTAATGGCTTTAGTTGTATAGTATTTTATTTAATACTTATTATTTTTTATTTTTATTTTTATTCCTATATGCCTAGAGTACAAAGGAACAGTGAGAAGACCACGGGTCTGGAGTAGTATAAGCGCCAAGTATAGGAGATGAGGACTGAGGAGTTATCAGACCATGTGGATAATAAGGACTTTGACTTATATAATAAATGGATTGAGATGCTACTGAAGAAAATTGAGCAGGAGAGTTTCATTGCTTTTTAAAAGCTTTATTTGGTTGCTATCTAGAGAAAGGAAGTATAAGGCCACATGCAGAAGCAGAAAGGACGGAAGCTATTAAAATAACTCAAATAAGAGATCATTGTGGGGTTTTATCAGAATAATGGTGGAAATGGAAAGAAGAAACTGAATTTATTATGTTTTGTGAAGGGCAAGCTGATTTAGTTAGCTTTAGTTTGGATGTGGCATGTGAGAGCAATAATTGGGAAGGATAGCACTGATATTTACTGAGGTGACAAAGACTGACAGAGAAACAGTTTTGAGAGAGAAGTTTTGAATTTGGCTTTCCAATTTGTTCAGTGTGGGATGCCCTTTAGAGGTGTTGAGTAAGAAGCTGGATATGTGCATTCAAAGTTCAGTGGAGAACTACAGGCTGGAGAGAGACACTTAAAGATCTCCAGCGTTGCGTTAGTACAAATGCAGTGGGTACATGAACTGTCCAATGTAGTAGATCAGAAACACAACAGGCACCAGGACTAAACTTCAGTACACTCCAGTACTCAACTCTATTACCCAACTTTTCTAATACATTTTTTCTTGACATATTTAAAAATTCCTAGAGGACTATATTTTATTATTATTTACATTTTTTAATTTGCTGCATCCTTAATTTATGAGTGTAATACATTCTTATTGTTTCTTGAAAATAGTAATTACAGTAGTTTTGTAAACTAATATTCTATTTTATGTCTTACGTTGGATCTAGTTACTTCTCTCCATTTCCACCGTTATTCTGATAAAAAACACCATGATCTCTTACTTATTTTAATAGCCTCCATCCTTTCTCCTTCTGCATATGGCCTCCCTTTTTTTTCTGTTATTTTTTTCTTTCCCCTACTAGACATTCTATTTCTTAATCTCAGCCTTGACTATTCCTGTTTTTCTTGTGTCTTTTTTCTTTCTCCTACTCTTATGTTCTTCACATGCCCACATATCTTTGATTTTTCCACTCACAATGATGAATAGATTTATTTGAGGTATTTGGTGTGAGTTTCCTTTGCTGTTGTTTATAAAAACTTGCTTTCCTGCCTCCTCTCTCTTTTGAGTGGTACAGTTCGTTGACAGTTCTGTTGGCAATTAGTGGGTTTATTGATGGATTTAATTCCCTGTGGTTTAATGATGAGATTTCAGAAGTTAAATGGGGGACATTCAATTACCAAAATGAATGTGATATTCTTTTAATGATCCTAAACCAAAACTGGTTGCTTTCATTTTATTTATACCCTCTCTTTTTATTTAGCAAAGTAACATCTCTATTGTTTTGGTCAGGGATTAATGCCACATTGTCTATTTAAATTCCATGATAGTGAGTTGGACTCACATGCACAAACTTTCGAAGAACTTTGTGGTATTATCTCTTGTTCTCCCACTTGCCTTCTGTGTGCACTCTTTATGTTATCAGCTCTGAAGATGGATCCTCTCTGTAGTGTCTGGGGAAATCATCTTCTACCATTATTGTAGTTGATTTCTAGTATTCTTGGACTATGGCACTTTTCTGCTGTTTCCTTTACTATCTCTGCTATCAGTTTATTGCCTTTCAGAGAATTATTCCAATAAACTTTAGGTTTATAAGCATAGATGCAATAATGGATTAACACTCAGGTAATGAATTTGGCAAGAACATTCTTAAAACTTGCTTCCTCCAGTTATTAGCTTTGTGAATTTAGGAAAGTTACTTAAGCCTCTTAAAAATATGGTTAACTTTTCTGTAGAGTAAGGATAATGATAATAATGTCTAACATATAGGATTATGTTAGCATTAACTAAGGCTATATATATCAAGTTTAGTTCCTGGGGACTAGTAAACACTTAATATTACTACTATTAATAACAACATTATGAGTACTGTAATTTAAAATGTTTTAAACAGGTAGTAAAATATTAGCTTTTGTATTTTGATTTGTTAGAAGATTACATGCAAGTTATGTAATACAAGTGATGTAAACATTTACCCACATAGCTTAAAATATGTGTCAATACAACAAAAATAGCATATGTGTGTGCAACTACACATTTTATGTATTTATCAAATTTCATGGTTCTGCTGAAAAATTCAAATTTTAAGAACAGCTGTGGGAAAATAATCCTTTTCTCCCCTTTCTGTTTTTTCTGCAGTCATTTTCTACAGAAATTTATTGGCAGCATTTATAGATGTTCTTCATGTATTTTATCAGCCCAAGCAGTATATATATATATATATATATATATATATATATATACACACACACACATATATATACTTTTTCCATTGTGCATATATATATATATATATCATATATATATATATGTGCTTTTCCAAAGTGTGTGTGTATATATATGTATACGTTTTTCATTGCCCAAGTTTGTGTCTGTTACAATTAATATCCTATTAATGCTTTATAGAAAATAGACATAAAAAAGATTACAAAGAATACTGAGATACTGATATTCAGGATGAAAAGATAAGGGTTAATTGGTTAGTTAGAAATCAATTGGTCAGTTGTTTGGGAGTTTGTGGGGGTAACTGAATTCTGCCTATTTTTCAACTGATGAATTGGGATTTATGGAGATTCACTGATTTTTTTCTTACAACTTAGGATTTTTGAACTACAAGTATAACAATAAATGGTTTAACCACAATCATTACATCATCAGCAACAGGCCTGCAACAGGATGTAATTACATCATCAGCAACAGGATCCACACAGGATAAAAGCTAAACAACACTAAAGCTAAATGAAAGACTAATGTGGATTATCCTGTAACCACCTTTCATATCATCATGTGATTACAATTTTAACTTTCTTTTTCAGTTTGACATTCTTCTTGGTCAACATAATGATGAAATGGAGGAACTATCCGGCAATACGAAGGAAGAATCTAAATCTCAAAACAGCAAAGATAGAGTGATTTGTGAGTTAAGAGCAGAGGTAAGACACTGGGTAAAGAGTGCCATATGTATTAAAACATAACTGACTGTTGTTATATGCCATGCTATTTTAAATGGGGTAATAGAGGTGCCTTTGGTTACTTTATGAAAATAAATGCTGCTGCTAATGTAATCAGCTTACATATGATTTCAAAGGCTGTGAAATGACACTGGCCCATAACTAGATCTGAATTATTTGAATATAACAAAGGTAAAATGTTTGACTGTAAAACTATCTTGTGGCCAATACAAGTCTTACTGTGCATAAATATTTTTTAAAAGTTTAACCAGCTGCTGGATTGTGTATGTTCATTTATTTTCAGAACCAATGACATACAAGATATGTGGCATGCAATTTCTGGTGAAATTAACATAGCTATTGGAAGCTAACAACAGTGAGAGATAAAATAAATCCACTTTTGTTATAGTTAATTCATTTCTTAGGTATACCAAGTAGTGAAAACATTTATTTTCCACTCCTACTACCATCAACAATAAGGGAATTTTCAAAAATGTGTAAACTCTTGAGTGTTTTATTCCGTTCTGTAGGTAAAAAAGGAATTATTGTCCTTATAGAAAAGAGAAGGGATTGAATTATTTGTACTTCATAGAAAATAGCATGATAACATTAAAAATGGAAAATCACAAATTATTTGTTTTTGGACAGATAATTCTGAGAAAATGTCTTAGAAACAAATGTGTAAGAGCAATTTACAGACTGAAATGAATTTTGTGCAACTGTAGGCTGGTGGAAAACTAACTTGTATTAGGTTTTCTTCCTTATATAACTCTTCAGATTCTGAATTCATATCGGAGTGTATTCATATCAGATGAATATAGTGCAATGGGAAATATACAGGTTTTGGAGCTAGAAATGTCTCCATCACTTCCTGATTACTTTTTTCTGGTCAACTCCTTAAGCATCTCTGAGTCTTAGTTTCCAGATTAAAATAATAGTAATAGTAGTATTAATAACAGTCATGAAACAGGATTTTGGAAAATGTACATACTGCAAGGGAACATTTGTCTGAGACAGAGTGCTCTAGTATTGGAACTTGCAGCTATGCTGTTTAGGATAATTATATCCTCCGTGTGTGCCTCCTCATTACATCAATGCCATCCCTTGACAGCTCTTCCATGCATCCTAAAAGGGGTGTTGGGGTAAGAGGGCAAATATCAAGAGGTTCATTATGATAAAGGCTGCACTGATTAATACAAATCTTCCTGAGTCAAAGGGCAATATTGGTGGCTTTCATAACTCTTGTTTTCTAAGAGGAATCAAACTATTAGGATAGGTACCACTTTTTTTTGACCCTCAGCTCTGAGAAGCATCTTTCATTAAACATTGCACAGCATATTGTATAAAAGCTTATTTAATAGTTAATGGCAAAAAAGGAGGAAGGGACATATAAATATTTATTATAACTCTTCTCAAAAGCCAAGAACATTATGTGTACACTTTTTTAAAGACAAGTTTTAGGTTCACAGCAAACTTGAGCAGAAAGTACACAGTTTGTACATTCTTCCCCTTTCCTCCAGAGACTCCTCCACAAACATCATCCTTCATCATTGTTGTATGTTTATTATAACTGATGAACAAACTGACACATTATCAACCAAAGTCCATAGTTTACATTAAGGTTCACTCTGTGTTGTACATTCTATGAATTTTGACAATTGTATAATAGCATATATCTACCATGTTAATATCACACAGATACTAAACAAACACTGTATAGAAATATACTTTTTTGCAACCTGTTTGTTTACATAAAATGTACCACAACTTCTTATGTTTACATAAAAGTAATTGTGCAATGGCACTATAATTTAATTAAAATATAACCTACTTTAAAAATTAATTTATTTTAGATATATAACACTACAGTAAGTATGCATATGTACATAAATCACTGGACATTTAAAAATGGCTTAGGGTATATTCCCAGAAAATAGCATGGCTTGGTCATCAGAATATTTATTTTTTAAATCTTTTATACACCATTGCCAAATTGTTCTATTAGAAAAATTGTATCATTTTACATTCTCACTAAGTAAAACTAAAATCTCTAAATATTATGTGTAAAGCAAATATTGAAAAAGACTCAAAGTTGGAGAGAAGAGGTATATCACCTAGGAGACCTGATAATTGAGAAATGGCGTGCTGGTGAGTTTTCTGGGTTTTTGTCACATATATTCCAAAATTAGAACTGAAGAAGCCAGAAATCTGGAAACACCAACAGGCACAGATTAACACACAAAAATACCTAAAATGAAAACACAACCTAAGTCTGCTTGCTCTAGCCAAAGTACTAAGGAAGAGTCAATGTAACAAGACAGAAAACTTTTTAAAACAATAATGCTCTAATCCAGCCCAAATCACAGAAAACTGTGGTCCCACTCCATGCCTGTTAGCTAAAGCCCGGTGTGGAACCTGGACTTGTACATACGTCTGGAAGTAACAAGGCAATGCTTTCCTTTGACTTTCAATTGTGGTATCACAAGAATCCACCCAGAACAAAATGTTAGATAAAATCCAAATCTCATGACGTATTTCACAAAGTATCCAGGATACAATTGGATATTACTCATCATACCCAGAACCAGAATAATTTGAGGTGAGTGAAAGAAGACAATTGATGGATGCCAACACTGAAATAACAAAGATGTGTTTATTATTTGGCAAGGATTATAGAGTGGCCATCATAAAAATGCTTCAGGGAGCAATTGTGAATACACATGAAATAAATAAAAAATAGAAATTTTCAGTAAAGAAATAGAAGTTCTCAGCAAATAAAAATATTACAAAAAAGGAACAAATGGAAAAATTAAAACTCAAAAATGTACTGAATTTTAAAAATATCTGAATGCAGAAGACAGAGGAAAGAGTCAGTGAACTTGAAGACAGATGAATGGAAGTGATCCTATCTGAATGACAGAAAGAAAATAGGCTGTATTTTAAAAGTAAAGCCTCAGAGACCTGTGGGGTGATACATTCATGTCGTTGGAGGCCAGTGTGAGAGGAGAAATAGTGTAGGGCTGACAGTACTAAAAAAAAATAATAATACTAATAGATGAAAACTTCCCAACTTTCAAACAAAAGTGTCAAACCTACAGTTAAGAAGTTTAGTGAAACCCAGACAGCATAAACCAAAAAATGTTGATATTAAGACACATCATAGTCAAACTTATGGAAAATAATCTTAACAATAGCTAGAAGGAAATTACAGTGTATATACAGGGGAAAATATCCAAATAACAGTGCTTATCACATCAGAAACTCTGGAAACCAGAAAGAAGTGGCACACCATTATTGAAGTTCTAAAAGCACTGTCAACTCAAAATACTATAGCCACTGAAAATATCCTTCACATCATTCTCTGATGAGGAAAACTAAGATAAATTGTCTCTAGCAAATAAGCATGTGAAACAATGTTCAACTTACTAGTTATCAGGAAAATGGAAATCAAAACCATGATGTGACTGATGTAACTACACACCTATCAGCATGGCTAAAATCAAAATAGTGGCAATACCAAATGGTAGTAAGGATGCACAACTACTGAATTACTCACCTATTGCTACAGGGAATGTAAAATGATACAATCACATTGGCAAATAGTTTGAGGGTCTTCAAAATTGCAACTACCGTATGATCAAGCAATTGGATTCCTGGGAATTTACATCATAAAAATAGAAGCTTATATTCACAAAAAACCTATAGGTAAACCTTGATTATTTTATTCATAAGTACCAAAACTTAGAAACAACACAGGTGATCTTCATGAGGTAAATAATTAAGCAATTACATCATTACCTTGAAGTACTTCTCAGCAACCAAGTAGAATGAACTCTTGATACATGCAACCATCTGGATGAATCTCTTGAAGTATGGTGACTGAAAAATATTCCTAAAGACTACATAGCCCATGATTCTATATATGTATATAATATTTTTGATGTGACAGCATTTAGAAATGGAGAACATATTAGTGGTTTCCAGAAATACAGGAGTGAAGGGAGTGGATGGTATGGCTAAAAAGCAGCCACATGATGCATCCTTGTGGTGATGGAAGCATCTGCATTTGACTATGTCAAATTCTTTATATCAATGACTGTATTATTGTATCATTGTCCATGTCTGGTTTTGGTATTTTACTACTGTACTGTTGTTTAACAGCTTGTCTAAAGGATTCATTCATTCATAAATGCAAGGTAATAAAAATCACACACAATAGTAGGCACTCAATCCATTCTGTGATAAGAACTTAGATCCAGGTCTCTTGGGTCCCAAAGATAAATTTCATGTGCCTTTTACCATTGGAGGGATCAGGGTAAAAGGCACACGGTATCTTTTCTGTCAACTGCCTATGAATTGACAGTCAAAAATGAATATTTAATTCAAACATCCTAATCCTTTTTTGAAGTGTATGCTGAGTTTTACCTTTTCCACATACGCCTCTGAAAAAAATGTATCCCTTACTTCTTACCACTTTGGGATGCAAGACCCCTGGACCTAAGTTCTCTTCCTGGGACTATCCAATGTCTGGCATCCCCAAAATTAGATAGGTATTTCTGAGTGTTTGCTTATCTGGAAAATGGTGTTTAATTAACAGTTAATCTAAAGGATTAATTCATTCATATATGTAAAATACCAAAATTTATACACATATATAGTAGGCACTCAATATATGTGTATACTCAAAGGGTAAATACATGTTTTTACCCTTGCCATTCAAGTTTCATTTAGTATATTCTATATTGGACTGACAATCTAAACTTTTAGGTTTTAGTAACACTGTACATAGTTCTGTTATATCCCATAAAACAGCAGTCCCCAACACTTTTGATTTCAGGGACCAGATTCATGGAAGACAGTTTCTCCACAGACTGGGGGCAGTGGGGAAAGTTTCAGGATGAAACTGAAATCATCAAGCATTAGATTTTCATAAGGATCATGCAACTTAGATTCCTCACATACACAGTTCACAGTAGGGTTCATGCTCCTATGAGAATCTAATGTCACTGCTGATAGGAGGTGGAACTCGAGTGGTAATGCTCACTCCCCTACCACTCACCTCCTGCTGTGCAGCCCAGTTCCTAACAGGCCACATACTGGTACCTGTCCATGGCCCAGGGGTTGAGGACCCCTGCCATAAAATATTTCAGAATATTTCAACATCCATGTGTTTGTCCCCTGCTCAAATGTAAACTGTTTTAAGGATACCATCTTATAGTAAGCACACTTATCATAGTTTCTGATGACAAGTAGGTTTTAAATAAAGATGCCTTTAACTGGGAAATGCATCTTTTATTGTGAAAAATCTGACTCCAGAATTGATTGTAAGGTCTTCCAGAAGAGGAAGAATGTTATTCCCTGCCTAATTCACCTAGAATATTGTGTATATTTCTTCATGTGTTGACATTTAGGTGAATCTTTGAGGAGTCTATAGACAAAGACAATGACAGCTGTGAGCTGGAAAGAACCTGAAGGTACAGTCCAGCCCCTCATTTCACAGGTTCCCTTTCTGATGCTAGTGAATTATCTACAATGTACTTTCTTAGTTCTCGCTTAATGTTTTCTCAACAAAACACATTGACTCTGATACTCTTTTAGGATTGAAATATTTTCATATAGTACAAAAAAATGCTCTTAAAATGGTTGCTATTTTTTCCTAATCCTAAATAAATGCAATATGACATAAATTGAGGAGACCAAAGGTATCCCTGTTTTCTTCTTGCTTTCATGATGTCTATATTTAGTCACTTTAAAAATACTGCTTCTGAATTAGAAACAAAAGGCCCAGATGGGTAAAACGTTAAATTTAACTAGAGGTTATATAAGCAATCCAATTTATTTTGCTAATGCAAGATAAAACATAAGCATTTTGTTACACATTATTTTCACACCCAGGAAGATTGTATTATCTATAGGAGCTTAGAAAGGTTATTTCTCCATGGGAGAGTCAATTCGATTCTGTCTGCATAGACAAAATGCAGTAATAGTGAAGTAAAAAATCAAACCAAACAACGAACATAAGTAGTTTGTATGCTCATTCATTATATAACCCATTATTTATTCCACAAATATTAATCAACAATCTCCCATGTTAAGCGCTAAAGATTCTGCAAAGTGATGTATTTGATGGCCATGGACACAAACCATCCAAGCCAGTTAAATGCAGCGTGTTATATACTCTGATAGGTGAAACACAGTGGTTTGTGTGAGTACGAAGAGGAGATGTAGTGAATGAGATGCGTTAGGTGAATAGCCATTAGCCAAGCAAAGCAGAAAGCCAGGTAGAAAGCTAAGAACAGTATGTGAAAAGGGAAATTGCATGTAAGAATGGAGCAGGCTGCAGAATTTAGAGAAAATGTTATAGAAAAGAGTGGCACATGGGAATATTGTCAGAGAAGAAAGCATTTCTCCTTTTCTTCTTACATTAGTGTAGATATCAGAAAGTGTGTTCATTTTGGGGTGATTTTGATCACTGGAAGAGCGGCATGTTCTGACTGGGAGCAATTTATCACTAGACTTTTTTTTTAAGGTAGGGTGAAGGAAAATGGAAGAAAATATTTTGGTTCTGTGCTAAAAATGACAAAGACATTTTCAGGATGTTTTCTTAAATTATGAATTTGATCTTTAGTTCTGCGAATATTGTATGGTATCTGTTGTGCTGTTATCTGGTAGCTCAATGGTGTGGGATGTAGAAATGGACTTGCCTTCAGAGAACAGCCTTCAGTAAGGTGTGCAGTATTCATCAGGGTTCATACCACTGAGTGTATGTTTTCAACAGTTTGGGAGCTATATAGCAAATATGAATGATGCTAGTGGGATTGACCTAGCCAGAAATTTTAGATGAAGTGTAAGATATTTTATTTACTGACATTGTTAAATAATGTTATCTTTGACATCAAGGATATTGTATAATTAGAACTCCAGTGTCATCATAATTTAATTTTTAGAGATTGTCACAGTAGGTGTTGATCTGAATTGATTTAAATCTCCTGTATCTCAATTCCTCTTATTGATTTTACATGTTCTAGCAAAGAGATTTCAATTACTGAGAATATGATGAATATATTAGAAATGCTTATATGATTTTGGAGCAGGATATTGAGGAGTTCAACAGGTTAATTCAGAAGTCTGGTAGTGATATAGTTTCTAACATTCTGGGTTTATATTGACAAAATTCAGGATACAGAATATATAACATGATACTTGATATGAATAAACCATTGGAGAAAAATAACAGTTTGGGAAAACAGAATCAGGCTGTCAAAGACAAATGTAATTTCTGGTCATTCAGATAAATACAAGTCTATATACTTCAGTTTTTTAAGAATAAAACTGTTATACTTATTCTGCATATACAGAAATCTGGTAAATAGAAAGTTGTATAACCAATGAAAGCCTGTAATCATTTATCCAGGAAATAATAGATGCCTTAAGTAACAGGTATTTCTTTCAAAAAATTTATATTATATAGTTTGAAATAAAATGTTAAAAATAATACTTGATAGCCCATCAGTAGTAGCTTTTCTTGGTGGCTAGGTCTTCGGAAAAGATATCTAGCTAACTTAGGTTGATGATTGAATCACCGTCTGAGGTTTATTGCCACCTTTAAGTTTCTTACTGTCCTCTGTTAGATAGGGAAGAGCTCAATGACGATTGTGATGTGAGTAGGAGAAGAAGGGACTGTATCAATTAAAACTGTAAATAATAGCTTTTCTTAGGAATACCCCACCTTCTTTCTTTAGAAATTCTGCACATTTTAGTGCCAGCCTCAACACTGCTACTGTTTATACCTTCAAGCTACTTGAGATCTTTAATATGATGCCCTCCAGCTCTTATTTTCCTTAGGACACAAGCACATACATTTGGACTTTTCCTGTAAGTTCTGTACAATTTTTCTATGACCCTATTTACTGCTTCCCATGAGATCATAAGTCAACTCAGCAAATCAGCATGAATATGCTAACTTCTTTCATGTCATCATATCAATTGTTACTCTCAATGCTTTCAATCCCAAACTGCTTCACTAAAATTCTTATAGTTGTGTTTAACAAGGATTCTAATTTCCAGTAAAGGGAAATTTTCTGTTTTACATGAGAGGTCATTGACTTAGAACCTTTCCATTATTATCATCGAAAGTTTTCCTTAGAAAACATGTTTTCCTGTGAACAGACACCTTCTGGAAACATGCCTTAAATCAAACAATTGCATTTCTCTTCTACTAAAATCCCTGCTTAATATGGCATAAAAAGGAAAGGAAAGGGCTGACAGTTTGGGTGGTGGAGTTCTTAGCTTCATTCTGCAATAGTGTGTGGCTCATAATTGCTCAACAAATGGCCATTAATTGAATGAATGAGGGAAAGATAGGAGTAACACACACATCAAAAAAGAGCCTTCCATTTTAACTTTCTGTGAGATTGAAAGAAACAGCAAAATAAGAATAGAGGAAGGGCAAAGCTGTCTATATTCATTTGGAATATGATTTCATGTGTTCTATATTTGACTCCTTTTTTGTTTGTTTTGAGATGGGGTCTCACTCTGTCACCCAGGCTGGAGTGCAGTGGCACATCTCAGCTCACTGCAACCTCTGCCTCCTGGACTCAGTTAATTCTCTCACCTCAGCCTCCCAAGTAGCTGGGACTACAGGTGCACACTACTATGCCAGGCTAATTTTTGTATTTTTTTGTAGAGACAGGGATCTCACCATGTTGGCCAGGCAGGTCCTGAATTCCTAAGCTTAGTGATACACTCGCCTGGGTCTCCAAAGTGCTGGGATTACAGGTGTGAGCCACCACGCCCAGCCTATGTTTAACTACATTTGATGCATTCAAAACACATTGGTCAATAGTGTGGTCTGAATGAGTGTGTGTCTCCCAAATTTATATACTGAAATTTCAACCCCTAAGGTGATGGTATTGGGAGGTGGGACCTTTAGAAACTGATTAAGTCATGAGGACAACTAGAATAAGTGCCTCTATAAAAGAGACCACAGAGAGCTAGCTCACGCCTCTACCATGCGGATACACAGGGAGAAGGCACTGTCTATGAACCAGAAAGCAGGTGCTCACCAGATACAAAATCTACTGGCATCTTTATCTTGGATCCCCGGCTCCAGAACTGTGAGAAATAAATTTCTACTGTTTATAAGCTACCCAGATTATGATATTTTGCGGCCTGAATGGACTAAGTCACAAGTACAGATTGGCAAGTGTAATAATTTAAAGGACAAAACCATCAAGAAAACTAGTGGCTGGGCAACTAAGTCGTAAAGATAAGCCCCATTTTCATATAACAACCCTACTTTTGGGGTGAATTGGAGAAATTCACTGCCCTTTGTATCTTTTGTTGAATTGAGTTACTTCTTTAATGGAATAAATTGTTTCTCTCAAATATTAGAAATCCTCCTGCATTTTGAATATTTAAGAAGTGGAAAATGTTGTTAATTAAATAGCTTCCAAAAGTTTATGCATTAAACACTGCTTGATGTACTTTTTAATCCTAGTAGTCACAAGTAGTTATTGGAACAGTTATTTCCAACAATGATGTACCATATTGGTTTCTATTTTCAGTATTGATCTGTTCAAGTTCAAAATCACTGTTCCGGAATTAGGTTTTATAGGCTGAGGCATTTCTTTCTATGTAGTTAGCAAAGATTCAAGTACCCTGAAAAATAGAAAAATTATCTTCTGTCCATATTTGAGTTTCTGATTTTAGGCTTTCTAGAAATCACCAAAACAATAATTGCTTTACTGAAGAAATAACTCAGACCAATGACAAATGAAGCAATTATGCTTTCCAAGTAGTTTATTAATTAGTGAGTGGAAGAGATCATTTGGAGGTGAGCAGGGATTAAAGGAAAAACAGGCCAAGAGGCTTTTTCCCTTCAAAGAAGCAAAACCACTTCATATGTGCATACTTGTCTTAAATATTGAAAAGTAATGGAAGATGCATAAAGATCTATTAAAATACTTTGTTCAGATTGAGTATCACTAGATATTTACAGCTAATGTTTATGAATACTTTGTAGGTCTCATGTGACTTGCAAGGATTTAGCACATTAGATTTCATTTAATCAAAACATCAATTTTATAAGATAATGTGATGGTTAATTTTATGTGTCAACTTGACTGGGCCACAGGGTGCCCAGACATTTGTCCAAATATTATTCTGGGTGTGTCTGTGAGGATGTTTCTGGATGCAGTTAACACTTGAATGAGTGCATTAAGTAAAGCAGATTGCCTTCCCTAGTGTGGGTGGATTTCATCCAAACAATTGAAGACCTAAATAGAACAAAAAGGCTGAGAAAGAGGGAACTACTGATGCCTGACTGCTTGAGCTGGAACCTTGATCTGCTTCAGGCTTCAGAACTTCTTGAGTTTCCAGATTGCTGTCTACAAATCTTGGGACTTAGTTTCTATAATTGCATGAGCCTGTTCCTTATACTTTCTCTCTCCCATTCTCTGTCTGTCTGTCTCTGTCTCTCTCTCTCTCCTCTCATTAAACCTCACACCTTGACCACTGTGTGATTACACCACCAAAAATTAACTAAACATTTTATGTATTTGTTATTGTTATAAATTTAATTTATTTGTACATTTTTGGAAACGTAACTCTCCTATGCTAGATTCCTAAGCAAAACACATAAATCAACAAAAGGAGTTATAATACATCTTTTGATAGAATGCGGTTAAATAACAATAGGAACCTCTCTTTGTAAAAATATATTAAACAGATTTAAACTATAATTAGCCTTTTAATAAGTTTTTAAAAGTCAAATATCTTAAAGAGCCAATGATAATTTGCATTGCAAAAGCTGACTTTGCATGTTGCAGTTTGGCCATGATTAAAAATTTAAATAATAAACAAGACAATTATTATTACCACTCAGACAATATGAAATCATGCCTTAACAGCTCTGAGAAAGAAGATGAGAGATGATCTGTGTCAGAGCATCCAATCTCTTTTCTTGCAATGACTTTAGCAACACGTTTCTTCTCCTAAGGAAGTCTTTGATATTTCTCATTCATTTGAAGCCCAAAACCTGACAGAGAAATGAGCAAAGCCAGGGACAACTGATAGTATTAATAAAATATCCCCATGTTTCCCCTTCACAACAGTCTCTGCATTTAAAAGGATTGATTATTTCCTACAGTATCCATTGATTTATTTCTAGAATCTAGAGTGATATATGATAATGTGTAATATAAATTGGATTAAGTTATTGAAAACATGTAACCAATTTATTCATTTTAACTCCTAAATAAACCCAGAGAATATAACTATTATTCCAGGCTCATATTTCATTTAAAGATTTCTAGTATATAGAATTACTTATCTTTACAAACACAATAAAAGGATTGCCACATTTTATTATTATTATTATTATTATACTTTAAATTCTGGGGTACATGTGCAGAACATGCAGGTTTGTTACATAGGTATACATGTGCCATGGTGGTTTGCTGCATCCACCACCCTGTAATCTACATTAGGTATTTCTCCTAATGCTATCCCTTCCCTAGTTCCCCACCCTACTGATATTCCTCCTGGGACCCTCCACACCCCAATAGGCCCTGGTGTGTGATGTTCCCCTCCCTTTGTCCATGTGTTCTCATTGTTCAACAGCCATTTATGAGAACATGTGGTGTTCGGTTTTCTGCTTTTGTGTCAGTTTGCTGAGAATGATGGTTTCCAGATTCATCTATGTCCCTCCAAAGGACATGAACGCGTCTTTTTTTATGGCTGCATAGTATTTCATGGCATATATTTAACCATATTTTTAACCAGTCTATCTTTGATGGGCATTTGAGTTAATCCCAAGTCTTTGCTATTTTGAACAGTGCCACAGTAAACATATGTGTGCATGGGTCTTTGTAACAGAATGGTTTATAATCCTTTGGGTATATACCCAGCGATGGAATTGGTGGGTCAAATGTTATTTCTAGTTCTAGATCCTTGAGGAATCTCCACACTGTCTTCTACAATGGTTGAACTAATTTACACTCCCACCAACAGTGTAAAAGTGTTCCTATTTCTCCACATTCTCTCCAGCATCTGTTGTCTCCTGATTTTTAAATGATTGCCATTTTAACCGGTGTGAGATGATATCTCAATGTGGTTTTGATTTGCATTTCTCTAATGACCAGTGATGATGAGCTTTTTTTTCATATGCTTGTTGGCTGCATAAATGCCTTCTTTTGAGAAGTGTCTGATCATATCCTGCACCCACTTTTTGATGTTTTTTTTTTTTTCTTGTTAACTTATTTAAATTCTTTGTAGATTCTGGATATTAGCCCTTTGTCAGATGGGTAGATTGCAAAAATTATTTCCCATTGGTGTTTTAGTCATGAAGTCCTTGCCCATGCCTATGTCCTAAATGGTATTTCCTAGGTTTTCTTCTAGGAATTTTATGGTGTTAGGTCTTTCGTTTAAATATTTTAATCCATCTGGAGTTAATTTTTCTATAAGGTGTAAGGAAGGAAGGAATCCAGTTTCAACCTTCTGCATATGGCTAGCCAGTTTTCCCAACACAATTTATTACCTAGGGAATCCTTTCCCCATTGCTTGTTTTTGTCACATTTTCAAGAGAAGCCAAAGAGGAGGATTAACTTTTTACATCTGGAAAATTATATATAGATACTGTTTCCTACTTTCTCTTAAAATCCCAGAGTGTTTGGAATGTAGCCATGAAAAAGAATGAGATCATGTCCATTGCAGGGACATGGATGGGGCTGGAGGCCATTATCCTTAGCAAACTAACAAAGGAATAGAAAACCAAAAACCACATGTTCTGACTTACAAGTGGGAGCTAAATGATGTGAACACATGGACACATAGTGGAGAACAACACATACTGGGGCTTTTCGGAGGGTAGAGGGTAGAAGAAGGGAGAGGATCAGGAAAAAACAACTAATGGGTATTAGGCTTAATAGCTGAGTGATGAAATAAACTGTTTAACAAACCCCCATGACACATGTTTACCTATGTAACAAACCACATGTATGCCTGAACTTAAAATAAAAGTATATATAAAAGACTGGGCATGGTGGCTCATGCCTGTAATCCCAGCACTTTGGGAGACCAAGCCAGGCAGATCACGAGGTCAGAGTTCGAGACCAGCCTGGCCAACATGCTGAAACCCCATCTCTATTTAAAAAAAAAAAAAGCACCAAAAATTCGCTGGGCATGGTGTTCGAGCCTGTAATCCCAACTGCTTGGGAAGCTGAGGCAGGAGAATCATTTAAACTTAGGAGGAAGATGTTGCAGTGAGCTGAGATTATGCCATTGCACTGCATCCTGATGATAGAGCAAGACTCTGTCTCGAAAAAAAAAAAGTATGTATAAAACAAGAAACAACAGGTAGCTTTGATAAAGGCAAAAGAAGAACAGAAAATAAGAAGGTTGGTTAAAATGTGTAAGATTTTGTTCAACCCTAGATCTCTCCCTTCTTCTCACACAACCAGCCAATGGTTGCACTTTACTTACTGTGAAGAAAGACTGAAAGTTTTTTTCTGGAAAAGTTGAGACAGAAGAACTCTAAACTAAGCCATGGTGTGTACAACTGAGGGGCTAATTTATTTACTGTAAATATGGGTATTTAATGACATTGTGCATAAAGAACAGGGAAACTCTTAATATGCTGTAGTAATTTAACTCCAAGAAAATTCATTTCACGGAGGAGTGGAACATTCCTCTCTGAGTACAGAGCCCTTTTCAAAGGAAAATAGAAACTGGAAACTCCACTATCTTCATTTAAGTCAATTGGTTAATAAGCCCCTCCTGTTTGTACACTAAACATCCAACTGGCTTTTTAATAACTCATTCTTAAATATAAATTAACATCTAAAAATTTCCTGTTATGGAGAAGTTTTAACATAAGGTAGAAAATATTTTAAAAAATAGAAAAGCATCAGTAGAAAAGAAAACAATATTTGTGGTCTGTGGAGAAAGGGAATGCTCAGACACTGTTGGTGAGAATATAGATTGGTCCAGCCATTATGGAAAACAATACCAAGGTTTTTAAATAAGTTATAAATGGAACAATTATGTGACCCAGCAACTCCTCCTCTGGGAATATACTTAAAGGAAATGAAAAAACCACCTTGTTAAGATACAACACTCCTACGTCCATTGCACCATTATTTGCAATAGTCAAGTGATAGAAACCCAAGTGTTCATTTATGAAAAAAATTGCTTAAAGAAACTGTGATATGTATATACAATGGAATATGTATTCAGCTCTAATAAAGAATGGGATCATGGTATTTGCAACAATGTAGATGGGCCCGTAGGACATTATGATAACTGAAATAAGCCAAACACAGAAAGAAAAATATTGCATATTCTCTTACGTGAAATCTAAAAAAAAATTCAAATATACAGAGACAGAAAACAAAACAGTGGGTTCCAGGGACATTGTTAGGGATGATGAAATGGGCAGATGTAGGTCAGAGGATACAAAGCAACAGAAATACATATATATGTGTGTGTGTGTTTATGTGTGTGTGTGTGTATGTATATATATATATACACACATATACACTCCCATCATACCTATATATATGTAAAATATATATGTAAAAAATATATATACATACACATATCTCCATCATATATATACATATATGTCTCCCATCATACACACACACACACATATATATATATATATATATATATATGCTGCATTGTATCTTCTGACTAGCCTCTCCCCATACATCATAATATATTTTATTATGTTTGTTATAGTAATTATAGATAATTGTATATTATTAGGTAAAAATAATATATAATTAGTGACTATAATGAATGAATCTAGAGATCTAATGTACAAGATGAGAAATATAGGATAACCAAACTATACTGTATATGAGATTCATGCCAAATGAGTAGACTTTAACTGTTCTTGCCACAAATATGTGAACAAAAATAGGTAACTATGTGAGGTGATGGATATGCTAATTTGCTTAACTACAGTAACCTTGCCGCTATCTATATACATTATAACATCATGTGGCATACCTTAAATATACACAAAGCAATTTATTTTCAAAAAATAATTCCAGTATTAGAAGTAAATTAAAAACTCTATATCTACTATCTGAGGAGCAAAAACATGGATTACTCCCAAAATGACAAAATGTGACATAAAATGTAACATGGAGAAAACAAAAGTATTGCTCTTGGGACATGGATACATGATAGCATACATGAAAATTAAAATATGTGATTTGGAGTTGAAAGTTAGATGAATCACCCAAAAAGTAAACCACAAGGATGTAATTAAAAAGGAAGTTTCTTAAACATTAATTTAGTAATTAGTCACCCAAATTAAGAGCTTCTTATAAAAGAAATTTAAAAGGGAAAGAATTAGAAAAACAAAATTCTTCCAAATGAAGGTCATGATTGTTTAGATGAATATATCCATCCAAGTAAGTAGCATAATAATACCAAAAAGACAGATCAAAGTTCATTTTGTTAAATTTCATAACACTGAATTATAGTAATTGCCTAAAAGCAAGCAATGATAAACAAATGGGCACATATAGGTGATCAGAAATCAGAAAAATTATCAGACTTCTCAACCAGCAACTCCAGAAATTATAAAACAGTGTAGGTAAGTATTTAAAATTCTGAAGAAAGTTATTCACATCTTAGAATTCTATATATACTCAATTACCAATTATAATATGGAATAGAATAATATATTATAAGACATACCAAATCTCCAAAATTTATAACCTCTTTGTAGTTCACAAAATGACTTAAAAAATGTGAGTTAGGAAGTAGAAGTAAATAGGACAAACTACAAGAGTATTTCGAGGATTGTGATGAAAGTTGATGCCAGGTAAAAGATCTCAAAATAAAATAAGAGTGACATTCATATATTATGTTCTGAGTATGTCAGTCTTTCTAGGAAATTCGTACTTCTATTGGAATGTTCCAGATTAGTAAGTGCATCAAAAATTAAGCAAAAGAAAATATGAGGGACTTCATAGCTTCAGGAAACATAAAATTATAATAGCGAAATAAGTGCAATTATATACTATAGTGGTCACCTGTAAATATTTTTTAACAATGTGAAGACAGAATACGTAGCCAGGCACAGTGGCTCACACTTGTAATCCCAGCGCTTCGGGAGGATATATAAACTATAAGTAAAAGAGGAGTAAGTGAAGTAACAAAGGCAAAGTGAAGTACCTTAGGACAGTGCTTATCTCATTGGAAATTATCAAGAAATAATAGACATTATAATTAATGAGATGATATGCAATAGCACAAATAATTCCATATATTTTGTTCAGTCATGGTATGGAGATAATAGGTCTTCACATTAAGGGTTATGATTTATAAATTAATACAAACATTAAATTTTCAGTAAATGCCACCTATTTATTTGGAAGATGAAGTATTTGGATATTAACAGCAACAAAAAATTGATCTTGAACCTATTATTGAACTTAATTTTAACATGGAAGAAATCTTTAGTTGATTTTAACTAGAAGCCTAAATTCTTTTATAGGCTTAAATATTCTTGATGTATTTTAAAGATAATTGAATCATTTTATATATTCAACATTTATTTTCAAGTAATGTGAATGTACTTTTTTTTTCCTCAGAGCCCATTGAAATTTTTATTCTGAAAATATTTCATTAAATCTTGTCACTTACTACATAGTAACCATTTTAATTGGTCGAAGAAGTCCTTCACCGTATACTTTCTACTGCCTTGCTTATTAATACTGGTGTTTATTCCATGCATCTAGTTTGACATTCACTCATTTCATGTGGACCCCAGCAAAGTGGTTCTATACTCCTTTAATAATCTGTTCTCAGAAGCTAGTCATTTTCTTGACATGTAGAATTCAGGCCTATATTTACTTATTTTGCTGCCAGTGATTTATAAGGTGATCCCACAATCCTGACCACTGCTGTTTTAGTTTCTAGGTCTTTAAAATTTTCGATACTCATTCTATATTTCCTCTTCTTAGAGTTAATCATCTTGGCCCCCAGAAAGGGTTTTTCCTCATGTATGGTCTAGCCATTAATCTAAGTTGAGTAGAAGCAGTAGTCATATTAACCTACTCCTTTATTTGACACTATGACTACTGGCAAGAGAGGGAAGGAAGTTCTTCCTTCTCCCATCGATTTTCCTTTGTGGAGGTGAGGAAGTACGAAGTGCTGCAGTGAGGTGGAGCGTTGAGATAAAAGCAAGTGTAATAGGAAGCTCAAGGGATATATGCCAGGTTCTAGACAAGAGCCACTTGAAATTTTCACTGGAAATGCTTTTGAATTCTGGTCATAAATAATTATTGGAAACTCAATTTCAAACGACACTCAAGTGTATTCTCTGACCTTTATCTAATCGTTTGGGAAATCCTATCCTCTACTATAAATGTCTAAGAACCTTTCAGTAAAAAGGTCAGGTGAGTTGAAGAGGCTTATGTAATCGATCCATAGGCATTGACATTTGTTTTTGAATTTGGACAATGTCCGTGGTGGGCTTTGGCTCACTGACATATTTGAGTAATCGATCCTTTCAACTAACTCACACTTGAGAGATATTTTTCCACTCCTAGAAGAGAAAACTTAAGCTACAGATGTAAATCTTCACTTGTGTACTTTGAATGTTGCTATCAAAACTAAAAGAATAATTTTGGCCAGCATCCTAGAGTTTTAACCTTACCAAGTAAATAAAAGCTTGAAACGTAAAGAACAATACATATTTATAGTATACAGTGGAAAAACACATTTTATCTAGAACTTATCTATCTGTACAAGAGTATAAATAAAATTGTTCAAGCAGGGCACTGGGAAATGATGGTGATATTTTGACACCCAAGGCAGACATTCATATTTATGTTTGATAAATGGGTTTGTTTTTTCCTTATTTAGTACTCAGAGAGACAACTTTCTTAGGCAATATGCTTAAGTTTATGGCACATTATCACCACTGGTTTCTACAAAGTCCTTCTCTGTGCTTATACAATCATTCATTTTATATTTTCTGCATATCTTTTTTCCATGCCATTTCCTCCATAGGCTACTATTGCAATATGTTTTTCTTTATGTTCTTTAAAAAAAGTATATTTTTAACTTTAATAAATGTTAAAATCAATGCTATCTTTTATCTTTTAAGATTATTGTCTGTTGTAGGTGTACTATTTCAGCACAAGTTGCATTCATCATGATAACTGTCTTAAAAGGGTAAACATGCATCTCCCTAGAATAATGGCATTTATCTATATAATCATAATGATCAAACTGAATAAATTAATACATTATTAATATCATCAATATCTAATTTATACATAAATTCTGTTTTTCCAGGAATGTCTTTTATAGTCATTATTGTAAAGCAGCATTCAATCTAGTTTTATTAATGTGTCAGATGTTATATCTTACTAATTAATTTTTAGTTTAGAATAGATTCTGTCATTATTTCCCTATAAATTGATGTTTTAAACAATCAGATCAGTTCAGTGGTAGAATACAGTATATTCTGTATTTTCTAATTGATTGTTAATTGTACCCCTTATTCTTCTATGTACTGTATTTCCTGCAAACAAGAATCAAGACTAGAGCAGGATTTCTCCCTTGGCTCTATTGACATGTTGTGGGGCACTGCCCTGTGCATTGTAGGATGTTTAGCGGTGCTCTTGGTTTCTACCCACTAGATGCCAGTAGTACCTCTTCAGATGTGACAACCAAAAACATCTTTAGACTTTGCTAAATGTCTCCTCAGGACAAAATCACCGTGGTTGAGAACCACTGATTGACAGACTGGATTAGACTCAGGTTAACATATTTATAGTAAAAATAATATGTAAATTATTCATGGAATGCTTCATATTAAGAGAAACCACACCATGTTGCTCAGCTATTACCCATGCTAACTATGATCTCTTGGTTATGATGTGGACTGCTAGCTTTCTCCAATATAATATTCACTTTGAAATTAGTAAGTCATGTGTGGTGTAACTCTTTGATTCCTGAATGTATCGTTTTCTCCAGAAACCCTTTATCTAGTGATTCTGGAATCCACTGATTATCTTTATGTAAATTTATTATAATTGGTAGTTGCAAAAGTTATTCTATCAATTTATACTTTTGAGCTACCATTACCCTGCTCCTCCCAGCAGTTTTTCTTTGTTTTTTTCTTTGTCTCTTTTTCTCTCTTTGAGTAACATTATACTCATGAATTAATTTTCTTCGGATATTATAAATGAATATTGTCTAGTATGGTCTGAATGCTTGTGTCCTGTATGTGAAATCCTAATCCTAGGGTGATGGTGTTAGGAGGTGGGATCTTTGGAAGGTGATTAGGTCATGAGAGCAGAGTTCTTACAATTGGGTGAATGTCCTTATAAAAGAGGCCCCACGTGCTAGCTGGCCTCTTCCACCACATGAAGACACATAGAGAACATATCTGTGAGCCAGGTATCAGACCTTTACTTGAGGCTCAATTTGCCAGTGCCTTAATCTTGTACTTCCAAGCCTCTAGACCTGTGAGAAATAAATTTGTGTTGTTTTAAGCTACCTAGTCTATAGTTTGATGTCATAGCAACCTGCATGGACTAAAGCATTCTCTCTTTCCTTCAGATTCTCAAGTTGTCCCAAATTTAACCAATTGGATCCCTTTAGGCTAGAACTACTCTTCTTTTAGTATTTTCCATTAATCTCGGAGTGCTTAATTGTTTTCAGGCACACATGTATTCTGTGTTCATCCTGTACTTACCTTGCTGCAGCACTGACACCAAGCATTTCTTCACATAGCCCTGGTGTATCTTACTGGAGTATTGGGGTGCTGGCCATCTTCACTTTCCTTGCAGTATAATTGCTGCCATATCCTTACAGCAGACAGGGATTGAACCAGTCACATTTATATTGCTAATTCCTCATTTACATTTACCATTAAATGTTTATTGCTTACCATTTTTAAACCTGGGTTATAATTTACACACAGTTTAATGCACATACATTGAATGATCTTTTTTTTTTCTGTTTTTGTTTTGTTTTTGAGACAGGGTCTCATGTTTTTACTCAGGCTGGAGTGCAGTGGCGTAATCATAGCTCACTGCAGCTTCAACCTTCTGGGCTCAAGTGCTCCTCTCACCTCAGCTTCCTGAGTAGCTGAGACCAAAGGGACATGCCACCACACCTGACTAAATTTTGTAAAGATGGAGTCTCACCCTGTTACCCAGGCTGATCTAGAACTCCTGGGCTTAAGTGATCTACACGGTTGGGCCTACCAAATTTTTGGGATTACAGGCTTTAGCCACACACCCTGCCATGAGTGACAATGGTTGATGTATCATGGAACACACAAGCAACTGTGTAATGTACTCCCTTACTAAGATATGGAAGATTTTTCCATCCTGAAAAGTTCTTATACCCCTTCCTGTTCACTTCCTTGCTTAAAGATAGCATATATTAATTCTGTCAGTTCTAGAATTTTGTATGCCATAAAATTCTATTGTGTCAGCCTCGTTTTGTTCATCAAAATTGTTTTTGGATTTATTCATAGTTTCTCATCTATTAATTGTTCGTTATCTTTTATTTAGTAACAATATACTACTACTCCATTGTATGAATATACTGAAATTTATCTATTCTGTTAATAAACAGAAATACTGTTTCATTTTTTTCTATATTTTAACTACAATGAGTAAAGCTATTAATATATTCTTATGTAACTATTTTTGTAGTTATATTTTTATTAATCATGGGAGTGGGATTTATTTCTCTAGGAATAGAATTACTGGTTCATAATGTAGCTGTAAATTTTTTATTTTTAGAAAACTGGCAAACAGTTTTCTAATGTGATTGTCCCATTTTCTTAACATTTTTAAAATTTGTGTCTCTTAAAATTTGTTTCCTAATAATGTTAGTGTATATGGTTATTTTAAAATATATATAAAATTCTCACAGACTTATAACAGTATTATTATAAACAATAGACCTTTTAAATGACTGTTAAGGTTTCTGTGCAATCCTTTTTGTTCTGAACATCTATCCCACTGGATAGTAAATTAGAGCTCTATGTGCAAAAGTCACTTAAAAAACTATATTCTGTGGTTGTGTAATCAAATTGATATATAGTTACTTTATATGTATCCAATATTGGGGTTTCCTGTTTGCTTCTTTTTCTGATTTAATTCCTTCTGGAGAATGTCATTACAGTTTTTCTTTTCCATTAGGTGATTTTATGCGAAATATTTCCAGGAGCTGCAGAGCTTTGATTCTCATTTTGTTTTCTACTTCTAGTAGCTTTGTATAGATGTTGCATTTCTTTTTCTGTGAAAAAAGTGTGTATTGGTTTGCTCAGGCTACATTGCATACCAGGAGGCTTAAACAGCAGACATTATTTTCTCACAGTTCTGGAGGCTGGAAGTCCATGACCAAGGGTGCTGGCAGAATCAGCCTCTGGTGAGACCTCTTTTCTGGGCTTGTAGATGGTTACCTTCTCACTATGTCCTTACATGGTCTTTCCTCTGTGCTCACTTGGAGAGAGGGATCTCTGGTGCTTCTTCCTTTTTCTTATAAATACATCAGTTCCATTGGATTAAGGCCCCACCCTAATGTATCCTCTTAACCTTTAATCTCTATTTATAGGACCTATCTCTAAATACTCTCACACTGGGGATAAGACTTCTAAATACAAATATTAGGGGGAACACAATTCAGTCCATAACAGTTGGGTAAGATTATCCTGGGATAGCAAGAATAAGTGATAACAAGTGGGTTCTATGGGGGAAAGTGGAATAATAAAAAATTATGAGTTGTATACTTAATTTCTTAGTTCTAGCATGCCCTCTTTTGTTGATATAGTGGAGGCACCTTTTTTTAAATGAAAGCTTTTGGGTAGGGGGATGAAAATCAATCTGCCTTATGATTCTTTGATAATTCCCTTAATATCAACTTCTTGCTTTCCTACTGTCCTTTTCCAGGAAGTTTCTAAATGACATCCCTGCCTTCCAACGTACCCCTTGCCCTCTAGAGTGCTACTCCTGACCTTACATAACCTGAAAACAATTACCCTTGTACTTTCTAATCTCCTTTATTACATTTCTGGTAGTAGGTTATGTTCTGGCTCTCCAAGTCTGAGACCTGTTCTCAGTATTTTCCTACCTAAGCTGATGTGGCTATACACCTATGGAGGACATCCACCCTAGCATATGTTTTCTCTTCTGCACCATCCACATCTGACTCTGCTCTCACACGGTCTCAAAAGAAGGCTCTGCTGCTCTCGGACATTTATTGCACCTCTTGTGGATCAGTCAAGTTTCTATAAGTCTAAGTCTCTTTATTATGTTTACAGGTTTGCAGCTACCTGTGATTTTATTTTTTTCTCATTTTGATATTGGAGGCTGGGTTGAGAGACTGAGATTTAGTCTGTGTTCATGTTTTAAACTATGCATTTTTCAAAGGATACTATTTCTTAGACATAGTCATCTATTTTTGTATTGATTGCAAAAAAGTTACTTTAAGAAACTGATTTATTTGGATATTACACAGCAGACACCTAAATAAGTCATAGGTCAAAGAAAGATATTAAATATAATTTAAGATTGAAAGATAAAAACATTGAAATCTTGAGAGATACTGCAAAGCTTAAAAATATGTATAACATCAATACATATATAAGGAAATAGTTGTATCTGGCATTAGAAGATGCCTCTCATATCTCAATTACAGGGAGTGTAATTAATTCAGAACCCAGATGCTACATTCTGAAACTAGGAGACGAGATGTTGCTTTCCACAGGCTACTCCTAACCTAACGCTGGACTCTCTGTTCCTGGGAGGTGTGATGTTCCTCTGGCTACTGATTTGACTCAGAACTCCTTGAAGGCCTTGCCTAACTTTGCTTAGACTGCACTGAGGTCTCAGAGGCTTTAAAGCATCCTCCCTCTTTCCTGCTTCTCCCTCACTCAAAGCCAGTCTTGTATCACAGTTTGACCATTCTCTGCCTCTCCTGTCTTGCGCTCCATTTTTTCTTATAGGCAATTTCCCTAATAAATGTATTACATTTTTAATCTTATTGTAGAATTGCTTCTTGGAGTATCCAGAATAACAAAAATGACAAGACAAAAAAGCAAATAAGCTAATATTCTACTTTAAAAGTTAAAAAAGTGGCAGAAGAAAAACTAAAAGTGTAGAAAGAGGAAAATAATGACAATACTAGGAATTGATCAAATAAATTTTTAAACACTAATAGAGAAAGCAAAGCCAAAAGTTAATTCTTTGGAAAAAAACTAATTGAGAAGCTAAAATTAGAAATTACTAGTAATAAAAAATAGACATAGCTTTAGATAAGGCAGAGATTCACAAATATAAGGAAACACCATGAAGAAATACTGCTAATAAAAATAAAACCTTACATGAAATGAATGACCAGAAAAATATAGCTTACCCAATATGACCCTTTAGAAATAGAAAGTCTGAATGGATTTATAACAGTAAGTAACTAAATTAAAACATAATAAATGAAAACTCTTCTTGCAGTAAAACTCCAGGATCAGAAAGGTTTATGCTTAAGCTGTACCATTTAGGGTAGATAGCTCCAATATTTTTAGAACATCTTCCAGAGAAGAGAAAAGCAGAAGAGCTTTCCAACTTTTTCCAATGTGTTAGTTTAACCCTAATACTGTATCCAAAGAAAGATAATACAAGAAAGGAAAGTAACAGTTAATTTCACAGATCTATTTAGTAGCAAAAATATTCATCAAGTGAAAGTAATATTAATTTAATTTAGTTAATTAAAAATTGCTTTGTCACAGAAGTGGAAGACATAGCATTAGAACATCTATTATGCAAATCATCACACTAAACAAACTAAAAGCAAAAATCAATGGCCTGGTTATCTCAAATGTTATTTAAAAAGCATTTGCCAAAACTAAATTTATGTTTATAGGGAAAAACACTTTAGCACAATAGCAATCAAAGTGGACTGTTAAAAACCTGATATCAAGTAGCAACATTTTAGAGCAAATGTTTTATTTAATAATGATTGGAAGCATGCTATCACTTAATTTAATATTGTACTTCAGGTCCCAGCCACTTTAACAAAAGAAGACAAATAAATACAATTATAAGAGTTGGAAAGATACAAAATTGCAATGACCAAAAATGATACAATTATCTATTTATGAAACACAAAATAATCTATAAGATATATTTCATGAGAGTTTAGAGATATTGCTGGATATAAGATCAATTTTGTGTGTATACACCAGCAAAAAATGTATATCTATCTTTATCTATATGTATCAATATCTATAGATATATAGATAGATATAGATAATCTATATCTATAGATAAATCTGTTGACAGATAAACCGAATAAATAATATGAGCCCAAAATCAAAGTTACACACTTATAGGCAGTTGATCTATCACCAGAGTTGTCATTATAACTCAGTGCTGAATAGAGAAGCGAATAAAAAGTGCTCACTTTAAAGATTAATAAAAAAGAATTAGCTTGCCCAATTATAATATTAATCTTTTTTATAGGTGATCAAATTTTAATGTCAATGCATGTGTAATTCTGGTTTAACAAAAAAATACTGATTGTTATTCTTCACTTTGTGTGTGTGTGTGTTTTCAAACAGTTCATCAATATATCCGTTTTGGCAAATTCAGCTTCCCCCAAAAAACCCTGATACTAGAACAGCAACATATATAAAACATAAAATGGTTATGCTAAATCATTCTCAGCACAGATGCAGGAAAAAAGATGATGATTTAAAAGGGGTGCTCATTAACCCTTTTGCCATGCCTTTATTCTTTCTTTGTGCATTATTCTCTAGTTCTGATTCATTTTGCCATCTCTTTCCCACTATTTTCCTCCTGTAAATTATATATAAACATTTTGCTTCCTTACAACTCAATGTTAATAATTGAAGCTAATCTGCTATTTTATCTGAACATCAGAGTGTCTACAAATAACGCTTGTTAATTCCTTAAAGAAAACAAATATATGGATTAACACAAAGCACATTCTCGGTTGAGTAAAAAACTTGTTTTAGGCAGTGTCAGCAGGTTTCATGTTTCCGGGATACTGAGATGAATTGAAATCCTTGAGAATACCCGTTTGGCAACTTTGGTGCCAAGATGGTTGGTCTACTTTTAAAATTACTTCTAGGAGATACTTTGAAACAGGGTGTTTACCTCCCATGCTTAATTATAATTCCCTTATAATATATTCATTTTTCTAATGCAGATCTTGTTAAGTATTATGTGTTTGCATATTTCTTCCTAATAATAGAACACACTTGAGAGTGTAGTTAGTGCCTGGTAAAATTAAGTCCCATTATAGATGATTTATATAAACCCCTGGTTTCTCTTTTTTACTAGAATAAGATCTACATTTTACCAGCTCTATTGTGTTTTACTTATCAAATCTGGTAAGTACTCATCTTGTAAAGTTTCACAATTTCTTGATTTTATAAGAAATCCAATGTAGCAGATCAATGTTTGGCATGGGAGTTAAAGAAGAGCATCTTTTCCTGTTTTGGTTTTAGGTCAAGGCTTTTCTCTGGTTGTGCTAGAATACATTCATGAAACATTTCTCATTTTGCAGGGATAACAGTAACATGTTTATTTGTATGCTTTGTTTTAATAATTCCTAAGGTACATATAGATGATTATTAACTTCTAATTGAGATGGAGAAATATTGGAGTATTAATACTATAAGATCATTAGGAACTTTTGAGGCAGTGCATGGTTGTTGTGAAATCCAGGGTCCAAAGCATAAGAGTTTCTACTTGTGAGGTTTGTAAGTTTTCTCTACCAGAACATAATCAAAGTCTTTACAAATGCATTTTCACTTGTCATTCTAATATGTACTAACTTACTTAGAAATAGATGCATTTTTTAAAAATGCTTACATTGCTTTTGTTTCATGTTTAATGTGAAATAGCATTTTGTCCACTCTCCTCTTTTATATTTAACTTTGGTGCACATTTGGTTTCAAACCAGTGAGGGAATTTTACGTTTAGAAATTCTTCAAGTATTTAAAATAAAATTAAAGTAACTAAAATATATGTGGCATTACACATCACTAAAGTCATTCATTGCATGTTGACTTTTGGTCAAAAAGTGACTAAGCTGTCATTAGGCTGTATTTAACTGTGGACAGATTGGAATCAGGCTTTGATTTAGGAAGGAAGAATTGCTTCCATCCAATTCTTATTTGTGAGTCTAAGACATAGTTAAAGGAAGACTGTTAAAGGATGCAAGGGGTAACGTGGATAATATGGACTCATTTAAAATGAAGTTGCCAGACTTTTGAATGTGTTTCTACAGAAATTGTCTCTCTTGTGAATTAATTTACCAGAACAAAGAGGAAGAAAAACCCAAAAGATATAAAACCAAAACCAAACCATAAATGAAACTTTGCTATAACACAATGCAGTGGATTTGGAATATGGTAGTTGCTATTGCAAGAGGACAAGCATCCTTTTTCTTGGTGTCTGTCAGCGTGGTGTTGCTGGAATGAGCTCAGGAATAGAACTAGAGAGGATCTTTAGGTGAACCGTGGCTTGGACTCCTTGCCCAACTGGAAAATTTCTTCTACTCTCGGAACCCCAGCTCCCTCATGTGTATGTAGCACAGCCAAATGATCTGTCGAATCATTGTAAGAATAGGAAATAATCTATATAGCTGTTTGCCCTGGATACCTTAGGGCCTCAGCAAAGGATGATAATTTCTCACTAGTAGGAAACGGAAAAGCTTTCTGTCATTTCCTTCTTTCTTCCCAAATCACCGTATGTATAATGAGGTTTTATGGCAAACTTGTCTGAGATCAAAATTCTGAGTATTTGAGGTCAATTACTGGAACATCCACAGTTGTTTTAGATGACTCTTCCCTGGCCTGCAAAGTGGCATATAGTGCATTCTTTTGGGAGTTTTCTCGGTTGTTTGGAGCCATTTACAAAATGATTGTCATCTTGATAAAACTTGAGGAAAAAGTTAATACACTATTTTGTATTTGAAGTGGCTGTTATGACTTAAGAGTTGAATTTGAGTTGAGTTGGAAGTTTAATTCCAACTCAACTTGAATTTGAGTTGAATTTGGAAGTTTAATAAATATTTTCCCTAAATGATTTCATTTCTCCCTCATAACACTAGATTGTAAGAAAGAGTTTTCTCATGTTATAAAAAAGAAAAATGGAGGCTATCAGACTAAAAGGAGAATTGGGAGTCATTTGTATGTCATTTTATTAAAAATCCTCTCTGCCTCACTGTGTTCACTACCACAAAATGTAAAGCAGCTATGACAATAGCAGTAAGAGTTCACAGTCACCATGTAGAGAAATCCTTTGGTGTTAGGTCATGGTAAGTCAAGTAACTGGCTTTTTTAGACTGCTATCTTCATTTTACTCTGTGTCTAATTGTTGTCATTGAAATACAGAAAGGCTTTTTCCTGGAGACTATCATTATGTGCTTTCTCTTTCACTTAACAGTTATTTAGGGAGCAAACATATAGTGTGTGGTGCTGGGCTTATGAGAAAAATGACAAACCTGGTTTTATAACGCATATGTTCTAGTTGTAATTATTACAATTTTCATATCTTTTCAACAATATCAAGCAATGACAGTAGAAGAATGAGTAAATAGCTATGTTTAGAAAATGATACAATATTTTATCCTTAGGAATAGTCACAATATTACAGTTTTTGCAAGCAACTCAGGTGATTCTGATATTCACACTGATTTTTCAGAACCAGTGTGTTTGTCCAATTTTCTTTTATGCCATGTTCTCCCCAAATCCTAACTTCCATAACTGGACAGACTCTTCTGGGTCTTGCAATGTTCAAACATATTTCCTGCTTCCTGTATTTGGGACACTCTGGGCCTGACTATGCTTTTCTGTTTTGTTAAATTATAAGTTGCAACTTAAATATCCTTTCCTCAAATGACCTTCTCCTTTTACCTGATTTATTGCAGGCCGGTCTATGGCACTCAGAATTTTTTTCCTTCGTAAAACGATGACCAATTTTACTCATATTCTATTAGTATTTTTAAAGTCATATATTCAGTTTCTCTTTGTTTTCTGATAAACATACTCAATAAACATTCAGTAAATGTAGTGTTGGATATGTATGTACTTTTTCTCAATGATTAATAATAACTGAAGAAATTGATGTCATTAAGTGAACAAATATTTTAGTGCTTACTCTACAAAGAATGTACTTTTACATTAAAATTTTCAGAAAACATGTTTCAGTAATGTCTGTGTTATCTGAAATTCATTTAACACTAGAACACGCTATTGGTTAAAATTCACAGTTGAAATACGATTAAAATATTTTAGGATTTTCTCTTGATCATCAGAAGTGAAGCAATGGAATTCTATTTCCATTTGATAAAATTATTATATTTATTATAAACTCTGAAAACTTAAAATATTATCTGATGTTTGCTTTATCATTTTAACGTTCATACAATTAAATGCATTTTAAGTTAGTGGATTTTCATATGATTCTTGTAAAAGAGTGATCTGATAAGAAACTGTTACAAAGTAAAAACTAAAACTTAGAATTTTTACTATGTTCTCATTTTTATAGGAATTTTAATTTTTAATATACATTATACACGTTTATCAAATAATTTGTATGTTTTGATAAATCTACAAAAAGTGAAACATCATAAGGCATTATTTAAGCTTTGTTGTTGCTACTGCTAAAATCATTATTTAAAAAAAAACGCTTTGGGAGGCTGAGCTGGGTGGATCTTGAGGTCAAGAGATCGAGCCCATCCTGGTCAACATGGTGAAACCCCATCTCTACTAAAAATACAAAAATTAGCTGGGCATGGTGGTGCACCCTTGTAGTCCCAGCTACTCAGGAGGCTGAGGCAGGAGAATTGCTTGAATCCAAGAGGTGGAGGTTGCGGTGAGCCGAGATCACGCCATTGCACTCCAGCCTGGGTAACAAGAGCGAAACTCCGTCTCAAAAAAAAAAAAAAAACCTTAACAGTTAAAGTTTTTTTATTCAGACCATCTATTACTTATTCAAAACCTTGGTTCTACTTGTTATTTGTTAGTTAATGTTAAATCAATTTATTTAACATTTAAAAAAAATCCCACAAGTTTACAGAGACTTGTCACATGTTTGTCCTTGCCCAAAAATACATTTACTCTCCTTATATTAATTTTTCATTACTAAGTTGCTGCCTTTATGTAGCAACTTTATTATTTTTATTGTGATAAGTGATGCAATAATAAAAAACTTTAAGTATTAATCTTAACAATGAAAGTAATGCCATCTTCTAAATTAAATTGTGGTTTAATATTTTCATCCATATCCTCAAACAAGTACCCCAAATGTCAAACTACATCATCTAAAATTTGACCTTTAGTTTATTATATTTAATTGGTAAATGAGGTCTAGTGCCAAGAATGTAATTTTGGTTTCCTACATTTTAGAAGCCAGAGCATCTCTTAGATTTGGGAACAGAACATTTTCTACAATAATGGTACAATTATATATATATGAAAAAGCAGTTTTTAGGCTTTTATATCATAATTTATTATGATATAAAGGACATTATTGAAGTCTAACATTTTTCTAAATGTTGAATAAGTTGGTGGTTTTTTAGAATATAATATGTCATAGCAACATACTTTATAACAGTATATTATTAATTACGTTGCAATCAAGCCACTTAAAATTAACAATGTAAAAACAAGTAATTTAGAATTTTTATCCTTTTGAGATAGTTTTATAATGCCTCATACTTTAATAATCCTAAATAGATTGCAAGGAATTTTGAATAGTTGACACTATTCTGTCCTTACAATACCACAAATATGGCATTTGTGTTCTTGTATTTTGGTATTATATGTATGGTGTTACTAATTTTGCAAGTAAGGAAAGTCAATAACATAATAAATGTCTTTTCCAGAATTAGACAATGAGCGAGTGGTGGAACCAGGACTAGATTCTAAAAGATTTTCTACTGTAAAGAGTTACTCTACTGTATAGATTTATGCCATAAATTACATTGACATCTCAATATCCATATGCCCAAATTTATGAAAGAAATATACATTTAAAAAAATTATTACCACAGTTTCTCCTTTAAACAGTACATTGCTACACAAAGTGCTTTCTAATTACTTTGATTAATTTCACTTCTCACAAACTTTGTCAGATTAGATAATAAATTGTCCACATTGGGGTAGATGAATTTACCTAAGTTTATCCAGAAAATAAATGGTGAAGTCAGATTAGAATGCATAGCTCAGGATTAGAATTTAGAGCAAAAAAGCTACTAATCACTTCTACTTACAATGTCCACACACACACACAAAAATCATAGCAGACAAATATAATTGCACCTCATAATAATGAGCATTTAGATGTAATAAAATTGTAGAAAATAAATACATTTTATATTGCCTCTTTAAAACATAAAAATGTTAAAATAATAAAAACTGACAATGATGGTTTCCAGATTCATCCATGTCCCTGCAAAGGATATGGGACCGCATGTTCTCTCTCATAAGTGGGTGTTGAACAATGAGAACACATGAACACAGGGAGGGGAACTTCACACACTGAGGTCTGTTGGGGGTAGGGGGCTAGGGGAGGGATAGCAGGGGTGGGGAGATTGGGGAGAGAGAACATTAGGAGAAATACCTAATGTAGGTAATGGTGGATGGAGGCAGTAAACCACCATGGCATGTGTATACCTATGTAACAATCCTGAAAGATCTGCACATGTACCCCAGAACTAAAAGTATAATAATTAAAAAAAAAAAACTGACCAAGGGAGATATTAAAATTATCTTAAATCAGAATTTCCAGAGTAGGCTTCTGGACATTGGTAGCTATAAAAATCTCCTCATGTTGATACACCATGCAGCCTTGGTTGAGAACGATGGGAAAGGGCAGAGGTTGACAAAAGTTTAGTGTAAAGGACCACAAAGTGAATATTTTGGGCTTTACAGCCTATGATCTCTCTCTCAACAGCTTAGCCATTGTGTGTGAAGGCAATTATAGGCAAGTATTAACAAATGAGCACAGCTGTGTCCCAATACAATTTCATTTGTGGTACTGATATTTGAATTTTATATAATTTTATGTTGAAAATATTTCACTGTAAAATTTTAAAATATAAAATTATAAATTATATGTATCTTTCAATTACCTTTGCATTACTTTTTGGCAACTGGAAATGTTGCCTGGATAGATAGATAAATAGATAGATAATCTATTTATTCCCTAGGTAAATAAAGAATGGTTAAATAAATGAAATATATCCAATCAAAATTGCCTATGAAATAGTTTTGTGTCTTCTCCACTGAGAATGTTCATCAATTGAGATTGGAGATTAATGTTCCCAAGAGCAGCAGTTTTTCACTTGACACATTTATTTGAAAAATATGATCCATATGATTGTAGAGATAGTTACATGAACCCAGAGGAAAAGTATATTTATCTATGATTTGGCCTAATCTTAGGACTTTTGTATTGTTCTCAAGTTTTCAAACAAATAAAATTTTCTTTTTAAAATTCTATCAATGGACATATTCATGAATCTTTCTTAATGGGAGGCTGTTTGTGGGTTGCATTATCTTTCTGCAATTGCAAATGCTACATGTTGCTTTTTGTATGTGTTTTCTGTGCGTAGCTAGAGAGATTGCAAGCTGAAAATACCTTGGAGTGGGACAAGAGGGAAATACTTGAAACAGAAAAGCAGGGACTGGAGAGAGAATATAGAAGGCTGAAGATCCAGGTGAAAGAAATGGAAGAGCTCTTGGATAAGAAAAACAGATTAAGTGCAAACTCTCAAGGTCCTGATTTCAAGATGTCACAAATTGATCTACAAGAAAAAAACCAGGTATGGGTGCTCCTTGGAGCACATTTTCACTGTCTAGTCTCACTCTGATGCCTATGCAGAATCTGTCTTCACTTTTATGCACCTCCACATCTGGATATTTCCTTTTGTGCTAGCTAATACCTGATACCCCTTGCTCTTTTGTCCACTGGGATGTAAAATAATCTTGATCATGCATCTGAAACAAAGGGCGTCAAATGTTAAAATATGACAAATCTTCAGACAGTTTCAAGATTTCCTAAAGGAAGAAAAATGAAGTAAAAAAATGGACCTTTCTGCTTTTTGTTTCCTATTAGAGCTTTGTCTCAGTATTTTCTAAGCTATTAGTCTTATTTCCAAAAAGGAATTTTTCATTAATTCAAGCAACTATGCATTAAGTATTTGCTGGTAGCTAAGGTAAGTATCTGCATAAGCATTTACATTTAGCTGAAGCTCACTGTTTTCTGGTTCTTTTTTAGTAAGTCTCAGAATGATTATTTTTGAGCTAATTAAATGCCTCATTTTTCAAATACTTTTTCCAGCCTATGATATAAATCTTAAAACCAGGATACAATTCAGAATTTGAATTTGGGAAATTTAATTTTGGATGTGTTTTATCCCCAAGCCAGTAGATATAGTTTGTAGTTTTTTTTTTTTTTTTTTTGGCAGTTTACAGATTTTTAAATGTGCTTTTAATGGCAGTCTTATAGTTGTAATTTGTGTCGTTGTCAATATGCTGTAAATTATGTGTACCTTGTTTCTGTTTTTTCAATTATATATATAGCATCTTAATGCACAATTCTATTTTTTACTCAATTTCTTTAACAGTTTTAAAAGGTGAATTTGATAAGTTCATGTTTTTGAGATATATAAGTCATTCATACTCATATAAGCTGTAAAAGCTAAATGGCCAGAAAAATTGAATTCCATATTGTTTCCTTATTCTTTAATGAATCTAGGGATTTATTGCAAATGCAAGATTAAATTGTATTAGAGTTACATGACCTGGCAATGCAAATTCTAAAGTTAAATGTTATAGTCAGTGATCATAATTTTCTATTATACTGATTCATAAACTATCTATAATAATGTATTTGATTCTGACATATGTACAATGGTAAATCTGTAGACATCTTTTTTGGAGATGTCTACTCTAAAAAGCACAGAATTATCTCAATTATGGAATGTGGTTTGATTATTAAACTACTTTTTAATTTGATTTCTTTAAACAAGACAAACATTTATTCATATTATTCTCTGTGTCAGTCACTGTTCTGTATGCAGGTAATGAGAATATTAATTAATGAGTCATTGTCCCTGCCCAGCATGGGATTAGAGTCTATACAGGGAGTCATACACATAAATTTTTATAAATAAAACATTATAATGATTGCTAAGAATAAAGTAGAAGGGGACATAGATTAAGAAGCAATTGATTATATTTAATTTTGGCACCTTTCTAGTTATATCAAAATGTCACACTATAAAGTATGTCTTTCAGGAAAAATAGGGTTGATTGATTGAACCCTGTTTGGAGCTGGCATTGGCATCACCTGTCATCAGGGCACACTGAGTCCAGAGCTGGTCTCTTTGACATCAATATAGTTCTTTGGCCTATGACTAAGCAGAACTTGGAAACTGGGAGGATTCTGGAAGGTCTGACCAAATCAGTGGGTATGCTGATCACTTAGAAGACTGTAGGATTCTTTAAGTATATATCACTTCAATAGTGAGGGTGGTGGTGGTGATTTTTACCCTCTTTTGTTACAAATTCAGACTATCTACTGGGACTAAAATAATAACTTATTTTGGAACAGTAGCAAGCCAGAATCCTTGGTGCAACAAGAATTTCTCCAGAAACTCAAAATGTAAGATTATGATGTCCTCAAATGTCAAATGAATAAGAGCTGTGCACAGAACATGCCAAAGTTAGGGAATAATATAGATTTTATCATAACACAAAACCATACTGCAAGTTTTAACATTATTTCAATAAGAATTAGTTTATATGTATATAAGTACCATGGGATGAATTATATATATTATATATATATGAATATATATAATATATTCATGGTATTCATCCATGATACTTATATACATATAAACATATATATATGTGTGTGTGTATATATATACATATATATAAAATATATAACATATGAGTACCATTTCTATGTATGTATAGAAGTTCCATACATGAGTGAGGCAGTGAAAGAAGGTGTTAGCATGTAATGGGACATTCATGCAAACACTGCATGATTATTAGTCTCTAAAGAAACATAAGATCTCTTACTACATGACATTTGCATTTAAATCACATTTACCAAAGGTTTATGGCAGACATAAAACTACCTGCTACTAATCAGAGAACCCCACATAAGTTTTAAAAAATACGCTGGGTTTTAATATCTTATTGTTCAATAAAATTTTTAAAGTCCCTATTAATTAAAAAGGGAGGACTTTCCACATGGTTTTAGATTTGATTTTTTTTATTTCAGTGGTATAGGGAATGCACTTGTAAAAGAAAATGCCTTTCAATCTTCAATTGCACTATTAATTCAAATAAATAATTTTCTTTACATAAGTAATCTTAACACCTAAATCTCTATTTAGTAGTTGCTTTTATGTGCTATGTTTAAGGATATGTGTATATCATTCTTTTACAACTTAAAAAAATGCAGTAGTACATTGGAACTTTTAATGGATAGATTGGAAAATTACTACTCTGGTAGTAACTACTTTTTAAGCATAAGCCAATGTAATAGATTTTTCTAGAACAACATTGCATGTACATCTTTCGATTTGCTGTTGCTCTTGGAAATAGTGGCACTGTTCCATGGTCTCATGGCATCAGCATAATTGACAAAACGACACCAGACAACAGAACTTCGGTGGCAGTATCGAGTGCTCTTCTCAGAATGAACCTGCATTTTAAATAATGGCAAAGATGTTTAAGAACTAGATTTGTAAAAACATAAGTAAATCCAAAAGTATGCTTTAAGGAAGAGAAATACAGTTACATTTGAAAGTCTGATTTCACAGCCAGTAGTAAATTATGTTACTGATTCGTGATCATTTAAATGTACATTTCCTTCCAACATTAAAAAATCCACCTGTCTTTATTGGATTAACTGATATGACTTAAAGTTTTTTTTAAAATGTCTTCAATACTCTCAGGAAAATGTGAATTCAATAATTTAAGCTATTTGTCCATAATTTTTCTTAGTTTTCTTTCACAAGATCAAGGTAGCTAAATCATTTAAGTATATTAAAAATTATAGTGGCATCAAAGGTGGGGGTGTATATGTCACACTGTATTCTGGAAAAAATCTACTAACACTTTTTTAGCTCTTGGTTTCTGAATCCCCATCTTATGTTTTATAATATATATTAGTACAATAGCATATCTATACAACATAAATAAGTTAACATATTTAAAGGGTAAAAAATGGTAAGCTCATAACTTTATATGAACATAAAATGAACACGTCAACTATTTTATTTAACCCATTAGTTAGTAAAGAAACCAGTAAGTTATTAAAGCCAGTTCAAAGGAGAATCTAAGTGTTACACAACTAGGCACCCAATAATGCCGAATTGGATGTGTTTAATGGATGCAAGACTGGCTCTTCCATAGTGGGTGGGGAAGTAAATTGCACTATCACCAGATAACGTTGTCCCCACAGGTTTTGGGACAAAAATAGTTATATGGCCATGGATTATGTATAAATTACAGGCTTTTGTGTAAAATAGCTTAATGATATCGACAGTTGCAGGATTTATAGCGTAGGAAAAACCTTACCTGAGGAACGTGTTAGACACAACTACCAGGAATCTTTGTTAATCATTGCAAAGTGTTTCACAATTTTTCCTGGCTATATAAGTTACTTGATGTGCATGTGTAATAAGTCTATATATGAGTACATCAGCAAACACATGGGGAGTGTTATTCTAGACCAGGGATGGGCAAACTTTTTTTGTTAAGATCAAAATTGTGAATATATTCAATTATTTAAGTAAGCCACATAAGTCTCTGTGGCATATCCTTTAGAAAAATTATAAGCCTTCAAACCATAGAGAATATTTCATGGGTGGCACGGAAACAGGTGTGGAGCTGGATTTGGCTCATAGGTCATGACTTGTTACCTCCTACTGTAGCCCAGTAGTCTCTAGGTTTACATGTACAGAAGGAGCCAAGAAGGAAAATGTCACAGAGTTAGGTAAAGGGTGACAAAAGAAAACAGCACCTCTCCCCAGCTGGAGAGCAGTGCTTCACTGGAACACATTCATATCTAAAGTACTAGAAACATTGTTCTGACCACACAAAACCCTCTGGGATAGACTTGCCATTTGGGTTAGTAACCTAGCATAGACAGTCTACACTGAGCCATGGCAATCGTTTAAAAACAGTCAGCCAAGCATCACTTCCTCTATTTCTCAGCAGGATTTCAGTTACTATACGGGTGGCTTTTTGCTTGTCCTGATTACCTTAATGGAACCAATTTTGTCTTACTGATTTCAGGAAACTCATTGCTACCTCCTGTGCATAGAGCAGGTGTACAAAGACTTTCTGAATGAAAATAAGTTGATGAACCATGACACATACATTTTTAACATGGAATATGTAGATGCTTATGCTATATTTATGCTGAGAATTTTAGCACAGTTTGAGAATGTAACTGGTGAGTCTTCAGAATGTAGCTGATCAGAAGACATTTCTCCAAAGGCCTTATTTGTAATTTGGAAACAAAAATCTAGCATTTCCTACATTGCCTATTCAAAAACCAGGGAAATTATGGTTTGAAAAATATAGAGAGTGAAGAAATTAACATTATAAATTTTTGTTTGAAACCAACCTGCTAGACACTGAGTTTAACTGACATTAATATTTGTACTTAGCTTTAATGGAGACACATACAGATTTAAAAAATCACTTAAAAGCTATTAAATATAAACAGAAATGTCATTAAAATCAATCATGAATTTTATAGAAATTGAAAACAAACACTCTGGTGTTATGTAATAAATGTAATAAGTCCTATGTGGAAATTATATATTATATCATCAAAATGCCAGATATAGGTGAGGTGATGAGTGGGGTGGAGGCAGCAAACCACATTGCCATGTATGTACCCAGGCAACAATCCTGCATGATGTGCACATGTACCCCAGAACTTAAAGTGCAATAAAATATTTTTTAAAAACATTAAAAAATAACCTTTAGAATTTCTTAAAGTTAAAAAGTTGTATACAATGCTACCGTGGTATATATATTTGGATAAGTTTCTAAAACTAGCCACAATATTTTATTATTATATTATTTGAAAGACTGCTGGGTGCAGTGGCTCATACCTGTAATGAAAGCACTTTGGGAGGCCAAAGCAGGAGGATCGCATGAAATCAGGAGTTCAAGATCATCCTGGTCAACATGGTGAAACCCTGTTTTTACTAAAAATACAAAAATTAGTTTGGCTTGGTGGTGCATGCCTGTAATCCCAGCTAGGGAGGGGGACTTGGCTTGAGCCAAGGAGGCAGTGGTTGCCATAAGCCTAGATGGCACCACTGTACTCCAGCCCAGGTGACAGAGACCGTCTCAGGTTTTTTTTTTTTTTTTAAAAAAGACATATTTTTTAAAGTAATTTTACATAATATTTTGTTCCGGAGAATTTTTTTTTATTAAACACAAGTCAAAATCAGGAAAGTTTTGCAGTAAGAGTAAAGGGCATAAGTGAATTTATAACACTGAGGATAATCAGTACATCCCCTATGATAGGAGAGAAAATAAATGAATTAAAACTAGGGGAATAATTTATGGTATTTATACCCAGAATACAAATTAAAAGAATAATATTGACTGATCCTAAACAATTTTTAAAGTATTTTAGTGATAACAGCCCAAATTTAATGAAGCTTGAAATTAGGAGAATAATTGGTATTACCATTTTTGTTGAGACAGATGTGGGAACATTAAGAGATAAATTCTCTGTGATAAATTCTAAGAGATCATATCCCATTGTTCTAAGGTATGGATCCTAAAGTTTGTAATCTAAGGTAATAGTCTCTACTAGGGTAGTTAGGTAAGTACAAGACTAGAAAGATAAATCTTAATGATAAACTGAAAATCAGAAAAGCTCTAACATCCCAGAAAAATAAATTTATCTATAATAAAAATAAACAAGATAGGCATTGGATAACACTGAACTCATTCCTTAGCTGGAATTAGAGTCTATTTACCAATAATTAACCATACATTATACATTATTTATAGTACTACTTCTTTCTGTTCCACCGTAATGTTGATGAACTGTCAAAATTAAATTTATGAAATATCAGGAGCCTACTCAAGAAGTTTATATAGTACTTTGAATAAAAGTCATAAAGTTAATCAGGTGCAGTGGTTTGCACTGATAGTGCCAGCTACTAGGGCAAGTGAGGTAGGATTCCTTGGGGCCCAGTGTTTGAGGCTGGCCTGGGCAACATAGCAAGACCTCCATCTCTAAAAAATTTTTTACAAAATACTCATTGTAGATGTTATAAAATTGTAGATTGGCTAGGGCTTCTCTAACACGTGCTAGTAGTACATTTCCATCATAATTATCTGCATAAGAAATGAAGAGTTAGCTCAACAGAAACAGAAAGTTGGGTTTCTAACAACTGTGTTGTTAGCATTCTTTCAGTCATATCAGGAAATTGCAGATTTTGTTTTGATATTAGTTTAGATTTATTTGTTTGGAATTCAGAATCCCACAATTGCACTTGAGAAACTTTAATGTGCATATTCAAATTTAAGACAAAAATGAATGATCCCAGGGATCTCTTAAAATGCAGATTGTAATCATAGATCTGGGGTGATGTCTGTGATACTGAGTATTTATCAAGGTTCATGGTGATGCCACTGCTTTTGTTTTAGATCACACTTCTGAGTAGTGAGGTGGTGGAGGGAACCACAGAAAGCAGGAGAGGAAGGCTGCTAATAATTGTTGGTTGGTTAATAGGAAATAAATATGTGGAAATGGTTGTCCTCCAGAGAAAAGTCTTTCCCCTTAACTGGAATTGCAATTTCCGCATTTGCACTCTGGATCTACATTTTTATGCAAATTCTGAGTTCCCATATCTTCCCAGTCTCTTATTTTGCCCATATCTTCCCAGTGTCTTATTTTCTTTGCTTCTGATTTACTGGTGAGTAGCTGAAGAATTGACTTTTACAAGTTTAATTCTAAAATGGGAGATTTATTCTTCCCTGTTTTATGATTCTCCACTGAAGTAAAGCTATGTGGATAAGGTTTTGCATATATGAAACATTATTGCTAAGAATAAATTAGTGACAGGAGAAGTTTTACATCCTTTTACTTTCATATTCTCTTATACCAGTCCCTGTTATGTTTTGCTAAAATCATGAATATTAAATCCCAGTCCCGACCACATACACTGTTTGGCACATCCTCATAACTGTGTGTCAAATGCCCAAGTTTACATATCGATGCTTCTGTTATTACTATTTGAAGTTAATTATGTGTCCTGATTTATTTTCAACTCTTATGCTTATCTTTTATTCTATCAATGAGGCAGATATGTTCTTGGAAGTTTATATTATCCTTTAAAAGCCCCTTCATGTGTATCAAACAAATATGTTAATCCATATCCAATTAAAACAAAGATGCAAATGTTTACAATTTAAGTCGCATATATTTAATAATAAAATTTCATTGCATAAATTATGACATTTATGAATGTCAGATATGAAATTATATTTTTTATGCTTGATATAACTAGCATACTACTAATAATCCACTATATTATTACAAAATAACTTTGCAGCTCACATCGCGGTTGTCAGTTGACTTATATTAGCTTGATTTAAAGTAATAATGACAGAAATAATTATTTACCTTCTTATTTAAAAGGACATAAAACACTATAGTTACAAAGATTATTTAAAATTAAAACTAAAATGCAAGTTTGAGCTCAGATCGTAAGATTAGTGTAAACTCAGATAACTTTAATAGATCTGAGCCATTCACTATTTTTTCTTTTTTCTTTTCTTTTTCATTAAAGTGAAATTACATAACATAAAATTAACCATTTTAAAGAGAACATTTAGTGGCATTTAGTAGATTCATGGTGTTATAGGACCACTCTGTCTATTTAATTTCAAAGCACTTTCATCGCCTAAATGGAAACCCAGTAACCAGGTTGCAGTAACTCCCCATTCCTCCCTCCCCTAATCCCCTAGCAACCACACTTCTGCTTTCTGTCATTGTGGAGTCTTTGGATATTTCATATAAATGAAATCATACAATACGTAACCTTTTATGTCTGGCTTTTTAAATTTATCACTGTGTTTTCAAGGTCCATGCACATTGTAGCATGCTTCAGCACTTCACACCTTTTTGGGTACTTCATTCCTTTTTGGCCTGTCTGGTATTTGTTCATCTCTTCATACGCTGGTGGATACTTGTTGTTTCTGCCTCTGGCTCTTTTGAATAGTGCTGCTCTAATCATGCATGCACATGTATTATTTGAATACCTGTTTTCAATTATTTGGGGTATATATCTAGGTGTAGAGTTGCTAAGTCAGATGGTAATTCTATCTGTAACTTTTGGAGGAACCACCAAATTGTATCCCATAATGGCAGAACCCATTACCTTTCTGCCAGCAATACATGAGGGTTTTCATTTCTCCACATCCTTGACAACACTTGTTTCTTTATGTTTTTGTTTCGAATTATACTCATCCCAATGGGTTTGGTTTCTCGTTGTGATTTTCCTTTGCATTTTCCCAATGACCAATAATGTTGAAGATATTTTCATGTGCTTATTGGCCATTTGTATATCTTCTTGGCAGAAATGTCTACCCAAACTCTTTGACTTATTTTAAATTGGGTTGTCTGTATTTCACTCCAGAATTCCAGGATCCTGTCATGTTTTTCAAAATTTAATTATGGAGTTTAAATAAATGTCACTAATTTGGGTTCATGTGCACAATGTAATATTTCCTTGGAATCTCAGTTTATTTTCACTAAAATGGCTACTGGCTTCTGATTGTGGCTTATTGTACTCTTTCTAGTTGCTGGATTTATTTCTTTTTAATTCACACAGTTTGAACTTGATATGGTTGTTGACATAATTGAGATTTTTTACATTTCCTATTTCTCTGTGACTGGCCATAACTTTCTGCTTCCCCATTATTTGATTACACTTAATTTAATGGCATTTAAATTCCCCCACAGCATTTGGCAGCCTTTCTAATTCTCTCTCTAAATTATAGAAAAAGAAAAGGAGAGAAAGCATCCATGCATCAGTAACTAGAAAGAATCATCTCTTTGCTTTTCGATGAATTTTGATTTAATTTTCCATTGCTTGGGGTGTGTGTATGATCCTACTTTAAGACAAACTAGCCAGGTGCAGTGGCTCACGCCTATAATCCCAGCACTTTGAAAGGCTGAGGCAGGCAGATCACCTGAGGTCAGGAGTTCTAGTATATTCCTCCATGTATTTCCAGTATATGAATAAATTTACATACAGAGATGGTGTGAATTCATTAGATGCTCTTATCTCCTGCAGCAGTGTTTTTAAAAGTTGGACATGGTCCTATTTTGGTCAGATATGGTGCTTTCTTAAGTAAAAATCTGGAATTACTAGGACCCAGAACCACATATATTTTAAAACACAGATAATTTTAATGTGCATTCTATTTGGAAAACAACAAAGCAACACCAATTTTCTCAAAATACATTACAATAACCTTTGCAATAACTGTAAATTATTATAGGTTACAGTAGGTCTTCAAATAATGTCTTTCATTATAACAATGAGAGAAACAAAATCTATTCCCTGCTGGAGTCACTGTTTATGTGGAGTTGACACTTTCCTCATGTCTGCATGGGTTTTCTCCAGTTACTCCTCTTTCCTCCCACATCTCAAAGACACATGTGCTAGGTGAATTGGTGTGTTTAATGGTCCTAGGCTGAGTGAGTTTGGGTGTGTGTGAGTGGCCCTGCAGTGGGATGGTGATTTGGTGCCCTGAGCTGCTGGGATAGGCTCAGGCCACCTCTGACCCCTGAACTGAAATAAATGGATTGGAAAATGAATACAAATTATCGTAAAATAAAATTTCACAAAGCATACAATCATCATATGGATATATTGCAATAAACCATGCAGTACAAAAGTGCTCAGCAATCTCGCTTTATATGTGCTTGTTTTTGGATTGCATGGAGGCTGGAGGTGCTCCTGACCATCTTCAGTATGGAAACATTTATTCCTTTATTTATCACACCACCACTCCAATCTCTGACCTCACTGATTCACCAGAAATTGGGTAAATAATTGTCTTACTGTTTTTATGAGTCTTTCTTAAGTGTGCATAGAGCTCACATTTATTTCAGTGTTTAATATTATAAGCATTTGGGGATCTTAATTTATGAATTTGGTGATGTTTTTGTAACCAGAAACATGCCATAGGAACTCAACTCTCATTTATATCCATTATCCAATGGTAAAATTGGTTTGTTACACATTGTTTAACATAAAGTCACAGCTTCCAAGAACCTATCAACAATTTTAGGTGAGGACTGACTGTACTTTTGATTTTCACACTAATCAACGGAGAGAGAGAGATTGTGTGTATGCGTTTGTGTGTGTGTGTGTGTGTGTGTGTGTGTGTGTGTGTGTGTGTGATGTTAATGAGGGCAACAATTGAGATAAATACCTTTCGTTATTGGTAATCTCAACTGATATATTTTCAAGGATATTTTATATATCTTCTAGTTACATTTAAATAGATATCATAAATAAAGTGATTTTTCCATCTGCTGCACTCATGCTTGAAGCTCTGCGCTGGAGGCAGGTTGGTGGCTGTTTAGTGGCATTGTCCTTGATAGCACGTGCACAGAGCAGCGAAATGTGAGATGTCTCCCATGCCAAGGTGAGGCAGGTGTGAGGAGCGGTAGCATATGGACACATAATTAACTGGCTGGGTATGTATGACAAAAATTATTCTACCTTAAGCTAGTTAATGTTAATTATCCTACCTTGCCTTATGCCAGATAGAATTAATTCAGTTTTTTTTCTAAATATACAGTTTATTTGGCACAATTTGGGTGGATGTAGTTGACGTGCTTTTTACCCATATTAATGAGCATTTCATAATGAATGCTTTGGCTGTATATACAACATAGAAAGAAAGAAAATTTGAATTTACAATATTTTTGAAATCAAAATTTGTCCTTTATTCAGATAATTATTTTAGTTGTAATGTTTTCTACTCTTTTTTATGTGAGTGAGTGACTATTTGTTAGCCTAATATGTATTAGGTTGGTGCAAAAGTAATTGCGGTTTTTGCCATTTTTGCATCAGTTTAATAGCATATGAGGAATGCCTCTCTCATTATTTCTTCTTATAAGATGTGCCTTATCCACTTTTTGCTCATTAGCATATAACCCATTTTAAGGAAAAAAATCAATGTCAGTCCATTTTTAGTTTTAATGGTCGTAAATAAAGTACAAATAAAGATATTTTCCAAACTAAGGTAAAGTGGTTTTCATTTTTTTTTTCTACGACATATAGGCAGTATGAGTTTGCAAATGTTGCAATCCCTCTCCTTGTTTGGTTCATGTGCATCTGAAATATATAACTAAAAGAGAACAAAGAATATTAAGACCTACTTATATAAAAGGTGTAAGTTATGTCTTATAGGTATGAGAAATTTCATGTAAATTCAGTTAGCATCTACTCCTTCTATTGTTTATACATTTAGTCGACATTTTCTTAATATTATATCACTTAGTTTGGTTGTAGATAACAGAATGTATGTAGATAGATAGGTGGATGCATATCTATCTATCTGTTTATCTATCTTTGCTGTTACATATGTAATAGAAGGAATTTGATGATTTGGTAGGACTGGGGGAGTCAGCTCGTCACTGGGCATGCTGACCTGGCACCCAGCAGACTACCACAGCATGTACCTAGCTAAAGAATGGGCACCTCTGGGAAGTTCCAGAAGATTCAGGTGTCAGGATGCCACTGTTTCATCTGTTCGCTTCATGATCACTCAAGCCTCATGACCTGAGGATGAGAAATTTTCCCACAGAACTGGGCCTGCTAGCTCTGTAACTCCTTGTTGCCTCTTTTCCTGCTTTAATCAGTCCCAAATCCTGTTTTTCCAGCATCTAAATCCAATCTGCAGCTCTAGCTTCTGGGGAATCAGGGAAATGTGGATGTTTTGTGCTATATGATGGAAAACTAGAAAGAAGCTGGAAAAGATGTTGAGATGTGTTTCAGGCAGACACAGGGTAGATAAAGGATGTTAAATTTGGCAAGATGCACAATGTGACAGCTGTCCTCATGAGGCTTACAGTCAAGTGGAGAAGACTAAAGCAAATCAAATCATCAACAAAAAAGTCTGTTGAGGTGACTCTGTTCAATGTTACAAACTAGTACCTTCATAGCACTGCTTTCTCCTGGGAAATGATGGCTTAGATTGAGGTCAGATAGATGAAAGGAAATCGGTACCTGGGTAAATTGAATCAGGGCAAGGGCCTTCCCATGTTTGCAGAGGGCCCAGGGTCCGGATAGGAGCCCTGTGTGGCTGGAGAGAGGAGCAAGTGCCAATGTGATGAGAGTGAGCCTGGGAGCACAGAGGTGCAGGCCCTGGCAGTAATCCGATGGGATCTCTCTCTTTATTCAAAATCAGTAGGAAGCAAGGGGATGACACAGTCAGACAGGAATTTTGAAATAATGATTTTGCCTGGAATCAGGGCTCCAGGTAGAGAAGAACTGTGTTCCAACCTCCCACTGTTTATAGCTTTGTGCACCTTTGTTCTGTTAAAACTAAATTTCTTGAAAACTACCATTTTTTTTTCTTTTTGGTGACAATTTAAGTGTCTTGGGGTGAAGGGAGAGCAGTGGGTTGGAGGGAGAGATGCTTGGAGGGTCAATGAAGTTCTAGGGCTCCCCAGTCTGTGTTGACAGTGCCACAGTACCCTGGGTTGGTCATAGAATCTCCAGGAAGGGTCTGATGATGGCCGATAAGCCTGAGGAGTAGCTATGCTCAGCATAGCTACATGTGTGGTGGAAATTGAGGGGAAGATGCAAAGAAAGGAGTCTTGCAATCTCTGAAATTAACCTGCTAACTCTTCCTATGGAAGAACTCTGCCATTAGCTAGTGTAACTAAGGGAATTGCTATATTATGACCTTTTCTAGTAGCTTTGCCTTATATCCTGTTGTTTCTGTTTGTCCAAATTTACTTGCACTGGAATTAAAGTATCCTTCTATCTTGTATTAAGAACTGTATCCATTAATTCAGGTTATTTTTGGTATATATAATGAAAGAACTTAGTTTATTTAATTTACAAACCTGCATATCAAACCCAATTATCAATCACAAATATCAAATCATTATTTTAGATGCATTATTTTAGCATCATATGCAAATTACTTATTATTTATTTACTAAAAATCACTGTTTTGCTTTTTCTGTCTTTTTTTTATTCCAAATACTTTACATTATAATCAGTCTTTTTAATTCACCATAGCAATATATGAAGTTATTTTTATTGGACATAACCTGAAAATAAACCTTACCTTTAAGAAAAAGTGCAATGTGATACATAAGAATATACCAAACCATTTTATTTGCCATATGTACACTAAAACAATGCACACATACATATATATGTATATATGATATGGTTTTTCTCTCTCGTCACACATGCAAACATGCACAGCCACATATACATCAGTCGAGTATGCCAATGTAGTAGATCAAATATTTGTTAATTCAAGAGGGTAAAGACAATTAGAAAATTCCTAAGTTTCTGTTAGATTAATGATCTGTTCATCTGATATCAGAAGATATAAAACCTAAATCCTACACATAAATCTTAACATTATCAAGGCAAAACTTATAAAATTAAATACTTTTGAGAATCAGCACCCATTTCATCTTATAAATCTTAGTAGATGATTTTTGTTTTAGGGCCCCTAGTATCTATTCCCTGACTTCTGCTTTAACATGCATTGACATTTTTTATCTAGAATTAACTGTCTCAAAATTTTGGGTCACATCCTATGGCTATGGTTGATAGTATGTCTACCTACAGGTGAGTGATTCATGTTTTACTAATCCAAACACTTTGTGACCACATATACTATTATGGCCAAGCAACTACATCAGAGACAATGAAATATAATTATGGTTAGGCTTTTCAGAGAGATACATTTTCTTATCTGTTAAAATTAAACGTGCAAAAGTGTAGATTTGGAGTTGTTAAAGAACTTACTCTCACTTGTAATTAAATTAGAAAGAGTGAGATGAAACGTCCCAAGAAACCTGAACAGAATACATATTGAGTTTCTGGATTAAGCATTGTTTGGATTAAGATACCCTTGGGCTTTTCAACTATGTCAACAAATTGCCTTTTTTATTTAAGAAAACTTGAATTCAGTTTACAATACATTGGAATCATAGCAGTTCTAAAATTAATAGCAAATATATTCTTCATAAGAAGTAATTGTTAAAGAAAAATACAGCATATTAAATAAAAAACTTTGTCTTAAGAAAACCAGGGAATTAATCTCTTATTTTGTTACTCATTATTAGGATAGCAAGTTGCATTTAGCTTTTAGGTATCAAATATGTATTGTACATAAAAGAGAAAGAAGGGAAAATGCATTATCACAACTTTGGGCATATGTATTAAGACTACAAGTGGAATATGTGGAGGTGTTTTTTGTATCTGTGTTAAAGAAAAATACTACCCAGTATATCTTATAGTCTTATCCCTTATGTCTATTGTGGAAAGATATATTCTGTGATACATATTATATTTATTATTATTTATTAACATCATATTAAGCAATTGTCCCAACTACTAGTTACCAACACAAAATATTTAAAGTGATAATGAAACTAAGTTATTCACTGTATTTGTATGAGTGAATACACATACACTGAATATGCTCAGAGGGGAAACACAGTAGAAATGGGATTTTGTTATATTGACCACATTTTTAATCTCTAGTAGAAATCCTGGCTTTAACATGGCAAAACCTAAGATAGATAAATACCATTTTTATATTTCTTAAAAATTTTTACCCATGCTGAATTGAAAAACAGTGATTTCCTAATCAATGCTAGCAGGTTTTGTCAGAGATTAATTATAAAAATTTTTGGAAATTCAGAAGTAGAATTTTGGTGTCTAGAGGAAGTATTCATTTTGTTAGAGTCATGATACTACCGGGGTTTGAGGGATTCTGTACACAGCCTTGTGTTCGCCTGAGAGTCCTCTTACTCTTCTAGCCGTACACAATATGAACTTGAACTCTGCTGCAAATTTAGACTACAGAAAACTTTTCTTTTTTTAAGTTCTGAGTTAACTGTGACAATTCTCTTACTATTTGTGGATGTTCATGTGAGTTAATAATGTACTTTGATTACTAAAGATGGTATTGAGATATTGTAGTTTATGTGGATCTCTATTCTAAGTGAGAGAATGTCTTCAATAATTGTTGTGGTGAATTTTGAATATATTCTTGCATTGTTTTATAACTCAGTCATAATTATTAAGCTATATGAATATGTCAAAAGTTTAGTTGAATTTTATCAAGACCTGCAATGATGCCATACTTTGAGGAAAAGTATTATTATTTTTACCTTTAAGTTCAGTGTACCTGTGTAGGTTTGTTACATAGGTAAATTTGTGTCATGGGGATTTGTTGTTCAGGTTATTTTATCACCCAGGTATTCAGCCTCATACCTATTAATTATTTTTCATGATCCTCTCCCTCCTCCCACTCTTCAGTAGGCCCCAGTGTGTACTGTTCCCCTCTATGTTCTCATGTGTTCTCATCACTCAGTTGCCACTTGTAAGTGAGAACATGAAATATTTGGTTTTCTTTTCCTAAAAGCTGGAGGCATCACATTACCCAACATCAAACTGTGCTACAGGGCTACAGTAACCAAAACAGCATGGTACTGCTACAAAAACAGACCGTCGACTAATAGAACAGGATAGAGCTCTCAGAAATAAGGTCGCACACCTATGGCCATCTGATGTTTGACAAACCTGGAAAAGTATTATTAAAAGACATTAGGTCCACTTTTAGGTACTGTGGTGTATTCGTTTATTTTCACACTGCTGATAAAGACATATATGAGGCTTGGAAGAAAAAGAGGTTTAATTGGACTTATAGTTCCACATGGCTGTGGAGGCCTCAGAATTATGGCAGGAGGTGAAAGGCACTTCTTACATGGTAGCAGCAAGAGAAAATGAATAAATAGCAAAAGCGGAAACCCTTGATAAACCCATCAGATCTCGTGAGACTTATTCACTATCATGAGAATTGTGTGAGAAAGACTGGCCTCCATGATTCAGTTACCTCTCCCTGAGTCCCTACCACAATATGTGGGAATTCTGGGAGATACAATTCCAGTTAAGATTTGGGTGGGGACACAGCCAAACCATATCATGTGGAAAGAAAAGCAACAAAACAATAAAAAGCTCTACCTTCATGGATACTGAATTCTACTGAGTAATACAGATAATGGCATACAATTCATAAGGAAGTACACATCCCCTATGTAGGAGAATCACAGCCTCTGGAAGGATTTCCAAACAGATGCCTGTGAGGGTCCTGGGGCTGTTGTCATAATCACCACAGACTTACAGATTAGCCAACAGAAATGCATTCTCTCTCGAAGCTAGAAATTCAAAATCAAGGTCCTGGTAAGCTCCCTCCAAAGAGTCTTGGGGAGAATCCTTGCTTTCTTCACCCAGCTTCTGGTAGCTCCTGACATCCCCTGACTTGTGGCTCCATCAGCCCAACCTGTGCCTCCTCTTCTCATGGCCTTCTTCCCTGTGTGTCTGTGTCTCAAATCTCTTTCTCTTTTATTTTATAAAAACATCAGTTATGGCATCTAGGGTTCACCCTAAATCCAAGATGAGCTCATCATGAAATTCATAACTGAATTACATCTATAAAGAATATTTCCAAATAAGATTACATTCAGAGCTATGGCGGTTAGGATTTGTACATATCTTTGTAGGGACACAATTCAACCCACTGCAATAATTAGGTAACATACAGTTTGTAGGCTGGGTGCAGTAACTCACACCTGTAATCCCAGCACTTTGGGAGGCTGAGGTGGGCAGATCCCTTGAGGTCAGGAGTTCAAGACCAGGTTAGGCAACATAGTGAAACTCCAACTCTGCAAAAAATACAAATAGTAGCTGGGAGTGGTGGTACATGCCTGTAGTTCCAGCTACTTGGGGGAGCTGAGGCAGAAGAGTCACTTGAACCCAGGAGGTTGAGGCTGCAATGAGCCAAGATCGTACTCCAGCCCAGGTGACAAAGTGAGGCCCTGTTTCAACCAAAGAGAGAGAGAGAGAGAGAGAGAGAGAGAGAGATCAGTTTGCCCTACTACATAAGTGCTGAAAGTAAACAAAAAATTCAGTGTATCAGAGCGAGAGACTGACAGCACACTATGAAGCGGAGATAGCAGTATGGTAGGTTTATTAGTCTGTTCTCACACTGCTATGAAGAAGTACCTGAGACTGGGTAATTTATAAAGGAAAAAGGTTTAATTGGCTCACAGTTCTGCCTTGCTAGGGAGGCCTCAGGAAACATGCAATCATGGAGGAAGGCAAAGGAGAAGCAGGCACTTTTCTCTCAGGGGAAGCAGGACGAAGTGAGTGCTGAGTGAAGGGGGAAACTCCTTATAAAACCATGAGATCTCGTGAGAACTCACTATCACAAGAACAACACAGGGGAAACTGTCCTCATGATTCAATGATCTCCACCTGTTCTCTCTTTTGACACATAGGGATTATGAGGGTTACAATTCAAGATGAGATTTTGGGTAGGGACATAGCCAAACCATATCAGCAGGGCTGGTTTCCTTGTGCCTAAGTTTCAAGCAGCAGTATATGGGCCAGAGATGGCTCCACATGCCAAAGGTGGCATGAGGACTCCAAATGTTGTCCTCATCCAGAGATGGGAGTTTGTAAAAGTATCATGTCCTGGTCACCTTCACTTACTTAGTTATGAACAGGACTAGCTACTTCAGAGGTGCTCTCAGCAGTGATACACAGAGACGTTCAAGGCCTCTTCCAGTAGTCTAGCCTTAGTCCTTGATATGGCCTGGCTGTGTCCCCACCCAAATCTCATCTTAAGTTCCCACATGTTGTAGGAGAGACCTGGTAGGAGGTAATTGAATCATGGGGGAAAGTGGGCAAGTGTTTCCCATGCTGTTCTCATGATAGTAATAAGTTTCATGAGATCTGATGGTTTTAAAAAGTGGAGTTCCCCTGCACTAGCTCTCTCTCTTCTGCCTGTTAGTCAGAATAATGGTTTCCAAAGGTATTCGAATTGTAACCACTGGAACTGTCAGTATGTTACTTATATGGCAAAAAGAGTTCTGCAGGTGGAAAGAAGGCTGCTAATCAGTTAACATCACATGTATAGATTATCCTATAATATCTCCATGGGACCAATGTAATCACAAGAGTCCTTAAATGTAGAAAAGTAAGGCAGTAGAGTTGGCAGTAGAATAAGCAGGACTTGGCTTGCCATTGCTGACTTTGAAGATAGAGAAGTGAGCACAAGCCAAAGATTTGAGGCAGCCTCTAGGAGCTGAGAAAGGCCTCTATTTGACAGCCAGCAAAGAAATGGGGAGCATAATCCTACAAACACAAGGAACTAACTCTGCCAACAACTTGAATGATCAAAGAAATGAATCTCCCCCTAGGGCCAATTAAAATATTGCAGTTTTAGCCACATTGAGAGCCATGTCAGGCTTCTGACCTTAGAAGTCTAAGATAATAAATTTGTGTTGTATAAACCATTGTTTGACATAATTTACTACAGCAGCAACTAACACAACAGCACTACTCTTGAGACTTGGATTTGATGCTCTGATAGGGGCTGAGTCCAGTTTTGTTCAATTTGTCTCATACAACACTTGATTAGTGCTATTATCAACAGAATTCTGATCAGCAGGGTGAGGCCAATCGGCAATATTGATCTCAGCCATGGGCACAAGAATCCTACACTCAGCCTATTGAATAAGCCCCCAAAAGAAGTAGCGTGTCTTATTTCAGATAATCATTTATTTGCACTTCTCATCTCATGGCTCATATGCACTGCTCCACCTAACCAGTGTTAATTAAGACAGCAGAAAATGTTGATGACTGTTCTCCTCCTTGTTGAGCCAAGATATAGCTTACGGGTTGTTCATTGCAACTCATACAAGGATTGCTGATACAGGGCTTGTGCTGTCTCAGAAGGGACACAGGTTACCCTAGTTTGGGAATTGTTGAACTTGCTTTGGATCAGTATTTCATTGATTTGGTTAAGCCTCAAGAACAGAATCACCACATATTTGCAGATTCAATAGCCATGCATACATAACTGAAGGCCAATTGGGAGTCAGAAGAAGCACTTGAATTTTTATCAGTTCAGGTGAAACAAGGTTGTCCATCTGTGCGTTGTGCATGCACAAGACAAGTCTGCATTCATGAGCTGTGGTTGATGATAAAAGGCCCAACAGGTCCAGCCATGCTGGCTGCTTGACTCAGGCGGACCTCTCTCCCAGGCCTTCTGAATCCTCACGTGTTCCTTCTTTAGGTGCTGAGGTTTCTTCTCTCCCTGGTTGCTACTCTGTTTTTATGAACCGATTCCTCACCTGTACCCAGACATTTTGTCCAGGTGAGTCAGAGTTCTTGGAGCTAGGATACAAATAAGTTTCCCATGGGGGGGAAAGGTTATTTATTGAGCACCTGTTATAAGCCAGCTGCTTATTTTTGCTATGTGGGTTTACCTTAAATATAATCTTAGGGTATCAGTTTTATTATTGATATTTTACAAATGTGGAAGTTGCAAGAAAGGCTGAGTGACTTGCTCAAGCCTGACATTACTTAGCCTTCTGATGTCTGTTGCCGTTTTAGGTGGCTTGTAATAAAAAAATTCAATATATTAAATTGAATGAGTCTATGTGATTCGAAAGCCCCTGTTTCCTCCTTTATACTATACTACCTTCTACTCCAAAAAAGGACAATGGAGAATCTCTGTTAAATGAAAACATGTATATATAAATCTAAAGATCATCAAAATTTATACTAAATGAAAAATTGTAAGTTTCATATTGGTTTTCAAAAAACATATATACATATATATATATATAAGAGAGAGAGAGAAAGACATATACACAGAAACAGGCACACACGATTTTATTTTTTGCCCATCTGTCCTGTTTTAATAAAAACTTAGGAAATCATTTAGCAATTTATGTAACTCCCAAGAAAATTTTTCCAGGTATAAATATAGGTACTTAGTGTGTATATAAAAATGTATATAAAATGTACATTTATCATGCACTACAGAAATCAGGGTATACAAAAATGTATATATACATTTTTATATCTTTGTAATAAAATATGTATGCAAACTATGCAAAATGTTCATGATGCCAACATAATTATTTTACTAAAATCAATTTAATAAATAATATTAACTTATTATTTAATACTAAAGTAACTGCCACAAATTGAGCACATAGTATGTGCAATGCCTTGTGCTTTGTATGGTATAAACATGGCATTATAAAAAAATTAGCTGATAGGTATTTTATTCTCCTTATTTTATAGATGATAAACCTGAAATCCTATTAGGACAGGTAACAAGTGAAGAAGCCTGTATTCAAACACAGGTTCACAGTGAAGAGTGAAGAAAAGCATTGCTTGAATCATGTTGCCTTCCTATGAGCCAGAAATTAAAGAGAGTTAGTGGCAACCTTGGTAACAGAATTGCATTAAGCTTATTGTCTTTATATCACCTAGAAAACAATGTCACACATGAGTAGTCACCAACACAGACCACATTCCATCCTCAGACATGGTTAGCCTGCGTTTGAGCTAATAGATTCATGATAATGAATATATAGATCTTATGAGAAATAGTTTTAAATTACCGACTGGAAAAGGATCTGTGGCCATCGTCAACAAAACTTGCTGCTTGACCCACAACTATTATACCTCCCTGAAGTGCTTGTTTCATTCTGTTTATTGCTGTAAGTGGCATCATTAGCAACCAAGGAACTCTCATAGAATTGCAGTTACTGAACTGCCTATGTTACCACAATTTGTCTTAAAACTTCTGATGCTGTGGTACAGTCTCTGCATCTCTGCTGGCTTTTCCCTTCTTCCCCCTAAAACTTATCATATCTCTATTTTCAGATACCCATTCCTCACTTTTCCCTTATACACCTTATATGGTTACGCTTTGTGTCCCCACCCAAATCAAATATTGAATTGTAATCCCCATAATCCCCATGTGTCAAGGAAGAGACCAGGTGGAGGTAGCTGAATCATGGGGGCAGTTTCCCCCATGCTGTTCTTGTGATAGTGAGTTCTCACGAGATCTGATCATTTTATAAGGGGCTCTTCTCCCTTCCCCCAATACTTCTTCCTGCCACCTTCTGAAGAAGGTGCTTTGCTTCCCCTTTGCCTTCTGTCATAATTGTAAGGATCCTGAGGTCTCCCTGGCTATGCTGAACTGTGAGTCAATTAAACCTCTTTCCTTTATAAATTACCCAGTTTCAGGCAGTTCTTTATTAACAGTATGAAAACCAATTAATACAACACCCATATACACCCAGATTTGGTTGAATGTATCAACAAAAGTGCAACATGGAAACCCTCTGGATGCTCAGCTTTTCAGACTAATTTCCACGTGAGGGGAGGCAGGTAGTTCAGGGCACTTATTAATAGGCCTGCACTGTTGTTCCCTGACTTGGACTCCCACCATCATCTGCACACAAGCGCATGCTGGTCCTCACTTCAAGGCTCTGGTCAAGCTCTAAAGAAATAAATTATCCTCTTGATCCTCTTGAACTTAGCTGAGTTGTACAAACACTTATCCCAAATGGTTCTCAAATTTCAGTGGGCTACCAGAGTCCCAGGGGGCTTGTTAAAACACTGTTTACCAGTGCCCACCCCGAGATTTGTTGATCTGGCAAGTCTGTGACAGGCCTAAGTAGTTGCATCTCTTACAAGTTCCCGGTTGATGCTAATCCTGCTGGCCCAGAAACCACACCATAGGGACCTCTGCTGTCCACTAAGGCACTCAGAAAGGATGCATGAAAAATCAGGAAGAACCAATGCTCTAAAAAATGACAGCCTTCCAGTTACACTATGGAAAAGCATTCTACCAGGTCTTCCTATCCTACTACCATCTGCAACTTATCTGACAAAACGAAGCTTTCTGTATTACAAAATATATAGAAATATGTAGACAACTATTTCTCGTTCGTTCTCAAACCTAGCTTCATATTAGTATCAGTTGAGGAGATGATTAAGAAATGCTCAGATACTGCTCCCCAGAGTCTGATTAAATCAGTCTGGCTTGCTGTGGTAGCCTCAGCACTTCTTCTGGTGACCCCTTTTTCCAGGTGGTTCAAATATATAGTCAGGGCCTAGAACCACAGCACACCCAAAAGGGGAGGCCCCAGTCTCTTCATTACTTTTCTCTCCTTGTCCTGTCCTCCACAGAGGGGTGGGGGCAACATCAGATTAGAAAAGAAGGAAGCACCAAGTCAGCAAATTTGTTTTGCCTTTCATTTTCTCAGTTTCTGTTTATGATGTTTTGACCGCAAAACCTGCTCACTTTTATAATATTAGCAACATCTCTTTATTCTTATTTTAGGAGTACCTACTATGGGTCAATGCTTTCTTAAGCTATATCATAAATTATTTCATCTTGTACTTATATTTATAGGTGGTTAATAATTCAGATGTGCAGTATTAACATTTTTAAAAGAGGAAGATGTTATTTTTACCTGGTACCTATTTTATAGATGAGAAACCTGAAATCCTATTAGGACGTGTAACAAGTAAAGAAGCCTGTATTCAAACACAAGTATATGTCTGGGAAGACATCAGCTGTTTTATAAGCATACATGCCAGTGATGATACTGCCTACAACAAATTTCCCTCATGAACATTCAGTCAGTAATCCCAATACCGTAGACAATTCTAATAACCAGTTATTTTGAGGAGCATATTATCTATGTAGAACTCTGAGACATTTTTTAAAGAAAACATTAATAAAACACCGACCTATTACTTGACACTTCTTTGCTGTTTATAAACAAATCAATCAAGACAAATATTCTGATCAATGTTACGTTTATAAATTTTGGAGTTTTCTCTGACAGGGATAATAAATTAGCAAAATATTAAAAAATTGGAATTAGCATGAAAACAAAGAAAGCCAAGATGGATAGATAACGGCTTTTGCTAACATGCAGTAGGAAAGGTAATAATGAAATGTTTCATGATTCTTTCTTAAATATTTGACATAATAATAATAGTGTAACAATAAAGATTATTTTTAAATATGCAAGTAGAAAAGTTCTACAACTTGAACTGAAAAGGTAACTGACATAGAATATATAAATATTTCTAAATACTGTTTAATCAAATATAATCTCAATATTTATAAATTTATGTTATGACTACTTCTGCGTTTAAAAAATAAATAAAATTGTCTATTATGTTTTTGCAGTAGGATTGATGAATCAGTTTATGAGATAAAACACCTATAATGATTTTAAAAATCCATTAGAGTAAAAGTTGAAATATTCTATTATCTTTTTTTCATTGACTTGTTCTTAGTATTCTTAAAATTTTATAAAAAGGTGTTTTTTAAAGGAGGCAGAAGCTAAATTGAATATAATTCTCTTTAGAAACACCTGCAATAGACATAATTGTTCAATTGACTTGAAGTTAAGGGATGTCTCATTGTTATTTCACATATATTAAAATTCATGAATAGCAGTGACATTAAGATATCTCCAAAGTCACTATTACTTCTATTGTATCCAAAAATAATTTTTATTAGTAAACTTCATTATGTAATGAATACTTTTGTGTCATTGCCCTTTTTTTGACTTATCTTTGTGAAGTAATATTTACTCTTGAAATGGATTTCCTTCCAGGCTGTATTCACATTTGATTCGTTTTTATCATTATCCTTTATGGAATATATTGATTTAATGATGCACAGTACAGATGATTTGTTTCTAAATAAAAAAATTACAAATATTTACTCTAAGCACAAAATAGAAAACTCATGTATACACTAAATAGGATAGATAGAATTTTTAGCTGATTCTTCAAGACTTTTGCAAGTCAGACAATATTCCTTAGTCAATGTCTTATACAAAGCCTATAGAATAAACGAGCCAAAAGTTAGAGTTTGAAGTTTTGATTATTAATTCTACCTGGAAATATTTGAGTTTAAGGTAAATGGAGTAGATACGTATAATGGAAAGCAGTTATGGTGCAGGAGAAAGACTGATCCTCAGAGTCAGATGTGGATGGGTTCCACAATCTGGACAGAGTTTTTAACCTCATTAAGTTCCAGATTTTTTTTTAAATTAAAAGTCCTCATAAGTATACGGTAAAAATTGAGAAAGATCATGCATATAACATATTCATAATGCTTGGCACATGAAAGTCATCTTCAATTATTTAAGCATTTATCCATTTATTCAACAAATATCTTGTGAGCAGCTACAATGCAAGGGCAGTCTGGTGGATAGAGGATATCATATGAATCAGATGAACTTAGTTCCTGTCCAGTAGAGTGCAGACCTAACAGTCAATAGCTTTTACCTCCCGTTTTCTGTTTTCATAACCGTGGTCTGTTTTATTCATTATATGACACTATATTGGGTAGAAATTCCCTACCTGAGAAGAGGCCAAATAATTCTCAGAAATGACATTGATAACAAGTAGTTTGTAGTTTTAAATTTCAATAATTATACATGATATAACATTTATAGTTAATACGGTTAGCCCATTAGTTAACTAGACATTTTTGAAAATCAAATAGTACCTAATACTTTCCCCCACTTGTGGGAATATAATACTAACCATGATAGAAATTACCCAATGCACTGTAAAGACCACTGGAGAAGAGGAGTCTTACATATTGCAGATAATTGAATGACCAGTATTCAGGGAGAGAAAGGAGAGAGAGCTGCTTATGTAACTAGATATAAGTGGTGCTTTTACAGAGATAAATGAGATTAGTACACTGGAAGTGCAACGGATTTTTTAAAGGCAGTGTTTGTGTTAGTGGAAGAATGGAAGAATCTATCCAGTCATTTTCAGATAGGTTTGATTTGAAGCACACAAAACTTTTAACTTACAGACACTAATTGGGCAGTTAGATGAAAGTCAAGCACTCAAAGTTGAGATCTGGTATGAATTGAACTCTGCTTGTTAGTGGTGTGACCTTGGGTTCCTCTTTTATCTAAGCCCCAGTTTCCTCATTTGTAAAGTGGTGATTATAATGTGTACTTCATAGGATATTCAGAAGGATTAATATATAAATTAGTGAAAGCTCTTATTGATATTGGCTCACACTAATAGCTCAAGACACTTCAGTTATTAAGTTATGGTTTTGAGTATTATATGGATCAGGACATCAGAAGTATTGTCTGGATTATAAGTATGGGTTTCAGAATCCTAGACCCACATGTTGTAAACAATCTGATGGGAAGGCAAAAGGCTGTTAGTTGACAGTGAAGAAAAACAAATAACAGACTGATCCTTATCCCTAGAAATAATAGTTGATAATTAGAGAAGGCAGAGCTGGCAAATGAAGCTGAGGAGAAAAGGAGAAGAATGGGATAAGGCTTGAAAAACAATGAGTCCAAGAGGAGGGTGTGGTTACCTCTGTCAAGCACTGCCGGATGGTAAAATGAAGAATAAAAGGTATGCATAGGATTCACAACATAGGAGTTGATGGTGATCTTGGCGAGAGCTTGTCAGAGAGGAGCAAGCAGGACAAATAGCCCACACTGGAGTGGAAGGAGAACAAATGGAAGAAATTATTAGAAACCGCTATTTAAGATATTTGATTATCATATTTTCAAAAAATGAGAAATTTAATAATCGTTATGTTGGATAGCAGGGTAAAATTTTTAATTAGAGAAACTTGAGCCTTTTTAATGCTTTTAAGTAGAGGAAAACTGCTGCTTTTCTTGGCAGGTGGATTTTAGAGAGGGGGACAATGGATTATTGTAGAGCAAGAAAGTAGTTGAAATGAGGAGTCATTATATCTAAGCTCAATATTAGAAGCAGGGGAAAAATTCAGATAGAAGGGCTGGAGATTATGACAGAGCATCAGAACAGGTGTGCCTTTCTGCAATGGTGATGAGAGGCAGTGCAGCCAGTCAGCTGGAGACCAGGAAAACGTGCTCAATGAGCTATTTAGGATTTTCATCAAATACATTTCAACTCATCACAGCTAAAGGTCAGCCGCTATAAGTTATGTATTTTTCCCAACTGTAAAGGACATTGAATCAATGTTGAAAGCTCAAGATCCATTTCATCAAATTGGAGCAGAAGTCTTAATAATTTGAACAGAAAATGTGGCCTAACAGAGGTTTTTCATCTTTCCCAAATTCCACGCAGCAGGGGTGTTGAAATCAGTAAAGCCTTCATTTCACCCTTCAGTGTCTCACAAGACTAAGACCCTCAATTTTGATGAAATGGATGGAAATGTTTTATAAAGTTTTCTACCTGAAATGGAACGAATTTTATTCTTCTGAGTTTTCCACTTTACAAGAGCATCGGTTTTCCAACAGGCTACCTTTGCATACGCTTTATCAAGGAAAGACAATGGCTTTTATAGCAGCCTCTGCTGCTGGACTCTGGAAGCTTCAGTTTTCCCCTCCGTGAGGCAAAAACAACAGGAGGTCTGAGGCTAGTACACCTTTAAAATGGTATAAAATTTAAATTGGAACTTCAGTCTTCTCATTGCTTAAAAATTCCTGGTAGTTAGTGTGTCCAGCCATTTCACTAACTTATTTTCATTATAAATTTTCAAACGTTAACAATCTCCAGAGCTTCTAAGTATTTCTTGGAGAATGAGTTTTTTTTGGTCATTTGGTAAAATTTTCTTGGGTGTTACCTTTGATATACCAGGAAGTAGAGGATTATACGGAACATAGTTTGGCTATAAGAAGTAAACAAATTATATATATATATTATATACATACTTTTATATATAATAGATGTACACACAGATATATATATATGTGTGTATTTACATGTAATGTGTTTAAAATCACCAACTCTATCCTATCTTTAATATGCTTATGATGAAATATATTAATGTAAGGGGAAAATACCAAGTTACCACACAATCCTAAAAATAAAAAGAGTAATTACATCACCATCCACACTAGCTCAGATTTTTGTTTGTGTGTTTTTTATTTCATTTTCCTGTAACATCAGAAGGTTCCTAGGGTTAAATTTGATAATTATATACACCTTGCTGGGAAGCTTTGCAAGGAAGCAAAGGGCAATGTAATCTGTGAAGGGTCCAGATACTTGAATTCACAATTATTTGATAAAAGTATTCAAGATGTATATATAATACATATGAGTACATTACATATTATATAATTATATACATTATACACAATATATACAATTATATGCATTATAGATTGCACCTAATATATATGTATAATACAAATAATATGTACTATGTATTATATATAATACCTAATATATATGTTTGTGGGCTATTTTTTAATCAAAGTGTTCTTAGGGTACTAGCAAAGGAAAATCTCAACGACCTAACTACTTTAATATTTAAATATATGGTAAAGTAATACAGTAAGTAGCACAAGGAAAATAATTCGGTGAACAGCACCTCAGAGAATGATGATGCATGGATGGACACAGTCAGGTGTGCAATATAGGGTGGTTATACAGGTTGGGCTGTGCAGAAATGACTGCCTCAGGGCAAAATGGGGCTGAAATTAAGGATGTGCTGAATTCCTCATGTTATGAGCTCTGGTCTTCTGCTCTGTCTCTGCTGGGAAATAACTGTTATACTCATCATAAAGCCAGCATGTGGTCTACATGCCATAACTGGGAAATTGTATAAATGTGAGGGTCCAAAATTGTGAGGACTGATTGAGAGATGGCCTTTGGAAATCACCGGGAATCAAAATTTTGGATGATTGCTTTAATTTTTTTATATCTTCAATAGGCTCTATGGCTACTTAAGTAGAAAAAGACTTGTAGTAGAAAAAGACTTGTTAAAAAGTAAACAAAAATAAGGTGCAATGTCAAGAAACCTATAGCAAATGGAAGATCACAATAGTGGTCTTTTTACATGAACACACACATTTTTTACATGAGCACACACATTTTTTCAAATGAGCAAGTTATTTATTTGAAAAGTCTATTTTAACTGCTAGAGAATACTCCAAGTATTGTGATTTTATTTTTACAACATGTCTCATTCAGAGGTATGATCAGTAAATTTAGTTTTTTACATTCCAATAAAGTAGACACCTCAAAATTTAAGTAGATTTAACCCTTTGAGTAGATAAACTTACAGTGGTGATGACATAGTAGCCAAACTTTATTTTTTCAAGGGAAATATGATCTGTAAGTAACTATTGTGTTGTAGAGAGAAATTATTTTTTGTTTTATATAATGGAGGCTTTACAGTTTGCTATTGATTTTGGCCAACCACTAGATTCTCAAGCTAAGACAGAAGGGGCATTTATTGCATTTTATATGAATACATTTTAAGATATTTGTATTATTTAAGATAAGCTAAACTGCTATGACATTTTGGTCCCAAAAGATGTAATGACAGAATATACTGGAATTTTCAGCACGTTCATATAGCAATCAAATTTGAACCAACATCTTCCATGTTGTAGTTTTATTATTTCCTGGGGCATGCATTCTCAACTTAGGCCATATCATCTGAGGGGGTGAGGATTTATTGGTAGGGGGGGCTGTGAGAGGTGAAAACAATGTTACAACAATCTGTGGTCCTCCAAGGAGCCACAGTTTACAAACAGATGTAAATGTTATAAATCAATGTTATAAAAATTTTATTGGGAAAGAGGATTAGGAAAAATTATGTCTAAAAACGCTCCTTGGGAAATGTAAGAATGGGGCAGGGGAGTGTTGACAAACACTACTGGGGCCCTTGTTCTTGCTTTTAGCTCCCATCTGGCAGAAGATGATTTGGAGCACAGGTTTGCATCCTTAGGGGAACCTTATGATCAAGCCTGGAAACGGCAGGAACCGCTCACCTAGATCCTTTGGCTGAAACTCCATCACATGACCATAGCTAACTGCAAGGGATGCTGGGAAATGTAGTCTAGCTGTGTGTCGAGGAACAAGAGGAATACTGATTCTGGTAGCTTTATCTGTCTTTTAATTCCACTTTATAGATGTGTATGTATCACAAAATGGGTGTTCAGTCAATGTTTCCTGAACTGTTTGTTGAACTGATGTATGGATCTCTGTTATCTTCTAACGTAACTTGTATCCCACCTCTGTAGATCTTGTCAGATTTTTGACCAACTATGGAGAATTACAAGTCCAATAAGAGTAAGAAGTATTTCTTATTAAATGCTGATACTGAGTAACCTACTGGTATTTCCGTGAGTTTAGTCTAGGCTTTTGCTGTTGTCTTCCATTTTTACTCAATTATTTCCACATTAAATATAAATATCTACATTTTTCTATACATTTGCTTTTATTGCTAATCTTATCTAACCATTTTGAAGTTGTTTAAAAAGTCTCTTTGATCTATTACTTGTATAGATATAAATCATTTCTAATGAAGAAGCAGTATTTTTCTTTACAGTAACCAAATGGAAAAATGGCAAAAATTTCTAGATCACATCATAGTTTTGGATTGATTTTGTTGGTGAAGATTATAAAGATATTTGGAACACCTTAAAATGCATTCGTGGTGCATGCAATTACTTTTAGTATGTTCCTTAGATTAACATTGACTCCGTTTTTCCATTTTACACAAAAATCTTCTGAAAAAATTCCTAGAGACTAATTATTCTACCTACTTCAAAAATACCTTGGTTTCAGATTATATTTGAGGTAATAGAATTTGAGGAGAAGAAACAAAACACTCTTTTGACAGTCAAAACACTTTGGTGTTCGACCTGTCCTCACTTTGAAACATACAGATCATTAAGCCGCCCTGTGCCTTAATTTCCTCTCCAGTAAATAGAGAAGCTTCTTTAGTGGAGCTTTACAATTCCTTCCACTTTATTGACAACTGATTCAGGAATGCTTCTCTCTTTTCAAATCTTCTTTCTGCTCTTAAATAATAACACAAATAAAATTTAATGTCCAGTAGGCATCTTGAGAACACTTAGTCTTATTTGTTGAAGTGGAAATTCATTAGTATTTTCAACTAAAAATATAGGGCACATTCATGTTTTTAAATCTGTGTTTCTGCCAATATAAGTTGAGCAATTACAGTTTCCTCCATTCTATATTAAGCACTTAAGTAGTGTTATTTTACTTACTCCTCACAAAAAATCTTGTGAAAAGATTAGTCTTTTGCCATTTCTATTTTACAAAGAAGGAAACTGAAGTGGAGGGAGGACCCAACATTTGTTAGTGGAGAACCAGGTTTAGAACCAGGGCTGGCTGACTCTAACAGCAACTCCGGCACAAATCAAATTGTTTATTCACAACCTTGTAATAAGATTTTAAAAAGAAAATGCTCGTGTTTCTTTTTGCTATTTTTTTCCCCACAACTTGAAATTGGATTTTAAAGAGATAAGTTCATTTTTACCTATCAATTATTTTTATCTCAAGATTTTGGAGGCCAAATATTCTTAATTTTAAATGTAATCATGATTCATTTTAATTTTTCTCCATCAAACATTTCCATGCCTTCCACATCATTTTATCTGGTGACATTTGATTTTCTTGGGTCCTGACATTGAGACAGTCACACATAAATTAGAAGCCTGTTCAAAATACTTAATGAGTATGTGTATCATTGTTCATTGTAGAGCTATAATTTCCATAGATTGCTCAATTATATTTTATGATAATATATTAGAATTCAACATCAGCTTAAATATTTATTGTTGGATCATACTGTGTCAAGCTTTATTACAATCATATCAGTTCCAAATTGTAGCAGAAGGTTGTGTGTTGTGATTTCTACAATATCATGATATAAATATAATTAGGATGATTGCCATTAGCTGGAACTCATATGGCCCTCTTAGTTTTGAATTTGAAAAATAACTGAAGAACATATACAAAAACCAATCAAACAAAAGTCTATAAGAATGCGACTTTTAGCTATTATCAATGTATTCCAAAGGAACATTTGACAGCCAGGGAGAGGTGTTTATGTATTATAATAACAAAAATTAGGCTTCTATTAAAATGAGACAGTAAATGCTTTCACATATCACTAGATAAATGTCCTTTCACCTATGGAGAGTTATTACCAATGAAAAATTATATCACCGAAGCAGCTAATTTCTACCATATCCACAATCACAGGTAATGAGGCAACTCTATGGGCTCTGTACTTAAACAGGTAAGTTAACTAAATGTCTTAGTGTAGTAGCAAATAATTTGGGAAATTCTATGCATTATAAATTTTAAATGAAAATGAATTATCTACCTAAGGTAATTGTTGGCAAACTCTATTTAAGAAGATTGATTTGGGGAGTTTCTTTTTTTGACTATCAGAAAGTCTGAAAATTTAGCGCTCTTTATTTCTACAGTGAGCCAAGTGAGTATCTCTCTTTGATAAGAATATAAATCATCTCAACGATTTATTTTGTCCTCTTTTTCAAAGGATAAACTTTCTGTTGTAGCATATATATGTGTTATTTAAAGCTACAAGCTATACTAAAATTGAAATAACACAGATCTACAATTCTATTCATGATGATTTCTGAGGAATTTCAATGTTTTTTAACTTCTATGAAGACAGATTTAAGTTGGACCCAGGTATTTAACTGACAATAAATCTATTCTAAGTCAATTCTAAGAGAAAATAATTTTTACACATGTATAAAAACATAAAAAATATTCAGTAATTATCCATTGAGAGAGTGGAAAAAAGAAAAAAAATCATAAAGAAAAACTTGGTAATTGGAAGTCAGATGACAATAGGAGTTCAACAGTGCCTTTTCCTTGTTTTTTTTTCAGCAAATACTATATCCAAATGTATTTATAATTGTAATGTTTTTATGAAACTTTAAATGTCTCTCAGATTTTTGTTCATTCAACAAATATTTCAAAAAATACCTCCTCTGCTGTATATTGTTCTTAAGACATAGGTACACTTCGATTAAAAAAAGAAAAAGAAAAAAAAATAGACACAAAATCCCTGCCTATTTGAGGGCATAGTATGTGGGGATAAGACATTTAACAAATATCTGACTACTTTTGATATTTGAGCAGGCGGTGAGTGCCATGGAGAAACAGCAGGGAATGTGGTCAGGATGCCTGCAGTGATGGGGGTCCATGCTGGGCTTACCACTAAATAGGATGATCAGAAAAGAGCTACTCTATAAGCTGACATTGGAACTGATACTTAGAAGAGGTGAAGGAATGAGCTAGCCAAGGTCATGACTCTGGGAACTTTTTGCCAATCAGAGAAAGAGAGAGATTTTTTAAGACAAAAATGTACCCAGTGTGTTGTAAGCCACTCTGGCTAAATAGATAGTGCAAGAAACTGGCAGAAGATGGGGTTTCGAATCTATTTTGAAGGTAAGGTTGAGAAGATGTGCTGATGGATTGGTTGGGGATGAGAGAGAAAGTGAGGAGTCAGGAATGACTCCAGGAAACATGAGGAATGGTGGAAATGACATTAGTAACATAGAAAAGAATGTATATCAACTATTTTGGAAAGAGGATTAAGAGGTGTTTGTGTTGGTTTGGTTTGATTTTGGGTTTAGTTTAGTTTTTGTTTTGTTTTGTTTTTTCCATGTTAACTTTGAAATACCCATTAGACAACCAGGTGGAGATGTCAAACAGGCTGTAGGTATATGACTTTCAGGGGAACAGTTGGGTTGGATGATGTAAACTGGGGAGTCTTCAGCTTATGATGTTGGTTTAAGCCATGAAACTAGAATAAATGCCCAAATGAACAAGAACTGATAGAAAAGCAACCAGGTCAGAAGACTTTTCCTTAAGGTTTTCAAGGTTCAGAAGTCAGGAAGAGGCCTCGTAACCACTGGCGATAGTGAGGAGTGGCCAGTGTGGTGGAGTAAGATATTCAAATGCAGCATCCTGGATGCTGAATAAAGGAAGGAAGGGAGAAAAAGGAAGGCAAAGAGAGACGATAGTGGATTCACCTGCTGCTGCCTGAGAACTGTCCATTGTTCCCACTTTCCTCCTCATGCTCATGCCCCTTCTGTTTAGTGCTCCACACCTCATTCCTTACAGATTGAGCATCCCTAATCCCCAAACCCGAAAACCAAACTGCTCCAAAATAAGCAACCTTTTCAGCAGACATGATGCTACAAGTGGAGAATTTCACGTCTATTTCATGTGATGGATGTGCAAAATTATTTAAAATATTGTGTAAAATTATCTAAAGGCTCTGTGTATAAGTTGTACATGAAACAAAAATGAATTTTGCGTTTAGACTTGGGTCCCATTCCCAAGATATCTCATTGGCAAGTATGCCAAAATCTGAAAAAAAAAAAAATCCAAAATCTGAAATACTTCTGGTCCCAAACATGTTGTATAAGGGATATTCAGCCTGTACTTTCTGTCATATTTTGAAAAAACAAATAAATCCAACTTCTATATTTACCTGTGAAAGGAAGCAAATTGTACAAAAAATAATGCTTGGTATTTACCGGTAGGTAGAGGTGTTCCTCTTTGTTCACCTCTCCAACAGTTTTGTATTTCTCATTTATCTTCCAGTAAAGGCAGTAATATTTCTTCAGCCCCTTGGTATAGAATGAATGAATTGTTAAAGGAGTCTTAGTGTTTACTTTTAGAAATATACAACAGTTTTATTTTTCCTTTTATTACCTTTATTACTGCATTTATTTTTAGATGCACATGATTCCCTAATGTATACTGCATGCTTCCTATAAGCAGGATTTCTAAAGACTTCAGATTAGCACATTTCTTAAATACCTTGTGTGACTGGATCAACTAACTTAAAAGAAAGATCTTCATTTCAATGCCTAAAAATAAATTAATTGTCCTTCAGACAGTTCAGAAGCTTGTCAGGACAATATGACAACGTTCATAGAAAAATACATATATATATTTTTTATATTTATAAGATAATAATTGACTTACCTATGGATATCCCCCAACGCACATATACATACGTAAGTCAATTATTATTATTATTTGCAGTCGTGTTCCATAAAGACCCCACAGGAACCAAATTAGTGAATACTGAATAATTACTTCTAGGAGAAATACAGGTTTAGGCTTCTGCAAGCCTCTGATTACAACATTTTGCCAACCAGTTAATATATAATCTTGTTTAATATGTGTTTCTGTTTAAAGACATCTTATTTAATATGCATTGTTGATTCATTAACATTGACCTTTATAACCAACAACACTATAATTCATAGGGAATGAACTTAACCTAACACACGTGTTTTCTCCCTAAGGTACCTCACAGCTTTCTAGCACTTAGGAACATTAGACAGCAGTTTAGCAGAATGCTTGGTTGTCATTTTTAACAGATAAATCACCAACAAAAGACACAAAAAATGTCAAAAACGTGGCACTAAATAAGCCCTAAAAGATACTTGCTCACAGAATGAGAGCTGAAACAAGAAACTGAACGGATCCTTGTTCAACCTCAGCTGGGAACAGGGGCATCCATCTGGAGACTCAAATTGTTTGCCTTTGCAGATGCTGACAAAAGACCCCAAAAGTGCTCTGAGTATCGATTTGGGGATTATAAATAAAATTTCGTGAGTAGGTGAATTTGCAAAAATGAAACCCATACATAATGAAGATTGGCTCCATTTTTAATTGTTTGCCAGTCTAGATGTATTCATTCATTGACCACCAATGCAATGGCATCCAGTGAACACTGGATCTTGACTTCAGTATTCACGCAGAAAAAATAACTCAGACCTCATTAAGTCAAATTTATACAATTCAGACAGTGATTAGAAGAGAAATTAACTTTTGGATTGTTAAACTTTCTCCCAACTAAATACTATAATACGATCTATGAAAAAAGTGTAAGTAAATATAAAATGTATCAGATTTCAGAATGAATATTAAACTTCCTAAGAGAACATGTGATTATGACACACATTTAAAGTATATTTCATAACCTGAAGATTTTTAAATTACCTAAGGGATGAGGCCATCCCTTATGGGATTTAAACATTTTAGTACTTTTAACAGCACTTCATATAGCATTTCGTGTATGGTAAAGGCTCAGTTAAAATTAGAATTTAATTTATACATTTTTGTTAATTACAAATGTCATATCTAGACAATTGTACGATCAAGTAATTATAATGGTTTTATATTGACTGTTTTATAATATAAATATCTTATAATTTTAAAATGATCTTTTCTACTTAACTGGAATAATAAGAATTTACCGTTTATTCAAGAATGTATTTTAGTATCCATCAATATGGAAATTATTATCATTTTATATTTAAAATCATTATACAGCTATCCCTAGACATATTATGATATCATTGATTTTCCCAGATTATTTCTATTCTTTATTGTTTTAAATTTAAATATATTATTTTAATGTTTTTGGATACATTTCAAATTGAGGCACTCTTGTAGTAACAGCCACCAGCAGATATTTTATGTGTCATTTCCATTTTTTTCCAGGTCAAAAATTCAAATATCATTTTTTCAGTATTCAATTTTTTCAATATCATGGTCTTTCTGGAGATTAAGGGAATACAGAAGAAATATTAGATGACACTAAGGGAATTTAGAAATATTTTCAATATTAGTTAAATAAGAATTCTACTAAAAAGAGTTATAATTCTTTCAGCCTAACTACGTTTAATCACAATTTATGATTTATTGAATATTTGCTTGGCATATGAAATAGTTTTCAGATATTAGGCAATTATAGTAAGTATCTGTCTCCTGAAATGTGTATTTATGAGTCTTGATTTTGAAATTTATTGCAAATAAAGCAGAAAACATGCTTATTTGCTTTTTTATTTCTTTTTATTCATTCATTTTATTCAACAGCCAAAATATCTCAGAGATAACTCCATCTTTATGCACAGGCTGTTTCTTTACATTAATGAATCACATTACATGTAGGGAAAATCATCTCATGAAAGCCGACATTATTTCACGGTCCATTAAATGAAATGCTTACTCTTTGATTATGTATAAATTTGCTCTGAAAAATCTTATAAAAGAAGCTTGTGAGATATAAGCTAATAAACTTTCATTAACAGTGATTACATTTCTCATTACATAAAAATTTTCTTTGTTTATCAAAATGGGTAGAAAAGCTTCATTTTTTTAAAACATATGAAACAGAACTTTGTAGGTAAACTAATTTTAGTAGCAGAGAGTGCATTAATATTTATGATGGCTATATATATAGATATATATTTCATGTACATTTTGAAAAATACAGGGCTAAAATTAAGGTACAGAATGCAATTCTATTACATTTATTTCAAATCACTTTTGTGGCATATAGTATTCAATGAAGTACCATTGTCAGAAAATAGAAAGTTCCAGTTACTAAATTCAAAAAATGTAAACTACCCTCAGAGTACAATGTAATTCCCCCAGCATGAACCTTATTTCAATTAATGATTGATGTGAGTCAGATGAACTATTAGGAAAATCAACTCTCCTGACTTGAGATCCTTATAATTGTACTATATTTAACCTAATAGATTCTGAAACATAGGTGGAGGAAATATCTACTATCTGCTATTATTTTTTTGCCTAAAACTATAACTACCATGACTTATACTTAGCATGTGTTGTATTTATTTATAATATTACTATTCCTAATCTCTATTTAAGAAAGTATGTGACTTTTAAGTGGGTATTAGAGAAAAGAGGTGGGGGAAAATGAAAAAAAAATCAATTTATAACTATGATAAGCTCAAAAGTAAAAAAAAAATTAAAGAGTCAGAAATTAATTTCATTTTCTGTTACAGATGTCTTGATTTTGTAGGGACAGATTTTTCATACCAAATACTATAAAACTCACAAATATTTCAAATTTAAGAGTTCATGTACTTCTTAATGAATTAGAAAGTTTCTGATAGGATCAAAAAAGATATTACTAAATTTATTTTTATTTTTATTTTATATTCTTACTTATTTCGAACTTATGAATTAAGTTGACTTTTAATTGAGGGTCTTAGCAATTGCATTGGTGGGCAAATATTTTTCATATCTTTGAGAAAATGATGATTTTGTTGTCACATTTCAATCTTTTACTGAATGTCTATTATGGCACTTTTCTAGGCTTTATTATTTTTCTACTCTCTCAGAGCACATTATCATGTCTACTTTATGACTGTTATAAATAAATGATTAAATGCTTTTTGCAAAATGTTTCATAGCATCATGGTGTTAATTCACTCAAAAATTTGAACAAAATGGATAGACATTTTTCAGTTATGCACAATAAAAATGTTCATTCAGCAATATAGAGTACCAGACAGTGAATTTGTACTTCACAGTGATTTACACATTTAATGCTGATGATATCATAGCACATTTAAGCTTCTAGACCAAAGTACCATAAATTAGAGGGCTTAAAAACAACAGAAGTATATTTCTCGCATTTCCAAAGGCTGGGAAGTCCAAGATCGAGTAGCTAGAAGATTTGGAGTCTGATGAGGACCTGCTTCCTGGTTTGCAGATGGGTATCTTCTTGAATCCTTACATGTTAGAAGGGCCAGTGCAGCTCTCTGGGCCCTCTTTGATAGGAGAACTAATCCAATTCATGGGAGCAAAGCTCTCATGACCTCATCACCTCCCAAAAGCCTTGCATACTGATACCATCAAACTGGTGATTAGGTATCAACATAAAAATTTTGGCAGGACATAAACATTCAAGTCATAGCAAGTAATATTAATAATAACCATGAGATCAGTATTCACACATGACTAGAACACTAACAAGATTAGGAAAATTGCCTATAATCACAGAGCTGGCAGGTTCCAGCCTCATTTTAACAACCATCTATGACTTTAAAGCCTGTAGTGCTAACCAGCTCATCAAGATGCTGACCTAAAACAGAACCACATTCTCGGCCTTTATTCCTCCATGCTCCCTTATAAAAGTCATCACTTGTGGCCAATTCCTTGTAATTCCAGTTTCACTGAATGTCTCTGGTACTGTCAGAGATACTTGCTTGGCTGCAGAAAGCCTTGATGTTTGCCAATAGTGTGATATGCTACAGATGCTAGCGTGTTTTCGTGGTCTCTTTCTCTCTCCACAAAACATACACTCACCTAGCTGTTACCCCACAGGTACAAGTACTTGTTTGTTTGTTTACATAATTGAATAAATAAATGGTAATCACTTCTTTTACATAACACGGGGAAAATGTGATAAAATTGCTTTCTTTATTAATGAAAAGTCGCTCTAACTACTGAGCTAAATACTGTCAGTGAATAGTCTGCATTGTAAGCTCTCAAGTTAAAACAAATCTGTCAGAGTAACCAAATGTAAACTGCAAAATTAATATTGTCTAAGTCATAAAATGTGATTTGCTTACCATAAGCTCAAAAACCTAAAAATATATCTATATTCTCTACCCCTGCCTATGACATAAAAAATGGTTCTTACTGAAAATTTTATTCATTTATAAGTTAGCTACCTAGTTTATTTGGCTTGACTTTGTTTTGTTGGCTGGCAGAATATTTTATAGTTTGTTTATTTCCAGTAGATAATTGATTAAAACTGTTATTATTAGTGTTGGTTACTGAAGCATGCTGTTACAATGTAAACCTTAAGGCATTCCACATAAATGTTGTGGAAAAATCTCTTGTAGGACAGCAGTAAAGCAATTTGTCCTTGTTTATTCCTAGGAGAGCATATCCAGATGCTTTCTTCTTATGATAGGATCGTTTAAGAACTGCCCTATTTAATTGTAATATTGTAATTGTGGCCTGTTGTTGCTGATACTATTACATTTTCTAATCTAATTCATAGGTATTAAAACCATTGACCTTGCACACTACTGGCTTGGGGAAAGGCGATTTTAAAAAAACCTTTCTTAAATGGTCAGTTCATTTTTTGTTTTTTTTCTGACATACATTATGTGTACTTACTTTCTTATTTTTGTTATTTTCCAATACATTTTACTGTATTTGTAATTTAGAAGTTTAGTTGCTTCCAAGTATCTTTTGCTGCCAAGTACTTTGTAGCTTTTTATACATTTATTATTTTTCATATTCTAACAGTATAACAAAAAGAAAAATCAGAACATGCTTAAGTGAAACTGAAACTCACTCATAGTTCTACCACCTAGACAAAACCACTATTAATCTAGTTATATATTCGTTTAGATCTTTTTCTGTATAAATTATCTCCCATGTACATATGCACATAAAAAGGCCTGTAGAGTTTAGCTTCTGTTTTTTTACTCAGCAACATGTATTCATGTTAACAATTAACCATCTGTATCATCATGCTTGCTACATATGCATGCACACACACATATATATGATGCATACTTGCTATCTGCAAACACAAACACATATACATATGATCTAAGTGTGTGAATATTATATACCTAAATATATTTAATGCAACAGTTGAGAATTATGGGGCTTGCCAAATGATTTGGTCATTATATCAGTACTATGCAACATGATTGATCCTGCATCTTTATCTTAATATTATTTAAAATAATTTTCTGTCTTCTCAATCTATAAATTGGAGACAAACATTACATGGCTAAGTGCTTTAGGGCAGTTTTCAATTTTTCATAAATAATCAAAACCAGATATTACTGGTTATCCAAAGCATGATAAAATTACATTTTGGGTGTCATGGTGATAAGATGTTTCCTTCTGAGGAATTGTCATTTAGACAAATCAAAGGGCTTTGAAGGTAAAACAGTTGTTAAATTTTGTTTCAATATGGTTTCTTAAAAATAATTCAACAAGTAGGTTAAAGATTTAATTCCAAATTGGGCCAGTTAATACTATACCATTTACATGGATATTGTATTATTCTGTGAGTAGAATAATGCTGCAGTAACTTTGTTTCTATACATTTAATTATTTCAATAGTAATCCCCAATGGATGCATCATGGATCAGCAAATGTCTTAGAATACACAAGACACAGTATTTTGTGGGAAATGGAGGTTTTCACATATAATTTGTTTTCCAGGATAAAATCACAATGTTATACACTCAATATGAACAATGCTCTTTACATTGATTTTTGAAACAATCTTAATTAAAGAGTTAAGTATGGGTGTGACACTTTTATGTGGGATAAAGAATTTATTTCTTCATGATTGGGGCAGGATCTGGTTTTGCATCCCCCCACCAAGAGATAGGGTGCATCAGTGGCCTAAAATTTCTGGAACAGCTGTTTGATTTATTTCATTACCTATCATTTACATAAATTTCTTGGTATAATTGATCAAGTCTTAGAATAACTGAAGTAAATGAAGATATTTAAAGTTAGAGATTTTGCGTGGAATTTGAAGCTCATATTTGCAATAGTCTCAGTATTTACATATATGGCCCAAAATATAAAGACTGCATATACATTATAGTTACCTCAGGAAGTTTCTAGTTCAACCCTTTATGTTAAAAATGAAAAAGTGGAGGGAGAGAGATGGCTATATCACTTTAGTTTGTGGTGGATTTAGTGTTACTAGCTAAATCTCTAAATTCCATGTTGTATGTTCATCTCACAGTTAACTATGGTTCATATAAAATTCAGGAAATTAAGTGTGATGTATTTTCTGAAATGGTTTTCTCATAAGTAGTAGGCAAATTCCAGTATTCAGGTTTCCCTCTGCAAGTGCCTTCCCTTAACTCTAAGCATATTTTATTTTCGTTATTCTGCAAGAAGGAGAGCTTGACATATTTTATTTTTTCAGCTTTTTAAAATTGAAACCTTATTAAAATGTATTGAAATAGGACAGGCAAATTTTGATTTTTGTAAAAATAAAAATTCAAGTATAATTTCTCTTCTTTTTCTGGTAAGGCATTCCACCTCAGATCTACTTATTTTTAATATGAAATGCATGAAATTTCTATTTAATCTAGAATTCGCTTGACAAAAGTGGGAAGTGAAAAAATGCTATTTATTTTTTCTTATGTAAAAGAAGTCATAACCTCAATGGTAATTGTTCTAGCTAGATCAAGTTTGATATAATCCAGCTATTTTTATATTGTGTATCATAATTACAACCATAATTTGAAATGCTTTTGCATTGTAATTATGATACACAATATATCTATATACACATATATATACACACACACATATATATACACACATATATATGCACACACGCATATATATACACATATATATGCACACACGCATATATATACACATATATATATGCACACACGCATATATATACATATATATATATATATATACTCTATTTGCCAAAAGGTTTTTACTTATTTTTTATTAATTAGCGCCTACATGTGTGTTCGTGTATTTAAGCTAAGTAGAACTTTATAGCTTCTGAAATTCCACATAAGATGAAAGAAATTAGCACCATTTTCCATGGTACAATTATGAAAATAAATTAGAATTACAGTTAAAGCCACATTGTTGATGTACAGGGTAATTTCTGTGCATCTTTGGTATGCTAAGTCTAAAAGTCCTCTATTTTAACTAAAACTCATAACTTCTTTTAAGACTTTACTTAATTTGTACTGACTCTAGAAGGTATATTGCTCAATGATGTTGCCTTTTTCATTAATCTGCAGTCAACACATGCTCTCTCTATTATCATTTTAATATTATTTTCTTCAATTTCCGACCCTTTGTACAATAAGCCAAAACTTGAAGTGTGTTTGGAAAAATCAGTGAAACGTTGAAGATGGCACCACCATTAATTGATGATCACCAAATCACTAAAAGCCTCAAATGGGTCCACATATTGCCTGAAAAACCAGAGATGGATCTCTGGCCATGTTGCTCTGGCACTCTGCAAACCTCTCCATTTCAAACCTTTTCAATTCTCTGAAAGCCTCTATTATGCCTTCTCACTCCTCTCTCTTCCATTTATCCACTACCCCCAGCAGAATCAATGGCTCTTCTTTCATAAATATTTAGTGAACACCTGGCCATACACTAGTGGTTCTACGTGCTGAGTATAACTGTGAATCAAACAGGGTTTATTCTCTCATGTGCTTGTGGTCTACAAATAAATAGTCAACATGCTAGGATGTGATAAGCTAGTCTAATTATCAGGGTGCATATATATATGTATATATGAGTTTATGTATATATATATAACTTTATATATATGTCTAATTATCGGGGCATATATATATATATATATATATGAGTTTATATATGTGTGTCTGTGTGTGTGTGTGTGTGTGTATATATATATATATATATGAGTTTATTAAGTATTAACTTACAGGATCACAAGGTCCTACAGTAGGCTGACTGCAAGCTTGAGGAGCAAGGAGAGCCAGTCTGAGTCTCAAAACTGAAGATCTTGGAGTCTGATGTTTGACGGCAGGAAGCATCCAGCAGGGGAGAAACATGCGGGCTGGGTGGCTAGGCCAGTCTCTCCTTTCACGTTTTTCAGCTTATTTTTATTCTACCAGTGTTGGCAGTGGATTAGATTGTGCTCGTCCAGATTAAGGCTGGGTCTGCCTTTCCCAGCCCACTGACTCAATTGTTAAACTCTTTTGGCAACACCCTCAGAGACACACCCAGGATCAACACTTTGTATCCTCAGCAACCCAGTCAAGTTGACAATATTAACCATCACAGCTGGTGAAAATTAAAATAAATTATCAAGGATAGAAAGTGACGGCTGTGCCTTTTGGAAAGGAGAGTTGGGGGAAAGCATCTGACATTTGTATAAAAACACAAAAGTGAGGCAATGATCTTTGCAAATATCCTGACAAGGGCAGTTTCCTGTAGAAGCAGCAGGATGAACTAAAACTATGAGGTAGGAATACGCTTGTTTTATTTGAGGCACCCAAACACATGGTACAATTGTATATTTCATAGAGGAAACAACCCCTCACGTGAATATTTAGTCCGCTTTTTGCCACCCTGCTTTATAATGTGGTTGCATCCTTGGCGTCTCTTCTTTCTGCTGCCTGCTGTAATGAATGGCAGAGGAAATCTTTTACTATATGAAGTCAGTCTGACCATCAGAAGATTATCTCCTTTTACTAAGAAATCTTGTCTCCTTCTATCCTAAGTGTTTTTTCATCTTTCTCTACTCTATATTTCCTATTAACATGTTGCAATCCTAAAAATAAAGTAAAAGTTAAAAAGCTTCTGCTACTATTATATTCCTTTCTAGCTACTGCATGTCCCAGACAGCACCCATATGAAATTGCGGCTAATAAATTAAAAAAAAAAAAACCTTTGGATAATTATATATGTTTTATGTTAAATACCACAAGTTCTGATTTAAGTAGAGGAAATATTTATAGTTATTGCATCTAAGAGAGATACCATCAATCAGAATTCTGGGCCTGTAATTCCCAAAATATTTAGATTTTTCTATCAATTCATAATTACATGAATCTGTCTAAGCCAACAACTTAAATGCTGCTAAATTAATTAAAGTATGGGACGTCTATTCAAGATACATGAGATTAAGTCTTACAATCCTTAGTTTTAGGATTCAGCAAAAGTTAAACTTGCTTAGGACCCTGGAAGATTCTTGGCAGTGCTTTTTTTCTAAAATATTTTTATCTGACGTAAACACGAGAAAGTGTTATAAACTCTAGAAGAACTTCCAAATGTATAGATGTAAATCTGCTGAAATAGTTAGATGTAGACAGTAGTATATTTCAGAGTATCCAGAGCTTAAAGCCTCAATCTACAGGCATTCAATATTTGGGCATTTTTATACTTTGATAGAATTTGTGAAACTGCAAAACTTCTACTTTAGACCCAGGAGACTTTCTTTTAGTAGTTTGACTTATATTAATAGTAATAAATAAAAATAGGCTAAAAGAAAGTATAATATTATGTAGACCCAATTAAAAAATTCCTAGAATTTTAAAAATATATATTTGTAATACATAACATTTTTTAAATGTTTCCTCTTTAATTTTACCTTTTCTAAAATGTCTATCATATTTCTAGATAATGGCATGCTCACTGTTCAATCTGTTTTCCACTTGTTTCATTAGATTATGGGAACATTCATAATCATTTTGGCATATACATATATAACATTCTTTTAAAATGTGGCAAAAGTGAGGGAAGAAATAACTCCCAACTTTTAGCCTGTTTAACTTGGAAAAAGCATTATGCATGTGTTTATGAATGTAGCAACTAATTCTAGATTGATTAATTTATTTTAGAAATGGTTTGTTAATTGTCTAAGAGAACAAACTTTTTAAAGTGGTATCTTTTTATGAGAATTACAAGTGACAATGACAAACTGTGAATGTAAGATATGTTTATTTATGTACTTTCACATAATAAAATGTATTTGGAAAGCATCATTATTAAGTGAAAGCATTCTTATTATTGCAAATGTAAATATATATGAGACAGAGTTAACAATCTCAAGGAATTATTAGTCATATGGAAAAAGATTGATTGTGTAGGATTTGAATATTGCGGTGGGGGGGGGGAAAACTGAGCATACAGAGTGTGAGCTGCAAGATTTTGAAGAGGAGTCAGCTTTAGTTGTGCCTGGAGTAGGGGAAGGGAGAGTGCAGAATTTAAATAAACATAAATGATGTTAGGGAGTTCCAGAAAAGCAAAACTAAAAATTCAGAACAGGTGTTTGGGAAGCAGTTGACTTAAAATTTGGTCCTATTTGAAGATTCAGAGTCCATCTCAAGAAATAAAATTGGAATAGTAAGCAGTCCTCAGATTTTCACTTATTCATTCAATGAATACATCGCTTGAAAGATACATATTTCACTTGTAATGAATAAAACATTTTAAAACTAGGATGATTGTATTCCTCTTTATTTGCCAATTTTGAAAATATTAAGTACTACTAGAAGAAAACATTTAATGTTTTCTCTTTCTACCTCATAAAACTGACAGATTGGCTGGGTGTGGTGCCTCATGCCTATAATCCCAGCACTTTGGGAGGCTGAGGCCAGAGGATCACTTGAGGTCAGGAGTTCGAGACCAGCCAGGCCAACATGGTGAAACACCGTCTCTATTAAAAATACAAAAATTAGCCAGGGGTGATGGCACGTATCTGTAATCCCAGCTACTCAGGTAGCTGAAGCAGGAGAATCCCTGAACCTGGGAGGCTGAGGTTGCAGTGAGCCGAGATTGGACCACTGCACTCCAGCCTGTGCTACAGAGTGAGACTCCATCTCAAAAAAAAAAAAAAAAAAAAATAGACAACAAAAAACTGACAGGTTATTTTTTTACTCATGTAGAGCAGCGCTAGGTGGCCGCACAAAATTTCTTTACCTATCAGACAAATTTACTGGAATTCTGTTTCCTGTACAGAGAAAGATACTGATTCTTATTGATTTCCTTTCCATTAGCATCCACATACATATTTAAACTTTAAAATAAATTATAAATAATACTGATGAAATAAAATTGCACTGAATTCCAGTGTATAAACTGACATCTGTTTTGTTTCTCCATTTACATTTTTTTTTTTTTTTTTGAGACTGAGTCTCCGTCTGTCGCCGAGGCAGGAGTACAGTGGTGCGATCTCAGCTCACTGCAACCTCCGCCTCCCAGGTTCAAGCAATTCTCCTGCCTCAGCCTCCCGAGTATCTGGGATTACTGGTGTGTGCCACCACGCCCAGCTAATTTTTGTATTTTTAGTAGAGGCGGGGTTTCATCGTGTTGGCCAGGTTGGTCTCCAACTCTTGACCTCATGATATGCCTGCCCCTTGGCCTCCCAAAGTGCTGGGATTACAAGCACGAGCCACCACGCCTGGCCTATAATAATTTTTAAGCGAATAAATGGAAATGCACCAATGGCCTATAAAATACATTCTTCTATGTTATACTACTTTATAAGAGATCAATTATATTTGGAGGCAGACAAATTGGTTTTCAGTTATGCTCCTCCACTGACTCATGCAATAATTTTTTTTTCAAATTATGTAACTTGAAAGATGACAAATTTTACACCCCTCTTCAAAGTGGGATTATTCAAAACTAACTTAGATTTCACAAAATCATAACAATCAAAAACATAAAATCATATTGGAAATTGTAAGTTGTTTTGCAAGTACAAAATATTTTATAGTTTAAATTAGCTTTTAGAGAGATGTTGGAGCCATTTTACCCAATCATTTTGAATAAGAAATTGGTAAGGATGAGAAGAAAGAGGTTATACAGTAGATTACTGTCTGGGATAAAGGAACCAGGAAGGAAAAAGTAAAGTTCTCAAAATGAGCTTCTAAGTGAGGATGATCTGCTGTCACCCCCATTCTTTAGTTTTTACTCAAACTTGAGGAAAAGTTAAGATTTAAGGGCCTGTGGTAAAGAGAGAAGCTGCACAAAAGTTTGATCCAGCCAAATTTCAGTGAGTAAGTGAAGGGCAATATTAATCAATTAATTGGTCAGCCCCGTGGAGATACAGTATTATTACCACTGCTTGGCAAAATTTGTAAAGCATAATAACGCCAAATGCCGTCAAGAATATGGGCCAAGAAAAACTGTTACACATTATTGTTGGGAAACTAAATTGTAACCATTTTGGAAGAAAATTTATATTATCTTGTTTGAATTTGAATTGTCTATGAATCAAAAATTCAGTACCAGAAAAACAAAGTATACTGATGTACACATAGACTACACAAGTAGGAGTAGTGTACTGTGTTTCAAGAAGTACTTGAAATTAAAAAACAAAGAAACAAATGCCCACCAAAAATACAAAAAAATTTATGATACAGACACACAGTGGGATATTTTAAAGGAATAAAATGAATAATCTAGAGTAGCATTCAGCAACTTGGATAAATTTTAGAAACTTGATACTAAGAAGAGTCTCAGAATACTAAATCCAGGATTATTATACTTTACAAATAGCAAAGCCAAATCAAAATCAAAACAATATGGCTAGCAATGTATAATATATGTATGGGACACATTTCTGTTTAGAAATTATAAGGATGTTCTGTATTTAATGTTTTAGGAATCCGTGTACTGTTTTTTATAGTTGCAGCACCATTTTGTCTGTTCACCAAAAATATATAAAGGTTCCAAGTTCTTCACACTCTTGCCAATACTTGTCTATTTTGCTTCTTCTTTTTTTTTTTTCCGACAACAGCAGTCCTAACAAGTATGAGGTGGTATTTCATTGTAGTTTTGATTTGCATTTCCTTGATGATTAGTGATGTTGGCCATTTTTATGTTTCCTTTCCAGAAATGTCTGTTGAAGTCCTTTACCCATTTTTAAATTGGTTTATTAGGGTTGTTGTTGCTGTTGTTTGCTATTGAGTTGTAAAAAAATACTTCTGAATTCTGGAAATTAACTTTTCAATTCAATAAGTATAAAGTGTCAATAATAAAGATAAATAAGTTCTAGAGATATGCTGTACAACCCTTGAAAATTTGAGAGAGCTCTCATTACCTATTCTTACTACAATAAAATGAAAACAATTTTAAGGATGATAAACATAAAATTGAAGATTGTGTTTACTCTGAGGAGAAGGCAAATGGGTCATGGTACAAGCACACAGGTAGATGTGGCAGTAATGTAATGTTCCAGTTCTTAAGTTTGTTGTTGGGTTCATGAGTATTACTTTCATTATGTGCTTTATGTCTTTCATATTTTTTGAATGAATCTAACATTACATTAAAAAGTTAAGTGAAAAATTGTATAAACTCGAAGTGAATGTCATTTTAGTGGAAATAAACAATATTACTGGAGAGACCATGTTATGTTTATGTATCATTTTATATAGGGAAAGAACATTTTAATTTACTAGATAATGGTTTTTTTAAGAATAATATATAAATTTAGGAATTGGCATTTGCTTAGATGATCGATTATCCTGTTTAAAAGAAGAAAACATATTATTAGATCTATTACATGATTTTCTTAACCAACTGGATTCATTATTTCATTTAAAAGTGGTTTTATATTGCTTTCTTTGCTATCATGGAAATAATTAAATGAATATAAAAATGCTACCTTAGGAGATCCAATGATTATACATGAACTACCAGGTAACACCTGAAGAAATCTTACTTTCCTGTGAATATCTGCCATCATTATCACTGAGATTTCATGAAGCTTTAAAGACAGAATGGACTTTTAGGATTATTTTATAACTTCTAGAGCATTATTTCAATCTATTTACATGGCATTAAAATGCTTGAGTGATTTTCATTGAATTGCTTTTTCCTTAATGCCTGAATTATAAATGCATTGCCTCATCATTGGCATTACTGACTTGAATATTTGCAGTTACTTAGGTACTTTTTAATATGAAAACATCGTAACCCTTGAGTACAATAACATCAGTGACACAAAGTCTTCATAATATGCCATCTTACAACAATGACACAACAGCCACAGGAAATGCTGATTTATAATTATATCTTGCCAGCTGTTAAAACAAAGCATAGAGCTACTATCACAGCTTTATTTTGCTTTTGTAAGTCACTTGTCTGAAAACTATCAAATGATAATGATGGCTACAATGCTAAACATGATCATTTATTATTGCTTTGAAGTGATGTATACATTTAGTTTTAAACCGAGCTGAAAAAATAGTTAAACTACAAATCTTAATTTGTTCCTCTAGTAGTCATGAGGGCTATACGAAAGCCAAATTTATGTTATGATAATACAGAAATAATGTTATAATGAAAGAAGGAAAGAAGGAAAAAAATAGGAAAATCACACTTGCTGCCATCCATTACTTTCTATATTCATGCTAGACATTTTGCATAGCTACATAATTTATTTATGAATCTAAAATTACACACTAGATCTATTATTTATAGTTTGATTTATAAAGGAAAATCTTGAGATTTAGAAGCATTAAATAATGCACCAATAACACTCACAGAGTGGAAAAATAATAATTTAAATTAAATATTTCTCATAGTCATGCCACTGTGGGAAGAGAGAGAGCGCAAATAAAAATATGGGTCATTTCTATGAGCTTGATGTATATGTTGTTAAAATTTATATCTGTTTTCCGAATTCAGAAATTTAAATTTCTTCGTCTTTTCTTTCTTCCTCTTTTCTTTTTCTTTTTTTGTTTGTTTGTTTGCTTAAATTACCATCTGGCTGACTGTTGGAACCATTTGCTAAAGTTCAGCATTTCCAAATGTTGCTGATGAAAGACAGCCTTTATAATTTACATATGATAAATTATCCAGTGGTCAACGTTTTTGTACTTTTTTTTATTTTTAATTTTTATGGGTACATAGTAGATGTATTAATTAATGGGGTACATGAAATATTTTGATACGAGCATAAATGTTTAGTAATCACAGAGTAAATAGGGGTACTCACTGGTTCAATCATTTATTCTTTGTGTTACAAACAATCCTATTGCACTTTTATAGTTATTTAAAAATGTGCAATAAATTATTGTAGACTGTAGTCAACCTTTTGTGCTATCACATACTAGATCTTATTTGTTCAATTGTTTTGATTTTTTAGCTCCCATAAATAAGTGAGAACCTGCAAAGTTTGTCTTTCTGTGCCTGGCTTATTTCACTTAGCATAATGACCTCCAGTTCCATCCATGTTGTTGCAAATGATAGGATATCATTCTTTTTTGTGGCTGAATAGTCTTCCATTGTGTAGCACATTTTCTTTATCTGTTCGTGTTTATCTGTTGATGGATGCTAAGGTTGCTTCCAAATCTTCGATATTGTGAATAGTGCTAAAATAAACATTGGAGTATAGATATCTCTATGATATGTTGATTTTCTTTTTTGGAAATATATATATATATACATATATATATATAATACACACACACACACACACACACATATATAGCAGTGCGATTGTTGGATCATATGGTAGTTCTATTTATAGTTTTTTGAGGAATCTCCAAATTATTATCTCCATAGTGGTTCTACTAATTTACATTGCCACCAACAGTGTACAAGGGTTCCCTTTTCTCCCCTATTCTTGCCAGAATTTGTTACTGCCTGTCTTTTGGATAAAAGCCATTTTAACTGGAGGTAAGATAATATCTCACTGTAGTTTTGATTTGCAATTTACATTTTTGCTGTGGTCAGTGATGTTAAGTACATTTTCATATACCTGTTTGCCATGTGTATGTCTTCTTTTGAGGAATGTCTATTCAGATATTATGCCCATTTTTAATCAGATTATTTTTCTTCTTGAGTTGTTTGAGCTCCTTATATTTCCCAGTTATTGCTCCCTTGTTAGATGGATAGTGTGCAAATATTTTCTCCCATCCTCTAGGTTGCCTTTTCACTTTGTTGATTGTTTCCTTTACTGTGCAGAAGCTTTTAACTTGATGTGATCTCATTTCTCTATGCTGGCTTTGGTTACCTGTGCTTGTTGATTATTATTGAAGAAACCTTTGCCAAGTCCAATGTACCAGAGAGTTTCCCTAGAGTTTTCTTTTAATAGTTTCATAGTATGATGCCTTATATTAAAGTCTTTAATTTTTGTGTTTGGCAATTGGCAGGGGGTCTAGTTTCATTCTTCTGCATATGGATATCCAGTTTTCCTAGCATCATTTTTGGAAGAGACTGTCCCTTCCCCAGTGTATGTTCTTGGTAACTTTGTTGAAAATGAGTTCACTGTAGATGTATAGATTTATTTCTGGATTATCTACTTTGTTTCATTGGTTTGTGAGTCCTGTTTTATGCCAGTATCATACTGTTTTACTTACTATATCTCTGTAGTATAATTTGCAGTCAGGTAAACTGCTTCCTCCAGTTTTGTTTTTTTTTCTCTCAGAATGACTTTGGCAGTTATTGGTATTTTGTGGTTTCATATACATTTTAGAATTATGTTTTCTATTTGTATGGAGAACATCATTAGTATTTCAATGGAGAGTGTATTGAATCTGTAGATTGCTTTGGGTAGTATGGACATTTTAACAATATTGATTCTTCCAATTCTTGAAAATGAAATATCTTTCTATTTTTTGGTGTTTAATTACTTTCATCAGTGTTTTACAGTTTCCATCATAAAGATCTTTCACTTCTTTGGCTAATTCCTAGGTATTTAATATTATATATGGCTATTGTAAATGACATTACTTTTTAAGTTTCTTTTTCCATATTTTCACTATTGGCATGTGTTTGTCCATTTTCACGCTGCTGGTAAAGACATACCCAAGACTAGGCAATTTATAAAAGAGAGAGGTTTAATGGAGGTACAGTTCCATGTGGCTGAGGAGGCCTCACAATCATGGCGGAAGGTGAAAGGTCTGTCTCACATTGCAGCAGACAAAAGAAGAGAAGTAGTGCAGGCAAACTCCCCTTTTTAAGACTATCAGATCTTGTTAGACTTATTCACTATCATGAGAACAGCATGGGAAAGACCTGCCTCCATGATTCAGTTACCGCCTACCAGGTCCCTCCCATAACAAATGGCAGTTCAAGATGAGATTTGGGTGAGGACACAGCCAAACCATATCATGGCATATGGAAATGCTAATGAAGGATGTTGAATTATAGCATATGCTTTTTCAGCATCAATTGAAATGCTCATATAAATTTTGTCCTTCATTCTGTTGATATGATATAGCACCTTGATTGATTTGCATATTTTGAACCATTCTTGCATCTCAAGGATAAATCCCACTTGGTCATGATGAATTTTCTTTAAATGTATCATTGAATTCGGATAGCTAGTATTATGTTGAAGAATTTCGCATCTGTTGTCATCAGAGATATTGACCTATAGTTTTCTTTCTTCATTTGTTGTCTCTTTGAATAAAAGTACTACCTCTGTCTCTCTCTCTACATCCTCTTTAGGGCCAGTAACTTAACTTTTGTATTTTGGGGGCTAGTTTCTTCATCTTGTGTACATGTTCTTTTTTATTTTGTCTTCGCTAATTGTGTATTTGCACATAGCCTGTCTTTAAGCTCACTAATTCTTTATTCTGTTTGTTCAACTCTGCTGTTAAGAGACTCTGATCCATTCTTCATTGTGTCACTTGCATTTTTCAGTTCCAGAATTTCTGCTTGATTCTCTTTAGTTATTTTAACCTCTTAGTTACATTTGTCTGATAAGATTCTGAGTTCATTCTCTGTGTTATCTCTGATTTTGTTGAGACTTCTAAAAATAAACCTATTTTGAATTATCTGTCCAAAAGGTCACACATCTGTCTCTCCAGGATTGGTCACTGGTCCTTATTTAGTTAGTTTAGTGAGATCATGTTTTCTTGGATTGTCTTGATGCTGTTGATGTTCATCAGCATTTGGGCATTTAAGAGTTTGTTATTTATTGTAGTCTTTACAGTCTGTGCTTTTTGTACCCATCCTTTTTGGGAAAGCTCTCCCTGTATTCAAAGGGACTTGAGTGTTCCTGTCTAAGTCTTTGGTCATTACAGTCATATCTGCTTTAGGGGGTATCCCAAATCCAGTAACACTGTGACTTTTGTAGAACCTTAGAAGTTAAGGTTCTGCAAAAGCGTTGGTAGTCTTGGGTAACATCTGAAAGAATTCACTAATTTACCTGGCAAAGACTCTTGTTCTCTTCCCTTACTTCCACCCAAAGAATCTTTCTGTGCCAAGCTGCTTGGAGCTGGGGGTGGGGTAACACAAGCACCTCTGAGGCCACCATCACTGGAACTAGGCTAGGTCAGACCTGAAGTCAGCACTCTCCTGAGTCTTGGCCATGGCCCGCAGTGACCACTGTCTGGTTATTGCCTACATTCACTCGGGACATAAGGATTCTACATTCTGCAGGTGGCAAATCTAGCCAGGCTTGTGACCTTCTTTTCAGGGCAGCAAACTTACCCTGGGCCTGGGCAGGTCTAGAGATGCTCTCCAGCAGCCAGGGGCAGGAGTCATGAACCTTAGTAATCTACCTAGTCCTCTATTCTACTGCAGCTGAGCTGGCACCCAAGCCACAAGACAAAGTCCTTCCCACTCTTCCTTCCCTTTTTCTCAAGCAAAAGAGTGTCTCCCTATGGTTACCACTGTCCCCTGGCTCATGGTACATACTACTAGGATACTGCTGATGTTCACTCAAGGACCGAGGGCTCTTCAGTCAGCTTTGGTGGATGATGCCAGTCCTGAGTCTCTCTTCAGAGTAGTGGGCTCCCCTCTGGCCCAGGGCTGCTTCAACAATGCTGTCCAGGAGCCAATGGCTGGAATCAGGTACTCCAGGCACCTACTTAGTGCTCTACCCCACTGTGGCTGAGCTGGTACATAAGCTGGAAGACAAAATCCCCTGCACTCTTTTCTTTCCTCAAGCATAAGGAGTTTCTCCCCATTGACATCACAGCTCGGAATGTGCTGGGTTACACCTGAAGACAGTATAGCTCAGAGTCTTACCCAAGGCTCACAGTGAGTACTGTCTATCACTGCTGATTATTCAGAGCCCAGTGGCTCTTTATCAGCATACAATGAATCCTGCCAGGACTGGATCCTTCCCTTTAAGGCCTGGGCTCCTTTCTGGTCTTCTGGGTGTGTCTAGAAATTTTTGAATCCTCATCAGCATTCACAATTGTCTGTCATCCAGAAGCTAGAGGGCCTGGATTGGGGGCCTTAGGGCTCTACCTGGTGCCCTATTCTACTATGGCTGAACTGGTATGCCTGATGTAAGATAAAGTCCTCTTCTCTCTCCCCTTTCAATCTTCAACAGGGGAAGGAGTGTCTCCCAGAGCTGTTAGCTGCTCTTCCTGGGGTTGGGGAAGGGGGTGACACAGCTCTACTTTGGCTATCCTAATGGTGTCTCACCAGGTGGTGTGAACCTCAAGTCCACTGGCTCTGGGCCAAGCACAGCACCAGAACTTGCCCAGGATTTGCAATCCTTGTGGCCTAGACTGTCTTTCAAGTTTATTTCAAACCTCAGAGCATTTTAGTATGTGATGGCAGGGTTTACCAGAACTCTTGTTTCTGCTGCTGTGATGGACAAATGCTTCTGCCTTGGGCTACTCTCAATGCTCCTTCTATGAGCACCAGCTGAGTTTTGCTTGTTGCTTTTCAGTGTGACAGGAAAGCACTGAGTCACAATGCAGAGGCTCATAATCACCGCACTCTCTCTCTCTCTCAAGTGCGCAGGTTTTCTCAGTGCTGCTGGGGGATGAGGAGGGGGTGGTGTTAGCAATTCCAGACTGTTTTTCCCACCTTGTTCAGTGCCTCTTTCCTTAATATGATGTGTTAAGTAGTTACCAATCTATTATATACAGTAGGCTACAGTTTCCTTTAGTAAATATATAAATTCCAGGTTGCTTCTTATATAAGTAATTCCCTCCTCGCTCCATGTCTCTGCCTCAGCAACCTACAGTTGAATATATTAAATAATAAACATTTTATTTAACCGTGTAGATTTGTCAAGTTTTTATTGTAATGGAAAATGTTCCCATAAATGTAATTAAATTCTTTAAACATTTTCAGAGTGTTACTTTTAAGGGATAGGTTAAATAAATTGGCACATATCAGCAATTTGATTCCCTACAGATCAAATGTGCAATTTTCTGCCTTCTCAGAAGAACCTTAAAATATGAAAAATGTTATTTTTTATACAAACTTGTCTTATTTATATACAAAATTATACACAATAATACAGAAACAAGAATGAAAAAAGCGTATCATTTGATTTTATATTTTTAAGCAAAACTGGCTATAGGATTATGCCAAAAAATTTTTAACTTGGGTATTGTAAAATGTTCATATTCTTTGGTAATAAGACAAAACTCTAAATTTCTTTGAAACTGTTTTATAATAATTTATGAATATTCATATGCAAAGTACTTTCTTAGTATGTTACTAAATTTATAGGAAATTTTCAGCATATCATTTATTACAAAATGTTAGAATGCACCTATAAAATATCATGGTATTCTGCCAACAAAGTTGTTATTTGAAATGAACAGTGAAGCTTTGAAATTTATCTTATTCTTCCTAATTCTGCAAATTATGTTGTAGCTCTTAAAAAATACTGAATATTCTGTGCTTGTGAAGTTATGTATTTGCTCATATAAAATAACAGTTTGCAGAAGTGTTATGGAAATGTAAGTTCTCCAAAAGGTATACTTAAATACCAACTAACATAGCACTTCATGGATTTTAATAGAATTATACCTGCTTTTATATATTTATCCTCTGTGGGAATCTGCAAATTTATTTTATTTTTAAATTTCTTAGGATATAGGATCTCTGAGCATTTTACTACAGATATTATTTTTATATATGGATCATGTCTTATACAAATATTCCCTGAACTGATGTTTTCTGCTAATATAGTCTGAAGAATTAGTTCTTGCTTTTCCAAAAAGCAGCCAAATTGGTAATTAGCAATGTCATCCTCAGAATAATATTTTCTAATATATTGTACCATATATTTCATGCTTTGATTTATTTAGCTTAGTTTTCCTTAATTAAGTTGCAGCAATATGTGTCCTTAGTTTTGTGATTTAGTTTTTAAACCCAGATAGAGCATTCCTTCATTTACTCCCTGGAGTCTCTCTTGGATTTAGTTCTGCGTTCCATATGGATAACTATAAATCTATATTTTGAGTCTGGTTCTTACCTCAACTCTTTATCTGCAACAATCTAAGAAGTAAATGCCCTTGGGTGACTCTCTGATGGGTCCATACAACCTCCACTCCTTATTTATATTTCCAGACAAATAACACTTTTCAGTGCAATAATATTCTCCTTCATTCCACACTCAAAACATATTACTTATTATTGTACCTTAATTTTATGTTATTGCTTGTATTTTAAAAATGATTGAATTTTTGACAGAGAATTGTTATGTCCATCCATTCTTTCATTTAATGTTAAATAATTATATATTAAACATTTACATTGAGATCTTGGTGACACATTGTATATGTAGTAGTAAATCAAGAAAAGCAGAAAAATGTAAAAAAAAAAAAAAACAAAGTAGAAAAACCATTGTCTTTGAAGAGCTTACAGGAAATAGGAAAATAAAATTCAAGTCCCATTGCTGTTTTCCTTATGAACATATCTGATACCCATCACCTAAGCTTCTATTGTATTTTCATCAGTAATTCATGCCTATGTCCTGTGGCAGTCTTTTGGCTTGCTTCCAATGAGTCATATACACTGACCTCAGCAGGTTTTTAAAATTGTGTTTCCCTGAATCAAATACATTTCATGTCTCCTTCTTTCCTATTACACCTAAGGAATCTAAACAATTCTTCCCTTTTTTTAAGGCATCGCTTCATTGATTCACTCTTTTATTCATATGTCCATATATTTATTTATTACATGGAATCTTTTTACACTGCAATTTAGTTTAGGTAGAGAAAAGAAACATTCCTTAGTAGATGATGTGGAGAAAAATATGTCTCACTATATATAACGATAAAATTGAGATTTATTGTGGAATTTGCTATATATGAATAGCAAGATCATAGTACTTTAAAAATCTAGGAGGAGAATATGTTTACTGTACAATGGGGAAGAACTTCATAAAATTCAGAGCAAAAATCAAACAAAAATAGTTTTATGTCTGAATAAAAATTAAGGATTTCTGGTGGATGAAGGACACTTCAGTAAAAGTTAAAAAGCAATAGATGATTTGGGAGAAGGTGTTTGTAAATTTGAAGTTAGTAAGAAAAAGTTCCTAGGGAGTATAACAAGGATAACAGGGAATTCCTGTAAACTAGTCAGATACATGATAGAAAAAATAGGCAAATATATCCTGTGTCTATTCTGTAAATGATTGCCTTTAAATTTAACATATATTTACAGGTGTACTTTTATTCCCACATGTTAATTTAACCATATATTCCCATCCATCAAGACAAAGACTTTGACATGTGTCCCCTCCCTGGCTCCATCTGTTCTTCACTGTTTCCTATATTGGGATGATTTGGCCTCCTACTTAGAGCATATTATTAGTATTTGCCTTATAATCACCAACTAGCAGATGTTGCAGTAATATCTAACAACTTCAGATGATACTGCAGATTATCATGGGTGGTGTTTTTTTTTCCCTGCTGGTGACTAAAATTTTGTATCCAGTGGTTTACTCCTGAATTGTTTATACTATGTATAAATTCTTTATACTATGTATATATGTATGCATATGCTTATTATGGAAAATCTTCTAATAATTCTCCTAGATAAAATTTGTGGGTGGTATCATCATGAGGGATAAAATGTTTGCATATAAATATCTTCTTATTTCTCCCTCAAGCCAAAAACTTTCATGTATTGCTGGATCGCTACTTCTTCAGGTGTATTATGGAGAAGCATCAAATTTGGTACTTGGAACACTCTTTCAGAATAAGAAATGGCGTCTGTCTTCAGGTCTGGAAAATTTTCATCTCTATTGCTCTACTTATTATATGGCCACAAATGTATCTTCTGAAAATCCAATGAGTTGGATATCTAAAGCATTTGAAATGCTCTCTGTTTCTTTACAACTTTATTTTGTTTCATGCTTTCTATTAAATTATAATTTTCAGTACTTTCTGGGATAGTTCCTTGGCTCAATTTTGCTTGAACAGATTTTCTTTGCAGCTGCGGCAATTTTGTTATTCAGCCTACCTGTTGCATCATTTTAATCTCAATGACCAAATTCTAATTTCCAAAATCTCAGTTTAATATTTTATGAATACAAGATTATCTTCATCTTTCTGAGGTGAATAATAACATCTAAAGTTCAGGGTTTTTTTTTTTTTTTTTTTTTTCTTTTAGCTCTATTTCTTTGGATGAAAAGCTTTGTGCTGAATTCAGTGCTTTATTTACATGGTTGGCTTTTCTCAAGTGTTGAATCTTAGCTGTGACTTTAGTAATATTTTTTCTTTAAGATTTCCAGCTATATTATCTATTGGTGAAGTTATAGCTAAATCAAGTTTTCTTTTGCTTAGTGTTTGCTTGACATTCTTTTTCCATCCTTTCTCTTTTAACTTATGTCTTTATATTTAAAGTGAAATAAGTCCAAGATATTTATTCATATTTTTTACCCTTTCTTTCTTTTCTTTGGTCTTGATGTGCTAGGATTCATTGTTTCATTTGGGGAACTTGCTTTAGCTATTCTTTTACCTTAGGCCAGGTGAAAAATTTTCTTACTTTTGGTACATCTGAGATGGTTTTCCTTTTCTCCTCATTCCTGAAGAGAAATTTTACTTGATATAGAATTCTGAACTGACATGTTTTCCCCCTAAGTTCATAAACGTTAAGCCACATCCCTTAGCTTTTTGGTTTCTTATAAGAAAACTGCTGTCATTTGAATTACTGTTTCCCTATAGGTAAAGGATTATTTTCTCTGACTGCTTAAAAGATTTTGGTCTTTGTCCTTATTTTTCAGAAGTTTCACTATGATGTGTCTCAGCATGAATTGCTTTGAGTTCATCTTGTTTGCTGTTTGCTCACCTTTTTAATTCTATAAACTTACTTTAATTTCTTCTACTACATTTTCAGCTATGCCTTCTTTTCCTATCCTTTTAGGACTCCAGTGAAATGAATATTAGACCTCTTAGGCTAGTCCCACAGATCTCAGAAACTCTGTTCATTTCTTTTCAGTCTTCTTTTTCCTGGATTGTTCATTGAGTTATTTCTACTGTTTTATCTTCAAGTGCAATATTTTTTCCCATTTGTTACCACTCTTTTGCTACTGAGCTATTGATTTTTAAAATATTTTTGATTATCATACTTTTACTTCTAAAATTTCTATTTGATTCTTCTTTAAAACTTATAGTTTATATTGAGACTTTCTTTTTTTCTGAGAATTTGTGTTTTTATTTGTTTTAAGTGTGTTTATAATTGCTTGTTGAAGTGTTTTTTGTGATGGCTTCTTTAAAATCCTTGGTTTTTTTTTTTTTTTTTGCCAATACCTGTGTGATTTTAGTATCAGTGTCTCTGATTATCTTTTCCCATTTGAGTTAAAATATTCTGGGTTCTTGGTAGGATCGGTAATTTTCCACTAAATCTAAACATTTGGGGTACTATGTGATGAAATCTGGATCATATTTAGAACTTTTTAAAAGCTGGCTTTCTCTGACACTACTTCAGTGGGTGAAGAGATATACTTCCTACTAATTCCAGGTTTTAGTAAAAGTCCAAATTCTCCACTCAGCTTATGTTATCAACCATAAGTGAGAGACTTCTCTTACTGCTGGGCTGGGATGGAATTTCAGGCTCCCCACTGGGCTTCTTGTAATGCAATCCTGGAGAGAGGTCCAGGGTATCACTGTCATTATCCCCATGTGGTCTCCAAGAACACTGTGGTGTGGTTATATACTATTTGATATTTGCCCATAGCTCTAAAATACTCTGTTCTCATTTTTTAAAAAATATTCTCCTATTAGTCAGTTTGAGTAATTTCTAGTGACCTATCTTCAAGTTTCTGATTATTTTTAGACTGCTGGATCTCCTGGTGATAGCTGTCTCGGAGTTCCAGGAACTGAGTCATATCTGAGTCTTGTACTGATGATTACCTTATCTTTCCAGACTGTGTCTCCTGTGTCTCCTTGCCATTTCAATTAACTCACAATTGTTTGTTAAGAGCTGGGCAAGTTGTATGGCACAGTAGATATAGAAGTAAATACATACACAGCTAGATATCAGCGTGTGAGTTAGTGCTGATCAAATCGGGAGTTAGGCTGGGGTTTCACTTTGCTATTGCTATGGTTACCCTCTGTGTGTGAGATTCTTCCAATTCCTGTGGTGAGATTTTGCATTCTAGGTGCTAGTTAATATACCAGAGAGTTTATCTCAATATCTGCTCATCTCATGACTTTGGGTCAACCTTTTGCACAGTTCCCTGGAGAGAATCTGTGTGTTGCAGCATTCCCTGCTATATCTCATTGTTATTTTGGTAGTGCGGTGTTGAGGGACAGGGAGTAGAATATTCCCCAATGTTCTGATTAAGCCTGTTTCATAGGCAGGTTCCATGAAACTGGGTTATTAGAGAAGTAGCCTTCTCAGAAGTTTTGCCCTTTCTGGTGATATACTGATGGACCTAGCATGAATTCCTGCACCTCCCTCCTCCAGAGGGTTCTTTTCTGTTTTATGGAACTCTTTTCCAGCTGTGGTAAAATTTACGGAACTCTTACCCAGCTGTGGTAAAATCCACCAATGCCCATAGGCTACTGCTTTTGTTGCCTTTGCTCTGCAGAATAAGAATTTTATTCTGTAGGGGAGATAAGAGAGGAGATTGTTCAAAAGCTGCTGTTCTCTTTCCTTACACAAAAGCACAAGAGAAACATTTGCAACATACATCCCAGTCTTCCCTGTTAACACCTCCTAGAGTTCATGAAAGAAACACCTGCAAGAGCTGAAACCAGAACCAGGTATACTTCTGACCAGTGGAGAGAGTTAGTCGTGTCTGTTTCGGGTGTGTAGAGCACCCCTCTTCCCTCCTGAATGCCCTCTCCTATCAACCATCGCAGCATAAAAACTCTCTACCAGTGTTTCTCAATGTTCACAAATCAAACACTGCCATCTTATAAAGTATATTTTAGTGTATCCTTCAAAATAAGTTGCCTAGTAACTAACCTCACAAAATAACTAAACTTGATGCTCAAATTCTGATACAAAGGAGGAATTTGGAAGGTATTTTTAAATAATGTTTCAAGACATAAAGTCTGTAGCACACAGTAAGATATAATAAATTGTTAATCATTATTATAAATGAGTAAGATTAGATTTGAATGAAGAAAGGAGTTGAGGGACAATTTCATGAAAAGTTTTACATAAATTAAGTTTGATTACAATACATGTTAGCCACTGACTCCATATTTCATACTATCTTGGGTGTTATGGAAATTAAAAGCAAAGATATATTTCATGACCTCAAGAAGCATATCATATGTTGAAAAGATGTATGATTTCTGGTTATGAAAAGTTTATTTATAAATATGATGACCAAATGCTATATTTTATTAATGTGATTAATAATAAAATTGTATTAATATGATTAATAATAAAACCCACGAATACCTTTATCTCAAAATAAAAACCCATCCTCATGGAAACCATAGCACTGAGTTGGAAACATCTCTAGTTCCAAATACGTCATTTTTTCTTTTAAGTAATCTCAAATTAGCCATAAAAATAGTCATTTTTGTACAATTATATATGAAAATGAGATATTAGCATATAAAAATAGTATCAGAAAAAATCAGTTACTAATACGCTTGAGTATTTCTGCAAAATTTATTATTTTCTACAAAAATGTCAAAATTCATAAGGCAAATGCAAATCTAAGTTAACCAGTAATGATGGTCATAGTGATATTGATTACACTAAGAACTAGTTCCGATAATAATACAGTCATATGTTACCTAATCAGGAAGGACATTCTTAGAATTGTGTTATTAGGCAATTCTGTCCTGCAAACATCAGACTGCACTTACACAAACCTAGATTGTATCGCTTACTACTCATGTAGGCCATATAGTATACCCTACTGCTCCTGGGTAAAGTTTTATTTCTAAATAAAACTTTATGGGCTGACCTTAAAGCAGTGGTTTTCCCATTCAGTTGGAGACAACAATTTGCTTCTCTGATGCAGCTCTGAAATCCCTTTATAATTCAACACTAACATTGCTTTAAACTTCTTATTTTGAGATAATTGCAGGTGTAAGAAATATTACAAAGAATTCCCAGACACTCAAACTCTTTGGTATTTCCAAGATCAAAATCAGTTTTAAGACTAAATTTACAGTTTCTCCATAATCCAGATAATAAAGATATTTATCACCTTCAAAAGGTGTCATGTGCTTCTCTCCACTTTTTCTTTGTAGTAAAATCACTTAACATGAGATTTTCCCTTTTAATAAGTTTGTACTTATTAACATTAAGTATTATCTTGTATAGCACATCTCTGGAACTGATTCCTCTTGAATAAATGTAGCTTTATACCCACTGAACAATAACTCCCCATAATCCCTCTCCCCAGCTCCTGGTAACTACAATTTTGTTGTTTACTTCTGTACCTTTGACTAATATGTCTCACGTAAGAGCACTCATGCAGTATTTATTCTTCCATGACTGACAGATTTTACTTAGCATAATGTCTTCAAGATCCATACATGTTGTTCCAAATACTAGGATTTCTTTTTTATTAAAGCTGAATGATACTTCATCCTGAGTGTATACATATGTTCAAAATCACCAAATTGTATATACGAATTAGGAGGAGGTTTTTTTTTTTTTTGGTATACCAATTATAGCTTAATAGAGCTTGGAAAAATAAATAATATTTTGTTTCTGTTTATTCTTGCAGATTTGAAGAACTTAGATTGTGAGCTCATTGTAATTTATTGTGATCTGTAGAAAACATATTAGCTTGAAATTTGGATGGCCAACCCTAGAGAGAGCATGCTTATTTTTCCTAACAAAAGCCAGGACATGCTAATGTAATGAACTGGGATAACCCAACTCCATCCAGATTCCCGACTGAATCAAGGCATCCCATCCTCATTTCTTAGAGCAGACAGAGAGCCCAGGCATCTGAGGGGCCCTCACAGTTCACTGTCTGGCCAGGGCTCCCACTAAGCTCCCTACCTGCCTGTGTCTGGAGGTTCTTCCTAATTCCTTTGAGCTCTGCAATGAAAGGGTACTCATGCAGTTTTCTGAAGGTTTTGCATTGTAATATGTAATGTAATATCTATTTTTTGCTATGTAATATCTATTTTTAGGTATTACATAGTCCAGTCTGGACTACCTGGTTTAATATACTAATATTTATTTATTGATTGATTCCACTTTCATTTATTATTATTATTTTTTTCTGGTTTCTTCCAGGCAACCATTAGCTCTGTGAGGTCAATCCCTGCAATTTGCTCATAACTATATCAGGCAGGGTACACAGTAGTTGTCCAAATAATACTTGTTGATGTGCTACACAGTGTATTATAATTATCATAAGATACACAGTAATAAAACATATGTCACAAAATTCAATTTCTTGTTATTTTCCAGGGTCTTATTTTTTTTCTCCAATTTCATAGGTTGACATAAAATGTTCTTAGTATTTTTAACTATGATCATGTTTGTTGCTACATTATTAATTTGAATTTCAAGACTTTTTTGATGAATGACTTTATCCTTGTTTTTAATCAATAATTTCAGAAGTATGTAATAAAAATATGAAAGAGCAAATTATCAGTGGTTTTAAAAGTATTTAGTTGCACAAAAGTAAAAATTATTTTGTACGTACATATACAGATCCAGATTTATTCTGGTAAGAGCAAATTATGTAGCCTTGAAATAACGATTTTATTACTTTTCAGCAAATCTTGCATCATATAAATCCATCAGCCATGGCTGTTTTCTTTATTGAATTTGAGAATAAGAAATTTAGGTTCTTTTTAAGCTGTCAGAATAAGAGAGTTTCATAAAATATATTAGCGAGTGATAAATATTTAGCATAGTTACTGCTGTCAAAATCATAGACTGCCTGTATTTCAAATAGTAAACAGAGATAAAATATTAGTAGTAAATCTTAAAGCACACTTTATTTCTTTATCTTTCAAATTTTTTAGATATTACATATTTCCTATAGGAAGAATATAGCTGAGACTGTTTTATTTTAGATAAATAAAAATATAAAGAACAAGAACTACATTGAATTAGAAGTAGCATAAATATTCATGTTTTATCTTACATAATACTTCATTTAAAATATTTGTCCATATCCCGTTATAAAAACAACTGATTTTTCTGTTTCACTTCTAACTTGGAGATGTAATAGACTTACAGAGTTATCTGTTTTTTCTTATTCTTTATAAATATCTATGTAAAGTCTTCATCACTTGATTGTATTAATTACTTTTATTTTTTTCTGCCTGGTTTCTAATTTCATCTTTTCCACCTACTTGCAACGTACTCTTGGGGAGATTTAACTTATTTTTACATCAGTTTCCTCAGGATTGTTTGGAGAATTGGATAATTTTATATTTGTTTCTAACTTGGAATGGCCTCTAGCACATAAATTATAAATATACTGACAGTGTTTTCTGAATGCAATATGCTTCAATCAATCCTTTTCAAATATCATTGTCATCTAACCTGAAATACTCCAACAAGTTAAATGTAGTATATATGGAATCTATAATATTGGGGAGTAGGTAATTAGGGTAATGCTTACATCCTAGATTTTAGGTCCTATATTTAAAAATGTTTTACTATAAACATGAGTTTTATAATTTGATTCAATGGATAAGTAAATTAAATGTGATTTTATTGTACAGCAAATATATATGTATATGCATATACATGTGTACAAATGAATATTTGGTTATAGTCAAGGTAGCAATGTTGAAGAAGTGTGAACATTATGAAATAAATATTTGCAATACAGAAACATTACTTAAGGAGAGAACAGTGTCTTTAAGAATAGTAATGAATCATATTTAAAAACCTCTTTATCAAAATGTATTCTTGATTAACTTTTAATCAAATTCATTTTGATTAGTTCCATTTTTTTTCATATTTTCCTCTGTCTTTTGTATGTAGATGTAAGTGTGCTTGGAAAAATATTTTCAAATTATATATAACCAGTCACATCTCTCCATTTTACTGCTGCTGTATTCACAGATCTCTTTTCTCTGGAAATCACTATGATTTTTTGTTAATGAAGTGTGCACCAATAACTTATCTGCCCATTTAAGTAAGGGGAAAGGGAAATCACAAGATAACATTACGTTATTGGTTTTACAAATTATAGGACGTCTTGTAAATGCAGAGAGAAAATTGTGTAGGCCACTAAAAGAACAATGTGCTGCTTCTACCTTTTAAAATCCTTCCCTATTTGGAGTGAGGTTTTTCTTTTGTGCCCCCACAGAAAACCCAGTGCTTATTAATAACACACAAAATAGCGTGTCACAGTTATTTGTGTGCTTGAATCTACTGGATTGTACACTTATCTATTAAAATACATATTAATTATATCAATTGAATCTATCAGAATGAAAAGGGTAGAAATATTTGTGTTTGCTTTCCTCTCTTCCTTTCCTTTCTCTCCTTCTCTTTATCCCCTTCAATGGCTATACTTTGACTCCTGCAAATACACCTGGTAAATTAATGGCCAGGATCTGAGCCAAGGCAAGACCACATGCTTGGAAAAGATATCTTTAATCACAAAAGGAAAGTCACTAGAAATACTAGAATAGTAGTTTGGAACATAGACATTTACAAAATCCAGAGCACTAGATTTGGGAAGTGCATCCTGAATTCTTTCCCTCAGAGACAACATGAGAATTTGAGATCTGCGCCACCTTTTATCCTTGCTTCCTGTTCCCATGTAGGTTTCTTCCACCATGAAAGAAAAGAAGAAATGTGTCTGGTGGGTGTTTTTAGCAGCAGGAATCAGGCATGTGGAGTCCTTGCCCTTCTACTCTTTCTGGTCGGTCTGCATGACTCAGTGCTCTCAGGTGGTCTGAGAGGGGTGTGCCTGCACTCCTGTCTGACTGCAAGGGAAACCTGTGTCTTCCTGGGTTTCCAGAAATATTAGGGATTTCATTACTGCCCTGCCACTAAACTGGATTGCCTAACAGCATTCTAGGTAATATTTTGATTTCTATCTGTTCAGATTCGTCTATCTCATCTGGTTCAAAACTATGAAGAAAAGGTTTGTTATTAATTATGCCTCATAAAATCCTATCAGAGAGTTGACTTATCAGGTTCTCAATAAATATTTTCAATAGATTTCAGTAAATTGCTTTACTTTCAGGGATCTGCATAGAGAGACATTAGGTATAAATAATGTAACATGTATTACTATAAATTTAACTGAACTTAGTTAAAATTTTAGAGATTCTTTTTTAACAATTCTATTCAAATTTAATTAAAAAGTAATGTCCAGGTGAATTTTGCTCTTCATTTTTAAAGCACTTTCCTTCTTCTTCATCTTATTGTTTTAGGATCTTGGTCAAAATGCTTTCTCTTTGTTTAAAGGTTACAGATAACTTCTGAATATCTGCATTAGTAAAAGAAAAGGAACATATATTTGCAATTTGATGTAGCATATTCATGAAATTAATCATGGGATGCTTTCATTTAGAAAGAACCACATATATAGGCAGCAGATTTTTAATGTTCTTTTGGTGAGATTTGAATTGCAGATAGTCTAATGGTAATACACTCAAATCATTGAGTCTGTTTATCAATTTGCATATTGCTACAGTATGCATGGGGGTCCTTAATCCTTAAATAGTCTGACTGAATACATAATAGAATGTCTTGGTAATTTAAATATTGTATTTTGCTTAGTTCCTTGTTTGATGGGAAGAGCTCTTCTAGTGTTTTTTATAAAATGGCAATTGAAAACAAACTTGTCATTTATTGAGACCATGTGTAAGTCTACATTTAAAGAAATCCTAGAAGATAAGGATCAAATATGAATCAGGGAAATGCATAAATCACATAGTCAGAAAATAATAAATCAATTTTGTTTTTGTTATAATAATCATGGCATTACAGTATGTAGCTTACTGAGTTTAACGCACAGAACTCCCAAAGCTGTCATACTTGCTTGTTCAATGGTGTCTCTGTTTTAAACTAAGAAATGAATAATACATATGTAGCTTAGCAACCATCGACATGGTAAACTGTAATCAGTCTAGGATGCTTAGAAATGGTTGTGGATACACTTTTTATTATATATATCATTAAATATTTATTTACTATTTAACAAGATGTTAAATTGCTAGTTATCAAAAATGTACAATATTTGTGATCTCAGTCCTTTTTATACAGTGTAATTTGTTCACAAAGAACATTTTTTAGAACAAAAGACTTCAAAATATGGCAAATATGCTGATTGTTTTGGAAGCGAAATTTTAAATACTAATTTTTTAAGTCCAAAATGGTGATAGAACTGCTTTTCTGTTCTGAAAAACCCACAAACATCAAATCCATTGGATCTTAACTGCTGCAACATCAAGTCTTCCCCCAAAGCTGAGTCACTCTCTATATAAATGATGTAAAAATATTGAATCCGATATAAAGAAAGCAAATAGGAACCTTTGGAGACTTTACTAACTTTTGTCAGCATTTATGATGATTTAATACTTTCTCTAGTTGAAATACTTTTTCCCTCCTAGATTTCATGTTGAAACTTAATAACTAATGCAACAGTATTGGGACCCTTATGGGAGCTATTTAGGTTATGAGAGTCTGCCCTAGTGAGTGGATTAATGCCACTGTAAATGGAGTTTGTGTGAGTGGGCTTTCTCTCTCTTCTGCCCTTCTGCCATGTGAGGACACGGAGTTCTTCCTCTCAGTGTTCAAGGCACCATTTTGGAAACAGAGAGACACATCCCAACCTGCCAGTGCCTTGTTTCTGGACTTCCTAGCCTCCAGAACTGTGGGATATGAAATTTCTTTTTATTATAAATTATTCAGTCTGACATCTTCTTTAAAGCAGCACAAAATTGACTAAGATACTATTTTGATATTATTTTAATTGCTGTCCACCTTTTTTCTCCCTATGGCATTTTCTCATTTATTTTATTGACATTAAAAAAATGACTCTTGTTGGATATAGTTATTTATATGAAACAAATCCCTTAATATTATAATGACTGATGTTCTTGAGTGCCTTTTAACTTTATTATACCATAATTTTCCCTTAATGACCATGAGATTATACATGTAAGTACTAAAATAAATATTTAAAATATTAATATTAAATTTTAAAGTGACATTAAATTTGAATATATGTATAAATACTAAAATTGGTATTAAATTTAAACTTTAAATTTAAAGGTGAAGAGGTAGAATTATCATCCAGGAATACAGAAAAATAGGTTTTACAGTCTACAGGAGCACTGCATGGTGTCTTTACAGGCGTTATTCTTTACCTCAATCTTTATTATAAATAAAATGAGTAATAATCATTTTAAACATTTAGATAGGCTTTAAAAAATATACAGGCAATACATATTAATCTATCACGATTATTTCTTTTAAAAATACCCTATGTTGAAAGATACTTCTAAATGCTACAGTAAATCCCAAGAATCATAAGACTCACATCTCCCATTGGGCAAACAAATAGATGAAATATAAAACATGCTCCCATGGAAAAGTTACAAGCAACAGCATGCATTGTCTAAAGGGCAGTATAGGCGACTACCTTAGGCACCAATGCCATCTCTAGCTATACTTACATACTCTTAATATTTCAGAATTGATTATTCTGTAAATTTTCCATGCCATTTTTTGTCTCTTTATAGCTACATTTTCTATTCAGTATTACTTTATGAACATTTCATAGGTCATGAGAAAGGAGAAATTCAATTATTAAATATTTAATTTATTTTTGTCTTAAGATAACAATGAGATTATAGAGCAATTTTTATGTATGTGAACTCTCATTATAAATGTGAACCAAATATTTGAGAAAGGCAGCTACTACAAGCTATAAAAATGTTTGAAAATTACTGTGAATTAATTTTTCGAATCATATCTCAAATGATAGTTATCATAGATATAGCAAAACTGTTTCTGAGTCTTTTGAGGAATGCCATTTTGCATACTTGTTGTATTAATTGGGAATTAATAAATCATAAGTAAAGGCTAAGAACACCAGATCTGTTTCCAAGTTGAAGTGTGTGGTTTGGCATCATTTTCTGAGGTTGATCTCAGACAGGCTTTGCTGTGTAGTGTTCATTCACTACCATCATTGGTACCTAATATCATTTTGTAAAGATATGCCTAGAGACTTTGTACCCTGTCAGGGGTCATTGCACAAGCAATTTCTTTCATTCACGAATTCTCTCTACAAGCTGTGTATCTCTTATGCTTAGAAAGGAAACATTCTACAGCCCAGTAGTGCCTCTTCCATTAAAAAAAAAATGTGTCTACATGAGACCTGTATAGATCAGACTTAGTCACAGTCAATATTTTTTTTCTTACTCCTGGAAATAATTAGCTTTTATTAGTACATACAGCAATAATTGGGGTTTTACTTCATAAGAGTCAATAGAAATACAATACAAATGCCTTTCACAGATTTTTGCTTTGAAGACACATTACCTACAGAAAATTCACTTTTCTAAGTTAAGTAGTATTTTTTCTTGATAGCTAGGATTAGACCAAAGTTTTAAAAATATATAAAATATTTTCCTGTGTGTGTTTTAGGTTTCAAGTAATTGGTACATTCGTATATATGTGTACAGCAGACTGTTGGACTAATGTAGCTCAAAATTTCACTAAAAATTTTTATGAATTTTCATAAATCTTAAGTGTCAATATTAGAAAATTAAATATGCTTTGAATAGTAATTGATGATCTTAAAATAACTCTTAATGTTCTTATTTTGATTAAAAAGTTGTATGAATTAGTGTAGAAATTTTGGAAAGTGTAGAAAATATTACATATATGAAAATGAATATTTTTAAAACCATAAATTTTATTCTACAAAATATTTTAATAGAAAATTTATGAAGTATATGGAGTAATACATTTAAATAAAGTCCAGTAAGTGGTATTTAGATTATCTTTGCACATTCCTGATTATTACTTTTGCAATCACTGGGTCAAATGTTGGCCACATTTTAATTTATTCAACTGCATTGCCAACATTGTCTCAAAAAATTATATCAATTTACTTTCATTAGCAATGGAAAAATAACTTGTAATTCCTGTGGCTATTTAGACATATTTTTGGGTTTCTGCCTTATTTAAACCCATCACATGTCTATTTCTCTCATGATACCTCTTTGTCTTAAATATTGTTACTTTAATGTGTTTGAATGCATAGTATTAGGATTGCAGTATATTTATTTTTCAAAAATTTCTTGGCTTTTTTCTTACACTCATATGGGCAGGAGACTTTCCACATTATTGTTCTAAGTTCCTAAAGCAAATTTCATTATGATCCATGTGATCTGGATAATATTAAATTTTGATGATTAGGTTAGAGATTGGCTTTCTACATCACTGATGATGTTTTATACCACAAGGAATATCCTGACATTATGCATATCATCTTTTAAAAAGCTTTCTTTGTTTTCTTCATATCTATCCTATAAATCCTAATGTAATTTATTCTTAGATATTTTATACAATTTTTTTGCTAATATTAATTTGAGCTTATATTTATTATCATTTCTATTAGGTTGGTTCTTGACTTTAAGAAATGCTATTGGATTTTATATTATATTTTCTAACGTATATCCAGATTAACCATGATATATTTTCGTAAGTTATCAGTTTATATTCTTTTACATTTCTATGCAAAAAATTATGATTGCTCTTTTTTATCATACATTAACTTCTGGGATACATGTGCAGAACGTGCAGGTTTGTTACCTAGGTATACACATGCTATGGTGGTTTCCTGCACCCATCAACCCTTCATTTACATTAGATATTTCTCCTAATGCTGTCCTTCCCCAGTGTGATATGTCCCCTCCCTGTGTCCATGTGATTATTTTATCTCTATATTTATAATATTGGTAATTTTAATATACTTTAAAATGTTTAGTTGGTCAAAATTTAAACTGTAGCACTAAAAAAAAGGTTGAAAAGCAAGCACCTTACATTCTTTTTCTGATTTTATAGGTTTGTTGCAGTGTTTTACCATTAAATGTGATGATGATGATGATGATGATGACCGTAGAGACTATCAGTCTATGGAATATCTTGCTTATTGTAATGCCCTGCATTTCTATTTTTTTAAATGAATTTTTAAATTGTAATCAATTAATTTAAAAATTTAATCAAGTGTTTTTTGGGCCATTATTGAGATGATTTAGAGTTATTTTTCCCCTTCTATTGAGCAATTTATGGGATGAATTCTATGAATAACCTCTTAATAGCAAAAACATTTCTGCTATTTTAGAATACACGCTTCTTGACCATGTTTTATTATTCAACTAATTTACTGCTGAATTCAGTGTTCTATTTTACTTGGAATTTGTCCAATTATTCTTAATTTGCTTTCATGTAAAGTTGTAAATACTTATTTCATCTCAAATATTTATTAATTTTGATGGCCTAGAAAATGATTTTTTTTCATCACATGGAAAGCCAAATTTACTCTGGATGTGTGCATAGGTAAGATGCTATTTATAGTCCTTACCCTTTAATGTATTGTTACTTTCTGAAAAGGAGAGTTATGATTTGATTTTACATAAATCGGTGGATTAAGGGAAGATGGCTTTATTTAGACACTATTATTATTAGCTATAAGTTTTTGGATCTTACAATTAATTTGAGTAAAAATATAGGTGCAGATAAACTCCTTGAAATAATGTAAAATTCAGCATGAACATTGAAGGAGTCTTGTCATTTGCATATCTAGGGAAAGCCAACTGTCTTCCAGTCTACTAGTCTTTGTTTTGGCCAGATCAGTCCACATGGAGATACTGAAAGCAATAACCTTGCAGGCATATATTGATCCAAATATAAGCTGATGAAAACCAAGCCTGATCACGTAGTGATCCATTCCCTATCTGTGACATCTTTGAAGTCGTCCATTGCCAGAAGCATAATGTGAAGGTAACAACACAAGTCTTAGAGTCAGAATGTAAGCACACAATATGCTACCAACATATAATTGCATGTTTAATAAATGTGTGCTCATATTAATACCACTGTTATAATACTATTCTTGGATGAGCACTGGTGCCCAGGGCTCACATTTATTGAACTGTAAGGGCGGTGATAACCTTTACTGGTGGTTAATAAATTCTTTCTGAAACTTCTTTTAATATGACATTAGCCTAACAATTACTATCCTTTCACAATATTGTCCAGAGAAATAATTATGCTGTTTCTAATAAAAGATGAAAAATGTCAAACATTGAAACAAATGTAAAAGCTAAGTTTTAAACTATATTATACAAATAAGTATTATAATAGTACCTCTAATCCAAGATTAAATTAGTGGAGATCAGAAACACGGAAATGAAAGAATGGGGAATAAAAGTAGGCTAAGACTTTTAGGTGTCAAAATTTGATATTTATACTTAAAATTGATAATTATAACCATGTATCAAAATGTTTTACTTCAAACTAAGAATAAAGCCATTGGACACCAAAGAAATATCAAAAACATATCTATTTCCCCCAAATAAAATCTCAATAATTTTCCCAGTCATAATTTATGTAGGCCATAGTGTAGGAAAATGTAAACACAGATATTTATACAATAAAACCTTTAAAGTAGACATTAAAATAATTCTTCTAAACAACTGGCAGAAAAGTCATTATCAGGTGATTATTTTAAAAGATACAGAAGTACAAAAGATACCAGCATTTTCCATAATTGCCCCAAACTGAAACTATATAAAAATATGTCTAGGATGGAAAGCTATAGAGAAATGATAAAACAAAACACACACAAACATAGCTGCAGCTCACATACATAATGTTGAGTGAAAGAAGCAGATATAAAATGTTATATACAGTGTTGTTTTATTTATAGAAGTTTGAAAAGCAAGCAAAATTGACTTGACAAGAGTCAGCTAGTGGCCACTGTGGTGAAGGGAAAGGCTGCAGTACCTTCTGTGCTGGCAACATTCTGTATTCAACGTGGGAGGTGGTATGCAGGTCTGTTCACTTTTTAACAGTTTATTAAGCAGTATAGTTAGTATCTGTGCACTTCATTTTGTTTAAGTTATACCTTAAATAATTTAAAAGTTTAGAACATGTTCAACATGCTATCCAGTGGTAGTGAATGCACGTTGAAATAGGGAAGCAGATTAGTATATTTCTGAATAAAACATCACAGCAATATATGTTGACTTAAAGCATTCTTTTCCTTTAGTCTGGTAATTCTGGTAAAATACAAACTCCAGGACAAAATAGGAATTCTCTAGTTCATTTAGCAGTATGAAACAAAAGCTTAAGACAATAGACAAAAAACATTGTCTCAGCCCAAAATCTCCTTTAGCTAATAAGCAACTTTAGCAAAGTCTCAGGATACAAAATCAATATACAAAAATAACAAGCATTCCTCTACACCAATAATAGACAGAGAGCCAAAGGATATTTTAAGCATGGTTTAAGAATATTTTGCTGTGATAAAAAGCATGTCCCACCAAAACAATGTGGAACAGAAAATGAGTATGGCAATTTTCAGTCTGATTCCAAAGTTTGAGAGTCTGTGCTATATAAGCAAGGGACGCACACATCCTAGTAAATAATTATGATTTGTTAAGAATGAAATTAAAATGTACTCTTTCAATTTATGTGTTTTTTTAATAGCTGCTAAGGTGTTAGAACAAATAAATACCAAGTTCTCTGCTCAAAAAAAAAAAAAAAAAAGACAATAGAAAAAAAAAGAATAAAAAAACAAGTCTGCCAAGCTGGTGCCTTTAGCTCAACTTTACAGGGAACTAAATAACTCCTAAAGTAGAATAAAATAAAGAAAATGATATTTATTAAAATTCTTTATTGGGCGAAGGCTGTATATGATTGAATGCAGACAAAATACAGATAGGATAAAAATGCAGTTTCCTTTAGCCAAGGAAAAGTTAATGGCTCAGCTGTGAGATGAGCTATCATGCAATCTTTAAAAGACACATTTGCAAAAACTTACTTCCTCACTTTCATGGAGACATAATTAAGAAAAAAAATAGTAGATGAAATGGACTATGGTGGATACTTCAGGTTGGCAGGTCCATTCTGCTCTCCTCCCCTGATGTTTTCCTTTTGAGTGGCTGCAAAGCCTAAAAAGTTATTCTTCTGAGCTCCCTAGCAGCATGACGTCAGGATACTGGTTAGGTTCTACCAACTCCTGGCGCTCTCCTGAGACTGGGAAGGCAGAGGTGACTCAGAGGCTACGCTAGTTTTTGTTTTGTTTGGTTTGTTTGTTTTTTTGCTATTGAAATAGGCACATGAACCTGTTGGTCAAGAAGCACCTCTGGCTAAGGTGGTATTTCATTCCAGAATGTGGTCACTGGACTTCAGAGTGTCCAGGAAAGTTGAAACAGTGGCCACTCTTCTCAGGTCCTGGTTCTCTCTATATCTAAACTCCTTCATATTTCCGGTTTGATATAAGGAGTAAAATCTTTGTAAGTGGGTTCTGCAGTGGCTGGGACCATTCTTGGTGGTCCAAAATAGAACCTTCTCCTCCAGAATCATATTAAATCCCTTTTTTTCTTAACACATGTAAAGTTCCTTCACTGAGCACAGAATGATACTGTGATTTAAATAGGTTAATTCATTTATACAATACATATTTACTTAGGTCCTGTTACGTCCCTTCATTATTCTAAGTCTTGGTGAAAAAACAGATTCTATATACAGAGCAAGTTCCTCACTCTTGAACAGTTTATATAGGACAGGTAGTCAATCAAGAAAAACCAAATGAAATCTGACTGTATACTCTCTAAGAAAGATTACTTTTTTGTTTTGTTTTGCAAAAATAAATAAAACAGAGGCAGCCTGAGGGCACAGGTGGTATAGGTTGCAGTGTAAATAGGGTGGTCAGATGAGATCTCATGGAAGAGGTGATACCTAGCAAATATTGGTAGGAGGTCAAATAACATGCCAGGGAGATGTCTGGGGTAGAAGGAAGGGCTAGCCAAGGCCCAAAGGCAGAACAGTCCCAGAATGTTTGAGAAATGGCAGGGCAGGCTTTGTGGTTTAAGTGGGAGTGAGGCAGAGTATGGGAGAAGTCAGAGCTGATAATGAGTCCAGTTATTTGGAAAAACTTGTAGGATATCTGGATTTTACTCTGAGAGAAAGGGGGAGTATGGTGAGTTTTGAGCAGAGGATTGATATATTAGGAGGAATGAGCTGCTGAGAACAGACTGTAGATGAGCAATATTGTAAGTCCCAATAAGGAGGCTATTGTACCAATTCAGAAGAGTGCTGACTTGGAATTCAAGAGGAAATGACAGCTGTGGAGGGAGAGTACTTATCATTGGATGACTGAGTTTTATTTTCATGTTTTTACTTTACGTTGTTTTTCAAATTTTTTACAATGTGCATGTTTTACTTACTACTAAAAATATTTTGTGAATTAAAATTTACAGATAGCAAAATACAGATAATAAAATGACTAAAGGTGATAAACATATTCAAAGCAAATATAAAACACCTAGAGAGAGGGACAGGAGAGGAAAGGGAAAAGAAGAGAGCGGGGAGAGGGAAAAAGGAAACCCAACCAATGAAGTAAGAGAGTTAGGAATAAATCTTGTTTGCAAGGGAAGTTTTATTGGACTAATTTGCCCTCATACTGATTAAGAAGAGATGGGAGGCATAAGGGACAGAAAGTTGGTATGGAGATCTTGATACTGTCAGAGAACTATTGGCTTGGGAATGCTAGAATAGCTGAACTCAGTCGTTAGGACTCATCGAACAGAGATATTTGGAATCAAGATTTATCCTAAGCCATTGACTCCTAAAAAAAAAAAGCATCCATTTAGTGCCTATTTCCCTTTTAGGTGCCAGATATAGGGCAGTGAAAAAACACACGAAGCCTTTGGCCTCACAAAACTTGGTGTTTCATTAGTCTATAAGTAAACTAAAACAGAAATTTCTGAAATTATATCATAATTTCTTACTCCTGATAAAGAATGAGAGTGAGTTGATCTAGAATTATTTAGAAAGACATGTAGGGAGATGGGAGAATAACTTTTCAGACAGAAAGGAGATATTTTTGAAGATGAGAAATGAAGCCAGGGAGCTAGAGATAAAATGGAGTGAGACATCAACCCTGTTTGTCAATGATTCAATTATAACCTTGTTCTAGAGAAAAATCCATGCAGAATTATCTCTGATTAAAGCATATGACATTTAACCGTCGTAGTTCAATACTTTCAAAAGTTTTATCTTCATTTATTCCTAACAGTTTAAGAAAACAATGAAGTATAACATATGGATATGTTAATTTATGTTGTACTGGAATTAGTATATGAATATGTATGTGGATATATACTATTTTTATACTATTTTTATACTATTTTATACTATTTTTTCATGAGCAGTAACCATCCCCACCCTCCAGCCCCACTCTGCCCTTAACTATCCTTCTGCTCTCTATGTCCAGGAATTCAGTTTATTTGATTTTTAGAATCCACAAATAATATAATTTTAAAGATTATATACACATACACATGTACTCATTTTACACATTTTAGTTGTGATATTTTCTTTCCCGACCTTATAACTGGGCACACTCATTTGGAGTACATAGCCCTTGTCAAAGACAAAAGATGCTAATTCCCTTCTCCAGCCATATATCAATGCCATTTTTAATTTTACTACATTATATTTTTTAATAAAACTAGGTGATTATATTTTAATTTTCTAGAATAACTGGAAAATAATTTTAATTTTTTTGTTGCTAAGCCAGTTTGCTTTCCTCATTGTATTTTATTCATTAGAATGTATATCTTTTCTTCCAAGCTGTAATCTCCTTCTATAAAAATTAAAGAGTGTCTCATAATAGCCAATAAAAATATATTTGATAAAAGTCTAAGAATCTAGTAAAATATTATAATAACATTTTATAACATACTTATTAACCATATTGTGTATCTCACATATATTTTTCTTACAAAATTGTACATCACTATTCTGTGAAGAGAAAATTTTACAAGTATTCATATATTTTCAAGGTAGCATCACAAACCACAAGGATTTGTACCATACATTAAAACATGTGTTTTAAAATGAGTGCTTTCATAATCTACTTATTTGTGTTCATATTATTCAATTTCCATTTTCAGAAGCATACTTTTCTTTCTATAATTGAAAGTATACATTAATTGGAGAGGAATTTTGAGGAATGATTGAGGGTTTTATTTTTTTAGTATACTTTATGTAATTTGGGCAGGTATATGAACTCTTCCAGACATTAGTAAATTTCAGAAATTTAGTAAATCATTTCTCACTCTCATAATCCTTATCTACATGCCAAAGTGAAGTGGACATTTGGCAGTTGACCAGTTAATTTGATCAATGCAGATGCCAAACAATATTATGCAGGAAAAAATATAACTTGGCAGCCTAAGTGAGGTCTTAATGGACCAAATAGTTTGTTGCAACTGCATGGATAGTTTCCCTGCCTTGTATGAGTTGACTCTATAAAATTCACAGAACATTTGACTGGTTGAGTATATGAAGTCAAGCAAATGTTTTCAAATTTCATTATTTTACCAGCCAGTGATAAAATATATTGAATTCTGTTTTCCCTCAACTATATATGAAATAATGCAGTAATAATCCCGTATGTTCATTCATGGCCTTTAACGATTTGAACAGAAATTTTGAAAAAAATAATTTTATTTATAGAGGTATCAGCTAAAATACTCACTACTGTGTGTTTACTAGGAGATTGCATTTATTATTCATGAACAAACTCACAGGAAACTTTTTCACTGTATTTTTTAGCTTTAAGATTAACTTTATCTCATATTTACAGAATAAAGTTAATTTGATGAATGTTAGATAATTTTTCTTACCTGGTTTTTGGATGGTATGAAGCTGGTCTCATGCATTTATTGTCTAGGGAATAATCAGAGCTGCACATTTTAAAGAGTGAAAAAATGATTCTGGAGAATAACACAAAAATTGTCACAATAACAAAAACAATATAACATTTTATCAACCAAAAAAAATTCCAAAAGAAATTTAGAAGGAAATTGCCCCCCTGTATGAAAGAAATGCATTAGTTTCACCTGACTCTTGTGTTGCAAGTGGATCTATGCCTTTGGTAGAAATATTCTGTTTTCAGTGTGGCAGAAACACTTTCCTGCATTTGTATTAGATTGTGCTAGACCATATGCATATGTAATGTGGCCTTATCTAGACTGAGAAGCACTACTGTACTTTAATAATTTAAAAATTATTAACAGACTTTCATAAACATTATGAAGAAAATATGTGTATTCAATCTTTAATACACAAATTATAAATATTGATTTTATTGACAGTACATCTAAATTGATCAAGTATTTTTAAGAGAATATATTTAAGGCATGCTACATAAGTAGAGCAGATAATGCAATATTTAGAGCTCAGAACATTTCACATAATAATTAGTTTAAAATTTTAACCCTGTTCAATTTTCTATGTATAAGTTTTTACTTAACAGTTTGCTATACATGCTTTGCATGAATGATTTCTATTTAATATTTATAGCAACAAAATATTTAAATATACAGAAAAATATCTGTGCCTCTGTTTTCAACTATAGACTTGAGAAGATACTCAGATTTGCCAATAAAAATCAGGAACATATTTGTAGATGTATTTTTCCTCCCCCAAAGACATTTACAGGGGAGTGATAGAGGACGTTAACATCATTTAAGTGAATTTTAGCATTGCAAATGAGAAAAGAAGAGATTATAGCCACCACTCTTATAGGTAAAATCATCATGAATAGCAGGGGCTAAGTAGATTCTCTGTGCAGGAAAGTTAAGATTTTCTGTACTCTGTTTATAGTAACCATTTTGAGTTCAAAAGTTAGCACTCAGGGTAAGTAAATTTTAATGCACATTATCTCTTTTATTTATTCTGATAGAATATGAGCTTCCTATGTCCAGAACTGTGTTATCTTTGTAACACAGAGGCAAAAAAATAGTTTAAAATTTGCTCTCTATGAGCTACCACTGGCTGGTTCCAATACACTGTCTCCTCACAGCCCCTTCGCTCTCAAATTTCTGGAAATCAGGCATTGGCAAATTACTTATATAAACAGCTAATACACAAATTCAAAATGCCAGAAATTGCAGAGTAAATCTATAGAAAGGTGATGTCAATTTGCTGAAAGAAACCATAAAGAGTTTCCTAGTGGAACATGTAGTTCTGGCACTTGTTCCCACGGGGACTTTGAAATATGTGTGAGCTGTGCCTTTTCTTTTGATGACCCAAGCTTTCTAACTATATTCTTCTCTCTAGAAACTGCTTTTCACCTATGCCCTTTCACACGTTGAATTCATTACTAGCTCTGGAGCAACACTGGACCCATGTTGCGCAACAGGCGACTTTTAGAAACTAGGTATAGACATAAATTTAGTTTTAGATAAGCTGTCACTTATTATTCCAGTTTTATTTTAATTATTTACCTAACTTTGGCTTTGAATGCATCTCTTTTAGAAAGACCAATACAGAGTGAGAGATGAAACTCAAATATTCCACATTGAAGGATTTATGTGTATTACATGTCATCATATCAAACTGTATTATAGTTCCAGACTTTGCGTAAGAGTACTTTAATGTACTAGTTAATATTGACTTATAGAAAAGTTTTGATAATTTCATCATCTAATAGATATTGATTTCTTGATATAAAGACCATCTAGAGAATTGCATTTTAATTAGAGCTATAAGTAGGTATCTAAGTCCCATGTTTTGGAGATAATATGAGTTTGTAAATAATATATACTACTTCTCAGATCAGGTTAAATACCTGAGTTAGCTTTGTGGCTCAATAGCTAAGTTTCCTTTTAGTGGAAAAAATAAAAGCCTGAGAAGTCTACACAATTTATATATCTGTAATCTCACATCTTGTTCACAAAGCAAATGCTCTGTCAAAAATAATAGTGAATTTTGTTATTCCATGAAAGAATAAAGTTTCAAAGGATAATATTTAATAACAAATTGTACAATATTCTTAGGAATGTCTGAATTCAGTGTAATAGAAGGAAACCCTTTCAATCTTTTCTATATAAATTTATATTTTCAGTTTGATATATTTTTGAAGTGCTATCCACAGATTTAATATACATTGTTGATACTGAGAGATACGAAAATCAGTAAGAAAAAACCACTACTCTCATAAAACATACACTCTATATTAGTCAGTGTCTAGCCAGTAAATAGAAATACTTTAGATCTATGAACAGAGGGGATTTAATAGATGCAACTGAAGAGCTGAGAAGCTATGTAAACTACTACTGGGTAACCTATAGATTAGTCATAGTAGGAAGAAGCTGCTAGGGTGGAGAGAGACAACAGTGTGAACCAGGGTTGCCAGACCCTGCAGCTGGACTATGTGGCAAGAACTGAAACTACTATTGGTGCTTCTCTACTCAGAGGAAAGAGCTATCAGATAGGACTTTGAGCCACAGTGGACAGGCAACAGTAGCGAGATCCAGACATCAGAAGAGAAATGCTCTTGGGTTTCTCTGATCCTGCCTGCCAGTCTTCTGCCAACATCTCCTATTGGCTGAATCTACCAGGAAGCCACTAGCAAGATGCCCTGGGAAATTGATTTCTCTGCAATAAAGCGGAGAGTGGAGAAAGGGAAGGAATAAAAACTATCGACAGAGTAAATCGACCACCTACACAATAGGAGAAAATATTCACGAACTATGCATCTGACAAAGGTCTAACATCCAGAATCTATAAGAAACTTAAATCATCAAGCAAAAAGCAAAACAAGTAATTTCATCAAAAAGTGGACAAAAGACATGTACAGACACTTCTCAAAAGAAAACATACAAATGGCCAAGAAACATATGGAAAAAAATGCTCCTCATCACTAATCATCAGAGAAATGCAAATCAAAATCACAGTGAGATACCGTCAAACTAGTCAGAATGGCTATTACTAAAAAGTCAAAAAAATACATGCTGATGAGGCTGTAGAAAAAAGGGAATGCTTATACAATGTTGGCAGGAATGTAAATTAGTTCAACCACTGTGGAAAACAGTGTGGAGATTTCTCAAAGGACTTAAGAGCAGAACTACCATTCCACTCAGTAATCCCACTACTGGATATATAGCTGAAAGAATATAAATGATTTTATTTTGAAGACATTGGCACACATATGTTCACCACAGCAGTATCCACAAGAGCAAAGACATGTAATCAACCTAGGTGACCATCGACAGTGAATTAGAAAAAGAAAATGTGGTATGTATACATTATGGAATACTATGCAGCCATAAAAAATAAAACCATGTCCTTTGCAGCAACATAGATGTAGCTGAAGACAATCACCCTAAGCAAATTTACACAGGAATGGGCAACAAAATATTGCATGGTCTCACTTATAAGTGGAAGATAAACATTGAGCACACCTGGACACAAAGATTGGAATAATAGACACTGTAGATTACTAAAGTACAGAGGGTGGGAGGCATGGGTTGAACAAGGACCTATTGAATACTATGCTTACTACCTCAGTGATGATTTCCGGACCCCAAACCTCAGCATCATGCAATATTTCCATGCAACAAACCCACACATATACACAATGAATCTAAAATAAAAGTTGAAATTATAAAAAAAGAAAAAGAATTAACTCTGGGTCATCAGGAATAAACTCAGAAATATAATACCTGATAAAAAATTATAATAATATAATACTTCAAAAATACAGTGCTGGAATCAAGAATATAGTTGAAAGTAAAATCATGATTCTATCATTTAAGTACATTTTGGGGTTAAGTGCCACTACCCACTAACATGTTTCAGCATTATTGATGTGAAAGAGTTTTGTACCATCATATTGTGTGGACGATGGAGATAGTTTGGGAAAGATTGAAATCAGGTTGATTTGGACTTGAGTGGCAAGTGTTGGGATATTTTTTGTGAATAGTTATCAAAGATAACTAACATCACAATGTAGGTGTGTACTGCATGGACAACTTTTATGCTATGAGGACCTTTGTTAATTCTTCATCAGGTTATGTCCTCAAACCTTGCAATTATATTCATTTATTTCTCCTTGGTCAGGCTATTTTGCTGTTACCTCCACTCATATCTGTGCTTATATACTGTGCTTCCTAGTTATTCTATTTTATTGTTTGGCACTATTTAGTTCTTGGAAATCCATATTCCATCTTATTTTGTTCCTCTGCAAGTATTCTCTCACAATTCACTAATGAATGCCAATGTGTCAAACACAACCTATGTTTTTCAGTTTTTATTCTTCTCTACATTTTTGGGTCATTTAAAACATTGGCTCCCTTTGAAAGACTGGCATCTTTGGATAAAAATATCTTGGATTTCTTGCCCTCTTATAATACTGTGAAAATGAAGATTAACATACCAAGAAAAGTAAAAATTACCTTAATTATAAAACCCATAGAATAAAATTGTCTACATCTTGGAATGTTTGGTTGATTGGACGTGTTGCAAATGGGAAGAGAAGCTGTGATACCTTTTTCATACTGCTGCCTTGGACAAGTTATATTTCTTTCATTCCTTATTAAAGCATAGGAATAGCATAGAGCTTCTACACTATTATTGGATGTTAACGATGATCTAGTATGTCAACGGTTAGGGAATCCCATCCCATCTGTTATCGGTTTCCATACCTCATCTGCCTCAGGCAGAGGGCCTGCAAAGAGGAAGGGCTGTGTGCATCTGCATGCACTTGTTCCCACACCAACAAGTGCCGTGTCCTCTGTCTTGCTTATGAGATTGCCACACTCATAGTTTCTCAGAGTTGGAAGAGAGGAAAGCAGAAGAATGAGTCTTGTGGACTGGTGCTATTGTTTTGGTCACAGGTGCTCTACTGGTCATTAGAGGTGCAGGCACTGTCTCCTTCTGCCGTTTGTTTGTCTCTTCAGATGAGCCACTAACCACTCCACCATCAGCTCCAAAGTTCCTCCCACAGTCCCTTCCAAATAAAATTCTTCTGTTGACAGCACCTCACCTATCCAATTGGTCCTTTTGAGTGGAGTTTGTTATTTTGTTATTGCAGTTTTTAATTATGCAAGTCCAGCTCCTCTCTATAGGGTCCACTCATGGATCATCCCAAACATTCATAGATTCGTGTTCCAAAACATTCTGAAATTACAGGCAATCTCCTTGCTCCATAGCAACAGATTACTTTTCCTCTTTCCAATGTGAATGAGGCACCTCTCTGTCCCCTAAACTCCTAGTGGCACATGTTAATACTTCGGGAAGGTCTCTTCAGCCCCCTAGATTTGGCTGCATGTGGGGGCCAGTAACCCTACTCTATTGCCAGGAGAAGCAGGGAGGACCCGAACAACAGGCTCTTCCAGCATCTCCTTGTGAACATGCAATCTTCCCATTATTCACCTTGGAGTAGAAAGCACTGAAGAGATGCAGAATCCACCCTTTTATTTTCCTCTGGTCATCACCTTATCTGTTTATTGTGACTTCTCATTTAGAGAGGTGGGAAGACCAAGAATCTGTTCTTTTTGGTTTAAGAGCTTAGGTAAAGCTGGGCAGCATGGAAAGCCTTATTTTTTATTTATAGTAGGTATCTTGTATATCATGTTATTTTATGTTTGTGTGTGTGCAGTTATATGTAAATAATCAGAATAATTGTGGACATAAAATTGTGCATTGTGCCTTTTTATTCTCCATTATATTAGCCTTGTTATTTTTGTATTATCAAAATTATTTCCACAGATGTTAAAGCTTTATAAACTTCCACTTTAGGAATTAATTATAGTTTATTCAATTAGGCCCCAATCATATAGATGATTTCCTGCATTTGTTATTAGAAGTAATGTTGAGTAATTTTGAACATAAACCTTTTCTATGTATCTTGGTACTTTCTTAGAACAGTTTTCTAGTTATGAAACGGGAAATTTAAGAGCTGTTGACATACTCTGGTAAATTATCTTCTCTCCAAAAAGTCATGAGAATTAACATGAAATGTGTGAGAGTATCTTTCTTGCCAATTGTTCTATTAATATTTTTATTATATTTTCAGTTTTGGGGTTATTGTATTTCATCTTCTATTAATTTTCCTATGTATTTCTTGATCTTGGAATCTGAGTTACTTCCTATTCATTTTATGAACACTTAATATGGTTTTACTTCTATTTGTCTTTCTGAGCACTTCTGTGTTGTCACCTAAAATAGAAATTGTTTGGACATTGGGTCTGCAAAACTCAATGTACGTGTCCATTTGTTTTCTTTAAATTATTTATTTCTCTAGAATTATGAACAAAAGCAACAGCTTTGTCTATCAGGAGAGTTTGTTCTGTGCAGAACCACTTTCATATACAAGGGGTTGCCTGGGGAACTTGTAAAAGGCTGATTTATCAAATGAAATTAAGTATTTTCAACAGCAACAAAAAGTATTTTCTCTGAACATTTGTAACTTGTGCAATTACAGGGCACTGAGTGTGGGTAGAGAGAATGCTGGAGACTTTAGTTATAAAGCATTATTTGGCTAGGTGTGCATAGCTTTAGAAAAACTGTGTGGGAGTAATGCATTTCCCACTGAGTATGAGTCACTTATCTCACTTTCTCTACCCCATCAGGGCCTGTAAAATAGAAAAAGAACTTGCGATTCCATCTAAAATTTTGGTGACTAACCATTAATTCTTTAACTTAATATTTGTATGTTCCCTAGAGATGCAAAATGCTGCATGAAAGCTAAATTGTATTTGTTACTTATAATTATGATTTAGCTATAGGATTAATAGTCATATTTGCAATTCTTTAGAAATCTTTAAATATCACACTGAATAAGGATATATTATGTGGTAGATGAAAATGTATTTCCTACTGTTATAGAACTTTATTCTTAGAATTAATTGATGATTAATGTATGCTATTATCAGAAGACGAGTCTAAATTCACATTATTTTTGTTTAGCCTACATTGTAAGAACTAATTTATATATGCATATGATACATATGAGATACCCTCAGGATAACACACATAGAAAGACATACATAAATAAGATGTAAAAATAAAAATAATCTGGCTTATTAGGCTCTATAACTTTTTCCCACAATGTTTCCAGGTACACTTAAACACTGATCTAGTGACCTTATTTTTGCCAGTTATTGTATTTATTTTTTTATCCTTTTTCTTTTACTTTCCATTTGGTTCTCTGACTCAAAGGAAATAACCAATAATCACTACGTAGGGACATTTAAGTAATCTAAACAATTGCTTGGGAAAGGAGTTTGGACCTTTCATTTGGACTCCATTATATAGAATAGGGCCCTGAGTACTTTGATTATGTTCATTCATTGTTTCGTTCATACAGGTGATGAGTGGTTATCAGCCACCATCTTTATGCCAATCTGAATAGGAAATGCACTGACATTGAGCTCAGGGTTGGTAAGGTGAGAGACATCTCTTAGATGATCTGACTAGCCTCTGGCTGAACCTCACATAGCCATTCCTGCCTCCTCCATTTCTGTTCACTTGAGCTTAGTGGTTCTTCACCTTTGCTGCAATGATAGAATCACCAGGAAGATTTTTAATGAACAATGATCAAAGTGTTTCCTTCCACACCAGTAGAGCAGAATATCTGGAGATGGAGCCATTTGATATTTTGAACCTGGGCTGTAACTAGAAGACCACCTTCATTTTTCCCCCTGTCCACTCATAAACGTTATTATTTGGAAGGGGGAAGAGAGAGGTCCTTGGCACTACTTGGAATGGAAGCTCCAGGGGCAGGGGTTGGGGAGCTCTAGGACTCAGCTGTTGCCAGGCAGGGTGGGCACGCTGACCAGCGTAGGCAGCAGGTGTGACTATGTGTCAACCCAGGAGGAATGCAGCCTCATGTAGCTACTTATCATGGTCATGCAGCAGCACAGGTGTGTGATTCATGGGTGAGAAGCTTAGAGCCAGGACCCCTACCTCTCAGAGGAAAGAGCTGTCTGTGGTAGCCAGAGTGAGGTTCATGTCCTTGCAGATCTGGCTAAAAGCTTCCAACCAGAGGTCTGAGTCATTAGTAGGTGTCACTCAGGGCTGCTTCCGCTTCTGAGGAAACTCGAAGGTGACCCCATCTCCAGCTGCCTGGCACCAGCCCTGCAGCTGCTGCTTAAAAGCCTTCAGGCACACATTTGGTGCCACAGTGAAGTCTAAGTTGACACTCATAGTGGCAGGTGCCATGTTATAAACAACACCACCCTCTAGCTTAGTCAGGTTCATGGAGGTCACAGCTCCCTTCTTTAGGTAGGGGTTTGACTGCAGCATCTGCCTTTCCTTCTCCCGAAGGTTGTGACTAAGCTTACAGTCTTGTATAGCTTTCCTGCTGCTGTCTCCTCGATGAAGCAGAGCCCTGGACTGGCCTCCAGGTGCTGGTGACCCACACCCAAGGGACTCTGCTAACTAACAAAGACCGTGAAGGTATCAGTTGGCTCATGACAGATTGTCACATATCCTTTAGATGTTTTTAAGAAGAATACATACAATTATAGCTAAATGCCCACCTTCCATTTCATCCCTCTCTTCTCCTATAAGGAAGAGACACAGTGGTGAATGTTCTTTCTGTGTATATTTTTGGTCTTTTACTACATATTAGTGTACTCATAACAATATTTCATTACTTTATGTAAATTTTTAATGACTTATTTTGTCCTATGTAATTTGCAGCTTGCTTTTTACACTAAAAATATTTTATAGAAGTATGAATATTGATAAATGAAAGTCTAATTAATTCACCTTAAATGTTATAGGAACCACTGTAGGTTTATTTATCAATTCCTCATTGATGGATGTACATATATACTCCATTGCAAACTATGCTGTATAAAAATTATTGGAAAGAATGTAGTAAATTGCTTCAGGTTCTATTTCAAGTAAATAGAACTGCTGTGTAAGAACCACTTCAGATTTGATGGATATCACTAGATGGTTCTCCAAAGTGTTTGTGCCAATTTACCTTCCCATAGTGTACATACACCTACACTGTGCTTTGTCTCTGTTTAAATAAAACTTTATTAATATTTTGTATCTATATAAATATCTAGACCTATTTATGACTTATAGTTTAACTCATTAATTTTTAATCTATGTTTTATTTAATAAATATATTTAAATCGGCCTCTAGCCACTGATCTTGCTAAATACTACACAGTGGATATGTAGAACATTTATTTGTAATTTTTATTGTTATTTTAACTCATATAAATTTCCAAAGAATCTTTAAACTGTTTTTTAAAAATTGAATTCTACTTTAATTGCTTTGGTGACTACAAATATTATCAATAATTTCTTGAATTTGTTGAAGTGGAAATTTGTTGGAATTTGTTGAGGCTCCTTCTGTGAGGTATACAGTCAAGTTTGTAAATATTCATTGCATGTTGGTGTTTTCATGTTACGGTCTCTTGAAAAGCAAGCATGTCCCCTTTTCACTAGTTTTATGTCATGGTGGGAGGTGCAGGGACACACCCTCATACCCACTGAAATTGTTAGGCTTTGGGTCCAAATCTCACCTTGAATTGTAATCCCCATGGCCCCTATAATCCTCCCCTTCCCCCCATCCCTGCCCACATGTCAGGGGAGAGACCAGATGAAGGTAATTGAATCATGGGGGTGTTTTTATCCCTGTTGTTCTCATGGCAGTGAGAGAGTTCTCACAAGATCTGATGGTTTTATAAGGGGCTCTTCCCCCTTCTTCCTTCCTGCCATGTTGTGAAGAAAGTACTTTGCTTCCCCTTCACCTTCCAACATGATTGTAAGTTTCTGGAGGCCTCCCCCAGCCATGCTTAACTGTGATTCAATTAAAATTCCTTATAAATTGCTCAGTCTCAGGAAATTCTTTATAGCAGTGTGAAAACAGATTAATACAGTAAATTGCTACTATAGATAGTGGGTTGCTGCTATAACGATAACTGAAAATGTGGAAGCAGCATTGGAACTGGGTAACAGGTGGAGATTGGAACAGTTTTGAGGGCTTAGAAGAAGATAGGAAAATGTGGGAAAGTTTGAAACTCCCTAGAGACTTTAGAATGGCTTTGACAAAAATGCTGATAGTGACATGAAGTTCAGACTGAGGTAGTCTCAGATGGAGAAGAAGAACTTGTTGGGAACTGGAATAAAGGTGACTTTTGCTATCCTTTAGCAAGGGGACTGGCAGCATTTTGTCCCTGCCCTAAAGATCTTTGGAACTTTGAACTTGAGAGTAATGATCTGAAGTTGGAACTTATGTTTAAAAGGGAAGCAGAGTATAAAAGTTTGGAAAATTTGAAGCCTGATAATGCTATAGAATAGAAAACCAATTTTCTGCAGAGAAATTCAAGCCTGCTGCAGAAATTGCGTAAGTAACAAGGAGCCAAATGTTAATTGCAAAGACAATGGTGAAAATGTCTCCAGGGCATGTCAAAGACCTTCACAGGAGCCCCTCCCATCACAGGTCTAGAGACCTAGGAGGAAAAAATGGTTTCCTGGGCCAAGTCCAGATGCTTGTTGCTTTGTGCAGTCTTGGGATGTGACAGCCAGCATACCAGCTTTGGCTAAAAGGGGCCAACATATAGCTCAGGCTATTACTTCAGAGGGTACAAGTCCCAAGGCTTGTCAGTTTCCATGTGGTGTTTGGTGTGTAGGTACACAAAAGTCAAGATTTGAGGTTTGGGAGCCTCCAACTAGATTTCAGAGGATGTGTGGAAATGCCTGGATGTCCAGGCAGAAGTTTGCTGCAGGGGTGGAGTCCTCATGCAGAACATCTGCCAGGGCAGTGCAGAAGAAAAATGTAGGGTAAGAGCCCCACAAAGAGTCCCTACTGGAGCACTCCATAGTGGAGTTGTGAGAAGAGGGCCACTGTCCTCCACACCCCAGAATGGTAGATCCATGGACAGCTTGAACCATGTGCTTAAAAAAGTTGCAGACACTCAATGCCAGCCCATGAAATCAGCTGCAATGGGGGCTGCAAATCCATGGGGGTTGGAGGTGCCCAAGATTGTGGGAGTTCACTCCTTGCATCAGCATGACCTGGATGTGAGACATGTAGTCGAAGGTGATTATTTAGGAGCTTTAAGATTTGTGATGGTTAATATTGAGTGTCAACTTGATTAGATTGAAAGATGCAAAGTATTGTTTATGCATGTGTCTGTGAGGGTGTCACCAAAGGAGATTAACATTTGAGTCAGTGGACTGGGAGAGGCAGACCTACCCTCAATCTGGTTAGACACCATCTAATTCTCTAAAAGTAGCTAGGATAAAAGCAGGCAGAGGAACATGGGAGGACTAGACCCGCTGAGTCTTCTGGCCTCCATCTTTCTGCCATGCTGGATGCTTCCTGCTCTCAAAAGCTCTTGGACTCTTGGACCTAAACCAGTGGTTTGCCAGGGGCTCTTGGGCCTTTGGCCACAGACTGAAGGCTGCACTATCAGGTTCCCTACTTTTGAGGTTTTAGGACTTGGACTGGCTTCCTGGCTTTTCATTTGGCCTGTTTGTGGACTTTACCTTGTAATCATATGAGTCAACACTCCTTATTAAACTCCCTTTCATATTTTCATCTGTCCTATTAGTTCTGTCCCTTTAGAGAATCCTGACTAATACAAGATTTAATAACTGTGCTACTGGATTTCAACTTGCATTGAGTCCCATCGCCCTTTGTTTTTGGCCCACTTCTTCCATTTGGAACAGGTGTATTTACCCAATACCTGTACCCCCATTGTATCTAGGAAGTAACTAAATTGCTTTTGATTTTACAGGCTCATAGGCAGAAAGAACTTGCCTTATTTCAGATGAGACTTTGGATTTGAACTTTTGGGTTAATGATGGAATTACTTAAGACTTTGGGGGAAGGTTGGGAAGGCATGATTAGTTTTGAAATATCAAAAGAACATGAGATTTGGGAGGGGCCAGGGGAAGAATGATATGGCCAGGCTTTGTGTCCCCACCCAAATCTCATATTGATATTGTAATTCCCATAATTTCCATGTATCAAGGGAGAGACCAGATGGAGGTAATTGAACTTTGGAGGTGGTTTCCCTCATCACATTATTGTGATAGTGAGTTATTACCAGATCTGATGGTTTTATAAGGGGCTCTCCTCCTTTTCTCAGCACTTCTCATTCCTGCTGCCTTGTGAAGAAGATGCATTGCTTCCCCTTTGCCTTCTACCATGATTGCAAGTTTCTCGAGGCCTTCCCAGCCATGCTGAATTGTGAGTCAATTAAACCTCTCTTCTTCATAAATTACCCAGTCTCAGGCATTTCTTTATAGGAGTGTGAAAATGGACTAATACACAGACACATACATTTTATAGTAGATAAAAAATTTCATTTTTCCTTCAAATTTTCCATATGCTTATGATTCTAATTTGGTTTTTTGGCAGAGAATTGACAGGTACATATTCTATCTATTTCCTCATCTTCCTTGGATGAGTCTACATAGGGAACCATGTGCCTGAGTTATGACAAAAAGGAGTATCAGTGAAAGTAGTGACTGCATCCAACATTAGGACTGCCATTGTGGAGTTAAAAAACATTATTGTAATGTACATGTCAAATAGACAGCTGGATGTAGAATTCTGGATTTCAATGGATGTCTGTTAGTCCATCTCATTACATTTTTTTTCAGAACATTTTTCTGCATTCTGTATAATTTAATTTTGATCTTTTATATATTTAATTTATTTATTACTCAATAGTATCTATGCTTTTATTTCATTCATCCATTGTCTTTTTAATTTCTAGAACTTTATGTAGCTTTTTAGAAAGTTCTACTTTTTACCTCAAATCTGTCATTCATGTTCTCACAGTTTCCTATTAATTAACTTTATTAATTTAACTGTAATTTATAATTTCTTTGTCATTTAATCATATTATGTTTGTTTTTGGCATTTTTACATTGCTGTAGCTTAAGCTCTTCAGATGTTAATTTTCTGCTGTGTTTGTTTACTCCCCCTCACATTGAATCATTACTTCTTAGGATTTGAAACTTTGTTTTTGAGCTAGCTTTTCTGTCAGATTCATTTTTCTGTGGGCCTATGTATTCTGAGCTACTGAGTCATTTGGGGCTTATTTCTACTTTGTATTCCCAGGGTTTCATTTGGCAATTAGGGTGATTTTCCATCTTGGTGATTACTCTAGCTCCTGACCTCCATATTAGTGTTTGCCATAGTGTGAGTTTTGATTTTTTTAAATTTAATGAGGGTATTTTTTTTTTTATACTCTGATGTGGATAGAAATAAGCTTGCATATGCAAGCCTGGAGCTAAGTTCTCAATCTAACTATATGCATATATTTATATTATATACGTAAGTACATATAGACACACACATATATACATGTGTGTCTATATGTATGTATATGTGTGTGTATATATATTATATATATATATATAGTATTAGAGTTCTCTAGAGCAACAGGAGACTAATAGGATAAACGCATATGAAAGAAAGGGAGTTTATAAGGTAGTACTGACTCACACAATCACAAAGTGAAGTCCCACAATAGGCCATCTGCAAGCTGAGGAGCAAAGAAGCCAGTCCAAGTACCAAAACCCCCAAAGTAGGGAAGTCACCAATGCAGCCTTCAGTCTGTGGCCAAGGCCTGAGAGCCCCTGGCAAACCACTGGTGTAAGTCCAGGAGTCCGGAAGCATCCAGCATGGAAGAACAATGAAGACCAGAAGACTCAGCCAGTCTAGTCTTTCCATGTTCCCCTGCCTGCTTTTACCCTGGCTGTGCTGGCAGCTGATTAGATGGTGCCACCCAGATTGAGGGTGAGTCTGCCTCTCCCAGTTCACTGACTCAAATGTTAATCTCCTTTGGCGATGCCCTCACAGACACACCCATGAAAAATGTTTTGCATCCTTCAATCTAATCAAGTTGACATTCGATATTAATCATCATAAAATAATGAACATTATTGAGAATTTGAGTTAGTGATGTGGTTGACAATCTAGAAGCCATTAGTGCCTTTGACATGAGAAGTTTTCCTGGAGACATGTGAAGAAGCAATAATGGAAAGGGAAAAAATTTTGGAGATGGATAAGTAGATAAAGAAACTTCAGAAAGCTATTTTAGAAGATTTTGCTTTGAAGAGAAACAGAGATATGGTCTATAGCTTTGAATGAGCATAGAATCAAAAGAGTTTCTCTTTTTGTTTTAAGATGTAGGCTTGGCACGGTGGCTCACGCCTATAATCCCAGCACTTTGGGAGGCTGAGGCGGATGGATCACTTGAGGCCAGGAGTTCGAGACCAGCCTGGCCAACACAGTGAAACCGTGTCTCTACTGAAAATAGAAAAAAATTAGCCAGGTATGGTGGTGCAAACCTGTAATCTCAGCTACTCAAGAGGCTGAGGTATGAGAATCCATCGAACTTGGGAAAAAAAGGTTGCTGTGAGCCAAGATTGTGCACTCCAATCTGGGTGACAAAGCAAAAGTCTGTTTAAAAAAAAAAAGAAAAAGAAAAAAAAGCAAAGTTCTGGGGTAAGATTTAATACTAATGAATATCTAAGACTTCCCAAGTTACTCATGTCTGTCTTATGTTGCCTTCAAATATTCTCCTATTCTACTTACACTTACATTCTTCTAACTCTGTTTCTCTTATTTACAGTTGTGTGCATCTGAAACTTGGTCTAGAGAATAGAAACAGTGACTATTTTGTTCACACTTACCACTTAGAATCCAACAGCGTATCAGTATAACATATAAATTCACATGTGTTTTTGAATGACTATAGCAGGTAGAGTTGCTTGAGACTAGAGAAAAAGCATTTGTTTCTTTCCTGTTTATATAGTACAAGCTGTCTGAGAATTGTAAAAAAGAACTGCATCAAGTGAAACTCCATGTACTGAACAAAGAACTTTCACATCAGGAATGTCTATTAAATATGTTCTTTTGGAGTCCCTCCAAGGGATATATGCAGCCAATGATCAGCGCATAAGAGGATAGCTTATTCTTATGGTAATAACAATAGTAATTAGCTATGTATAATACAACTAATGTATGTATAAAAAGCATTGTGAACATGCTCTTATGTGTTATGTACTTCATCAGGCATTTAAAAAAATGCATGTACCATGCACAATGGCCCTTTGAGATGGGTACTATTATTTTCTACATTAAATATAGTAAAAATAAATCTTCATAATCATGGATGTCTTGATTTCTTCTGGGGTGAAATGATGAAATCTGTATTGTAAGACTAGTTCTGCATTGGTTCTAACCTAGAATAGTCTATTTAAGTATTATTAATAAGTATTCCATTAGTGATATGACTCTCTCTCTCTCTCTCTCTCTCTCTCTCTATATATATATATATATATATATATGTATGTATGTATGAATGCCTTAGTCCCAGAGAGAATTATTACGCACAGACACACACAAATGCAGAGTATGACTCACTGCTCTTGAGCAAATTAGACAGAGACATTATCAGCATAGTGTTCTCATTTGTCCTCTCATTTCCATTTGTCATAGTTATAAGACAGTAAGTTCCTGTTTTACAGATGATAAGGAATTACATAAATTATTATATTAGAATTTAAATGAGAAAATGACCCTCAGCGATATTTATTTTTTACTCTAATTTTAGTCTGGGAACCTGCAGCATCAAATTTGGAAATTTGAATTTTACATTTGTGAATGGTTATTTGTAAGTGAAGCACAATACTTATTTTTATATAAATAGTATTACTATATATCTATTTTGATTTTTTCATACTGTAGGATCTTCTTAATGTCTGGTGAAATATTGGTGATACATACAGATATAGAGATACAGCATTTTATTTGAATGTTAGCTAATCCTTTCCACTACACATAAGTGTTTTACTAATAAGTTCATGGCCATGCATAGCAAGCCAGTGTGTGCACGCACACACACACACACACACACACACACACACACACACACATGCACTCACATTCACCACAGTTCGAACTCCTCTCAATGCATCATGCTGTTTCTCACTTTGATCTTGGCATGTGCTGCTGTTCTGCCTGGAGAGATTTCCTCTCAATCACATCTCTTCATATTATAAGTTTTACTCATCTTTCAAATTTCAGATCCGATGTCCCTTTCTCTAGGAAATATTGTCATCTTTTCCCATGCTGTTAGCTGCGTTGTGTACCTCTTCTTTAGCTTACCTCTAACATAATCCTTTCCAAGTGGAGTACCCAATGATTTTCTTTCTTTTTTTTTTTTCGCTATTGTTTCTTTCTGCAAACTAGATTACAGGTTGATTTTGTTGTAGGACATTTTCTTAGTTCAGAATTAGGCCCACAGACAATTTAAAGGGTGAGAAAAATGGGATTTATTGGACAAAGAGGAAAAAAAAGGAAACAAGGACTCTCGCAAAGCCAGAGTCCTGCTAGTGTGCTTCTCACATTGCAGATTAAATTCCAGTTTCACCCAGGAAGAGGAAGGGTCAGGCTCCTCCCCCGCAAAAGGTGTGGACTTCTGTGCATAGGGCACTGGCTGGCTGCAGTTTCCTTGGGGACCTCTTTCCACCTGGCTGTCTCAATTTCATATTTCTGTCCTTGGTGCTTATCATTGTTACATAGCTGATTAACAATAAATGTTAGTTGGATGAATGAATGGATGAAATGAGGAAAAATGTAAGGAAGGAAAGAAGGAAAGAGGAAAGGATAACTGATATCTCAGAAAATGGACATTCTCAATTGATTAATATTCCATCCCCTTGTCCAGTTTCCCTTTCTTGATACAACTGTAATTTTTCATATGTTTTCCCTCTATTATGGCCCCCTTGCAGTTCATTATTAAGGGCTCCATTCTCAGGCCCAAGACCTAATTATTAAGTAATTTACTTAGTAGGTGTGTTTTCCTGATCAACCATGGGTTTAAACATTAACATGTGACACAACTTTAGCCATTTAAACAAAAAGTGAAGTCCTGGAAAATTAGTAACACTTTTTTCACACTTAGTGAAACAATTAAAACAACAACAACAACACTGAGAACAGTGTATCAGCTCGAACAAGCTGGGTTGTGCTATGGCAACAATAGACCGGAAAATCACAATGGCTTCAAAAAAAACCAGTTATTTCTTATCCACCCCCACATGTTCTTCCAATGGCACAAAGTGACAGAGGACCACAAGTGTACATTTAGATACAACTGTGTAGAGGCAGGAAAAGGAGGACATGGTAAATGGTATTCCTCAACGCCCTGGAGATGACCAACATCCCTTCTCCTGTATTTCCTTGGTCAAAGATAGTCACATGGCCATGCCCAATTTCAACAGCAGGGGCTGTATAATCACCCTCTCAGGATGAATGCCAAATGTTTGTGAAAAATAATGCAGGTAACCACAGTTCTCAGCACAGAAATATGATCCCAATCCTTGGCAAGGTTACTGAACTGCCAAATTAACAACCATGAAGTCACTCTAACCTTGGATTTATCATGTAAGATAAAACATTTTCTTGGTTTTTGCTTGTTTGTCTTTTTCCTGTTAATCACTGATGAAAATACCATAACAGAATCAACTTTATTATAATTTTCTCTTCATTAGTTCACTGTTACTGTCATTACCTCTTCAAGTAAGATGAATTTTGTTTTTAGAAATGATGTATACTTCACTCCCTTGATCAGTATTTTCTCTTATTTTCCATGCTTTCTCCAAATCATTGAAAAACAATTAGATTCAAACTCTATACCAGGATTTTAAGATCTTTACTCTGTCTGCCCACAACTAAATCATCTGACTCTCTTCCCCCTTTCCCTCAATACGTAATGCTTAAAAATCTGTTAGGTGAGTTCTCCCACCTGCCTGCAATACCCTTTTCCCTCGAATAGGTCAACTCCATGTCATCTTGTCATCCAATGCTATCTTCCTGTCTTTCACTTTCTAATGGAAGTCTGTCCATAAAAAACTGTGTAAGAAAGATATACTCCCCCAGACATCTGTCTCAAAATATGTTTTTCCACAAAGATAGTGTTTTAGGTCTATCAAATTAACTCCAGAACATGATAAAAATAAATAGCAGTTGTCAAATAACAAGAAACAATATGATGGTCTCATAATTTAAAAGAATAAATTAGGATTTTTTTCAAATAAATAAAAAGAAAACTTACCTTGTTAAGCTGTGTCTTTTATGTACATATCGTTTAAATGATCACAACCTCTTCAGCCTTATGTGCAGCGTTTTTCTCTTTAACATGTTTTCCCCAATAACATAGCATTGGGAGTCTGTCTTATCAACAAACAGATACAAATCTTACTAGGAGAAACAACGTTTATCTTTGCTTCTTCTCCTCAGCTCTCTACCCAGCAAAATTTGGCAGATATTTTGTGATTATAAAATAGGAAGCATTAAGGACAAAGCGCACATATGACCTAAGGATGGCAGAGCAGTAAGGTGACTAGTGCCCAGTCCCTGATGGCATTTGCTGAGATACTTGGTCTACTCTGTACCTGATACTATACTTATAATTGCATTTGATCAAAATGAACAGACAAAGCAGTCTATTCTAGCTAGTCAGTCTCCTGCTATGCTTAATTCATGTATCATGAAGTGATGTACACATCACTTTAAGTGATGATATATCACTTAAAGTTACAATTTTGTAAAGTTGCTTTTATATGTGCTTTTACAGATGGGGAAAGTAGAACTTAGAAATAAGTTAAAATTTGTTGATGTTTTTCTGTATTTTCTCAATACTTCAATATTATTGGGAATGCTGACATAACTGACTGGATAAAACATTAGTGGATGCTCAACAAATATTTTTGATCAATTACCTAGTTATCTGTGGCATTGAATAAATACAAAGGCATACTCCAAAATTGGTTTTTCAAATTTTTAGGCTTCTAATTACTATACTCACTTTACACATATGCAAGCCTTGTTACATATACAGTTCCAAAACAAACTCTAATTTACAGAATACAATATTGTGGCTTCACACTGTTTTATACATTACTTTCTCAGTAAAGTTTCCATCATCTATTTTCCATCCATGGACTTTTTGCTAGGAAATTTAATTCTGCAGGGTAGTGACAGCAAGGTACACCAGATACTGAAGTCTATGTTACCTGGGAAGCAGATTCTGAGATATCCACATGCAGGAAGTGTACTAGGTAGTATGTCAGCTATGGGAGAACCAAGCAGCCCAGGTCAGAGGGAGCAATAGGACTGAGACGGCTGTGATAAATGGGACCTTAGACGTATCCTTAGGATACGTCTAAAGCTGAGATGGACCTTTGGACCTGTCTCAAGTTGGGGGTAGGACCAATCCCTTATACTTCTAAAATGATTTTTGCCCCGGGAAGTAGGTGTGGACATGGTGAGGAGTCTCTCGGCTGCCAAGAGGAAAGAGCTGTCGACTGAAGAGCTGTTGTGAGACAGTTTTTCTGGCAGCTAGTGAAATACATCCTTCCATACAGAAGGGAGATCTCAGAGACACAGGACAGAAACTTCCTGTCACCTGATTTTTCCTGCTTCTCTTCCACCCTCACTAATTCTTCTCTATCTTAACGACTCATCTGAGTATTTTTTTCAGTAATTTTCACAATTGACAAATATCCTTTTTTGATTGTTTTTTATCTGTTACCTCTACTGGATTCTAAGCTTTACAGGGTTAGAGATTATATCTAGCTTGTTCACTTTTATATGTAAAATACATAGCACAGTCGTCGGCACATGGTAGGCACTTAGTGAATGTTTGTCGAATGAATGATTGTTATTACATCAACACTATAGACAATACTAAATCATTCTATATTTAACACATAAGATGTTAAGTGGACCCACTAAATATGCTAATTAAGACTAACAAAATGCTCTTATTTTATAGCTACCATCTGTCACCAAGCATCATAAATGTTTATTAATAACATTGAATTTATTCTTGTTGAAGATATATATTCCTCTGGTTTCTGTATTTTCTGAGGTAAGAATCTGATATAGTGAGATTTATCTTAAAAATATGCAGGTAGTACAACAAATTGTAATGTGTTTAACTTGAACGGTATTGTAAGTTCTTTAACATATTTAAGTAGATTCATTTGATTGTGATAACAATCCAATGTATCTGAGTCAACTTTTGAGAAGAGAAAATCTGCCCTTGTTGATAGCATTATTACTTGTGGGTTGGTGTATAACAGCCTTCAACAGACCATGAGCAAGTTATTGCCATTTTTTCATATTCTTTCTCTTAAATATAGTTGAAGCATATGTTATATGGTGAATTGTATGTTATCTACAGATCAGTATATTATTAATACACATCTTTAATATTATAGATGCAGAAATTTATAAACTATATATTTTTTAAAAATTTGAATGGATGGAAATAACATATGTAATAATACTTTTAAATTTCCTTTGTGACATTTTGTCTTTCCTTCAATTAGATACATATAAACTGATTTGATTTCTATTTACCAGCCTCTTATGTCATTTTAAGATACAAGAAAATATATTTTAATTTTGTCAGCTTGGTATGACTAAACTCAATCTTCAATAGTTGATGTATCATATGTACAATTAATTCTCAGTAGAAAGCAATATCCTTACACATAACAAAATAAACCAATGCATGAGTTCATAACCCATACATATAATTTAAAGCATTCCATCAGATATTTCACATAATTAGAAACTGATTCAATCTATTTGAGAAGCTAATGCTGTATTATTCTACTAAAAATATATGTATACAAACATATTTTATGTATTTCTTTTCTATATTGTACTCTGAAATCATCATTGAGATCCGCTTATAAAAGAACTCTGAATTATATGTACTGTCAGGTATATAGATTTACAGAGGATTACAGGTAGACAAGTAATCTATAGTACTGCATATTTTATACATATTTTAATTACTGTTGAGACTTTTCTCTTCCAAAACAAAACATGAATATTTGACATCATAGTAATTATGTGTTGTTTACCACTAAAGCATATTAGAATAAGCTTGCTCTAAAGTACATATGGGTATTTACTATCTACCTAATTCTCTTTTCAAATGCAAACCATTAAATCTTCAAATTCAGATTCATTTTGGATGCTTTCCAATTGTACATCTATTCACAAGCTATACAGGATATTGCAATTTCAGAGTTCATATTCTAACATGTTCTAGCTTCTAACATGTTCATGGGATTATAGTTTGTGATCCTATATACTTTCACTTTTTACTGTAACATGTATGGAAAGAACAAAATAAACGTGTGGGGGGATTCCCATCACTTTCCTATCACAAAATTAACAGAAATGAACAGATAATAGCAAAGGCCATAGTTTTGAGAATTATTTATTTATTCCGAGACCAAATCCTGCTTTGTTGCCCAGGCTGGAGGGCAGTGGTGCAATCTCAGCTCACTGCAACCTCCGCCTCCTGTGCTGAAGTGATTCCCTGCCTCAGCCTCAGAAGTAGCTGGGACTACGGGCACATGCCACCACATTTGGCTTTTTTTTTTTTTTTTTTTGTATTTTTAGTAGAGACAGGGTTTCACCATGTTGGACAGGCTAGTCTCAAACTCCTGACCTGACGTGATTCACCTGCCTCAGCCTCCCAGAGTACTGGGATTATCGGTATAAGCCACCCTGCGCTGCCTGCTTTGAGAATTAAAGAAGAAATCCATCTCTTCCCCTGAAAGTAAAATAGAGAGGTTATGAATTAATGGATCAAAATATCAAATAACTTGTCAAATCTTAAAGATAAGTCCTAATAAGACGAATGCCAGCTCTGTAATATTGTTTTGCTAAAATGAAAATGTAGGATTAATTTTAGTTAGGTTGGTCATAAGCAAGTTGCATAGCTCTCTGAGACCTAATAGAAAATATGTTACCTCTAACACAGGATTGTCATGTGGATTTAGAGAGAGAAGGCATGTGAAGAATTTATCATAGTGTAGGTATCTGGAAAACATTAAGGCCTTTAAACTGATTTTTTAAAAGTCACGTTAAACTGATTTTATCAATTTAGACTGGTTTTTAAAAAAATCTTTGTCTTAAGGATGCAGTGTGTTTTTCCTCCTTAAAGTGAAATCCAGTTCTTATCTTTATTAAAAGGCACTCTATAAACACAATTAGACTATGTTAAGCTATGAGTTTGGCTCTAGATAAAATTAGATATATTTTCTCACATAACAAATAATACCAAGGTAAACCAGGTCTGCCAACCCCAGCTGTAAGCAGGACTCCCCCAAAGTCTCAGATTGCTGTTGTAACTCAAGGGATGGATCTTCCTTGCATATTATTTTTCCTTTTGAGATGGAGTCTCACTCTGTCACCCAGGCTGGAGTACAGTGGCAGAATCTTGGCTCACTGCAACCTCTGCCTCCCAGGTTCAAACAATTCTCCTGCCTCAGCCTCCCGAGTAGCTGGGATTACAGGCATGCACCACTGCGCCTGGCTATTCCTTGAATATTTTAAAGTAATAAACATTTCTAGGGAATTATTTCCCACCCAAGGATACTTTTTTCTCTTTTCTCATTGCCCAGCTACATTACATCCACCTTTCTAATATAGTCACTGGCAAGAGGAGACCTTACTATAATTGGCTTACGTTAATGGTTCTCAAACTGTGGTGAATTGGAAACCTCAAGGACTTGTTAAACCCACAACTTCTGGGCTCAAGCTCTGAATTTCAGATTCAGTAAGTTTTGAATGAAGTTCCCAAATGATGCCATTGCTGCTGGCTTGGGTATGACTTATTGAAAATATATTTTGACAAATACGTATGTATCTCCTAGGCCTGAGAATAAGTTGACATTCTCTGAGCAAATGGCCAAGCAGTAGAACATGAAAGCCAGGGCTCTGCTTGTACAAATGGCATATGACTGGGGTGGAATTTGTGTTGACAAACAAAGATGCTTTTCATTCCTTCCTTCATTTGTTTATTTGTTCATTTCTTTCTCTTCCTTTTTTTCTTGTATGAACACTGAAGACTGTTTACTCCTTTTAAATAATTCCAAGTAAATTTTACAAACCTAATGACAAAGCATTAATGATATAAGAAATAATTTTGCTAAAGCACAAAGGTATGTAAATAAATCTAACAAGTTGCATAATTTCGGAGAGAAAGCCATCATCTTACAAAGTTATAACTTTTCCATTAAGCTCTGGATTATTTGTGCAGCAAATTCTTTACTTCATGTCTGACAGGGGAAGAAAGATCTTTTTCTAAATGTTCCATTGTTGTTCCAAATAATAGCATTGTGCTCCCTATTACATGTTTCTTTGTAAAAGAATAATGTATAGAACTTGACATTTGAAAATTGTATTCTAAAGAGAAGAAATGAGAAATCTGTTTGCATTTTAAATATGATGTGTGGCATAATTCAGTAAAACTCAGTGATGGTGCATAAACGACAGTGTTACTGTGAAGCTATTGAAGTGACAGGGCAAGCTTACCCAGACAGCCAGTTTGAATGCCCTGTCTAGCTGCCCAATCCAAATCTGTCTGTCTCCAGCTGGCTGTTGGCATTATTCAGGTTTAAATATCAATGGCTGTGATTTTGACTCCTTTGGAAAGAATGGGCAGGATTTGCCGGACAGAAACTAAAAATCTCTTCTTCATTTGACCCTCATGTTTTCAGTGGATACTAGAAGGTGGACATTCTTGGGACAGGCAATGTTGGTAGGCACTGGGTGGGGGGCACATCTTCCATTCCAAATCCTGGCTTCCTAAGAGTGAAGACCAGCATTTTCTCTGCTGTGTCTTGCCTTGCATCCACACCCTCACCCAATCTCTTTTTTTTTTCACCCCACCTCTTTGGGACTTCAGAATGCTGGAATTCACAGAGGCCAAGAGCCTGTGACTTATCAATTGTGTCAGATCAAAAGTTGCTTTATATCAGCTTTTTTCTTCTAATATCATACACTTCACACAGTTTTACATTTTTCTTTAACATTTTGGAGATCTCTCTATATCAATATATAAAAGGCTGCCATATTATATATTTAACGGTTTTTCTTAAATTTAATCATGCCCATTTCACGGATATTTAGTTTACAATATTCATTGTAAACAGCAAAACAATGCTGCAATAAATATTCTCATAATCACAACATTTCACACAACTACGCTTATATCTGTGGAATACATTCTTGGAAATAGAATGGCCAGGTCTGACTTTATGTGCATTTTTAATGTAAAAAAATTGCAATCTACCCATCTGACAAAGGGCTAATATCCAGAATCTACAAAGAACTAAAACAGATATGCAAGAAATAAACAAACCCATTCAAAAGTGGGCGAAGGATATGAATGGACACTTTTCAAAAGAAGACATATATGAGGCCAACAAATATATGAAAAAATGTTCATCATCACTGGTCATTAGAGAAATGCAAATCAAAACCACATTGAGATATTATCTCACGCCAGTTAAAATGACAATCATTAAAAAATCTGTAGACAACAGATGCTGGAGAGGATGTGGAGAAATAGGAACACTCTTACACTGTTGGTGGGAGTGTAAATTAGTTCAACCATTGTGGAAGACAGTGTGCCGATTTCTCAAGGACCTAGAAATAGAAATTCCATTTGATCCAGCAATACCATTACTGGGTATATACCCAAAGGACTATAAATCATTCTATTATAAAGGCACATGCACACGTATGTTCATTGCAGTCCTGTGTACAATAGCAAAGACCTGGAAGCAACCCAAATGCCCATCAATGATAGACTGGACAAAGAAAATATGGCACATATACACCATGGAATACTATGCAGCCATAAAAAACGATGAGTTCATATCTTTTGTAGGGACTTGGATGAATCTGGAAACCATCATTCTCAGCAAACTGACACAAGAACAGAAAACCAAACACTGCATGTTCTCACTCATAGGCAGGTGCTGAACAATGAGAACACATGGACTCAGGGGAGAGAAGCATCACACACTGGGGGTAGGGGGGGAGGTAGGGGAGGGACAGCGGCAGGTGGAGGGTGGGGGAGGGATAATGGGGAGAAATGCCGGATATAGATGAAGGGGGAATAGAGGCAGCAAACCACCTGGTTATGTATGCATCTATGCAACAACCCTGCATGACCTGCACATGTACCCCAGAACCTAAAGTAAAATAAAAATTTAAAAAAAAATTACTGTTTTTTTCCATGAACAAATCCCTATTTCTCTACATTTTACTGGCCTATCATCTTACCACACTTAGCCTTTGCCAGTCTGGAGACATGATAAATAATATCTTGATTTTTTAATTAAGTTTTTAATTTTTGATATAGATTCATATGTAGTTGTATAAAATAATGCAGGGAGATCTGAGGGTTCCTTACACAGTTTCTCCCAATGGTATTATCCTGAAAAAGTATACAATAGCACAGCTAGGATACTGAAGTCTACACAGTCAAAACAGAGAACATTCTCATCACGAGGTTCCCTTTATAGCTACCCTCACATCGACCTTAGCCTCCTCCTGCCCTGTCCTTAACCCTGGCAGTCACTATAATTTTCTATAATATCTGTAATTTTTTCGGGTCAAAAATGTTGAGAGAAGCTGAATATGTTTTGTTATATGCAAATTATATACTTATTGAGAGAAGCTGAATATGTTTTGTTATATGCAAATTACATACTTATTATGATTGAATTTATCATTTTGTGATCTCACGATTTGGGATCATACTTAGGAAAACTTCCCCTACTTGATGATTAAAATAAAAGCACCACATCCACCCTTTTTTTTCCAGTATTTTTCAATATTTTATGGCTATTTTTTACTTTTGGGTCTTGAATTCTTCATTAGCGTTACCGATGGTTTGAGACGTGAAAAAATTCCACTTCCGATTTCTACCTAGGTGTCCTAAGATAATTACCTATGCATTTTTAATGTTTGCCTTTTTGTGACTTTCGTATATAAAGTAATATGACAGTACATTTTAGCAAATCAAAGAAATATCCTTGGGGATTCCTACAGTATTATAACATTAGAAGGAGCCAGGGGTTACCCTTTTCTTCATAGTTTTAATAAAGACGTTTTCTATAATGATGATACTATTAATTTTATACTGTAAATTTTAACCAAAAATGAGAAACAATATTAATAATCTGAGGATAATTCCTGTAACCTGTTAATTTTTATAGTATATGATTAATTAACTATAACAAAACTGATTTGTAGTCTAATCACATTATGATAGATTAATATATTTCTTTATCCATGATGGGTCCTTACTGCAAGTTTCTAAGCCTGATGCATGTGGTTGCAGAAGGGGTTGCAGGTAACAACATGACTACAGCCTCACAAAACCTATTTTCTTTGGAAAATAATTAAATCATATAGTGCGCTAACTTTTAGCATCTGCTGAGTTAGTAGATAAACAGGATAAACAGCTCTTTTTGCATTTATATTATTTTATTCTTTACTTATGGCTATATGATTTCCTTTTGGGGAAAGGTTATATAAAAACTACTTTTGTATAAGGTGCAAAATAGATAATTTACAAAACAACATAAAGGGTGTATTGTATTTTAGTAAAATCTTTCATTTATAGTCATATCATAATTGTAATATTTGATTACAGAAATGTAGAATTCCAAACACAGACGATGGCTCATCTAATTTCTCCCTAAAATGCTTTTTTTCTTTTGCAAAAGAAGTTGCCATTCTTCTGATTTTATCAGAGTAGACTATAAATAATGTAATTTGTGTTTTCCTTTGAAAGGAATTATTGAACCTTCAACATGCCTACTATAAACTAAGCAGACAATACCAGGCAAAGATTGCAGAACTGACTCATGCAAACAACCGAGTGGATCAAAATGAGGCAGAAGTAAAGAAACTAAGATTACGAGTGGAAGAACTAAAGCAGGGACTCAACCAAAAAGAAGATGAGGTACTACTTTATTAGTGAACACGTCCTGGGGAGCTTCTATATAGTCTTTCAGAGCACATAAAAAGATTGTCTCCCTTATTAACATACAGCATTAATGGGAATATAAATCTTCATATTTTAATGACTAAAATAAATTTAAAAATAGTAAAGAAAGAAATAAGATTACACAGATAGTGTGCACATGTTTGTGGTGCTAATAGAATATTATTTACTAGTGCTTCAATGTGATCCTGTGTGTATGTGTGTGTGTATTTAAATATGGATGCAATATCATTAAAGCTTGGGTGTTTTAAGATTTAAGCATCTATATCAAAAAAGTATGATATATATTATTATTTATTATGATACATATTATTTTCAGTGTTGTTTAATGTTCCAAAGAATGAAGGTACTTCATTTTGTTGTGTTAGGTCAACTCAATAATAGTTTATGGAATATTTTAGAAGTTCCTGGAAGATAGATATCTCAGTATAATATCTTAACAGCACACAGTTACAATTGTGGAGGTGGTTTCAGCTGCAGTTACAAACAACAAAGATTTTTATTTTTTTTTTTAAAAAGAAACACAGTCTCAAATGTCACTATGATTGTGGGACTGTCACCCTCAGTAGCATTCTTTCAGATGGTGCTCCAGTCACTGTCTCTGGTCCTGTTGGACAATTATTCAGGCAAAAGCCATAATTCCCTGGTTAAAAAGACTGTTGTTATATAATGCAAAACAGTTGGAAATAAAAAATAAATAAACCACTGAATTATTTTCCATAGAGTAATTTAATAATCAAGCATACTCCCCATTTGGAGAATTTATTTTTAATAAAACAATTCCAATCAGGCAAACTGTATTTTCTTCTGAAATAATATCACATGGAAACAAAATCAATCATTCCACAAACAAGGCTCACACACTGTCTGTGCTTGCTAGTGACTCTTGGTAGGCATTTCATCCTTGCTATGTCTCTTTATAGGAATATATATATATATATATATATATGTACTTATAATGATATTCATATGTGGTGGGGCTGGATGGTGGAAGAGTAAGTTGGAAGGGGAATATAGTAGGAAGGCTCAAGAACGTGATTTTAGGTTTTTTATTGTATTATAGCCATTATTTTTGTGAATAATTTTAACATGCAAGTATTTGTTGTAGGTGGTGGGGTGGTGGTGATAGTGGCAAATAAATGTTTTTGTCAGTTTAAGCTTTAAGAGATCACCTGGGACTAAATTATTGGCAAGGAAATAATTTCTTCTGGGGTTCGTGGACTAATGAAGTGCTAGTCCCCAAAGATCTGATTCACAGTGTAATTGTGCAATTTAAATAATGAGCTGTGGTCTTAAGGAGGATAACATTATTTATTCCTCCACGTAGGATTAAATTTCCCACATCATCAATGTCAGGCTTGATCATGTGATATTTGTTTTACCTGTGCCTTATGAGAAGGAGCTGTGCATGCCAGTGTCTTCAGAAGCTTTGACAGCCACCTCTCTGTTGTGTTTCTTTATTTTAATACATCTTTTCTCTCATGTCTTGTGTCCTGAGGCCACCATGTCCAAAACATGCATTATTCTCTCAGCGATCCTGAAATTAAGAGGACATAAAGCTAAGCCTTTGCTGACCGAAAATGGAATCTATATGGGTAGAAAGTAATGTTTGATGGTGGAAGCCACTGGGATTTGGAATTGTTTGTTGCTACAAAAAAATAAAACAAAACAAAAACTTAGTTGAAGATGACTGGTATGGTTGTTAAAATAATAAAAGAAAAACTAATCTTAAAACAGATGACATTACTCTAATACCAGAACAACTTCTAATGAAAACACTATGCAGATTTTTCAAAGAACTGAAAATAGAATCCCCCATTTTATCCGGCAATCCTACTCTTGGATATTTACCCAAAGGAAAAATATATATATCAAAAAGATACCTGCACTTGTATGTTTATTATAGCACTATTCATAATAGCAGCTATATAGAATCAACCTCAGTGGATTGGGCCCATCAGTGGAGGAGTGGATTGAAAATATGATATATACTATTGAGCTACGAACAAGAATGAAATAATGTCTTTCAACATCATAGATGAAACTAGAGGCCATTATTTTAACTGAAAGCACTCAGACACAGAAAGACAAATACCACAAATTCTCACTTACAAGGCGGAGATAAATAATGTGTACACATGGAAGTAGAGAGTGGAATGACAGACAACAGAGACTGGAAAAGGCAGGGAGGAAGGAGGGTAAATGATAAGAAATTACTTGAAGAGTAACATGCCCATTATTCCCATGATGGATATACCGAAAATCCTGATTTCACCACTGTGCAATATAGCCATGTAACAATATTACACTTGCACCTCATACATTTATACAAATTAAAAAAAGAAATACTTTTGTAAAATAAAAAGGAGTAGGTGGTGAGAAAATATATTGAAGTCTGAAATAATGGAATCTATGGAGTGATGAAACGTTTGATACATTAGTTTCCCATAATACATTGGAAGGCCAGTAATGTACAGAATGAGCTTGTGATTTTTAGGAGAAAAGATGTGAACTAATGTTACTTGTTTGCTATTGGTACATTTGGAAAATGCTTTAAAAAAGGTGAACTCAGAAAAGAATTATCCAGTTTTCAAAGAGGTATATAAGGTAATACAGAAATTTAAATCGTTCTGTGACTTCCAGAGTTGTAAGACACATGATTTCCATTTCCAAAAGGTAAAATATAGAACTTAGGATGATTTTAAACAATAAATGTCTATTAAAGTTGAGTTTTATGACAAGGAGTCGGTCAAAGTTGTTTCCGTCAAACCTAATGCTAAAGCTCTGAAATCTGTTAGTTTCCTGTGAATTATTTAAGCTGAACAAAATAGTGGAGGGAAAAGAGAATAAGACTGTGACTCTACCAGAACATCTAAGAATTCAAGGTAACTGTAAGTAGCTCAAAGATAGAGAAATGTTTCTAAAAGGATTACTGAGGTAAATACTGACCTATGAAATGTATTGGAATCAAATAGAAAAGAAAAGATTTGGAATGAATGTTATACTGGTAAGTGAGCTTCTAGTCTGGGCTAAAGAGACTAATTTCTCAAGATTAACATAACCTTTTATTCTTTCAAACTTCCATGGGAATGAAGCCAGCTGAGCATGCTCTCAACTCCCTGTGAGAGAATGTCCTCCAATGGCAAATTATCTAATAAAACTAGCAGGACCTTCTAGAGAGCAGAGCTAAGGACCATACTAAGTGTAGACCAGGCAGCTATTTTCAGGGAGCAGAACCCAGGCCAAATACATGAACATTCTCCATGGCAGTATAGGTGCCTTTGCAGCATCTACCAAGTAGATTCCATAAATGTTTTCTATTTCCACTTTCTATATGGAAGCATTTATAGAAAATTTTCTGTCCTAGTTTTACTCTCATATATTGGGCAAGTATGTGTGCGTGTGGTGGGGGTGTACTTGCTTTTTTAGTACGTAGATCTCTAGAGCCAGAATAGACATATATATGGAGATCCAGTGTGGAAGATAATCATGAATTTTTTTTGATGTATTCAAAATTTATTTGAAGAAAAATATTTAGCCTGTTGAATCTTCCTATAAGTAATTACATTTTTAAGTATTTTGGGGCACTCCAGAGAACTATTGAGTTCTTGAACTTTGAGGCTAATGCTGTGTTTGGAACATTGCTTGGGTATCTTGGTGAGGAGGTAAAAAGTTTCAAGTGATGAAGGTAAAAACACAGTTTGTGACCAAGTGAGTGGCCTACATTATACTATCTGTGAATGTGTGTGTGTGTGTGTGTGTGTGTGTGTGTGTGTGTGTGTGTGTGTGTGGTGAATATTTGCTGTTCCTTGCTGTGGGAGGAATATATTTCCCCCAGCATGAATGGAGGCCTGGTTTTATGACTTCTTTGGCAAATGGAATTTGCGCTGTTTCCCACAGAATCTTCAGTAATCATAGTATCATATGGAGAAGTAATTGGGTATATTTCACATTTGAGGTCTAGCAATAGGTATATTAAAATGTATGTTTAACACAAAAAAACCAAACCTTATAATATTCTGTACCTATAATTGAATCAATTGATTACCGTAGAAGACTGACCCAAAGCACCATTAATTCACATGCATATTATAATCTGTATTATCTGATTGCAGTTGTAATGTAATCAGTTTTTCTCTGATTAAAGGTCATCACTGTTTTGGATGGTTGGGAAAAATATTAATCATGAAAATGAAATTTTACTTCAAATAGCTATCAGCATTTCCTCAATTTGATTTCTCATTGGAAAGAAAATTATGTTAGATTTATTGCTGAACTTTTCAATTTAATAGTAGCAAATTCTTCAACTTGCAATTAGTATTTAACTGGAACCATCAAATACAAAGTTTTCAACTCCCACAGGTCAACATATTTTAAATAAGTGAAAATAAGATATGTATCCTCTGTACTGTAGAGAGTGTAGAATAGTATGTACTTGGGCTCATAGTACAAAATCTGGGATTTAATTAAAAAAATGAACAAAGAATTTCTTTTTTGGATAAGTTGCTTATTTTAAACAAATATACAAAAACATCTAATATATTTGTTAGAAGGTAAACATTTGTCTTTCATCATTTTACTAAAGTTCTTTCTGTGAATATATATTACATTATATAATGGCAAAATTTGTTATTTTATTACCATAGTGCAGGTTCATGTATATATCCACAGTAAAATATCAATAACTGACCACTTTAATAAATGTGATGCAAAACACCAGACTAATAAGACGTATAATAATGTAATAAGCAAAACTGTTAGAAAAAGGAACCTAAACTGAAATCACAAGGTTAAGTCTCTAGTATGTAAGAGTCAATGAGTGTTACATAAGCAATTGCAATGACAGTTGATTCTCTACAGAACTAGTGTCAGGAAGGCTAAAGGACAGATGAGATAAAGATTTCCTAAGAATATTATAAATTTGGTAAGGAAATATCCACGCAAAAATGGATAAAGGGGAAAAATCAAGTCCACTTAAGCTTACCCTGCCATGGAAACATATTACCTTAGGGTATGGGCTTCAAATGCCTAGGTAATCTTACACACAATTGTAGTCACTGTTGCAAATAATATATTTTGCTTTATGAATCACCATGACCCATTTTTGTGTTGTTTTATAGTATTCATAGGTGGCATTTCAAGAAATGTATTATGTATTTCCTTTGGTGTAAATTTATTTAATCAAACCAGTCTTCTCTTGATGAAGATCATTGTATTTTTTTCCAATGTGACTCTGCCATAACTTATTTTATGTACATACCTTATTTTCTACATTGAGAAAAAAATTTCTAAGTGGAATTTCTTAACAAACGGTGTAAAGATGTATGACTCTTAACATTTACAGTACATATTAGCAATCTTCTTTGATTCTCAATAATAGGTCAAATTGTGGAAATACTGACTGCTATCTAATGGAAAATATTAACTGCATCTCAATTAATATGAGAGTAAGGTAAACCTCAAATGATTTATTTATAAGATTGAAAAGAGTTTAATCTCACGATTTTCTGTGTTATTAATTAGATTTACTTTTAGTTACAGTTTCACTTTTAATATTTATTTATTTTTGAGACCAGGTCTCACTTTGTCACCTAAGCTGGAGTACAGTGGGGCGATCTTGGCTCAGTGCAGCCTCAACCTCCTGGGCTCAAGCAATCCTCCCACCTCAGTCCCCGGATAGGTGGGATTACAGGTTCATGCCACCATGCCTGGCTAATTTTTTTGTATTTTCCTACAGAGTCGGCATTTCTCCATGTTGTCCAGGCTGGTCTTGAACTCCTGAGCTCAAGTGAGCTCCCAGCCTCCGGTCTCCCAAAGTGCTGGGATTACAGGTGTGAGCCATCTCGCCAGGCCAGGTTGTTTTGTTGTTGTTGTTGAACTCTTTTTAAAAATTTTAATTTTTAGGAATTGTAATTAATTTTTAAATTTCTTCATACCTTTAATTTTTGTATTTTAACTTTTTAAATAAAAATTGTATATACTTAAGGTGTATAATGTGGTGATTTGACATAAATAGTAAACTAATGACCAGTCAAATGAATTAGCGTAAACTTCTCCACATAGTTATGTTTATTTTCTTAATGAGAACACCTAAGATCTACTCTAATCAAGTTTATGGTATGCAACACAGTATTCTTAACTGTGGTTTTCTTGCTGGTATATTCGACCTCAAGAACATATTCATCGTACCTAAATGAAACTTTGACATCTCTTCATTCCCTCCCTGCCCCCTGCCCCAGGTAACCACCATTCTACTTGCTGCTTCTATGAATTTGACATCTTTAGATTCCACATATGAACAGGATCACATTGCATTAGCCTTTCTGTGTCTGGCTTATTTCACTTAGCACAGTGTCCTCTAGGTTATTCCATGTTGTCACAAATGGCAGAATTTCCTTCTTCTTAAGGCTAAATAATATTTCATTTTGTATGTGTGTGTGTGTGTGTGTGTGTGTGTGTGTGTGTGTATGTGTATCTCACAATTTTCCATTTATCCAACCATGGACACTTAGGTTGTTTTCATGTCCTAGCAGCTGTGAACATGTTGCAATGAACATGGAGTGCAGGTATCTCTTTCAGATACTGATTTCATTTCACATACACACATGCAGATATATACCACAATGTGTGTATACACATATACACATATATACATGCACCTATATGTATAGTATGTATACAGCTGTATACACATATAACAGTTGCATACATGCTCTCTCTAGACAAGAATATGCAGGATCATATGTTAGATCTATTTTTTAATTTTAATTTTTTGGGGAACACTCACACTGTTCTTTGTAATGTATATACCAATTAGATTCTCACCAATAGTATACAAGGGTTCTCTTTTCTCTACATCCTCAGCAACACTTGTTATTTTTTGACTTTTTGATAATAGCCATCTTGACAAGTATGGGATTATGTCTTATTGTAGTTTCAGTTTGAATTTCTCCGATGATTAATGACCTTGAGCACCATTTCATATATCTGTTGACTATTTGTTTATATTATTTAGATGTCTATTCAGATCTTCTGCCCATTTTTTAACCAAGTTATTTGTGGGTTTGTTTTTTTTTTTTTTGCTACTGAGTTGTATGAATTTTAAAATATATTTTAATATGAACCCTTTATAAGTTATACAGCTTGAAAAATAGTTTTTGTATCTTTAGTTTGCCTTTTCATTTTTTTTCCCCCTATAGAAATTTTTTAGTTTGATCTAGTTCCAATTTGTTTATTTTTTTATTTTGTTCCCCTGAGTTTGGGTATCACATTAAAAAATGTGTTACCAAGACTAATGTCAGGGAGCTTTTTCCCCTGTGTTTTCTTCTAGGAGTTTACAATTTCTGATCCAATTTCTTAGTCTAATCCATTCTGAGGTTATTTGTGTATTTTTGTGTGATATCCAGCTTTCCCAACACTACTTATTGAAGGAACTATCATTTTCTCATTGTGTATTTTTGGTGACCTTATCAAAAATTAGATGCTCATATGTTTATGTGTTTATTTTTGGTTCTCTATTCCATTCGTCTATATGTTGGTTTTTGTGCCAATACCATGCTTTTTTGTTTACTATCAAGTTTTAATAAGAAATCAGGAAGTTTGATACCACCAACTTTGTTCTTTATAAGACTACTTTGACTGATTTGAGATCTCATGGTTCCAAATATATTTTGAGCATTTTTTTCTACTTCAGTGAAAAACATCGTTGGAATTTTCATAGGTATTGTACTGAATCTGTAGATTGCTTTGGGTAGTATGGATATTTACACAATATTAATTTCTCCATTTCATGAACCTGAGCTATCTTTCTATTTATTTGTCTCTTCTTCAATTTCTTTCATTAATGTCATAGTTTTCTAAGTCCAAGTCTTCCGTCTTTTTGGTTAAATTTATTCCTAAGTATTTTCTTCTTTTTAATATGGAATTACAATTTTCTTATTGTTAGTGGCATTGTTTTTTATTTGATTTCTTTTTCAGATTGTTTTTGGTGCTAGAATGATTTTTGTAAGTTGATTTTGTATCCTGCAAATTCACTGAATTCATTTATTAGTTTCAACAAGTTTTTGGTGGAGTCTGCAGAGATTTTTACATATTGGACCATGTCATCTAAAAACAGAGATACATTTACTTCTTTTCCAATTTAGATAGCTTTCATTTCGTTCTCTTGCCTCAATTGCTCTTGCTAAAACTTCCAGTCCTATTGTGAATAGAAATGACAAAAGTGAGAATTCTTGTACTGTAACAGATCTTGGAATAAATTTTTTGAGTTTTCATCATTTATCATGAGGTGTTTTAAATGGCCCTTATTGTGTATAAGTTTCTTCTGCACCTATTTTATTTAGAATTATTGCTATAAATGAGTGTTGAACTTTGTCAAAGGCATTTTCTACATCTATTGAAATTATCATGTAATTTTCACCTTTCATTCTGTTAATGTGGTATATCACATGGATTAATTTGCATGTTGAAATCTTTTCCCTTAGTGCAAATTTTGTACTTACCCTTGATTTGTTTTCTCTGTGTAGTTTTTAGTACAAATATATGCTTCTATAAATAAGAGGATAATCAAAATATCCAGTGAATTACTTTGTGTTAAAAGAGATATAAATTAGGGGTAAACTAGCTGCTGGATGCTTATAATTCACAAAACTGCATAGGATGAGGTTAAGCATATAATAATTCAAAATAAAAGTTCTGTTGTGAGTAAGAGGAAGAAGAGTCACCTAACTTTAAGATGGCATTCATGCTTTAAGTAATCCATTGTCATCTCCATTGAACTAAGATTTATTGAGCTAGGTGTTCTGTACTGTTCTAGTGAAAGAATACAGAGAGAAATATTATTTCTGATGGAAGGGTTAAAGTCAAATACCATAATATTAAAACCTGGCTGATCTGTAATATCATTTTGGAAAATTTAAAAAATAATAATACTCAAGCACCACCTCCAGAAAATCCGATGCATTTGTTATGGGTGGGACTCTTGTATGGGTGCTTTTAAAGAGGTCCTAGAATGACTCTATTAGGTTGGTGCAAAATTGATTGTGGTTTTTGCTATTACTTTCAACGCCAAAATCTGCAACTACTTTTGCACCAACTTGATAATATATAGCCAAATGTCAGAACTGCCAGTCTAATGAAAAAGGTTGCCACAGTCAAGATGCAAATTCATAACTGTGGTATCCTTCAAATGCATATATTCATGGTAAGAGACTGTACCAGTAAAATATAAATAAAATGACTTGTTACAAAAGAGGTCTTATCATGGTTCGCATCTGTTAACATTATTATATGCAAAATTAATTAGTATAATGCATCTTCCAAATTTGAGAGAAATTCAAACAATGAAAACACAGATGGAAAACATAAGATACAAGATAGTACTGAGACTCTTCAGTTCACACTCAAAACGCTAGTGTTTTGCTAAACGCATTATTGGTATGGCTTTACACTTAGCCTTACTGTTACAGCTTAGCTAATTCTGGCTTTACATTTTAATGACTTTTGGAGTCACAAAGGTGAAACTTTTCAAAACTCTGATATCATCGGCAATGATGAATATGAGAGACGTTTTGTTTAAACTGACAGAACATTAATTATCTAAGTTAATATCCGGTTTTTAAACAGGTCTTTATTTGGAAGGACACACCATCCTTTTCCAGCCCTAAATCTATTTCTGTTAAATCTCATTAATTTGCACCCTGCTGATTTTGAGATTATGAGAATAGTGATAGACTAAAATTCACTGTTATCTATGAAAAAGATGTAGTAAATGTTTTAGGTAAGATTAAAAAGAACCCATAAAGAAGCCATCTGCAGGTTCACATGGGGACACAGACAGTGACAGTTCCTAATGAGATCACCACACACCCAGGAACTGAATTGATTTGTAGAAACCAACCGCTTCATGTAATATTTATTACTTCCTAACCTCTATATTAGATGTTGGAATATTCATGATTTCTTCCAAAGGAGAGGTTTTAATATTGTGACAGATATTCAATCCTAAGTATATACAGTTGAATGTAACAAAGGTCAAGATGGTGGTATTCACAGGATGCAGCAGAAACAATTTGTTGTGTTTCTTTTCCTTTAAACACTAGAGGGCTATTTGGGATTATTCCTTTAAATTATTTATTGTCTGACAACCCAACTGGAATAAATGGGCAAGGACGGGAGCAGCCTGTGCCTCCAGCACTGCCAGCACTCAGTTGTGCTGCCTAAAATAAAGAAATCATAGGCAAAAGTGAATACAAGTCCAGGAACCCAGTTGCCATTTATTTTTAATCCAATAATACCAATAATTTTATTCCTCTTGTGTGGATGATTTGTAGGTTACAGTTCCTGCCAGTTTTTTTTTTTTGTTTTGTTTTTTTTGAGACAGTTTCACTCTTGTTGCCCAGGCTGGAGTGCAATGGGGCAATCTCAGCTCACTGCAACCTTTGCATCTTGAGTTCAAGTGATTCTTCTGCCTCAACCTCCTCAGTAGCTGGGATTACATGCCCACGCCACCATGCCCAGCTAGTTTTGTATTTTTGGTAGAAATGTGGGTTCTCCCTGTTGGTCAGGTTGGTCTTGAACTCTTGACCTCAGGTTATCTGCCTGCCTTGGCCTCCCAAACTGCTGGGATTACAGGCATGAGCCACTGTACCTGGCTTCCCTGCCATTCTTTATCTTGCTCTTGTTCTTTACTTTACCAGCCACCTCCATGGTCTAGCACTTCTGCTCTTCTTCATAACTTGAAAATCCAAACCCATCAGGCAAGGCTTATTCTCAGCTAAAACTTTTATGAGTTGTATATGAGTAGAAAATATAAAATAAAGATGTTTTAGGGAAAGGTTATATGGAAAGGCTTAGACCATGGTCTTTTGTTAGCTTTGCCTCCCCCTGTAATTGTAGGCAGCATTTATTAGACCCATTATCCCTTAATCTATATACATATATACGTATAATATATATTACACATAATACATATTTATTATATGTAACATATAATATATATTATATATAGGTTTTATATAATATATAATATTATATGTTATATATGTATGTTATATATGTAATATGTAATATATTATATATGTAATGTATTATAGAATCTATATATAATATACAACATATATTTGATATATACTTACACATATTATATATAAATCCCATATATATATCCCTTAACCTATATATATTATATATATATTATGCATATGTTTTATATATATATATATATACATACACAATATACATTTTTACTTTTGAATAATATCAGATACTTTGTTACTTCTCCTCTTCAGTTGTATTGTCCATTAATTTATGAATAGGTATGAAAAAATATGGAAGTTACATAGACCTCATTATATTAGAAAAAATTTGCAACTATTCAGCAAAGAGCAATATCTTTTTTCCTTCCCCCACAGCCCTTTCTAGTGCTCTTGGTGACTAGGGTTGAATTAATCTTAGAACACTATCAAATTATTTCTTGGCACATTCATTGTTCTATGCAAATACATTCTCTTTATTTATTTATGTATTCCCTTTCATCCTCATGCCCCACTCCCATTACCTTCTGTCCATGTGCAGCCATTAAAAGGCAGTCTTTGTGTATCTATTGTCCAGATGTGTTTTGGCACAATATGTCTTTTGTTTTGTGTGTATATATTTTAATTTGTGTTTACTCTCTTGCTGGTGCCATATTGCAGGGAAATTTTCACCCAGATTTATAAGGGGGGAAAGGTAAAGGGTCTTAGTTTCAATGTTGACTTTGAGGGTGAGAGTTGGAGGCTCTCCTCTACAGTAGATTACATCAACAATTGCAATGCCAAGGATTCTAAAAACTGTGCTTAGCTTTTTTTATTTTAAGATAGAAAAGCAGGAGGTATTTTTTAAATAATGTCTTTCTGATCCATCACTGCAATTGGGTAATGTTAGACAAGTCAAATGAAAAATGTAAACTAAATCTAGCTTTTGAAATTTTGACACAATGTGTATATACTGGGCAAGATACAGAAATGGAATCAGATCCGGAAGTCAGCTCTGACAAGCACAATTACTAGTTACGCGATCCTGGGCTCATCATTTAACCTCAGTGAACTACACTTTCCTTATCTGTAAAATGAAAAATAATCTGTGAGGTTACATAATTTTAACTGTTGAAATATGTGCATTTGAGGTAATGAAACCTTTAATAAGGTAACTAAAGAAACAGTATATCTTAAAATATGAAAAATTACACATAATTGCTCTAACTAGGATTTGAGTGAAATGTTCATCATTTAATTAATATACAGTGTTTAATGTAACCTTATATTATGTAGCAGTATTTAATTTAACATTTCAGTATTTAACAAATAATAATGTAATAATATGTTATAATCTAATCTTTATTATATCATATAATTTTTGAGTGCTACTAGTATAATTTATTAATATGAATAGGAATATAATTATATCATTATCACAGTTAAGCCTTACCACAACCTTGCAATTAGGTACTGTAATTACCAGAATTTGAGGCATAAGTAATTAAATGTCATGATTATAGTTACAGGTGGGAGAGAAAGAGCTACCATAGCAATCCAGTGTTGCAGTATATATTAAAAACATGTCCTCTATTTTTATATAGTATTATATTATTTACACCATTATAATAAAGCTGATGACAAAATTACTCTTCTTTGGAAATTAACATTTAAAGATAAAGCGTTTTATTTAGAATATTTTCTTCCTATTTGGATTAGCAAGCATGTTTGGTAAAACACTGTTGTTCCATATGCCTGATGAGCCTTTTTAACATTCAGTGATGTTTTTTCTGCTTTTACATTCTCTTCATGCCAAAATCAGAATGAATTTCAATAGCAATTATTTGAAATAATGTTCCACTTAGAAAAAAATAGGGGACATTTTATTTTCTTTAGAGAAGTAAATACAATTTTTTTCCTAAATTTTCCTATACAAAAAAATTAATGGGAAATAGTGATTCTTTGAGGTATTAAAGTTATGTTCAAAAGAAAAAATATCAAAGATAGACATATCTTTAGATTTAAGTGTTTTCTAGATTTCAAAAAGTGAAATTGCATTACTAGTTACACCAGTGATATTTGAAGTTTGTCCTTTTTGAAGGTTTGTCAGGCAAGTCATTTTGTTGCAAGACATTCTGGTTACCTAAAGTAGAAAGTGAAATCATTTTTGGAGGCTGCTCAATCTTGTACTACAAAAAAGGAGGAATAATTACTTATATTTAAACACTCAGAAGTCTAAGGCTATGAATTCTTAGATAAGCTATTTTCTCTTATATTACAATAAAATTGTGAATTTTTGAAATTTAAAAAGATGTATATGCAAGAGCTATAACTATTTGTGCTGCTCTCCTGTAGTTGAAATATCATACAATAAAATATTAATCATACATAATTAGACATATTTAAAACTTTATAATTTGATGTATTTCACACTTAATGACTCTAAAGGTAAGACTATAATTTATGTTATCACAAATTATCAAGAAATATTTAAAAAGCAGGTCTGTTTTTCTTTTATGTGGGATACAAATGAGTAAATAGCTTTCCTGATTAAAGATGAATAAATATACCTGATTTTGTTCTTTAAAAATAAATACAAATTGGGCTAATTAGGTTTGAATAAAGATAACAAGAATGATTACAAGAATATAATGCATGGTCTCTACAGCAGAAATGGCTATTTGTTTTTTTCCCCATCACTAATTGGTAATTTTTGAAAAGTCCAATTAATATTTTTGAAATATTGTCTAAACATTGCATAGATCTTATATAGGTTTACATCAGTATTTTAAAATAGAATATATTGTTAATATATTGTTAAGATTTAAACCATCTGCATAATCAGATCAAATAGCCATAGAGAAGGTGATTTTGTTGTGTTAATATAATTTGTCAAGGCAATAAAATAAATATAACCATCCTTTAAGTTTAAAATGCTATTTAACTCCCTGTTTGTATCTACCAATGAAGTAAATAGGTAACTGGCTTAGATAGAAAAGATGTCATGACATATATTTAAAAAATTCTAATTGAGTGAAAAGAGAAAAAGACCCAGTCACTTACAGTAGATTAACATAGTTATCAAAATAACATATGTACACTAATTTATTTTCTTTAATAAACAGAATATGATTAGACAAAATCATTGCATAAATCTCGAAACCAGAACAAAAGACTACTTTAAAAGGCGAAAGGATGATGTTGTTCAGTAGGAAATAGAATTGAGGTAGCTCAATACAGAGCTCAGAGACAAGTTTCAGTAAGAGACTTTGGCACCTATATTCAGGCCAAGAGAGAAAACAGCCATGGATGTAAGTGTTCAGTGCTGCTAAGCTATGGTAGTGTTGAGAACAGGTACACTATTGCACATGCGTATAAGCTATTTGCTTTTATAGTCATCTCAGAGATGTAAAATTATGCTCTTAGTCTACGCATTTTATTGCTTTACGAAGCAAATCATATTTTATTTCTGGCGAAGTTATAGATCATAAAGCGCACCAAAAGTTCTAATTTTTGTTTCAAGAAGAACCAGAATAGCTCAGGAAAAAGAAAAATATGATTCTGTCCTTACTTGGTAATAGCACATTTGATTAGAGGAAACCACTTTTTAAGAGTTAAATTACTGCATTGAATGTCAGACTTGTATGTTTCAGAGGTGATAATTATATTTTAGAGCACAACTAGACATAATTTATCAACAGCAGAAGGACAGAGATGAGTAAGAGGGTTGAAATCCGGAACTAATTTCACATGCTGGGGTGGAGGTAAATCAGAGCCAGCATGCCAAACCTAGATTAAAACCATTTTGGCAAGCAGTCTACATGAGGGGGTGCCAATGTGGGTGTGCTAAGCATAATTCCATTGACTCCAGGAGTAGGTAGTTCTCGAAGACAGTCCTTGTCAACCATCATAAAATCCTCTCTCAGTCATTTAAATGAAGTTCTAAGGCAGAACTCATTCTGCACTTGTGATTCAGTCAGGGTCTCAGGTAAAAAGGAGCTGGAACATTCCGGAATGTATCAAGAAGGGAATCTAGTCTCACAGGGCGCGATGGCTCACTCCTGTAATCCCAGCACTTTGGGGGGCTGTGGCAGACAGATCACCTGATGTCGGCAGTTCGAGACCAGCCTGACCAATATGGTGAAACCCCGCCTCTACTAAAAATACAAAAATTAGCTGGCCTATGGTGGTGCACACCTGTAATCCCAGCTACTCAGGAGAAAAAGGCTGAGGCAGGAGAATTGCTTGAACCCAGGAGGCAGAGGTTGCAGTAAGCCAGGATTGCCCTATTGTACTCCAGCCTTGGCCACCAAGGGAGACCCTGTCTGAAAAAAAAAAAAAAAAAAATGTAGTACAGTCTCAAAGCTGGATGACATCTGGTTATTCGAATGACGCAGAATATGGCATTCATTCAGAGGCTTCGCACACAGAGAGATGATCAGCACAAGCTCTGACTGCTAAGCTTGGGCTCCTCAAAATCATCCTCACTGAAGTCAGAGGAAAAACCCAAGATAATAGATACAGATATATTGTAGTAGTTCTGGGTGGGAGAAGAAGGAGGCAGAGACTGAGAATCAGTTAAGTTCTCCAAGGCCACCCCTGTGGACCCAAACAATTACGCCATGTTTACTTTTTCTGCTGGCTATTTTTCTGCTATTTTGTCCCCCTTGTGGTCAGCAGATAAAATATATCTACAGTCCCAATTTTCCAGGAACATATGTTCCAGAAAAGCAGAATACATTTGTAGAAATTATTAATATCCAAATATACAGTGCACATGAGCATGGGAGGAATGTGTGGAAAGTGGCCTGGCAGGTTCCCACCCAGCCTGCTAGGTAATGTTAGAAAAATGACTCAGTCTTTCTGTTCCTCAGCTTCATCAATCACAAATTGAGGGAGCAGGATTAAATGAGGCTTGATTATCACTTCTAGTGCTATTACTATTATTTGGAACTAATGCAGTTTAAAGCCATTCTGGCCAAGATTTTAAAATTGTCAAGTTTTCCACAGACGTCTGTTTTGTAATGTCTCCTCACAGATGTTAAACTGAGATCACAACGTCTTTAAGAATAGTGTACTTCAGTGGAGGTGCACTGTTGGACCCTTTTCTTGAGCCAAGGTGGTGGTTTAGATGACCTCGACGGGTGATTTTCATATTCATGATCTTATGGAAACTCTGCTTCTTGACATTATTAAAATGGTTTTTCTAATAAGTCATAAAACTATCTAAAGCACATTTTCCAACTTTCTTGATTGGTATAAGGTCAGTATTATATATATATAAATATATATATATATAATTTTTCAATTTATTTACCATTTTATTAATTTATATATGCCTTTATATACATGTATTATCTTTCATTTATTTTATATATATATATATATAGTAAGCCAATTTGTGTCATGTCAACATGTGTACTTTCAGAAATGAAATTTTCCATATGCAACAGGCAAGATTCATTTTGATGCATTTATATGCTGTGTCTAGGTGCAAGTTATTTAGCGCATTAATATTTTTGCTTTAAAGCTCTGACAGTTTGTTTAAATTCTTGCTCAATGTTCAGTTCTATGCATTATGGCATCAGTGAAACTTTATTGATACATTGATGGAGAAGGTAATTTTTTTTTTTTAATTGCATTTTAGGTTTGGGGGTACATGTGAAGAACATGGAAGATTGTTGCATAGGTACACACATGGCAGTGTGATTTGCTGCCTTCCTCCCCCATCACCTATATCTGGCATTTCTCCCCCATGCTATCCCTCCCCCAACTCCCCACCCCCCCACTATCCCTCCCTTTTTCCCCCCCACAGACCCCAGTGTGTGATACTCCCCCTCCCTGTGTCCATGTGTTCCCATTGTTCAACACCCGCCTATGAGTGAGAACATGCGGTGTTTGATTTTCTGTTCTTGTGTCAGTTTGCTGAGAATGATGGTTTCCAGGTTCATCCATGTCCCTACAAAGGACACGACTCATCGTTTTTGATGGCTGCATAATATTCCATGGTGTATATGTGCCACATTTTCCCTGTCCAGTCTATCAAGTTTTAGGCAAACCAGAAGTACTTTATAGGAAAACTATTTCATAGAAATATAGAACTTTTTGTTTCCTTGAACAGTGCATACATATTATATCTCTATGAGTGTTGTTTACAACCACTGGTATTTAAGTAGTCACTGCTAAATAAAATAACAATATGTGGATTTCACATGGAGGATGTATAACCACATCCTCATCCTCCATGTGAAATTCTGAATGAAAGACTTTGTTGCCCTGATCTCCAGAGACAACCAGCCTGGCCAACATGAAACCCCGTCTCTACAAAAATACCAAAAATTAGCTGGACGTGGTGGTGGACACCTGTAATTCCAATTACTTGGGAGCCTGAGGCAAGAGAATTGCTTGAACCCGGGAGGCGGTGGTTGCAGTGAGACTAGATCATGCTATTGCACTATTGCACTCCAGCCTGGGTGACGAGCAAAACTCTGTTTCAAAAAAAAAAAAAAAAAAAAAATTATAGTTAAACAAATGTCTCCAGTGTTATAGCACTTAACTTCAATATTTGTAATACCAAACTCCATTTCCTTTTAAATACGAAGTAAAAAATAAATAAAGCATATTGTCTGTTTGCAGAATATGGGCTTCTTTGACACAGACACACACACACAATTCAAAAGGGGAAGTATAACTGCATTTCCATATTTAGGTATATAATAGAGAGGGTTGTCTTATATAAAGTAGAATAACTGGTTACCTACAGTCATGACAATTTTTCACTAAGTTTCATGAGTAACAGGGAAGAGTGAACAAAGAGCCCAGAATATTCTGAACTGTAGTCCTCAGCTAATTCCTTATCGCTCATTTATGTCATAATTCCTTGATGTGTACAGCTCTTTTACAAAAACTAGAATTCTTTTCTATTATTTAAACTGTTTGTGGTCATGTTAAGGTAAAATATTTTAAGATTTTAAGTTGTAGTTTACATTTCCTCAAATTTGGGGAAAATTGGAACTTCAAGTTTATGTGTGATGCTTATCTCAATATATAGATGCAGAAAGTTTCACATTCGTCTCTACATAGGATGTGTTCACTTGATGGTCTAAGTGTTAAGGACAAAATGAATATGTAGTAAAGAAACATTAATTACCCTGTTCAACCCCCCAATAGCACACTGTAATTTTTTCAGTTTATTTACCAGTTTTATTAATTTATGTATGCCTTTATATACATGTGTTATCTCTTTCATTTATTCATTATACAGTTTTTTAATCAACAGGTCAAATGTGTCAGAACTTGTGCTCTATTAGCAGAAGAAATCTCCAAAAATATTTACTGGTAGTATTAGATGAATGGAATGGCAGCAATCAATACTACCATCTTTTAAAGCATACTTTTTTTATGTGGCATTCTAAATACATAAAGCCTGCATTCTGCATCAGGTTGGAGGATGTGTTTCCTCATTTACATGTAAACTATATCCCATCAGGCATGTATCAGACATGTGAGAATATTTTTTTTATATAGCTTCAAGAGACTTTTAGCTAAACACAAAGTAAACTAACCATGTTATGAGCTCTTCCCAATATTCCACTGGGAAAACATTCTTTAAACAAGCAGTTCTCAACTCTGGAGATCCCAGAGGATATTTTTGGAGGTTCCTAAGGTCAAACTACTTTAATAACCACTTTAAGATGTTATTTGCCTTTTCATTCTATTGACTCTGTATTGATAGGTTAAAGGGCAGGTCCAAGTATTTACAGTTTGTTCCAGGAACTCAAATCACAGGCAATGATTATGTTCAAAGAAGGAAGCAAAGAAATTTGTTGAAGTATACACTACTGAAAGACTGCTTACTATTTTGTCTTCAGTTTCCATATATACAGAACTGGGATTCTGTTTAGGCATGTGCTTTAAGTATCAGTTATCTGTCTGTCTTATCAGCACTGAGTATCTTTGACTTTTCAAAATAGCACTAATTCTATAACTAGAAGTGATGTTTTGCAATTAAATTGAATCAAAAAGTGTGCCAGGTTTACTCTATTTATTATTTAGTAGAAGAAATACTTTTTTATTTATATTTCTAGACTGCATAATTGGGTACCTCACTCTTCCTTGCTGTTATTCAAAATAGCCTAACAGTGATGATAACAACAAGGCTAAATTGATTATAAACTTATTTTTCCCTCAAAAATATATAAAATAAAATATTTTTTAAAATTAGTGTACTCTACAAACCTATCCTAATGTGCCAATTCAATTCTTTTTTGTCAGATATTTACCAATTCACCCATTGGCATAATCAGATAATAATCATCAAAATTATAAAGGAAATTAAAGTTCCTTGGCAGAGAAATATCTGGAGAGATATGGCAAGTGGCCCAGTTACAAAATAATGAAAATTATAGTAGCTACATGCAGGAAGTTTAGAACTCAGATTCTTAAATATAATTCAACAAATAATAGAGGTGCCCATTTTTATTTTAGAAATATTTTTTGAAACCCTGCACTTTGGGAATCTTTTCTTGTTCTATTAACTTCCACAAGAATATGGTCTATGATTATGTTTATAGGTTATGTATGCAAATGTTAGTTGTATTTTCTCGTTAATAAGTGAGTATATGTTTTATTACAAGATTTTCTGTTTGAATTTAATTCCATGAAATAAAGATTTTGTTTCTTTTGTTTTATTTTTTGTCCAAGCAGAGAAATCCATATAAATGCATTTAGGTGCTCATGACCTAAAGGGCTTCATTAATGAAGATGAGGTTACATGTAAAGTAATTTCCACTATGTGTGTTTTTGTCATTTTAGAAATTGTAATCTCTCTTTTTTGAATTGGAAGGATATTAATATTGTAGAAGAAATCATTTCATCCTGTTATAATATATTATCCTTCTGATCATTGTAGTCCTTTTAAGAGACTTACGGGTTCCCTTCTAAATTTAAAAATAATCATAAAATATAATGTCCTCCCTTTCCTTTGTGAGAAATTAAGCATTAGTCCTTTGCTTTATAATCCAATTGTAAAACTGTTACTTATTTTCTCGTCACATAATTTGTGCATCTTTTTTTATTGCTTTTGCTCTGCTTACTTACAAGGCACCTTTCTGGAGACATTTTTTCCCCTCTGCTTGTTTTCATGAATTTATTTTCGTATAGTAGCATTTTTCCTTCTAATTTGGAATATCTAATTTTTATTTGAATAATAGCTTGAGCCTTAATTCTAATGAACCACAATTACTCACTGGCTTTTAAATATTACATTTGTTACTAATTTGTTTCTTCTTTTTCAAAACATTTTTGGATAAAGATCATGTGGTTCTTAATAAAATTGCTATTTCTAGTGTTCCATGAAGGTTTCGCTCCCTTTTGTGGAAGAAGATTTCTCTAGCTCACTAACAGATTATCACCTGTGTAGACAGCCGATGGTGTGTCAGGTGGTGTCTTAATATAATAACTGGGCTGAATTCTTAGAGTACAAAGCCATGTGAAAGAGTTACCAAATCATTTTATATTAAGCACAATCAAGTAGTTCCTTCTGAATTCTCTAATTCTAATGCTTAAATTCCTTTAAGAAAGTTTTATAATTTTGGTCACATTTCATCTTTGCATTTCTGTAGCTATTTTTTTTTTTTACATTTTTCCTTTCTTTTGGTTAAAATGTTAAGAAGGAATAACTGGATTTTTATACCAAGATTCAGTATTATTTGGAGATTAAGCCAGGTGGCTCATAACATGTGATAACAGATTGAAACTTGGGACAAAAATGTCAATTCCATTCCTTTCATTGAGTATTTTTGATGCTGGGTTTTATCCCAATGTCCAAAGACAAAGAGGCAATAGCCCAGTACTCTTGACAAGCTTCCTTCTAAAATCGGACATCTGTTGTGTGTTAATTGTGCAAAGATAAAATAGTGAAGGATGGATTGTTATTTCCCTAGGAACTTTATTCATGCTCTCTGCTATTTATATAGCCAACGAGGAAAGTGGGAAATATGCAGATCATGGGATGATCAGATACGAGTGCTGTTGTCATGAAAATTAATGTTATTTGACAATATTTTGTCTTCCTTTGGTGTTAGACAAAATGGTGTTATTCTCTGTACAAATAATTAGCATACTACTCAGGTTCATGCAACATCAAGTGAATTTTAATTATGATCCACATCAAAACCTTTGTAAGGTTCTAGTTATAAATAGCATATCCTTAACATTTTATCATACATCTTGATGAGACTATTCTGCCTTTTAGAAAGAGATTCCCTATATTTGTCTTTAATTTGGATAACGTTGGATAAATGTCCCTTATCAAGATGGCACACCATAAACACTTGAAATATTGCTACTGCAAGTGATCTCTGGGATGCTGAAGTGTTCTGTAATCTACAACTATGCCACATGATATCATAACTTTGATTCTGCAGGTGTTATAGTACGCTGAAAAAATGCTTACTGTTAGTCCCTCAAGGCATCAATTAAGAAGCACCAGCTTTGTAGGATGTCAAGTGCTTCACTCTCACTGCCCAGGAAGCTGGCTTAATTTATTTAGCACAGAAAAAGGAAGAGAAAAAGAAAACTCTGAGCTGCAATAAATTGTTTACTAGAATGTGTTATATATATGTACATATCAATAATTATACAACATTATCTAAATTAATACATTTTTAAGTGATGCCAATTCTTGCTAGACTTTTTAAGGCATCTATGCCCACTTATCAAATCAATTTTTAACTATTTAAAAGTTTATCATATAGAGATAAAGCATTATAACGTTATAGACTCAAGTGACACAATTATTTAAGATGATATTCTTAAGAACCTTGGACTTACTGGATGTATTCAATTAGCTTAATTCCTTTGTAGAAACCCTAGAATGAATTCTTCAATTTAATATACAAAAATTATGGCAACTGAAAATGAATGTCATACTTATTTTAAATTTATTTTAACAGCTTTATTAAAATATAATTCATACACAATAAAATTTGCCCATTTTAAGAGTTCAGTGCAATTTGATAGTATCATCATAATGTTGTGTAACAATCACTACAATCTAATTTTAAAATAGTGTCATCATCCCAAAAGAAACGTCTCTACACATTAGCAGTCATTCCCATTCTCCTGTTGCCCTGGTTATTGCCAACTATGAATACAATTTCTCACTTTACAGACTATCCTATTTTGGACACTTCATATAAATGGAATCATAGAATATGTGACTGGCTTATTTTATTTAACATAATGTTTTTAAAGTTCATCATCTTGTACCATGGATCAATACTTCAGTCCTTGTATGGTCAAATAATATCTCCTAAGGCTATACCACCTTTTGCTTCTTCATTCATCAGTTAATAGATATTCAGGTTGTTTACGCTTTTTGGCATTATTTTTTGTAGATGTATGTTTTTATTTCCCTTGGGATTGTGAGATCATATGGTAACTGTATGTTTAACTTTTAAGGAACTGTCAAACTATTTTTCAAAATGGTTTTATCCTTTTACATTTTCGCATGCAATGTTTGAGGGTTTCAATTTCTTCACATTATTACCAAAATTTGTTAGAGTCCCATCTTTTTTACTATGTCCGTCCTCCTTTAGTGTGAAGTGGTATCTTATTATGATTTTGATTTGAAATTTCCTAATGCTTAATGATGTTGACCACATTTATATGTGCTAACTGGCCATTTGCATATTTTCTTTGAAAAAAATCTATTCACATCTTTTTTTTTCATTTCTAAATTGATTTGTGTCTTTATAATTGAGTTGTGATTTTTTATTTATTCTGGACACAAGTCCCTTCTCAGATATATAATTTGCAAACATTTTGTCTTATTTACCTTATTCCGTGGATTGGATTGTCTTTCCACTTTCTTGATAGAGTTATCTGAAGCTTACAACTTTTAAATAGTTCCTGATTAAGTCTAGTTTGTTGATTTTTTTCCTCTACTGGTGCTTGTGCTTTTGATGCTGTGTATGTTGCTCAAATCAAACGTCATGAAGAGTTTACTCTCATGTCATCTTTAAAGAGTTTTATAGTTTTAGCTTTCACATTTAGGTCTATGATCTCTTTTAACTTTGGGGGAATGTTATAAAGTGTAGGTTCAACTTCATTATTTTCTTTGTCAATATCTAGATTCCAGAACAATTTGTTGAAAATATTTTGATTTCCTAATTGAAATATCTTGGAACTCATGTCAAAAAACAATTGACCATAAATGTAAGATTTTCTTTTTGAACATTGAACACAATTATATTCCCACGGATCTTTATATCTGTACTTAGACCAGTAAAACATTGCCTGGAGTACTATAGCTTTTCTATTGAAAAGTACTGAAATTATCAAAGGTGAGTTATCCAAATTTATTCTTCTTTTGTAAAATTGTTCTATACATAATGCAATATAATATATGTCATTATATATTATAAAGACGTTCCACTGTGGATGCTGTGGATGTGTATACAGACACATATATATACACACACAAATATATACACACACATACATATTAGTATATATATATAGTTAAGAATATTGAACTTTATCACAGACTAACTCTCATGTGTTCCCAAATAGAATAGAAGACCAGCACAAAAGTACAGCCACTTGAAGTTTATTCTGTTATAGCTTTTTGTCACATAAGATGACAATAAAGTCTTTTGGGAAATAATTGGTTCAAAATATTAAGACTATAGCTTTTCATCATTTCAGTCACTGTAATGGTTCACTTAGAGAAAACTATCTCCAGACTGTTTGCAGGAAAACCATATCCTTAAGATGAAAATTGGTCAAATCTGAATCTGTGTCATTCCATCTAGAATTACTCAATTATACCAATTTATTTATAAGCAAGACTTGTACCTTTTGCTCTAAAGAACTTAATTCAAAGATTGAGTTATTCCCAGGAGATATCCTCATATTCATTTCATTAACTCTATACATACAACATTGCATTACTAATATATAATATTAGAAAAGTCATTGTTTATAGATCTCAAAGGTCAATAAATGATTTTAGCCATTCCTTTATCCAAAAATAACTTGTCTACTATTTCTTAAACATTTTCACAATTAGCCCATAGGCAAGGATGCCACTTAATTTAAGTGGAAAGTACTTGGTAAATATTTAGTAAGCAGTTCCATGAAAATGTGAAAATCCTGTGAAATTCTGTGGTCATTGTTGGAAAAAAGGAAGGTCAGTGGGTACACAACATAAGTAATTCTTGAAAATCACAATCATCATCGTGGGTTATAAGGCTATAGGACATTATAAGTGTTTGGATTCACAAAATTAAAATTAATAGTTTTCATATAGGCAGTAAAAGATATGATATTGGAGGACCTGAAATTGATTCTGACTTTGAAATATATGTAGAATCATGTAATACATGCAAATTTCTCCAAAGACATAGAAAATTTCTCAAAAGACAACAGCTTTGTACCTGAGATCAATAAATTTTAGCAAAATGTCTTTATTGGTTTTACTGAGGTTTTGTTTTGTTTTGTTTTTCCCTAGGGGAGAGTTCATTGTGGCATAGTCCTTAATAAAGTGGGCCAGAATATTTCACTTCCAATTATAAATATCTGGGCAAAATTTAGTCTGTATTAATATTCAAAGCTGGCAAATTTCCATGCATGCTTATTTCTTGTAAAGGTTTTGCATTGCATGAGCTGCATTTAGGGAATTTGTGAACAGGAACTTAGCCGGATTTTTGCCATCATTCCTCATTACCCTAATCAAATTCCAAGCTGGACAGATTATAAATACACCCCACTGTGGATGCCCTGGAGCAGAATTGCAGCAGAATTGGCCAAAAACACTTGCCAGAATTCCTGATGCTCAACTTGTCTCTTCAAGTTTCATGACAGGAATTGGTCCTGTTCTCTTGCTAATGAAAAGATGTATCAAAATTGGTTATCTAATGCTTCCATTGAGATTTAGATATATTTTTATAATACTAATAAAAATAGGTAGAATGTACTTATTGCAATCTGCAGCATCTAACATCTTTTCTATGTGTTATATCTTATTTTTTCGTGATAGAAATTACTATTTTCTAATAACTGTAATACCCTTTTAGCTGAAATCATTGTCCCCAAATCATGAAGATTTAGAATATAGCTCAACCCTTGTTATATTGTCAGTTTGATCTGATTCTAAGATATGGTTTGAATGTGTTTAACTTGAGTCATAATTTTTTAGGAATCTACCCAGATTTTAGCAAGACTGCCTGGGGCCTTACCAGAGTAGCAATAGGAAGAAAAGAATTATTCTGTACCCAAAGTAAATATTGAATTGGATTCACCTGGCATCCCTAAGCTTTAGGAAATTATCTATATAGAAATTTTCAAATTATGGCCTACTTGCTTGGCAATGACTTTTAACAACAGTGGAAGGGCATCTGTTGCTTTAGCCTATCCAGCATTCATTTGTTCTTTTTTAACAAGCAAACACTATTCCAGGCTCTTGAAATATACGCATGAATAAAATGAATACCCCTGCTGCATGGGATTTGCATTCCAGTGGAGAGAAACAGAGGCCATTAAGATAAAGATCATATAACTAACTCTTAGAAAGAAAATATCAGAATTTCTACATTTGGGGACAGGTAGCAATATTAAATATGGTGTTTGGCCTGAGCTATGAGTAAATTTATGAAAGATGATAAAGAAAGTGAATCATTCAGGTATCTGTTAAAGGAAGATTTCAGGCACAAGGAACGGTCAGTACACATCTTTGATGGAAGTGGTCAAATAGAGAAAAAAAAACAGGTAATGTATGACAGTGCACTGCATATCGATACACACACACACACACACACACACACACACACAACACATATACAAATTACTCTTTGCAATGTTTCTGTATTGCATGAGCTTCATTCAGGGAATTGTAAACAGATACTTAGCTAAATTTTTGCCATCCGTTCTAATTACTATAACCAAATTCCAAGCTGGACAGATTATAAGACACCCAACTGTGGATGCTATGGATGTATATATATACACACACACATTCCATGTATATCTTATTTAGCATATATGGTTGCAACAACATCAAGGGCCTCACAGTCTATGAGGGACAGAAATAGGAAATTCTGATTGTAAATTAGCTTTATAAGTTCAAGGGTAAAGGTAAACAACAGGAAGAATGAAGTGTCTAATGAAAGCTACATCTGTCATGCCAGGGCAGTTTTACTGACTTCTCTTCCAAGTGAGTTCCAAGGACAAGCAGCATCAATATCTCCTGGAGACTCGTTGAAATGCAAAAATTTTAAGCCCCAACTGAGACTCATCGAGTCATTATTTTCATTATATCAGTATTATAAGGTGATTTGTGAGAAGGTTAACAAAAGAAGAAAGAACATGAACAAAGGCATGAGGGGAAGACAAATAGAACAAACACCACCACCAATGACAAATCAACCTTGTTTTGTATAGAAAAATAGAAAAATTCAGAATATAACAAAACTGAGATTACCCTGATAGAAGGTGATGGAAGACAGTAAATTAAGAGGAGGCTTTATGCATTAATCTGAGTACTGACTCTAAGCTTGTAGCACTGGGGGATATTAAGGGACTTGTTAGGTCAGGCTAAATGATCACAATAGCATAATAGCCAGGTCTTTGAGGTAGACCAGATGACAGATTGTGAAAGCCTTTGATTACATCTCAGGTATTTTCCCTTGCTCTTAAAATATCCTTAAAATTAATTTAAATGTTGATTTTTATTGTAAATTTTATAAGATCTTGAAACATATTTAGAAAATGTCAAAATGTTTAAGCAACCAAATGAATAATTAATAATAGTATCACAACCACCTCTATCAGTATTTTAGTGGTATTTTTGTTTTTATTTTCTGTATATAATAAATTTTTTGCCAGAGATGTCATAAATTATTCACAGTATTGTGAGGATATTTTTGTCAACTTAAATAGCATAAAATGGCACTGTGTAATCGTAATAAACATTTTAATGCCTGCAGAATGTTTCATTTTAATGTCTACAGACTATAATTAAACATAATACTTTCAGTAACCATTTAGGTCAATTTGACTTTTTCATGATCATAATGGAGTATATTTATGCAAAATGTTTGATGTGTTTCTGATATTATTTCTCATAAATTCTGGTACATAATGAATAAAATGTGAATATTTTAGGATTTTTGATATGACTTCGATTTAGAAATGGCTTCTAAAATGTGCTCCAATTTACATTCCCACCATTCTCATAATTTTGGTATTAACATTTTTCTTGACCAAAAATTTATATACCCTCTTTAAAAGATGAATTATGCAAACATAAAGACAAAAATGAAAAGTACCCTAATCCTACCTACCAGTGAACATTTCCACTAACTTTTTACAGTATCTCCTTCCAACCATGTCTATTCAGTCACATATTTTCTATCCATCTTTATCCAAGTGTGTTTTTGTGTATAAATACATTTATACCCTGATTTACATATTCTCTGTAGACATTTATTAATACACACAAGCATTCATGAACACACACTCTGCTACAGCATCGTCTTTGTATTCCTAACAAATATGCATTAAAGGCATCATATAAAACTTGTTTTAATGGAAAATAGAGGCAATTATTTCTTCAGATATTTCATAAATACATAACTATAAATCTTAAACATTATTGAGTGGCTCAATGTTTGATTAGGCAATAATTTTTTATTAAATGAATAGTAATCTTTTCCTTTCATCAGTTGCTCTTGTTATTAGCAAAACCTTCACACGTTTTTATCACCTTTTATCACTGGTTACCCAAGGACCATTCATACAGTGCAGCAGAGGGGTTCTTGTGCTCACTACATTGCAACCATATGTCATCTCCATCGTGAAAATGTCACTTTCTAGATTTTAGATCTAGAGTATCTAATTGAAGATACAAAGTTATCTACAGTATTCCACTGGAGATGATGAGAAACGAATTCCTTAGGAAAACAACATCTATTTATTTTAATGTTAAGACCTACTCTATGTGTAGTCATAGAGCTTTTTTTATTAAATCAACATTATATAGTACATTTTTTCCCAAAGTTATTTTGTTTCTTGATTATTATTCTAACACAGAGAATACTATTTATTTTAATTATTTCACTAATTTGAGGCATGTGTGCATTGTTTCTGTTAGTATAATTTTGCTATTAGTATAGGTTCCATACTAAAATGGACATCTATTGTTTATTCTAAGCTTTCTGCATCTATGAATATTTTCTATCACTATTGTACCATTAGATATCATTACATTGATGTTTTAGATTGGTAGACATTTTGATTAGATGATTGTACTCATTAATTATATGTTTGGGTTTGGTTACATTATCTAAAGTTTCTTATACACTCTTCAATATTTTGATGTGCTGTAATGTCTCAACTGGCCATAAAATGCATGATTATATACTTGCTCTTCAATCGTATTTAATTGAAATTTAGTTATGGAATTGTTAATAAACCTTATTTTTGCCGTTTCTTACTTCTAGTCTCTATTTTGAAGCATTGTTAGCAGTAGAAATGAACCTTTGAGAATTCACTTTTTACAAAATTAGTAGAGGAAAATATAGCACTGAGTCATCACTATATGATAGTTAATGTAATAGTAAGGATTTTTCCTGCTGTCTAATTCTAAAATTGTATTAAATATTTCCTTCAAATCCTGAATGAGCCACACTTTACTTTTGCAATTAAATTACATTGCTTAGACTAAATTTTCTTTTCTTCATTTATTCTGTGAGATAAATCTTCGAACTTTTACGGGATGTGGGACAGACTTATAAGGCATGCTGATATAACTGACCATAAAATGAACTTATCTATTAAATGAGAAATTATATATGTACACTGAAGTTCATTTTTCAACTGCAAAATCTTATGAAAAGTTTATCCTTAATATTTTATTATCATTCATCCTTTTAGGTGTATCTGGCGGCATTATCCATTTCACTATTGCTACCAAACCAACATTTTACTTTCATATGAAAGTTCATGAATCAAAGTTATATATAATATGTATTTCTTATGTTTTTATTTTTGAATCCTTGAGGCACATTAAACAAATCTATTTATATTAGATACAGGTTTTTTTTTTAAGTGTAATGGCTTTCGCAGTGTTAAATATGACTCTGTGACTACGGTTTTGATCAATTGATGGTATTAAAATGTTAGTTTGGTCAATAACAAGATCAAGGAATAGGGTTATGGAGATTTCTCATTAACTATCCTCTAGAGATTCGATGGTGATTCTTGAATCAGTTGATTACTTTGGTAATATGCATTCTACCTGCAATTATATCTATTGGTTTCATCACTCTGTAGTAGAAGTATGTTTGATCAGCAGGGTTTAAAATACATCAAAGGTTTGTGATTATGTGGATATTGAAATTGTCTTATTTTTACTTAGATGAATGTGAGAAAATTAATCTCTGTGTTTTTTAAGATTGGTTGCTATGTTATTAAACTTAAAAATTCTGTTTCTGAGAGGTTAAATTAAAAATAAGTGGTATCAATATCAGTAGCCTCTCTACCATTTAGAATCTAATTCTTTAAACCTGGGTGAGGTAAGAGGTATTTGAGGGTCCACAGGAGAAAGCCCTAAGTTGGGCTGCAAAAGGGACAGGAAAAGCAAATGCCTGAACAGTTCCTGCCATTACTGTTGCTATCAGAAAGAGAAGTAGACTGAAGTGTTAGAGTCAAAAGAAATCAAGGCCCAAAGGAGCATACAAATCCATAAATGTGGAATTGGCTGTTTTACTATTAAGCAAAACAAATGCCTTTAATGCATACAGGTAAGCAGTCAGAAATTTGAAGTGTATTTTCTCTCTATTATTACAGAATCCGAGCAGCACTTGCCATATATCATCCTACTTTTAGTATTCAGTCAGCAGATACTCAATTTGCATTAGTTACATTGAGCTTACTCAGATGCCCTGTTTTTCATAATGCTTTATCAGGTTTATGCTGACATATTGTTATTTATAATTTTTACCAGTTCCTCTTATAGTTACTCCGATAGTGTATCTTGGACATATGGTTAACATGACCTATGCTTATTGGATACAGATTTGCCTGCTATATCATATAACCATTTCTGTCACTCTAGATTACTGCTCCCATGATCTTTTCCTATATTTTTACAAAAGTTTACTATTTCATCTTCCTGGTTCCCCTATAGACCCTATAAATGATTGGCTTGTTTAATGCCTAAAGGCCTTCCATTCAACTTCGAACAAAACCCTAACTCCTTTCTATGCCCCCAGGTTGTTACATGCCTGGAGTCTGACCATTAGAATTTCAGCTTACCTATCCTTACTTCTCGCTCTCTTTCTTTTCTTTGTACTCTAGCTAGCAGTCTATCTGTGAATTTTTTCAAATAACCAACTCCTGGATTCATTGACCTCTTGTATAGTTTTCTCATGTCTCAGTTGCTCTTGATTTTGGTTGTTTCCTGTGTTTTGCTAGCTTTGAGGTTGGTCTGCTCTTGTTTCACTAATTATCCTAGTTGTGCTTCTATTCAGTCCTTCCCAAACCATGCTCAGTTCCTGTTACATCATTGTGTTTATTTTTTCCTTGGAGTTTATCTCAAATACCCCCCTGAATTTTGGGCTTTTTGTTGTTTCTTCGCTCTCCTCCCTACTACCCCAGTTTGAATGTCAGAACTAAGACAGCAAGGGCCTTCTCCCACCTAATCATAGTTGTATTAATTACCGTCAGTCATTTGCTATATAACATTTTCTAACCAGATTTGAAAAGAAGGAAGGAAGAAAATAATGGTGGAAAGAATTAAGGAGGAGCAGCATGGAAAAAGTTGCGAAGTTCTCTTTTTCAAAAATCATGTAATAAGAAAAATCACAGAATAACATTAAAATACATTGTTGAATTACATATTAAATACTCAGAATTACAATACAGGAATGAATTTGCACCAGACAAAACTAGCAGATGAAAAACTTTAAAGAAAGCAAAATTTAAGGAATAACTTAGGATTTCTTTCTTTTTTTTTTACCCCCAAACCTAAAATGCAATAAAAAAAAAAAAGAAAAAGAAAACTAAAAATAAATAAATAAATAAATAACTTAGGATTTCTAATGGCCAAATCAGCCTGTTTCATGCCTCAAAGCTGTCACTAATATGAAATCACAATTGGAGAAGATTTGGAAACAATATTTCCTCAAACCTGCTCATTTGGTCTTATCTACATGGCTACCACTTTAAAGCTACCAACATGTCTCACTATAGTCCCAGCATCCATCTCCTAACAGCTTTACCAGTTCTACTTTTCTCTGACAAAATCATGGTGATCTTTAAAAAGAAAAGATATTATCTCAATACTCAGTACCCTGTATGTCAGTACCCTGAATCCTAAAATCACCTAAGACATGTATAATTATAACCATTTCTGTCACTCTAGATTACTGTAATTATCTCCACCCTCTTAGCCACTGGACTACAGATTTATTGAATTATTTTCAGGGGTTTGAGTGTAGGGAGTTTATTCTGAAAAGAAATATGACAAGCACTATTTATGAAAATAAACTTTTAAAAGAGATTCAAAAAGCATAGCTTGAGAATAATATATGTGTGGCAACTATATGGAAATGCTGTTTCTATCCCTAATTAAGCCTTAAAGAGTTTCCTTAAAAGTTCCATAATATATCCCAGTTGTTTTCAGATTTTATAAGCACAGCATCATCTGAAGGAAGTGGAAATAAATTGCGCGAGAACTGCCCCCTGAGATTTTAATTCAGAGTATCTGGTAAGGGGCCCATGAAAGTAATTTTTTGAAAACATTCCCAGCTATTGTATTTAGTATGTGGTCAGTTAAAAAAAAACAAAACAAAATGGCAAAACAAAACCAAAGCAAAAATGTGTATTACCAACACTACATTGAAAAAATGATTTAATGATAAAAATCTATCTCTATAATTGAATGGAAATGTTTCTACCTGTCATAAAGCAAGATATCCTACTGGCTGTGGATGGAGGTGAAGAGTTTGAGGTTGTGGGATCTGTCTGTTTCAAACCCTAATGAACCATGATTCAACTTCTAATGAACATTGCTTCAAAAACAATTAATTAACACAATATTCTCATTTTGCCACGTAACGTTGGTTCTTAATCACAGGACTGTTGTGCAAATTAAATGAGTAAAGACCTTGAAAGCATTAAAAACTGTGCCAAAGTCTTAGTATGCTCTGAATATTTATTGTCTTCTAAAATGACAAATGCATGTAATAGTTCTCCTGAGAAACCCTGTACATTTGCCAAATTCAATAAGTATTTTCCCTCTAGAGAAGGCAATATGAAATATTTGCAATGAATAACTCTGAGAAAGACTGATTGAAGGAAGACAGCTATGCTGAGGACCATTATTTCTGTGTTTTGATATTTATGGAGAGCTTCCTTAAGATTTTAATGGTTATTTATCTCAGCTATGTGAGATGCTTTAAAATTATTATTTCCTTTTTTAAATTAGGAAACTGAATCTCACATGACATCATGATCTTTTGCATATACAAATCAAAGGAACAGTAACAGTTGGGAACCATGTTTAGGATCTCTTACTTAAGTGCCAATGAATCTCTCTACATGGTTGTTTCTGTTTTACTTTGTGTATATTACATCAGGCAGCTTGAGCTGCCATAACGAAATATCACAAATTGAGTAGCATAAACAATAGGAATTTATTTTTTTCACATTTTTGGATGCTATAAGTTCAAGATCTCAAAGTACCAGCCAGGTTGGTTTCTCATGAGGCCCCTCTTCTTGGTTTGCAGATGGCGCCTTCTTGCTGTGACCTTGCATCACCTTTTCTTGGTGTGTGTGCACTCTGAAATCTCTTTTTCTTCTTATATTAATACCAGTCCTACTGGATTAGGACCCCACTCTTACAACTTCATTTGGTCTTAATTACCTTTTTTATTCCCAAATACAGTCAATATATGAATTTGGGTTGGAGGGGGAACACAATTCGGTCTCTGAAACACATATCAATAGTAAATTATTCATGAAAAATTTAATATATTAAAACATGACAAATGACAACAAAATATAATGATTATGATAAAATGAATCCAAACAAATAAACAAAACTTTTCTAATGAATAAAACATGTAATATACTTAAATTACTAACATATTAATTATTATCTTCTGTGATAAAATACTCCAAAAATTATAGTCTTAAATGCCTTAAAAATATGTTCTTTACTAAATAATTATTAGGCTGTTCATAAATACACATTCTTAAAATAATTTAAAAAAAACAGAAATTACACTGAGGAATCGTTTTTAACTGTCCTAAGTACTGGCACTATGATGCCAAATAAGTGTTTTTTTCCAAGTAAGCATTAGGGTAAGAAGATGAAAATGTACAATAACATGAGGTTCCAGAATAATATTGGTCAAACATTATTATTAGCCTATTACATTATTACATTTTTAATCTTGGACCTATATAGAAGAATGAAAATCTTTCTAAAAATAAATTTTTAATGAGGCATGAATGTTGAACATTCTGGTTTCTCCACAAATATTGGAAATATGCAAGACAATTTTCAGAAGAGACCAAAATTAGTTTTTTACCTAGGTTAATGAAATTTTATAAGAACTTTTAAGTAATTATTGGATATAATTGTACTCTAGTAAATACTTTTTGTAAAATTAATAAAATAAAATGTACAACGTTACTTGTCAACTGATTTGAATGACTAACTTCAGGTAAAATATAAAGATTAAAATGTACTAGGAACATCATACCTTAGCAAATACATGTTATATTAACAAAGGCAGAAAAAAACTAGAACTGGAGAAATGTAAAATATCTGTAAACATTTTCCAATTGAAAGTTTATGTACAGAAAATGGAAACTCAGAAAAGTGAAATCAACAAAGATGTGGGAGTTTGATAAGGGAAAACTTATATGGTAAGAAAGTAAACTTGTGCTATCTCTACGAATTGGGAATTATAGATATCAACAAAATGTGGGTATTACCAAAAATGTCTAAATGTTTGAAATTCAGAAATAGGGCTAAATACTATTTGGGAGATTCATTATGATATACATTAACAAAATGTTCATTCTGTAAGAATAAATAATTGATGAGAAGAGTTTATAGAATAACATTTCTCCATGAGGGTACTAAAAAAAAAATCTGCCTCCCCCACATACCTTGGAAAAGAGTAACAACTTAAAGCTTTCCAACATTTAAATTGATTTCGTTTTAATAATGCTAGTATAGAGATCAGAGTCAATTGGGATCTGGTTCATCTTTAGCAGTGGTTTTGACTTCGTAGATAGAGGATTGATTTTTCTTGCAATTTGAATAAATACTAAAATTATTCTGTAGTGCTAAGGGTCAGCAATCTACTTCAAGGGAAAAGCAAGATTTTTTTGTCTCGAAGCTGCACATGTGTAGAAGTTTCCCTAAAATTGTAAAATATTCAATTGGAAGAATAAAGTTGAGAAAATTACTGTGAGAAAGGGAAGAGAATAAAACCACACAAACCTACCCCATGGAAGCCCCAGTAAGGCTAAAAGGAAAACAACTTGGCCGCTTAGCAACTAAAACACTTCTTAACATATTTTATTGGTTAACCTGGGAAAAAAACACAATTACTAGTACTTGAGGAAGATACTTTTTGTTGTTGATTTTTTTTTCCTAAAAAGAGCAGTTCAAAGCCAGAGACTCTCAGCTTGTTCAGAGTATGTCAGGGTCCATTGCTTAAATTTGCACTGTATTGCATTTTTCTTTCTTTCTTTCTTTTAATTTATTTTAATTCTAGGTGCATACTATATCTGGCATTTCTCCCCATGATATCCCTCACCACCCTCCCCTCCCTCTTCACCCCTGCTGTCTCTCCCCCTACCCACCCCCACACTGCCCCCATGGTGTGATGCTCCTCTCCCTGAGTCCATGTGTTCTCATTGTTCAACACCCACCTATAAGTGAGAACATGCGGTTTGGCTTTCTGTTCTTGTGTCGGTTTGCTGAGAATGATGATTTCCAGATTCATCCAAGTCCCTACAAAGGACACGAACTCATCATTTTTTATGGTTGCATAGTATTCCATGGTGTATGTGTACCACATTTTTCTTTGTCCAAGTCTATCATTGATGGGCATTTGAGTTGGTTCCCAGGTCTTTGCTATTGTACACAGGGCTGCAATGAACATACATGTGCATGTGTCTTTATAGTAGAACGATTTATCCTTTTCTTTCTTTCTTTTCATTAAGAGAGTCTCACTCTGTCGCCCAGGCTGGAGTGTAGTGGCTCAATCTCCGTTCACTGCAACCTCCACCTCCCGGGTTCCGGCGATTCTCCTGCCTCAGCCTCCAGAGTAGCTGGGATTAAAGGTGCCTGCCACCATTCCCGGCTAATTTTTGTATTTTTAGTAGAGACGGAGTTTCACTATGTTGGCTAGGCTGGTCTTGAACTCCTGACCTCAAGTGATCTGCCAACCTTGGCCTCCCAGAATGTTGAGATTACAGACATGAGCCACCTCGCCTGGCCTTGAATTTATGTATATAAAACCTTAATATTGTCTGTAGAGCCAAGAGATAAGGGAGCAAATTACAAACAGATTCATGCTAATTCAACTCACAATGTTTGCATATAATTTCATTTTTTTAGTATATAAGACAAAATAGCACTTCAATAAGATGAGATACTCATGCTATCACCCTTGTTGAAGATTCTGAAACCTTCTGAATCTATCATTTCTGCTTCATTTTAGTCATCACCTTGGATTAAGTGTTGTTTCTATTTTGCCTTGTGAGATATTCTGCTTTTAAGATGACTTCCGCACTTTAGATATTGAGTGCTCATAAACGTTAACTTTCCTAGTCATGATAGTGCCTTCACTGTGTAGCCAAGAATCACTTATAATAGCATACCGATGATTACATTTCACATTAATTTTCATTGTCCTTCTAATAAAACAAGTTTAGGTTAGATAACATATGCTAAATACTTCATATACTAGTACTACATAATGAAATCTGTATTTATCTATTTTCATCTTCATAACAAGACTGTAAGTACAACCATTTTAAAGATCAGAATATTAGACTCTGTGGATATGAAACTTGCTGTAAGACACACATGGGAAAACTCTAGTATGAACCCTAATTGATTTCAAAGCTTAAAGATACATTTCAAAACAAAATGGAGCTTATTTTAAAATAATTACCTTATTTCAATCAGAAAAAAAAAAAGACTAGTTTTTAGAAAACCAAGGAATGTTTAGCTGGATGTTAAGCTTTAGTAAAATAGGTGTTCAGTTAATAAGACTATTTATTTACTTATTTTAGAGACAGGGTCTTGTTCTGTGACTCAGGCTGGTGTACAGTGCTATAATCATAGCTCACCATAATCCTGAACTCCTGGGCCCAAGCCATTTTCCTGCCTCGGCCTACCCAGTAGCTGAGACTACAGGCAAGTGCCACCAGGCCTGACTATTTTTAATTTTTCTTTTAAAAAAGGGGGTCTCACTACATTGTCAAGGCTGGTCTTGAACTTCTGGCCTCAAGTAATCCTTCTGCCTCAGCTTCCCAAAGTGCTGAGATTACAAATGTGAGCCCCTTTTCCTGGCCTAATAAGACAATTTACTTACTATACACATACAACAAAACTCATAAGATATTTTATTTCATTTTTTGGAAAAATAATTTTAAAATATTACTTTTAATACCCTAAGATATAAAATTCCTAAAACTAAATTTAATAAAATTTAAACTCCTAAGAAGACACTTTCCAAAGCTTCTGAGGAAATTATAATATTGAGTTGAGAAACTTTAAGGATGACCTAAGTAAAATTTAAAATACTCTGGGTATTGGGCAAAAACATTAAATATTGAAATAATGTCAAATATACTTAAATTATCCCATAGAATTGATGAATGTCCAGGTGAAATACAAATATAGTTCTTCATGAAATTTGCTATGCTGTTTTTGAAATTTATAAAGACAAGAATAAACAAGATATTTCTGATAAAAAACGACTGGGAAAGGGGAGCTTTTACTATTGTATGTCAAAAAACTATAGTAATTCAGACATTGTGCAGGCCAAATTATCCAAAAAAGGGGCTCTATCAGACTTTATAAAAGAAACTTTGTACATCAAATACACAGAATTTTGACATATGACAGATTTGATATATCAGATCAATTGAGAAAGGTCTATTCAATATTTGCACTTATGTACCTTTCAAAATGTGTTTGTATATGAAAAAAATAAAATTGAATTTCTACCTCATGTCATGTGTAAAATTAACTCCAGCTTGATCAAAAATATAAATAATAAGAGTAAAACATGAACAAATAGTGAAAATACAGAATATTTTTCTAAAGTTGGAGTACAAGTCCCAACTGTAAGAGAAGATATTGATAAGATTTCATAATTTAATAAAAATAATTGTGATTAAACCAAAGATCTCTTAAATAAAAAAAACATTGTAAACATGGCAAAAATACTTGGGACACTTATGACTGACAAAGGAATAGTATTAACATTATAACATTAATATACGTAGAAAAAAAGAAATGGACAAATGTCAAAATAGAATAATGAGCAAGAGGTCTAAATAAACACACAAAATAAAAATATTAATCTAATAAAAATATAAAGAGATATTATATATAATTGTTGATCAGGTATTTCAAATGTTACATCAAGTGTTAATGAAAATGTGATTAATCTGGATCCTTTCTAATTGTTTTATTGAGTTAAATTAGTAAACAATTTTGGAAGACATTTTGGTATTATCTTGTGAAATTTAGTATTACAAAAAGTATAATCTGGTGGTTCTACTCCTAGGCATGTCTCGAGAGAAAATTTTTCACAGATGAATCACATCTATATCTATCTATCATCTGTTATTTATGTGTGTGTGTGGGCATGTGAGTGTGTGTCAGCAATAGGAATATAATCTGAAAAATGAATCATTAGGTAATTTTGTCTTTGTGTGACTGTCATAGAGTTAGATGGTATAGCCTACTCCGTTATATAGCTCCATTGCAATCTTATGGGACCACTACCTTATATGCATCCATTATTAACCAGAAAGTCATTATGTGGTGCATTACTATGTATCTATACAGTTGGCCCTCCATATCCATTGTAGAATCAACCAACTAATTACAAATCAAAATTTTTTTTAAATTGCATCTGTATTGAACATATACAGATTTTGGTCATTATTCCCTAAACAATACAGTATAACAACTAGTTATATAGTATTTATATATATTATATGCTGTATTAAATATTATAAGTAATCTAGAGATAATTTAAAATATAGAGGAAGATGAGCATAGGTTATCAGCAAACACTATCCCATTTATATTAAGTGACTTGAGCATATGTGGATTTTGAAATCTGCAGAAGGTCTTGGAACAAATCTCCTATGGATACCAAGAGACCCCAGTATACATGAATGCTCAGAGCATCACCAGGTTAGAGACAATGTAAATACTCATGGAAAGGAGGGTAGATGTATATGTCATGGCATATTAATGCAGTCCTATAATACAAAACAGAATAAATAGAGCACAGATGAGATATCACTACCACAGAAGCGTCTTAGCCTTTGGATTTAAAAAGGAAGAATATTACATACAGCATGATACACACTTTTTAATTAAAGCAATTAAAAGAAAATAATGTATTTTCAATAATATGTAAAAATGTATTTCACATATATATGTGTACTTAGCGCATATATATATATATATATTGTGTGTGTGTGAATATGTATACATACATGTGTATTTTTTTCCAAGTCATGGAAATAAAAAACAAGTTATACTTCAGTGCTTATAGCTAGGGGAGGCAAGGGTGGAAATAGGGAAGGGGGCTACATTGAAAAGATTTTGTCAAACATTTCAGAGCTCATTTTGAGGTTTGTTTTATCAAATATGTACATTAACTCTATTATTAAATGGATATTTTTATTCATGCACATATACAAAAGAAACTCACATATACACTACTGATAAGTTACTATCACACAAAAATATACCTTGTTTTTAAAGGATTATTTTATTTCAACTTTTTTTTCATTAAGGACATTTCTTATTAACATGGAGATAGAAAACTGTCATATATATAATGGGTCATCATGGTTTTTTTAATTTAAATTTTATTTTTAAATTGACAAGTAAAAGTTGTACACATTTATGATATACAACATGATGTTTTGCTATGTGTGTACATTGTAGAATAGCTAATCAAGCTACTTAATATATGCACTATCTCACTTACTTATAGTTTTCTGGTGAGAATACTTACAATCTATTCTCTTAGCAAGTTTTAAGCATATGGTAAGATGTTATTTACTGTAGCCACCATGATACACTATAGAGATATGAGCCTAACTGAAGCATTTTCTACTTTGCTTTCAGCTTGATGATTCCCTGAATCAGATTCGTAAGCTCCAGAGGTCTCTGGATGAACAGAAAGAAAGAAATGAAAATTTGGAGACTGAACTCAGGCACTTACAAAACTGGTAATTATTTCACAAAATATGCTTAATTAAAGATTAGGGCCTTAAATAAGGACATTTCTATATCCTTTTCTTCTTTTATATTTTCCTAAATATCAAATTATTTTAATTAACTTGAAATATTAATGAAAAAACTTACAGGCACTAATACACAAATTAATGGGCTTCTTTACTTCTACTAATTTTTGCCTAACAGATACTGCATATTCTGGCAAAGGATTTAAATGATATTTAGATATCATTTAAAAACAACTTTGATTCTAAGGTGTGTAAATAGTTTGAAAGTCAAAGGGAGCTTTTAGAATACTCTTTACATAAAATCTTGAAGAGTTATAATATCTGCAAGAAAAAATAAGTTGAAAACCATACAAGTTCCTGGGTCATTAATAAGAGCCATTACCTTTAAGTAAAAGTACTGGTTTGTTTAAGTAATTGGTAAACTTTTATATATGTGTTTTTTGTCTGTGTAGTGGGGATGGCAGACTGTATTAACAAAAATAGATCATTCTAGAGATGCAACAATACATTTCTTATATAATTTTATAAATGATTTCTAATTCTTTGTATAAAACAGAAGTGAGCAGATGAGTCAAAGTGTTTTGTATGCTAAAGAGACTGAAAGATCATACTAAGATTTGCACTCTGAATAATACGAATATTTATTTTAATGTAACAGATAACCTGTGATTGAAGCTAAGATAATGCTGTAAGCATCACCGAGAAACTGAAAGGACTTTTGCCTTTTATCTGGATAGACATTTTTACAGTAACATCATGGAAGGGCATCAGCATTGCAAAGTAGTATCTAGGTAGAAATCAGGCCAAAACTAAGCTGTGGTTTCCCTTTGAGTGGTAGGAATAAAGAAATTAGAAAATTGTGGTTATGTGAATATTTCCTTAAAACTTTTGTATACATTATAGTTTATTGCTTCATATTTGAGTTTAGTTTTTAAGGTAAAAAGTTATTTTGAACAAAAAGACACATAATTTTTCATAGCTATTTTCAACTGAAGACAACTTGTAAAATTTAGTTCAGTCAGTAACATACGGGTTTTACTCATCCCTCACCGCTCCCCCCCCCACATTGATTATTAAAAAAAAAAAATGAAATCTTACTAATTGATTACTGAATAAAGGTCACCCTTATCCGATAAATTAATCTCTCATTGTAAAAGGCTTTGTCATTCACTGAGCCTTCACTTTTTCCCCGTTTCTCTCCCTAACGTGGGGAATTGTATGACTAATAGGAACTCGGCACTGGGGGAGCAAAGAGGGCGGACCTTCAAGTGCGCACTGGTGAGTGTTTGCTAGGCTGTGTAGTAGTGAAGTCCATTTTGTCACTGGGTACTCTTGCTGGGTTTTGATCCTGAAATATGAACTTCCTTCTCTTTGCTTAGCACTCCTCCTGGTGAACTGGCTCCATCTCAGCCCTTTCTGGTGTGGCCTCCCTCCTCTATCCCTGCCATATCCCCTATCAATCGACTCGGGGAATTCACCCAGGTGGAGCCTTCAGGATGGCCCCCAGGTCAAGCTCTCTTCTCAGTCACAATCCTATATGAGGACCAACTAGAGTCTGGAGAAGCTAAATATTAGGGTTTCTCTTGCCTGACCATGTTTCTCTGCTTTTCTGTGGCTGTTCCCCAAGTGGGTGTGGGGCAAGTGGCGAGGCATCTTCCTCTCAAGATCCCAAATGCAAGTGAAAAACAAATCTCCCCGCCGCCATCCCTCAACATTAGACTTCTATGGTTTCTGGCGTGCAACCAATCTCTAGATAAAAGTACATAAAAAGGAAATTGGGGCGCCTTTCTGAAAGGTTTGCTTATCTGACAATCTCAGATCCCAGAGGAATGGGTTTTTATACTCTCACATTATATCATGTTCTCTTTTCTATTCTAGAGTTCAACTATTATGGTAGGCAAATAAGGCATCTCAATGATCTCAGTACAGACTCATATTGATTTAAATCAAAATACTGAAAATACTCTATTGTCTCCATATCCAAGAGAAACAGGTACACATTCTTTAAAGATTAGTGTAGAACTAATACATACATATGTATAGCACATTTTCCTCCAAAATGCAAAAGCCTTCAGTGTCTTGCCCTGGCCTCACCCATGCCATGTTGTTAGTGATAAAAAGATTGCCTGTTATTGGTGTGGGAAATGAAATAATCTCCACAGAATTCTTGTCTTGGTAATTGTGCAACTTTCCTTAGTATGACTCGAATTTGGGTACATCACGCCATTGGAGTAGAGTGCATGAAAGTCATTATTTCTAATATTAATACATGTTTATCTTGCTAACACGATTTATTTCTAAAGAACACGTGATTTTTCTTTTACTTTGGATTCAGGGGTCCATGTGCAGGGTTGTTATATGGGCATATTTGTGATGCTGAAGTTTGTGGTATGGATAATCACATTACCCAGGTAACGAGTATAGTACCCAATAGGGAGTTTTTCAGCACACACCCCCATGACTAGTACACAGTGTCTATTGTTTCCATCTTTGTGTCCATGCATACTCAATGTTTAGCTATCACCTGTAAGTGAGAGCATGCAGTATTTGGTTTTCTGTTCCTGCATTAATTCACTTAGGATAATGGCCTCCAGTTCTATCCATATTGCTGCAAGGAACATGATTTTGTTCTTTTTTATGGCTGAGTAGTATTCCTTGGCATATATGTGCCACATTTTCTTTATCCAACCTACTGCTGATGGGCATCTAGGTTTGTTACATGTCTTTGTTATTGGAAATGGTGCTTTGATGAACATACAGGTGCATGTGTCTCTTTGGTAGAATGAATTCTTAACAAAGTACTAGAAAACTGAATCTAGCAACACATGAAAAAGTTAATTTACCACAATAAAGTAGGCTTTATTCCTGGGATACAGGGTTGGTTCAACAAATGTAAATCAATAAATGTGATTCACCACATAAACAGAATCAAAACAAAAACTCTTATGATCAGAAAAAGAGGCATCAAATAAATATACCTCAAAATAATAAGAGCCACCTATGACAAACCCACAGGCAACATAATACAGACTGGGCCAAAGATGGGTCATTCTCCTTGAGAACTGGAACAAAACAAGGATGCCTACTGTCACCAGTTTTATTCAGCATCGTACTGGAAGTCCTACTCAGAGGAATCAGGCAAAAGAAAGAAAGAAAAGACATTCATATAGGGAAAGACGAAGTCAAGTTATCTCTCTTTGCTGATGATATAATTCTGTACCTAGAAAAACCCTAAAGACTTCAGTGAAAGAATTCTAGAACTAATAAATAAATGATTTCAGTAAAGTTTTAGGATACAAAATCAATGTACAAAATTCAGTAGCATTTCTATACACCAGTAGTGTTCTAGCTGAGAATCAGATCAAGAACACAATCTCATTTAAAACAGCCACACAGAAAAAGGAACTACCTAGGAATCTATCTAAGGCAGTAAAAGACCTCCACGAGGAGAATGACAAAACACTGCTGGAAAAAAAAAAAAAAAAAACAGAGATGACACCGATAAATGGAAAAATATTCCATTTTTCTCCCATTATATGTTTTTGCAAAGTTAGTACTATTTTCTGAAATCACCTCTAAATATATGGTCTCTATATCTTTAAGTGAAGGCAAATTTGTATGTTTTTTATAGACATAACTAATGCAGAGGCATATGAAAATGTCTACTTTAAATGAATACATTTCTGTTAAAAAGAGTTATTTTCTATGATGTGCTCAATACTTTTATTCACTATATTTATCAAAGAAACTAATAAACAATGAAGAGACTTTTATTCAAAAGGAAACTCTACCAGACCCATATAATTACTTTTGGCAATTATAGCTTGGAAAGTTTAAATAGGAAAACAGTTTCTATATTGAATATAATAATGTTCTTATTTGGACCTATAAAAGTCTATTTAAGAGAGGAACATAGCTCATAGTTGAATGTACTCTATTAGGAAACAGTAATACTAAGTCCAACTTGAACTATAATTATCAGAGTGAGATGCCATTCCATGGAAACAAGTAATGCTGGAAAGAGATTTGTCCTACATAAGCTATTCAGTAGCCCCATTGACAACCTGGAGAAAGAAACAGAGAAATAGAAAATCTGTAATTCTAAGTTATTTTGTGTCAGACTATAAAGAGAAATTAAAAATGGCCCTAAAGGAAGAGAATGTAATTTATTAGAAAAAATATTGAATAATAACTCATATAATAAAATCTAATGGTATAAGAAAAGACTGTTGAAGTTCAAGTATAATATTACCAGTGTCATAAACTAGGAAAGTATTATAAGAAAATGAGATTATTTTTGTAATAATTTCAGAAAATGCCTTTTTAAGCAAACACAAATCTCAGAAACTATAAACTATGAGGTATTTGAACTCATAGAATTTTATAATGTACTTTATTTTAATCAGAGTCTCATATCCCAAGGGCACTACTCTTGTATACATTAAATCCTTCTCCTGCTGCTACTTATCCTCAAGTTCTATATAGGCTTTCCCTACTATCCATGTTCTATTATCTCTTGAGAACTCATTGCATCTGATTAACTCTTACACCAACACAACTTTCACCACTCTTCTATCTCATCATGCCAATATTGTTTATCCTAAATTTTTAGTTAAATGGTTACATTTCATTGAGAATGTTAAGATTGTTTACTGCAGAGCCTCATAGTGTGCTATAATTAAATGTTCTGTCATTTACCTTTTTAATTATTTTTTTCTGTTTGAACGTAATCATTGTATCTAGTTGTATGATTTTCTATGTTTCTGTATATTTTTCCTTCAGAATACTTTTATTACTAAATAAATTAATTCTAAATGAACTGTTTTTCCTAAAATCTATTATAATCAGGAGTAATTTCTGTTTGGACGGCTCTATTATCTTGGGATCTTGACTTACCAATATTTCTAAACTCTAATCCTTATATTTTGTGCTTAATGACCTCTTTGTTACAGTATATCATCAGTAATTTCAACAAAATGATGTCATACCAGGTAAATCTTTTAGGTTTTTTTTATTATTTCAATTTGAGTTCTTTCTATTCCTCTCTTTATTATAGCATATTCTTGTTTTATGACTCTAGTGTCCTTTTTAGCCTCTTTGAAGATAACTAAATATTACTTTTATGTTATTCTCTGTGTTTTCTATTTCCTCCCAATCATAATTTTCTTGTTTCTTGGTTTTAAACTTTACCATTCTCAAGCTTTTGATTTACCCTTGGATGAATCTCAACTTTCTCTGTTGCTCTCATCTCTTGCTTGGTTTGTTTCTAGGCATTTTTAGTCAGTCTTTTTTTCTTAAATACTTTAGGATTATTGGATATTCTTTATTTCTTTACAGAGTTTTTAGCTTAACTCTTTATCCTCTCAAACAACCTCAGAATTCAGCAAGTAACTCATGAGGAAAGCTGGCCCTCAAGTCTCAATGTATCATTCCAGCTCATCGTGGCCTCTTTTCTACAGATTATAAGTGGGTTTAGTGTTAAGTTAATCTAAGCATTTATTTTTTATAAAAAGAATTTAGAATATTAATAATAATGTCATACACATAAAAGGAACATATGCTTTATTTTATGGCTTTAAATTTCTTGAGGATTTCCTTGCATTCTGTGTTTTCTGTAGGGATTGTGCTATGCAGTACTGCTTTTATATATTACCCTCTGCTCTTGGTTTGGAATTTATACATTTTGATTTATAAATGCTGATTATTTCTACTAAAAGTTATTTAATATATTTTCAAAATCTTGAATCTCTTAATTAGAGATTTGTAATTAAGGTTAATAATTAAATTACATTTTAAATATTTTCTTCTATGAAGAATTATTTATCTTACTGTTTGCCTTTGTTCTTCTTGGCCTTCTAAATTTATATGGATTAAAATATATGAACTGGAGATAAAAACTCATATTTTTATTAAATACATTTTATTAGTTTACCTTGATTTTCAGTTTTTAACTATTATGCTTTACTTTTAAATTAATAAATATTTTTGACATTCATGAATTGTCAACCTATATCATGATTTCCAGTTTCTTAAATCCTCAAATTACGTCATTTCTTAGATTACTGAAGCCTATTTGTGTGTATAAATGTTTAACCTTTTAGTAAAAATCATATTCCCAATTCATGTTTATTAATTTATTTACTGGGGATTACACCTAGATTAGCATCTTTCCTTTTTGACCATATATATTTTTAAGATGTATTTGATATGAACAATTTTTAAATGAAAGCATATTAAATATTTTTATTTGAACTCTTCATTTCAAAAAAAGTTTATTGACATTTTAATCTAGCTCTTCCTGTAGTTGACCTCTTTATTTTGGTTCTTTTATCAGTAATCTAGAATAATATATTAGTAATTTTCACCCAGAATGATAAGCAGTTACCATTCCTTTCACAAGTGAAGAACTGCTTGGATTGCATGAAATTCTAGGTTCACAAAATACTACCATCAATGAACATCATTCCACTACCTTAGTGTTAAGGAAGAAATATTTGTCATCCCTTTTCCCATTGAAAGTATTGTTTTTACGCCAAATTACTAAAAATTGTTTACACTTATGTTTGAAAGTGAAAAGAATATATCTTATAAATATGTGGCTAATAAATTTAATGTAATTGTGAAAAGCACATTTGATTTCTATGTTCAAATCTTTCCATTTTTCTAAGAAATATTTGTAAATACAATATAACATCTTATGTATTTTTATTTTTTAATGTTTTCCTTCTATCTCTTGATCATCAATTATTCCTTCAGAAGGGCTAAATATATCTGCCATCACTTTTTGTTTGGTATGTCAATTATATTCTTCTTAAGCATTTTAAACTCAGGTTGCGTTTTCCCCTAAGTTCTAGGAAAGCTTTTAAAGTTTGTTAAATCTTTATTATTACTAGTATTCTATACTCAAAAAAATTTTTAAATATGTTTTATGGGTTTCCTTGTATGTTTTTTTTTTTGTATTAGACAACTCTTTTCTTTCATTTTCATCATTAACTAAACATACCCTCTCCCTATAACATCCCATGCCTCCCTTATTAATGTTATTTCACATTGGATCTTAGGTGATGCCTAACAGAATTAAACACATACACACACAAGATCCAAATTTAAATTTTCTTCAGATAACTACTTTATGCTGAACCCTAACAATATTATATCCTTTCTGTTTCTAATACATTATTTGTCTTTGAGCAAGTGTTCTTGCTTTTTATTTTTAATTTCTGTTGACTGTTTTGTCTTTTTTCCCTCTCGAATGAGGAGATATTTATTCAGGTCAAATTACATACATTATAATACAACAATTAAAATTTTTTTTAGTACTCACCATCTGTGATGCAAATGGAATAGAGAAAATATGATAAGCTTAAACTTATAGCAAACATGAGAGTTTCCTTGACAATTTAGACAACAGGTCACAGAAATTGGAGATGAGAATAAAATTGTTCCAGCAGTTGGTATTAAAGCAGTGGGATCTGTGTAGCAATGTGGTTGCACCATTTTGGCCATCTTCTAAAGGTCTTTTGCATTCTTCTTTTAAAATACCCTCTAAACTTTGCAAAAGCTGAAAGCCCTTCAGCAGCACTGGAAACTATTAGGCTGCAACATTTTTGGTGTGAATAGAGCACAGTGTTACTATCAGAAAGCAGCAGAACCCACGTGCCCAACTCAGCACCATGTGGTCTCTGGTTTTCTCCTCTCTAGTCTATTCCGCAGAAGTCCCTACTTTGTCTGCTTTCTGTCCTACTTTTAGTTTGCCTTTGCCCTTCATCTCAGAAGAGTATGCCCCATTTTGATTGACAGCTTTTATATCACCACACGAATGGTTTCCGTTTTCCACCTTTGCTCTCTCTCCATTTCTGCCAAAGTAATTCTCTTCTCCTGTCCTAACAGGAACTCTTGGCAAGGAAGAAAAAAGAATATGAACTACTTCAGGATATACAGCATAAATAGTTGACTTCAGGGCCTATGTGTTAAAGGTTTTCTACTTGGCTTTGATTGTGGTATGCTTTGTACCAAAATTTCTATATTACTTTATAATCATCCAAGTTCAGTATTTTGAGTATTTTATGGCCATAAATGTATAAATATTATGCAAAGACAGCTGCCAACTGGCTTTTTAATGGTTTGTGGTCTAGAATGTGTGGTGGTTGTTACAGATCAATTAATTGTTACTTGGGATTTGATATTCTGCCTTTCCAGTATCAAATACTTGATAATAAAAGAGTAATAAATTTTTTAAAACAAATACAGAACAATTTTTCAATGTGCAGAATATGTTCTTATTTCTAGGACTTTCACCATGGCTTCAACAGTGGATTAGATCAGTAGATTTGCACTACTGAAGAATATTAAGAGTTCTCTGAGAAGAAGCTGACTAAAAAAATTCATTATCTTTTCTATTCAATTTCCAGCGTTGAAAATTCAAGTTTTGAACAGCACTGTGTGATAGATATATTTGAGCCATAGATATGAGCCACATTTAAGAAGAACAAAAGAGCTGATGAAATTAACATTCAGTTACATAATTTGAGAATTTATTTATTTCAATATTTGAAGCTTTATTTTATTTACTTCTGTTTTTCAGTGTTTGATCCAAGGCCAAATCTCTATTTTTTATTTCATTGATCACTGTCTTTAATTTAATTTTTTGAGGTTGATTTGTTAATTTTATATCTTTATTCTTCAGTTAGAAGCTTAGATATTAAAGATAAGGAAGATTAGACTTTCTTTATAGCATAACATATTCAGTTTTTGTCAGTGTTCACTTTAATCTTGAGGAAAATGTATATTTTGCAGTTGATGCAGTTTTTATTAGTATTGTTCCAATCTTTTACATCTGTATTAATTTTTTTTCTGTTTGTTCAACTACTGTCTCCATATACTAAGAGAAGTACGTTTAAATTTCCAACTATAATTTTGGATCTATCTTTTACCTTTGACATTTCGATCAAATTTTAATTTTTATATCTTGAGACTGTATAATTAGGAGAATTTTGTGTTAAAATTATCTTTTTATTGAATTTCTTCTTTTGCCATTATTAAATAACCTACTTCATTCCATAATACCCTTTTGTCCCAAGTCTATTTTTAATTGATATTAATCAATTTTGTGTTTAGTGTTTGAATAATTATAGTTCATCTTCAGCTACCAACATTCGTTGTATCCAAGTGAGGTAGAAGGAAACCGCCACACTCTGAGTTCCAAATTAAGAGTCCTTTATTAATTAGCCAGCAACTCAAAGATGGCTAAGGCTCAAAATTCTCTCGGCCCCAAGGAAGGGGCTTCATTTCCCTTTATACCTTGACATAGGTAGGGAAGGGGGGAGCCTAGTGAAGTGGAATTTTACAGAAGCAGAACAAGTAAGTTAGATAAGGACGCTGGTAACCAGGGGGCAGGAGGTTCCCAAGATTGTAGGTTGCTATATTTCCATACAGTCATGAAGGGGGGTTAGCAGGGGAGACTTTCCATACAATCAATCACCAAGGAAGGTATTCACAATAGCAAGTGTATTCACAATAGCAATAGACTTGCCAAGCAGGATGCAGTTACATTGGTTACAGGTACTGTGAACACCATGAACCACTCTTAACGGTTCAAAGCTTTGAGTGCAGCGTGACCCAGTAATGCACCTGTGGGGGCCAAGGCAGGGAGAGAGAAGCTAAGCTGGAGCTTACTGCTGAGATGGAGTCAGTTAGGCTAACACAAACTAGATTATTACATCTTCTTTATATTTAAAGTCACTCATTGTTTTAAATATTTTTCTTTCGCTAGGATTAATTATTTTACATTTAATTCAGTTACAGATGCACTTGTGTTGATTTCTGCCAACTGAAATATATTTTTATTTGTCATTTTATCTTTTGTCCCTCCTTTCTTTCTTGTCTTTTCAAAAATACTAATTAATTAGCTTTTATTATTCCCCAAAACTCCTCTATTAGCTTTTTATTTCTTTCTTTAATTTGGTTTCAGCAGTTTATCTGTGATATAGCTAGATTTTATTTATTCTGCATTTATTCTGGTTGAGTTTGCTAAGTGTATTGAGCCTTTAAGCTGCTCCCTTTAATAGACTTAGAAAATCCTCATCCATTATTTCTATTATGTCTTAATCTCAGTTTTTTTCTTTCTGGGACTTTAATTTTAATTCATTAACCATCCCTATCACCCCCAATGCTCTGTTCTTTTATTATTGTTGCCTTTAGTATTATTATTTCTTAATTTTTTATTTATAAAAATAAATTTTATTATATATAATATAATATTTATGTATAATAAATATTTTATTATTTTTATGAATTTCTTTATTATTCCTTATTATTATTTCTGTGTCAGTATTGGTATTTTATCATTGATCTTTTATTATGTTCCAAATGATAATCCTGTCTTCTGCTATTAAACTCATGAAAGTTCTTAATTTCATATATTATATTTTGCATTTCTAAAATTTCCATTTGATTTTTTTACATATATTCTAATTTTTTTCTTGAAATATACTCCACCTGTTTATCCAGCATAATTATGTTTTTCTATATATTCTACAATATATAAGTCTTGTCTACTGTGAAATCCTTTTCTAAAACTCCATCTGGATTTTCTCTGCGTCTGCTTGCATTGATAGGTTTGTTTATGCATAATTTTTAGCATTATAATTTTTAAGTTTATGCTGGACATTATATGTTATGATACAGAAACTCTGCATTATGTTTTCATCCTCCAAGACCATTAGATTCTGTTCTATTAAGCTATTAAGAGAGGATCACCCTTTTTTCTGTTGATGCTTGGTTTTAAGCCATTTTAGCACAGTTCTACTTTAACTTATCCCCCATATTGAAAGAGAGCAATTACTACTAAGACATGCTTTTAATTCTGGGAATGGTATTTCTGGCATTTCAACTGAAGCCTAATGTGTGCACCCAGGTCTCTCTACTATGGTTTGAAAGGGACTTCAACATTTCCTCAGTACTGTGAGACCTCTGGAAACTCAGCTCATAGCTTCTCTGCATCTGTTTTCTGCTTGACCTCTAGCATCTTGTCCTGCACATGGTCAGCTGAGAAATTGTCACAGACCCTCAGCAACATTTTATGCAGATGCTTGGAGGACTTCTTGGCACTTTCCTCCTCTCTGATATTTTGTCATCCAAATCCCAACCATTTTCACAGCCCCGGACTCTGACCTCTAATTTCTCCTCCCACTCGTATTGAGACCTTTGCTCTCTGTCTGGCTCTCTTTCTCTGTGCAGCAATTTGAAAAATTCCCCTAGTGAAAAATCCAGGGTTAATGTAAGTCTTACTTCATCTGCTTCCCTTTCTTAAATATCATGGGAGGGGTGATGTATTCAAACATGTTTTTAAACCTCTTTAAATACTTTTTGCTCCAAGTTTATAATTGTTTACACCTGTTGGATAAGTTTGATATCAGCTACTTTGTTTATTCAGAAACTATTAAGTTTTTGACATCTGTTTCTGCCATTTCCTAATAAATCTGAAAATTTGATTAAATCTCCTATGTTTAAACTTCCTTTCTGTCTTTTTATTATTTCTTTGGTCTAAATTATTATTATCTCTTTCCTAGATTCCTACAATAGCTTTTAATTTAACCTCCACTTCCAAGACATACTCAACATTAAACAGTTGTCTTCTAGAAACACAATTATTTATTTATTTATATATATATATATTTATTTATTTATTTATTGAGACAGAGTCTCACTCGGTTACCCTGGCTGGAGTGCAATGGTGCAATCTTGGCTCACTGCAATCTCCACATTCCAGGTTCAAGTGATTCTCCCATCTCAGCCTCCCAAGTAGCTGGGATAACAGGCATACACCACCATACCCAGCTAATTTTTATATTTTTGGTAGAGATGGGGTTTCACCATATTGGCCAGGCTGGCCTCAAATTCCTGGCCTCAAGTGATTCACTTGCCTCGGCCTCCCAAAGTGCTGGGATTACAGGTGTGAGGTACCGTACCTGGCCACAATTTTGTCACTCTCCAAATGAAACTACTCAATAGCTTTTCTTTAAACTTGGAATAAATCTTTGAACTCCTCAGATTGACCTATAAAATTTAGGATGATGTAAGCCTTCTAAATGCTTTTCTATGCACTCTCTGTCCCTGCTCTGTGCTTCAGTAGCATTGATTTTTTTTTTTTTAAATTTCCTGAACCTGCAAAGCTTTGCCCACAGCAATATTTTAGTGCAGTCTGTTTTTTATGACCATGACATTGTGTTCATCATTTTTCCCCTGACTTTCTTCTCTTGCTTTAGGTGACAACTGAAATGTTCTTTCAATGAGGCATTACCTGATCACATAGAATTTTTCCCCCTTAATCTCATAGCACACTGATCTTTTGCTTCACATCACACAAAAATATGACTTCTCACTTGTGTACAAGTATATGCTCTTATATAACATCTTTATTTTCTACTAGATATAAGCATCATGAGAAAAAGGATCATATCTTTATTTTTTACCATGCTATGTCCAGTGCTTCTTAATAGATAGTGTATAATATATTAAATACTTATTGGTATATAATAAGTGTTATTATATACAAGCATGTATTGAGTTAATGAAAAACATATTATATAATATTTAACTTCAGAAAGTGTTCCACAAATCAATATTTGAAGCTTAATGGAGGATCAATATTTCCAAAGAGTTTTAGAAAATTGGAACTAGAAGAAACCACAATCACCATTTCCATGTAATAATCCTTCTGATAACATTGTCTGCACTTAAATCACTCCAGTGTCGGGATCGAGGAACTCACTATTTCACAAGGAAGCATGTTTGATTTCATTCTATTCCTACTATTTTAAAAACGTCTTTATCAGATTTAATATCTAAGCATTATATTGAATTGTTTCACTTATAATCTTATGGCAATGGTTATCTCCATTTTGCAAAAAAAAAATGATACTTATATTGGATTTGTGCAAAAATAATTGTTTGCATCAACATAATAGTGTGTTTCATTTGTGATTTCTTCTGAAATCTAAACACTCAAAGATACAATTAAAATGAAAATCATTATTATATTTAATTGAATGTTGAAGAATGACACTTCATTTTAGGATCCCTTATCATAATTGGAATTCTTTATATTATATGTTAGATTTCTGTTTTTATCCCTGTGCACTTTTAATGATCCATATTTGCATGCGCTGCAAATAAGAAATTTTGACTATTAGTCAAAATTTAAAAAATGTAAAATAGATTTTTAAAACCCAAATTTATGGAAAAAATATAGTTAAGATTAAGAAAAATACATTCAACATTTTTCTCTGTATAGTGTTTACATTTACCTGTTAGTTATATTATCATAAAAGAAATGAAAATCTTTGTATGGATCAATGTAAGAATTCAGGTAAATAAAATAACATATTTTGAAGAACACTCTTATGTAATGTGCAAAATTTAATTTACTTTAACTTAGTATGAGCATATATGATCATTTAAATATATAAGAGTTGGAAATATATCTATACTCTATCTCACAGAATTGAAATGATCATTAAATGGGAAAATTATTTGAAATCTTTTTTAAGTTTTTTTCTGTTTCTGAATTTTTTTTATTACCACTATTATTTAGGGCATAGAGATTTGCTTACAGAGTGACCCACTTTTTCCTAGCTATTTTTGGGTACTATATTAGACACTTCTAAAATTGCAGTACCTTTTATGGGTCACTTAGAAATCATTAAATGAGTTATTGTTTCAGTAAAATAAGTTACATTTGCGAATTGCTGCCTATGGACCATTATTGATCTAGGAAAATGAAAGTGGTGGTCTAATTACCTATCTGATTCTTTTCAGATTCTGGCTGAATAAAATAAACAAAATGTTATAAAATGATGTTTTAAACATTATATTACAATTGAATAGAATAAATATTGTTTAAATTTTCATAAAGTGATTGCCGACATAAGAATATGTAAGCAATCCTTGTTAAGATGGTACTATTAGATTAATCATTGATCTTCCTTCCTCTGCTCTAAACTCAGGTAAAGATAAAGCCTAGTCTTTCTGTTTGTTGTTTTTAGAGACAGGGTCTCCTTCTGTTGCCAAGGCACAATGCAGCAGGCACAATCACAGGTTAATGTAACACTGAACTCCTGGGAGCTCAAGGGCTCAACTCACTACTTTTTTAAAAGAACTTTTGCAGAGACAGGGTCTTGCTACATTTCCCAGGCTGGTCTAGAACCCCTGAACTCAAGCCATCCTCCAGCCTCAGTCTTCCAAAATGCTGAGACTACACGTGTGAGCCGCTGTGGCTGGCCCTAAATCTATTATGATAAACTTAGTAAGAAACATAGACATGTCCAGTGATACAAATACAAGTCTCTGTTGACCAGAAACAACATAGAAGCTCACAACTGCAGTAGAATTGTAGCTGAGGGACTGCCTATCTCGGGATCCAAATATGGGCAGTGGGAACTGGGAATATGACTCGTTGAGGGTGATGAGATCAAAGTCATCCCTCACAAAGCCGAGCGGAGAGAGAAAGAAAAAGCCATTAAAGACAATCACAAGGTTTCCAAAATTTCTCATCAAAATCAAAAGTATGTTGCCGAATTGATTGCATAAAAAGACGAAATACAGGCCGGGCACGGTGGCTCACGCCTGTAATCCTAGCACTTTGGGAGGCTGAGGCGGGCGGATCACCAGGTCAAGAGATAGAGACCATCCTGGCCAACATGGTGAAACCCTGTCTCTACTAAAAAATACACAAATTAGTTGGGCGTGGTGGCGCACACCTGTAGTCCCAGCTACTTGGGAGACTGAGGCAGGAGAATTTCTTGAACACGAGAGGCGGAGGTTGCACTGAGCCGAGATCGCGCCACTGCACTCCAGCCCAGCATCTGGCGACAGAGAGAGACTCTGTCGCAAAAAAAAGGAAATACAACTAAATAAATAATTTTTAAAAATTTAAACAGAATATAACTAAAGTTTTAGTTGACATTTATAAAACGTGAAGATTATGAAAAACTTTAAACCACTAAAATTGCAAATTTAAGTGATGCTTAAATTTTCTAAATTTCTTTTAGTTTACAAAAAAAGAACCATAATAGAATTATTATTAAATATTTTGCTCATTAAATTAAATTCCTTGTGCCACCTTGAAACAAATAAGCAATGTTATGTAGCTGTGCTTTATTGCTGAATTTTGCCAGAAACTTAAGGAACAGATTTTTAAAAATATTTTAGAGAAGCTCAAAAAATCAGTTTCCTAACACTTTTATGAGATAGTAAATTATTGATAGTTAATGCGAACCATATAATTAAAGAGAATTACAGGCTGAGCATGGTGGCTCACACCTGTAATCCCAGCACTTTGGGAGGCCTAGGCAGGCAGATCAACCTGCGCTCAGGAGTTCAAAACCAGCCTGGGCAACATGGCAAACCCCTTCTCAACTAAAAAATACCAAAAATCAGCTGGGTGTGGTGGTGCACGCCTGAGGTCTCAGCAGCTCAGGAGGCTAAGGCGGGAAGATCACTTGACCATTGGAGGTCCAGGCTGCAGTAATGAGTGTCTGTGCCACTGCGCTATAGCCTGGGAGACAGGGTAAGACCCTGTCTCAATTTTTTTTTTTTTTAAGAAAAACAGAAGAATTACAGATCAATCTATAATTATGGGCACAAAAATCCTAAGTGATGACCCTGGAAAATGGGATCCAGAAGTGCTATAAAATATTCATCAAGATCATACAGTGTTTAGTCTCAGAACTCAAAGAAGGTTCTCTAGCAGAAAATGTAAGAATTTACTTCACCACTTCAATTAACTGAGAAAGTGATATGATTATTAAAAATAATACCATTTTAAAATAGTGACATGTATTTATGACAAAAGCTAGGAACATAAAAGGACTTCCTTAACCTAGTTTAAATTTCTACTTGAAATGTATAGCAAATATTATTCTTCACAGTGAGGAAGAGAACCTCTCAATGAATTCAGAAACAAACAAAAACAATAAAACATTACTGATATCTCTCCTAATCTGTATTGAACCTTAGTAAAGCAAAATTGTGTAGTAATAAGCAAGAAAAAAAGGTAAAAATGTTGGAAAAAGAGACAGTTTTACTATTGTGTAGTGGTAAAATACATATACAAGACAATGTATAGAACACTTACACAAATGAAAATAATTTGCTTTTTTTTGGTAAAAGTTCAACAGACAATCTAAAAATAGAATACAAGTGAGCAACTTGAAGCTTTCCCACCAAGATCCAGAGTAAGGAAAGGAGGTCTCCTCTCTCCACTGCTGTTCAACAACATTCTGTAAGCCCAAATGCAATGCAGTAGAATTAGAAAAGTAACTAAAAGATATACAGATTGGAAAAGATGTAGTAAAATTATCTTTCTTAACAGATGAGATGATTATGCAGAAAATCCAAAACAATTGACAAAAAAACAGTCATGAGTATTGAGCAAGAGAGTTGTAGGATGCAAAGTTAATAAAAGCAATCGCGCTTCTATATATCAGCAGTGAATAAGTGAAATTTGAAATTAGGAACACAACCATTTACATTAGTACCCCAAAAAGGAAGCACCTAGGTAAAATCTAATAAAAGGTATACAAGGCCCATATGAGGAAGGCTACAACACTCTGATGAAAAGACTCCAGAAAAGAACTAAATAGAGAGATTCCATGTTCATTGATAGGAAGACACTATTATCAATGTCAGTTCCTTCCAGCTCAATCTATAGATTCAATGCAATCCCATTCAAAATTCCAGTTAACTATTTTGTAGATACTGACAAATTAATGATCAAATTTATATAAAAGGAAAACAGACCCAGAATAGCCAACACAATATTAAAAGAGAAGGAAAAAGTTGGAGGATTGACACTGCCTGACTTCAAGACATACTATAAGATACAGTCAACAAGACAGTGTGGTATTAGTGAAATAACAGAAAAATAGATGAATGGAACAGAATAGATATCCCAGAAGGAGGCTCACAAAAATACAGGTAATTGATCTTTGACAAAGAAGCAAAGACACAAACAATAGAGACACAAAAGCAACAAATATTTTCCACAAATGGTCCTGGAACAATTGTATATCCATGTGCAAAAAAAAAAAAATGAATTTTGATATAGACCTTCCAGGCTTCACAAAAATCAACTCAAAATGAATTGCAACTGTAAAGCACAAAACAAAACCTCTAAAAGATAACATAGAAGAAAGTCTAGTTGAGCTTGGGTTTGGCTATGACTTTTTAGATGTGATACCAAAAGCACAATCTGTGAAAGACATAACCGATAAGATGGACTTCATTAAAATTAAAAACTTTTGCTCTGTGAAAGACAACATCAAGAGATGAGAAAACAAGCCACAGACTGGGAGAAAACATTTGCAGAAGACATATTCAATTAACTGCTATTAAAAATATAAAGAACTCTTAATAATAAGAACATAACTCAATAGGCGGAAGACCTGAACAGACACATTACCAAAAAAAACATGCAAACAGCAAATAAACATACAAAAAGATGCTCAACATCATATATCATCAAGAAATTGCAAAATAAAGCAACAATGAAAAACCTACCACTAAATACCTATTAAAACGGCCAAAATCCAAAACACCAAAAACACCAAAGGCTGACAGTGATGTGGAGCAACAAGAACTCTTATTCACTGCTGGTGGGAATGCAAAATGGTACAGCCAATTTGGAAGAAAGTTTGCCAGGTTTTACAAAACTAGGCATATCCTTACCATATGACCTGTTCACTGAACTCTTTGGTATTAACACAAAGGAGTTGAAAATTTATGTCCACACACATCTGCACATATGTTTATAGCAGCTTTATTTATAATTGCCAAAACTTGAAAGCAACCGAGATATCATTCAGTAGGTGAATGAATAAGCCACTTGTGGTACATCCAGATAGTGGAATATGATTCATCATTAACAACAAATCAGCTATCAAGCCATGAAAAGACAAGGAGAAAATAAATACATACAACTAAGTGAAAGAAGCCAGTATGAAAAGGCTACATACTTATAATTCCAGCTATATTACATTCTGGAAAAGGAAATCTATGGAGACATTAGAAGGATCAGTAGTTGCCAGGGGTTGAGCCAAAGGGAGGGACGAATAGGCAGAGCACAGAGGACTTTTAGGGGAGTTCAACTGCTCTCTATAATACTATCATAAGGGATACATGTTATTTGTATTTGTCCAAACCCATACAACACTGAGAGTGAACCCTCATGTAAACTATGAACTCTGGATGAAAACGATCTGTCAGTGTAGGTTTATCAGTTGTAACAAATGTTGAATGCCATCTGGTGGGAGATGTTGATGATCGGGGAATCTATACATGTGTAGGGACAGAGGCTAGAGAAGATATTACTGTATGTACCTTACTCTGAATTTTTCTGTCAACTTAAAATTCTTCTGAAAAAAAGAAAAAAAACCAATAATAATCTATAAGCAGTGAACAAAATTTTAGATGTATTTCAATAATTCAAACATATATGTGAAATTCTTTTTGAGAAGATTACAAAATTTTTGTAGGTCTTGAAAGAGGCCATAAATAAATGAGCAGCTTGCATTTATGGATAATACATTATAATAAGAATGTCATTTCTCCCTAATATTTAAGTTTACATATTTCTAACCAGAATACCAATAGAGATTGGCATAGAATTTGTCAAATTGTACTGAAATTCACATCAAAGACAGTAAAGAGAATAAATTTCCAGAAAAGCTGTATTTTTTCTGAAAGAAGTTTTAAACTAATAAGAACAGATACTAAACTTGATCTTAGCCAAAAGGCTGAGAAGCAATGGAAGAAATTTTAAAAAAGGAGGTTAATTGCATTTCATCAGATGTCAATAGGCATTTAAATATATAATAATTAAGCTAATGTATATTGTTGCATAGATAATATGCCATGTTTGCTGATATTGCAAACAATGTTGTGGCAAATAGCATGTGCTTAACTAAATTCATGAGGAAATATCCTTTGAATTGTAATTTCTATTAATTAACATCAAATACATCATTAAATGCCCTAACATTTTTCTAGGAACTTTTTCCTTCAGATATTTTATCTGCAGAATTAGCAAATTTAAAAACATGGTCAGGTGCTCTATGTACGCCTGGTAATTTATATTACTTCTAAAATGTATTACCAACAGTATGCAAACCTAAGTACAAGTGGTCTCCTTTGTATTTAATTTTTGAGATTGCAGTATTTTGTAGAATAATAGTTACACATGCACACATACGAAATATGTGTGTGTCTGTTATGATGTTGTAAATGCAATGAGATCAAGGATGTTGTTTGTCTTGCTCATGGCTTTATAACACCTAGATCAGTTTCTGGAATATATCATATGTGAAAGGCAACAATTTTCTTGAATGAAAAATTTTATTTTTCCATTAAAAAGTAAAGCAGTTTCCCTTCTTAACTTTATTTCATTTTTTAAAAACACTTTATCATAACAAGTGGGCAGGGAATTTTGTGTTGAAAATGTGAAACATAGTCATTTGGTGTATTTCAGCTTATTAAAAGACATTTTTTGGGAGAAACTGAGTAACTAAAAAAAATTTATGGAGTAAAAGCAAGGAAATGTTAACCTAAGTATCAGCTTGCCAATTTTTCTGTAGTTGTAAGTTAATAATTCTTTTAGAAATACATTCTTGAGATTGAATATACAGTATTTACAGGATCTGCAGAAACAGAGCCATTATCTTATCTTTGTTATATTTTTCCTAAGTCATGAATCAAAATGCTGATCTTAGTATAAACATGTATTTAAGTTTGAAAAGCAAGGTGAATAAAACAGTGGGAAAGCTTTGACATTTTAAGGGACAAAATTGCAAGACAGTAAACATTTTAATTTTTTTGAGGTGTGTGTGTGTGTGTGTGTGTGTGTGTGTTTACATTTATTGGAAAATAAATGGTTGATCACTTTTCATATATTTATTTGCATTTAATATTTAGATTTATGTTGTTTCTCAATAAACTTTCATAGTCTTTCTCTTATTTTGGTTTGAAAAAGACAAATTTCAATGAATGAGCAAATTTTTTTCTAAGTAATCTATGTATTTCTAAATGTTTTTCTTATTTCCATGAATAAGAAGATTATAAAATAGAAAACATTCTATGACTGTTTCATTCTTCGTGGTACAGGGAAAAAGGAAATTAAAACCAAATTTAATCAACTTCCTAAATGAATAACCACACTGTATATTAAATATTATTAAATTGCCATTTTATATTATAACAAAATAACTCACAATCACCATTATAAGGGTGGCTGTACTTTTAGTATAATTTTCTGTACAGCTGTCTAGAACATTTTTATATGCTCTTTCATCAGACATACAGAAATACAAGCATACATATAATTGTAACTTCCATTATTTTAATACACAAAGTTGTCTAATTTGGTGAAAAGAATTGGGGTATAGGAGGAGGTAAAAGAAACAGATCTGATAGTTTTTACCCACACAAATACATATATGTGAAATATATTCCAGTAATTTAATATGATAAATATTTATATAGATGGATTAATATATCATTTGAATAAATCTTATATGCTATCTCTATTGATGTATGATCTTTAAATATTACATTTATTATTCTTATCATTTTTCATAATATCTTAGTTCAGTGCTAGACATTCGATCTATTTTAAGGAATATATTTCCATTGTTGTACGCAGTTAGTTCTAAAATAAGAAAAATGGCCTTGTATTCAAAGACCTGTGTCTAGCTCATGACAATTACCAGATTTTGCTAAGTAAAAATTATGCAGAGTAATGGAACATTTAAATTTTACATTTGTTTTCCATTCTAATATAAAATAAATAAACCATTTACACCCCAATATACTATATTATTTTCAAGGAATCTAAAATGTGAATTAATAATTTGTAATCTAATATATTACATAATATTTTGAACATTTCTTCATTACATTTTGCTATCTTAAAATTAAGCTATGATTCTATAAATTTTTATTTCATCTTCCTGATATTTCATCACCACATTCTCTGCCCTTTGAAGATGGCTTTTATGTGTAGATTTCCATTTCTTCTTACCTTATTTTGATATTTTATATATTTTCCTGCTACCATATCTATGACTACCAATTATAACTCCAATTATAATTTAGATATTTCTTTTAAAATTGACCTGCTTAGGAGAAAATGCAGGTCATGTCAATGAACTAAAATATTTTTCTTCATGGTTTTTATATTTTAAATTATCTTTATTGTTGTATTCTCATGATTTAATATTAAACTTAGGCATTTGTATAACATAAGTATATATTTCATACTTTATGTAATCAATAGGTACATAGCAGTTGCTGCTTAAGAAACCTGTGATTAGAACATTCATGCAGCTCTTTACTTTTGAAATATTATCTTAACATTATTATTGCCACGTCTGTCAAGAACACTATAGAACTCTTGCTGTGAAACTTGCTTACACAGTTAGATGTGAGGACAAAAATATTGATTCAATCTCAGATGATTTTCTGGTACCACAGCTGATGCTCCATGTTTACTTATGGATATTAAATTTTGATGATTAATCATTTTTATGACATATGCAATTGACACACTTAAATAGCAAAAATTAATAGTGACCAGGTATTCAACTTTTAAGAAGTGTCTTCTGCTTTTAGAAATTCCCATTTTGAAAAAAGCTGATATTAAATAAAAAGAAAGTGGTCTAAATTATTTAGGTAAATTGCATGTGTATAAGCAGAAAGTTGACAGAGTTTGCATTTTTAACTGTAAACAAAATAGAAACATCTCAGTGACCCATACAAAATCTAAATTTCCCCTTTCATTGAAAATAATGTCAAGCACATAAATGCAAATAATTTGTAATATAACTTTTACAAAATTACATTGTATTATTTGTATCTTTTCATGGTAAACAAAATTATATGTATTATAACATTTAGTACCTTCTTCATGTATTATAGAATTTCTGGCTCAAAAACGAAGAATAAAATGTGATTATGGGAGGGAGAGAGAGAGGGAGAAAAGGAAGGAAAGAAGGAAATATGAGAAGAAGGAAGGAAGGGAAGAGAAGGGAGGGAGGGAGGAAGAGAAGGAAGGAAAAGAACAAAAGGAGGGAGAGAGAAAGTAAGGAAAGAAGGAAGGGAGGGAGGGAGAGAGGGAGGGAGGGAAGGAAAGGAATGAAGGAAGAAGGGAGAGAAAGGAAGGAAGAAGGAAGGAAGGAGGGAGAGAGGGGAGGGAAAGAAAAAAAGTTTCTGAGTTGCTTCTTTAACTTCTTTTTCTTTATTTATATATATATATTTTTTGAGACAGAGTCTTGCTCTGTCGCCAGGTGCCAGACTGGAGTGCAGTGGTGCAATCTCAGCTCACTATAATCTCTGCCTCCTGGGTTCAAGCAATTCTTCTCCCTCAGCCTCCTGAGTAGCTGGGACTACAGGCGCATGCCACCATGCCCAGCTAATTTTTTTTGTATTTTTTAGTAGAGACAGGGTTTCACCATGTTGGCCAGGATGGTCTCGATCTCTTGACCTCATGATCTGTGATCTGCCCGCCTCAGCCTCCCAAAGTGCTGGGATTACAGGCGTGAGCCACCACGCCCGGCCTGTTTCTTTAACTTCTTTAAGAAATTAGTGCAGAATTAGAATCCACCTACATTGCTGAAACTTCTGTTTACATTATATACTTCATTGCATTAAATTCGCTTGAGCTCTGCTCTTCACATTTTAGCAATGTTACCTTAATTTGTTATATTTATTTTTTAAAGTCTATCACCTATTGGTACACAAGAATAAGTGCCTTCATTAATTTAAGCTATATTGTCAAATATTATTTCTGGTCTTGGAATCTAATATTTAGTTTTTCTACAAAATTCAAGGTTTAGTGTGTATGTTTTTTATTAAAAATATTACATTTTTAAAAGACATCAGAAATGTTGACTCAGCAGTAATAAAATTTATAGGCATAATTTCACAGGCCAAAGAATGTGCACAAATATTTTTAACGAGGTGCCAGCATCTAATGGGTTTTATTAGCACTAATTTGTAAATCTAATTTACAATGGTTAGAATGCTAAGGGACTTTATCAAATTAGGATATTAAAACTTTAGATGATCAATTGACATTTCTTTTTAATTTCCTAAGTTATTTACTAACTGGTCATATATTGGATAAACTTACCTATACGGGGATTAAATATGAACTGCATATGATGTTGTTTTACTTGTTATGAAAATATTATACTCCGCTATTAACATAAAAAATTAGAATCATAATCATTATTTAAGAGAGTTCCAAACTTTGCTGTATTTTAATTTAACCATGAGATGAGATATTTTGGAGTTTGAAAGCAGTTATTCAGTGAGCTACAGAATGGCTGTATTATATTAGGAAAGTCTAAACATGGGTGATCAAGTGTTTCTGAATGATCCACCCTGCAAAATTCCAACATTACCTTTGTCTTTTCTTCTCCTATATACCTGCTAATGCTCACTTCCAAAGTGTATCTATTTCAACTGACACCTGCACTTGGACCTAATAGTAGACGAGGTCTTTGCCACCATTTAGTCCATTACCAAGGTGGTTACATGGAGCCACCAGCCTTCTCTACTGTACCACCTTTCCCAAGGGGCCATCTTCATGCACCTTACGACTGATTCTGCAGAGAGAATAGAGCTGTCCTTTCTTGACTTGGTATGCTTTTTGCATTTACAAATATAAATTTCTATTATGTGCATGCAGCCCTACCTTCCTTATACCAGAATTATATGAAGGTTTTTCCCTCTTCAAAACAAATTTATCCTATTTTGTTCTTGATCCTAATTTCCTCAGCTTATCTGGAATCTGAACTTGTCATAAAAATTATTGTCTCTTTCCAAACGTTATTTAACTTTTTCATTATACTGGTCCCTTCAATGTAGGCTATCGCATATACTCAAGTCTTTGAAAGAATTGTAAAACCCAATACTGCCTACTCTTACCATTCTAATTTTCGCCTTTGTTTAACTTTCTTTCTTGCAAATCCCTTGGGCTTCATGTTCTCAAGTTACTAATTATTATGTCCAATTCCTCAATTGTCATTTATTTTAACTTTACAGACACTCATAAAATGCATACTATATGCTCAGCACTATTCTAAGCATGATGTTTATATGTATATATTATGTGTATATTTTAACTCAGTTCATCTGTTTTTTTATTATCCACTTTCTGAAGCCTGTTTCTGTCAATTCATCAGATTCATTCTCTATCCATCTTTGATCCCTAGCTGGTGAGGAGTTGTGATCTTTTGGAGGAGGAAAGATGTTCTAGTTTTTGCTGTTTTCATCCTTTTTGTGCTGGTTTCTTCCCATCTTAGTGGCTTTATCTACCTGTAGTCTTTGTAGTTGGTGACTTTCTAATGGAGTCTCTGAGTGGACATCCTTTTTGTTGATGATGACGTTATTTCTTTCTGTTTCTTAGTTTTCCTTCTAACAGTCTGGCCCCTCTGCTGCAGAACTGCTGGAGGTCCACTCCAGACCCTGCTTGCCTGGGGATCACCTATGGGTGCTACAGAACCGTAAGGGTTGCTGCTGGTTTCTTCTTCTGTTATCTTTGTCACAGAAGGGTACCTGCCAGATGTTGGCCTGAGCTCTCCTTTATGAGATGTCTCTTTGGATATACAAGGGTTGGGGAGCTGCTTGAGGAGACAGTCTGTCCCTTATAGGAGCTCACGTGCTATGCTGGGAGCTCCATTGTTCCCTGCAGAAATGCTGAGCAGGTACTTTTAAGTCTGCTACAGTGGAACTCATAACCGCCTCTTTCCCCAGGTGCTTTAACCTAGGAAGGTTGGCTTATTTCTAAGTTCCTGATGTGCTGCTGCCTTTTTTCATAGATGTCCTGCCCCGCACGGAGTCATCTAGTCACAGTCTGCCAGCAGAGGTGTTGCTGAGCTGCTGCAGGCTCTGCCCAGCTGCTGTGTGAACTGCCTTGGTAGTGGGGGTCACCCTTCCCCCCACTGAGCTGGACTGTCCTGGGTCCAGCTGCACTTGCTGGGAAACTCTCAATTCAGAGTGTTTCAGATTGCTTGTTTTGTGGGGGTTGTACCCACCAAGCCAGATCGCCTGGCTCCCTGTCTCTGCCCCCTCCCTTTCAGTTGAATGGGCAGCTCTGTCTCCCAGGCATTCCAGGCGCCAGTTGAAACAGCCACCCAGATTGTGTGAGTTTCTGTGTGCCAAGCCAGCACTGGCTGAAACCACTGTGCTGAAAACTCAGGGTGCTTTTGGGCCTGGGAATCTCCTGGTCTGTGAGCAGCGAAAATTTGTTTGGAAACGCAGTGGACACTCACCCTCTGTGTTGTTCTTGCTGGGAACTGCACTCTGGAGCTGTTCCTATTCGGCCATCCTGGATACTCCTCCCTCTTCCCCTCATTTTCTTACTCTGCTTGGGTTCTTGCTGCAATATTCTACTGCTTCTTATTTTTACATCTTTTCAGTACCATGGATACTTCATGTCCTTGTGATCTTACTCAAAATGATCACATATGTTCAACTGCAGAGGACAAGCAGAGATTGAGAATGCAGCATGCTGTGTTCTCCCCCTTCCCAGGCATTGCCTTAGGGCCAGCTGGATTTGTGGCCATATACTTACATAATTCTGATTTAATTTTTCTGGTGGGAAATTATGCAAGTTCAGGAGCTCTACATTCTTTTACTGAAATAATTATTTTCAAATCCCTGAAAGCACTTACATAATTCAACGGAAGTAAAATATTCATTGCAGAACTAGTAAGATGTCCACCACTAAATTTTTTTAAGTGAGGTTTAATTTTTTTTTAATATGCTGCTGCTTCTGTAAAGGGAGATGACATTTATATTTAGAATCACGAAGCAAGAAACTATTCCCAATACTTATATGCTAAGCTGGAAAAAAACTAGAAATAAATGCTTTGTCTGTTTTCTTAGGTATATTATTGCAGTTAGACTTCTGATAGTTTTTTTAATGTTATTATTACGGTTGAGAGTCTGCTCAATGTGTTGAATTTCTTTAGAAGACCAGCTCCCATCTGCAAGGAAATTATATTGTGTCATGGCTGAGCATGCAGAAATTATTTTTCAGAAAAGTGAGGAAGGCAGGATAGGGGAAGAGAGAGAGCTATAAAAAGTAAAGAATCCAAATCTCCAGTAAAAACAAGGACAGGAATAGCTTGTGGACATCCCACTAGAACACAATGTCCTATTGATAATTTTTATGAACTCACTTAGTTCGCCTTCCAGAATCAATCATATTAGTTACTACTCGGCCCTTTCTTAGTTTTATTTTACTTTTCTAAAATATATTTTATCATCAGAAAAACTTAAACACTTCAATATCCCATGTTTCAAAAGATGCTATTTACTTAAAATTATTTTTAAATCCTTGTGACAGCTGAATACATTTTTCTTCAATTGAAAGTGTAAATAGTAAATAGATAAAAATGGCCAAACCATTGACATTATTAAATTATGTCATTTTTCCTTTTCATTGTTTTTTATTCATTTCTATCCTAGAGAAACAAAACAAATGAACAAAATTATATCCCAGTCCCTTTTCTTTTTCATTCTTGAAAATCTTTGAGTCTCACTTCTGTATCCTCTCTAAATCCGGGGATTTCCTTTTTCTACTTGGACTTTTTAGATTGATGTATTAGCATTTAAGAGTGATATCGCAAAGACTGTACAATGTAAGTGAAAGCTTAGGTGAAATCAAACTGGTATGCCATTTGACGTCTAAAATAGAGATGCCAAATATGTAGCTTAGTAAACTTTGCTATTCTCTGGCAATACTACCTCTGTGTGTTTGCATTTCTTCTAACAAAGTGGCTCCTTTTTAATCTACTGCAAATTTCCTTGAGGGCAGCAAGCCCCACTTCTGACTAATAACTTTACTACTGTTTTTATGATACATTCGAAAGTTCAAGTAATCGGTTTGTCTATGCAAGAAGATTATGTTTTGATCTGACATATGATTACAGAAAGAGCTAAATTCCAAAGTTAGGCATAATAATCTACAAAATATATTATCATGAATTTATGTATTTAGCAATATCCTTAGGGTTATTTGTGCAAGATTCCATCTGAGAGTACTTTCTTCATGGGAGTAATAGATTTTCTGTGAGCACATATATGCTAAAGATACAGTAAAATTACTTTTATCTTGATTTATTATGTCCACAAAAAATGATATTTCTGTCTGCTTAATTACTAATACTGTTGGCTTCTTCTTATATTAATTAATAATCATTTTTGTTTTTCTTACTTTAGATGATACTTCGGCTATATGACTGACCATTCGAAATTTAAAAGTGGAATAGAAAACATAAAGACTGCATTTTCTGATTGTCACCCTGGCTTTGTTATTCTCTATTCTATGGCATTGCTAGCCTCCCAGCTTAACTATTTGTAGATTATGAGTGTCAAGTAATATTGCTCTTCTATGCAAATATTTTCCTCATTTTAGATAACCTAAGCATTTAAAGTTATAATCAATTATTGAGTTTTTCTATCTGTATGTTTAATGATTTATATTGTCTCAATAATTAGCTTTATTGTTATTATTTTATCATTTTCTAGCCTATGTTATGTAGGGTACCACGGTTTTTTCATTTTTAAATTATTATAGCCTTTTTCTCAGATTGGAAATGCAAATATCCTATACAATGTCATATGGCATATCATGTTTATACAAGATTTGAATAATTTTAAACCTGTTTATATTTTGCTTTATAAGAAGAATACAGTTGAATGTGTTTGATTGCATATATGTATAACCTTTAACCAATATGTAATTGTAGCTTTCATTCCTCTACCTTCCTATTGGATAGCAGGATACTGAGCTCAGCCAATGCAGAGCTGATTCTGGAAGTTATGTCCATCTGTACTGCCAAATACTAACATAAAGTTCACCATATGCTTATAAAATTATCCTATTAAGAACCATAAAAATATTCATACAGCAAGGCCTAAAAAATGAGTTTCCTGCTAAGAATTAAGCCTGGTAACCAAGTAATCTTTGCTATGCATTTGATCCCTGCAATAGGCAGGAGGTGCACCTGCAGCAAGATATCTCAACATGTAACAATGCCACTTGGTAGCAGATGTTTAAAAATAGCCAGCCTTAGTTAACTTCTTTCATATGCTGTCCACTGCACTTGATAGATTTCATGGGGTGGTGTTATTATCACTATTATGTAAATGAGCAAATGAAGGTTCTTAGGTGTTCTGGAACTTACTCAGCTTCAGATGATTGGAACATTGTGGCTTTCAAGTGCATGTCTACCAGATTCCACAGACCCTTTTCTGTCCACTTTGTCGCCTACAACACTGAGCTCCAATATAAAGACTTCACCATGTTTGAAAGAGTATAGTGGAAAGTCTGATGCTCAATTTTGCATTCAAAAGAGTTGCCTCTGTGACATTATAACTGCTGAAATAAAGAAATTTCCTTTTGATTCAGGATGTTATTTAATTATTGCAAATCTCCTGTCATAGATCTGATACTTAAGTTAAAAAATTAGGCTCAGGTCCTTACCTATGGTTTTGCTCTTTACAGTACTTTTAAACCTACAAAATTTACATTCAACATTTACACATACAAAATTCATATAAGCCTTTCAAAACTAAGATTGCATAATAATCTTATGGCTTGAAATTTTAAGTATTACAATATAAACAGCAGAGGCTTCATGTTTATGATAATTTTTAATAAATGGCATTAACCTTTGCGTTATTATTTCATGGTATTTTGTATTAATTTATATCACATTTATTTTTATTTTTGAAATTTCACATTGCATGTCATTTTTATATGTTATTTGTTTAAAGTAAGGTTTTAACAAAGGAAGTTGCATAAAATAAGATTTTTCAAATAGAACTTAGCAGAAAATATTAATCACATTCAGTTTAAAATCAATTCATATGTTTTCTTACAGAAAAAATTCTTGAAAATCAATGTATTTTTTTCCAACAGAGAAATGTTTAATTGTTATTAATAGAAAGTATACATAACTTTAATATTTAAAGCATTTTTAACATTTAAAAAAAAATAAGCCAGTGATCGGTTTGCTTATTTCAAATCTGACCAGTTTATCTACTTTATTCAGTAGTATGATAGTAAAATACATATCAACATTCTTTGGCACTGGCCAGACACAAATCCTCTCTTGTCTTCCCTATGGCAAAGAGTAACTTATTATTTTCAATGCCAATGTGAAGTCCTTCTTAATGTTATCAACACACACACACATAAACACACTACAAAAACACAAAAAAATCAATAATAAAAAACCCTATACATTTCAAAAACTTATTTTTTTTAAGCCACTATTTTATGCTCACTTCCTCTTGGAAATGTCAAAATGAATTATGGTTAATTATTTGTAAAATAGAACCAATGATTTCATCTAGCTTCTTATAAGCTGCACAGTGTTCTTTTTAGCACTCTTGCTGGTATTGTTAATCAAGACATTCTTAACTTCCTTTTTCTTCCTCCATCAAATAAAAAATGAAAATGTGAGGGATGGTGTTATATTTGCAGTACATGGAACCATTCTAAAGGTCATATTTCCAAAAAACAAACCTTACAGAATCACAGTCTTTGTGTTCAACTCTAAATGATAATAATAAAACACTAAAGATTATTCCAATAATGTCTTAATTTTATCAATAATCTCTACTAAATTTAGAACCTACACTAAGCATAGATTTGAGAGTTCACACTTGATATATTACTTACAAGATGTGTGACTTTGGGAAAGGTGTTACTCTTAGCATCTGCTTCATTACCTGTAATGTGAATATCACATCTACTACATGAAATTATTTTGATAGTGAAATGGGTAAAATATATAATATTTAGCATAATTGCTAGGACATTATATTAATTCAAAACACTTTTCTTTGCCATTGATTATTTTGAAGACAAAAACTTCTCTTACATCTCAGTTAAGAGCCGGTAAAAATATTTTATTGTTTTATGGGATTATGATGAATAATGTTCTTAAAGGTTTTTACTTTAAAACTATGCCATACAAATGTAAAGTATCCATGATCTCTTACTGAACTTAATTCCGTATGTATAAAACAGTATTTCAATTTTAAAATCAACTACCTATGACTGTGTAGCCAAATCATTGACTCATTTATGTGGGTTTATTTTTTAATTCTACAGATGGAAGAATAAAATATAATGTAAATAATTACATTACATATATCTGAAAGATATTTTAAGACTTTTATACCTACAATAGAATCAACATTGTTGATATAAGACACTAAGGAAGTAATATCTAATTAACATATGTATTTTGTCCCCAGCTACTATGTGACCTATTAGGGCTTTTCACAGAAGAAAACCTACATATATAAAAGAAAATGATTTGAGTTTGCCAGGCGCATTCTTGCTGAATCAGCCTACTTTGTGTGATGCCAATTTCTGCTGGGCCCCTTTTCTTTTTCTCCCTAAGGAAAAATATTGCTGAATAAAATGTCAATAATATTTAAAGGGAAATAACAGCCTTAACCCAAGTTTGGAAGTTGTGATTAAGAAAGATTTTTGTCACAAAATAAATAAATAACGATTAGAAAAAAATAATGTGAACTTCAAATAAATGCACTGAAATTTCAAAATATATCTTGAGCCAAAGAGTTCATTATGAAATTACTATATGCTAGAAATACAAAAATAAATGAAACTGTTCCTTGCAGAGGAAATGTTCAGGAAAACTATACAATGAAAGTGATAACTGGTTAGTCTTTTTTGGAACAAGGAGGTGTCACAGCGAGTTTGTGCAACCATAACAGAACACTACCAGACTGAATAATTTATAAGATACAGAAATGTATGCCTTACAATTCTAGAGGCTGGGAAGTCCAAGATGAAGGCACTGGTAAGTGAGGATCTGATCTTTCTGTTTCCAAGATAAAACCTCATCCTCTGGAGGCAAAGAGCCTTGTTTCTTCACATGGGAGAAGGTGGAAGGATGAGAGGATCAAAATCTCTTGCCAAGGACTTTTTTTTTTTTTTACTTATATCAAAATTATCCTATTTTTATTTTTATTTATTTATTTTTTCTATTATACTTTAAATTCTGGAGTACATGTGCAGAATGTGCAGTTTTGTTACATAGGTATACACGTGCGATGGTGGTTTTCTGCATCCATCACTCCATCATCTACATTAGGTATTTCTCCTAATACTGTCCCTCCCCCCAACCCCCTGCTATCCCTCCCATAGCCCCCCACTCCCCCAACAGGCCCCAGTGTGTGATGTTCCTCTCCCTGTGTCCATGTGTTTTCATAGTTCAACACACACTTATGAGTGAGAACATGCAGTGTTTGGTTTTCTGTTCTTATGTCGGTTTGCTGAGAATGATGGTTTCCAGCTTCATCCATGTCCCTGCAAAGGACATGAACTCATCCTTTTTTATGGCTGCATAATATTCCATGGTGTATATGTGCACTCAAGTACTTTATATAAGGATACCTGATCCCATATGAGAAGCCCTCATAGCTTAATCACTGCCTAAAGTCTTCACCTCCTATCATTTTGGAAGTACCTGAACTTTGGAGTAGACTAATTCAAATGATAGGAAGAGGCAATAATTAGGTGATTAATACTGGAGAAAGACATTTGAGACAGAGGAACTACATACATTTTTTTAGAAAGAGTGTGTAGCATCATAAAAAGACCTCGGGCTGAGAAGTCAAAGTAGGCACCTTCTTTGAAAGTTTGGTTACTTGGTTTCCACATCTACAAAATTGAGTTGATAATAGTTTTCTATGTCCCTGTTCAGTAAGTAATAACCAATTTTGTCAAAATTATGTTGCATTTTAGATGCTATGTCAGGTTTTTTTTTTTTTCATGTCATGCAATGTAATAATTTTGAGGTAAATGGCTTAGTGGTTTGAAGTATTTGCTGGAAACTTTATGCCATATGTTTTACTAATCAACATATTTATTTCCTAAATAACTAATTTCAAAGAGAAGCAAATATTTTGAAATAAATCTGACCTGGGTTTAAGTCCTGACTTCCTCTTTGCTTGTGTGACTTGGAGAAGTGACATGTTAAGCTTCAGATGCCTCATCCTAAAACTGAGGAATACTTTGGCCCACTGTCTCTTTTCAATTAACATTTATGAACTTGTATTGTATTAATGTATAGTGAAAAAATATGCGTCAATTTTGTGCCAGTGTGCCTATGTAAGCTTGTCTCTGACTCTAATACTCAAAACACAAATAATGAGGACATTTTTATCAAAAGACTTGGAAATATGTTGCCTGGAATGACTAATTCAAAATTACTATCAATAATACCACACTACATTCTAAGCACTTATTTGAATAATTCAAGGATTTTTCTTAAGAGTATATAAGAGATGATATAGTGGTGTATACAATAACAACACAGCAGACACAAGACAAAATGAGAAGAGATACCACAGAAAAACAGGAAATTGCATGTCAAATATATGGAATGTGTGTTATAAGAATTTAGAGACAGAATGATGTATGTGCAATAAACAAGTTCAGAAAGAATTCGTGTGAGAAGGTGAGCTTGGTGTCTGCAGTTGAGTCAAAAAGTTTTGAATAAACAAAAGATGGGGACCATTAGCAAACTCCTGAGGATAATGCACAGGGCATGATATTAGGATAAGAGATCATTTCAGTGTGGCCTCAGGGAAATTATAAGCCATGTGGTTGGGTAGATAGGAAACTGGAAGCAGATGGTGGATGTCACAGGTTATTCGGCTTCTAAGTTTGGGCTGGGCATCTCTCCACAGGCTTGTGGGAAGAGAAGGAGGGATACTTTCTCCAAAAATAGGTGAGTTAACAGCTCTGATTTACCTGGTCCCAAAATGTTACAATGTTTATTATCAGCTCTGGAAGCCACAGCTAACTCCTTTCTGATTTGAAAACACTGCTGCACAGGATTATGGAATAATTTTCTAGATATCACCAGAAACTACTTTCATTTTTGTTCAAATATAAAGCTGTTTGGCTGCAAAAATGCAGTCGAGTCCCTATCTTTCCTGAAAAGAAAATGAAAATAATATACCAATCTGAAATTAGATTCCAAAAAAAACTGTAGCATAACACAATTTTGAAATAAAATGTCTCACAAATGCTTAGAAATCATTGTCCATTTAATTTTATTGCTTGAGAAAAGTGCATGTGCCAATTGCAAGCATAAAATATATATTAAGATATTTCTTTATGGATTCTGAGGTTTGTTTTTCATGATCTGGCTCCATACATAGTAAAAATAACACATGATAAAGTAGTGGCCTGTAGCTTCTTTTATTCAATGTGTTGGAGAGACAAAAGATGACTGGTTAGGTCTCTCCCAAACGAACAGTTCAGGAGTCAATTTACTAGTCTGGCTGGATGAGAAAGAGACAAAGAGATTCCAAGAAGCATGGGAACAGGAACCACATTGTCTTGTCCATTACAGTTATCCAGTACTAGTTGCAATGCCTGGCCCATAGGAAAGCAATAATAAATTGAAGCACTTGTACTAGTGAAAGAGAGATCATGATCATCAGCTGATCTCCAGAAGCATCATGTCTCAATTAAATATGGAATTTGTTTCAGTTAGTGCATCACATGAAACTAAGCAGACTAAATCTCTTTCATGAAAGAAAAAAATGTATAAAGAGGAGGAATCATGTCCAGTAGGATGCATGAGAATTTTCCCCTTGATACACTGTTATACATAAATTTATACCTGGGGAAACACATGCTTAGAGAGAGCAAAAGATTGCCTAACCATATGAGATAAAATATTATGTGTTCAGAGGGGTGGCTCACACAAGAAGCTCTCAAAACTGTCCTCTTAAAAACAATCATTTTACACATCCTGGGGTTTGAGTTCAGGATTCTTTCTGTCAGTCAATGTTTTCCCATTATCACTGTTACATCTCTAATGGGAATTCCCTCTCCCACTAATAATCCAAACATGAATCATATATTTGGATACAAATGCTTCTGGATTCAAAAATGCAAAACTACATATTTAACTTATAAAAGCACTTAATAGTTTTATCTTCCAATGTTTTAATTAGCATATTTCATTGCTAGGAATATGTGGGACATATACACACATGCACACAGAGTTGTATTTTACAAGCACCATCTAAATTGTTTGAACAGATTGCCAGGATAGGGACCACTTGTCTCTGGATATGTATACTACGTAGCATTTGAGGTTTGGGCATATCAGTCACCTCATGCCTTTTAACACCAGGGGAACCAAAAAAAAAAAAAAATGTATTAAGTCCTTTCCTTTTTAAACAATACTAAAGTAGGAGTTTGGTGCACTTAAAATGATGTGCACTGTTTTATTAAAGTGTCACTTTTTTGTTGAAAGTGTCCATGCATAATTTTCCCATTTGCTTTAAATGTGGTGTCCTAATTGATAGCCTTTTTGAAGTTAAATAAGCGTCAACTAGAGACTCAACGAATCTGTTATCACCAGGCAATTACATTTGGTTAATAACCTGGCTGTATTTTCTGTTCATATTGGACAGCTCTGTAAAAGCCCTGGCATTAATGGATTTTATTCAAAGTGACAAAGGAAATAGTAAAATTACAATACAATTTCCTTTATCTTCTCTTATCTAAATAGGGAAGGCATCTGCATCATGGCATTAACTCACCCAGAAAGGAGAAAGTTAAAATACTATTATTTCTGGAAAATGACATTTTTGCTGCAGTATTTGCTTGACTCAGAATCACAATTTGATTGCAAACTTGTTAAAAATATGTGGAGCTGAAAATGAGCAGGAAATCTAATTTCTGAACATTATTAAAACTTGTGCAGTCTTCTTATATTCCTTATTCTTATCTCCTAATATTTAAAGCAAAATGTCAGTGCTTTTTTAATAGGCCTTTTCATAGTTTGTCAAATATATATTAATTCTATTCTCTCAACTATAATAAATTATAAAAACAAAAACAAATTGGTAAAACTGAGACTAAACAAAAAAATAAATTTATAGATGAATTGTTAGCACCTAGACTCTTCTCTTTAAAAAATATATTTGTTAATTATTGATTTCAACAGAGTCATTCATTTCAATTTAGAAATTAAAATGGATATATTGATGGCATTAAGAAAGTAAATAACTCACCCCAGCATCTCTTATAATTTATACCTATTAGACAATACACATTGCATACAGCAAAATTACTCCCATGAAATACAAATCAACTAGTAATGAAATAATTAAACAACTAAGGCTGTATTTTGATGTCCTGCTCAATATTTTGTAATTAATATGGGACTCTGCAGTTTGGATAAAAATGAGAGTCACTTTAAAAACATTTATTGGACACTTACTCTGCAAGGAACATTGATATTGTGAATAAATCACAATTCATTTCAATTTAACCCTTTTGAAACTTACATTCTAGTGGAAGAAGGTGTGTAAGCTTAAACTTTCAGTAAAATGTGGTAAAGGTATACAGAGAATAGTGAGGACCTGAAATTTTGTGGTTTTGGTTACACACAGGATGTTTGTTAATAAAATCTTCGTTAGTATCTAGAACAGCATTATCAGAGAGAAAAATAGAATCATAGTTTTGATTTTTTTATTATAAAAAACATGTGGTTTTCTTACACATTTGAATGTGATATAATTTTCTATTCAACACAGTTGCACCAAAAGTACTTCCAATAGTGGTGATTGAATTTCAAGCAAATAATTTTAAAGTGATTCAACCATTACACGTATCTTTCGATAATTTGATAAACATTATGTAAAAAGTCTTTTTACATAAGATTGAAATGATAATTCTTACAAGGGAAGAAATACAAGTGTTTAAATTCAGATATTTATCAGAAATCATATCTTAAAATTAGATTTATATAATTTGTATGCCTTTAAGCAATTAGGAAAAAATCTAAAGTTATTACAAATCACTGCAGTTTTAATAAAAATATTCTCAGAAATAAGATAGATATTATAAATTTAAGGAAATCAGCAAATAAAAGATAACAATAAAGTACTATAAATAACAAAAATATAGGATAAAATAGTAAATACATAACAAAATTGATATGAAAAAACATAAAGTAATAATAATTAAAAACAATAACAACATTAAGAAGAAAATACCTTCCAAAAAGTTAATTGACAATGCAGCTGTTTCATACTTAAAATTCATATTGTAACTATAGAAGTTTCAGTGTATCAGAAAAGTTAGGTCAATATATGAAAATATATACAATTAAAGTGAGAGTTGCTTAATGTTGAAACCAATTTAAAATTTTTACTGGCTTTCTGCACGAATTATATTACTCATTCAGTGATCTCTTCTGAATTCCTTGTTTAATATATTTTACATAAAAGGGTGAATTTCCAATTTTTCCGATTTTTCCATGGCAGCCTATTATAGCAATTCCAATTTGCTTCATGGCTTCACATTTTGCATTAAAGATTGTGGAGATGGTGGAGTTGAGTGACTACCAACCAGCTTGGAGGCAGACTGCCCTGCCACAGGTTAGCTTAATTACCTGAACAATTAGTTGATTTTTCTGTGACTTTGTTTCTCCATAAGTAAGCAGGAATAGTAACCATCCTATGTTATTGTTATGTAGAATGATTGAGTTCATGAATGTAAACAATATGGAAGAATACCTGGCATAAAGAAACTTTGTGTAAGCATTAGCTGCTACAGTATCTGTACTATATATATATATATATTTACACAGACAGCGGTTTCCAAAGAGTTGTCCTCTGATCAGTTGCATCAGAATCTACATTATCACCTTGTAACTTATTAGAAATGCAAATTCTTAGGCCCCACCCCAGAATGACCGAATGGGAAACTCTGGAGGCAGAGCCTAGCATTTGTGTTTTGACAATATCTTGGGTGGCCTAATTTAAGTGCAAATTTGAGAACCAGTGTATGAAGGGAAAGATGATGATGTTGAAGATGAAGGAGAAGTATCATATATCTCTAGTCAACATTGATCAGATTCTTTAGCTTTTCTAGAAGGAGAGAGAAAGGAAGGCAACAGATAACAAGTAGAGGGGAGAGGTAAGAATGAGGAATGACAAGGAAGAAAATAAGTGGAAAAAGAAGCTGACTTCACTACTTTCTTGCTTTTGGATAACTGGGGTGATGTGTCCTGGGAGTTCAAGGCTGGTCAGTGGTGTGAGGCTATAGGGTAATGCCGTCTGTCACTTTGCAGACTTCCTGGGCAACAGACAAGCTATTGTGATCTACTTGTTGGACCAAAGACCGAAAGCCAATTCCACATCTTTTCCATTACCATTCTCTCTCTCCTTGCCCAGGACTGTACAAACTGCTTAGTTACCGAGAATGCTCCTTTGTGGAGTAATCAAACAAAATCATTCTCCATTTGTAAGTATCATGATGTGAGAATCATCATACACAGTATGATTTATAATTAATATGGGACTCAATATAATATGGGATTTATAATTAATATTTGGACAAAATTTAAACAAGTGAAATATAACATTAAGGAATTTTATTACTTATATTTAAATATCTCTCTTATATAAGCATGAAAAAATAAATCTAATTAAGGAGCAGAAATCAGTGGGAGTTCACAAAACATTACACATGGGTGTATGTAGTAGAAGACGTAATTAATGATTTTAGAGTTATTTTTCTTAGGTTTTTATTTTTTTAATAATGAGGAAAAAAGCAATAATTACATTAATGATGCCTTCTATTTTTAAAGATGCTTTCTTATTTTTCTTATACTAAGAGCTGCTAGATCCTTTAAAGTTCCGTACTTTGTTACATGTAAGATAATACTATATTTATATTTCTATGAAATTAAATCACATTGCTCAAATTTTAACAATATTATTTTAACATTTAATATAGCAAACATAATATTTGGCAAACAAACCATGCTGAATATAATAAAAACTAATATTTGTATCTACAGGTGAACTATGTGAATTCACATTAATTTTTTTTTGGAATAAAACTATACATATGAAGGGATGGAGAAATATTGCAAATATTCAATTTTTTGAACCTATTATCATGTTTCCATATATCCCAAAGTAGGAAAACATAATTTTGCCAATTCTTTATAGTTTCTACATCATATATCTTATCAAGCTCAGAAAATTACAATACTCATTAAGCACACATTTGTGCCTCTGATTTTAAACGTGTATAATATTCCCCTTATGATTCAAATGTGTCCCCAAAATTTCCTACATTGAAAATTTAATCTCTAAGTTCATATAGTGACAGTATTTGGAAGTGGGGTCTTGGCATTGTAACTAGTACTAGATAAGCTCATCAGGGTGGAGCCCCCACAATGGGACTGGTGGCTTTGTAAGAGGAGGAAGGGGGACTTGAGTTGACATGTACCCTCTTGGTCTCTCACCATGTGATACCCTCTACCATATCATGACATAGCAAGATGGCCCTCAATAGATGCCAGTCCATTAATCCTGGACTTTCTAACATTCAGAATGGTAAGAAATAAATGTATTTTCTTTATAAATTACCCAGTCTCTGGTGTTCTGCTATAATAGCAAAAAAATAGACTAAGAAAAATTCTAAGTCAACATTTTCACATATAGGTCTTCTGTTATATCTTAATACTGACAAAAAAAAAGTATCCTCACATAATTGATGCAATTCGGTTACAAAATGTTTTTCAGTCTCTTGGCCTTGGTCTCATGAGGACAAAAAAGATTATGGAAGAAAAATGGAAGATAATTCTTATATGGCTGGAAGTCTTTCCTGCTCAATTTAATTTTAGTTTACTTAGTGGAACAACAATATTATTTTGATATTTGCTTCCTTTATCAATAACTTCTGACTCAAATAATTTCAGAAACGTTTAGCATGACAAAAAAACAATATATCAAACTTACCTTATTAACCTATATTTTAGGCGAATTCAACCTCTAACACATTTCTTTAACTTTTAACTTTTTGTTGTACCCTAAAAATATAAGAATATATGCTGTCTAGGATGTACTAGGTTTATGATTGGGAAAAAATAGTTTCAGTGTAATTGAGTTCCTTCAAGAGAGCATAAAGAATAAAAGTTGCCAGTCTTGGACAAGTACCACTTCCGATGTTATCTATTGCTGACTCAACATGTAATAACAATCCTGCATGATCTGCACATGCACCCCATAACCTAAAATACAATAAAAATAAATAAATAAATAAATAAGGTTTGAGACTGAGCAGTTCAAGATTAGAATTTAGTGTTTAAAATTACTTATTTATTAGGATACCTTATGATATGTCTTATGCAACTGATTTTTAGAAAATATAAAAATCTTGGATCATGTTCAGTAATACTCTGTTTTGTTACACATTACTGATATAAACAATATGTAATATATAAAATTCATGTTTATCTGCACACTTTTGGTACAATTTTGTCTTTCTTTTTGTATTATTTTCAGTTGAATCTTTATGCTAATGGATTTTATCTATGAATACATGTAATGAATTCAATATTTTCTTTTCGATTGTTCAAATATCTAATTCATAGAACTATGAAGATTAAATTTGACAATGTGCAACAAAGTACTTGATGTTATCCCTAAGACACGGAAAGGACTAAATTATCAGTTATTAACGTGTCATATATGATTTTCTTGTATAATTGAGAGATTTGAGAGATTTGCAGATTAGACTTCTACTGCTGTGTAACAAATTACCACAAATGTAGCGCCTTAAAATAACACTCAATTTTTAGCTCACAGTGCTATAGGGCAGAAGGCTGGGCACAGCATGGTCAGGATGTCACAAGACTGAAATCAAAGGGCCAACGAGGCTGACTTATGCAGATGGGGAAAATTTTATTTGAAGCTCATTTTTGTTTTTGGCAAAATTCAGTCTCTGGTCTTAAGACTGAAATCCCCAGTTGTTGTTGCTCCCCCAGTTGTTGTTGCCTTTTTTTTTTAACAGTTGGCCTGCTCCATCCTTAAGCCAGTAGTGGTGCACTGAATACTTTTTATGTGTCCAGGTGCTGAAATCTGCCACTAGCCAGGAAATACTCTCTGCTTTTAAAAGGCTTGTGCAATTAAGTTGAGCACACATGGATAATCTCTCTTCTGATTAATTCAAAGTCAATGATTAGTATTTAGTTACACTTGCAGACAAGGGAATGGAGGTCGCAGAGGCCAACTTCATATTTTGCCCACCACAGTCGCAAATTTTGTAATACATAGTTTTGTTGTATTTCTGATTCATCCAAGGACCAAAAGTAAATATTTCCAGAATGTATAGGAATAACAAAAATTGTCACTTTCTGCAATACACTGACAATTAAGAGCTGATTTACCAGGCAAAATTGTGAACAGTTTGGAATAATAAGAAAGTGACATGTTGCTTTTATACTTTTGACAACTATCATTGGGAGTCAGATTTCATGAGATCAGTTCATACAGAAAGTATGCAGAGTGACACAAAGATTACATGAAAAGTTCTTGAATTTCTTTCTTTCATGGCATTAAAATTAAACTAAAGCTTGGTTAGCACAACTGGGAAAATTAATATCAGTCATCATCTGATATGTTTGGCTGTGTCCCCACCCAAATCTGCTCTTGAGTTATAGTTCCTACATTCCCTCATGTCATGGGAAGGACCCAGTGGGAGGTAACTGAATCATGGGAGCAGTTTCCTCATGCTGTTCTAATGATAGTGAGTTCTCAGGAGAGCTGATGGTTTTATAAGGGGCTTTTCTACTTGCAGCACTTCTTTCTCTTGCTGCCATGTGAAGAAGGACATGTTTGCTTCTCCTTCCACCATGCTTGTAAATTTCCTGAGGCTTCCCCAGCCATGCAGAACTGTGAGTCAATTAAACCTTTTTCCTTATAAATTACCCAATATGTATTTCTTCACAGCAGCATGAGTACAGACTAATACATCATCATTTTGGTATTTATAGTGGTATTCGTAAGTAATCGTGGTATATGTTTTTCCATATGATGAAAGATATTTTGTATAAGTTCCAGTATTTGAAAGGAAAAGTCAGCTCAAGTAATATTCCTTGACTTCAAAAATAACCAGACAGCCCAAGCCTTTACAATTCACTCTTGCCTTCTGTTTAACCTGCACATATCTCAAAATGAAAAGGAAAAGGCTTTCAATGTCATAAATTGCAGTTTTATAATTTATCATCTTCCACCTGCCTTTAGAAAGGTACAGCTCATGTACCTTATACACTCTCCATTACCACACTCTTGTAGTTACAAGAGATATTGTGATAGTTACAAGAGATACGATGAATAATGTAGCATAGTTGCTACTTTTGGAGAACTTACAATTTATTTTGGAGTTAAACATGAAAACAAGAAATCAACCTTCAGTGTGGGAAAGTGAATACGTGAAGTGCAGAAATATAGGAAAAGCTTTAAACTATAGTTCATGGCTAAAAAAAGAAATATGTATATTTATACCAAAGAGGATCAAATACATCCAGAAATAGAAGGCAGATGATTTTGATGCATTTCACAGACATCAGTCTCCTGAGGCATAGAGCACAGCAGAAGAGGACGTAGTAAAAGGTCTAAGGACTGAAAACAAAGAAAAAATAGGACATCATTTTAGAGAAAGATGTTGTTTAGGTAAAGATATGATGAGATAGTAAAGTATGAACCACCCAGGGCATGTTGCCATGAGCAGTGCCAACTATGTGGGATACTGCCAATTATTTAAGGAGGAACCTAAATCAGACTTAAATCAGGACATGTGGCACATGAAATTGAAGAGAAAAGTCAAGACCATTTTCAAAGTGCCGTATTAAAGGTTGCGGTTTACCTGCAAGGTGAGTGGCCTCTAAACCAGGCTTTGAAACATGTTCACTTAGGGAGCAATTTAAAATTTGGATTTTTAGACTCCATTGCAAACTGGGAATTTATTTTATGTTTTAAAGTATTTAAAATAATGTACCTTGATGCTATCAAACCCCAGAACACGATTTGGGGAATACCGTTACAGGTGAGTAGGCTGGATGTTCTCCATCAGGCTTCAAAGCATTTTTCTGCCCTTCTCCGCCATGACTATTGGGTTGTGAGGCTGACCTCTGTGGACCACACAATAGTTGTCCTCTTATACTCTGAATGGTAGTCAGGTTTGAACAAAGGGAGACACCAGTAGGAGATTGAAGAATGGAAGAGAGAAAGACTAAAGTATTGATCTCTCTTCTCTCTTTCTGTTTAGCCTTGATTCTTCTGATGGTGGGAGGATGTTCTCTACCGCTCCTGCCAGGCAGGTCATCTGCTGGAACCCCACTTTGGTAGACTCCACTAGACCCCATTCCTACAATAGCCTTTCAAGTCTGCGGGTGGCTTTTAGGTAATGCTAGATCCTTACTGACACTCATTTCTTGGTTCCCTCAATCAGTAATACACTCACTGAATTGCTTTCAGTTAAGCCTTTCTGTGTTATCATTCTGTTTCTTGCTTATATTCAGACAGATACAGTGATGGTTTATGAGCATAGGGTTAACACAATCAGACTTGTGCTGGGTGAGATCGGAAGTAGCAGCAGTGTGAGGGCTTAATCAAGGTAGGAGGAACTTGAATCAGGATGCCACTCACAAGACAATGACAAGATTCTAAGTAGCAGATGGCTAGTTTCTGGAAATTAGATTCAGAAAATATTTAAGACTTAAAATCTCCTGAACTTGTTACTATCGAAATGAGAGACAGTGGGGGAAAACAGTGAGGGAAAGCATAACAGATAATTCCCTGCTTTACAATTAAACTACTTGTGTGTGTGTGCATGTGTGAGCATCTAGTTATAGACACAGACATTAAAAGTGCAGCATGTTGTATTTAGAGAATGGTCACATATATAATAACTTTATTATTAGAAATAGCAGTGGTGATGTTTATAGTATTGCCAGCATTCAGATGGAAGTTTAGGAGCCAAGAGCAGAGGCCAGATTATTTGGAGAGGAGATACAGTTCATTCATGAGCCATTTGCCTTCCACAGGCATGCCACACGTACCTGAGAGAGGCATCAAGTTTGTTTTTTGTGTTTTTATTTTTTGTAAGTAAGATTTTTTTTTTATTTTTATAGATGTTGTCACCATAAATAATACAAAGACTGAAGCTGCATAGTACAAACAGAAGAGGACCCCTGTTTTCCGATCTCCAAATATTTTATATGAAAAAGAGACACCATAAGTTTAAACAGTATTTTCCAAGTTTCTAAACTTGGAACAGAAGGCTCAAGATGTGCTGGGTAACTCAGTCACTGCCATGGCTACATGTAAAACCACAGTGCACTGATACCAGAACATTTCTTGGTAAAGCACTATCCATGCTATGGTGGATGCCAATTCATGTTTTAGATCTATTTGTTTGCTGTTCAGTTTAGATTTTCAATATCTAGCATAAGTAAATTTGCTCTTATGTGGTTTTTTTGTAAAAAACAAAGATAACACATTGCTTTCACCTTCTTGTTTATATAGCGCCAACATCAAAACACAGTTCAAAATGTTCCTCTAAGTTCTGTTGTGTTTAGAAAAGATAACAGAGTCTTGCATAAATCAATGCTTTGATGGAATCTCTATGCTGTCAGAATGTTTCTGGAAATTCTTTAAATGCTCAGAGTTCATTACTTAACACAGAAGTTCTTTGCCTTGATTACACAGAGATAATTAACTATGCTTTTCTACTGCTATTCTTCAAATAGCATGTAATATAATGATTAGTGACACTCAGCATGTTACCTCCTTTTGTAATGCATTTATTATAATGACTGTGGCTACATATTGATTACCATGGGTGTAGACCAATAAGTATCCATTTGTTTATGATCATTGCAGCATTTCCCATCATGCAATGTCTCTCAATGTTAGCATGAAAAAAATCCAAGTGTCTGTTGGTCCAGAGCTTGTGACTCAGTTGTGTGATAGACGGTCCAAGCCTTTGCTCTGTACTGCTTACTATGAATGAACAACACTAGCCGGCCATAGGTCCTTGAGGGACAATGAGATTTAAAACATTATCCCTAGCCTTAAAAGGCTTATGATCTAATCTCATGATAAGAGCATACATACTTTGAAGATGTTTTAGATAACATATATGAAGCATGAAAGGAATGGTAATTTGTCAAAGACTGCTGTACTCTGGTAAGGATCAAGAAGCAGTAAATAACATAACTGAAGCTTAAACAAAGACTGAGCCTTGGGCAAGTGGATTGTAGCAAGAAAGATATCCAACATGTTCTTATTTTTATTATGAAATGCTGGTTACTATTGTTATGTGTGGTTTAAATGAGACCATGGGAATGAATTCCACATTTGTGCATTAACTAGTAACTGATTTTAAGGAAAAGGTATTACATCTACATGGTAATAATCGATGACTGCTTAACTGAAATTGTAGTTTTCTACTTCATTAATATGCAGAAGTTTTACTTGGTAATTTCTAATCTGAGATCAATGAAACATGATGGATATTTCTGTCAAAAAATCTTATCATAGAAAACCAATTTTATATAGCTTGCTAGTGGTTTTATTTTAGTACATATATAAAAAATTTGTCTATTTATAAATAAATAATTTGCTCTAGTACAAAATTTAAGTTTGCTAAAAAGTATAAGGACTGAGACAAAATGTCATAGATTATTTTTGGATGTATGGAGAGTTATTCATACAATGGATTTCATTGTGAAATCCAGAATGATCTGCTGTAGTCATTTACTTTACTTATTAGAATTTTTCAACTAAGCAAAGTGCACATGGAAGAATAATTGCAAGGATGTGAGCTGTGTATTAAATGTGAAGCTGAATGTATAGTAAATAGAATATCTCAAAAATTGTGAATAAGGTGATTACTAAGTTTTATCCTTAAGGCAGTACTTAATATAGTGTCATCTTGGTTTTCTCTAATGAATCAAATATTTATTTTACAATGATGCTTACTTTTGGAATTAAAAACATCCAAGACATAGGTAATTGTTGAAACTATATGGTGAAATTTCCTATAAGTTTAAATGTATTCGATATCAGAATTTTCTTTCATTTGCTCTTTTACTGCCTAAGAATGTGTTATTTTTATTTCTACATTGCATCAAAGTTTAGAATTTCTGAATTATCTGTTTAGACACTGGGGTGATTTGTCTCTTGACTTGACTTTGACTGATACACTCAATAAACATTATCTCCAATTACTACAATTACTAATCTTTTTTTTTTTTTTAGATGAAATCTCACTCACTATGTTGCCCAGGCTGGAGTGCAGTGGTGTGATCTCAAAGCAACCTCCACCTCCTGGGTTCAAACAATTCTCTCACCTCAGCTTCCTAAGTAGCTGGGATTACAGCTGTGTGCGACCATGCGCAGCTATTTTTGCATATTTTTTGGGTATGGGGTTTGACTATGTTGGTCAGGATGGTATTGAACTCCTGACCTCAAGTCATCTACCTGCCTCAGCCTCCCTAAATGCTGGGATTACAGACATGAGTCACCACACTGGGCCCCAACTAATAATTTTGTTTGTTTGTTTGTTTACAACATAGGCCCTTGAAATGAGTCCTCAATAACAAAAACTGTAGTATCTAAAGTATTAATGAATCTATTTCAAAATAAAGACTATATTTTAGTATTAGCATTATACATTAGTATTCCTTATTACTATCATTTATAAGGGGAATAAATTTTAGAGGTGTTTCTAAATTCTGTGAAATTTTTCTGCAGCCAGATATGAATCTTCTACAATATAATTTAACATACCTCGTCAATAAAGTCTTGCCATGTAAAAAAAAAAAGCTGAAGTAAACACAATATTTAGTTGTGTTATATGCAGTTTCTTTATATTCTGGGTTAAAATCTTTATGTTGTTGAAGGACCAACATCCGTCTGCAGACCACATTTGGAATAGCACAGTTCCGGAAATCCAAGAATGGAGAATTTCACCAATATCTGATTAAAGATTTTAGACTTCTCAATGATTCTTCTGAAGGTTTTCCCTTCCATCATTATAAAATCTTCTCAAAACATCATTAAATTAATACATTATGGAATTCCAGTCTTAACTAATTGTATTGAATCCTTGAAATTTATTCTGCAATGAGTATAACGCTTTTTTGAAAGACATTTGCAGTTTTAGACAACGGCTTAATATCTTTCACTTAGCCTTGATCAAGGTAGTGTCTCACCTCCCATGCTCCTGATATATGTGGTGTCTCTGCCTATCTTCATGTCTGATAGAGGCCATTTTTCATCAATTGTTACGTGGCTGAATCTGTTTCTTTGTCATTGTTCTATTCTTTCTCAATTTTAATTGGCCCTGTTTGGTTTGATTAGTGTCTGCAGCTGTTACTGAAAATGAAGTCGCTCTGTCCCATGGCACTTTATCCTCCCATTGCAGTGGGCAGGCATTTCTGGCAATTAGATTATTGTTTACTTCAAAACCTGAAACTAAGCAGTCATTGTCAACTTTGAGAAGCATCAGTGTTAATTCACACAGGACCTGCCATCTGTTCCTTTTGTGGGGTCATAACAGATCACTTCTGAACTTGACTGCTTTTTCTATCATTTTACTGAATGATGTATCAGAGCATCCTATAATGGTTATCAGGCTATGAAGTTATCAAGCAAGACACCTACATTTTCTTCATTTATATACCTGTGTTAATTCACTGCTAAAACCCTTGAAGCCAGTAAACAATGTCAGCCCCATAAACAAGCAGGTACAATTGATTCCCTCAGGTTTCCAAACATAAAAACACAGAGCTCTCTCTACATTCACCAGTGGAACAATGAAACCTTAAGAAATGAAAACCTTACCTCAGTTCTCATGCTTATTCAGTTACCATTTCCATATAAAGGTGTCTGAATTGATCGATTTTACATATTGACAGAAACTTATAAATTCAGATTTAAAATGTATATGTTTATTCTTATCTTTCATGCAATTATCTATTTACAGCATGAAAGAGACGTTTTCATCTTAGCTTTCCTTGGTGTATAAACTGTGCTATGAACCACACAAATGTACATTTTAGTCATAGAAGCCTGCTTGGTTAGGTGCAGCTGATAAAGATGGTTTCTTTGAAACTCTCTCTCTGCTTTGGAATTCAGTCGAATGAGTGCATCTTTTCATTCTTGGGAATATGCAGGCCTTTATTGTGGTTTCATGTCTCAAATATGAAGCAGCCAACACCCCCCCGCTGTTTGGCTTTCCACGTTTTCCTTATGCTGTGACATCCTTTTTACAGGATAGGTCAGTTTACAGTCTTTTACAGTCAATTTACAATTTACAGTCTTAGGTCAATTGTCTGAAGTTTATTTTTTTCCTATTAATATTATACCCAGTCTTGCTTCTTAGGATTTCCTCTGTGATTCAATCAATATCAAAGCAATTTCGTGGTTTGGTTTGATTTTGCATTTCTTATATTTACTCACCCTTATAATTCTCTGATCATTGAGATTTCCAAGCTTATTCTAGCCAGGATGGCACATAAATATCTTCCTATTCCATTTCTGAATCACAGTACAAACAAAGACACATTGTTTGAATCAGAATTCAAACAAATGAAAAACAGATGCTATAAATACCTGTCTGCATTGCGTTTATAAAGTTTAAGAATTAATATCTTACTTCTTAAATAAATGTATATGTACAATTATACGTGTCCAATTTAGGAACAAGGCTATGTAACATTTTATTTAAGTTTGTTATACATTTATTCAGTTCATATTTAATGAACCATGTCAAAATGCAGGTGTATAAATAATCCATGATACACATTGACAGAAGTCTATAAATTCAAATTTAGAATATGAAGTCCTAATTTATTTTTATTTCCTTTATTATAAAGAGAATAAGTGACAAGCAGAAAACTTGGACAAGAATAAAGGTGTTAGAATTTTGTGATTTCAGCTTGTTTAATTTCTAGCACTTGGAGGCAGCTGCTAGTCAATTTATATTCTTGAAGATCCACACTATTTAAATGTTGCTTAAAATTTTACCAGGTGCACAAGCCCTCTCAAGGGCAATTAATTAAAAGTCTATGAATGCTGTTCAATTTATCAACATCCATAGATTCTCACTAAAAGATCAAAATAATAACATTTCATTAAAGATACTTGTTCATCTCTATTTTAATGAGAATTTATAATCACTGTCATAATTAAATTATACTATGATTAAATAGTTTATGATTTTTAGTTTTTCCTGTATAAAATTAAATTTACCTTTATGGAATATAAATACGGATATTAAACACATTGAAAGTTAGTATTTTCCTCTTTTTGTCTATGTGAATTCATTATGCTTTGTGATTTGTGGAATTGTTTAAGAAAACTAATAGATGGTCTAAGCACCAGCCCCATAGGTATCACCCAGGAGCTTAGTAGATGGAAATTCTCAGATCCACCCAGTCAAACAATGGAAATCAGCATAATTCAGTTGGATTTGTGCAAGCAAGTGATAATTGTAGGTTAAAAATATGTGATATCACTATTTAATTTTGGGGTTTTGTTTTAAAATAAAATTTGGTCCCTGAATACTTTTATAATGAAAAAAATTTTATTAACATTGCTAACTGAAATAAAGTTTCCAATTATTTATATGTATTGATTACCCAAGTGAGAATAATTTTTCTTTCTACAGGACAACACTTTGCTTCACCCAGGCTTATGCCAACTGCTTCCTTTAGGGCTTATGACTTCTGTATTTTTGGTGAATAAAACTAAAGTGTGGTAATGGTTGCATGACTCTTAGTATTTGCTAAATATCATTTTCTTGTACTATTAAAATAAGAGAAGTTATGGTATGTAAACAATACCATAATTAGATTGTTTTAAAAAGCGAGGAACTGCACAGTGGATAGTTGGATGGTTTACTGATGAATTTTCCTTATTCCCTTTAAATATTATACTTCACGAAGGTTTAGTAAATCATTGTAAATCATTATTCAATTGTATATGCAAACTTTTTTCTCTACATATAGATGCATATAAGCAATCACTGGAATGACCAGAAATACATCTTTGAATATCAAGAAACTGAGATATTTACTTGGAAAAATTGAAAAATTCACAGTATTTTCTAGGGCACAGAACAAAATTGCATGCCTATTAATCTATCATTTGTTTTTCTTGGAAGCTAACTTTAGTACAACTAGTAAGCATATTTTTCCAATAAAATAAAGATGTGGGAGATTGAATGTGTGTGTGTGTGTCTGTGTGAGTGTGTGTGTTTTGTTAAGTAATCTTACATCCTTTGAATGTGGTATTAAGCAGAAATTAAAAAGTTAACAATCTAATTTTGGAAGGGGAATTACAACAAAACTGTTAATATGAACATAAAAGTGTTCAACCACCTTTTATTAAGAGAAATCAACTTTCAAATTAATTTGAAGAGGAAAAGCTAACATTTTGCTGATAAGCTATAATTTTCCCTTTAATAATTATCTTTTAAGAAAGTCACATTTTATTGAAATGACTAATTAATTCACTGTACTGCTTTCCTAATAGCAAAAGAATCATGGTAATTAAAAGGAGATAACAAGAATTTTCACTAAAAAGAATAACTTGAGTGGTGATAAATTGGAACTGCCTTCTACAGTGTCAATTTAAATTTAAATCTATACCCACGATATTGACCACCTCCTAGAGAAGCAAGGTGGGATTTTTTTCTACTGTAAGAATTAGAAAATGTTAATAATGATGCAAATAGACTGTGATGTAAGGAATGTTAAGTTTAATCAAATCCCCTTATATCTTTGCATTGAACTCAGACAAATAACAAGCAAAACACTTCTCCAGTATCACAGGCAAAGTGCATATAAGGCAACTATGTACAGCATTCTTCCAATGCCATTAGTATCAAAAGTACTTTTGACATATCTTATGCTTCATGATCGATCATATTGAATTTGTACCCATAAATATCCTGGTGCCTAGGGTTTTTCCACAAAATTCAAGCATCTGTTTTGTTAGTGCAGTTATGTAAACAAATAGTATTTTGTTTTACATGAGGGCAAAAATATTTTATACAAATTGATAGGGATTGGCAGTCACTGTACCTGTAGGGAACTGCAACTATACCGGCAATTAAATGGCATTATCAAGTTTATGAAGTCAGTGTGTGTGTGGCACTTTTAATAAGGAGGAGTCTTAGTTGTGAAAACTGGAGTTTGTCTACCACAGCAAATGCATTTGGCATTATACAGAAGGAATTATTCAGATTTAAGTTGAATTCTTCCTCTGATGAGTGCTTTTGCTAGGGAGTGAAAACAAGAGCCTGTAAAATTTTATCATGTTTCTATAAATTTATGCATTCACCAATTCCTCACAGTGACCGAATTTGGAATTTAAAGATATGAGATAGATCCTGATTCCAAAATTCTGAAGTTCCATAAAATATATTGTCATATTATCATTATGCTTCTATGAAGTTTAGATAATTATCATCTGAGCAACTTTTGTTGTGTTTTTTCTGGTATCAACAGTAATACCTAATTATTAGGAGGTTAATTTGCATGACCGAAACAAAAAACAAAAAAATAAAGGCAGCCCTGGGTAAGGCGGTTTCATGCTGTTGGCAGAAACAGAAACTTCCAAATTTCTGCATCTTGAGCACATGGCTTAAACCAATTTATATTCCTTGATAACTGCTAGAGACTGAGCTGTCTGTCATGTGTACGTTTCATAGAGAAGGAAGTTAAAAGTGGAAAAATGTGTTCTATTTTTCTAAGACAACTTTCTGGAAGTGACAACACTGCAGACATCTCATTGGCCAGATTTTTTTTTTCACAAGGCCACATGTAGCTGCATGGCAGACTGGAAATTCTATTCTTTGTTATAGGTAGCAATGTACAGGAATAAAAACTGGGATATTATTACTAATGAAGAAAGTGAAAATGAATATTGAGAAGCAATAGCACTTTCTGATGCAATCAATGCTTTTATTATAGCATTTATATTTATCTAACTCCCAAAAGATATTTCTTCCATTTTGGCATATTTAAAATAAATATTATTTTAAAATTCCATGAATACATCTATCATTTGAGATTGTTCCTAACTTTACCATATCACATACAAATAATTCTACTATTGTTATTAGCATAAAATTTGAATACCCCCACCTAAATAACCTTTCCCACCTTCAAGAAGGAAATGCCATCTCTCTTCCTCAAAAGCCTCTATGACTTTCTCCCACAGGCAGACATGGCCTATATGCTTTTCTAGGTTTCTTTCTCTCTCTGATGTTTCGAGAACAAGAGAGTGTGGTCTGTTTGGAGGCTATTAGAGCCTACATTCCAAAAGGCTGCCATTTTCTTGCCCTTTCCTCTGAAAATTAATGTATTCTGAAAATCTTGCCCATCTGTTTGTACAGCATAGAATGGGTTTACTGATTTATTCAAAGCCTCTTTCCAGTTTGTTTTATCATCTTTGTGTTTAACTCAGGAATAGAACAGACTGTATTTTGCATTCCTTGCTCAGTTTTAATAGAAGGAAATGAAAAGTTTAAAGAGGGTTAACCCTTGTTTCATTATCATTTCTCAGCACTAAAGACCAGTGAATGCCATGTGTGTCTTCTCTTTGTGGATAAGACATCACTTCAGGGTCTGTGTAATGTCCAAGAAGGTAAAGTAAACCTAAGTAAAACCTATCAACATGTGTAGATTTGCAGTGCTCCTATAGTGAATGGCAACAGAAAACAGATTTTATAAATATCTGTCTGAATTAAATTTAAGAATATGTATCTTGATATATAGAGTTTTTTTATATAAAATATCTTTTATACTTGCCTGATAATTGTGAATGCATTTGTGTATATATAAATACATATAGAGTGTATATTTAATATGTATTAATCCTAAGGATATATTATGTCATCCTATATTTGCAGGTAGCCTAGAAGTTTCTGTCAACGATGCTGCTTGTGGCCAAATAAATATACAAGTCAAAGGTCTTTTAGAAAATCAGCAAGTTGGTAAATATTTAGAAGTGAATATATAATTATGTAAGCATAATTAGATATAATTAATATGTGCTACCAGTATATACATATTTGGTAGATAAGTAACATAACCACAGCATTATATAGAGATAAATAAGTTTAAGCAGATGAAGCATATGGAAAAATACCCACAGAGACTAATCAATACAAGAGACTATTTGTGGCTCTATGAGTATATGTAGTTTGTGTGTGTGTGTGTGTGTGTGTGTGTGTGTGTGTGCACGTGCACGCACACACATCTGTACTGGCAAAGTCTCCGGACAGGTTTTGGCCTCTTGCTCTTACTCCCAGGAGAAGTTTTATAAGTCAATTAACTAAATTAAGTCTTGGAACCTCAGTTTGCTGGTCTATAAAATGAAAGGATTGGCTTACTCTGGATAAATTGTAAATGTTTTTCTTCTTTGACGTTTCTGTCGCTTTTTAAGAAATGGCATAATGGCATAATCATACAGAAGAAGAAGAAAAACAAAAAAATATGTCATTTCTGAATCATAGTTGGACATAAAGATGTCTAGAGACAGCCATCCATAAATAATGTTATTCTAACTCACAGTGTGAGTGCAGCCTACGATCTTAATGGAGAACCCCCTAAGCTTGCTCATGTCTTCACGCCACACATTTGGATCCAGACTGTTTCTTTACATTTGAAACACAGCATAACTAGATGGAATTATAACACACTGAGGATTTATCAACTCCGGAATTGTTCTTCATTTTAATTAAACAAAAAAGTCATTCTTGTCATTTCTTTATTCCTGCAGATACAATGGATTAATATATAAGATTTTTTAAATTTAACTAAATTATACATCTTTTTTGGAGGATCAGTTTTATACTTCTTTGACTCTTCCATATAGTAGGTCCTTGAAAAAGATGAGCCAATATTATAAGATTTTTTTCAATCAATGACGTTGACACAATATGAAATGTGTATTGTCTTAAATTTATGTGGTCAAATGTGAAGAATTGTAGAAAACATTTCTGTGAAGACATTTGAATAATGAACATGAATTAGTTTATGTATTGCTTATTCTAACTCAGGACAATTTTTGACTTCCATATAGAACAGAGCAGATACCATCCAATTCACAATGATACCAATTTCTAAGCCATATTTATGCTCCACTTACTTCTGGTATTTATAATGGATAATGAATGTAAGTCTTCAGTAATTTTAAAAAAATATTGTCTCTTGCACACATGAAGACAAACTCTATCATCACCTTCTAGTGTGTTTTAGTTAAAATCGAGAATCCACAGAGATTGCTTTTCTAAAATCTGAGATTTTAAGTGCTATTGGGAGGATAGCATGTATTATGTTATAATTAAAATGGCATCATCCTCCTCTGAAAATGGAAGGATAATAATAGAACAAGCTAAGCCAAATCCTGGAGAAGCTTCTGGTAGCCAAGTGGTGTCATTTGGTTGAGGAACAAAGTTGTATCTATTTCTTGTTTAAGGATAGTGTAATCATTCCAGTGAGCCTTAAGTAGGTACACAGGGACTCTCACCATGGCCCATCCTCCCTCATGTGAAGAAAAAAAAAAAGTAGGATGAAGCAACCAAAGTGTACTCCCCACCTTCATCTAACCTGCAAAGCAACACTAAGAACAACCCAACATGGATAAGAATATGGCGGGATACACCTGTGAAACAGTAGCTACGTAAAAATGCTTAATCGTCTAATTTATATCACTCCATCAGGATTGTCCTATGATTTAAAGATTACTTCATAGTAGGTAAATGATAAAATAAGTATGCATTAAATTATTTAGTGAGGTGTTTTACCAATTCTAAGGACAATGTACTTTTTCATCTTTAAATCTGACACTGATGAGTAAAAGTTTGCTTCTTTGTAAAATGAGGTTTCTCAAAATGTCCTTTCATTGTTAAAATTGCGTTGTTTTATCAGCTCACTTCCCCTATTATCTACAATACCAAGCAGTCTTCTTGAAAGCTGTAGAAAAGAAGCCCTGTATATCTTCATGCATTATCATTGAAGTGTCCTGACTCTGTTCAGAAGGATCACACAAAAAGAGAAGGGGACCCAAAAATTTCAGAAAACTTTCACAGCAGCTGAGAGGCTAAGGTTCAGAGAAGACATATCACAACTGGTATTAATGGTAATGGTCACCCTCAGCACAACCAGAGACTTCTGTGTATTCTGGCTGAAATGGACCTCAGTGGCTATTTGTTTCTCACCATTTAAGGTTTATCAATAAGAAAACAAAGGCCCAGAGGCATTAAATGGCCTGTGCAACAGCGAAGCATTTTGTGTTATTGCTCTTGGGTTTCCTCCTTCTCTTTGTCTTTTAATTACTGATTTTAGAAGTCATTTAACTTCTCATTAAAAACAAAACAAAACAAAAGGAAACAAAACTGAGGATTTTTGTACAAGTGACCCTTTGCCATGACATGTCTATTCTATAGGATAAATGGACTTTGATATAGAGATGTTGTCTCTAAAAATAGCTCACCTCTCTAAGACTTAGAAAACTAAACACTGCCAAACATGCTATAATTCCAGTAGTGGAATTAGATGATGGCTATTTAAAACTGTATTTGAAAAGAGACAGAAAAACAAAAATAAAATGTAAAATCATCCATGATTCCACAAATTTAAAAAATATTGTGACCTGATGAAATTGAACTTGAGGAAAAGTTCAACCTTTCCATTTCAATCTACATGTACTTGCATATATAAATATGAACAAATGTGTGTACTTTTGTACGTGTGTGTTCAAAGGCAAATAAATGGAAATTGGGGAAAACAGATTCCACTTTTCACCTATAAGCTGATATTTTTCTCACCCTGGAAACATAGGTTTATAATGTACAAAAGATAAACAAACCTAAAAGTCACCTTAAATGTTTTGTGCCTTGACTTGGTATTTACATTTCAGTGTTGTCTTTTTACCTCCGTGTTTATGTCCTAACCCGGATCCACATGCAGACTCCTCTTCCTGAACTCCTTACAAGACAAGAAAGCAGCATCAGTAAAGCCTGCATTAATTCTAGAGTGCTGATTTCATTCTTGTATTCTCTTAATAAATCATTGATGATGCAACATTTTCTCAGGAATATTATTAGAACCAGGTTACCATTAACAGCTTTCAAAGCACTGCAAGTGGAAAAAAACTTCCTATGAATCTAAAGTGAATTAATTTGCATAATGAACTTTTCCATTCATCCATGGGCAGCGTATGAGAATTCTCTGAAAGCTGTTAAATTATGTTTCTGCTTTGTTTCAGTGCACCTGAAAAGTACAAAAGTATCAATTTCATCAAATGAATGGATACTAACTATTCAACTTTCTAAGATCCTTACACCTTTCAATGAAGTTCTTTGAACAAATCTGGCTATGTTATTGCCAAAATTAGCATAGGTGAAAACAAGGAATATGCCAAAATTTTACTTCTACTCAGAGTGAAGTGAAGAGCTAGGGTAGCAATGTGACCTGGCATGTTTTATAAGGACCAATGTATCTGAGACTGAGAATGGGGAACAGATGTGGAAGCAGAAATACTAGTCAGGAGACCGTGTGCTAAGCAGGAGAGAGCGTGTGTAGTAGCACTGCAGCGAGTGGGAAGTAATCAGATGTGGGCCATTTTAAATATTTATAAGGCAGATCCAGCAGATTGTCTGTCTGGTGAGAGAAATAAATGAGTTACACTGACTCCAAGTCTTTGTCCTGAGCTCCTGCAGAGATAAGATGGGAAAAGCAGTAGAGAGTCAGTTATGAGTAGACAGACCAGGAGTTCAGCTTTGGAAATGGACATGATGATTTAAGAGACATATTTGACTTTTAAGTAAAGAGTCTGAAAAGTCATCATGAATTATGAAATATAAATATGAAGTTGACAGGTTGAGAAGTCATATGAATCTGAAGGTCAAAAACAAGGTCAAGGATAGAGATACACATTTAGTAGTTATCAACATTTAAATAACATTGGAAGTCAGCAGACTACATTCAATCATAAGGAATTGAGTAGGCACACTGTAGATATGGAAGAGCATATAATTAAATACAAAGTTTTACAAACATATTAGTATTCTGACATTTTTTCTCATAGAAAAATGACATAAGTCCTTATCAACAAATATATGAATGTAATCTTTTGTTTATAACAAATTTATTGAAGTATTTTATAAGTAATATAAAAGTCATTCATTTAAGGTATAAATTCAATGATTTTAGTAACTTTACTGGATGGAACAACCATCACTATAAATCAGTTTCTAACATTTTCATCTCCCCCAGTAAGATCCATCAAGCCCATTTTGAATCAATTCTTACTGTGGCTACATAGATTCTGCAATATAGATAAAGTACAGCTTATTTAGTCTTTAGTTGTTGGATATATAGAATGTTCCCTTATTTTCATAATTTAAAAAAACTCCAATAAATTTATTTGTAGATAAATATTTGAAAACATTATTAATTATGAGAAATGCAATAGTTGCAAAATTCAGCACAGCTTGAGGATTTCTATAAATATTAAGAAATGGATCTCAAGAAAAGTGATACAATTTTTTTTTTTTTTTTTTTGGTTTGGGGCGTGTTTGGGGGACCGGGGGGGTTGCTCCGGGGGCCCCCCGGCGGGGTTTTGCTCCCCCCCCCCCCACCCCTTTCTGCCTTTACAATCCTATTATTATTATATGAAAGTAATTTCTTTGTAAATGTTTACTAAATGTTTGTCATTTCACAGGTGAAATATCATATGTAGTATTGTGTTGATTTATATTTCCTTGATTGGGTGTGAACTTAATTGTTTTTCACTTATATTTCTCCATTTCGATATATTTTATTATCTATTAAGGCAGATAATTTAATATCTATTTGATTATCTTTTGTTTTCATAGTTTTCCTACTCCTTCACATACATATGAGCTTATAATGTCTACATTTGTCATAAAAGTTGCAAATATTTTCTTCATCTGATAACTGCCTTTTAATTTATTTATGTATTTTTAATACATGCGAGTTTTAAAAGTTTATGTAGTTAAAACTATAATCCCTTTTCTAGGTAATTTGTATCTTTCTTGACATATTAGAATATTAATTCCCCAACTGAAGATTTTTATATACTTCGATATATATTTTTAATGATATCAGTTTTTGAGGTTTCTTCTAACTTGTATTAAAATTTACATTTTAATTGTTAGCATTGATATCTATAATTTATATGGAATGTATTATTTTTATGGTGTAAGATTGGGATATACATTATTTTCTCCCCAAACCAATAAACACAATAGTACTTGTTGAACTATTCATCTTTTCTTCATTGTTATGTAATAAAGGAGAATTTCATTCAGGGCAATTTTCTAATACATATTTGAAATTTTTTCTCTACCTTTTATTAGATTCTATTTTCATGATCTTCTACTATGAATGTGTTATATTATTCCCCAAATTTTTTTTCCCAAATCTCTAATTTCTTTACTCCATTTTTTCCCTATAAACTTACTATGTGAATCTTAAGCCTATTGTCGATACTAAGTTTTTCAATTAATGAATTCTGTCTCTTTTGTGTCTACTTTACTTCTTAATTCTATAATATGTACTTTTGGACCTCAGAGTTTTTCCTGTGGTATTCAGCCTGCAGGATGGCCCAGTGATTCTATCCCCCTAGTATTCACACGTTACACTGATATTGGACAACCAAGAGAAGCAACAGAAATAATTGTGTATTGTTTGCGAGACGGGGTTCAAAAGGACTGCAGTTTCTTGTATCCTCTCTTTTTATCTCTCTCTCATCACTCTCCACTGAGGAAGTCATATGCCATGTCATGAGGACTCTGGCAGCCTAAGGCCCATGTGGTAAGGAGTGGAAGACTGGCCAACAGCTAGTGGGAAGTAAGGCCTGCTGACAGCCACTGGAGCAGATGCCCCAGCTCCTGCCCAGCCCCCATGACTGCAGCTCCAGCCCAGCCCCCATGACTGCAGCCCCAGCCCACTGCTGGTCTAACTTTCTTCTGTCTTTGTCATGTTTCTCTCTTTCCTTTTGGTAAAAATGGAAGATTCATGTTGATGGTGAACATGAGCACAGATTTAGATGTACTAAAAATTGGGAAGGATTTTGAATCTACCAGTACTTTCAGGCTTTATTATTCCCCTTCTTCATGGCCCATTTATTCTTCCCCCACCATGAATTAATGCCATGACAACAGGACACTTATGAAATTATTACTTACTCTGTGAGTGAAATATATTCATACAATGGGTGGATATTCCTTTGCATATACTTATCAAGTCTTGCCCTGTAATCAAGAAATGTACTGCTTTCTCTCTCTTTAAAGGAACTTTTCGTCAACAGGGAAGCAGGTGGCATTTTTAGCTAAGAAAGCTAAAATGGTATTATGTCAAGCCCACCTGTAACAGTTAACCTACCTTCATCATTTCAGATGCCTCTCAGAAGCAACTTAAGACACCCCTTTAACATATTTAGCTTTCATATTGTAACTATGATCAGATGAGTCTGATGTACATTTTTCTTAATATATATTAGTTAATATTTGCAAACAGATCACATGTATAATTGATCTTTATATATTATTTTCTGTATAGGAGACCTCCAGTGATTTAGCAATGTGTTTCACAACTTGGTAAAAGGTAGATGAGGAATTGCCTGTGTCTAAAGCAAGTATTTCCAGAATAAATTATTAATGTATAAAGGTGATTTTACTTTTGAATTATGATTAATAAAACCAAAATTAATAAAAATGTAAAATGGATACTTTCGTGTTTAAAACAATGCCATACTTAAATCAAAAATGAAGCCATCCAAACTTCTTGTTGCCAGCAAGAATCTCTGCCTTTTAATTACATGTGACCATCACTCTCCGTATCTGAAGAAGCTGTTTGAGTTATTTCTGAATGAAACCTAACAGAGATGACATATGAAAGACAGTTTTCCCTAACCACTTAGTTTATTCACTTTTTTTGTTTGCTTGCTTATTTCTTCATAAAATACACTTTGGATTCTAAAAATTCAGACAAAGTGTGTATTATTATCATAAATATCACATGTATTTTAGTTATGGTAAGGCACTTTACTCAGTGGTTTAAAATGGTTTTTATTTTGTTTGTTTTGTTTCTGTTTGAATCCTAGAAATAGTTTCTTTGAAACCTCTGAGGTGAATTCTGTGATCTCCATAGTGATAAGACCACAAAGCAAAATTTATAGTTAGGCAAAACTCATGATATGAAATATAGATGAGACTTTAGACACACACACATCATGTTCCTAAGAAATGTTTGTCTGTAATTTTGCTTTTGTGTGTGTGTCATGTTTTGAGGGTTTTGTTTTGAGGGTTAAATTGGCCTCTTGAAACAAGTTACAAAGTATTCCCTCCTCTATGTGCCTGAACCCATTGGTATTAATTGGGTATTATTCATTTCTTTATTTCCTTTCAGAATTTACCAGTGAAGCCATCTGGTCATCTAGAAATGTTTTAATTATGGTCTCAATTTCTTTTTATTTTCTTTTTAAACTTTATAAATTTTATAAACCTCATACATTTTGCTTTTAAACTTTATAAATTTTAAGTTCAGAGGTACATGTGCATGTTTGTTACACAAGTAAACTTATGTCATGGGGATTTGCTGCACAGATTATTTCACCACCCAGGCATAAACCTAGTATCCATTAGTTATTTTTCCTGATCCTCTCCCTCCTCTCACTGTCTACCCTCCAGTAGGCCCCAGAGTGTGTTACTCCCCTCTATTTGCCCATGTGTTCTCATCATTTAGCTCCCACTTATAAGTGAAAACATGCAGTATTTGGTTTTCTGTGGCTACATTAATTTGTTAAGGATAATGGCCTCCAGCTCCATCCATATCCCTGCAAAGGAAAATATCTTTTTTTATGGCTTCATAGTATTCCATGGTATACATGTATCACATTTTCTTTAACCAGTCTAATATTCATGGGCATTTAGGTTGAGTCCATGTCTTTGCTATTGTGAAGAATGCTGCAATAAACACACACATGCATGTGTCTTTGTAACACAGCAATTTCTATTTCTTTGAATTATGCTCAGAAATAGGATTGCTGGATTGAATGGTATTACTGATTTTAGGTCTCTAAGGAATGACCACACTGTCTTTCACAATAGTTGAACTAACTTATACTCCCACCAACAGTGTATTAGCATTTTTTCCCCCAAAATTCAGAAACATATGCTATTTTTTGACTTTTTCATAGCCATTATGACTGGTGTGAGATGTTTCCTCACTGTAGTTTTGATTTGCATTTATCTAATGATCAGTAATGTTGAGCTTTTTTTCATATGTTTGTTGACTGCATGCATGTACATCTTCTTTTGAAAAGTGTTCATGTCCTTTGCCCATTTTGAAATTATTTTTTCTTGTAAATTTAAATTCTTTGTAGATGCTGGATATTAGTCATTTGTCAGATAGATAGCTTTCTAAAATTTTCTCCCATTCTGTAGGTTGTCTGGTCACTTGATAGCTTCCTTTGCTGTGCAGAAGCTCTTCAGTTTAATAAGATCGCATTTGTCAATTTTCGCGTCTGTTGCAATTGCTTTTGGCATCTTCATCATGAAATCTTTGCCCATGCCTATGTCTTAAATGATATTGCCTAGGTTTTCTTCTAGGATTTTTATAGTTTTGGGTTTTACATTTAAGTCCTTAGTCCATCTTTAGGTGATTTTTGTGTATGGTATAAGGAAGGGGTTGAGTTTCAATCTTCTGCATATGGCTAATCAATTATCCCAGCAGAATTTATTGAATAGAGAATTATTTCTGCATCGTTTATTTTTGTCAGATTTGTCAAAGGTCAGATAGTTGTAGGTGTGTGGCTTCACTTCTGTGTTTTCTATTCTGTTCCACTGTTCTATATGTCAGTTTTTGTACCAGTACTATGTTGTTTTGGTTACTATAGCCCTGTAGTATAGTTTGAAACATGATGTCTCCAGCTTTGTTCTTTTTGCTTAGGATTGTCATGGCTATTCAGGTTCTTTTTGTTTCCATATGGATTTTAAAATAGTTTTTTTCTAGGTCTGTGAAGAATATTAACGGTAGTTTAATAGGAATGGTATTGAATCTACAAATTCCTTTGGGCAGTATGGCCATTTTTATAATATCGATTCTTCCTATTCATAATCCTGTTATGTTTTTTTCATTTGTTTGTATCATCTCTAATTTCTTTGAGCAGTATTTTATAGTTTTCCTTGTAGGGATCTTTCACCTCCTAGTTAGCTATATTCCTAGGTATTTTAATCTTTTTGTGGCAATTGTGAATGGGATTTCATTTCTGATTTGGCTTTTTTTTTTTTTTTGCAGGCAATGCCTTTGTGATTTTTGACTTTTTTTTTAACCTTCCCCTGCTTTTGCAGCTTTTCCCAGCTATTTCTACTTATTTTGTTTGAGATACAAATTACAAAATAATTTTACCATCTACACATTTAGAAGCGACTAAGACAGATTTATTTTTTTTAAGTTACCTCTAGTTATGATGATTATCTATTACACAACAAAGAAGACAAAGGTGAAGTCTGAAACATTTTTAAATGACTCAATAATCCCTGGCTTTGGAGACAAATTATTGATAAATAAGTTAGTCAGTTTCCTTCATGTTTTAAGGAAAGATGAGAAGAAACTCCATCCTAATTTTCACATTGCAAATTAATTGCTAGGTTATTTTAAAACAATGAATAAAAGAATCAGGAAACCAAGAGAGTTACATGTGAAAGAATAAATTGCCTGTGTTCTCTGTGTGTGTGACAGAAAGTGAGGGTCATATATCTAACACACACATATTCACCTGACTTCAGGGGCCTCTGATTTTTTTAAAAACATATATGTGTGTGTATATGTGTGTATTCTTTAATTTTTAGCAGAACAAAGACACTCCCATCCTCCCCACCCAAGTCTTGTTAAGAGGGAGTGACAGAAATGGATCAGTCTCCCTGTGCCTGATCTAATCACAGCTTTCTGCTCCCAAAATAACTTGCCTTTCTCTTTTATCTTAAGATTGTTGGTGATGTCATGCAGTTGCTTTTTCTTTCTCAGTGGAGTGAAAAAGAGCACAAGTTAGAAAGACTGAAAAACATCTCATCTCTTTGTTCCCACTTTTATTGTAATTATGTATGAACTTTCTCTTAGCAATATAGGATAGCTTGAAAACATTCCAGAATATTCCTGACCTAAAGAGAAGGACTGATTTTCCTCTCCTTAAATATGGACTGGACTTAATGCCTCATTCCTACAAGAGAGAATATCTTGGATATGTATTCTTGTGAGATCTGTGAGGCTAGATTAAAAATGATGGTAATGTTTCACCTGACTCACTCTCTTTTGGGACATACAACTTCTGAGCTCTTAGTTACCAAGTAAGATGTCCAGCTAGCTGGAAGCTATCTTGCTGGAGAGAACATGAGACCAAATCCTCTAAAGATAGAGAGGGCCAAGCAGCCTAGCTACTCAGCTGCCAGCTGCTTGCATCCCTTCGGCATCAACTGCCAGACATCAAATGCCTGAGCAAGTGAGAAACACCTGAGGAAGTGAGCCTTAAACAGTTCTAACCCTCAGTCTCCACAGTTTCTAACGGGGGCATCAGATGTGATGGAGCAGAGACTATCAACCCTTCTGCACCCACCTTGAATTTCTGACTTAAGGAATCTGAGCAAAATGAATGTTTTTTTTTTTAATGTCACTAATTTTGTGGTCTATTATTTTATAACCATGGGAAGACAACAGGCTAGCTCAGGCAATGATACCACATATTAGTGACAATTGACAAATCCACCATTTGTAGATGGAAGAAAGTTTACTACATCACAAAGGTCTTTGCTATACAACCAATGTCATGAGGTTCTTAGATATATACCTTAAAGTATATTAATGTTACTTGATATCTTAAAGAACTTTCAGTATCTCATTTAATACAGTGCTTACTTGCTAACATATTACTTTTTAATTTTTTAAACAAATATATTCATTTGTTTATTAGAATGAATACTAAAATTTGAAAGTCTTCTTGGTTTGGGCAATTATTTCCATGCAGTAGGAAAAAAATCATCAAAGTTTTTAGAAATCATTTCTGACAGTTTTTTTGCTATTGAGAAATATAAACATGGTATATCAGTATAAAATAAAATATTCACCATTTGTGCTAATTTGTTTATTAAAAAGTACTGATGTTAATATTCTCTGAGTAAAACTATCTTGACTGTGAAACAACAGATGCCTAAATGCCTCTGTGCAGACTCAAACCACAGGTAGGAACATTTCATTTTCATTAAATTTTTAGCACCACTGGTGATAAATATGAATATATTTTACATAGTTTATTATGTAATATTATTTTCTAAGTTAATTTTAAAAGTAATCATCTCACTAATTTCAAAGTGATAGTCACAAAACATCTGAAAATACATTTTGTTTGCAAGCAATCTTCTTCATTACTAGATATTTCATCAAAGAAAGCAAATGGGTAACAAAATGAATGATTTGAATTTATCTGCTCTTTCTTCTGGGTATTTGTTTCTATCCCCTTTGTCTCCTGGACCCCACAGTGGGCGTGGGCTCTAGCAGAAAGTGACTGATGGAGGAAACTTTGGAGGAAAGGTCTTATGATATTGATGAAGCACATGATAAACCTCTTAGTAAATAAGGTTTTGATTATTCTAAACACAACATGGATGACACATAAGAAACGCGAAATGTTCAATGTATAAGAATAATTTTGTATGTTTAGTATCAGTTTCCTTATTGAGAATTTTACCAGCTGGATGGAGTGCCTCACGTCTGTGATCCCAGCACTGTGGGAGGTCAAGGGGGTGGATCTCTTGCACCCAGGAGTTCGAGACCATCTTGGGCAACATAGCCAAACCCCATCTCTACAAAAAATTAGCCAGGCATTATGGTCCACTTCTGTAGTCCCAGCCTCTCAGGAGGCTGAAGCAGGAGGATCACATGAGCCCAGGAGGTCCAGGCTGTAAACAGCTGTGTCTGTGCCACTGTATTCCATTCCTGGGCAATGGAAATGAGACCATGTCTCAAAAAAAATTTTTTTTAATTACCTTGGATGTTTATTCGTTGTATATTATTTGCTTCTATAATTCTATCAAAATACAAAGATTACCTATTCTTTCAAGATTTGTCTTTACTTCAACATTATATAGCTAATAAATATAAGTATTTCAATTCCCTGCCAAATGTTGCCTTTAAACCTTACCACTTCTCAAATATTCCCAGTCATTTGTCACACTTTTGCATTTATATTCTTGTAGAGAAAATTAAGTTGTAGCATTTTGAAGCAAATGAAAACACCGTAACTAAATTTGTTATCCATTTATGAAAAATGAGTTCAGTTCCTGTTCTTACACTTGTATCAAATGCACTTTTTTATATTATCTGTTTAACATCATGTATACAACTCCTTGGTAAAAGTTTCGCTAAATGCATTGTAATTACTACGCCATTAAATTTTATAAAATGTTAGTATAAACAGGACTGTGTTGGGCTTTGAAATGACACTAAGAGGAAGTTGTGAAGCAAAAGACTGTATGTGGGTGCCTTATGTATGTGGGTGTGTGTTGCATACAGTCTTTTGCTTCACAACTTCCTCTTAGTGTGATTTCAAAGTCCCTCAGTTACAGCAGCACTATTTCTCAGTTTACTTACCTCAGAATATGGTAGGGTTTTACAGAAGTGGCTTTATAAAGACAGCTTGCTGATCTTCCTCAGCATGTAACACATTGCAGGCCAATGGCCAAAGTATTGCAACACACTTCCTGATGCAAAGTCCCACAGTCACTGTGCTTCCCTCCCCTGAGTGCAGATTCTCTCTCGTGCCATGTGGCCACTGCCAGGGGAAAGGATGTGGTGGTGCAGGGAATTCAAACTGTCTTTTCTATCCTCTTCAGTGCCTCTTTCAGTGATTTGAAGTTAAAACTAGATACTTTGATTGCTCACCTGATTGTTGGTTCCTATGAAGTGATTAGTCGGATGGGGTGACAACTAGCAAAGGCTTCTATCCAGCCGTCTTTTCCCACCTTCTCTCCCCATAATAATTTATTCCTGAAAAGTTTTTGGTTCTCATGTTTGTGGAATGAAACTCTAGAAACTAGAGCATCTCATGTGAATCTTCATCAAAATGTGTGCAGGGTTCGTTTTTATTTTGACAGTTGTTGTTAGAGCTAAACAGACTTAATTAGCTTGTATTTAGTCATTAACTTGTGTTTTTTTAATGCTCATACCAACAATATAATTACTTGTTAAAATCAAAATAACATTTTGAATTTAGAATCTTCAATTCACTTAAAAAAATCCTTGCTGGAAAGTCTCAGCTAAATGAGTAAATTACAAAATATAGAGCCTGGATAAGCAACCCAAAATGCTTAAGTGTAAACTCTGTGTTTGCCTCAATGTGGCTGGCAAAATATTGCAGGAATTAATTATGGCTTTTAATCATGGGACAACTGCATCCACCGCAATCAGAACTACTTTTTCATTCTAAATATAAGATAATCATTAATATTTAAGATATTTAATGTCTAAATCATTACAAATCATTACTTGTACCGTATATATTAAATGTTGTGCCATTTTAATATCAATGTTAATATTTTATAGCATATACAATACTAATGCCAATCCAAAGAACTACTTCAGATGAATCACAGACTTCCATTCTCAATTCTATCTATAAGGATGTTTACATTCAAAAATGTTTGATAGTGTTTTTAAAGGAAGATTGATTTAATTGATTAATAAAGGTGTTCTTTGATAATAAGTCATGTGAATACTCGATTTTATATGCTGTCTGTTAAAGTATAGTTATGCAAAATTATTTTTTAAAACAACAACTTGAAAGTTTGAGGAACCCAAGTTTATCTCCTAGAAAATTGATATTAAAACAACAAACTTTTATAAATATTGATCAAAACTTGTCTAAACCTCTTAACTTTGACTTTAGATTTGAACTACAATAAGAGATGCTTATCTTATAAAAATCATTTATATTATCGCCCATAATTCCAGTCCTGGCACGCCGAATCTCATATATACATGTAGAGCTGAGATTTAACAAAATTAATGGTGATCAATTCTTTATCATTTTGACTTTCAAATCCATTTAAAGGGTCAGTCAGAATTAACTTTTTCTATTCGATAAGAGTAAATATAGCTGAGTATTTTATCTCAGCATTGATTTTAATTTTTAATTAATAAAAGTTTTAATAGTTGAAGCAAAATTTTTATCATAGTTTTACTTATGCTTTTATTACTTTTTTTGCTGCTTAGGTGCTCTTTTGTTAATATTAAGAATTTTAAGCTGGGCGCGGTGGCTCACACCTGTAATCCCAGCACTTTGGGAGGCCGAGGCGGGTGTATCACAAGGTCAGGAGTTCAAGACCAGACTGGCCAACATGGTGAAACCCATCTGTACTAAAAAATACAAAAACTAGCTGGGCTTGATGGCTCCTGCCTATAGTCCCAGCTACTCAGGATTAGAGGCTGAGGTAGGAGAACTCTTGAACCAAGACCTGGGAAGCCGAGGTTGCAGTGAGCCACGATCGCGCCACTGCACTCCAGCCTGGGCTACAGAGCAAGACTCCATCTCAAAAAAAAAAGAGAATTTTAGATAGTAGAGTACCATACACAGAGGAAAACATAAAATAAAGGGTTCAGTTTAACAGATTAGCAGACAGACAACACCTTAATTGCACTACCCAAATCAAGAAGTGATGATAGCTCTTTCTCCAGAAGAGCACAGCACAGACCTGCTGAACGCAGCCCCTGAATTGCCGTGGCTTTCTTAACTTCTAGACTGATCAATTCCTTACTTCTTCTTACAATTTTATCTTTATAACTTATATTAGTTTATATCCATAACTATTCTTGTTTTAAACTTTACATAAATATGAATGAAACTGTGTATATTAGGTATTCCTTCTGTTCAGTATTGTTTAGAGATTTATCCTTTGCTGTATGTAACTATACTTCTTTCATTTATTTTCCTATATAGTATCCCCACTGATGACTATATTACAAAAACTATGCTACAGTTGGCGCTATTTGATTTGTTCCATATTTGGGGCTTACAGAAATAATAAAGTTATGAGTGTTCCCATACTTGTCTCTTCGCTCACGTTTGCATGCATTTCTGTTGGATATACACCAACAAGGCAAACTGAGAGGTCATTTGTGTGGACATATCGAACACTGGTAAATAAAGACAGTTTTCCAACTCAAGACATGAGAGCTACCATTACTCTACATTTGCACAAACTCTTGCTATCACCAGTCATTTTATGAATACGTACAATTAGCCATTCTGGTGTTTTTGTGGTGCTCTCTTATCGTGATTTATAACAATTTCATAGTTTTCTATTGAGGTTGAGCAAATTTTTAAATATTTCGTATGTTTATTGGGCATTTCATTATATTTTTAAAAATGTCATTTTGGGCCTGGGGTGGTGGCTCATGCCTGTAATCTCAGCAATTTGGGAGGCCGAGGCAGATGGATCACGAGGTCAGGAGTTCGAGAACAACTGGCCAACATGGTGAAACCTCATTTCTACTAAAAATACAAAAATTAGCTGGATGTGGTGGCACGTGCCTGTAATCCCAGCTACTCAGGAAGCTGAGGCACAAGAATCTCTTGAGCCTAGTAGGCGAAGGTTGCAGTGAGCCGAGATCTCAACACTGCACTCCAGCCTGGTGACAGAGCAAGACTCTGTCTCAAAATAAATAAATAACATAAAGTCATTTTAAGTCATCTGTTTTTCTAATGTCTCACATCACTTTCTTACTAATAGGTAGGAGGGGTTTGGTTTTGCTTTTAGTTTTTCAATTTAATTGTTTAATTGCAAACATTTTCTCCCACTCTATAGCTTGATTTTTAATGCTCTTTAATGAAAGTTAGTCATTATATATCTTCATTTATGAACATTTTAGTGTATGTGTGTGTGTCTATCTATAATATATCTGTATCTAGCTATAGATAGGTCACATGAAAAATGGATAGTCTCTGCCATAACCACAGTGCAGGTATCAATTTCACGAAATTTAACATTGATGCAAATATTATGTAATTCCTCCTCCATATTTGAATATCATTTATTGTCCCAATAATATCTTTTATTGCCAACTTGTTTCCTGACTTGGAATTCAACACAGCCAGCATTGAATTGACATATCTCTATAGTCACCCTTACTCTAGAAAAGATACTAAGTATTTATTTTCTTGCTCATCTTGACTTTTTTTAATATTGTAATTGCTCCACAGGTTCTTGTCTGCTGCACAGTTAAAACCAATTCACTGAGACAGTGATATTGTGGTAGAAATATAGTTTCATGATCTCAGAGCTCTCTGAGAAGAAGGATGGGAGTAATTATTCAAATCAGCTTCCCCGAAAGCTCTAGAGGATCAGCTTTTACAAGAATAGTTTGATGGGCAGGCAGAGGTGTAGAGAATGGGAAATGTTGGTTGGTTGGGTTGGGGATAAGTCATAGGGGGTCAAAACTGTCCTTGTGCACAAAGTCACTTCCTGAGTGGGGTCACAAGACGAGATGGACTAGTTTCTTCGTTTGAGTTATTCGTCCAAATGGTGCCAGCTGGCCCTCAGAATGCAGAATCTGGAAAGTAGCTCCAACACAAATCTTAGGCTTTACAATAGTGATATTATCTACAGAAGTAATTGGGGAAGTTACTAGTCTTGTAACCTTTAGTTAGATAACTCTTGAACCATAATTTTTGCTCTCTGGCTAATTTATTAGTTTTACAAAGGCAGTTATTGTCCCTGAGCAAGGAGAGGGTTATTTTTGGGAAGGGGCTGTTATTATATTTGTAAAAGCAGTTAAACTTGGCTGGGCATAGTGGTTCACGCCTATAATTCCAGCACTTTGGGGGCCGAGGCAGGCGGATCCCTTGAGGTCAGGAATTCAAGACCAGCCTGGCCAACATGGTGAGATCCCATCTCTACAAAAACTACAAAAATTAGCTGGGTATGGTAGCATGCACCGGTAGTCCCAGCTACTCAGGAGGCTGAGGCAGGAGAATTGTCTGAACCTGGGAGGCAGAGGTTGCAGTGAGCTGAGATCATGCAACTGCACTCAGCCTAGGTGAAGGAGTGAAACTCTCTCTCTCAAAAAAACAAACAAACAAAAAAAACCAGTTAAACTAGAAACTAAATGCCTTCCTTAGTTAGTTGGCCTACTCCAGGAGTGAAAAAAGGCAGCTTGGAAGTTAGAAGCAAGGTAGAGTCTGTTCAATGCGATTTCTTTCACATTCATAATATTTCTATGCCAGATTTCTCTCACCATCATAATTTTTGCAAAGGCAGTTTCAATATTATAGGAGAGTTATTTCTAAAGTGCTCTGGAATTTGAATCATTATTAAATTCAAGTTACACATTTTTGCCATAGATACAACTGAAATGATAGTGTGTCCTTCTTTACATGGTATCAGGAGGTATATGACATCCATCTGTCCCAATCTTGGTATTGATAGATTTAATCATGTGTTAAGATGTTGTAAGCTGAGTTTCTTCTCTTTTAAATTACTTTCTAACTTTAGTAATAAATAATATCTAAGGAGATAGTTTCAGTCTGTAAATATTCTGTTTCTCATGAAAATTTTATCTATTAGTGTAATTATTCAGTAATTATTTTCTGATTCTATCATTTCTTCTATATTATTAGTTGACACTCTAATGATGTTTGTTTCTATTCTTCACGTGGCATAAAGTCTTTTTTATCTTTCTCAAAGACTGAAAAATTATTTTCCAAAATGGCTGTACACTTTTGTTCTTCCTCCAGCAATGTATGGCAGCTTCAGTTGCTGAAACTTCTTATTAAAATGTGATACTATAATTATTTTATTCATTTTAGCCCTTCTAGTGTTGGAAAAGTAGTATCTCATGAGATGGTTATATCTGCTATTATACTTGCCCATTAATTTGTTAATTGTGAGTACTGTAATTTTCAGTTTGAATATTTCCAGTTAACACATTTGCCATTCTGTAACGTCTTTATGGTTTCCACATTTTTGTTGAAATTTGTAACTCTCAGTTCTATTGCTATCCTCAAGCAACTTGTAACGTTGTTTATGGTAAAATCTCCACTATCTGAATCCTTGCAAATCTATTTTATTTGTTTGTTATGTGCCTTCTTAATTTTTTTTTAATTTTATATCATTTATTTATTGTTTATGTGTTCTTCTTTGAGCAATTCATACAAAAATTGTAGAAACAATTGAGGCTTACAATGATGTTTTTCTTCCCCTTCAGAATGTTTTCTAGGCCATTTTATTGATGAGGCAAGAATTATCTCATTTAGTTCTCCTTTCACACTTTATTTGCCTTGCTCTGTTGCCCAGGTTAGAGTGCAGTGGCTTAATCTCGGCTCTCTGTTGCAACCGCTGCTTCCTGGGCTCAAGGGATCCTCCTATCTCAGCCCCAAAGTAGCTGGGACTACAGGAATGCAACACCATGCCCAGCTTATTTTTATTTTATTTTATTTTATTTTATTTTATACAGACAGGGTTTTGTCATGTTGTCTAGGCTGGTCTTAAACTTCTGGGCTAAAGCAACCCACCCACCTCAGTCTCCCAAAGTGCTGGGATTACAGGAATGAGCCACCATGTCTGCTTCCTTTTACACTTTCAAGAAAAATTGAAGAAATGTTTTTTTGGTGTGTGTATATACATTTATATTACTGGTAATACCATGGTTTCAAAGATATTGCCACATCACACTGGGGATAAAATAAATGTTATTTTTTTAATTATTTTTATTTTTTAAGTTTCAGGGTATAGGTGCAAGATGTGCAGGTTTGTTACATAGGTAAATGTGTGCCATGGTGCTTTGGTGCACTTATCAACTCATCACCTAGGTATTAAGCTCAGCATGCATTAGCTGTTCTTCCTATTGTTCTCCTCCTTCACGCCACCCCTTGACAGGCCTCAGTGTGTGTTTTTCCCCTCCCTATGTCCATGATTTCTCATTGTTCAGCTCCCACTTATAAGTGAGAACATGCGATGTTTGGTGTTCTATTCCTGTGTTAGTTTGCTGAGGATAATAGCTTCCAGCTCCATCCATGTTCCTGCAAAGGACATTATCTCATTCCTTTTTATGGCTGCATAGTACTCCATGGTGCATTTGTATCATATTTTCTTTTCCAGTCTATCATTGATGGACATTTAGGTTGATTCCATATCTTTGCTATTGTGAATAGTTTTGCAATGAACATACATGTGCATGTATCTTTGTTGGAGAATGATTTATATTCCTTTGGGTATATATACCCAATAATGGGATTGCTGGGTCAAATGGTATTTCTGGTTCCAGATCTTTAAAGAATCACCACACCATCTTCCACAATGGTTGAACTAATTCACATTCCCACCAACAGTTTAAAAGCATGCCTATTTCTGAAATTTATTTGAAAACCTATAGCAAACAGAATTCAAACATTCTGCTTGCATCTCATTTAATCAAAGGAACAGGAGGCATCATAGAAGTTTGATGTTTACACAGGTCAGTCATTTAAAAAAATCTTTTTAATATTTTTATTTTTAATTATTATGGGTACATAATAATTGTATATATTTTGGGGGGCACATGTGAAGTTTTGATACAGAAATAAACTGTATAATGATCAAATTATAGTAATTGGAATATTTCACCTCAAGCATTTATCATTTCTTTGTGTTAAGAACATTTCAATTTCATTCTTTTACTGGGCTGAACTTTTAACTTTGTTTAAAATTTTACCAAGATTGAACTTGTTGTTTCTCCCCTCAGCTTAGAATATCAGAAGGAAGGATATTATCTGTGCTGTTTTAAAATCTCTAATTCATTCTTAGACTTTTTTATAGAAGGAATTAGAAATGTTCTAATTTGACTATGATACAAAAATACATTTGAGTCTTACATTTCAGAATTCTATTCAGATATACCCTTTAGGCATTATAGTAGAACTAAAGAGCAGTTTTTCTACCAAATTTACTAACTTGAAGCATATACACTGTGCCTCGTCATGAAAGGTAAGCCCGTAATCTAGAAGGACTAGTCTAGAAGGCGTAGACCAGTGCTTCTTCCCTATACATCCACTCTTTCTGTCAGCCCAGTGGGGTGCAGTCTTGCAGACAGAAAGAAGCTACAGCTGTATGTTGAGAAGGTCAAAATTTATATGACTGCATTGCATCCTTATTTAGGACAACCAAGAAAGTCACTGATTTCTAAAATTACAAGGCTAAGAACAGCCTCAGTAATGTCACTATGTTTAGCTGTTGGAGCAGTTAAAACAAAAGCTGCTTGTGTATCTGTAAAAACAGAAAATTCTGTGGTTCATGAACTGAAAAAAGTAGCATTAATTTTTTTTAAGTGTTAGGATATATTAAGAAAAAAATCATTTATTTTGTTTCCAATAGATATCTAAAGACAAATAATATCTCCAAAGGCAGGAGAATCCCCAGGCAGAGTAACATTCCTGTCCAGACTGAAGAGAGTTTCACTACAGGGGGATTCTATGCATAATTTTATACCTAAAGAAAAATTTTTGATTAATAAATGATCGAGCATGTTAATGAAGTTCCTGCTTGTCTTTCAAATTTGATGGTTTTTGCAGTTCTTACAACTATTAAGGCTGAGAAGGAAAAAAATGGTCCCATTCTTCCAGAGCTATAGAAATAATTCCGAAATCTAGACTATAGATTAAACAAACTTGATGAAACACATTGAAAAATACTTGATAATATGATGTACCATGTAAGAATTGGAATGATGCTTTTTTTTAAATTTCCAAAATAGTTTCTTTCTACAATTGTTCTCATATAACTGAAAGTTGTAATTATTTTCCTATGTGAAAGAGGTTTTTATATTTATTCCAAGTACCTTTCTGTCAGTTGTTTCACTGATCTTTACCATTAACTGGAAATTTCTGGAGTTTTTATAGAAAAGCCGAAACTATTTTTAATTTATAAAAGAGACAATGGAAGATAATTATGCCTTACTTTGAAAACGCCTAAAGTAGGCAAGGTATATTTTAAGTAATAAATTTCTATTCATGGGATGAACTATACATACAGACACTTTAGGATGAGTTTGTAAAAATATAAGTTACAGGGACAAACGAAGGGAGACAGAAAATCTATATCATTCTTTATTTAGAGGTCTTAGATACAAATGAATATTGTTTTGATTGACAACAAAATTGTGCACATTTAACTGAAGTGTGACAATTAGTGACTAGGAGATAAATATCTATTTTTTAATACATATCTAGACATTTCATCCCTGCAGGTCATTAAACTTAGGCATCTTTAATGAGAAACTTACAAACTTAAATAAAAATTTATATTTTGTATACCTTTAAGTAGTTTTGGTATATATGTTTGTGTACTTCTTATGTATTGAGCATGTTACAGGGTGCTTTATACAAGTCTTCTCCCAGGATCAGACTGACAGAATTGGATAAGCAGCTTCTCTAGTACTGCGAAGATCAAAAAACAAAGTCAGAGAGTCACTCATCTTGGTATAAAAATAAAATAAAATTCTGTACTAGGTATATGCTTATAGTCTTGACATGCAAATAAAAACCAGAGATTTAAACTTCTCTTTCAGTTGGGATCTTAGACATATCTGGTGGGGAGGGAGGCAAAGGAGTTGAAAATCAACCCATTCATCTTATTTATTTTAGTTACTTAGCAAACTCATGCACATACTGTACTTAAAAATCTTCTAATAACTACTGTGCTTTAGAAATATAAACTCATTTAATCTGTATAACAGAGATATAGCCTGCTAATAATATTATCCAGCATATTTTACAGATGAGAACACTTAGGCACAGAGGTATAAGCTTCCCAAAATCACACAGCCAGTAATTAGCAGAGTTAAGATTTGAAATAAGGAACTATGGTTTTACCATCTATCATCTCACTTTGCCCTATCAGTTCTAGAGCCAATTGGTAAAATGTGTCAGGTTATATCTTTGCTGGCTCTTTTAAGATTGAGCCAATAAAATAGAAAGGATTATAGTGAAGGAATTTAACTAGGTTTTCTTGTTTTGTTATCAGAACACACACACACACGCGCGCACGCGCACACACACACACACACACACACACACACAGGGCTAGCTAGTATATTAATTATTGAAGATTACATGGCTAACAAATAGCAAAGCCAGGCTTTGTATCTAGTGTCTAGTGAGTTAAGTTTTTTTTGTTTTTTGTTTTTTTTGTTGTTGTTGTTGTTGTCTGTTTTGAGACTGAGTATTGCTCTTGTTGCACAGGCTGGAGTGCAATGGCATGATCTCAGCTCATTGCAACCTCCGCCTCCCCGGTTCAAGAAATTCTCCTGTCTCAGACTCCCCAAGTAGCTGGAATTACAGGAGTCCACCGTCATGCCCAGCTAAATTTTTTTGGTGTTTTTAGTAGAGACAGGGTTTCACCATGTTGGCCAGGCTGGTCTCTAACTCCTGACTTCAAGTGATCCACCTGCCTCAGCCTCCCAGAGTACTAGGATTACAGGTGTGAGCCACTGCACCCAGCCAAGATGTTTCTTATAATGTAGAATTAACGGCTTGACTTTACTGCCTTAAGACAAATAAAGCTATTCCCCCAAGGAAAAATAGATTATTGTCTTAAAATATAGAAGAAAATCTTTTAGGACTAAAAAAAAAATCAATGTATATGTTAAAACAAATGTGAACAAAAATAACACTACCCACAAACACAAAGAAAAGCACAGACAAATATCATTTCAGTGTAACAGAGGCAAATGTAATAGATGCAAGTAATATATACACAATAGATACAGAGATGCATAAAATAGGTGTAAATAATAGATACAGTGCAACCAAATTTCATCCAACTTTGCTTTAAAATAATAATATGGCTTGGACACAGAGGGCTTACTTATGTAATTCATGGCTAGTTAAAGAATAATGCTAAGCTACATTGAAAATTAAAGGGGAGAACAAATAATACAACTGCATGCATTAGTAGCAGTGGTTCTCACTCAGAAGCATGATATTGAGTGAAAGAACATTGTCTCAGAAGATAAATACAACATGTTTCCCAGTTATATGGTGTCTAAAATGCAACAAACTGGAAAGAATTTTAACATGGAATGCATAATTGGACAATGAGGAAGATGTAAATTGTGGGGAGTAATTGATACAGGTTTCAGGATGGCGGTTAATTCTGGGCATAGGGAAAAAAGAAGTGGTCATCAGTGAGGAGATCCTGGAAGCTGCACTTAATGGTCTGTGCCCTAACTTAGTGGTAAGTGCACAGCTATCTATTTTATTGTTGCTCTTTACATTATGGACATCTTTTATACACTTTTGTACATTAGTTATATTTCACAGTATTTTTTTAATGATATTCTAAATGAGATTGTGGCTAAAAATTGTTTGTGTAAAACCATCACTCTGGCTACTAAGACGAGAATACATGATGAAACATCAAGAATGTATACATAAAATGGGTAAGGTACTTGTACTAGTGTATTCTCTTGCTCCTAATAAATACATACCCAATACTTGGTAATTTATAGAGGAAAGAGGTTTAATTGACTCACAGTTCCACATGGCTGGGGAGGTCTCACAAATATGATGAAAGGTGAATAAGGAACAAAGTCACATCTTACATGGCGACAGGCAAAAGAGTTGTGTGGGGGAACTCCCCTTTATAAAACCATCCTATCTTTTCAGACTTATTCACTATCACAAGAACAGCATGAGAAAGACCATCCCCACGATTCAAACCTCCAACGTGGTCCTTCCCATGACATGTGGGAATTATGGGAGCTACAATTCAAGATGCTATTTGGATGGGGACACAGCCAAACCATGTCAGTACTCTTGCTAATGTCTTGATGAAGGATCCAGTCATTTAGACTATGCCAAGTACAGTGAGGTCTAAGAGACATGGATGGATTAGGGAGTGCCTTAGAGATCAATCAAGAGAAGAAGAAGGAAATGGGGAGAAAGTGAGAAACAGTGGAAAGTCAAGGGTATCTCTATAGGTTTCTATGTTGAATCACATGATGGACACCCATGTACTTTATTAAGATAGGAAACCATGCACATGGAATCAAGATCTTCATGAATAAGGACAAATGTCATGATCTCTGTGGTAAACATATCCAATCTGTTTAGCACTGACTCTTTTCTACCTATGTGGAAATGTGGAAAAGGGAGTTAGAGGCTGGGTTTCAGGAGAAAGGACTGGATTAGGTGTATTTTTAGGGTCATCAGCATATATTAAGCAAATGTATTTGTGACTTAAGAAGAGATTGCATAGTTTGAAGTAAAAGGAGAAGACATTTTCTGTGTAAGTCCTAAGGAGGCAAAGAGAGAAGGTCTGGCAGCAAAACTAACACTGAGGAGACATGCTAGAGAATCGGAAAAAACAACCAAAGGAGGTCTTTCTACAATAAGGAAACAATGGATATTGCCTTGAGTCACCAGAACTCATTTTCACTTATTACGTTATTTATTTGATAAAAAATAAAATAAAATCTATATGATCCTAAGTCTGACACAAGCCAGTGGTTTTAAAAAAGGAGAGTCATATAGTGACACTGTTTTAAAATAATAAACTCTGTCACTGACAATTTAAGATTAAAAAATTAAATAAATTCACTTTATAAATGTATAAAGCATCAGCTATTTATTTACTTGTCAAGAATTTTAAGGTAACAAGAAAAGTAATTAATTGCATAAAATGTTATGAATCTTTTAAGTTCTAACAAGCATAAACAGATATGCTTCATTTTACATTTCCATGGTACATTGTAAACATTTTTATTATAAAATTGTATAGAAAGTTCTAAAATTTCAACATGTACACTTTTTGCTGACATCGTAGAATAGTAAGCAAGAGTGGTCCCATTGTCCTTCTTTCAAACATGAATCCCCCAGATATTTGGTTGTGAAAATGAGACGGCCTCAAGAGAAAAAAATAAGTGAGAATTGACAACCATATCCATGAATTGTGATATTATTTGTTTTGTGCCAAATGTGTCTTTTTTTAAAAAAAATTCTACAACCTGAATATATTCCTGTATTACAGATAGGACTAATGAAGCTCATATTATTTAAATAACATTTTAAAGATCTCAGCCATATAAATAATTATTTAGAACTGAATCTATAGTCTAACTATAGATTCATGATAATTGAAGAGATAACGTTTCTGTAATCAGGCTTATTCAAAAATATTCTTACCAAAATGTAAAATTCCACTGTTTTCATAATATTAATCTATGCACCCTAAGCTTATATTTTTTATTTTTTTTTACAGACTCTTTTCTTAGAGAAGTAATTTGTGCAGCTTATTCAAAAGCTGTCTGCCACTCTATTCACAGAATGAGTCTTAATTCCTTTGTGTAATATTTTGTATTATTCATTCATGATATTAGAGCTCACTTCTGTAAAAACAATGAAACATGGATTTCAATTTTGAAACAATATTAATTATTAATGGGATTTAACTCTGTCTACTTTATGGGCACACACAGATTTCTACAAAGCAAAAATGTTCCAGGCAGCAAAAATAAGCAAAATATATCAAATATTTCAAGAAGATACAATGTGTTCTTTATTCTTTAGAAATTATGACAGGTTTCAATGGTTATAATTATTTTTATAATAACCTTTCTTTAAATTATAGCAAAGTCCATGTGTTTATTCTCTAAATAATAAACCCTATCTTTTTATTGAAGACGTTCAAATCTCTTCCCCAATCTAGTCTTAATCTCCTTCCACAGTCTTTTCTTTCATCACTGTCATCCATTTGTTTTATGCTCTAGGTACTTTGAGCTCATCAATAGTCCTTATATATTTAATTTTGTTACTGACCACTGATTCTTTTTCTGGCAGTTATCACTACAGTAAGCCCCCTGATAACTAAATCTCTCCTTTTTCATCCATCTCAATATTGTCAGTGCTATCTGGTAAGTTGCTATGTTTATTTTTTCCTGTTCAACTAAAATACGGAGTTCTTCCTTATAGCACCTTCTTCAAACTTCCATGACACTCTTTTGGTCTTGAATCAAATACTCTTTTTTGTTGTTTTTGTTCTGCAAATTTTAGTTTTTTTTTTTTTTTAAGAGCACTTTTTTATTATACTTTAAGTTATGGGGTACATATGCAGAATCTGCAGGTTTGTTACATAGGTAAATATGTGCCATGGTGGTTTGCGGAATCCGTCACCCTGTCATCTATATTGGGTATTTCTCCTAATGTTATTCCTCCCCCAATCCCCCTCAACCCCTTCTGTGCCTCCCCCTAGTCCCTCTCCCCCTGCTGACAGGCCTTTGTATGTGATGTTCCCCTTCCTGTGTCCATGTGTTCTCATTGTTCAACATCCACTTATGAGTGAGAACATGCAGTATTTGGTTTTCTGTTCTTATGTCAGTTTGTTAACAATGATGGTTTCCAGCTTCATCCATGTCCCTGCAAAGGACATGAGCTCATCCTTTTTTATGGCTGCATAGTATTCCACAGTATATATGTGTCACATTTTCTTTATCCAGTCTATCATTGATGGAAATTTGGGTTGGTTCCAAGTCTTTGCTATTGTGAACAGTGCTACAATAAACATACATGTGCAGGTGTCTTTATAGTTGAATGTTTTATAATCCTTTGGATATATACCCAGTAATGGGATTGCTGGGTCAAATAGTATTTCTAGTTCCAGATCCTTGAGGAATCGCCACACTGTCTTCCACAATGGTTGAACTAACTTACACTCCCCCCCAACAGTGTAAAAGCATTCCTACTTCTCTACATTCTCTCCAGCATCTGTTGTCTCCTGATTTTTTAATGATCACCATGCTACTCCTTGCTCAGAGTTTCTAGGAGGCTTGCCCATTTCTTCTATCCTAACATTTGTTGCAACAGATGTTGTTAGCTGCTGGGTAGGTCCCAGTCTTCACCATCAGGTCATTCCCACTTTGCATGCTTGTCACATATGCCAGTGGTTAGGAAAAAAATAAATGTGGTGAACTAAGTTACATGTAGACAACTGTGAGTGGAAAGTCCTGTGACCTAGACATTGATATTTGTGAATATACTAAACAATGAAGGTATGTGCCTATGATTCCATGTACCTCCAAAGATTTCTAGCATTTACAAGAAAAAAAAATCATAGTAAACCCTAGGGGAAGTCTGAGCAGAGTATTTAAACTCTCACATTTTTATTTTGTTTATCTCTAAAATTAGATGGATAAAATGTGTAATTTAGTTATGTTTACATATTTTCCTAAATATTATGCATGCATTCCATCTTAATTTATGAAATAATAGTAGTTTTGCTTTTGGTGATCATGGAGTGTCTTACTTGAAGACCAACCCTTCCACTGACAAAATCTTGAACATATGGACAAAATACAAACATGTCCTTTTTAAAGTGTGGAAGAGCTGCCAAAGTACCTAAGATTCAGGAGGGCAGAATTCTGGAGTATAACAAATAACAGTATAACAATTCTAGTAGTCTTTGGAATGAATTAATATGTTCAATAAGAGAGATTACAATATGGATAATGTCATCAGGAAAACAGTATATACTTAAAATCCAGTGGAAATTATAGAATAAAAAGTTAACTGAAATGATTAACTCCTACATGACTTTAAAGATTATAAACAACAGAAGTGAGTATTAGAAAAACAGAAGATAAGTCAAGCACGTGATTAAGAATACCACATTAAAAACAGGATAGAAAATTTTAAGAATATAATAAGACAAATAAGACATGTTGCAAATGTCGAAAAAGTTAATTGGTGCACAAAAGAGAGAGAAAAAATAATTTGAATCAATGTTTGAAGAGATATTTGCCAAGAAACATCAAGTCATTGGTTCAATAGAAAATGAATCCCAAACAGGTACACAAAGAAAATCACACATACACGAACAGGCACACAAAGAAATCCACACAGTGAAAATGCTGAATATTTAAATATAAATATTATTAAAATGAGATAAAAAGACATATTACTTTTCAAAGTAGTAATAAAAAAGTATATTGAATTTTCACCAATTAATGGAAAAATAATATCAACTTTTATTTAATTCTCAGGAATAAACTTAATAAAATACATGCAGAAGTCTACATCAAAAATATAAAATATTACTAAGAAAATGTTAATCTACTAAAATGAAAAGATTTCTGGATTGGACAAATTTTATCCGTAGATGCAATGCAATCTTAATAAAAGCTCAGCATTTTTAAAAATAGACATCATTTAAATTATTCTAAAATATATTTGGAAATTTTAAAATATATAAAATACCAAAGAAAACTGAGGAAGAATAATAAAGATGCATCTAGTTTACCTGATATCCAGAAGTAATGCTACCAAATGTCCAGATGCATTTATAGTTAAAGTAACTGAGACAGTGTAGTATTGGCAGTAAGACAGACAGATAAAGCGATGAAACATAGTGGCAAATATAGAGAGAGATATACACTGATCTAAACACTTGATCTATGAAAAAAAGAATGGTGAAGATCAGTTAGCAGGTGAAGGATAGACTTTTCAATAAATATTGCCAGTTCATTTGGATGTACATGAGAATAAAAATATATCTTGTCTCCTATTTTCTTCAACATACCTAACATTCCAGATGGATTATTGATTTCAGTTGGAGAGATATTAAACAAATAAAAGCTTCTGCATGAAACACGAGGTAGTACTTTTCTCTATTTGTAGTTTCAAGAGATTTCTTCAACAGGGGGATTAAATGTACTAAGATTAAAGAAAAATTTAATAAATTTGACATTAAAAATTAAGAAATTCTGTTCAAGGGACTCCATTAAGAGAATAACATTTTTTTAAAGTAAAAAAATCAAGGGAGTGGTATAGGTATTTGTTATATATATAACCAACAAATAATTTGATATATATGTAAAATATAAAATGATTATATATAGATACATGTTACATATAATTATATAATGATGCATAAAACCATATACATATAACCATACATAAATTTATTTGCCTATCTACCTTTATCAATATATTAGATTCTACAGATTAGTAAGAAAATGAATTTAAGAAGAAAAGAGGTATACCTCAATAAATTGGCTAAAAAATAAGTAGGTACTTCAAAAGAGAATATATTGAATGTTTTTTCAAATGACCAATAAACATATGAAAAGACACTCAAACTAAGCCATTAGGCAAGTTGAATTAATAAGAAAAATACAACTATGCAATCAAAAATGACTAAATGTGAAAGAATATACATGACAACAAGTGCAGAGTCACTGTAAACCTTATGCACTGCTGTTGAAATGTAAATTGCTATATCCATTTTAGATATCTGTCAGCACTATTAAATCTGAACTATTATATCTCAACTAACACATAGCCTAAGACCCTGCAATTGTACTTCTGGTTATCTATGCACAAAAATGCATATTACATGTACCAAAAGACATATATGAATGAGAAGATTAAAACAGCAAATGCTAATAACAAAACACACCTCTAATGCTTATCAAGATAGAATGGTGAATACGTTTTGCTTTTTTCAAACAATGGAATAATAATTTAATTAAAATATGGAAAGTCTTTTACATGCAACATGATGAGTCCTGATAGTATTCTAAAGATGAGAGATGTGAAAGCAGACACATGTATGACATAGAAACAAGGTTCAAAACGTAGCAAAATTTACGTTTAGTGTTAAAAATAACAGTAGTGGTTCCCTTTATGGAAGAAGAGAAAGAAGAAAGAGCCACCTAGGAGAATGTAGGAAGCATGACCTATCGTGCTAAAAATATTATATTTTGTGGTCCAGATGGTGTTTATGTGGTTAAAATTCTTTGAGCTATACAGCTATGTCACTTTTGTGTTTATATATGTCATACTTCCAAAAAATGATTAAAATATGAAGATATGAAGTCTTTGGCATTAGGTATCTCAGAGAACTATAGGGTTGGTTTTCAGGATTTAAATGCAAGTAGTCTTTTAAAAATCTTTTAAGTAATTAACAAAAAGACAATCCACTGAGGTATAATTAAGTCAAATATATTGAGGAAAAAGAGTTGTATCTGCTGTGGTACTGTATGAAGAACTATATATGTTCAAAAATGTTATTTATTTAGATGTTGTAGAAATTGTTTGAAACATCAAAGAGTACAGTTGCTACACTAGAAAAATCACTTAGGTAATTCTGTTTCAACATATTCCCCTAAATGTCTAAGAATTTATTTTCAGTTTTAATGAAGTGAGATTTTTGTTAAATGGAAATTGATTTTTAATACACTATTTTTATATTAAATATGACATTGATTTATCAATATTTCATCTATATGTTTACCTTTCTTCGATGAGACAAAGTCTACAAGTTCCGTATGTGTATTTTTCATGTTTCAAAATGGGTACATTACTACAAATTTAAAAACTAACATAAAACAGAATGGAAAATCACGGATATTCCAAATGTTAAACAATGTCACCATGGATAATTACATGAAATTGAATCCATCCACAATATTTTCCATTATTAACATCTTGACAATCATGGAAGAATCATTGTCCATATTTTATTTCCCTTGGACAGTGAATTTACTAATTTATAATACAATTTTAGTATGGGGAAGTGTTAGAGACATATAATGTTAAATTTCCTTCCAAAACTAAGATTATTTAGAGTGTGCATCTTCTCCTCCTATGCTTCCTCCTCCTCCCACCTTCTTCTTCCTTCTCTTTGGGTTTGGGCATTACTTCTATTGGAATAGTACTGTCTTACAGAGCATGCAACTTGCAATATAAACTAGCTCTGAGATGAAGATTTCTCTCCCATTTTGTATGCTGCAAAATTCTTACATAAGATATAAAGGTATAAGTTTACAAGATTAGATAATAAAATCTAGCCTTTCTCTTGGTACAAATATTTATATTCATTTTTTAAACTATGGATTTAAATAAGCAGCTTGAAATTTATTTTTCTGAAAATCTTCCTAACAATGTGTATCAGGTAAATGGTAAATGATGTGTAATGATCAAAACTGACACTTTCTCAGTGAGGTATGTGCAGTAGAAGAGTGTTATTACTTCACCCATGCAACTTTGTTGCAGAAAGTTAGAAGAGCTAGGTCGTTTTAGCTGTTTAACACCTGAATTTCATTTTGTGATACATTCTTTACTCTTCCTGAATCTCACCTGTTGCACAGTAATGCAAGGAGAAGAAGACTTGCTACTCATTACTCACAGAGAAACTGTTATTTCCTACTGATGTAATAACGAATTATGACAATAACAAATTACTCCAGATTTAGCATCTTAAAAAAATTTGTTATCTCACAGTTCTGGAGGTGAGAATTTCAATGGCTGTCACTGGGCTTCACTTAAGATTTAGCGGGGCTGACTCCTTCCTGGGACTTATAAGGAGGATCCTTAACCTTGCTTTTTTTGACTTCTAGAGGCTACCTGCATTCCCAGGCTCATGGCTTCCTTCCTCCACCTTCAAAGTCAGTAATTCTGCATTTGTCTTATCCCATTTCTGTTATCAAATCTCTCTGACTAGACCTGGAAAGCTTCTCCACTTTTCAAGAATTCATGTCATTAGATTGAGCCCACCTGGATGCTAATCCACAATCATCTCCCCTATATAGGTTCTTAACCTTAATCCTATCTGCAAAACCTCTTTCTAGGTAAGGTAACATATTCATTGGGTGTAAAGGTTAGGATGTAGACATCTTTGGGAGTGGGGAGACGTTATTCTGTCTACCACAACAAGAAAGTGTTTTAATGTGTTATTTAAGGATTGGGGTTTCTTTGAAGATGAAGGAACAAATTAATTATGCAAATTTTTAAAATACTCATTTGAAGGCAGTATCTAGGGCACCAAGTTGTTTAAAGACAATGACCAGTCAAACTTCATATACAATGAACAAGGCAACACGGAAGTGGTGTTATTATTTAGTGGGAAGAAAAGTCCATTCAGGTTTTTATTCTTTAGCGTATATTCTCTGGTGGTGATGTCTTTTGCTTGCCTGCCATAGTGTGAATTCCTTTCACGTATGTAGGTATTAGAGATCATGAAGTCTATTGATGAAAGACTATGATGAAGACTGTTTCCCACTTTTCCTTATAGATGCAAATCCCCCCTCTCTACTCCCTAGCAGCCAGATTATGGCCATATAATATACACTCTGCCAGTCCAATGCACCCATATCCACTCCCTGTTGGCAGGTTAGCTGGCCATGTCATCTATGCCCTCCGATGATTTTTGCATCATGACCTGAATGTGGTTCCTCTAGCCCAGTGTCCCGTGTGTGTGTGTGTGTGTGTGTGTGTGTGTGTGTGTGTGTCTTCTCTACACTGTTGATTCTAAGAACCACCTGATATCCTTAAATAAATTGCATCCCTGACTACACAAGCCAGAATAAGGATCTGCTATTTACAAGCAAGAATGCATGTCTGAGCCTGTGTCTCCTTATCCCTAAATCCAAGGAAATAAATGATTTAGCAGAAACTAACAAACAAACTTGGATCTACTCATATTTTAGTCTGTCTTGAATATATACTCTGTTATTTCAATCACCAAAAATCTGGTAAGGGAATTATGTTTCAGAGAGAATTTAATAATAACTGTTTCAAATACATTATGTTCTCACTTATTCATAGTAGCTACATGATGGGTACACATGAATGTACAGGGTGGAATGATGGACACTGAAGACTGTAAAATGTAGGAGTGTAGGATGGGGGTGAGGGATAAAAAAATTACCCATTCGGTACAATTTAACCTGTTCAGGTGATGATTACACTAAAAGTCCAGACTTTACCACTACGCAATATATTCATACAACAAGAATGCACTTGTAGCCCCCAAATCTATAAATACATTGAAAGGGGGAAAAAAGCTGTGACTTAGAGGTTATGCATATATGATTTTTTAAAGTAAAATCATAAGACAGATATTAAAACACTTTGCATCATGGAGCATTAAATTAAAGTAAGCATGCTGGTTTGGCTTTTATATCTACCAATGAAATGAATTAATAAAAATAACTCAATTTGAAAGTCAGATTGCTGTATTTTAGATAGCAGGGAGAATGGAGACACTGCTAATACTGATTTTTTGAGCAGAAGGAAGTGCAGCATAAGAAATTCTCTTGATGATGGATGACATGCAAACTGAATAGCAATTTTAAATATTATATTAGAGAAAATAAAAGAAAGGTACTCTTACTATTTAACTGCTATTTTAAAAGGTTGTTTGCTTGTTTGTTTTTATCTCTGCCCCATGCCCCATAAATGTTTCCATAAGTTGACTGAGTCTGTACTCACTGCCACATGAGCCAAGGACTCCAGTTCCCCCTGTAGTCGGCCTCTCAGTCTAAAATGAAGTCTTTTTACAGAAAGTGGTGAAAAAGGGAGCAGAGGTAGATTGTGAAACATCATGTGTGAAATTATGAAACAAGTCAAATTTGAATAAAGGAAACTTTACTTGTATATTTATATTGTTAAGGCAAATGAGAAACACATCCACAGTTAGATTCATCAACACTAGTCATACCAAAGCAGTGTAAGCTTCTTTTTGGGTCTTTTAAATGTGCGGCCAAATGGTTAAGTCCAGTCACAGAATAACAGTCAATCAGTCAAAATCTGATACTGCTACTTAGGTATGCCAATGATGCTAGAAAGAAACATGTGCAAGAGTAAAGGGGAGAGAAATTAGAAAGATTTATGTGAAGAGAGTGATCTGCTCGAGATGGTGGTGGATAGGACACCAGCAAGTAGATGCGTAATACAGAGTGAAGAGCACAACTGGGTTATTTTGAAAATCTGGAAGAATTAATATTCAAAACAGGGATGGAGTGGACAGTAGTCTGGAAAACACAGCTTTTAGAATTAACTGTTAAAAGAATAATCCTATTTTAAAAAGTAGAAAGGGGTCAGTTGACCATTATAAAGTCAATACTACTAACAGAAATTGTCTCTCTTTCAATGAGTTTTTCCATTAATGTTTGATCAGTAACCCATTTTAAAGTGGGTCATTTTCTGCATCACAGTACAATGGCTCTCAAGGACTCTCAAGCTGTCGCCAGCTACTTAATAGGAAGCAATTTCATTAGACCAGACATGTGAACAGTGAACTGATATAGTCTAAACTGAAATACAGAATCAGGAGGTATATGGCTTGGTTCTGTGTTTTCTTCCAAATTGTATGCGAAATTGTAACCACCGCATGTTGAGTGAGGAGCCTGGTGGAAGGTGATTGGATCATGGGGTTGATTTCTAATGGTTTAGTACCATCCCCTCAGTGCTGTCTCATGGTAGAGTTCTCATGAGTTCTGGTTGTTTAAATGTCTGTGGTACCTTCCCCTTCTCTCTATCTCTCTCTCTTGCTACCATGAGAAGAAGGTCCTTGCTTTCCCTTTGCCTTCTGCCATGATTGTAAGTTTCCTAAGGCCTCTCATCCATGCTTCCTGTTAAACCCAAGGAATGGTGAGTAAACCTCTTTTCTTCATAAATTACCTAGTCTTGGGTAGTTCTCTATAGCAGTATGAAAATGAACTAATATAAAAGGATAACTTGTATTTTAAAAAATAAACTTACTTATATAGTTTTATTAATTTAATGATATGGAAGAACCCTTCAAGGATATCATCTCTGTGAAGTCTTAGGAAACTTACAATGTCTCAAGTCTCTTAGAGAATCAATAAAAACAGATCAATTTGGTGCCTAATCCCCATTACTAATGAAGATAATTATTTATAAATCTTTCTATTAGAAACAGTGATATTTCAGCATGCTTTTCTGCATTAAGTACTTTAAATATGTATTGATAACTAGCATTTCTGCAAAGCTATCCTAAGTTGGTTGCTTTTCTTTTTCAAAGGTATTACTCAATTGCTCCTTAGGACTGAAAATTGGCTTTGATGAATTATATTCTGATACTCCTAGCCGATCAAAGCTATGAAGATATTGTCCTGTTAAAGCCGTTCTTACTTAACTATCAGGTGAGGCATTGATGGAGATCTGATTATATTGAATACCTTGCTCTGCTTATGGTTTAAACTGAATCATATAGATCTGTGCTCTTTGAAACTAGTTTTGAAAAGTGTATCAAAGTTTCCTTTATGATTTTTTGTGCCCAGAAATGCATGAGGTGACAGTCAATATTATAGTCATCTCTTCTCAAAATTGATGAAAACAACACACTCTCTGTTGGAGTTGGCTTTTAAAATGGATCAAAAGATATGTTTGCCAAAGCTAATGCTTTTTCTTAAACTTGTGACCTTCCAGTTCCGTTTAGTATCACTTTTCTTGAGTATTACTCTTAGTGGAAGGGGACATATTCTGATCTTGAGAAAACATGTAACCTAATATTAAGGTACCTATGTACTGAGAATTTATCAAAAGAATCCTATGGCTCACATGCACATTTACATGCCACATATGATCTTCATATTTTCATGTTCCTATGAAATTGCCTCTAGAGTGAAAGTGCTCTAGTCCCAAGCAAGCCATTCACTTACATTATTTCTTAAATTATTGTAAAATATAAGAAAAACAATGTGCTTATATTTTTTATTATGTGTGTGCAGCCTTGAGTATGGGTGTGTGTTGCCATGCACACTTTTTTCTTGCACATGAATGCTGGATTTCAATACTCATGAAAACTACGAATGCTACTGTCATCTTTAATTTGTCGTCATTTGGTAAGGTTGAAGAATAGCTGCTGAGCTACACAGTCTTTTTATTAACATTCCTTGCTGAAACCAAAATTAGATTTTTAAAATTACGTTACCATTTTTAAGATGTTTTTACCAAATGCTGATGCTAAAATATGCTTATTTACTCTTTCGTTCTTAATCATTGTCCTCTTAAAATTCCATGTACCTTAAATCAAGATACTGAAAAACTGAAGCTACACGTTGCTGCTTTCTGTCTATTCTAGCATATTATTCATTCCAGGTTTATGAAATCTATATTTGAGTAAATTAAGATGAATATAAAGATCCATTCTTTCATTTGATTTTATCATTAGGAAAAAATAAACACTTCAATTTTTAACAGAAATTGATAATCACAGGGGTCTATGGTTAAGCAAGATACCTGAGAAGATGAGATAATATGTTGTTAGATAGGTATACAATTTCCTTGTCATAGAAATTCTATTTCTGTAGAAGAGCCAAGATTTTATTCATAATAAAATAACATACAGATGCCCACACGAAGAAGAGAGAGAGGCAATTTTACAGCAAGAAAAATTGTCAGCATATTTGAGTTCTAATTAAGAAAGGAAGCATGTGAACTGGAGTGATAGCTAAGCCAGGCAGGAGGGCGGGTGGCATCAGGCCCACACAGCACATTTCTAAAGGAATATGGCAACTGATATCTGTCTTGTTCCAATTACTATATATCAAATAAATGGCTGCCTCTTCTCTATGATGGGATGTAAAAGAATGTTAAGAAAGCCTGTTTACCTTTCTAAAATTATGTAATTATATTTGTTAGAATATGACCTAGAAGTCAGTTTTTTCTTCAAATTAAAAATAAAAAAAAAGATTTACCAATTAAGTCCATCTCAGAAGTGCCAAACACAAAGGTAATTTCAAAGCTAAAATCATAAGTAGGAAAGGCATTGCCAATAAGACAGATGTTATCCTTGGAAGTCCTCTCTCTTTTTGCTGGGTAGCTATCTGAGCCTTCTTCAACCTTACCAAATAATGAAAAATTAAAGACGGCAATAGCAGTTGTAGTTTTCATGAATATTGAAATCAAGCATTCATGTACAAGAAAAAAATGTGCATGGAAACCCACGCCCATACTCAAGGCTGCATATATGTAATAAAAAATATGAGCACATTGTTTTTTCTTATCTTTTACAAAAACATGCTCATTTGATTGATTGTGTAGATAAAGCAGCATTGTTCTATCATCTTTCCCTCAAGTCCTTAGATGTAATCCTTCTTGGAGCCTTATTGGGTGGCCTGTGGATCGATAATTTGGTATTTAATATTTGTTCATTTAAATCATGTCCAGGGGCTTGGTGGGGTGGCTCATGCCTATAATCCGAGAAATTTGGGGACCTGGGCAGAGAGCATCACAAGCCCAGGAGTTCAAGACCAGCCTGGGCAACATAGCAAGACCTCGTCTCTACTAAAAAATAAAAATAAAATAAAAAAATTGGCCAGGCATGGTGACACACACCTATCGTCCCAGCTGCTGAGGAGGTTGCGGAGGGAGGACTGCTTGATCCCAGGAGTTCTAGATTATAGTGAGCTATGATCATTCCATTGCACTCCAGCCTGGGTGATGAGCAAGACCCCATTACAAAACAAAACAAAAGTAATGTCAGGGCTAGGTACTTGAAAATACATTTGAAAATGTACTTGAAAATACATTATAAATCATAGCTTGTGTCTGTAGAGCTTGTTTCTCATAAATGGAGATATATTTTATCAACTTGGATGTTACCTCTACCATTAGTTTAGAAGGATTAAATTTTAGTTGTCTTCTTATCAATGGGAGAAGAGAAAAAAATAGTTCCTCCAAATATTTTTACATGGATATGTATCTTTTTGATATGAGAATAGTTCAAGAATTCTGCTTACCCCTACCCATAAACTGAGAACCAATTGCAAAATAGATATAAAGATGTGTGTCTATATATGTTTGTGCTTCTGTGCACAATTTTTCATGATAGTAGTAAAAATGAAAGAGTAAACAAAAATGTCAGTCTAAGCAATTTATTTGACAGCATGGACGTAAACATCAAATGTAAATGTGAATGGAATGGAATGGAATCTGCAATACATATTTTAAGTGTTATAATGGAATTACTAGCTGAGTTTAATCCTAGGTATTGGGGGTAAATGTGACTTAGAACATGTTCTTCTATTTAAAACTGGAGAGTACAGAAGATAAATATGCAAACAATCAACTGAAAAAATAAAATAAAAAAGGATACTACTAGATTGGTGCAAAAGAAATTGCGGTTTTTGCCATTAAAAGTGATGGCAAAATCCACGATTACTTTTGCATCCACATAATAAGTACTCTGGGGATAAACAAGTAACTTTGCCAAGAGACAGTAGATGTGCTGTCACAAAAGGTCTTGAAAAATAATTAAAAACATATTGAGAATATAGGAGTATTCTATCACAGTATTTTCAAAGTCATAGAAGCATAAGCAGTACCACATATTAAAGAATTATCGTCTTACGAGTTTAGAACACATGCTGTGTTAGGCAAAATGTGAGAAGTCAGGGTGGAAAATAGAGATAGACTCATTTTGAAGAGTACGATTTTAAAGACAGAGAAAGAAGGTTTTGAAACAAATAATGGCAACTTCAGGATCGCATTTTTTTTATATATACAAGTGTATGGAAGCACGTGAGGATGTAACAATGCTTAAACAACCAGTATGTGCAATAAGAAAACACAATGACACAAGTATAGGTTTCTAGGTTGTGGAAATATGCATGTCATAGAGTTGTGACACTTGGAATAAAGCTGAGAGAGACCTCTAAATTATTTGACATCTATCTTTCTGCCTAATTTACTCCATTAGTGAAGAAATGATGTATAAATATATCAATGCGACTACTACAAATAGTAGCAATACTAATACTGCTTATAACAACGGGAATGACTAATGTCACTTAAACTATTATGTGCCAATAATTGTGCTTAAATATTCACATTTTTATTGTTTTATATCATCAATAAGTATTAACTATTTTATATCATCAAGAAGTTCCTCCTCATTAGTCAAACTTAAATACAGAACAAGAGTTTTCCAAATCCCTTCTTGTATCTTCTGAAGTATAAAAATATAACTGGTGTCTGTGACAACCCAACAAATGCTGTCTTTTAATGGAATTTTAAAAAATCTATAAAGATATTTCACTGTATTTTTTCAATGCACATGATAACATACATAAAGCTAAGAAGCACTTCTCTAGACCTTTGGGATAATCTGACATATTTATTATATTTACAAGTATATATTATTTATTTTGAATACATTATATACTGAGAGATTTATTTTAAATACATTCACTGTATTAATTGTATATATATAAATTTATCTTAAAACATATATGTATGTATATATGAATGGTTAGTGTTCTTAGAAAAATCATGCACTGTGTATATTAGTAATTTAAAAGCTAACTTTTGCCACGCATGGTGGAGCACCTGTAATCCCAGCTAGTTGAGAGGCTGAGGCAGGGGTATCGCTTGAACATCAGAGTTCAAGGCTGCAGTGCCTGTGAATAGCCATCAGATTCCAGGTTTGGACACGTAGGGAGACCCTATCTCTAAAATTAAAAATAAATAAATAATAAAATAAAATCTAACTCTTTAATGACCTGGTCTTTTATACGTTTATTCTTTTCATTCAATCTTTTACTTATTTACTTTTATTAAGGTGACTCTTAAATTATGTAGAAAGTACATAATTTAGCACTGTTGCATGTAAATTACCTCAGAATTTGACAGCTTACAAAAACAAAAATGTGTTATTTCACCTAGTTTATAAAGCTGAGGCATTTAGATGCTGATTATCTGCATGGGTCTGAATCAGAAGCTCTTATGAGATTGCAGTCAAACTAAAGGTCTGCGCATCAGCCTCTGAACACTCCAGAGTTCTGCTAGTGAAGTTTGGCTTCCAAGCTCAATCACATGGCTGTTGGCAGGAGGCTTCAGTTCCCTGCCATATGAGTCTCTTGATAGGCTGCAGATGGCATTGGTCCCTCAGCATCAGTGATCCAGGCATGTGAGTGAGAGATTGCACTTAAGATGGAAGCCACAGTCTATTTATAACCTGATCTTAGAAGGGCATATTATCGTGTCTGAATTTACATTTAATAAAAATAAGTCACTATGTCCAGCCCACATTAAGTATACAGAAATTAAGCTCCATCTTTTGAAAGGAGAGAATGTCTCCTTTTAATGGTTTTAATGTCTTGAAAACCAACACCAAGGTATATTATCTTCCATTCAGTTCTTATTTTGATGACTAGAAATAGATAATAGAAAATTAGTGTATTTCATGTGTTTTGCTTTCATAGTTATTACACTTTATTTTAAAAATCTGTAACGTTTTAAATGAGAATGATACAATAGAAAGAGCACTGTCTTTATAAGGAAGAATATCTGAATTTGAATTTTAACTCTTACTTATTAAATATAGCTGTGGGCCAGTGTGCTTATACTTTTAAAGCAATTAGAACAGTGACTAACAGAAAAAGTTATAACTTCAGCTATTAGGATTACTTTTTGAAATTTATTCATATCTGTTTTTATTTATAACCTTTAAAATAATTTCATTATAATGCTCAGTAATGAAATAAGTAATAATGGATTCATTATAATACTGAGAGTTTAGTTAAATAATAAATCCATATTTAGACATACACAAAAGTGGCAATAAAAGTTTATTTAGCTACAAGAACATTGAGATGCACAGTGAGCCAGGAAGTGTACCATATGCCATGTTACACCTGGACGCTGTGTGGTTGCACCTTAATCACTCTTCTAATGTCGTTATAGTTCCTGAATATTGGAAGACATATGGTATTTTGCCTCCTTAGTAGTGCATTTTCATCCTAGACTTGGTTGACAGTTATTTACTATTAATCTTCTGCCAGCTGTATGACGTTAAATATAAAACTTGTCTCTACAGAAGAATTTCCTCTTGGGTGTTTTACATGCTCTTCCTTTATTGGCATCAACTCATGTCAAGAATTCCATTATCTGTGCTTAGCATTTCCTCCTAAGCAATTCTTAATAAAAATAACCATCAGCTTTTGGTATGAATGCAATATAAAAAAATTTTAAAAATAAAACTAGTTCCATAACCAAAGGATAACGTCTAGGCTACAGTACAACGTATAAAGTCCTCTCTCCAGTCTATTGATTCCAAGATGTAAAATTCTAAGAGAAGTTCTTAAGCAGAACTAACCAGAACAAATATATTTTCACAATGCATGAATTAATGGTGCTTAAAACATCATCCTTTTATTTGAAAAAGAGTCCTAAGAAGGTTCTAGTCAATGTCAGAATCTGCCTAAACATCAATCTTCACCTCATTTAATATCAGGGCGTGTGGAGAAGAGGAATGAAGTGAGCATGCTACGTTTCCTTATGTGGGCTCAGGACTGACAAGTGGTACTGCCTCTTTGTTAATCTACTATAGAAAAAAAAAGAAGAAAAAAAAAACCTGCCACTTTCAACATATAACTTGGAAGTCCAGTGACAATGGGATTGAGAGTGAAGGTTTAAAACATCAGGACGGCCATAGGGGCTCATGCCTGTAATCCCAGCACTTTGGAAGGCCAAGGTGGGTGGATCACAAGGTGAGGAGATTGAGACCAGCCTGCCCAACAGGGTGAAACCCGTCTCTACTAAAAATACAAAAATAAGCTGGGTGTGGTGGCGGGCACCTGTAATCCCAGCTACTCAGGAGGCTGAGGGAGGAGCATCACTGCATCACTGCACTCCATCCAGCCTGAGCGACAGAGGAAGACTCAGTCTTAAAAAAAAAAAAAAAAAAGAAAAGAAAAAAATCAAAAATAGTTCTAAGAAGAGCTCTTGGAAACTGGGTCCACCAAAAGTTACTGTTGCACGTCACCTCTCCCCTGCACCTGCTTCTTTCCTGCACACCACTTCTACCCTGCTTGCTGCTTCTCCTCTACCTGCACAGAGCCTGGTAAGAGGCAGTTATCTAATAAAGAGGGAACGGGAAACCCTAACTCAGATGAGAGATGGCAACTGTGGAAATCTGTGGCTACCCCCACAGCTGCAAGAAGCATGAACAAGAAAGATGCTGAGAAACTTAGAGGAAGGTCCACATGGTGATTAGACGTCTAAATGTCCTAAATTAGAAGGTAGTGCAGCTGCAGCGAGAGCACATCACCCATTGGTCAGGTATTGAAACAACAGGCGGGAGACTCCCCATTACTCGTCCCCTACTCACCCGCTCTGCCACCACCACCATGCAGTCCAGCCACACAGGGAACAGAAGAGAGCAGCAGCACTCAACAGCTCCCAGAAAAAACAGACACAGAAAACAGTCTAGAAGTGTGCATGGAATTCATCCCAGGGGGTTTAAATTAAGTCAAGGTTAACCTGACATGGAAGAGAATGGGCTATCCTGCTGTGCCACCACCAAAACTACAGGGTGGTGGGCTTGTTTCTGATCCCTGAAGCAGGAGGTCTTAACTCTACCTACTGATAAATTTTTGAAGCATGCTGGTTAAATACTAGCATCTCATTGATATAAAACTCTATTTCAGGCACACAGTGGATTAGACATATTTTTATGGATTGTTATATCCACCTATCAACTGACCACAACAGGTTTCTAGAGAATAAGGCAAATTCTGAGTGACAAGTCACTGTTGTATAACTGACGATTGAAACCCACTTTATATATGAGACTGATAAGGTTGATCAGGTGAGATCGTACCAAAAAAATAATGAAGAAAGGGGTTTTATGGTGAGAGTTTCTGAGTAAATACATGCAAGACAAACACCCTGTATAATAAGAAATAGCTATACAAGTTAGCTAACAAGCCTTATTTTTACTTAATCCAATCTTAAAAACCATTGTTTTTGATGAAAAATCTTCATTACCCACCTGTATCCATCACTGTACAGGCAGGAGATCGAAAGCAGACAGGAATTTGAACAATGCACTACAAACAAGGTGAGAATTGCTGCAACAGCTTTCCAGGCAGACAGAATGTACACAAAGTTCAGATGGAAACATATAAAGTACTTTCAAAAACAACAGCCACCTGGAGGGTAAGTTTTAGACACTTTTGGCATATTCATAGAGCCTGGTACCCAACTGTCTAATCCCGTCCTAGTTACTGGGAAGTGGTGAGATAGAAATGATAAAACCATGACTATGTCCTTAAAAGCCTCATTCTAAGAAATAAAGTAATTTATGATGGTTGTATGTAATAGGCTAGAAAGGAGGGTAGTCAGAGGACAGGTAAGTATTAATGAGATTTGAAAAGGTCTTAAATCCAGGATAACAACGTTTGGATTTTAGTCAGCGCATGAAAGAAAGAAAGATGTTTTAACATAGGTATATCAAAATGTATTTTTAAAAAGGCTAGCTATATGTATGCCTACAGCAAGGCCTGGGGAGATGGTGTGAGGAGATGCTTGGCATCCAGAAGCTGTTTGTTTTGTAGTTTCAGCAAAAACAGATAAATCATGAATTATCTCCATCACACAGTCTTGCTCACCAGATTGTAAACTCCTCAGAAGCAGAGAACCTGTCTGCTGAGTAATTACAATAATCACTGGCCTAGAGTTAGCATTTAATAAGTTTATTTGAATGACTATACTAGTAAATATATCATATGTACATTGTGTGTATATGTTTCAAACTCTCTCTGAAAGAGTTGAGGGTTTTCTTCATGAGTATTTTTTAAGACACTAGCCATGTTTCATATTATTTAAAAAGACAGATAATTGACTACTACATATAAAATGCACTATACTATTACTGCCCCCCAAAAGAAAGAAAATAGATAGCTTAGATAATTATTTTCCAATAACATTTCTAATATTTTATTTGTCTTTAAATAATTGGATCCAAAATTTCAATTACCTAGAACTGCTACACATTTCAAGAATTTCAAGAAATACTGTTTTCCAAGTGCAGAATATGCATCTCCATGAACTTAAAAGGTCCATACTGATAACTGATTAAGATGAATTTTTATCTCCATTAATTGGGGACACTAAATATATTTTTCACCACCATCTTATTCTGTGAGAGCACATTAACTATAAAAACTGACATTTCAAAAGAGAAAGACACAACTGTTAAAAATGTCTGGGTGTTAGCATTCAAATATGATTGCTGTTACCAAAAAAGAACCTCTTTTAATGAAAATTGCTTTGAATAATATGAATTATATTTACCCCAAGAAAAATATGAGCCAGAATTTTGTGTACATTCTTTCTATGCAGAATTTCCAATTGGCTCTTCTTTTAATTCCCTCATTTCCTATATCCCCTCGGACATAGAAAACACAGGATGGTTACCATTCAGTGTTTGGGGTTTTGTTGGTTTGGAGTTGAGCTCTGATTTCTTGAAATAAATTTTCATCCCAGCACCTGCAATTATTTGTGCCAGTTAAAATATTAATGAAAATGCAAACTAAAGCCATCATGAATCATGAAGGTGTTTAGGGTCGTATTTGATGACTCTACTAGACGTTTTAATTAAATACCATTATCTATTATGTGTATTCAATTACAGAAAACATGAAGTGATATCTAGTCTTTTACAGACAAATCCTATGTAATTTACCCTGCAACTCAACTCTAATCATTTTTAAAACTTTATTTCCATAAAACATATATAAATTCTAATAAACCAACTCAAATTTTACATTTGATGGTTTTTAGCTTACCATTCGTGTCTACCTTTTCCAATTAAAATGGGTTTATATATTTAAATTATTAACCAAGTAAAGTTATTATTTTCCCAGGTATTTTCTGGGCCATTACATGCTAATCATAAAAAGCATGTGCTCTGGAATAGCTCACAGCCTAGAAAAATAAACAAATTTACAAAAATGTAGGTACATGTCACTTATACACACATACACAATGACATGCAAAGGAGGAAGTGAGGGGTAGTTAAGGGGCAGCTTTAGAGAAATACAGTTTTGTGGATCTAAAATGTTCACTATGTCTACTCTGGCATGTCAGAACAAACAAGGTTTCATTTTAGATTTCATTTAAGTTACATGAGAGAGCCATTGAGTGCCTTATAGAGCACCTGGAACATTCTGAATGTGTATTTTTGTAATGAATGAATGAAACCAACAACCACCACAACAAAAACCAGGTTGAACTCAGACTTCCACCAGCTCAACTCAATTTGCATTTCGTGGAGAATCCTGGGTATTGATTGGATCACCCTTTAAACAGGGCAGTGCTTTCATAGACACACCACAAAATATGCAGTGGCAATTTTGTAAAATGAACTCTAGAATCTGAGGGCTGTAAAGGGAAACATCTGTTGAAAAGCATCTTAAGTCAAGGCCATTTGAAAAAGTGGGCAGTTGGTTATATAACAATTCTGGAAAACTTAAATACTTTAAACCACAAAACTCCCTTGTGAGTTAAATATGCCAATCTTCAGTGATCTGCCACTTCTACACAATTATATTGTTGAGGATAATGTGTAAGCACCAAGAGATGAAATGACACTCAATCAACCTATGTCAAGTAAAACATAACTGTTTTTCATTATACAGAGAGTAATGAAAACCTTCTCAACAAGAAGAAATTTTCCATGGGTCAAATAACCCAATGATGCACATGGTTGGAAGTTTGGCCTAAAATATAATTCTCATTCAAATAGTATTAAACTCTCTAAGAGAAAAGTTGTCTTATTTATTTGGGTTACTTTGGATCTTTTTTAGGTCATTTTAGATTGTGGTCATTTAGTCTCTTAATCAGATTTTTCATCCTTCTTTTCAGATTAAAAAAATGACAAAGATCTCTGAAGTTAACTACCAAAAGCACCTGTAAGAATTCCACGGAAGTGGAAAAAAAGAAGGATCAGCATATAAAATTGGTCTGTAGAACATCTTTGAAATAGTGTATGTGTTTTTTGGGGGGATGCTTGTTAGCGGAGAGAGGGTTATTGATGAAGATAAATAAAAACAAAATTGCCAGAGAAAAGCAACATTGGATAACTAAAGTATACCTCGGGTTTAAGTTGAGCGTAAAGAAAAGCAAAAAAGAAAGAAAAGATGAAAAGAAAAGAGAAAAGAAAAATGAAAAGAAGAGAAAAGAAAACAATTATTGGGATATTTACAAGGAATTTTCACACTTAGTTGGTTCTGATAATTTGTTTGATCTCCCATGTGTGAAATATAGTTTATGGAAATGTTATTTTCTTTTAAAAAATCTTAATTTTAACCTTACACCCCACTTTCATTTTCTCGAAGTAGAGCTGCAAAACCTGAATGTGTTATTTCAGATGTGAATAACTGAAATTTTTAGTCAGTGCCTAAGGTGAAAGCAACACTTCTGTTGGCTTGGAACCCCTCTCACTGTTCATGTGATACAAAAGTTGTTTCTATAAACATCTACTCTGCCATACAATTTCTAACAGTAAAGCATGGGTGAATATTTTTTAAGCATGGAAATAAAATAAACATTTAGGTTATCCTAAACATAAATATATAAATGTAAGCAGTAATAAATGTTGTAAAATGGGATCTTCTGGGATGGATGTTTCACAAAGGATTTTGTAGTGGTACAGAAGATATGTGACCCTTCAATTGGCTTATACTGAAATTGGCAGTTGGCTTATACTGAAATTGGCAGTTTTCACTCTCCTTTTCATTCAACATGTGGGTTTTTCTGGTTGTCTTATACTTATGATTGTAATAATTTAAAATCTCTGGATTAGCTGCCATTTTTGCCACTGCATCTGTGTGGTTCATTATTTTCCTAACTAATATAGTATGCCTTCTACATAATATTAAAGAGATAAATATTCACAAAGCTCATTCCATTGCAGATGATTTATTAAATTAGCAGCTTTTGCAAGCATACACTGTTTTTAAAGTATAGATGTACTTATGAGACTTTAAGTAATTAATTTGCTCTCATTTATTGAATTCAATTAAATGTTATCTCCATTCATTTAGTAAAAAATCTAGTGAATAACTGCTTTTCACTTGGCGTAGGAAATAAAACAAGCGTAGTATAGCGTGGCCAAAAGATCAGCTCTATTGCTTATAAAGGCACTGTGAGAGATTGCAGTTCGGTGGGATGTCCAAAGGACAGGCAATGAATCCTCACATAAGCCAGTCATCCACTGATGGAGTGACAGAGGAGCTTCTACCACCACAGTGGAATGTCCACTTCTGTGCACACCTTGCTCTCTAGAGGACAAAGAGGGCAGGTCCAGAGTAAAGTATATTTAGTCTTAATCTCCCAGTGGCCCCTGAACAAAGGAGTAAACTGACAGAAGCTTTCGTGATAATGGAGCTCCTGTCAGGACTGGGGCAAAGCAGTGCCTCAACACTAGGTTTCAGAACTGCAAAGATGAGCAAAGATCTTTGCTTTCATGCAAGCAGCTCAGAGCGCCTGCACAGAATGCAGCCAGAAAGAGAAGAAACTGCTTTTGCTGAGAGAGTGGGCTGGAATTGCCTGAGAAGATGAAATTGTGATTGTGTGGTTCTATTTTTAGTGATTCTATGTTCAGTCAGAGATGGTGAGGGAATCTGGCTCGGGGAGGGAATATTTTAGGCAGCAAATATTCTCCAGTAATTACAACACATGTTTTATCTTCATACAGAGATACCTTTGTTTATCTGTGTGATTATTAATGCCCTCTGATGTCTTCTGTCTGCATGGGTCACCATGCAAAATGTTGATCCTATTAAGAGTTTACATTTGTTGAGTGATATGTACTAAGCATTTTACTTAAGTAATATAAATGATCTCTTCATTCTTCCAACAACCCTAGAAAGCAGTTATTATTATTTTCAAAGGAAGCAGTTATTGTTATTATTTGCATAGTACATATGGAAACATATGGAAATTGTGTTGATGTAGGCTAATTAACTTGCATAATATTACAGAGATATTAAATGTCAGACAACAGAAGATAATCATGCCACCTAGAGAATAACATAAAAATCTTTCAGAGAGCCTTGGACACGACGTGTGATCAGGTCTCTATCTACCTTTTTGGATGGCCTCTTATAACCCAGCCTCATTGGCTTTCTTTCAGTTATTCAAATGCTCCATAATCTTTCCTATTAAAGCTTTGAAAGGGTAGCTTAAAAAGGAAAACATATAAATTATTTATTGTGTTTTATTTAATATTAAGTATTATATTATGTAGTTAATTCTAAGAGTTATTTAAAATAAAAGTTATTTAATTTTTATAGCATTTAAATTCATACCTTTACATTAAAATTCTGGCCAAAATATATTTTCTAAACTTAAATTTCATCAGGTGTATCTATGAACTACAAAGTTCTCTTCTGAAATGATGTCAGATTTATTGTTTATAACATTTTTTAAACAAACATGATTCTACTTTAATTTGAATTAGTTTTCAAAGAAAGCTCTGGCATACTACATCAATTTATCCTCAGTATTGAAATAGATCATGTGTAATTCCAGTACTGTGGTATATATCAGTCATATACTTAGTATTGAGATTCTGTTGTTAAAAGATATATTCTCCTGGTTTACTCAAGGAAAACTTCACATAAACAGATTTTGAATTAAAGTGAATATTTGCCTAACAATTAAACCAAACCAAGATCTATTTATTCATTTTTTCCTATCTCATATTCTTTGTTTCCCACAAATACTGCTAAGCACTTGTTATACTTGAGTTGCCATACTACATTCTGGAATTAAAAATGATAAATGAGGAGAACAGCATGAAAGCGTTTCTACAGTTGGTGACAGAAGTTTAGAAAAAGGACTAGGAACATGAGAAATTAAATTGAAAAAATGTGGATGTAAACTGGTTTTTGCAGAAACAAAGATAAATAAAAGCAAAAGGAAAAAGGTCTTTCAGGGTAAGACAATCTTCAAAGATAAGGGTGCAAATGATGAGAAAAAACAATCGAATTTTTTGAGACTAGAGATAAAATTATTCCCTAAGACTGCAGGAGACATTGAAGATTTGGGAAGCCAAGACAGTGACATTTCTAAAGAATCCTAAAATCAAGGACATTTCTAAGTAGAAGTAATAGAGACAGTGGCCCTGTTCATCTCTTCTCCAACATTTAGCATCTTTTTGTCATTTGGAAACTTTTTTAACTTCTTTTTCAAATTTTCTTGAAAAAGGAAAGCAATGGCTTTCCCCTTCAAACAAGGAAGGTGTTTGGTTGTTGTTAGTTTTCTTGCTTGTGTTTGTTTGTTTTTAGGGGAAGGAGGAGGGTGCAACAGAAAAGCTCAGCATTTCCTGCATCCCAGTCATAGCCAAACTTCCTGGATACTTTGGAATTACTTTTAAAAAAAAATTTCAGTCTGAGAACTGAGTTCCTAATGATCCTCTGCTTACAAAATCATCCCCCTTCAATTCACCCTCATCAGAATGTATCAGCTCATCAGAACCAAAGTCAGCTTTCTAAAACTCAAAAACAATCAAGCAATTGCCCAGCTCAGAATCCTTTAACCTTCTCCCCACAAGACAAGATATATTTCCTTCTTTAATATGGCAGGTAACACTAAAACGGTGAGGAAGGGGCCTTGCCCTCCTTTTTCTGCTGTATGCCCGATGTTGGGAGCAGGGCTGGAGAGTAGCTTGCTCTCCACTGGATACTGATCTCCCACGACCCAGTCCCACCCTGTGCTACTTTCCACACTACTCCTCGTGCATTGCTGGGGTCACAGTCCCTCTCACATCTTACTTGTGCTCTCCTCTCTTTTCCGAGAAGCCTGTTCCACTTTCCATCTCTACACGCCCCCTCCTCTCCACTCCAGCCTTTTCACACCTTGCTGACCCTACACATTTTCAAAACTCTACGAAAAGGTCCCTAACTCTGTGAAGTTTTCCCTGATCTCTTATGTAATAAAATGTTTACACAGCAATTTCTACAAACTTTATTGCACTTTTCTTATTGCCCTTAATATAACTTTACATAGAATTCTCTCCCACAAAAGCCTCGGGCAGCCTTAAAAGCAGAACTGAGTTGTTCATCTTTGTATTCTCAACAAAAGCATAATTCTTGGCATATAACTATTTTTTACATAAAAACTTTTATAAATTGTTATTAAACATGACTGAAGAACAATCTTTTCAAGACTCTCTTCTATGATTGTTTCTGACTGCCAAAATCTTGTTTTCTTAATAATTCTCTTCTAATACAATGATTTAATGTGAGAATTTTGTGCCCTAGCTCAATAACAATTACTCTCATTAGTAATTTATTATTTGGTTCTAATGGAGTTTTATAGTTGGCTTAATCCATTGGTTTATCTACATTTGTGTTTAAGAAGATAACCTGTCCAGAATGAAAATAACCCTGAAACGTTTCTGGTCTTGGCTCCATTGCCAAAAAGCTGTTACCACTGATTTATTTGAACCTCAGTTTCCTCAACTGTAAATTGAAGATATGGACAGAGGATCCCTGAGATTCCATGTAAAACTAATGTTCTAGTTGAAAATGGAAGTAGAGTACATTTGCAAATACACTATAACAGCCTACATGATATGAACTTATTTTCTGTGCATTTGTGCATTCTATTATAATATGGTTTGGATATGTGTCCCCATCCACGTCTTAAGACAAATTGTAATCTCCAATGTTGAAGAAGGCCTGATGGGAGGTGATTAAATCATGTTATCAGATTTCCCCCTGCTGTCCTTGTGCTAGATAGAGTTCTCTCCAGATCTGGTGGTTTAAAAGCCTGTGGCACCTCCCCCCCTCTCACTTTCTTCCTCCTGCTTTGGCATGTAAGACTTGCTGTTTCCCCTTTGCCTTCTGCCATGATTGTAAGTGTCCTGAGGCTTTCCCAGAAGCAGAAGCTGCTACGCTTTCTCTACAGCCTGCAGAACCATGAGTCTATTAAACCTCTTCTTTTTATAAATCATTCAGTTGCAGGTATTTCTTTATAGCAATGCAAGAACAGACTAACACATATTACTCTAATCTGTTGAATTATTTTGTTTAGATGAAAATGCAAATAAATCATTATGATTAAATTAATTTATATTAGGAAAATAGTCCTATGATTTTATTCCTAATTAATTTACCTTGATGGCAGAGAAAATGCCTTATCTGTTTTCCAATGTTTTCACCTTTTTGATGAAAACTTGAGCTTTGTTTACTCTATGAGAGTGATAAAAATATACATAAAGCCAGCTTTGGGAATATGCAAATAATTTCTCCTTGCATATCTTGAATATCTTCTTCTGAAAATGGCAATGTATTTTTATTTTGAGCAGCAGAATTATGTCTCACCATGTGGCCTTACTTGAGATTATATTAGTAAATGTAGCATGGGAGATGAAATATGAAGTGGAGCTTGTATGATTTCTAACTGCCTTTCTGATAAAAGCAGCAGGGAGCTATTAAGCAATCTTATTTTAAAGTATATGTTTACAGGGGAAATAAGACTTCAATCCTCTCTCTATATAGGCCAACTCTACATAGGCAAGCAGATAGATTGTGTATCAGTTTCATCACTGTAGCTTTTTTTTTCCAATTTACAGAATTGCACTCTGTTGTAGGCATACACAATAAATCAGAGAACTCTCCTTTATTAGAAAAATTTTCCATGGATCCTTATTTTTTCCACTAGATTAGAAGCATGCTTTTCATAATTCTTGAAGCAGTACTGTTTAAGAGAATAACATAACCCTGCATCTGAATATGCACAGATTTGATTTTAAGATAAGCATATGCATTGGATTAAGTATCAGCATGCAATTGAATGTATTATTAGATGCCCATTGATCACTAATGTGTCATTATTATTCAGTGTAGCATACTCGGCTTGTGTCAAATGGTATATTGGTTTGATTTTAAGATTTTCAAATGATTTTATTGACCCGGTACCATTCATAGATCTCTTTTTAGAAAGCTTTTGATAGATAACAATTTTTTTTCAGAGATGAGGGAAGGCAGAGCTTATTTAAAATAAGATAGAACTGCTTGTAGCTGCTTTACTTTGTAGAAGGTATAATCAGACATAAATATCCCCAATTAATAATTATAAATCTCTCCTTCTGTTGTGATAATGTCTTAATATGATCTTTCTTGTTTAATTGTGATTGTTTGCACAAATAAAAACATATAGAGACTAACATAGCAGACAGCCATGGTGATAACCCTAATTTAACTACTGTAATGTATACTCTCATGTATTTTCTATCTATTAGGAAAAGCTTTACCAAGATCATGCCACTGAACTCCAGCCTGGGTGACCGAATGAGACTCCATCTCAAGAAAAAAAAGAAAAAAGGAAAGAAAGGAAAACAAAAGAAAAACAGAAAAGCTTTGCAGATGTACTGCAGATATTCCCCTCCCAATTATTTTCATTTCTATCCTATTTCTTCTATCTTTTGCCTGAGATGCTGAGTGAATATGTTTCTCTCCATTTGGGATTTTATACATATTTTACAAACATGCTTTCATAAACAATATATATTGTTACTGATACTTACATAGGTACTAGCAAACAAGCACTGCCTGATTTTTGCAACATATTGGTATTCACTTAAAATTATGTATTTGAAGTTAACTGATTTAGACTTTTTCTTCTTTTTTTCTTTTTTTTTTGTTTAATCCATTGTTTGACCATCCTAAATTTATTTATCTATTCTCCCCATCAATAAATGTTTAGATTGTGTCTACATTTTTTCTACTAAAAACAATGCTGATTGAAGTTCTATATGCAGTTTAAAACATGCTAACACTATTTTCTCAAGGATATGTTTTATCTTTTCCTTCTCTTTTATGTGTTTTGTTTTTTGAGACATAGTCTCACTCTTTCACCCAGGCTGGAGTGCAAAGGCACAACCATGACCCATGCAGCCTGGACCTCCTGGCCCCCAGAGATCTTCCCTACTCAGCCGCCATAGTAGCTGGGACTACAGGCACATACCACTATGCCTGGCTCATTTTCATATTTTTTTGTAGAGACGATATTTCACCATGTTGCTCAAGGGGTATATTTTTTTCTAATTGTGAAATTCGTGGGATATAAATGTATTACTTTCTGCTTTTAAAGCTTTCAAGTCTTATGATAAAGAAAAAGAGGTATGTAAAATGGACCTTCACAGTATAGTCTCTTCTCTGCCATTACCAAATAAATAAATGAATATGAATTCCTAAAAACCTACTAGTAGAAAGATTATAACTTTTTCAAGCAAATTTTAAATTGTTCCATTCTGTGACTCAGTGAAGGCTATTTCTCCTTTAAAAATATTCTTTCCTCTTAGCTCATAAATGAATACAAACTAGTTAGGTTTGTTGAAGAGTAATGGACCCAATCTGCAATCTAACTAACAAGAATTTTGTTACTGTTTTTAATATTGCAGTGCTTCTAATGCTTCTTTCTGACATGACTTTTACAAGCAGTTGCTTAACTGTACTTACCCTACAGTTGTAAAAGATTAAAAAAAAATAAAATACAAAGAAGAGAAAACAGAAACAGCTTTTTCTAAGAGTTGGGTTCTGTCTGCCAAGAAATTGTTTGGGCCCTTTACCTGGATATGTGAGCAAGTTTGACATGTAAGAGTTAGAACGGTCTAAATTATGCCTAACACCGTTAATAATTGATGTTTTGAGCTATAACATTTAAAAGTGTAAAATATAAACAACTGATTTGAGAATTAAATGTTTTGATTATTAAAATGCTGAAAAGAGATTGAATACATGATAAATAACAATACCACTTTTACCAAATTGTATTTTATGTATTATTTCTGTTTTAATAAATATCATGCTAGTAAAGAATGCCAGAACGGTGTCCATAACAGTCCATTGTCACATATAGCTTATATTTAAGCCTAACAATTTAAAAAAAGACAAGCATTTGAGATGGTTAATTTTATGTATCAACATGGCTAGGTCATTTGGTCAGATACAGTCAAGATGTTGCTGAGAAGGAATTTTTTTAGACACAATTAGCATGTAAATCAGTAGACTCTGAGCAAAGCAAACTACTCTTCAAAATGTGGGTGAGCCTCATTCAATCAGTTAAAAAATGTAAGAGGTAAAAATGAAACTTCCCTGAGCAAGTAGCAATTCTGCCTCAAGACTACAGCATAGAAACCTTGCCTGAGCATTCAGCCTACGGATTTAGGACTCAGGATTGTAACGTCAAATCTTCCCTGAATTTCCAGCATGTCGGTCTGCTTGCTCAATGAGAAAATTCCTTTAAAATTTCTGTCCCTCTCTCTGTCTTCATATATATTTGTGTTTGTGCATGTATACATTCACTACTGGTTCTGTTTCTTTGGAGAGCCCTTATTAGTATATCATTTAAATACCAATTATAAAAACATGTTTGTAGAGATGGAGTAAAATACTAAATGTGAAGCTATTGAAGTGAATTACCAATTCACTGAGCAATCTAGAATACAGGGAATTAATTTTGTAGCCTACCTTTCCAATTAATAAGATTTTGCTTTCTTTTTTATTAATCATTCATGCTTCTATATGCCTTATTTTTTTTCCTTTATGCTACACAATGATATTGAACTGAATTAAATGATGAAAAGAAATAAAAATTATGACAAATTGTTTATGGAATACAATCTACAAATTATGTAAATTATAGTCATCGTGACGTAAATAACGTTATTTAACCAATATTAGGTATATAATTTGTAAGATTTAAAAGTATTAAAATTATCATTTATTCTAACATTATTTGTTTGAATTAGATTTGAAATCCTTCAAAAAACAACCCAAAATGTAAAAGCAAGCAAAAATTTTGTCTTTTAATGTAAATAGTCTAAATGTCCAATAAAAGGCACAGAGTGACAAGTAGACAAAAAAAAAAAAAAAAAAACAGACTCATCTGTTTACTGTTCTAAAGAGACCCATCTCCAATATAACAACATCCATGGACTCAAAGTAAAGCATTAGAGAAAGATCTATCATACAAACAGAAAACAAAAAAGATTGGGAGTCACTATTCTTACATCAGATAAGACAGACTTTACACCAACAGTAGTGAGAAAGAACAAAGAAGGGTATTATATAAAGACAAAGAGTTAAATTCAACAAGAGGATTTAACTGTTCTAAATATATCCACACCCATCATTGGAGCACCCAGATTCATACCAAAAGTACTTCTATACCTAAAAAAATTTTAGATAACCATACAATAATAATGAGGGACTCTACCACCCCCACTGACAGCATTAGACAGATCATCAAGGCAGAAAACTAACAAAAAATTTGGACTTATATTTGACATTTGACCAACTGAACCTAACATAGATCTATCAAACACTCTACCCAACAACCACAGACTATGTATTCTCATCTGCACATGGAACATACTCTGTGATTGACCACATGCTTTGACATAAAGCAAGTCTCAATAAATTCAAAAAAATCAAACTCATACTAACCATATTCTCAGCTGATAGAACAAAAATAAAAATCAATACCAAGACAATTTTTCAAAATCATGCAATTATGTGGAAATTAAACAACTTATTTCTGAATGTTATTTGGGTAAACAATCAAATTATGGTAGAAAACAAAAATTTTTTGAAATAAATGAAAACAGAGAAACCACATACCAAAATCTCTAGGATGAAGAAAAAGCAGTGTTAAGAGGAAAGTTTATAGCACTAAATACCTACATAAATAAGTTAGAAAGATCTAAAATTAATAATTTGACATTATACCTGGAGGAACTAGAAAAATAAGAACAAACTAACCCCGACTAAGAGAAGGAAAGAAATAACAAAAATCAAATCAGAACTAAACAAAATTAAGAATCCAATATGTATTAAAAGTTTCAACAAAATCAAAAGTTGGTCATTTGGAAGGGGCAAGGAGATCAATACATGACTGACTAGATAAAGAAAAAATGAGAGAATATCCAAATGATACTCTCTCAATCAGAAATGACAAAGGTGATCTTAAAACTGATCCCACAGAAATATAAAACCTCCTCAGGGAGTACTATGAACAATTCTATGCTCACAAACTAGAAAATCTGGAGGAAACTGATAAATTCCTGGAAACATATAACTTTCCATATTGAATCAGGAAGAAATTGAAATTCTAAACAGAACAACATCAAGTTCCAAAATTGAACCAGTCATAAAAATCCTACCAACCAAAGTAGCCCTGGACTACTAGATGGATTTACAGCTAAATTATTCTAGACATACAGAGAAGACCTTGTATCAATCCTACTGAAACTATTCCGAAAGAGAAGGAAAAGAGACTCCTCCCTAACTCATTCTACAAAGTCAGCATCACCCTTATACCATAACCTGACAAAAACACACAAAAATTAAAACTACAGGCCAATAATCCTGGTGAACATAGATGCAAAAATCCTCAATAAAATTCTAGCAAACAAAATCCAGCAGCACAACAAAAAATTAATTCAGCACAATCAACTAGGCTTTATCCCAGGGATGCAAGGTTGGTTCAACATACACAAATCAGCAAATGTGACTCACCACATAAAAAAATTAAAAACAATAAGCATACGATCATCTCAATAGACTCGGAGAAAGCTTTTGATAAAGTCCCACATCATTTCATGTTAAAAACCTTTAACAATCTATGCCTTGAAGGAACAAACCTCAAAACAGTAAGACCCAAGTATGACAACCCCACAGTGAAAATCATCTTGAACCAGGCAAAAGGTGAAACAACTGCCCTTAAGAATAGGAACATAGTGAATCTCTTTCCCCTTGTTCCCCCCTCCCTCTTCCCCCCCCCCCCCCCCCCCCCTCCCCGAGGCCCCTCCTCCCTCCCGCCTCCCCTCCAACCAACTTTACTCCCCGCGCCTCTCCCTCCCCCCTCACCACACCCCCCCCCCAACCCCACCCCGTCGCCCCAATACCCGACCCTTTGCCCTCCTCCCCCTCCGACCCCGCCCCCCCCCGTTGGGCGCCCCCCCTGCCCCTGCCCGCCCCCGGCCCCCCCCCACCACAAGCCAACAACCAACACCCTTCCCCGCCTAGTAGTCGCGGGTGCACCGCGGGGGGGGGGGAGAGGGCGGGGGGGGGGGGGGGGGGGGGGGGGGGGGGGGGAGGGGGGGGGGGGGGAGGGGGGGGGGAGAGAGGGGGGGGGGGAGGGGGGGGGGGGGGGGGGGGCCGGGGGGCGCCCACACGCGGCCCCCGCGCCCCTCCCGCGCCCCCCCCCCCCCAAAAAAAAAAAAAAAAAAATAAAAAAGAGAAAAAAAAAGAAGAGGAACAAGATAAGGATGCCCACTCTAACCACTTCTATTCAAATAATACTCAAAGTCCTAACCAGAGCAATCAGTCAAGAGAAAGAAAGAAAAAGCATTTGAATAGGAAGGGAGGATATCAAACTATCTCTCTTCACTGACAATATAATTCTACACCCAGAAAACACTAAAGACTGTGCCAAAATGCTTCTACATCTGATAAATGACTTCAGTAAAGTTTCAGGATACAAAAATCAATACAAAATACAATCAATACAAAACACAATCAATACAAAACCCAGTAGCATTTTTATAGACCAATAACTTTTGAGCTGAGAGCCAAATTGAGAATTCAATCCTATTTACAATAGCTGCAAAAAATAAAATCCTCGGGAAACATCTAACCAAAGAAGTGAAAGATCACTACAAGCAGAACTACAAAACACAGCTGAAAGAAATAATAGATGACACAAACAAATGGAAAAACTTTCTTGCTCATGGATTGGAAGAACTATATCATTGCAATGGTCATACTTCCCAAAGCAATCTACAAATTCAGAGTTATACTTATCAAACTACCAACATCATTTTTCATAGAGCTAGAAAAAATACTATTTTAAAAATCATTATGGAACCAAAATAGAGCCTGTAATAGCCAAAGCAATACTAAGCAAAAAGAACAGAGCTGGAGGTAACACACTACCGAATTTCAAACTTACTACTAGGCTATATTAACCAAAACAACGTGCTACTGTTACAGAAACAGACACATACAAAAATAGGCCAGTGGAACATAATAGAAAACCCAGTAACAAAGCCACGCATCTACAACCATCTAATCCTCAACGAAACTGACAAAAGTAAGCAATGGGGAAAGGATTCTATAGTCACTAAATAATGCTTGGATAACTGGCTAGTCACATGCAGAAGAATGAAGCTGGACCCCTACCTTATACCATACAGAAAAATTAACAGAAGATGGATTAAATATTTAAATATAAGACCTCAAACTATAAGAATCTTACAATATAGCTTAGGAAATACTATTCTGGAGATCAACCCTGGCAAAGAATTTATGACTAAGTCCTCAAAAGCAAGTAAAACAAAAACAAAAATTAACAAGTGAGACCTAATTAAACTAAAGAGCTTTTGCACAGTAAAAGACACTATCACAGAGTAAATAGACTACCCAAAGAATGGGGGAAAATATTTGCAAACTATGCATCTGACAAACGTCTAATATCCAGAATCTATAAGGAACTTAACACAACAAGCAAAAAACATGTAACTCCATTAAATAGTGGGCAAAAAGACACAAATAGACACTTTTCAAGAGAACACATACAGGTGGCCAGCAGACATATGAAAAAATGCTCAACATCTCTAATGATCAGACAAATGCAAATTAAAACCACAATGAGGCACCATCTCTCACCAATCAGAATGGCTATTATTAAAAACACAAAAAATAACTAACAGATGTTGGTGAGGCTGCAGAGAAAAAGGAACACTTACACGCTCTTGTTTGGAATTTAAATTAGTTCAGCCACTGTGGAAAGCAGTTCCGAGTTTTCTCAAAGAACTTAGAACTACCATTTGACCTAGCAATCCCATTACTAGGTATATACCCAGAGGAAAATAGATCATTATGCCAAAGGACACATGCCCTTGTATATTCATTGCTTCACTATTCACAATAGCAAAGACATGGAATTAACCTAGGTGCCCAGTAAAGGTGAACTGGATAAATAAAATGTGGTACATGTACACCATGGAATACTATGCAGCCATAAAAAGAAATTATGCCCTTTGCATAAATATGGATGCAGCTCAAGGTTATTCCCCTAAGTAAATTAGCAGGAACAGAAAATCAAACACCTCATGTTCTCACTTATAATGGGAGCTAATCATTGGCTACATATGGATATGAAGATGGAAACAATGGACTCTAAGGACTAATAGAAGGGTAAGAGGGGGAGATAAGGGAGGGTTGAAAAATTACCTATCAGGTACTATTCTCACTGCCTGGATTACAGAGTCATTCAGCATCATGCAGTACATCCCTAACAAACCTGTATATATATATATATATATATATATATATATATATATACACACACACACACATATATTCCATGAATACAAAATAAAAATAAAATTTATTTTTAAAATGATGTTTATTATTTAGTAGCACAGATTGTTTTGATTAGGCAACTAACATAGCCAGAAATTTCAAGTTATTATTCATATTTTAACGGTGCTGACATATCTGGTACTTCAGCAACTGCATTTCAATTTACTAAATAAATCCTTTACCTAGATATCTTTAAAACTAAAATACCCACATTTGTACATTAATTAATGCTTATCTAGGGAATATAATATGTATCCTTAACTTTTCACATCATACTTAGAGTTAACGTTGTATCACTTTCTAAGAGATGCAAGAACTTTGCAACTATGAAGTTCTGTTTACGTCTTTATGCTACGGCTCTCATATATGATATATCCACATGTGCCAAAGCCCCACAATACAATGCCATAATTTTTCTTTAAACTGTCTACATAGGCTAAACTAAGAGACTTAAAAATAGTGTTATGTATTTTTATTTACTTTGTGCATCTTTTTCTTTACACTCTTAAGTACAGTTACAACATGACCACGTTACAGAAATTTGTGTCTGCTAATCCCACTAGCAGCATCCTCTTAAGGTGGGTCTCCCTTGATTGTCTCTTGAGTATAAATCATCTATTCCTGGTTCTCTTATGATTAGTGATTTTGAATTCTATTGTGAACGTTGCGAATGACACATTATAGAAACTCTGAATAAAGTTCTTTTATTCTGAAGGAAAGGCTTTTCAAGGTATTGCTTAAACTTTAGCCAGAAGTTAACTTGCTGTAACACAATCTTCAAACTAGCCCTTCGGAAAGTGGCACCTGAAGTCGTTTCACCTTTTCTTTGGCCTCATTCTAATAAGCACATGTGCAGTTCGAGGGTCAGCCAGAGAATTGGGCAGATTTTATGTAGGGAATTTGAGTATCCACTTAGTGGCTGCTTTCCAGAATATTTTAAGCTACTTTGTTCATGACAAACCCTGTACTTTGTATTTCTCAGTCAACAACACATTGGTTTCTATCAGATTTCAGTCCTTCACAGTGCTGCCCCGGGCCTGCTCTCAGGTGGAAAACCTTGACAACTGTAAAAGATCTGTGTTACATTTTCCAGTTGTGGACTTTCTCCAGTCTTTGCCTGACATTGATCACTGTCTGTTGGTCTGTTGCCTTTGATAGCGGGTTTGCATGTGTGTGTGTGTGTGTGTGTGTGTGTGTGTGTGTGTGTGTGTGTCTGCATTTCATTTTATTCATGGTATTAGTTTGGTGCAAAAGTAATGGTAAACACCGCAATTACTTTTCCATCAACCTAAATATGTAGTTGTTATCTGCAAAAGAGTTAGTCCTTTATGAGACATTCCACTATTACTGGAAATCTAGTGGAAGCTCTTTATTATGCAGATCATTTTAGCCTTTCTTGCTGCTTCTGGTTTTCCTATTCTCATGTTACTAAGTTCTGCAAATCAAAAGAAAATCTGGTTGCTAACTAGCAAGGAAGAATCACTTCTCAGGTGAAGATTGCTCATTTAGCTCACCATTTTATTTTATCTTTCTCATAAAGTTATATCAAATCCCACATAATCAGCCATATGAACTCAGGCTCACCAATCTGTAATTATAGAATAAAAGTAAAATGATTTTTAACATGATTTTATAAGTTCCAACAGACACATACTTTTTACAAATTAGCCCCCTTAAATATCCCTGAGTAATTTCAGAGGTTCCTAGAACACTGCATCACCTGTGTTCCTAGAATTTCTTCTTGATGCTGTGCTGCTTTTCAGATTGAGATTCTAATGTAATTGCTGCTGTCTCTTCTGCTGATGGCTCCTGCTAGGAACTGAATGTTTGTGTTCCTCCCAGATTCAGGTAATGAAGTCTGCATTCCCCGTGGGATGGTATTTGGAGACTAAATTTTGGGAAGTAATTCTATTTAGATGAGGTCATGATTGTGAGGCCCTAATATAATCATTGCTGCTCTTACAAGAAGGGGACATCAAGCAGATTCTCTCTCTCTCTTTCTCTTCATATTGCATAATGTTTATTTACCTATGTTCAAATTTGCTTATTCTTTATTCCACCAGGTCAAATCTACTGTTAAATCTTCTAATAAATTTTTATTACAGGTATTACACTTCCCAATGCCAGAAATTCCATTTGGTTCTTTCTGTTTGATGTGACATTATCATATATTCCTTTATTTCTTTAATTATACTTTCCTTTATTTCTTTGAATGTATTTCTAAATGGCTAATTTGAACTCTCTGTTTGTTAAATCTGACATCTGGTTGCTTTCCAAGGCAATTTCTCTTGCCTGCTTTTTCCCCTTATTGTATAGGCCATAATTTTCTGTTTCTTTTCATGTCCCTTATTTGCTGTTGCTATTGGAAAATGCTTGTTTTAGAGACTGCATGGTAGCAATTCTAGGTACTGGTTACCTCACATCCAGGACTTATTAGTGTTACTTGCTTTATTGCTGTTTTAGTAATTGGCTGAATTATTTTAGTAACGTCTATGCCCCCTCTCCCACTTTCCATAGAGTGAATCTTCTCATGTTGCTCCTTGGGTGGGGGGACATCTTTGATTATGCCCTCAGTCACTGTAGGATTATAGTGGTTTTGACAAAGCTTCCTTTGACGCTCTCTTTCTGACAACACCCACCTGTTAGGATCCACCAGTCCCAGCTGATATGTCTATTTGTCTATTGATTTCAACCATGCCCTAGGTTACAAACTAATCCAATCAAATCCAGTCTCTTTTGAAGAGATAGTTCCTAAGGTCAGTGTTTGAAATTTGTCTTTACTTAAATGAGGGCTCTTTCCAGCTGTCTCTTTTTCTGCTTTTTTCTGGCAAACTTGTTGGCCTACATACAATTTGGTGTCTATCTGCAAAGAATCTATCAATCTACTTTCACTTGCCTTTCCCTCACAACTCCCATTATTTTTTAAGAGTGCCCTTCTGCTTGAACTTTTGTAAACACTTGCAAATGAGGTCATACCTTTTCAATATGTTCTGAAGCTTGCTTTCCCCCTGGGCAAAATCTCTGAATCATGGCTCTGGTGATTCGGGGCATCCACAAGCTTCTCTCTGAGTGACATTTTTACTTTAAGAGCTAAACACAGTGGATGGGAAAGCAGTAGCCTCAGGTTTGATTATTTCAGCACAGAATACCTATCCCACAAGCCAGGACAAAAAGATTGTAGGCCAACAGTAACATGCCCAACATTGAGCCTCTGTCCTGTAAAGGGGTTGAGCTGAAAAGGGGAGCCAGCACCTCTGATCCACACTCACCAGAAACTTAGCCTGAGCAACAGGGAGCAAGTATAAAGAGAAATACAGTTGTTGTGCTCATCCTGGGATGATGGCACCCCCACTGAGTTCTTGGCTATACCAGATTAGAGGGAAGTTTCCATTTCACTGACCTCTCAGAGAAGACAGAGGACAGATCTTGGTTCAAATACTACAGACTTTTCCATTTCTTTTTTTCTTTCTTTTTTTTATTGTAATTTAGGTTCTGGGGTACATGTGCAGATCATGCAGGACTGTTGCATAGGTACATACATTGGCAAGCTGGTTTTCTGCCTTCTTCCCCTCATCACCTATATCTGGTATTTCTCCCCTCATTATCCCTCGCCACCCTCCCCCACCCCCACTGTCCCTCTCCTAGCGCCCCCACCACTGACCGCAGTGTGTGATGCTCCCCTCCCTGTGTCCACATGTTCTAATTGTTCAACACTCGCCTATGAGTGATAACATACAGTGTTTGGTTTTCTGTTCTTGTGTCAGTTTGCTGAGAGAGTTTTAGCAGATTTTCTTGGGCAAATATTGTTAATTTACTGTGGGCCTTTATGGACATTTCCAGAGATTCTAAATGGCTGGCTTTTAAAAAAGAATTTTCAGCCATTTTTCCAGGGTGTCTGTGGAGCTCCTCAAGTTGTTGTACTAAACCATATTTTTAAATGGCTATTTATTTCAGAACATTGAAGGTGTTTTAAAAAATTGAAAGTATACTGAAATATTGAAGACTGAAAAGTTTAAAGATTAACTTTAAATAGGGATGCTATATGTAAATACCCCTCATTGTGGTGATTAATACATACAGAGAGTAGAGGTTCTACAAATAGAATGTATCATAATTTTAGCTTCCCAGATTTAATGGAAACAAATTAATCAGTAACAATTTTAAAATTTATTTGATTATCTTATTTTTACTTGAAGAATGGCTATGTTTGACAATTTCTTTTAACCAAGTGACAATCCTAAGCAACTTTTTATTACCTTCAGTTGAATATGTTTTTTAAATTTTTGATATTTTGTTTATTGTATATTTTTTATTGACGTTCACTCTTAAACTATTACATTAAATATTATTGATTGTTGATATCAACTGTTGAGTTATTGACATCCTCTAAAATTTTGTGCCCAACATGGGTGCTTTATTTTTCTCTATATAGACTCACTCCTTCTCAGAGAGGAAGAGCTGCTTTCTTTCTGTCCCAGTCTCTGTTGCTATATGCTAGTATGTCCAACCATTAATGTCCTGCCAAGTTGACCCTGCTGATGCTGAATAACTTCATTACTATGGAGCCCAGAGGATGACTTCCAGAAACTGACTGATTTGCTGTTCTTCTCACTGTGTTTATGCCTGCGACACCATCTGCAGGCATAGGCAACACAAACCCAGACCCAGAGAGCTCACACATAGTGCCAGAATTAAAGTCTTTCCTTGTCAGTGAACATACCCCCATTCATCTTCACCCTGTAGAGAATAAGCTCTCTCTTCTCTTCCTCCACTCTAAGTTCTTCCCCAAAAGAACAACTTTAAAGTAAAATGAAAGTGGTATTTTCAACTGCATGTTCTCACTTTTAAGAGAGAGCTAAACAATGGGTACCCATGGACATACGAAGTGTAGTCTCCAGTAATATATATTGGAGACTCTAAAAGGTGGGAGGGTGGGAAAGAGAGAGGGTTGAAAAATTACCTATTGGGTATAATGTTCACTATTCAGGTAATGGGTACATTGAAAGCCCAGGCTTTGCAACTACACCATATATACATGTAGAAAATTGGCATTTGTAACCCCTAAATAAAAAATAAAAGTTTTGAACTTAAAACAAAGGTATTTTATTGAACTTCATGAAAAATTCCTGCTTCAGATTAGTAGATAGGCATGTTTCCAATAGTCCTAACAAACAAAGAGACCTAAAGGATATTTATAGTCAGCACTTTAACTTAAATCTTAGAAACAGTAGTCAAATATTTACTTCAGTAATATTAGTTACAATGTAATCACATTAACTCCTTCTATTACATTTGTTTTCCTACTTTCTCCTGTCACTATAATTTTCACCACATAAAATTTTATATATAGAATTAATATTCAAATTGCTTGTGAAAATGTATGCTTGTATACTTGTCGATTAATATATGCATTATTTTTTTACTCATTTATTCATTGGTCAGTCTGTTAAGTACTCATATACCAGTCTTTGCGCCTATTTTCTTTACTAATTATTATTTTCTTTCCAATCTCTTGAACTTACAATAGTAAAATCATATTTTGCTGTTGTGAAGAAAATTAAATAAGATAATGTAAGTGACAATACAAGAAACACAGTGAGTGGTCAATAAAATTTATTGTGTTCTGAGTATATATAACATGTAATTCCCTTTCATTTGGAATTTTGTTGTTGTTTATTCACCTACTGTGTTTCTGCCTTTGTCATTGTTTATATTACCAGGAGACTACTTATACTGATAAGTTTATCTATTGAAACCACAGGTAAGGTGTTGTATGCCACAGACTAATTTTGACTTACAACTATTTTTATCTTTGAATATGAAGTGTGTCTCCTATATACAGCATATAGTCAGGTATTGTTTGGTTTTATCTATACTAACAAACTCTGCCTTTGATTTGATTGTTAAATTGATTCTCATTTAACATTATTATTGATTTACTTGGATGTACACCTCCTGGTTCAATGTATATTTTGTATACATCTCCCATCCTTTATATTCTTCTGGTCTGGGGAACTCCATGTGCCACCATTTTGGAAGACATTTCCCAGAATATTATTTTTAGTGTTAGGAACAAAAACATATTTTTTAAAGCATCCAGTTTGATAGAATTTGCTTATTTTTTCATATGAATATTCATATGTTCATTATGTTTCCAGATTTAGCCCAATATAATATATACATTTCTAACAAATTTATATCAAATATTGCATTGTGTTGTGGAAGGGACCCGGTGGAAGGTGGCTGAATCCTGGGGGAGGTTACCTCCATGCTGTTCTCATGATAGTAAGTTCTCATGAGATCTGATGGTTTTATAAGGGGCTTCCCTTACCCCTCACTTTGCTCTGCATTTTTCACTGTTGCCATCATGTGAAGAAGGACATGTCTGTTTCCCCTCCCACCATGATTACAAGTTTCCTGAGGCCTTCCCTGCCATGCTACATTGTGAGTTGATTAAACCTCTTTCTTCTATAAATTACCCAGTCTTGGGTATGTCTTTATTAGCAGCATGAGAATGAACTAATATAAGTTGTTAAAATTCTTCAGTCATTTTCTAAAGCTCAAAAGATTCATTTCTTAAGATTCTGTAAATTGACTCCTAGATATATAGCAAAAAGAAAATAAATTTACCAAAAGTGACATATAATTCAAATGTCCATCACAAGAAAAATTAATTGCTAAATCAATTATGCAATGAAATGTCATACTGTAATAAGAATACAGAATGAACAAGTATGCCTACATGTAGCATTGTCTTATGATGATAGTCTTAGGCAAAAAATAAAAAAAATAAAAAACGTAGAGTATATACATTATAACATTCCATTTAGATAAGTTCAAAAATCCTCAAAATTATCTATAGTTAAAGTCAGGTGTTTGCTGTTGAAAGGTTGATGACCAGAAAGGAGAAGAGGGAAAGGTTTATAAGGATTTAATAATGTTATCGTTTTTTTATTCCCTTGCTATGTTTATGAGTGTCTTTACTCAATGAAAATTCTTTAAGCTTCATACCTATAATATGTACAAGTTTTAAGGATATGTTATGCTGTAAGTTTTCAATTTTTAGGGAATGAGGTTAAGAAATGACACAATCATAGTCAAATAGAAGTGCTGATGGTTAAGCCTGTAAATGATTTGTTGATGGATTTTCTATTTTTTTAAAGTTTAAAATACAAAAGCAAGTTTAAAAATTGTTTCAGTGGTGTAATACTATTAGAAGTATCTGTGAAATTATCATCAGTAGATGTGGTATATAATTTCATATAATACAGTTGTCTCAGATATCATAAAATATTTTTAGTCATTCCTACTTCCAAATTATGGTAGTTGACCCAGTGCTTAATCATGTAATTTAAGGTATTAAAAATGATACAGATAAATAATATTCTACCATAAATTTGCTCATCTGTTGATAATTCCATTTAGATATAATGAATGTTCTTTCTAATACTACGCATTTAGTGTTTTATAATATCTCAGACTTCAAATGACCATTGAAAGGTTACTAATTTCTGAGCTCGATTAATTAACAGATGATTTCTTTCATTTCTACTTCTCTCCCTGTTCTACTCTTTTAAGTAGGCAGACAATAAAGCAGGCTTTTTAAAAGAGAAATATAGTCCTGTTTTTCACATCATGACCAAAAAAGGAAGCCTTAGATCATTTTTATTTTTCTACCCAGGTATGATTCCATTCTTCCACAGTAAGGGGCATGGGTTATGGAAGATGCCATGGATGGGATTATCTGGCCTCACGTGTAACCCTAAAGGCAGTTTCAAGGGTCCACTCTGTGTGGATAACAATTCCAGTGCCTCTGACAGCTGCCCTTCTTGCAATTCTGTTTCCCTGTGTCTTCTCATTACAGCTCACATCATGCCATCACCACACAAATGGCTCCTATTCCTCAGGACAGAGACTGTTTCTCAGCATTCTTCAAGAGGTTCTTACATTTAGTTAGTGTGTGCAAATTTCTTTCTGGCTCAGCTACTCCTAAAATCTCTTTAGAAAGGAGAGACTGTAATCATTGAATAGCCTACTAATTAATCTTACATTTGGCAGGTTCACATTAAAGCAAAACAGAACAAAATAAAAACCTCCAGTTAGCTGGTTTTGCTGATGAGGCCAGATTTTATCCATGATTTATTGTTTATTTAAAAACAAATCATACTGATTTGTCAGTATGGTTCCTACATCTCTCTGCCAAATCATAAATGGAAATATTCCAATGCACTAGCTAAATCTTTTCCTTTCTCATATTTTCAGATTGTATGTTCTCAGAGAATTATAAAATCTACATCAAATAAGTGTATTTTGGAAGGGTATAACTACTGGAAAATATATCCAAAGCTCCACTCTAGGATCACCAATAAGCCATTTATTCAAAAAGTAATGATTTAGTCAACCATTGAAATAGCTGCTTAAGGAGCTTGTGATATGACAGTGAATTACACTACATGTAAATCAGACTCAAGTTTTTGAACTTTCATCACTTCTGATCCTTATATGAAATAGGAACATTCGTTATCTTTACCCTCACTTCCACCCACTGTGCCAACTTTGCGTGTGTGCAGCCTGTTGAGTCAGTCACAGAGGGTCTTGCACTTCGGGCCCCACTTGGTTTAATGCTGTGCTGTTGCCGTTTTCAAATCCTTCACGGTTTTTGAACAAGCGTCCTGAATTTTGTACTGTTCTCTAAAAATTGTTGCAGCCAGCCTGCTCCCCTCCTTATAGGTGCATTTATAATTAAAGGTAAATTGAGTGAGGAGTGTGAATATTTGTATATCACATGCTGTGTTTATGTTTAAAATGGTATTTCTTTTTATCGTATTTTAGGTTCTGGGGTACATGTGCAGATCATGCAGGATTGTTGCATACGTACATACATGGAAATGTGTTTGCTGCCTCCATCCCCCTGTCACCTGTATCTGGCATTTCTTCCCATGTTATTCCTCCCCAACCTCCCCCCACCCCACTGTTCCTCCCCTAGCCCCCACCCCAACAGATCCCACTGTGTGATGCTCCCCCTCCCTGTGTCCATGTGTTCTCATTGTTCAACACCTGCCTATGAGTGAGAACATGCGGTGTTTGATTTTCTGTTCTTGTGTCAGTTTGCTGAGAATGATGGTTTCCAGATTCATCCATGTCCCTACAAAGGACATGAACTCATCATTTTTTATGGCTGCATAGTATTCCATGGTGTATATGTGCCACATTTTCCTTGTCCAGTCTATCATCGATGGGCATTTGGGTTGGTTCCAGGTCTTTGCTATTGTAAACAGTGCTGCAATGAACATACATGTGCATGTGTCTTTATAATAGAATAATTTATACTCCTTTGCATATATGCACAGTAATGGGATTGCTGGGTCAAATGGAATTTCTTTTTCTATGTCATTGAGGAATTGCCACACTGTCTTCCACAATGATTGAACTAATTAACACTCCCACCAACAGTGTAAAAGTGTTCCTATTTCTCCACATCCTCTCCAGCATCTGTTGTTGCAGCATGTCTCAAAGACAATTTCTGAATCTTTTTTTTTTAATCTCTTTGCTGCTTTTATCTCTTTTGAGGGACTGAGAATTTGTCTTTATTGTATTTCTATTTTCTTTTATCATGAACAATGCATTTTTTCCACTTTTTTATATGATTCCAGGCTCTATGTTGATATTCAATAAAGGAGAAAGACCTAAACACACAAAGAACTGTATATTTGCAAGTGTAACAAGTGTTAAGAGGGTTTTTTTTCAGCAGGTAAACTCCTGGATTAAATAGTACTAATCAAAGATTAGTAACTTTTTTAACTTCTCCCAGGTCTATATCATCAAGTTTTATAACTGTTCCAGCATGTAAATTAATAATATAAGGCAGTATTCTGGAAACACTCTCATAGGCACACCCAGAAACAATGTTTCACTTGCCATTTAGGCATCCTGCCATTTAATTGAGATGACACCTAATATTAACCACCACATCATGTGATTCAACAATCTCACTCCTTTGTATTTACCCAAAAGAGCTAAAAACATGTGTCCACACAAAAACCCATGCATGGATGTTTATAGCAGCTATCTTTATAATGGCTAAAACTTTAAAGCAACCAAGATGTCCTTCAGTAGATGAGTGGACAAGTTGTGTTACATCCAGACAATGGAGAATTATTCAGCATTCAAGAGAAGTGACTTAGCAAGCTACAAAATGACATGGAGGAAACTTAAATGCATATTACTAATTGAAAGAAGACAATCTGAAAAGATTATATACTGTATAAATTCAACTATATGACATTCTGGAAAAGGCAAAATTATGAAAACAGGTAAAGGATCAGTGGTTGCCAAGGCTTGGGGGTAGGGAGAGAGGTGTGTAGGTGGAGCACAGAGGATTTTAAGGACAATGAGACTACTCTCTATAATACTATAAATGTGGATACGTGTTATACATTTGTCCAAATCCATAGAATATTAACCACTGAGAATGAACCCTACCCTACGGTAAACTGTGGACTTTGGGTGATTACGATGTGTCTCTGTAGGTTCATCATATGTAGGAACTGTACCACTCTGGTGAAGGACACTGATAGTGGAGAGGCTGTGCATTTGTGAAGGGGGAGGATATACAGGAAATCTCTGTACCTTCCTCTAAACTTCTGTAAAAAAAGAAAAAACCAAAGCAAACAAAAACGAAAACCTTTTCAGAAGATTCTAAAGAGAAGCCAGAGCGAAGAATGACACATTCTATTTACAGGTTCATGTAGATCACCGTTTCCTCCTCAATCCCTCTCCTTTCCATCCTCTATCCTTTCTTACCTCTCTCTTTCCAATTCATCTAGAAGTAGACATCTTATTTTTATGTATTAATGGCACATATAATGTGATTTTCATCTTTAAAAAAAGATTAAATATATACCTGTGAATATCTTGTCAGGAGGGATGTATGTTTGAAGGGATTGGCATTTTGAGAGTGACTTTTATGGGACATTGGGAGGTAAGGATGTAGAAAAATAAAATAATTTAGGAAAATTATCCATAAGATCATATAGGTTTACAGTTAGAGCCAGAGAAATGCAGAAGTCTAATAGAAGATAGTTACAGGTATGTGTAAATCCTTCCCATTTCTAATCCATCTGCTTTTAAATTCTAGAAGTGCTATTATTCATTCTCTGGCACTTTTACTAAATAGCTTACGTGACCTAGTTTGTGCTAAAGAGTAAGACAGTTTATGATGCAGTGAGAAGGTGGTCCCTGGTGAGTACTTATAGCGTATGGAGAGAGATCATCACCCAGAGAGATGACAAATTGGCTGAATAAATTTCCATGATCTGTAAAGGACACATAATTCAGTTTGAAAGACACTGCATAATCTCTGTGGCCCATTTCAATTTCTTATGCTATAATTCTACCACAAAGCAGGCAGCAACTAACCCACCACTGAAGTGTCCACAGTTATCCACTATGATGATCACCTACTGAAAAGTCCATGTTATCTTTATCTGAAAATAGCAAAAGGAGAAACACATGTAGAATCTAGTCTTGAGTTCAGACGGTTATATGATCTTGAGTTTCCTCGCTCATTGTCTCTCTATGAGTAAGGATTTCTGCATAGAAAGCATGCAATATTGAAGTGGATGGAATTTTACCTATAACTCTGCCCCTTTGACTTCCAGCCAACAGATTAGTAGAAAGAGGTGATATGAAATTTATTTCCTGATAAGTACTTAGGTGTTACCGAATAGGAAATGGAGTTAAAAAAAATTGAATAGCATGAGCAACCTTTTGGCAGAGACATATTTGCAATGAATCTGAGCACATCAGAGTAAAGACTTAGATTTTTGGAGTGTACTAGTGAAGGTAACTGTGAGTCTGAACATCCAAGGTCATCCCTCATGGATCTAAGCCATTAATACTATATTTTGTTTTTTTCTCCATGTTTCATTTCTTAGGTTTTCTATAACAAAGTTCAATAAACTCAGTGGCTTATAACAATGGACATTTATTCTTTCACAATTCTGGCTCTAAAAGTCCAAAATCAAGATGTTGTCAAGGTTATGCTCCTTTTGAAACTTCTAGGGGGAAGGTCTTTGCCTGCCTCTTTAAGCTTCTGATAACTTCAGGTGTTCCTTGGCTCGTAACAGCATCACTGCAAATTGGAGTGATGCTTCTGTTTTCACATAGCTGTCTTACCTCTGTGTCTGTGTCTTTTCATCTTTTCTTATGAGGACAGCGGTCACATTAGATAGTCATCCTATCTAATTCAGTATGACTTCATCTAATCTTGAGTACATCTACAAAGACCATATTTCCAAATGAGATCACATTTACATGTATCAGAGATTAGAGCTTCAACTTATCTTTTTGCAGGACATAACTCAACCCATAACACTGTATATTTGTTCTGTCTATTTGGTACACAATTGAAAAATAAGACCTTGTTTCAGAATAGTCAATAACAAAATAAATTGGTAATAAAATACCCCCTTTCTTAAGTCCCTTTTTTTGGTCCATTGTCTTAAATACTGCAGTCCAGGAGTTAAAACTGCTATGAATTTCAAGATGTTGTTGAAGGTTGAACTAAAAACTGTATTTAAAAATCACAAAGCAACTTTAGAGTTGCACATTAGCACATTTTCCTAGCATGTAAAAACTATGAGTAAAATATTCAACAGAATATAGTAGCTCTGATAAGAAGTTATCTTTGTCAGAATAAATGCTGCCTATATTGCATCTATACTTATGTTCTTATTTCAATGGATTTCAAGAACTGCTAATTGTCTCCCATTTTTGTGAGGAGAAATTACTCTCCAATTCTATGAGAAGAAAGAGACAAGTCCACAACTGGAGTCAGAGATTTCAATACCCCTCTCCCAAAACTACAGGCAGACAGAAAATCAGTAAGAGTATGGAACATTCAAGCAACCCTGAACCCAAACTGACATAATTAATATTTATAGAACACTTTACCCCAAAATGGCAAAATAGGTATTATTTTTAAGTGCATGTGGAGCATTTACAAAGACAGAACATATTCTTGGCCATAAAACAGTTGTCAATACGTTTCAAAGAATTCAAATTATAAAAACTAAGTTTTATGACAATGCAATAAAAGTTAATATTGATGACATGATATTTTATTGTATGCTGGATGCTGCTAACAGAAAAGGATACTTCGACATGCAGGTTTATAGACAGATACTTCATGTTAATTTCCCCCAGAGAGGGCCCTTATTTCAGTCCATCATGAATATAGTATTGGTTAAGGTTATCTTGATTTGCTGGAGAATTGAGTTGGATCAAGACAATCAGGACTGGGTTGCGGCTTCTATTACAATGAGTTTGTCTCTGTTTCCAGTATCTGGTGGACAGTAACTGTGGGTTTGTTCAGACAACCCACAGGGTGGGAGAAAATCTTCACCATCCATACATCCAACAAAGGACTAACACCAGAGTCTACAAGGAACTCAAACAAATCATCAGGAAAACAAACAATTCCATCAAGAAGTGGGCTAAGGACATGAATAGACAATTCTCAAAAGAAGATATACAAATGGCCAACAAACATTAAAAAAAATGCTCAACATCACTGATGATCGGAGAAATGCAAATCAAAACCACAATGTGATATGTGATACCACCTCATTCCTGCAAGAATGGCCATAATCAAAAAATCAAAAAATAATAGATGTTGGCATGGATGTGGTCTAAAGGGAACACTTTTACACTGTAGTGGGAATGTATACTAGTGCACCCACTATGGAAAACTGTGGAGATTCCTTAAAGAACTGAAAGTAAGCTCTACCATTTGATCCAGCAATCCTGCTCCTAGGTACCTACACAGAGGAAAATAAGTCATTATATGAAAAAGATACTTGCACTCACAGGTTTATAGCAGCACAATTTGCAATTGCAAAGATATAGAACCAGTCCAAATGCCCATCAATCAACAAGTGGTTACATAAATTGTGATATGTATGTGTATATACATATGTGTGTATATATACACACACACACAAACACAGCATGGAATAATACTCAGCCATAAGAAGGAATGAAATAATAGCATTTCCACTAACCTGGATGGAATTGGAGACCATTACTCTAAATGAAATAACTCAGGAATGGAAAACCAAACATCACTCATAAATGAGATCTAAGCTATGAGGACACAAAGTCACAAGAATGATACAGTGAACTTTGGGGACCCTGGGGAATATGTGGAAGGGATAAAAGGTTACACATTGGGTACAATGTACACTGCTCGGGTGATGGGTGCACCAAAATCTCAGAAATCACCACTGAAAAACTTGTTAATGTAACCAAACACCACTTGTTACCCAAAAACCTATTGAAAAAAAATTTTTTTAATCTGTGGGTCTATTGCAAGAAAGAGTGTGGCTTCAAATACATTGGGAATTGATAAAATTTCATCTTCCTTTTCAGCCCAAATCTCCAGACTCCCATCCAATTCATTACTCAGCAAATATTAATATTTTATATTAAAAAAACTGTCCTTCTTGAGCTCCCATGGAGTCCAGTAAGCCAAACCAACCCACATGACTGTCAAAGCTGTAATGATTGCTTTCTTTAGCAGAGTCCTTAAGACTACAGCAAGACTGATACTCACTGTTTGCCCAAGAGGGAAACAGTCATATCTGATCTCCATTGACTTAGGATGATTTCTTATGTCTTTTTAAAATGTTAGATTTTTGTAATTAATCTTTTTTCCCCTGCCTATTGGAAAAAGTGTCTAGTATCTTCAACATCACAATCAAAAGCAGAAATCTACATTTTCTTCTATCCTCTAAAATCTACAATTCACTTATATTAAATGTATGTTTCCAACAATGTAAAGTAGAAATTTAAAAAAAAATTATTTAGGATGTTTCTATTTTGTAATGTGTTTTGTATGCCAGTGCACCTTCTTAATTTCTTCAATGTAAAGCTGATTATCCTTTTCTATATAAAATTGGCTTATCTAATGAAAACTAGGATAACTGTAATTGTGAAAATAACTTATTGGCTGTCCTACCTAAAATTGGATCAGCAATTCCAAATATAAAATATTGTATCCTATTAGCTATGCTTTCATTTTAAAATACTTGTGTTGAAGATTGTCATTTTAAGAAGTTTGAAAAAATGGAAATTTTATATGTACAATTTTAAGGGTTTTCTTTTTATCAAATTTATTCATTTGGTTTAGAAATCCAAGAGAAAAATTAAAATGAATGAGCATTCATGCAAGAAATGTGATTGCTTTTTAAAATTAAATGAAAATATAAAGGTTTTATAAATTTGTGCTCAGTTTTCTTAATAGTGATGAAATTATAGCAAAACATGAAGTTATTAAATTTTTGGTCATAGTTCCTGTTCCCTTACCTTTCTTCCAGAGAAAGTAACAAACTATTCACATTATTCAACAATAGCCTACCAACGTGAAGAGCTTTTTATAAATAAAATTACTAGAAAATCCAGCCTCTGGATTTGTCTCATGTACTCAATAAATATCTTCAGAAGTTAATATAAATGCAGTTCTGTGTGTTTTTTGTCAATATTTATATTTTTATGCAAACGACAACAGCCACAAAGAAGATTAAAATATAATAATGAAACACCACCTAACAACCTTTAAGATGTTTTACTCACTTGATATAGGGGATCATATTATTACTTCCTAGGTAAAATGTAAATAATTAAATTTTCCCATATTAAATAATTGATTTTGCTTCAGTATTATTTCTAATGTTTTGTTGAAAATAAATTATTTAAGAATCTTATGTTAAATAAAGACTCTTCAGCTTATTGAAGAAAATTATATGAAAATCTTTAAGCTCAGTAGGAAAATAGATAATACATACACTGTATAACATCTTCCTCTGTTGCTATGCTTCAGAGAAGATAACTTTTCCTTGTCCCTGATTCTCCAGCATGATGTTATTTGTGAAGCTCTATAAGCAAAATAAAAGGGTTAAAGGGATTCTATTAAAATTTTTTTTTAATTCTAAACTTTTCTATAAGGATTTATCAGTTTGTCAGTACTTTACTTTCCAATATTTTTATTTTCAGAAACCTAGATTACACAAATTAGATTTTGAAAGAAAAATATAAATAACTAATGTCAAATACTGTGCACATATAAGTTCTAAAACTATGCATGTTTTACTATATATGTAAACTATGTATCTGTGATTTAAAATTATATATTATTTATATCAAACATAAAAGTTTCTAAATTACACATATAATTTGAAATGTTTGTGTGTGTAGTTTTAAAATAGTTCCCTAATTTTGACATAATCTAATTTGACACTTGAATTTCTAATGACTTCATATTTAATCGATTCAACAATTTGTCATATATATAATTTGATTTGTCTAAATATTTGTTATTCCCATAAATAACACTGATAATCTTTGAACAAACTCACTTAAGAAATCTGAGTCACCTTTGACTGACTTTTCTTCCAGAATTCCCATGATAAATCAATCATAGACAACAGTTACTAATTTGTTTTTACATGTGTAGGGGTTCAAAAGAATGATATATTTAAGCAGAATGTATTCCTTTGTATTTCAACTTGAGAAAAACAATTTTAAACTTACGAAATATGAAAAACAATCGTGGAAACCATTTGAATTCCACAGCCTGGGATTAACATTTTATCATCCCACTTCTAGAAATGTTAGAAAAAGTAAATCATTATGTAGTAAACCAATCTCCTTTTGAATTAACACTCCCAATATGTTCTCCCATCTCTACTCTCCAGAGATTTTTGCTCTAGTGACTGTATACCATTACACTTTATTTGTTATAGTATTCACAATTTAAAAATTTTAAAAATGTATGCAAATTGTACTATTCTACAAGATGTTTTTGAAATTCAAAATACTCCTTAAATTATGTTTTTAAAAGATTCTTCATTATATAATTATAAAATTATAATTTATTAGCTATGTATATGTATGTATATTTGTGGGTGTGTGTAGATACATATAATATTAATTTAACCTACATATAACCAAATTACTTACTTTATACCTATTTTCCAATTGATGTCTGTTTCCCTTTTTTCCACTACTGCAAAAAAATGCCCAAATGAACAATCATGGGGTCTTTTTGCTCACATGTGAGAGCTTTCCGGGATAATCTAGCTAGGAGAAATAGTACCTATTTTAACGAATACATAAATACAAATGATTTAGTAATGAATACCACAGACATGGGCTAACAGAAAGATTAGATTCTTATGATAGAATTACATATAATTCTTTTCATCAAAGAAGTCTTTAATTATATTATTTTCTTGGTAACTAATAATAAAAATGAACAATTAAATAATCTGTAACTAGCAACATAGCTGACCATGTAAAGACAGTGTTTTTCAGCCACTCCAGGAATTTGGGGTTGTCATATGATTAAGTGTTGGTCAACCAGATGTGAGCAGAAGTCATATGTTCCAGGCGCAGTTGGCTTTCAAACAAAAGGACCTGAACTCCCTTGGTGTCTTTCTCTTTCCCTGGGAAATGTAAAGACTTGAGGTATCCAAAATGAGCCTATAAATATAGGAGTGTATGAAAGAGGTGGAGTTTTCTAAAATGCTAGGTCTACTTATATCAAACTGTGATATTAAAAAACCCAACACCTTCCAATTTTTAGTCTAATTCACTGCTTTGGCTGACTTCTTTGTTACAGCATCTTAACCTATAGGACTCCTGATATAAACATTCAAACAAAAACTTTCAAAGGCTTACATTTCAATATGAAAGCCAGTTCAAAGTGAGGATCTTTCTCAAAATGATGCTTGCAATATGTTTCATTTACTGAAGAAAGAGAAGGCACACCAGTCTCCTCATGGTCCATATTCTAAGTTGAATGTGTCCTTTGTTACTTCACACACCATCAAGTCTGCATCTGCCACAAGAATCACTGAATTCTGACTCTTTTGACTGATATGCAGTCAATCAAGAATCAGAAAACAGTTCACTTGTTAACAGGGAATATATTTTCTGATTTTGTTTATTCGATGTGGGGTTTGTTGTTATTTCCCTCACAGAGCACTATTACGTAATTTCAGCCCTACCTTTTTTCTGTTGATATGCCAAAGCATGTTCTCATATTCATCTTCATACACAAAACAGAAATATGGAATTCATGATACCTTAGTTTCCTACCTAAATCAGTTCATTCAGCACAAATGGGTACATCAGCCTTTGTACATTTCTAGTGAGAAACGCTTCTAGTTTATTGTAAGGAAGTAGACATCAAATGCTTAGAGTACACATCTAAGATGTTTTAACACTAGGTCTATCGCTAAGTTTATTGATATATCTTGGGATTTAATTCATCTAATCCATTTATTCATTTTAATAAAATCATGATTATTAGAATTAATTTTTAATGATAAATTTAGAATCATTTTGAATGAATCATATTTTTATTCAAATATCAGCTGAGCAGTAATGACATTCCTGACTGTCCAACTTACAATCAAATTCTGTAGAACATTCTATCCTCCTATCTGACTTTACTTTTATTCATTTTACTATATATATAATATATATGTATTTGTTTCCTAACTAGCATACAAGCTCTTTCCCACTAGAAATGTAATATGAGCTCCATGAAGTCAGAAAGATGGTCATTATTGCTGTACCCACAGTAATTGAAACAGTACTTTGGTTACAAAAGCTACCAGATAAATATATTCCAACTGGACTAATGAACTTTCTGGATTATTTTATATCAATCTTTTTAATCTTTTGGGTTAAAACACATAGCATTCTTTGCTCTGCATATGGAAGGTGAGGGAGAATGAGAGATAAGATTCTGTTTGTTATACTGATAGAAATTATTTATTAAGTCAGGATATTCAAATATTAGCAACACAAAAATATATAAGTAGAATATCCAAATACTATGGGTATTCTATTATGATGCATGATATTTTTTAAATTCTACAATTAGTTAAATAAGAATTGGCAAAAGAAGAAACACAAAGTAAAATAAATAAGAAACATTAGCAGAACTGAAATAAAAATGTCACAACATATGATTGAATTGATATTCTTTAAAGAATAAATATTTAAAGATTATTTTAAAAAATCAAAATACAGCTACATCCTTTTTCTAAGAATCACTCCTAAAAAGAATATTTGAGAAAGCCTGACTAGAAGAAATGAGCAAGAATGGATCAAACAATTAGAGAAAGCAAGCAAGGGAAAGAAAACAAGAAAGGTGGGGGAGGGAGTGAGGAAGGGAGGTGCTGAGAGCAGGTCCTAACATGTATGATGAATTATATTGTTTACTGAGAACGACGGCAAGGAAAACCGAGACAGCCCACAAGCAGAAAACTGCTCATGGTGTTCAAATATGGTGGACAATGTATATCATACACTAGTAAAACCAATTCTTTAAACATAGGATGTGTGGTCCTGCCCCCATTGCTCCTTCGTGGACAACGCTTTCTAGTTTGTCTTAGATCAGTGGTAAGCAGGCACCAGATGCCTGCCTAGTTTATCTTGGCTCTATGAGAAAACACAGAACACCTGTTTGTTAGTAATACCTGTTCAGAGAGAATAAATACGTGGGTCAGCATCTGCTCGAAGCTCTCAGCGCGGAAGTCTGTTAGCCTCTCATCTCACTTTGCCCCATATCTTTGTGTCCGTTTCTGAATTCTTTCAGTGCCACTGGGTTGGGGTCTCCACGACGGAGCTGATAGGGAAGAAGGGAAGAAGGGAAGGAGGGGAGGGAGGGAGGGAGGAAGGGAGGAAGAAAGGGAGAGGGAAAGAAAGGAAGGAAGGAAGAGAGGGAAAGAAAGGAAGGAAGTGGCAATTCTGGCAATATCAGATTATATAAAATTTAAAGTCAAAAATATAAAGTAAAAAGCAGTGTAAAGTAGAATATTTTACAATTTTAAAGATAAAAGGAAGATCTTTGGTATTTCATAAAGAGGAAAATCTTAATGTAAAAAGATAGAAATGTATGAACGTTTATACATGCAGCACAGGTGGACACAAAGAAAGTAAAAACTTTTATAATGGAAATGTGATTAATACTACTGACAGACTTAAAACATCTTCCACAGTTATATAAAAAGAAAATAACCAAGAATTTTAAAAGATTTGAATAACAGAAAAACCTCATGTGCTGTCATCAATTGACCAAATAATTCATTATTTCAAATACTCATGGAACATTCCCAAAGACAGACCATGTATTAGGACACCAAGAAAAGCTAATAATTTTTATAAGTATGAATTATCTTTGATTACTGTCTTGCCCCCCAAATGCAACAAAAATGTATACTAAGCACAAATACCTTTTCTTTACCACGTTATCTTGTCTTACCTGCCTAGGGATCTTTATCTTTATTTGAAATCATATAAATGCCAGTCATCTGTAAACATCTTCTTCATTAAACAGGAAATCAAAATTAAAATTGTCATTCTCTGTAAATAAATAAAAATTGGGGCATATAATGAAAACCTGTACAGTATTTTAAACAACTAAAGAAAAATTTATTGCAATTAATGCCTCTATTAGAACACAATGAATATTTAAAAGAAATGAGAGATGACTACAATTCAAGAGTCTAAAAATATAATTTAAAAAATCCTAAAATGTTGAAGGACTTAATACAAACAAAAGGAGAAAGTGGACAGCTTAAAGCTGGTTCCTAAAAAGAACGATAAAGTCTTTACCAAGTCTGATCACAAGAACAGGAGAAAGGAATGACTTACCAGCAACTGTGATGAAAATTTAGACGTTAAAAATAATGTGGAGTAGAATCTAAAACTTAAAAGGTAGTAACACATGAAATTATATGGTAGGATATCTTTTCTGCAAAAACATCCACTACCAAAATTGTTTCACAAAGTAGTAAAGCTATATAGACTAATAACCACAGAAAAAATAGAAAAGTTAATCAAAATATAGAGTCTTTCCATTCTCCAAAAAAGGAAGACTTCAGCTTCAAAATAGATGGAAATAAACAGCTGAAGAACAGATAATTCCAATATTATTAAGGTTTTCTAAACTTAAAAAAAAGTTCCTGATTCATCCTATGAGATAAACAAAACCCTGACAGAGGAATCAGCCAAGGACAACTCACATTCAAAATTAAAACGAGATTATATTCATTTGTAAATGTATAAACAGATATCCTGAATACAAATTTAGCAATTACCCAGCAGTATATTAATATAAATGAAATAATGTACTCAAGTACAGTTAAATTTTAAAATGTCAAAATAAATAAGTAAAAATAGAAAAATTAAAATAACTTTAGTTCACAAACCAGAAAATTAAGATTTATTTGTGGTCTTTTCCTTACTTATCCCATCTAATTTATTACCATACTCTCCTTACTTCTAAACACGTTCACACGTCTCTCCCTCTCTCTTCATTTCCAGCACCACTTTCCTAGTACAAGGAAGTTAAATACTGGTGGTATAAGACATAATTATTTTGAAAAAATGTATGGGTCTCTCGTGAATATTATTTCAGCTCATTAGACAAAAATCAGGCCCTCTAATATCTGTGATGTGGAGAAGACTGGCTCCTTCATTTGTTTCTTCAATCCACTCAATGCTCTCCATCCAGGAAGCATTTCTCTGTCACTCACTCGAGCTATTACAACAGTTAACCAGGTCAGCTCTGAATTTCCCACTCAGCCCTATATTTTACACACCTTGGTTTTGGGTGGCCTAGGTGCCTAAAATAAAAAGTTGTTCTTACACCTTTTTTCAATTGCTTAAAATTTTGTTTTTCATATCCACTCCATAAATCATTTGTTTTTATTTTTTAAAGGATGGTGTGAGTTAAGGTTCTAAATTTACCAATTTTTACTTGCATATCCAATTCTCCACATCAATTTGGAATTCATTATCATCCTGGGGTGTGCTTTTTGTACCATTGTTCTATTCCTTTCTCATATAGGCATTGCAATTTGTAAAAATGTTGCTCTACAATATAGTTATAGAATGCATGGATAACAGATGGGGCAATTGTTTCTTCATTGAGAAAGATATGGCCCAGGAGGTTGTCTGAAAAACAAGTTACTTCTTCTGCATTTTAGAGGTTTAAAAAGAAAACTCAGTGGGTTTTTAACAGCTATTAAAATGATACAGCTTCAGCTCATACAGGAAGACTGACTAATTAAATTTAAAGTGCCCTGAAACTGTAAACGATTTACTAAAAACCATTAAATTCTCAAGACATCAAAATTTAAGTTTTTATCCTTAGTTGACTGTGGAAACAGGGGGTATCATTCATTAGTCCAAAATATTTTCAGTAGCGATTGCAAACTAGCAAATAAATATATATAGACCTACTTACAGAGGGCTTGAAGCTGTTTTATGATATCATTACCTGCAATTCCTTCCAATTTCTACTGGTGAACTAATTAGCATTCTCACATAGATATTCATCAAATCTTGATTTGGAGAGAGAGATAAGCATATAAAAAACAGAAGATAAATATTTGCTTGTAAGACTTCTGCTTTGTCAGCACTAGGATCCTGGCTGTATTAATTAAGCAATAACAATGTAGCCTACAGAAGCTTTATTAGGATGGTTTGTATATTGAGGTGAATGCCCTTGCAAATGAGTTTACATTTACATCTTCTACATACTGGGAGCCTTTAAGCCATCATTTAAAAAAATTAGGTAATAGATATTGTATATTTCAAAATAGCTATGAGAGAGGATTTGAATGTTCTCACTACAAAGAAATGACAAATGTTTGAGGTGGTGAGGATGTTAATTACACTGACTTCAGCATTATGCAATGTATACTTGTATGTAAACATCAACTTGTACTGCATAAATATGTATAATTACTATGTGTCAGTTTAAAATATAGAATAAAATTTTTAAAATAGTAGGCAATAGGTAGCATGATTTCATAACATTTGAGTTGAAATTATATGAAATGGTATATCAATTGTTATGCTTAATTTGTCTTTAATCACAGTAGCATAATGAGTTAAAGGCTGGTCAATAGAAATATAACAAATTATACACCTAGCCAGAATTTATTTTTATTTAGACAGAGATCAGTAAAGACTTACCCGTTCTTATTCATGCTGGACATGGGAAACTTGGCTATATTGTTCAAATAAATTCGCCATCTTTCCTTCATGCGCTTTTCAAAACTATAGAGGTATGATTTATTTAACTTGTAGCTGTATGATGATTACAAGATGTTTTTTTCCATAACCAAAGCCAAATTTTAGAAATGCTATATAAAAGTTAATTTATACTAAATATAAATGAATATAATTAGTTTTAACAGAGGAATTCTGATAAGCATTTCCATGTAATCATCCCCCATGTAGCTGGTGTTACTATTATTTATTGTGATTAAGACAATCATTATTTTGGGGGATTCAGCTGGACTGTGTAAATGTTCCCAGTCTGCTAAACCCTGATATTTTTTGTACTGAAGGGTTTGTTCTTTTTTTTTTGTTTTGTTTTGTTTTGTTTTGTTTTGTTTTTTTCTTTCATGCTTGCCTACATGCAGAGGGTTTGTTCTTGCTTCAAGTCTTTTACGATTCGTCACATAATAATTTTTGTTTGGTAATAGACTTATTCAAAGAAAAGTCATGTCATGCTGCATCTTTTCTCCTGTGGAAGGCTTTCCTTCTCTCCAAAGTTCTCTGCCAAATGTCCACTGTCAGTTTTTTAACAGAAATATTTAAACGTGAGTGTTTTGTGCCGGCATTCTCTCTATTGTGTCTTCTCTGTAGCTTGGTGGTGATTTTTCTTCTACGCCATGATGATAATAATTTATAGAAATTATTTTCTTCACAGAAGAGTCTTTCCTCACTGAAATAACACTGAAGAAAAAAAAAAAACAGGTATTTTGTTTGACACAGTTCCACTCCCTGCCTGTATGTGACAAGTCTTTTGTCTTCATGCTAGGCAGCCATTAGAGGCCACACACTGTCCCCGAGGACACAGCAACAAAGAAAGAGCAAAGCCCCTGCCCTCAGTGCACTTACACTGTGAAAGCAATTAAAATTCCTCTGGCAACAATATTTGTGGAGGGTTCTTATCTAAATATTTTGGTAACATATCGGAAAAATTAAAGAAATGTCTTCAAATGGGCACACCAAGATCTTAAATCATGGAATTAGATTGTATACTCTAAATTCATGCTTGGACTTATGAACAGAAGCATTATACACATGGATTCAATCAAACAGAATCAAGGTTTTCATTCATTGACAAACATTTCTAAAAACTTTTAAGGAACATATAACATAGAATTTGTGTTTTTATCAATATTTATAAAGTATATTCTAGCGTTCACCAAATATTCTACAAATTCAATCTTCTGGTATTAATTGTTCACATAGGTAAGATTTCTCATTTTTTTATGTGTTATTGTTGACCACTTTGAAGAGCTGCTATAGTCATTCATTTCATTATATTTGCCCAAGTATTCTCAAGGAGTTTCACGTTTGTTTTCTCTGAATATGTCAAATAATTTGGTCAGAATGGATGTCTCTAAAGTCTAGGATGAAAACCATTAGTTTCAAGCAGTGCAGATGTGATCTGGAAAATAAAAAGTATTCTTTGTGCTTTTAAATTTTTGTTTTTCACTATAAGAATATTTTATTTGTTGACCCATGCAACTTGAGCTTTCTTGCTTACTATTTATAATTACAAAAGTTCTGATATTACATTGGCAAATGTTTGCTGACAGTTTTACATTAATTTTAAATGCTCACTTGTCATTGTATTTTTAATTTTTTTTCACCAGAAGTTCAGTGTATGGCTAAATCTGATGGTGTTGTCTGGAGTGTGAAAGAGGTTAAAATAAGTCATCCAAAGTAAACTACAGTTCTTAAAATAAGATTATCCTATTTCTACATACCATTCCTTCATTCCTTTTTGAAAGGAGGCTGCAAAGATTTTACTTTGATTTTAATAAACAAGTGGACTCCACTGAAAAAGTGTGAACAATTCAAAGCAATTGCCATATGGCAATTTCATGTATTTTGTTCGATTTCGTACAAGCAGCACTTTGGGGAGCTTCTATATTCAATAGCAGAAAAGATGCAATGTTTATTTTGTACTTTCTAGTTCATATTAATATCCACTGATAAGAGATAGCTTTTGCTAAGAGATAACTTAGCTATATGAAAGTGAGAGTTAATGCAGAAGGTCTCATATGCAAATATGTTGATAACAACGCAAATATTCAATACATAGTAGAAATTAAGAATTCAAGAAGACTCAGACTCACAAATGCAAAACCAGTTAGGAAAGTTATAGGTCATTGTTTAGCACCAAATGTGTTCTACTGCATAAAAATTGAGAGAAAAATGCTTAGTTTCATATCCTAAACCATGATTTTTCCAAGAATTAGAAAATGAATATGTATTTATCTTGTTTATAGACATTAACAGTAATGGAGTAGTTATTTATTTTTATCAAATACTACAAAGACATGCAAACAAACCACCTAATATATGTTCTCTGCTGCTTCCTCTCTTTGGTAAATATTTGAATAGGTCAGATATAAAACATGACAAGGGAAAAGTCATTTATCAAATAAAATTGAGTGATAGATATTTCCAACGATATTAGAAAGCATAGAGTATGTTTTTAGGAAACCACGAATCCAATAAACCAATGCACAGATAAAACTGGACAGATGTAGAGCTACAAATGAGTAAGTTAAATAATAGATATGAAGCACTATGACAGAGAGTGTGGGGCATTTTAAGTGCTGGAGATTAGAGAAAGCTTACAAAAAGGAGTCCAATAACCTTGAATGATAAAATAATTTGGTACGCAAAAAATGGGAGAGGCATATGAAACTTTGTAGAGTATGGCCCCTAGAGGGGGAGAACCTGGGAATTTTGCAGAACACTGATTACACATGGGCCAAAATAGATTATTTGTAAAGAGGGATAATAAGACGAAAGGTTGAAGTTGAGAGGTTGAACGTTAGAGACAAAGCATGGAATGTTACACTAACGGCCAGGCTTAAAAGTTTATACTTTATTTTTAGGCAAAATTGAGAATACTTGAATTTTTCAAGTGAGAATCTTCTCACCACACAGCATAAAGTTTGTTGAAACGGGGGCCTGTTCTGGAACAGATACGTAGAAGGGGATTTGAACGATGCCTGCTTATTTAATTCTGAAATATTTTCCTTTTAAAAGTGTGTCTACATTCTGTACACTGAATGCAACAGAAAAGGTAAAGAAAACATGGAATTAGTCATAGTTTTCAAATGTAAAGAACAGTACTGTAAAGTCAGTGTCCCTTATTTGAAGTTGGATGGCAAACTTTAAACCTGTATTTTTTGAATACAGACTAATATGCAAAAGAAGGGTGTGTACTCTGACTGAATCCACACATTTTAATAATTACCTTTTCCTAATTAAGGTATTGGGAAAATGGAAAAGTGTTCAGTCCTTAAAGACAAAAAAATATGTCTAAATTAATATAGTGAGATTCTTCATTTGAGGAGACTGTGGAGTCAAAGGTGATAATAAAATCACTATTAATTATAAATTATATAAATTAATTATAAATAAACCACTATTATAAACCACTATTATAAAATAATATTTTGTTTATATGTTATTTTAATTATTTTATTAATTTTAAGAAAGGAAAGGTTTGAGAGGAACTAGCAGATACATATTTCATGAGAGCTTAGGAATTTGTAAAGTTTGAAGAAAAAAATCAATGATATATGATAGATTTCAGCAACAGCAATCTTTATTAACTATGAAGCTTGATCATTTTTGTTTTAATATTCCTTCCAAAACTAGAGAGGGTTCCTAGGCAAGTTCTAATCTCTTAATTATACTTATTTTTAAATATTCAAAAAGCTTAAAACAAATGTCATCTATAACTTCACTAAATGAGTGACAAAAGTAAATAATGAGGCATTTCTGCTGTATTTGGAACATATAGAAGTGGCTAAATAATTGACATAGGTCAGACAAATATTATATTGACCATTATTTATAGCCAATGGAAAATCTCTTCAGAAATGTGTAACTATCAGGAACATGTAAATATCCTACTTAGATTGAAATCAGTTGACACCATCAAAAGACCATATGCTTCTGCGTTCACACAGTATTTAAAACTTTACAAAGCCAGCTGGCTTTATTTCGTAATCTAATTACATATGAAAATGTTCAGCTAAATATTGCAATGCTTGCCAAAACTTTAAATATCTTCATCTTCCTTAAGCTCCGTGTTATTGAATTTACATGTTTCATTTCTCCTATTCTTAAACTTTTGTTTTTTGATATTAGTTTTTAATAAAATATCATTTACTTCACCTGAAGTATTTTATTCTGCCTAATAAATTATTGTTGCTGTTATGCAGGTGATCAATTGAAGTAATATTATGAGAGTAGGTTATTTATGTATAAGAAGCAAGGAAAGACAGGAAGTTCCATATTCTAACATGTCATTAAAATGTAAAAAACATAATATTCATTCAATAATAACAAAAACTCATTTGACAATAGATAAATGTATACAATAGAACTTTTATCCTATTAATGCAAATTCTCTTTATAGTACTCACAAAACAATACTAACTCTTGGATAAACAAAGAGCCTCTTGTTTGATAGATATACCTGTTACCCAATCCTTTCTGTATAGTTACATTTCCTTTGGATTTGATATTATGCATTGCTTTTTAAAATTTGTAAAATTCAACATTTTCTGCCCGTATGTTATAATTCCATGAGTTTCTTTAAAAATAATTTTTGGCTATAGGGGCAAAAGTATTAATTAATATCAAAAATAAGTGGGTTTTTGTTAGCTTTGTAAATTTTAATATTTGAAAAACTTTTCCTTTTTTTCACAAAAACTGTATTTTGAAATGACACTGATCCTTAATATATTCACACCATAGGAAGAAAAATGCTTTTATACACTAACATCATGCATAATTCATTTATGTAAAGGAAAAGGACCATGTGGATGTAGCAAACCACCATGGCACGTGTATATCTATGTAACAAACCTGCACATTCTGCACATGTATCCCAGAACTTAAAATATAATAAAAAATAAATTTAAAAAAAATCCCAGGATGTGGTTAAAAAAAAAAAAGACCATGAACAACATTTATGAAATAAATGAAAATTTTTTAATGGGATATGAAAGTGTTTACTTTATAAAAAGCAAAATTACATTTTCATGACTTTAGAACTTTTTAAGTTATTCAATTACAGAGCCTTGAATAGGGAACTCTTTTTGAGCTATTGTACATAATTTTTAAAATCTGAAATTGCTTGCTGTAATTTAAAGGAGAAGTTTCACATTTTCAGAATTAGAGGGAAAAATGCCCACTCTGCCTTTTTAGAGCATTTTTTTTTCTAAAGTCCTTCCTCTACTTTTATTTTGTTTTATCTCCTGATGCTGAAAACTAAAATATATTCTAGATTACCAAAAGCACTGTTTTATGGTCAGCCAATGAAGATAGATACATAGCTCAGAAACCGGCGTAAGCTGCCTCTTAAACACCTCTCCAGTTTCTCAACTTTCCCGATTCCCAGGTACAACCCAACTGGGCTATTCAAATTCTTCTCACATTCCTTGCACTGTCACATCTACACTTATTTTTAAACCTGGAATACTCTCTTTCATTATTCCAAAACACTGTGCATCCATTTATACCTAATTCAAAATATTTATCTTTCATAAAGCATTTTCTGTTATTCATTTCACCTCCAATAATCTCTTGCGTCTCTGACTCCATCTCTTTTGTCTATACCACATACTTGGGAATTTGTTTTACTCTATTTGTTATTGTCTGAACTATATCTTATTTACCTGACTGCACGTCCCTGAACTGAGGAGTCATATTTAATATTGTCTTCTGTCTTCCTTTTTTCCCAATATAACACTTAATGAAGTAAAATTCTGTTACTTAATTGCTCAATCTAAATTTTGGTGATAAGCTTTACTGTTCCAAATATATTCATGTGTATATCCCCCTACCTAGATTTCAGGGTCAGTAGATATAGGAGGAGTGATTTATCTTTTCCATATTACCTAGAACGCAAAGTTTGTGAGGCTGTCTCTTAGGATCTAGGTACCCATGTTATGGTTCAAGGAACCATTCACAAAACTTTTGGCTTTATTTCCCAAAACCAATTTCTAAAAAAGATGAATTATATAAAATGATTATTTGATAATTGATACATATTACTAAAACATATTTTACCTATGCATGTAAAATACATAAATATCATTATATAATTACATATATACTATTATATAATATCAAATATGTATGTAAAATTATTTATATAAAGACATAAAATTATTCTGGATAGAAAATAGGCTTGGACAGGGAAACCAAACTAATTTGGTGAGGCTTCAAATCCATTTCCAGAAAGTGTTTTATAATTTTCTGGATTTTAATTTAAGCAGCAATAGTTCTGGAAATATCTTAAACCCGAACAAACACCCAAATAAATTTAGCTACAATACAACGTGTAATGACATTTAAACTACAAAATATTGTAAGCTATAAAAATATTACAAACCATAAAAATATGGGTTAGTATTATTGCCTACTTATCTTTTGTTTAAGCCTTAAATAGGAGACTAATAGGACTAGTATCGTAGGAACAATGTGTTCTGTAACAAAAATAGGACTCAAAATATTCATGATGTCTACTTTCCTCTTCCAAATCACTTTATACTTTCATGATCTAGTTATGAATGAGAGGCTTAGGGAGATAATCTTAGGATCAGATGAGTCTTGTTACAAATTCTAATTTTACTGCTTATTTATAATAAACAATCTGAATCTCCCTTTGTTCATCTGGAAAATGGAAGTAAAACCACCTGGCATGGTTTCAGTGAAGACTAAAGATAAGACATGTAAAACACCAAGCTCTATGCTTGGTTCATAAGAGTCATGTAACAACTGGAAACTCGTTACCATTTTCATTCTTTTGAGGGCAAATACATTGATTTGCACCTCCCTTTTTAATATACTATCTACTATATAATTTTTTCTTTCCTGGTGTGATACTCATGATGAAATCTAATTCATCAGCTTGTCAATTTGATCTCTTGAGGTCTTTAACATTGTGGTATTTCCAACTTTATATTCTGCAAACTGCAAGCTTCCAAATCAAATGCACTTTGTTCTGACTTAGGATATCAAAATTTTTTGTAGAATCACTAGATCCAAATAGTCTGTTTGGGCCTCAGCATCACGTGATATACCCATGTAACAAACCTGCACATGTACTCCCTGAATCAAAAATAAAAGTTGAAGTTATAAAAACAAAAAATAATTATTATAGGGTGTATTAGTCTGTTTTCACACTGCCATAAAGATGCTATCTGAGACTGGGTAATTTATAAAGAAAGGAGGTATTATTAAGCAACCGTTCCGCATGGCTGGGGAGGCCTCAGGAGAGCTTACAACCATAGCAGAAGTCAAAGGGGGGAGCAAGCACCTCTTCACAGGGTGGAGAGAGAGAGAGAAATAAGCAAAGAGCATTGCCACATTTTAAAACCATCATCTCTCTTGAGAACTCACTATCATGAGAACATGGGGAGAAATTACCACCATGATCTAATCATCACCAACCAGCTCCCTATGCTGATATGTGGGGATTATAATTCAAGATGAGATTTCAGTGGGGACATAGAGCCAAATCATATAATAGGGTAATGACTGATTTAAAGGTTTTATTCAGCTTCCAAATGCCTGTATTGTTATATATCAGGTGCTATGGTAAGCTGTGGGGACAGGTATGAAAACCACAAAACTCTCACCTTGCAAAGGCTGAATCTCTCAGTCTTATTTGCAAAAAAGGCAAAAAAGGTTTGTGTGTTTGTGTGTGTGTGTGTGTGTGTGTGTGTTATATGTGTTCATACTTATAATATGAACTTTTTAGAAAGTATGAACAACATATTATAAGAAAAAAAATGAAAGAGGTGTGTAGCACTATATACTATGATTCTGGTGAATAGGGAATAAAGGGTCGATAACTAAAGGCCACAGGTTGGGCAAGAAGGATTAGAGACTTCTCCAGCACAGTTAGTTCTGAACCAGTAATAGTAGGATTTTCATCCAGATGCTGTAGCAATAAAATTTAAAGGACAATCTAAAATATAATCTAAGAATAATAAAGCAATCTGGAAATAACATTAACTTTCTTTTCTAGCATCTAAATTCAGGGTAATTATGGCTTAGACTGAGAAAGAGTTTAAATTAATTTAGTGCAATGATGCGAAATAGAAACTGTCTTTACTTTTATTTCCCCAATTTGGTGTAAGAAGAGTATAAATCTATAGTAAATCATTTTACAATTGTGAAGTAAGTATACTCATCCATGTAGTTTCAATAATTGATAAGTAATCAAAACATCCCTTTCTAAGAAATAGTCTTACAAGATATATACAGTATGTGATTACATAAACATATTTTTATACTTGTATTTAAAATAAATAAAGCCATTTTTAAAGCAACTTTTCTATTTCTTTTTCTTTTTTTTTTTTTTTTTTTTTTTGAAACACAGTCTCGCTTTGTTACCTAAACTGGAGTGCAGTGGCATGATCCCGGCTCACTGCAGCCTCTACCTCCCAGCTCAAGTGATCCTCCCACCTCAGACTCCCAATTAGCTGGGACTACAGCCACATGCCACCACATCCAGCTAATTTTTGTGTGTTTTTGTAGAGACAGGTTTTTGACATGTTGCTCAGGCTGATCTCAAGCAATCTAGGCTCAAGCGATCTTCCCCCTCCTTGGTTTCCCAAAGTGCTGGGATAACAGGTCACCACACCAGGCCTTGAAGTGAATTTTCTATATTCAGATTTATCTACATAGAAGGAAGTACCCCCAGCACACATACACACATGCAAACATAACCAATTTGTTTCTTCTATCTAATCTGAATCCCTTTTCTTGGTTGTCGTCAAATCATACTTTCTCTCATCTGGACATGTACCTCTTATGTATTTTCCTTCTTCAATTCTATTAGCATAGGCTAACACTTTCACTATTTTGCATCCATTCACCATATATTTATGTTAATCAATCACCTACAGAGTTAAATGTTGCAGGAGGCGATCATAGATCACATGACAGGTTAAAGCAGTTGCCTAGAAATTATGTAGCAAAGTTGAAAGTTATAAGTAGAATAAGGGAAGTCAAGATGGGTTTAAAGGAGGACACTGTCACTGGAAGCAAAGAGGCATTTTTGCCTGATCTTTTCATTTTTATTGTGCAGATTTGAGCTACATAAACAAAAACGTGAAAATAAAATCAGTTTTAATCTATTGTCCCCTCCCACCCCATCTACCATTCTGCAAAAATATGATTCAGTGAAGGAATTTCCATGAACATTGTGCAGGTTTGAATGGCAGACCTGGTTTTGATTCCATCCTATCAGGTGTGTGGGGGATGAGACAGGTATACAGTTTTCTTTTCTTTCTACTGGCAGGTGGTATCATCAAAGTGAGAGGTGCCCTTCCAATATGTTCAACCAAAAACCTTTGTCAGCTAAGCAGATGGCAAAGCTCATCTACTATGCTGACAGTTTGCAGATAAATGGAAGCCTTACTTGGCTAATCCATGCACTGCTGAAAAGCAGGAGTAAAAATACAGAAAAAAAATCCATGGGTCACGAAAGAATTAGGGCAGTTCATATTTAGAAACAGTATAAGACCTTGTCTATCAGTGTTGACAAGGCTTAAACTTAGGAAAGCTTCAATTAATTAAACTAAAGAAATCAAATACAAAAGCAAGGTTACTACTAACAAAACTAATGGCCTCTTTTCAGTATAGTAAAATTTAAAATCAAAACAGATTCAGCTAAATAGAAGAGTTTAGAAATGTAAATCAATAGAATAAAATATTTATTTTAAAATAAAAACTGGAGGATCAACTTATTTCAACTCTTAATATGTTGAAATTTGCATTAGAGTTATTTTAAAACTCATAATTTTGCTTTTGGAATTTCATAGTGTTGAAATATTTCAAGTCCATGTACATGAAGCAACTACATTTTTTTACGTTATTATTTTGAGATTTTTTTGAATAAAAGTTTTATATTACCATACACTAATGCCTTTCATTTTCTTTCTTCTTACACCTTAATAATTTTAAATGTGTATCCACTGTTTAATTATTTCAATCATCTCATTTTCTTTTCAAATACACAAATTCCCTAATAGAACCAAACATCTAAATTTTTTTTTAAAATTCCACATTAGATAAAATGTAGACTGCTGGGATCAGAGGATCCCCACTTTGTTTCCATTTTTCTAGCTCCTGGTAGTGTCTTTCAGGTATAGATACTTTTTCCCTCTCCATCCTTCCTCTTGAAATGAAAAACTATTAATATCAAGCTATGGCTAGAGTTTGTTAATGGCTTCTGGATTTTACATTAAAAGCAAGTATATAATTCCAGATTTCACCACATACATTTACCTATAAAGCACCCATGTGGAACTCTTGCACTTCTCTTATCTTTAAATCTTTTAGGAAGGAAAAGATTAACGAACATAACATTGCTCTCTCACACAGGGGTGAAATGGACTGTTATAAAATCTTCATGGGAATCTGTCTGATTTATGAGAGAAAGGAAAATCCACTTGGTTAAAGGCACAAGTCTTCGAAGTGTTCTGTCCAAAACCATTTAACCTCTGGGTTATCCCCGCCAAGCAGACCTAGGAGGAGCACCAAGCCACTGCCCACAAGCAGACATTACTCTGAGATAACTGAAAGGGGCACTTACTGGTTTCTTTTCTCCTAGCCTTGTTTTGAATAGAAAAAGACAGCTGCTGTCAATGTGGCACAAGGTGAAGAGGGCCAACACGTCCTCTTGACCAGAAATAACTGTCAAAGTCCTGCTTTGTTCTCACAAATTCCAACCTCATTAGCCCTCTCAGTGCCCTTCAGTGCTCTTTCTCTAGCTTAATATGTTATTTAAGCTTAAAAGGATAAAGCTTTTTCTATCAAATTAGCTGAGATGGGTTTTTTTTTTTTTTTTTAGGAAAAAGAAAAGAGAAAGAAGGAAGAAAATAAAGAGAAAAAGAAGAAAAAGGAAAAAAAAAAGGGGGAGAGAGAACGGGAATCTTACTCTATTGCCCAGGCTAGTATACAGTCTACAAATGGATATTAAAAGCTTTATTTATACTAATAATTGTGTTATACAATGGAGACAGGAAGGAATAAGGGAGGAAAATAACAAACAGCCAGCCAACCAATATTTCATTTAAACCTATGAAATGCTATGCAATTGCTAGGGAGTGATTTACTCCCAACCATGTGGTCACTTTTAGGATAAATGTGATGTGTTACTGAAAAAAAATGTATATTTTGTGGATTTGGAGTAGAGAGTTCTGTAAATGTTTATTAAGTTTACTTGTTTGAGGTTTAAGTTCAAGTCCCGGGTATCCTTCTTGACCTTCTGTCTCATTAATTTGTCCAATATTGACAATGTAATGTTAAAGTCTCCCACCATTATTGTGTGGGAGTCCAAGTCTCTTTGTAAGTCACCAAGAAGTTGCCCTATGTATCTGGGTGCTCCTATATTGGGTGCGCATAGACTTAGGGTCGTTAGCTCTTCCCATTACATTGATCCCTCTACCATTATACAATGTCCTTCTTATCTCTTTTGGTTTCTATTATTTTAAAGTCTATTTTATCAGAGATGAGAATTGCAACTACTGCTTTTTTTTTTTTCCTCTCCATTTGGTTGGCAAATCTCCTCCATCCCTTTGTTTTGAGTCTCTGTATATCCTTGCATGTAAGATGGATCTGGATGCAGCTTACTGATGGGTCCTTTGAAGTGGCTGATACTGGTTGTTCCCCTCTATACATAGTGCCTCCTTCAGAAGCTCTTGTAAAGCAGGCCTGGTGGTAATGAAATCTCTGAGTACTTGCTTGTTTGCAAAAAATTTTATTTTTCCTTCACTTATGAAACTTAGTTTGGCTGGATATGAAATTCTGGGTTGAAAGTTCTTTTCTTTAAGGATGTTGAATATTGGCCCCCACTCTCTTCTGGCTTGTAGGGTTTCTGCTGAGAGATCAGCTGTGAGTCTGATAGGCTTCCCCTTGTGGGTAACCTGACCTTTCTCTCTGGCCGCCCGTAGTATTTTCTCCTTCGTTTCAACCCTGATGAATCTAATGATTATGTGCCTTGGGGGTTGCTCTTTTTGAGGAATATCTTTGCGGTGTTCTCTGTATTACCTGGAGTTGGGTATTGTCTTGCCTTGCTAGGTTAGAAAAGTTTTCCTGGATAATATCCTGAAAAATATTTTCCAGCTTGGATTCATTCTCTTCGTCACATTCAGGTACACCTATCAAACGTAGATTAGGTCTTTTCACATAGTCCCATATTTCTTGGAGACTTTGCTCATTCCTTTTTACCCTTTTTTCTCTAATCTTGTCTTCTCGTTTTATTTCGTTAAGTTGGTCTTCGACCTCTGAAATCCTTTCTTCTGCTTGATCAATTCGACTGTTAAAACTTGTGCATACTTCTCGAAGTTCTCGTATTGTGCTTTTCAGCTCCATTAATTCACTTATATTCCTCTTTAAATTGTCCATTCTCATGAAGATTTCGTGAAACCTTTTTTCAAGGTTCTTAGTTTCCTTGCATTGGGCTAGAACATGTTCTTTTAGCTCACAGAAGTTTCTCATTATCCACCTTCTGAAGCCTGATTCTGTTGATTCCTCACATTTGTTTTCTATCAGGCCTTGTTCAATTGGTGATGAGGCACTGCAATCCTCTGTAGGAGGAGAGGCATTCTGATTTCGGGTGTTTTCAGCCTTTCTGCGCTGGTTTCTTCCCATCTTCGTGGATTTATCCACCTGTCGTCTGTGTAATTGCTGACCTTCAGACTAGGTCTCTGAGTGGACGTCCAGCTTGCTTGTGGTAAAGTTTCCTCTATTTCTTAATTTTCCTTTGGCAGATGCCCCTCCCCCCCCACAGAGCTGGACCTTCCCGGGTTCAGCTGCACTTGCTGTGAAACTCTCAATCTTCAGCAGTTCCAACCGCTGTTTTATTTTTATTTTTTTGTGGAGGCGGGTACCAGCCTTCCCCTGCGGCGACCCACTACGCCAGCTGAAACAGCGGCGTTAAGATTCGTGGCGCTTTTCTGCCCGGGAATCTCCCAGTCTGGTTCCCCACTTCAGTCCGCTTTTTAATCAGCTGAATGGGAGACTCTGCTTTCCCGGAGCTCCAACGCCAACCAAAAGGGCACTCAGTCCCATATACTCCGGACTGAGAACCGCCGCGTCGTGGCGCCTGCAAAACGGCCGCGCCCTCCAAAAGGGTCGCGCTGGCGACCCGTGGGGCTCCTCCGCCAAGAATCTCTAGGTCCGTGGGCTATGAAAATTGGTCTGAAAATGTGGCGTCCACTCACTCTCTGCGCTTTCAGTGGGAGCTACAATCCTGAGCTGTTGCTAATCGGCCATCTTGGATCTCTCTCCCCAGCTGAGATGGGTTTAACCAATTATTAATATCTATTACTACCATCTGCAGAAGAACATTGGAGAAATAAGACAAATAACAGTTTAGCACATAGAATAAGATAAGAAGTTTCCAAGAATACTGAACTTTATCAGCGACAAATGTTCTAAATTCTAATCCAGGAAAACTTGAGGTGAGAGAATAAGGTTAGAAGTACTTAACAGAGATACAGTATTGAATTTTGTGGAGAGAGCTGAGTGTTTCCACTATTTAGTGACAATTTAGGGTGTTGCATCCTTTTTAAAAAGAGGTGAGTGAATACCATACAGCCTTTACTTCTCCTAAAAAAAAGAAGGAAGAAGATTTTACATGTGCTTAAAGTGGAAAAAAGCTTCAAATTCTTTATGTTTCCCCCTTATTAGTCTGTTCTCATGCTGCTAATAAAGATATACCCCAAACTGGGTAATATATAAAGGAAAGAGATTTAATGAACTCATAGTTCCACAGGGCTGGGGAGGCCTCACAATCATGGCAGAAGGCAAAGGAGAAACAAGGCACGTTTTACATGACGGCAGGCAAGTGAGCTTGTACAGGGGGAACTCACATTTATAAAACCATCAGATCTTGTGATACTTATTCACTACCTTGATAACAACATAGGAAAAACCCACCCCCATTATTCAAATACCTTCACCTGGCTGTGCCCTTGACATGTGGGGATTATTACAATTCAAGGTGGGATTTGGGTGGGGACACAGCCAAACCATATCATCCACTTTCAATATACCCATATTAAATATCAACTGTTTATGGCAATGGGCAATTGTATTTCCCACTGCAACTAGATTTTACTAAACTAGCACATACGAGAATGCATGGAGGGTAGGGACACAGGAGGTGCTGAGCAAGGAGTTAGGGTAGGGGGAGCCAGAAGATTCACTAACCCTCATCAAACACATAGAAAGGTCTCCTTTTTAATCCATACCACCTAGGGCACAATTGCCTCCTAGAAGAATTACATCCCACTCTTTTACTTTGCATGTAGTGATTGTTTATTTAGCGTTAAATCGTGCAAGATAGTTGAAAAATTCATTAACTTTAGTGAGAACTGAAAAGAATTACTTGTTCAGCCAAGGGAATTATTTCTGGGGAAAAACTGATGCTGTTTTCTTAAATTTTCTATTTACTGAGAACTTTAATTATGTATTTTTAGTCAATAGGCAGCATTCTTTCATCCAGATTTTAAGCACAGTTTAAAGATAGCAGAATACTTATCTCATAGTAGTGACATTTTGAGAAGCTTAGTTTTATCCACAGAGATTTTAGGCTAGATTTAGATGTAAGGCAGTTTTCAGTAGAAAACATGAGCATTCCTAGTTCATCTTGAATCAAAGGGGGTTTTGGCCATGCATGGAATTTTTACATTGACCTGAAGAGTTTGTGTTAAACTCACCTTTCTGACTGAGATACTCAGGAAATATGTAGCTATAGATGCAAAGTGTTACACCTGCTTCATTATTATTCTATTTTAAATTTCAACCAACATTCATTCCTGTAGGCATTGTCCTAGGAGTTAGAGAGATAAAAATAAACAAAATGGCCTCTGTCCTTGAATAGCCTCACATCCTAAAACACAAGCTGAGCATGTAAAGATATAATTTTAAACCAATAATGTAAAGGACTTATCTGCAAAATGATAGAATTGCTAAGAAAAATGAAAAGGCTAATTGTGCCTAAGAGGAATAACATGAAAGGCAAGTAATGTCTATTTTCTGTGCTTATTTGAGAAAAGGTTCTTGGACACGGTTGGAATATAGATAAAGAGTTTAAAGTGTTACTATTTATTCAACAAGATGCTTATGGCTAAATTAGAAAAATAACTGCTTGGTGAAATGGAGACTGTAATAGTGTGACAAATAATTGCAACAGTTATCTCCAGGGTACAGGTGGAGAAAGACACAATAGCAGATGCACCCTGGAATTTAGAGAAAGAAGATTGTAAAAGGTATAGAAAGAAATGTATTCTGTACAAAGTCCTCAGCCAAGTCTTATAGGATGGGTAGGGGCTGGGCTGTGAAATGAATGAAGGCCATTGCTCCACACCGAGGGGATGAGGTGAGAGATGGGAAAGAGCATAGCCTGTGCTGAGCCTGCTGCAAAGCCAAGTTCATCAGGAAATACGACTGAAAATGTAGGAGGAGCTTGGTTGAGAGGTCATGAACTATCTTCCCATGTACCAGGCCCTAGAACTTTCACACTATCTAATAAGCAGCCAAGAGCTGTAGAGAAGACTTAAGCAGGCTGTGCCCAGTCAGTTGCATCCAAGGTTGATCACTCCACAGAAAGTGTGGTTTCAGATGGGGAATGATGCAAAGGAGCGCTCCCAGGGAAAAGATCTGTGCTGAAGTCTAATTTTTTTTTTTTTTTTTTTTTTTGACGGATTCTCACTGTCACCCAGGCTGGAGTGCAGTGACACAATCTTAGCTCAATGCAACCTCTGCCTCCCCGGTTCAAGAAATTCTCCTGCCTCAGCCTCCACAGCAGCTGGCACTATGGGTACACACCACCATGCCCAGCTCTTTTTTTATTTTTAACAGAAACGTGATTTCACCTTGTTGGCCTCAGTATGGCCTCAAACTCCTGACCCTAAGTGATCCACTGGTCTTGGCCTCCCAAAGTGCTGGGATTACAGGCGTGAGCCACGGCGCCCATCCTGAAGTCTGATTTTTAAAACACTGTTAAAAGCTTTTGTCGGGGGAAAGGTTTAGCCTAAAAAATATTCACCTTCTCAAGAGTACCTCACTGCTGGTAGTATTTGTTTCTCCTATTGGTGGCATTTTAAGAGTTTGAATCACACATTGTCTTAGATGTAACCATAAAGTGGAAGATGTTTACAAAACAGTCTTGTGGATTAATACACCCTGTCTTAGTGTATCCTTTAAGGAAAATATATCTAATGATCCCATATTTGGCCAAAAGTGACAGGATTATGTGTGTATATATTAGAGGAGAACACATCATGGTAATAAAAAAATCATAAATTAGGGCATTTGTAGACTAACATATTTTTATGGGTAACAAGAGATCAATGAAGAAAAAGAAAAAGTTTCTGTTTATGTCCAGATTTCAACAAGAATATACTGTTAAATAACAGTTTTCTTAATATTAACAATTTTATTAATAGTAATGTGATTAATATAAATAATACTAACAGTTTTATTTATTGAACTTATGAGTGAAGCACTGTGTGGCACTATGCATAGAATGCTCATTTCATACTTCTAGTAATTCAATGAAGTGGGTCCTTTTACTTATACCTATTTTACAAGTAAGGTTTTACAGCCTCAAGAAGTTAAATAACTCATCTGTAACCAGTCAAATAGAAGAGGCTGAGCTTGCTCTTCCGACTCTCCAGCCTGTACTTTCATCGTGATGGTGGTGGTATCAATTAAGATGGAAATAGAGAAGGAAGAGCAACCTCAGGGATGACAGTTACTTCTGTTGGACATGGAACACAGTTTTCAGTGCTGTATCTCAAGATGTGGCACCATATGTCTATGTGGTAGAGAAACTTGGCTGTAAGACAATAGGCCCACGGCAAAATGTCTACCTGTGACTTCCTGTCCTGGCCCATTAGAAGGGCTTGTTCAGGTTCGGAGTCTTTGTGCTGTTGATTTGTCTGTACTTTTGTTCATGTTGCATCCTCTAAATTCCCCACTCTCTATAGCTCTCTCCTTCACCTGCCTCAGTGTGGCTCCTCTATGACTCTCCAGAGAACTCACTTTTTCATGAAGCCTTCACTATTAGTCAGGGCCACGTGGTGTCCAGAGTCTATGGAGTCACTACACCACTTCACTTAGCACTGTCTTTCCCACAGGATCATCTAAGCTGTTTGCTTCTGTGTCTGTCTGCCTTTCCTAAGGGATCACTAACCCCTGGAGGGTAGGAACTCTGACTTGAGTATTTCTGATGCTTCCTGTTTTCATCATCTACAGGAGTTCAAATAAACTTTTCTTAAAAGAAAAAATGCAAGCTAGAATGATAAACCCTGGTTACCTACGTTATAGAAATGATTTTGGACAGAGGCTGCACTAAGATTTCATTTGTATGAGTTTAAATTACTGAAAGTTAGATTTCAATTTAAGAAAAGCATTCTGCTATTAGGGTGAATAAATATATATATATATTTTCTTAAACATATATTTCAGAAATATATACATATTTTGCTATTAGGGTGAATACATATGTATATTTATATAAATTTATATATATATTTCTCATAGTGAGATTATATATATATATTGCTCATCTATATTTCTGAAATATATATTTTGCTATTAGGGTAAATATATATATGTAAATATATATATATTTATACATATATTTATCATAGTGAGATTATTAGACATTTTTAAGGAGAGGCCTAACGCCCAACGTTCACAGATATTAAGAAAAGAAATATTTCAATGGGTAGAAAATAGTTAGATTATATTGCCTCTAATGTACTCTTCTCTCTCAAAAATATCCTGTAATTCTATGTTGGTTTGAAAAATGGAGTTGAGAGCAGATGCTTTGAGACTTACATTTCTTTTTTTAAAAAAATATATTTTATAATTTTTTTTAAAAAAAGACAGGGTTTCACCATGTTGGTCAGGCTGGTCTTGAACTCCCGACCTCAGGTGATCCGCCCGCCTTGGCCTCCAAAGTGCTTACATTTCTAAGACTATCCTTAGCAAACAGTTCCACAAAGAGGTGGCCTTCTGTGCCAGATAATGAAACCATGGAATTTGGCATGACATGAGGATTTATGGTCATTCATATGCTGACCTGGCTCTGTGAGTGGTGACCATGGTCAAATATGGGGCAGAAATTGAAGGAGAAAGGACACATTTATCTTAATCAAGATAGAAAAGGTCCTCCCCTGAAAATGGCAAGTAAAACCAGAAGTAATCTACAGCACATCAACAACACAGGACCAAATCAAGAGATTCTTGCAAACAAAAAGCTTTTCCTGAAAGGACACTTTCCCAAAACACTTCAGTGGAAGAATTGATCACTGACATAATGGAAAGGTTAGTTTCCTAGAAATCCTTCAAACCCCAGCCAGCATTGTCACTGTGGATAGCAACAATACTCTAGATTGGATGGGTTAAATGGGCTAAAGACACAGCCCAAGAAATAACCTTTGAGTAACCACAGAAATAGAACCTTTGTGCATGCAGAAGGGACTTTGTTAGTACCAAATGTAAATATAGACTCCTGGCCTTGCCTGCATGTCACACTTGGGCAAACCTTGGGCACTGGTTGGATAATGCCAGAGCCCTTCAGATGATATATGAGGTCAGGTCCTCAGAAATATTAGTAATAGTCATGCTGCCAAGTCAACAACAACAAGAACTTAACCCACACTATACCCTCCAGTACCTCTGCTCATCACTTCATGTGATTATCACATTTACTCCTTCCAAAAATACACAACAATATTCCTATGTCATGAGTGAAGAAAGTGAGAATTTAAAAAGCTAAGTAACCAGACTGAGGATGTACAGTTACGGTTAGCAAATCTAAATTAAAAACAGAAAATTGGGCTGGGCATGTTGGCTCTTGCCTGTAATTCCAGCACTTTGGGAGGCCGAGGCAGGTGGATCACGAGTCAAGAGATCGAGACCAACCTGGCCAACGTGGTGAAACCCCGTCTCTACTGAAAATACAAAAGTTAGCTGGGCATGGTGGTGTGCGCCTGTAGTCCCAGCTACTCGGGAGGCTGAGACAGGAGAATCGCTTGAACCCGGGAGGTAGAGGTTGCAGTGAGCAGAGAGATTGTGCCACTAAACTCCAGCCTGGCAACAGAGCAAGACTCCATCTAAAAAAAAAAAAAAAAAAAAAAACAGAAAATCTGACTCCAAAGCTAGCACTCTTAGTTACAACAGTCAAATACCTCTCTGTGATCTGATTGAGAATGACATATTTAAGTTACTGTTATAGCAGACGCAACAGGAATTGTATTGAAAATATTTAACCACAGGTAATGATGATCTTTTGCTCAGCAAGCTCCCACCAGCCCTGCCAAGGGTCTTGGCTCTGCCAGTGATGTCTCTTTCAGGACTACAAGGGGTCTGGTGAATGGGCCGTTATGGGGGGTGTTCCACAGGAGCCCTGTTGGTATCTTGGTGAGTTCCGTGGTGGTCCCTGGAAGTGCCCACAAGGGGCTGCCAGGCTGAATGGGAGAGAAAGGTGGAAGCCTGAATGGGAGAGAAAGGTGGAGAGCGGACAGGTGTCCCTCCAAAGTCCCTAGGAAAAGACAACTGTAGAAATGCTGGACAGGGAGATTTTTGTATGAGTCTAACTGAGATAGACAATGACAAATTAGAACAGTAACCAGCTAGATGTTGGTACCAAAGAAGGGATTGGTGCAGCAAGGCAAGCTGGTGGCACTAGGTGGCCCAGGACCACAGCTGTTCACCACCAAGTAAATGTTTTAGCAACCAGTGCTATCTTGCTGGGGTATAGGATGCCTCTCAAATTTGTAGGCTACAGAGGGGGAGCTCTGATGTGAATGTCCAGCTCTTCCTCACAGAGGAACATGTGGAATCCCCTAGTAGTCTCTCTTCTGATAGGGTGGAGGGTGACTTTCTTCTCAGTTTAGCTAAAGTTCTGCTTTCTAGACTCTGGATTGGCTGACACCTGATTCTTTCAGTGCTCTTATTCCTGATTTCCACTTTTATGCTTAGTCCACAGATCACAGTATAGCTAAGGGTGCTTCTCTGTAAGTGAGCTGTACTAACTACTGGCTTATTTCTGTATTTATTGCTGTGGTTATAACTCTACTCTTTTCAGGTTGGACATGTAACTTTATATTCATCCATACTTAGCTGGCACTCTTCCTGGCTGCAGTATAGGGAGATTTAAATTCTGGTCTTTCTGCAGACTGAGGTGGAATTACCTTGGGAAAAGGGTAGCTTCTTATTTACAGTACAATGTAAAGACAGATTCTGTTATTACACAGAAATATGACCAGCTCAAAACTTCCTATATTGCAACTTTAACATGCCACCTGCTCCCATATCTGCAGGAGCTCGAGGTTTTTCAATTTAAATTTATCACTGTGCTCGCATTTGGCTGTGCGCCACAATAGCAGATCATTAATTGCACTGAATCCCCCTCTGGCACAGCATTTGGAGAATATCTAAGTTTTTGTTCCTTCTAAGCCATCCACCATACTTGCACAGTTTGTCTCGGCATTGAACAATTTGTAATCTTCATTCCAGTGCTTAGATTGATATAATTTAGTGTTCTTGCTTTAATAATAAGTGCTCATTCTGGTCTGTGACACAAGTAGCCAGCTTGTTTTGGCTTTCTTTGTCTGTTCTTCTGCCAGTTTGCTCCCTCCTTTTGTTTTATTTTCTTGTGCTATCAGTGCTTTCTAACCATTAGTCTTTTCTCTCACTTTCTTCACCTTGGATTTTCTATTTAGGACTCCCATTTTACTCCCTTCTGTTTTTCTTTTACTTTTTCTTTCATTTTTATTTTTAATATTTCTCTTTTAAGATCTGTGCCTGCTGACATTTTATTGCAAGTCTCACTTCCAGGAATCCACAGCACTGAAATTTTAATTCTTTCTTACTTAAGAATATATTTAAGTTTCTCTGTTGATATTTTAACACAGAGATAACCAGCCTTTTAATATGAGAGTAGGTTGCACAAGTCATCTTCTTGTCTTGGAGAGGATGCATTTTTATGAAGACCTGATTGAACAGAGATTTGGCCCACCTTCAGGGTACCAGGAAAAGCAGACAGAAGGTGTCTCTCACTGTAATCCCCCCACCCCTCAACTGCGATTCCAGAACCAGCCATGTTCTGTTCACTTCAGAAGGATGTGTGTACTTTATGTCATGTGCAAAATTTTAGGAGGCATTTAGGAACTGTTTGTAGACAAGGGCTCCATGTCTTTTGATTCTTAGAAGTGAGTTTATTTGTTCCTAATAACTACCAGATATTAAGAGAACCACTTGGAGGCAGCCATGTGGGGGAACACCCTGCCTCCACCTCCTTCAGTGTGGCTCCCACAGAGCCTCCCATGTGACTGTGTCTACACGGTGGAGAATAAGTCCGAATGCTTTGCCATTAATCATTCTATGGCTGAACTCTCAACACAGCCACACTCCAAAAAAGTTAGATCTTTTCATGTGAAAATGATTTCTGAAAGTTTTAGAGGCATTTAGGTTTTATAGAACACTCACGGAGTCAGCAAGTTATAAAACACTTATTGTGGCACATGGCCTTAAATTTGACCAAGAGGGAAGAAAAAAAATGAGTTACTCTTTAAGAGACAGTTCTTTGACCAGCAGGACAAAAACCTTCTTCCCACTTCTATTTTGTTGACTATAATTAATGATATGTTAGTTTGCAGCCTCCCACATGGCTGCATGACAGATGAGAAAGTAGGCGGCAGGAAGGAGAATGAGGGGCTCCGCGTACACCTGCCATTGCTCCGATGACTCATGTGGGTTGCCCACTTTCAGTGAGGGTAGATGAATCAAGACTCATTCCAACAGTGGTGCAGTTAAATGGGATAAACTAAATGATATTTGGCTTTCAGCTTTTGAATCCTAGCCTGTGTCTTTCTAAAACACTGAGGTTTATTTCAATAACAGAGCATGATGGTAGTTCATCATGAGTTCATTCTCACCTGGGGACTGTGTACTCCCAGAAGTAACACCCAGGAGATGGCTTATTGTGATGGTTTATTATTCAAAATACTACAGATCTCTGAGTAAATTAGAGCCCCTATTAGCCATTGACACAAAATCCCGAGAATTGAGCACATTTCCAGAATATAGTTTCCAGTATTAGTCCAGACCTCCTGAGACTATAATTCACAACTCCCCCAGGAAGCTCTCACCTGTCTAAAGAGCCAGAAAAGCAAACACCACTTAGAGGTTACGGTTCATTCTGGCCGAGTGGGGCGGCTCACACCAGTAATCCCAGCACTTTGGGAGGTCTGAGGGATTACGTGAGATCAGGAGTTCAGATCACCCTGGTCAACATGTTGAAACCTTGTCTCTACTAATACAAAAATTAGCTGGGTATGGTGGCATGCACCAATAACCCCAGCTATTCAGGAGTCTGAGGCAGGAGACTTGCCTGGATGACAGAGCGAATGCAACTTGAGATAATTTAATAGACTAACAATAAAAAAAAAACTCAGCAAATTATGAGTCTAATAAATCAAACTCCCATGTAATTCTGTAGCCAGGATCCCAAAATTTTACAAAGGGTAATTTTTTTCTGACTTCAAAAGGAAATGTATAATACAAACCAAAAAAAAAAAAAAAAGTAACTTTTTCATAATATGGGGTTCCTTTTTGGTTGTTTAACCTTATGAACACTGGGACATTCTAGCTATTAAAATCTTTTATGAAAATTGAGCAGGAATATATTAGCTTTACTAAAGTAATAGACAATCAAAATTTTTTTTGTGTGTATTTTTTATTAGTAGATATGAGTTTTCACCATGTTGACCAGGTTGGTCCTCAACTCCTGACCTCAAGTGATTTGCCTTCCTCGGCCTCCTAAAGTGCTGGGATTACAGACGTGAGCCACTGTGCCTGGCCTAAATGTAATTATAACTATGTTCATTTTTAAGTGTAGTTACTGTATTAAACATGATGATAAAAATAATTTTACAGATTTTAAGGAAATTGTATAGTATATAGGCTAAAATGATTCAGTTGATCTGTATAAGCAAAATCTTAGAGAAATCATAAAAGTCAACATAAGATGTCCTATTAGATTTGTAATTTATAATCTTAACAAATGCATTTCTGAGTGACCATCCATGAAATTTTGGCTCAAGTTATAAGTTTCTGTCAGGTATTTATAGAGTAAAAATCATCCCTGCTTTCACATCTAACCCAAACCTTTGCAGCCACTGGAAGACTGGTGATGGACATTTAATTGAAAAGAGACACCTGTGCCTCTTTTCTAAATCATCCCTCTTTACTGCTTTTTGACATGTGCTACAAGCAATTGCAAAAGAATAAAAGGTCTGCTTTTTCCTTAAGATAATTGAAATGCCTTTGTCATCTAATTACATTGTTAAACATCTTTTCATGCTCTTATTACCTTTATCCAATGTTTAGCACATAATATTAAAATGTTCAGATGCTATCTTTTGTATATTTTTTCTCATCAATTTTAATTCTAATGACTATGATTAGCATACATTACTACTTGAACAAGAAGACTGAGCATTTTATGGTATGGTTGTGAGGGAGGATTATTTTATATCTTGACTAACACTGAAAAAAGTCCAAAACTCATGATTCCTAAAAAGATATAAACTCTTTGGAGAATGATCTGTAGAGGAGAACTGAATATTCTATGAGCCATTCTTGAGAAAATCTGTCCTCCCTTCTTCACTGTAGGTGGAATGTAATTTTATAGTAAGATATATATGCAAGGTTATTTTTTTCCTGGCTCATTTCTCTTGCAAGATTTCTCCATTGATTTCTTTAAAAAGCATTATCTGTGATAACAAACATGCCTTTGTATGTGTGGACCTTGATCTTACAAGCTGTCTTACTATTCTCTGTAATTTTGGTGATTATAGGAACGGTCAAAGTCAGTTCAGCAAGCATTAATTAATAGTCCTTTACATGCCAGACACTACAAAAGTAGTGGGAATAGAAAGGAGAAAACCAGATCACCTTTCCCTGGAGATTCTCTCAGTCTACTTACAACTTCCCAAACAGATCATTTCAGTTTGATGTGAAAAATACCATGACAAAGTTTATCCAGGAAAGTGTAGGTGGAGAATAGAGTAGTTCACCAAGCATGAGAGACTTTAGGAGAGGCTTTTTGAAATGACAAATAACTGATATATGTTATTCAGGAATGAAAAAGATTGCATCAGTTGAAGAAAGTTAACTGAGCATCTTACAGCAAAAGCAAAAAATTAGTCAATACATAGGTGATATGGTGTGGATCTATGTCCCCCACACAAATTTCGTTTCAAATTGTTATTCCCAGTGCTAGAGGCGGGGCCTGGTGGGGGTGGTGATTGGATCATGCGAGTGGCTTTTTGCAGTTCTCTTGATAGTGAGTTATGGGATCTGGTTGTTTAAAAGTTTGAGGCACCTCCCACCTCTCTAGCTTCCTTTTCTCTAGCCATGTGAAGACATGCCTGCTTCCCTTTTGCCTTCCCCCATGATTGTAAGCTCCCTGAGGTCTCCCCAGTCATACTTCCTGCACAGCCTGCAGAATCATGAGCCAATTAAACCTCTTTTCTTTATAAATTACTCAGTATGCAGGTATCTCTTTATAGCAATGCAAGAACGGACTAATACCATAAGCATACCTTTTAGCAAAGAATGTTTAATGAAATAAATAAATGGCATATGAAATAATAAGCAATTAAGTATGTAAAATACCTCTGTGCATTTTATCTAGCATTACCAGATGATGTCATTTTAAGCAGATTTCAATATTTTAGTTACTTAGAGAATAACATAAATCAGTCAACATTTAAAAGGGAGTGCCAAGATATTTAGCAGTATTTTATGAAGACTATCTCATTATTATTATGCTTATTTACAGCTAAGGTAATTAAGGGATACAGAGTCTAAGTAATTTGTCAATAAAGTTAAGTTGCATAACTAATATGTGTTAAGGAGTTGATTCAAACCCAAGTGATCTGTCTTTAGGTTATCTGATCAAAACATGTCATTCTGTCACTCAAGATCCTGACTTTCTTCTACCTACTGAGAAGCTGATCCATGATGGAGTGGATAGATGATGAATTGGGGAGTAGGGCTGAGAACCTATTTGGTGCTGGACATCAGTTCCTTAGATAGGATACGACTCTCATAGGCTGGAAGGAGCTGAGCATGATAAAAAACAGCTATGACTCTTATAGGCTATAACTCTCATGATGAAAACAGATATGACTCTCATAGGCTGGAAAGAGGCTGAGCATGATAAAAACAGCATGTGCCAAAGAAAATTAAACATAATTTCAAATGTAGACAAATACATTGACCTAGATATTATCAGGGAGTAGAATTTAATAGACAAGTAGTGCCAACTTTGGCCACAAATGGCTAAGAAGTGTTTTCGTCATTTCCATGACCTCTTCAAAGCAAAGACCAATACATTCTCAGGTGTTTCCTTGAACTGGAAACATCCTTTTCTGAAGCTATGTTAAATCTATTTTCTATATTATGTTTGCTCTTGCTTAAATTAATTATAAGATGTTTTGTAATATTTGTTCCTTGCTTTATATTTGTATACATATTGTCTCCAAAGAGCAAAGACTGCATCCTAAATTCATTTATTTGTCCTCACAGATTTTTTAAATAGTGCTATCCATGTTGTTTATGCAGTGAAATTATTATACCATGTGCACATTCAACCTAGGTAAATGTAGTTACATGTGCAAGAGAGAAAGAAGAGTAGAAATTTAAAGAATTAAGACTCTGCCTACCTTCTCATCCATAAGCACCCACACAGAATGACCATGAAAAGGTAACTGAATCGGTGTTGACCTCAGCGATACTCAGCTTCCTCAGATTATTTGTAATACAAGCATTTCAAGCATTGAATATGATCCTTTGGAATCAAAGTTATATAGTTTTCTTTCAGCACATCCCCTAAATACGAGGTAACTAACTAATCTGGTGTTCCACTGAAAGGCACAGTGATCTCTTTCAATTCTGGAGAAAAAACTGAAAGTTAAATTTATTGTTAAATCATATGTCATTTTCCAGTATATAGATTTCCTGAGTGACTTTTAAAAGAAATGTTTACCCAATCATCACTCTAGGAGTCACCCATGAACTCTAACTAATGTCAGCTTGGGCTGTAATATATTCAATGAAAATCTTTTAAATAAACTAATAGAATTGGCAAGTGTTAGGGCTTATGGTGGGACCAGGGACACTGTTAGAGATATTTGCTAGGGAATGTCTAAATATGGTTTAACTCTAGACTCCTTTGACTCTCCAATACAAGGCTTGCAAAGAAGAAATAGGGCCCCCAAATGACTTTCTTTTAGATTACCCTGAGTTATGCTAGTCCCCATTCAAACTTCTGGCCTAGCTGGATTGAAGTACACAACTTACAGTTTTGATAAGAATAAGAATCTTGAGTTTAATGTGAAAAATATCATGACAAAGTTCATCCAGGAAAAGTATGGGTGGAGAATAGATTAGTTTACCAGGCGCTCTATAGCACTACTAAATCTATAGCTCTCGTAAGTTCTCCACTTTATCTAGGCCCAAAGTCAGTATCAGCAATCTGCATGAGATATAAAACCTAAGTCATGACAAAAATAATCATTCTGTGTGCTAGAAAAAGAGAAGTCCAAGATGATTGCCCCTATAATAAGATCATAACTTTATTTTCTAATCACTTCTGATGGACACCAAAGGGAGGATAAAATAGAGAAAAACTCAGATGCAATATTTTTTAATAAACAGTAAATGTTTCCACAAGTAAAAGGCCCCGTCATATTTTTAGGTAATCTGAAACTATCACATTTCTGGTCGTAGAGCTAGAAAGGTGATATAAAGAGATCTTTCTCTTCACTCTGAAACATCTCTCTTGATTTATTAGCTGTGTTATAGCAGATTTGGTAGAATTGAGAACAGACTTCTTGAAAAAAAAATTCTTCCTTTTTAAATTTGGAACTGAAGCAGTCTCATTGTCTGGGGTAAACACCTGAGATTTGTTGTCTCATGGCCATGGAAAACTGGGATGTGGACGCACAAAGAGTGAGCTTAAAAGCAGAAGTGTAATAGGCTAAAGAAAGAGTATCGCTCTCTCTGCTTCAGCGAGAGGGGGTCCCAAATGTGTTTCTGCTTCCTTGGTAAAATTAGGGCGTTTTGTAGATAAGCTTGAGGAGGTGGTGCCCAATTTGCATAGGGCACGAAGATTGGTCGGACCAGGTGTGTCATTTGCATAAGCTGCCAAAAACTGGTTGGGACTAGGTGTTCCATTTGCATAGAGCGTGAAAAGCTGGCTGCCCCCATCCTAATCTTTTATTATGCAGATGGATTCTCTACCTGGTTTGTACCATGTTCTTTTCTTTTTTCTTTTTTTTTTTTTTGAGACGGAGTTTTGCTCTTTTTGCCCAGGCTGGAGTGCAATGGCACTCTCGGCTCACTGCAACCTCAGCCTCCCGGGTCCAAGCGATTTTCCTGTCTCTGCCTCCCAAGTAGCTGGAATTACAGGCGCCCACCACCATGCCCAGCTAACTTAGTATTTTTAGTAGAGACAAGGTTTCACCGTGTTGGCCAGGCTGGTCTCGAACTCCTGACCTAAGGTGATCTGCCTGCCTTAGCCTCCAAAAGAATTGGATTACAGGCATGAGCCACCACGCAAGGCCCTATTTCTTTACTGTACAGGTGGTAACAAAGAAAACAGAAGATGGGGGCCTCCATTTTGGACATACCTGGACCCCAGATAGCCTTTTTCTATTGGCACAGTTGCCAGCATTCGCCCATGCAAGCTTCCAGGTCACTTATCTGTTTGCAGCTCAATTTTTTAGCCTGCTCTTTGTTAGAAAAAATTTAGTCCAATTTTTTCTTGGACTGCTTTTTGTTAGAAGTGAAGCCTTGCTGATGACTCTTTTACCGTCACTATCTGCCTAAATAATTTGTCTCCTGTATCAGAACTTTACTGCGACTTCTCTCTATTTCTTTGATTTTGTGTGTCTTAAAACAACATTACAAACTATTACCACTTATTTGATGTCTGTACTGGTTTTGAATTCCATAACTATAAAGCCAAACAGATAAATTGAAAAGGTTTGTGAAAATAAGTCAATGATAGAATGAAAGTATTGAAGAATGAAAGCACCTAATAAAATGGAAAAACACATCAGTAATGACTGAGGATGGCATACACTTCTTCATCAGCTAAGTTTGCATATGTCTAGGAGCTCAATTGGCCAATACTGAGTAGTCAACTTGTTCAATTTTTCTAATTCCCCCAAATAATAATTACTTTGGCCTAAGTCATCCTTTTTATAAAGACCAGAAATCATGGGTTACTGCTCTTGAATTAGGATTGCAGTTTGTGGCTGGGGCTGGAGGAATCATGTTGGGTGCAACATGACAGCATAGGTAAAAGTGCCCATGGGTGAATGGGCACAATCGATAAGAAAGTTACCATTAACCAGGGCTTGTAGATTTCACCTTATCACCTATATGTTTGTTAGCCTAACACTAACTATGAAACTGAAACACTAACCAATACAAGGTGATCATATTTTCATGAAGGGGGGTTCAGTGTTTGGAATCATCTACTTTCTAAGCTTTTGTTTTCATATATTTTCTAACTATATGTCTTTTAAAGGTTCTGTAGCTTTGGTAGATCTGTGCATATGCTATCTGACTTTGTCTAGCATTTTTAGTGCACCCCTTCCTGATCGCTAATGCTCATGGAGTTGCTCAGGTATAAGAGTTCCTAATGGATTAGCAGGTCTCACTTTCTGGTAAGCTCCAAGCTTACTTTGTAAGATTCTGTCACTCAGGGGATAAAGTTAAGTCCAATGCTCTACTTCTTTGCTGTCATCCTGACTGCCCCACAATTGATTTTATGCCTTTTGATGGCCCTTTGTAGTTATGATAATGCTGCCTTATGTCTATCAATATGCAGATAGCCGGAAACTTAAATGTAAAATAAGTAGCATGAAATACTGCTAAATTACAAGAACTAAAGTTATTTTCTTTCTGTCTTTCGTCTTAAACTTAATTCCCAAAGTAAAAGTGTTGCATTATTTCCTTTTTAAAAATTGATTTCATAATTAAATCCTAAAACAGGCATGTTACAGCTCATACTTCTGTCCTGTGAACCAACCAAATCCAGCCTCACTGTACTGTCAAAATAATCCTATCCTACTAAGTGAAATACCATCTTACTAGAAAGATAGATTTTCAGTTTTATCCTGGTCCCCAGATGCCACTCTGTAAAAAGCAATTTGGGTCACTCGTTGGAGCACAAATGTACTTTCTAAGGAGCATTTTTGGCTATGCCTGAGCCATAATAAACACAGAAAGATTCTTCCATTTAGACTGAATAGCAATGCATTTGAATTTAGGGAGCTGCTTCATCATTTTTAAATGGAGAGGTTGGATTAGCTTATATTTAATTTCTCTTCCAGAATTAAAATGCTGTTATCATATAAGTATACAATATAGTTAAGCATTCCCTTTTGAGACAAAAGGATCAGAATTCAAGCAAAATTTGAATTAAGTTAAAAAGAAAAAGATGTTTTTATTCTCTGTCGCCTATCAAATTTTCTCCTATACTCTGATGAATGATAGTTTAGTGTCACAGAGTGTTTGTGATCGTTTTCTAACTGCTTTAAATTATTGCTTCCTTCAGAGCTAACCATTTGTAAAGAATGCTTGAAAACAGGAAAACCTTCAAGATACCAAGAGATCAATTACCAAAAGTGAAATTTCAGGAAATGACGGATGGCCCCTCAATTGACAAAGTAACTTGTCTACTTACTTCTTCTGGGGCAAGCATGAAGTTCTGGAGAATTACACTAACTCTGAAAACAAAGTTTCCTCTGTTCTTATAATCGATTATCAGTTGACTAAAAATGTCAAACAACTATTTCATTTATTGGTCAAAATACAGCTGTTTCATATTTGTTTTGAAAGCAGGCTAGACAAAAAAAAAAAGCATAAAAATATACGGAGCTCTTATTATGAAACCTCTGATGTCTGTGCATAGAGATTAAGAAACAATGAGTTTGGGAAACAATGAGTTTGGCAAACAGTACTTGATTCTGTTTACAAATAAAGTTTTATTGAAACACAGTGATGCTACTTGTTTTTGTATCCTCCGAAGATACATTTGTACTACAGTGGAAGAGTAGAGTAGTTGCAAGAGACCACATGGCCACAAAGCCAAAAATATTTACTATCTGCTCCTTACAACAAAAGGTTTGCTGACACCCGAATGAGAATGACAATAATTTTAGTTTTAAAAGTATTTCAATATATGTGCAGTTAGAAAAGGAATTCAACTGAAGTAAAATATATCATTTGAAAGAAATGATACATCAAGCATGTTTTGTGCACTGCTCACACCTTGTGCAGTAGACGACGAACCTACTGCCAGACACAGATAGCTGGTGACTGAGGAAGATGACGTGTGAACCAAACCTCTTTTTCAGATGACAAGGTTTCCTCATGGTGACCATGAGGAGACAGAGGCACCATTCTTGGTGTTTCTATTCACCTTTTCCCCAGACTTCCCAGGGTAATGCCCCATAATTCCTAATTCAGTACTGAAGTCAGAAATTTTACTTGGGACTGTTCAACATCAAGGGCAGCCAAACCACTGCCAAATAGCACTTTTTCAAATTAAATTCTGAACTGTCTCTCTCACGGTGAGGGCAAAGCCCTGCCCATCTTCCCTGCCTATGAGCAGTATGTTATTTTAGGCAACTATAGATAGTAAACAATGTTGAAGACTTTCGCCAGCAGCGTCTCATGGAAATTTCACCAGAAGACACCTCCTTTTGCTGTGCATTCCTAGAGATCACATAATATAAAATATTAAGTATAAAATAGATTTCATGGGTTAATATTTGACCTTTTTTGATTTTCTTGTTTTCTTTTTTATTTTTATTAATCAAAGAAAAACATGATAGCCAGTCAAGATAGACTATCATTTATAATAAATTGTGTTGATATAAACTATCAAAAATATGACTATGCTTATGATGCATACTTATTTTTGCTTAAGATTAAAACATCTGGCGGGGCTCAGTGGCTCATGCCTGTAGTTCCAACACTTTGGGAGGCCAGCGGGAGTGGATCACGAGGTCAGGAATTTGAGACCAGCCTGCCCAACACGGTGGAACCCCATATCTACTAAAAATACAAAAATTAGCCAGGTATGGTGGTGGGCACCTATAATTCCAGCTACTCAGGAGGCTGAGGTAGGAGAATCGCTTGAACCCAGGAGGTGAAGGTTGTAGTGAGCTGAAATGGTGCCACTGCACTCCAGCCTGGGTGATAAGAGCAAAACTCTGTCTCAAAAAAAAAATTATATTTATAGGATCATCTCTGGCACTGTTTGAATATTTTTTTAAGTTGGAAAGTCATATTGGAATGAATGCCTTTTTCATTTTTTGGAGAATATAATAGTAGATTCTATACAAGGAGAGGGCAATATTATAATATCATTTGGTGATTAAGGTAATATCAAATGATTGTCAAATCATATTCAAAGAATTATTGATAGTTAAAGAATACAGGCAATTACAAAACATAAGCAAAATATGCAGAAGTCCAAGACCATCTCTACAGCTCACATGGTCCTTCCTTATTATATTAAGATGCACTGTGGTTCAGATTTAGTATCTGAAATTCTACGCTTCTTTGCTTAAAAAAAAAAAGACATTTTGGTTATAAAATACCTCCAGTTTCTAACTCCATTAATTAAAAGAAAAACATGACATTTTTCCAGGAAACCATGCCCTAATACACTAATAAATTCCAGTTTTGTTTACAATAGGCCTCCTAGGTAGACCAAGTTATGTGGTTAATGCGTTTTGTAGATAAAGAGTCTGTGTTTTCTGGTAGCGAATATTATTAGGGTGTTTGCCACAAGGTTTCATTAACTTGTGCACAAGATAATTTAATCAGATCACTTTTTTTTCCCTCCCAGGAAAGAGGTTAACACCCTATTGTTAATATCTTCCTCCGCAGTGATGACATCTGAGTGGCCCCAACTGGTACACTGTTGAGAATAAAATTTATAGTTTTAATTATTATATAATTTCAGCCAGTGAAAACCAGTGTTGTCTGGGAGAAAAAAAAAGGCATGGTCACTCTAAACACTTGCAACCATGTAGCACTAAGGTTACTTTGTAGACATACCAGAAAACAGACATAGGAAATTATTACAAATTATATTACAAGCTAGTAATAAATGTTAACCTATGGTGCTTAACCTAAATAATGTATTTTGTTTTGCCTTATCATGTGGGGTTGAGAAACATTGTCAAGATGATGATTTGAGGGAGGACCCAAAACTCTGGGTCTTTTTGTTGTTGTTGTTGTTGTTGTTTTATTTAAAAAATTCTTTCTTTGTTGTGTGCCATACATATCTCTAAAGCCCAGGGGATTAAATAGCTTCCCTTTGCATGACCTGAATACAGTTTTCTGTTTATTACTCCGAAATTTCAAGAGTTCCAAATTTTAGGGACAAAACAGAAAACATTGTCTTTCTGAAGGTAACTTAGATAAAGTCTCTTTCTAAATCATTAGTGTAAGAGGTAAACAAGGCTCCAAGATTTACACTAGTGAAAATATAAAGTTCCAGAATAAAGGGTGGGGAATTTCCCTACATAACTGTCTGAAATGTGAATGGACCATTCACAGCAGGTTCCAACACAGATTCTAAAAGACGTCACCATGTCCCCATCATTTGCCAAGCTCTAAATGCATGGGGTGGCTTGTTGGCCCTTGGCAGCGATCCAGTCTTATAGCTTTTACTTCTGGAGCACACATTCAGCCACTGGTTAGTATCACATTCTCCCTGTTGTTAAGTTGCCTTTGGATGCAGTAACAAAATGCTCGATTGGCTTAAACAGTAAGAATATTTATTATCTCACTTAAGAATTCCACTGGCAAATCAGTTCCAGAAGGCTCCACAAGTTCATCTTTTTAAAAACTAGGGGATTTTTATCTTTCTTGAAACTCCAGGATCCTGACTTTCATCCTGAAACTTGTTCCCAGAGAAATCAAAAATAATTAAGTCGTCACAGTCTACAGAATTTATCCAAAGGCAGATAGAAAGGCAATGTTTTCCTCATGGGCCTTACTTTTATTACAGAAAAATTCTTTACCATTAGCCAAAGATCAGACTTATATTTTATGAGTCAAAACTGGGTCCACAATCATCCTAAATAATTTAACATCACAAAGAATTATACTACTGCGCTTGGGTATCCCAATCATGATTAATGACGAGAGATACATGTTGCCACTCCAGATACATAGACAAATTTAAGTTTCTGCTATAAAGGATGAAGAGAGGATGGCTGTTGGGGATGTAGCTTACCTTGGGTCTGCCTGCCATTTTTTGAGTGTTTCTTGTATTTCAGAGAGTTTGAAGTGCTTTATGTAGTTTCTCTCTCTAAATCCCCACAACAACTCCATAAAGTATGTTTATTATCTTCATTTAGTGGAATTTTAAGATATATGTTTATAAAATCTGTTATTCTACCCCAAAATGTGATGTATGGCAAGCATTTCACAATTATCCACTTTCTAATTTTCTCCATGAAATAGAAGTTGTTGTAGTACAAATTAAAATAATCAATTAGTGAGTCCTACTAGGAGCAATAGTTATATAGGTGTAACTTTGAATGCAGGGTATGCTGTGTGAGTTTCTGTTGAAAAGAGAGAGAATTTGATCCTGAAGTAAATCGGTTATTCCAGACTTAGAAAGAAGAAACTGTACAACAAACCCTAAATGATCCACATTGTAGCATGTCAGTACCTAAATGAATATAGAAAGTTCATTTCAGAATTCAGAAAAAATAATTTTGTGATGTTTAAAGTTGGATAAGATGTGATGGACTTATTTATATGACTTTCAAAAATAGTTTTTGCATAAAATGGTATACTAATGACAATTAGAATTTGTTTTTTTCTCTCTGTCAGTATTACAGAATTTTCTTATTTTATTGGTCTACTCTGAAAAAACACTTTGCAAAATGTTTTTCATCATATTTTGAGTAATCTGACTAGAAAGCAAATATTGTGTATAGTAGAACAATTTTATTTGCTTTTACGTTGTATTTATCATGTCCTTGATTATTGACAAAAACAAAGTTTCTCACATATTGAAGAACTAGCATTCTCTGAAATCATAACTCCTACATTTATTTTTAAAGTATTTTATTTCCACTTGGCTATGAGTTCTCAGTTTGCTTCTCAGCAGCCAATGATCTTATCTTAATCTAATGTTCAAACATCCTTTTAATTTGTTTGATATTTTATCTCCCCCAAAATCTAATTCCAAATGATAATTGCAAGTGACACAAGAACTAAGCCTGAATGAATCTAGAGCTTTCAGGGGGAGAGAGAAGTCTGATGAAAACCTGTCCTGCTCTGACCTCAGAACAGGAAAGTGTTCAAGTTAGTCTCTAATGCCTTACACTGCCTCACATACTCAGTTTTCTATTCTCCTTTTCTCAGTGTTCAACTCTATCACTCTCTTGACATGACTTTCATCAAGGTGAGTGGCTGTTCTCTAAAGCCAAGGGACCCCTCTTGTTTGATCTTCCTCTTGTATTTGATATTTTCTTAACACTTTTTTTGTAACACATTCTTATCTTCTTTGATGTCAGCCTCTTCCTTCTTGTAATCTTCCATAATTTTATCTCATTATCTTAAATTCTTCCTTTTGTAACTACCACATGAATTCGGATGCTCATAGGGTCCTATACCGTATTTTTCCTAGATATTCATACCCAAACTCAAGTCTTCACTTGTTACCACATTGTGCTGATAACTCCTACAACTTCAGCTTAAACTAGCTATTTGACTTCAGTAATGGGGTGTTCTATAGTCACCTCCAATTTGTTTCATCTCAAGGTCTCCTTTACATGCAAATGTACTTTTTCCTCAGGAACACTTCCACAACAGGAGGGCAACGTCATTCACCCTGTTAACCAAAACAGAAAACTAGGATCACCCTAATCTCTTGTATCTTCTTTTTCAGTGTGAACTGGTCATTTTCTAAATCATGTTAAATCAATTTTCAAATTTCCTAAAGCACATGTCCTCCTCTATTTACTTTGCCACTGGCTCTAATAAGGTGTGCACTATTGTTCTATGTGTCAGCACAAGATTTTTCTATATAGATCAAAGTAAAAATTGCACCAAGTTAAACAGGCAAGAAAGACTATTCAAGACAATTGCAATAGGGGGAGAGAAACCAGAAATTAGTCCAGGCTCAGACTGGAAAGTTTTTAATAGCTAAGATTGAGAAAGATCAGGAGCCGTCTGTGTTTCCTGATTGGCTTTTCCCCAAGAATAAACGTTCGTTTATCTTCATGACAGGAGGTAGTTTCACATCGTGGAACAAGGCCCCTCCTGAAAGTAGCCTCCTATAGTTCCACAGAAACTGAGCTAGAGACGCTGTCTTCCTTGGTGATTTCATTTCAAAGGGATGGCTCCTTGAGAAAGGAAATCCTGGATTGTAAAACTGAGAAGAGGTTTTTAAAAGATTTATTCAAAGAGGCAGAGGGAGTGGGCAGAGAACGATCTCAAAGAAACAGCAAAAGATTTCTAAAGTAAATTTATCAGGTCAGGGGCTAGAAGCAAGAAGAAGCCCGACTAAAGTTCAGCCCAGCTGAGTCATCTTAGTCAACTACCATCTGCCACCTCCAGTCTTGCTTCCGTAGCGACCCTCTCTCTGATGTTAATGTGATGTTTCCTAATCACAAATCTCATCTTGTCATTCTCTGACTCAAAGTCCTGCATGAGCTGCCCACAACTTTCAAAATACACAAAATCCTTCTTCATTCTAGGTGTGCCACATACTCCCACATGAACTCTCTTCCAATTATACTGAACTGATGGTGATTATAAATGCTCATTGTTCTTTAGCCTCAGTGCTTTTCTCCATTCCAGTTTTCTTCCTGCAACATTTTTATCTTACTTTTTCTGGTTACATTGTGAAAATCTGTTAGGGCACTCTACTTGGGTCTTCTCCCTGGTAAACATCCTGAGACCCTTCTCAAGTGCATGTAAAAGTTCCCTAGCTTATCCATTCCACCATGGCCTGGGAAGACAAAATGCTTCCCCCAAGAACAGCAGGTGTGTATCAGTCCATTTTCATACTGCTACGAAGAACTGCCTGAGACAAGGTATCTTATAAAGGAGAGAGGTTTAATTGACTTACAGTTCAGCATGGCTGGGGAGGCCTCGGGAAACTTACAATCATGGCAGAAAACAAAGGGGAAGTCAGGCATCTTCTTCACAAGGCAGCAGGAAGAAGTGCTGAGCAAAGACGAAAGAGTCCCTCATAAAACCAACAGGTCTCATGAGAACTCACTCACTATCATTAGAATAGCCTGGGGAAACCACTCACATGATTCAGTAACCTCTACCTGGTCTCTCCTTTGACATGTGGGGATGATGTGGATTATGGGGGTTACAATTCAAAATGAAATATGGGGACACAAACCATAGCAACATGTGAGCATCTACTACTGAGCTTGTGCTCAGCACTGAGCCAAAGATAAACAAGAAAATGCCTTGCCTTTGGGTCACTTTGCAATTGGGGAGCTATGCACACCACCAGTCCACTTAATACATATATATGTACAGATACGTATAGATATAGATGTATATTTGAGTGTGTGAAGAGAAAACAAATTTTGCATAGTCATGGAGAATTAGAGAAATAAAGTAATACCTGATCTGATACTTAAAGGAGAAGTAGGCTGGGCACGGTGGCTCTCGCCTGCAATCCCAGCAATTTGGGAGGCTGAGGTGGGTGGATCACCTGAGGTCAGGAGTTCAAGCCTGGCCAACCTAGCAAAATCCCACCTCTACTAAAAAATACAAAAAAACATTAGCCAAATGCAATGACGGGCACCTGTAATCCCAGCTACTCAGGAGGCTGAGATGGGAGAACAACCTGAACCCGGGAAGCAGAGGTTGCAGTGTGCCAAGATCGCACCATTGCACTCCAGCCTGGGTGACAAGAGCAAGATTCCATCTCAAAACAAAGCAGAAGTAATTATTATCAAGTTCATAAATATGAGGAAAGCATTCCAAACAGATGGTACATCAGGAATAAAGATCTGTAGGTATCACACAATTAACTGTAAGTGAAGTATTTTAAGTAAATCTGCATGTGCTCAAACCATGAAAATCAAAGTTGTGAGTAGTAAGAAGTTAGTCTGGGAAGGAGGGTAGGCTTCAGTGCAGAGCATGAATTTCTGATGTTGCTGAGTGGGAGGCAGTTATAATAACCTCTGCAACCATTTATCAAGACAGGACCTGAAGATATATATTATCAGGGATTGGTGGGAGTTTCAAATATGTAATTTGTAGTTTTCATTTTGATTATACATTGGAATCATCCTGATGACCACCTTATACCCAACTCCTGACATATAATTTCAGCAGCTGCAGTTGGGATCATTATTAAAATGACAAAAATCCCCAAGTAGCATTACTTTAATTGCCAAAATAATATATTTGCAGTAAATGAAGGTCATATGGTTAGGTACAAGTGAAAGTTTCAAAGAAATTTCAATAAAACAGAACAAATGGGAGAATTATGTCACCCTTCCATGTTGCAGAATGGATACAGTGAATTCTAGAAAACCAGTGAACGGCAGAAAAATACAAACCTGAGAAGGGTAATTTAATTTCAGCAAACCATCATTCATCAAATTAAAATAATACATTGAATATTGTTTAACTCATATATAATTATATCTCTATTTAATTCTTAATTAAATTTGCATTTTTTGTTTGATAGAAGTCATATCCATGAAGTTTATACCTAGATTTTATGCTTTTTATATTTTCATATATTTATACAACATGCTAAAAATAAGTGTATTCAATCTTTTCGTTTCTCGATATTTATTTTCCTTCAAAGAGGATTCGAAGCTTGTTGCTTTCCAAGTAGAAGGTTAACATTCTGATTTCACATTAGAAGGTCACCATTCTAGTTACCAGAAAAAGGAAGGAGAATAGCATGAAGGAAAGGTCTGCAGAGACACCTCTCACCTTAGGAGACTTGGAAGGGATTGGGGGAAAATAAATGCCCTCGTCTCACTCTCCTGCCTTTCTCTGACCATCTGCTGGGATTTTCAGTGGCCAATATGAGGGAAGGAAAATCCCTGTTGATGTGGCAAGAAGTCAGCATCCTGGAGTGAGACAAGGTGAAGAAGGGCACATCCAATATGGAATGCCAAACTGGAGATCCCCAGCACAGCTGCTTCCCAAAACAGCTTTTAAAAAATGAAAAACAAGACATTCTGTTGGTAAAAATACAAAGACTTCTGTTTACATCTTTGCTTAAATGTATATGTTTCTAGCTTAAAAAAAGAATATCTGTGAATTATTTTTATGAAGTGAAAATTATGAGAATTGAACTTGTTAATCTAAAAATTCTCTGTCTTTTAAAAAGTACAGTCTTATATTTAGAAAGAAATTTAACTAATGGGGTGATAAGGTCAGGCTGCAAGCCAAGAAAGTGATAAAAGGATTAACTAAGCCAAGGCAAAAAGGCATTATTTTTCAAGAGTCAGCTTTAAATCTTCCAATAACAAAAGTTCAGATTTTAGAAAGGTGGAAGGCTGATGCACATCCTGCACATATACCCCAGAACTTTAAAAAATTAAATTAAATAATTACTAAAATTAAAAAAAGAAGGGTGGTGGGATGAATGTCTCCCCATCCCCACCCCCCCAACACCATATTGGTTAAAGAATTATTTATAAATCTTTGTTTTTCTGAAACATTTTTTTCTAATTTTAAAGATAAATGCTAAATTCAATTTACATTTTAAAATGTGTTTGAAAAGCATAAATTGTATAATAAAACTAAAAGGTTTATTTTACCTTAATTGTTTTATAAGAATATCTTGTTTTTCTTCATGGAAATGAGAAGTTACTAATAAGTTTCCTGCAAGTATTTGCATTTCTTCACTAAATGTAGACAAAATCTTAAATAAATGTAACAGGAATTTAGAATTGCTGTTGAAAGGCTTTAGGGCTTAAATAAGTTAGAATTTTGTAAGTTAAAACAACTCTAAAAATTTGAATTTATAAACATAATCTATAGAATCTATAAAATAATATTACATTTAGTATTTATGTATACCTTGTAAATCTTTCCTAAAATTTATTAGTTTTTGGAAGTCAAAATTTGTCATGGAAATAGATTTATATATTCCATTACCCTCTGAAATTTTGTATTTCACAAGAGGGATTCATGTGGTTAAAATGCGAATGCTTAAAAACAAAGACATGTGAAGTAAAGTTGGATTTGTCACATTATTCAAAAGGAGATTTTGGATCAAACCTTTATAATACATATTTGCATATACTATTCGGGGCTAGTCATGAGAAATTCCCAGAGAAGTATTATCTCCTGAATTTTTCTACAGGAAATCTGAAGACTTGGACTGCTACTGGGTTCAAACAAGACCACCTGAGAGTCATTTGGAGTGATACATAGCAATCATTGGTATAATATATTGTAACACGATAATGAATAGTTTAACACATTAAATGTGAAAGGTTTTTTTTTTTTTTTTTTTTGAGACACTGTCTTGCTCTCCTCCCACTTCAGCCTCCCAAGCAGCTGGGACTATAAGTGTATGCCACCACACCTGGCTAATTTTTGTATGTTTTGTAGAGGAGAGGTCTCAATACATTGTCCAGACTGGTCTCAAACTTCTGAGTGCTGCAAGTGATCTGCCCACCTCAGCCTCCCAAAGTTCTGGTATTACAGGTGTGTGCCACTATGTGCAGCCAAAAAATATATTTTATATCATAATATAAGAACAAGTTTGTGCATAGGCCCAACCTGGAACATGTTCTGGTGCCACAAAGCAGAATATATTTCCAAGGTTAATGGAACCGAATCAAAAGTGCACATAAAGGAACTCCTGTTGAATGAGCTGTTGACAATTTAAGCATCCAAAGATGAATAAAGATTTTAGTTAATTGAAATACATCAAATCCATAAAGACTTGAGTTCATAATGATACTTCAAATAAAGAAAAGATACTTTAAAAGCATTTTAAATTATGAAATGTATAGTTGTTGAGATTTTTACTACTTCATACACCTTAAAAACATTCTAATACAAAATATTGTGAGAGAACAGAAAAAATATGTGAAAGACTTTTAATCTGTGTAAACGTATGTGTTTCAATGCCTGAATTATATAAAGCAAAAAGAATTTGGCCTTTTAAAGTAACAGCATTGTTACTTTAATAGTTTAATTGAGTAACTGATTTATTTAGACTTAAGAAATGCCATGTGTGTACCTATGCAACAATCTTGCATGTTCTTCACATGTACCCCAAAACCTAAAATGCAACAAAAAAAAAGTTACAATAAAGAGAAATAATCAAAAAAAAAAAAAAAAAGAAAAAATGGTGAAAGTTCTCAATTTGTAAAGAGTATTGCAGCATCTAAGAGAACTAACATTTACTGCATCTGTATGAATAATTTATTGAATTCTAAAAATTATTTAGTAACTAGGAAAAATTTGTTTTAAAACCAGAGAATTGAAGTACTTTAAAAGGAAATGGAATTTTAAAAATATAAATCAATGTAAAGATAGTTAATTAAGTTTATGAATGGGATCAAAGATACCTTAAAAGTGATATTTAGTAGACATACATTGAATGATAATTTGTGCAAGTGAAATTAAAATCATCAGAGAGAACATCTAGATTTTTGCCATTCTATGGTACTTTCACTCATCAGGGAAAAGGGCTGACCAAGTCCATGAAAAGACTCAAAATCACAGAGCCAGCTCTAAAGAACCCACAGCAACCTTGGGACCAGGGTGTGAAGTGGAGCCCCTTGTGGGTCTTCCTCCCCCTTCACTGTTTATGACTCACTCCCTCAACTCCTTTCCTGAGGTGGTTGACAAAAATCAGTAGACTCATGATTACATAGGCTTAAACATGTGGCTATATCACCACAAAACGAAGAAAATAAGAGAAAAATGTTTCCTTTCAATTAAGATATCTACAAGTCATGTAGAGTCAAAGTTAGAGAAAAAGCAAAGCTAAATTCTTTACAAAATCATTTTTCTGAGCAGAACTGAGAAGGCTGCCATGTGTACCTTTGCAGGATCCTCGGTTGTTTTGACATTTGCTCACTTGTAAATACTAAGTGTATTAGTCCATTCTCACACTGCTAATAAAGACATGCCTGAGACTGGGTAATTTATAAGGGAGAGAAGTTAAATTGACTCACAGTGCTGCATGGCTGGGGAGGTCCCAGAAAACTTACAATCATGGGGGAAAGTATCTCTTCACAGTGCAGCAGGGGAGAGAAGGAGTACCCAGCAAAGGGGGAAGCCCCTATAAAATCATCAGGTCTTATGAGAACTCACTCACTATCGTAAGAACAACATGGGAGAAACCACCCCCATGATTCAAGTATCTCCACCTAATCGCCCTGGACACATGAGGATTACCACAGTTCAAGGTGAGATCTGAGTGTGGACACAGAGCAAAACCGTATCATTTAAAGGATGTTAAGAAACCAGAGGATGATGTTCACTTTGACACTGGCTTGAGAACATTCCCTTCATTTTCTTTCCAGTGTGTCTTCAAAGTAAAGAACAGTCTTAAGTGCACTTATGAACCTAGATGAAAAAAAAAAATTAGTAATCAAATCCAACAGTATGAATAAAAATAAAAATAAAAAACACCAATGCAGAGATGGCTCAAAATCTTAAAAGCCATTGATATAATATACAAGAGTAGTGGTTTAGAAGTAAAATAAAATAAATAAAAGAAGTAGAAACAAGGAAAAGAGAAAAATCATCCCAAGTACACTTAATCCAAATTCTCTATTATTTTTAGTACTCTATTGTCCAATTTTAATATCAAGATTCTACCAGTCCGCTTTTATTGTTTGATAAACCTGGGTGTCTGGAAAGGCTTCATGTAACTAAAAGAATGTGAAGAGGTGTGTTATGCTTTCAAAGGTTTCACACATTCTTTTCTATTCAATAAACTAGATATTTTAAGCTCAAAAAAAAAAAGCAAGGTAAACAATAGTCTTATATTAATTCTCCATCCATGGCCCGTTTTTCTCTTCACAAGAGTTGCCAGGCACTCTGTATGTCTCTGACACTATATCCAGACAGGACCACAAATTCCAAAATGTGTTCTGTTACCTAGAAGCTCTGTGTCAACTAGAACATTTATTTCTCTAAATAACTTTTCTTATCTGATAAGTGCTGCTAATATTCCTTAGAGTTTCATAAACTCAACTGAAATAATACATGAGAAACATTTGAATACTGTGAATATAATAAGCTGTTGACTATACAACTGTTAGTAAAAGTTTTATTAGAATTATTACAATATGTTTTTTTAGCTTGCTGCCTCCTCACTGATGTTAAGATCACTAAGGGATGGAATAGTCTGTTTGTATTTCTGAAAGTCCTATATTTAATACCGGAGCACTTAATGCTGTGTGTAAGTGGATAAATTCTTAAATTAATTAAATAATTAGCTGGTATAATTATCTTCCAAATACCTTCTAGTTATGGAATTATATACTTCAATGGTAAGACAAATGCTTTAACTTGTATAAAGAGAAGTCATGCAAGTCAAAAAGCTCGGAACACATTGAATCCAAAGTGGCTTGTAGTTTACAGCCTTTCCAAAGAGAAAATATTCAAGATAATTTAGTTCTAGCTTTAAAATAGAATCAGTTGTATTAAATTGAGGAAAACAAAATTGTTTTGTGATTGAGATAATTTATTTGAAAAAAAACAAACTGGCATTAAGATGTGAGACATTATCCTTATCTGTCTATCATCTATCTATCTATCTATCTGTATCTACCTACCTACATATCTAAACAGTGTGCTCTAAACAATAAATACAACAATGTTATAAACGTCCAATGTTTCTTATTAGTTTTAAAAGCAATTTGATAGGTTTAAAAGTATATACATAAAGAGATAGAGACAAAAAAGAAAGGCTATAGATGATAGAGATACTGATACAGATGGACACAGATAGAAATAAAGACATAGATTGTGAATAATGCTTAAGTGAAGCATAAGTCTTCAGCTGATAAGTATGTAATAATCCAGGCATTGTGGATTCCACCTGGGAGATGCTGTAATCATGAAGAACAATGTCTCATGTCAGGGTGTGTACATCAGTTGAAAAATACCTTAGGCTGAAACAGAAATCTGCAAAGCAGTGGCAAGCTAAATGAATTGAATTTGGATTTGGGTGGTTCATGGATTTAGTTTCATTGCTGAAGGATCTCAGAGCCACAGCATTTTGATTTTTCTCACCTTTTCCTCATAGCTGCTTTGTGGCCACAAAATCACTACTTTTCCTCTAGCATCAAATACTCATTTTAGCCATGAAGAAAAGGCCGATTGAAGGCCAGAAAAATAAAAACAAAAACACAGACCAGACAAAACAAAAAGCGTGAGTCTTGAGGTGCTCACTTTTGAGGAGCTTTCTTAAAAATTCCTCCCAGCAGGTTCCATTTCCCACAGCCTTGGAGCCAGCCAAAGCTGGAAAAGCCATTAGGAACTCTAGTTATTTTATCTGTCTGGATTTTCACTTCCAACAAAATCCTAGTAATCTTAGCAAGGAAAAGTTCATAAATGGATATTGGCTCAGTATTTTGCAATCTCAGCAACTATTTTTTTTCTTTGACATTGTTATATTTTAATAACTTATTTACTGAAGTGTCAAATAAAACCTATTATTTAAAAACCAACCCTAGAAAGGTCACCAACTTTTTTTTAACTTATACGTTTTTTTAGAGTAGCTTTAGGTTTAGCCTAAAAGTGAGCAGAAAGTGTAGAGTTCCCAAACACCACTCCCCATCCCACTCACAAACATAGCCTCCCCACTATCAACACCTTTCTTAGTTTGGTGCATTTGTTTACAATAAATGAGCCAATATAGATATGACATTATTGGCCAAAGCTTATAGTTTTCTTTAATGTTCACTTTGTGTTGAACATTCTATGGGTTTTGATAGAAGGGTAATTATATGTATCGACTATTATAGTATGGAACAGAATGTTTTCAATGCCCCCCAAATCCCCTGTGTTCCACCTATTCATCCCTGATTTTCCCAAAACCTCTGGCTTCCACCAAACTTTTCACTGTCTCTGTAGTTTTGCCTTTTCTAGAATGTAACATACTCAAGGCCATATAGTTATGTAGTCTTTTCGTATTGACATCTTTCACTTAGTAATATGCATTTATGGTTCCTCCGTGTGTTTGTGTGTTTTTGTGACTTGTGATTTCTTTTTAGTATTGAACAATATTCTACTGTATGGACTACCACAGTTTATTCATTCACCTGCTGAAGGACATTTTAGTTACCTCCAAGCTTTGGCAATTATGAATAAAGCTGACATAAACATTCATGTGCAGGTTTTTGTGTGGACATCTGTTTGACTATTATTTAATTTTAGTCACATTGTCTAACAAGTATTTGCAAAAGTGTCAGATGTTCAAGCTACTCTAGTCACTGAAGAATAACTAAATTATAATACTTAACAATTTAAATTCACTTTTTCGTTAATAAAAAGTACAATATTATTACCTATATCAAACACAGTCCTCCACAGTAAAAGTGTGTATGGAACTACCAATTCAATAAAACATAACCATAAAATTACTTTTTATATTGAAAGTAGTTTCATAGCATCTAGGTTCACTTCCTGCATGATATTAGCATAACCACTTTGAAATATATTTGTGGCATGTCTTTTGGATGTCAAGCTATATATTGCTGTAATAACAAACACTGCTTTGAATTCTATTTCTAAGGGTTTCTTTTTAATCTTATTTGCTTATTTCAGGTAAAAATCAGAAACCCTTTCTCTGACTCAGTCTTCTCCCAAACATGTCTATGTTTAAGACTAATCCTTTTTTTACGTGACATTGATTTCAACTTTCTAATTTACTTCTATTCTTTCTTATTTCATTTAAACCAAATCCAGATGCTTCATCCCACTGTTTGAGGTCCAGCAAGCCCTGGAATCCCTCAGTCCACTTCTTAGTTAACTGCACACAACTCCAAACTATTTTCTAATTGACTTATGCTATTTTTAGTGGCTTTGCACTGTGGTTCTTTCTCTCTGTTCCTTTTTCCCAGTCTAACTTTTCAAACTTTTTAAGTACAAAAGAATCCGCCTATTGCCATTTCTCTAGATATCAATAAACTCTACCATAATACTTCATAAAACACCAGACTCTCATTTCAAACATCTATATTTTGGTCTATACCACACATTTAAACACTTTATATACTATTATACATTATTTTTAAGCTTTTTTTGTATATTTGTCTTTTCACCTTATCTACACTAAGCTCCCCATGGCACTTAACACATTATTGATCACATGGTAGATTTTTAACAATATTTGCTAAGTTTTTAATTCATTCACTGTTATTGCTTGTATATATGCCAATACGAGCATTGTCTCTGTCATCTGCATTGTTTTATCTAGATGTCATACTTTGCCTCTAATCCATTTAATTTATACTTGTTGGTTCAATCCCATTCTAGATTCTGTAAACAATCTTCTTTTATCAGCAGGGTGAATAAATAGAGTCCTAGGTCAATAATGTTCTCATTTAATGACTATCTTTTGCTTTGACATTCATAGACTAACTTCTTCCAATAGTCCTCCAATAGCCAGGCCTTTGGATTATTCTTTCTCCTCAGATATGCTGCTGACTTGATCCCCAAGCATTTTAGAGGTAAACAGATCTTCTTTTCTAATGTTTCATGTTCCATGTGACGGGTTTCTTTCTCCTGAACAAGTCAACTTCATGAGAGAATGAACTATATTCCTTTTGTTACTCAAGTTATCTAGCAAAATTACAAAGCACTAAATGAATGTTCATTAAATGAGTTAAAGCTTACCCAATATTTTCAATGGGGCTTCACTATTGTTTTGACTTTCACTAATTATCATCTTCACTTCTTTCATCCATAGACCTGGATTTTGATTTGATTTGGTTTGGGAATTTATTAAAAATAATTGCATTCAACTTTTCTTTCTTTTAATAAATATCTTAGAATTGACTTTTTTAAGTATTTGGAGCTTCAGCCTTCAGTGAGCACTTAGCTCCTCTCATTGGCAGCTGAGTCCTAATTCAGATACCCACCTCTGTTAGAGCAAATGAAGGCAGTTGTATCACGACATCAAAATTAATCGAGGGCAATTTTAGCACATTTTCTGTCTAAGTATCACATTCCAAATTCAATCCTAAGTGGGTTAATGTATTAGTCTGTTTTCATATTGTTATAAAGAACAACTCGAGACTGGGTAATTTATAAAGGAAAGAGCTTTAATTGACTCAAAAACAGTTCTGTATGGCTGGGGAGGCCTCAGGAAACTTACAATCATGACAGAAGGTGAAGGAGAAGCAAGCACTTTCTTCACAAGGTGGCAGAAGAGAGAGAGACAGGGAGGAAGTGCCACGCTTTTGAACCATAAGATCTCCAGAGGACTTACTCACTACCATGAGAACAGCATGGGGGAAGCTGCTCCCATGATACAATCACCTCCCACCAGGTTCCTCCCTATCATATAGAGATTACAATTCAAGATAAGGTTTGGGTGGGGACACAGAGGCAAACCATATCAGTTAACATCCGAGCAAAACTGAACTGACGTGGATTTCCTAGCACCTCATTCCAGCAAGAGCCCTTATATCATAAATTTCTTCATAGTAAAATTTACTTATAAGTAACAGAGAATTTCTGTCTCAGATATATCTTAGCTCCACCTTGATCATGAACTAACTCAGAATTTCAGATTATGTTCTCAAACCTTTAAGTTATTTCAAATATTAACTATCGCTTTTATTTAATCCTATTATGATTTTATACCTAAGTATAAAATGTTCTGTTTCCCCCTTTTCATTTATCTCTTCTTAAAATGAAGATGGCATTTTTCCAAAACATATTTATTTCTAAAAGTATATTCCTATTTGGGATTTTAAATTCACAATGGGAAAAAATCACATTTTCCAAAAATTGAAAGGTGAAGAATAAATTTAAGCGATGGTATTTTCTTTTACTTCTTGAATCTGCTAAGTCTAAAGCATACTCAAGAGTAGAATCAGGATTTTAAAGTGTCCTTATTTTTTTGTAAAATATTAATTTACATATTTTTATGCTTTATCTTTGGCAACAAAATATATTTGTAAAATGGTTTCTGTTCTAAGGAATGCATTTCATGCCACTATGACAGGCTTTGCACTACAGATGACATAAATGGAAAGAAAGCAGAACAAGCCAAAACAAATACAAACATGAGGAATTTTAAATGCCAGGGGAAAATAAAGTATACGTAACCTCTGTATTTCTTTTAGAAGAAATGTCACCTGAAAATACTGCTTTCAAAAGAAAAACAATGATCAAAATAATAACTTTAAATAACAATAATAATATTATCTTACCCTCAAAACTTTTTGTTTCTTTCTTGGTATAAAATACAAGATTAAATAATGATTTAAATCATTCATCTAGTATTAAACCTCAAGAGTATTAAAACATTATCATTTTTAGGTGTTTGCACAGTTTTAAAATAATCCATCTGTATATATTATAATAAAACCTTATACAGCTGTCAGAAAATAGGTGTATTGTGTTCCTTCTTTTTAAATAGTAAGACAAATAATTTCAAAGAAAAATTCCCAAGTATAACATTCAATAGCGCAAGTTCTGTGATCCAATTCAGGTTGTTCACTTATACTGATATATCTTTAGAGTAAAGCTTTATGAACATCTTTACAGACGTTTTTAGCCTAATGTACACTATCTTTGAAGGCATGCAAAATACTTGTTAATTAATGTAAAATTATCTATAACATGAGAAGAAATATACCACTTAATTTTGCTTTTCAGTTCATAAATTTAAAAAAAAGAAAAGTAAAAACAAAGTTTGTTATATTCTTATTCCTTCATGGAATTATTATTTTCTTTAGATCCCAACTCAGTTAGAATTTGGTCCATGATAGCACTTATAAAGAATAATTTGCAATTTCTTTCATTTATTTGTCCCTATGAGAAAAAGAAATAAAAGGTTGGTTTTTCTTTGGTATAAGCGGTAATTGCAAATGCATTTTAACTCAATGATTAGTGTTTTTTACTCATTTAGTCATGTCCATTAATTGAGTGACAACCCATTCTGCAGTTGAAAGAGCTGTAATTATGTGGAGGTTGAAAACTAAATAATTGTGTGTGTGTGTGTGTATGTCTGTGTGTGTGTAAAAGCACTGGTTTTATATGTTGGTCTTTACCAAATTGAGAAATGTGGAGATATTGTTAAGGTTTTTGTCTTTTGCACACTGTTATTGTAATTTATATAGCATGAAATTCACCCTTTTAAAGTGTACAATTTCATGGCTTTTAGTATATTCAAAGAGTTGTGCAACTATCAACATAATCTAATTTCAGAACATTTTTTGCATTTCTAAAATAAAGAAGAAATCAAGCAGCAGGTTTGCCAACTTGTCTGAGTCTGTTGAGACCGAGCACCCACACACACAACAAGTTACATAAGGCAGCTTTATTACTTACAGATAGGCAGCAAGGGACAACAGATGTCTACGATCCAGGATAAGTAGGTCCCCGAGGCTCAGGAAAGATGCTTGGAGTAGAGGAAGTGTCGTCTGCACATGCCCTACTTACACTGCAGCTGAGGGACCCCAGAAAGCAGCCCACCCTGGGTTTTATATCTCGGGGGTTACTGGTCTAGAGAACTGATGGATACACTGGGTTATAGTGTGTCCACTGGGCTAAAGCATATCAGGAGATCCTGCTTCTTGGAGGGCCTGGAACAGAGCCCAACTGTTGCAGGTGGCTCCCTTTTCTCTCAGGATGCTGCATTCTCACCACATTCTGTAGTCATTCTTAAGAGCTAAAAGCAAGCAAGAGGGAATACTGGGTCTGTCTGAGGCCGCCTGGAGAACTGTCCCGCGCCACTGTCTCCCAAACGCCCCAGCCTCAGTCCTAAGCAACCAATAGTTGACAGGCACATTTATTTTTGCTGCCTACATCCAAGATCTAGACTAAAGATATTTAACGTATTTAGTGCAAAATTTGTTTTGTGAAAAACTGTATTTTATTAGTCAGGATATTCAATTTCTGTTGGTGCCATAACAGATTTCCATACGTTCAGGAACTTGAAACAACAGAAATTAATCTGACACATCTTTGGGTCATAAAGCTGGAGTCTCAGTTGGTTTCTCTACCCCAGGCCTTACAAGGCCAAAATCAAGTTATCAGCCGGCCTGGGCTCTTATCTGAAGGCTCTATGGAAAAACTGTGATCAGGCTTATCAGGCTGTTGACAGAATTTGATTTCAGGCAGCTGAGGGGCTGAGGTGGCCATTTCCTTGCAGGCTGTCAGCCAGGATAATTTTCAGCTTCTAGAGGCTTCTTATCTTTCCTGGTTCACCGTCTCTCAGTTGTTAAGCCCAGCGACTTCCTTTCTGCCGCACCTCTTCTGCTTTCCTCTTCTGACTCCAGCAAAAGTTCTCCTCTTTTAAGGGCTCAGGTGCTTAGAGTGTGCCTTCTCTGATTATCCAGACTAATATCTTCATTTAAGGCCCTTAATTTAATTAGATCTGCAAAGTCCCTGTTGTCAGGCAACATATTTGCAGGCTTTGGGGATTCAAGTGTGGACATCTTTTGGGAGCCATCCTACCACTTACAAGTCAGCAGTTTTCCTTGTTTGTCATTTATAGGAAGGTGACATACAGCATTGACCACAAAAATTTAAAAGCAGTGAGACAACTATACAATAATTATAGGTTAGCAGTCAAAAAATTGGTTTAAAATGCAATATATATAATCCTTTAAATGATGTTATTTTTATGCTTGTTGTCTCTGTCTTTTTACAATTCATATAAAGTTTTTTGGTAAATGTCAATTCAAGGTTACTTTTTGGAAAGGTTCCAGAGGACTGATCTGACACACTCTAAATTTCCTTCTCCATGCTCCTGGTCACACTTCCCAATTTCCACACACAGGTTCTATTTCCAGAGGAAATTTACACAAGTTCATTTGGAAATATGGACGTGGACTCCAGATTTGATGTACACTTTCTAGGTGTACTTTTCTCCTTATTGTTCCCCTTGCCTCAGCTACTCCTGTCTTCATAGTTGGCTTCTGGGTGGGAGCAGCTAGCACACCTGATTTGAAAACAATGTGGTGGGTGTGATCCCATGGCTGCTGATCTCTCAGGTCTGGCAGGAGTTCTAAAAGATAGTCACGTGGGCTGTCAGCTTTGTTACCCAGTTGATTTCTACACTTTCCATCGTATCCATGTAAAATGTACAGGATCCACTCTTTGCCATTGCAGGATTTCAGGAAGCCAGGGTGTCTGTGAGCTCCTGGAAAGAGATCAGTTTTTTCCAACCCCTAAAGATCCCATACTTTGTGGAGCCTCCTGTCTCATTTCTTTCCTCATTTTCTCAGGATGCACCCCCGCCAAGGGCAGAAGAACCACAATGACAGCTTCTCAGCCTTTTGTGTCTGTGTCTCCCCCTCTTCCTGAGCCTAGCAGTCTTAATGTGGTGGGAGAGCTCTGAGTCCTCACCAGGTCACCACATCCAACAAGGCTCACATCAGGTGCAGTGCCCTTTGAATTGAGTTCAGTGATGACCCACTGCCTCCCTAACATGTGAACAAGGGCAGAGTGAAGTATGGTGAGGGGGATGGTATCTGCAGCCTACTTGGCAGAAAAGGCTCACTCATTTATATTTTGAAACATTGTCATCTCAGCTACATATAAAATATTTAAATTTAGATGCTTATCTTTTTTCATTGGAATAATAAACCCATTCAAAACTGTATGTTATTTATAAATTCATAATTACTCTTTCTTTGACATTAACAAATCTATAATTATATACACAATGAATGGTAATTGTACTTAAACCAATGCATTTTAATGGCAGTTTTTAAAGTGTTGCTTTTAATTGAAAATAAACGCCTGCTGTACTCACTTATAATTGGGACCTGTATAATATGTGCACATGGACATAAGTGTGTAACATAATAGACATTGGAGACTCAGAAGAGTGGGAGGCTGGTGGGGGAATGATGGATGAAAAATTACTTAATGGGTACAAGGTACATTATTTTGGTGATGGTTATACTAAAGCCCTGACTTCACTATACAACGTATAAATGTAACAAAACTACACTTGTATCCTTAAATTTATAAACATAAATAAATAAATAAATAAATAAAAATGCATTCATTACTTTGCTTTCTTAAACGTTTCTTTTCTAAAAGTTTAGGCTTCACAATTCAAACTTTTGAAAACTTTATTCTAGCAAAATATGACCTGAACTTATTCAGGAAAGTTAACATTAGATTATCTTATTTTCTTAATTCCCCTTGATAATTAAAATTCTCATTACATTCTTCTCCAAATACTTCCAAAATTAATCTAAATAATTGATTTAGGAACTTCTCCAGTCATTCATTTCTGTGAAATGAATGACTTTAAAACTGGGTGGCATAAAAAAGCAAGCTTTTTTTTTTTTTTTTTTTTTTTTGTTAAACTCATAATTGTGTGAGGCAGAAGTTTGGACAGAGAACAGCAGGGACTGATTATTTCTGCTGCATAGTGTCTGGTCCGGATTGTACACAAAGCTAGAAGGACTAGAGTGACCGTAAAGGAGGAATATGCCTGACACCTGAGTCTTCTCCACTAGCATTTGCTGGAGCAGCTCCACATACAGTGTGTAGACCGGCTGGATGTCTGCAGTAGCCAATAGTGCTCCCTTTCTGTGATTCCTTTCCACATGGCTAGCTTGGGCTTCGTCGAAATTCTCAGATTTCTTGCTCAGCACGTGGCTTCTCAAAGGGAGAATGTTCCAGAAATGCCTGGCCATATGTTAAACATCATCACTTCTGCCATATGTCATAGGTTACACAATGCTGGACGAGATTTAATATGGAAAGGGATTATGCAAGAATATGCATACCAGAAAGCCTGGTTCATTTGAGCCTCACTATCCTAGAATCTAACAGATGGTGCTAATTTCTTCTCATTCTTCTAATTTAATGTTTCAGTTTTATCTGGAATGTTGGATATTCTAACCACGCTATTTTGTGTACTTTGCTTTGTGAATAAAAACACAGAAAAGTAAGTAGAGTAGTCTGTTTCTTAGAGGTTTTCTTGAAACTAAGGAATAAATAATATTTTATTATATTAATGTTACATAGCACTGGGTATTAAAGCATATACATAGTCTACAGTCCAAAGGTGTAATTTATTCTAAAAATCCTCCATGGCAGAGTTGCAGAAACTAAAATGAAAATGAAAAATAAATTCAAACTCAATAAAGTATTTCAGCTAATATGGTTAGGTTTGATTTTGTTGTTGCTGATGAAAAAGATTGCAGAGAAAAGAAAGATTAGAAGCAATACTCACACTCTTGGGCATATTCATTCATTCTATAGTTTCTCAAAGAGTATGGTAAAGATTCTAGATTTTGTAGTGAAATGGGTTGTGGTTATGACAGGTTCAAATTGGGATTGAAGGTATCTCTGTCACACAGTCTGCTTTTATTCTTCCTTAAAAATCATATGGTTTATATACACAATGGTTATATGAAAGTTGTAGGAAGGGCAGCAGGAAGTGGGAAACATGGTTATGTGAAAGTTGTATGAAGGGCAGCAGGAAGTGGAGAAGAAGAAAGTCTGTTCACAGGTATCATTCTTTGCTCAGAAACAATTTCCTCTTAAATTCGAGTTTTAGACACCCATTGACTACAGTTATTTTTCATTGCCATCCTCTCTAGCTGGGATAGATATTGCTCACTGTGAACCTAGCTTCTTTCCTACACACATATTTATCATAATTAAATATTTCTAATGTACCACTATAGAAAACATACATATTTAACAATCTACCATATAAATTGGGTTGAGAGGAACTATGCTAACCTCTTCCTAATTCTCATCTAGTCCCAAAGTCTTCTTCAAAACCATTGAGTCTTGTCATTGGAAAATTTCGCACTCCTAGATTCCATGTTCTTATTCAAAAGATCCATTTGACCTCATGCCTACAGTTCAATAAGGCTATTATGTTAGGCAAAGTTACCAGAGAGTGGTTCACCATTTTCATAATTCAGAAGACAGCATGTGGAACACATTCTGGAAGCATGTGGCACACAGTAGGGAGGCTCCTTTCACTGAGTTCACTGAGTATGCTGCCAACAGGGTCGTGTCGATACATTGTTAAGAAAATATTGATTCACCATTGTACAAATACAATAAAATTCCAATTCTGTACGCTGCTCCCAAACTATGTCTATAGACGTTTCACCCCATTCTTCATTCTATCAATATACCTTATATTCTAGACTTATCCAATGACATTATATTCTGAATACATCATATGCTTTTCCTTTTTAAATAACTCAGCTTTAACTATTCCCTCACATTTAAATGTCTAGAATACGTATTTCCTTATCTTCAATTATCCAAAGCTGTCAGCATTAAAATGAAATTCCCCCTTCAATAATTTCCATATTCCATATTGGAACTATTTTTTTTCCCCTCTAGAACTCCTTTATGAGTTTTGGTAACTCTGCTGCTTTCAATTTATTTTAATTTAATATAGTCTATTACAGTTGCTTACGCTACTATTCTTTCAATTTCTAGATGTCAACCCAAGGCCTATACCCGAGGACCCCAATACTGACACCTTGAACATGTTAGGTGTTTAATTACTGTTACTACATGAATAAATGCATAAATGTATAAAGATAGCCAGTGATCAAATATAATGGTATATTCACCATTGATTCTGAGTAAATTGAAACATTCCTGACTCTAAAACAGGGCAGGCATAAAGCAGCAAGCAAGTAAACCCCAGTAAGAAACTTCAGAGAATCTATCAAATAGCTCACAGACGGGTGATTTTTTTTTTTTTTTTTAGATGAAGTTTCACTCTTGTTGCTCAGGCTGCAGTGCAACAGTGTGATCTCAGCTCACTGCAACCTCCACTTCCCCAGTTCAAGCAATTCTTCTGTCTCAGCCTCCCTAGTAGCTGCGATTACAGGCACATGCCACCACACCCAGCTAATTTTTGTATTTTTAGTAGAGACAGGGTTTCATCATCTTGGTCGGGCTGATCTCAAACTCCTGACCTCAGGTGATCTGCCCACCTGGGTCTCCCAAAGTGCTGGGATTGCAAGCATGAGCCATTGCACCCGACCCAAAGTGGTGATTTTGCACACCTTTCCATGTAGAATCTGCAAATATACTAAATCTGAATTGTCCTGTTTGATAAAGGTTTTGTTATAATTTTAACTAAATATCCATAGCTTAATACAAAAGAAGTTTTCAAAAATGAATTTCGTTATTATTTTTCTTTCATTGCCATTTTACCTGTTCTTTTCAAATAACCGTGAACTGGAATGAGAAGAAATGAAAAAATGGAAAAATTCAATGTCAAAATGATTTATTGTAGAACATATTTTCAATGGAAAAACATAAAAGAATAAGGATATTCAAAATGCACATATTCTGTGAAAGTGAAAAACGATAATACTCAAAATGCTTTCTAAAATAAAAAAGTTACTAGGTGAGGGTTTCGTGAAGTTTTGTTTGCATTGTTTTCAGTCAGGTTTAGGATAAGTAGGACAAACACAACCTTCCCATTTCTATGGCTCCATATAATATCACCTGAACTAATAAAAAAAGCTTTTTTTCACCAGAAAGATTGCTGTTGGCATGATTCATATAATAGCACTTTTGAAATTTAATTTGCCTTTAACTATTTTAAATGCTATTTACCTTACTTGCTATTAGAGTACACTTCATACAAAATATATGAAAATATATAAAAATATAAGAGCAAGATCAAAAAAAACTCAAAAGCTAGCAGAAGACAAGAATAAGATCAGAGCAGAACTGAAGGAGACAGAAAAACAAAAAAACCCTCAAAAATCAATAAATCCAGGAGCTGGTTTTTTGAAAGGATCAACAAAATAGACAGACCACTAGCCAGATTAATAAAAAACAAAAGAGAGAAGAATCAAATAGATGCAATAAAAACGATAAAAGGGATATCACCACTGATTCCACAGAAATACAAACTACAATCAGAGATTACTGCAAACAGCTCTATGCACATAAACCAATAAACCTGGAAGAAATGGATAAATTCCTGGACACTTACACCCTCCCAAGTCTAAATCAGGAAGAAGTTGAAACCTGAATAGACCAATAACAAAGGCTAAAGTTGAAGCAGCAATTAATAGCCTACCAACTAAAAAAGTCCACGTCCAGACGGGTTCACAGCTGAAGACTTGGAACCTACCCAAATGCCCATCAATGATAGACTGGAAAAGAAAATGTGGCACATATACACCACGGAATACTATGCAGCCATAAAAAACGATGAGTTCGTGTCCTTTGTAGGGACATGGATGAATCTAGAAACGATCATTCTCAATAAACTGACACAGGAACAGAAAACCAAACACCACATGTTCTCTCTCTCTTAAGCGGGCATTGAACAATGAGAACACATGGACACAGGGAGGGGAACATCACACACTGGGGTCTATTTGGGCTGGCTAGGGGAGGGACAGCAGGGGATGGGGAGGTTGGGGAGGTATAACATGGGGAGAAATGCCAGATGTAGGTGACGGCGGGGATGAAGTCAGCAAACCACCTTGCCATGTATGTACCTATGTAAAAATCCTGCATGATCTGCGCATGTACCCCAGAACCTAAAGTACAATTAAATATATATAAATATAAAATAAAGAGTATATTTTCTGTTTTTAATTTCAAAACACATGTTTAAAAATACAAAATATCTTTTACCCAGCTATAATTAGAACTTTTCTAAGTTACTTCATGGGGCCAAATTAACTTTGTTGCAAGACAGATACTTTATTTGCCAGTTTAATATGTGCCCTGGATTGCAAAATCTCCTGGAAGTCAGTGGTCAAGTATATAGACTCCACTAGATTCCTACAGCAAGGAAATTCTCTGTTTTTTAATTACCAGTGGGTGAAATTCCATGAAAGAGTAGTTAACAAATAGTGGATCATTACTGCAAGAACATATCTAGTTCTTACATTTCTTCAGTGTCTGCCTCATCTTTTCTACTCACACTGAAAAACTAATATGGAAAGGGACTGTTTGGGGACAGGTATAAGATACACAATGTTAGTGATCACAAAGGCACACATACTCTACTTCACATTCTTTTCCAAGGCTGATTCAAGGAAGGGGCTCTAACTGTGTGTTTCAAAATTGGAATTATTTATATACTAAAGAAAAACATGGCTTTGCTCTAAATCCTCCCAGAGATCTTGAAATTCTCCTGTTAATTTTGTTACAATCCTCAAACCGTGCCCACCTCTGCTTCAGACACTTCAAGCACTATTAAACTATAAAGATTTCTCTTTATTGAAATAAGCAACTTTTCTGGTTATATGGTAAATGAGTTGCAGAAGGTCATTCATTTGGGGTTTTTAAGTTGCTAAAATCCAAAAAGTTACACTGATCCTCCTACTACCTTCCAAGTATGGAAGTACGCTGATCCTTCTACTACCTTCCAGCCTTATGATGGTTAAGTAACAGGACTATGTTCTTCACATTGAGGGTATGTCCCTATGTGCCTTACATCACTGGAGGCCAAGAAATTTTAGAAATGTAATGGGTCTTCATCAGGTTTAGTTTCCATCCTCCTCCGTGCATAAAGGACTTGTCACTTCCTACCTGACATTATAAATTTAGCAGACAAGGACAATTTCCTAGCAGAGAGAAAATCCATCAAGTTGAGAGTGGACAACTTTGCAGTACAGGACTAGGAACTTTATATAACCTTAGGACAGAATCCTAAACTGCATTGCTGCTATTTTGGGTAAAAATGAAACAGTTTTGTTGTTTATGTGAAAAAATGATAAGAAATGGCTTCACTGTAACAACAGCCCTGTGCCAAGTGTCAGTGAACATATGTTGCAATAACATCACGTTCAATGTAGTATCTGTAAGTAGAGCTGCTCTCTGCTAGGGGTTGACATACACAGATATCCTTCAAAGGCCAAACTGGGAAACTAAACAAGGCTTAGAGAAATTGCCATATTTGCACATCTTTAGTTGTGGTGTTCACGGAGGCGAATTTAAGAGTTTCCTTAGTAAGTTAGCTTGAGTGCCAGATGATTTTTTTGGTTGGTGTGGTTGTTTGTTTTTCCTCTCTTAAAATTACATGGGGCCTGGTGCAGTGGTTCACACCTGTAATCCCAGCACTTTAGGAGGCTGAGGGGGGGCGGATCACCTGAGGTCAGAAGTTCAAGGCCAGCCTGGCTAACATGGGGAAATTCCATCTCTACTAAAAAAAAAATAATAATAATAATAATAATACAAAAATTAGCCAGGTATGGTAGGGGGCACCTGTAATCCCAGCTACTCTGGGGGCTGAGGCAGGAGAATCTTTTGAACCCAGGAGGCAGAAGTTGCAGTGAGCTGAGATTCCACTATTGTACTCCAGCTTGGGTAACAAGAACAATATTCCATCTCAAAAAAAAAAAAAAAAAAAAATTACGTGGAACCAGAGTTTTCTGAAAAGATAAATTTTCAAAAATATTTAAAGGAAAAGAAAAGAATCACCCACGAATACACACCCCCCCAAATGTATCTACTGGAATAGAAGTCACTATTCTGGTGAGATGGGGTATTTATGGTGATGGGTTGTAGTATGAGATGTAGTAGAATGAGATGATGAGAGAACTAACTATAATACTATGAGAAGTTCCTCCATAAACATGTTGGTACATTTCCTTTTCTCAAGTTAAACAGGGCATGATAAAAGTAAAATGAATCACAGAAACCAATGGGAAAACATAAGTTAGTCCGAAATGGTCAAGTTAAATTGCTTATTATTCAAGTTAAATTGCTTATTATTCACTTGAGACACCAAAATAAATTCCAGATAAACTAAAGAATTAAATGTAATAATTTAAATACTAACACTTTGCCATTCATTTGGTGCCTTTTAAACTGCCTTGTGACATTAACATTTTAAAACACAGTATTTTCTTTTACATCAAAATCATACAATTCCCCATCCATAGTATACCTTGCCTACTCCCAAGTTCAGTTACAGAATTTGCAACCTACATAGAAAAATGGTCTTACCTTTAGATTACTGTAAATAGAAGTAGTTGTTACCTGATCAATATTGTCCCATGTAAGATGTCCTTTTTCTAAGTCCACAGAATACAGAACAAAACAAATAAACAAAACCCATCAGTTTTAAAAGGACTTTTAGCTCAATATTTAATTCCTAAAGAATTCCATGTTAAAGTGTAATATGTAAACCTGTAATTAAGCCATTCCTGATTCTCATTCTCATGAAGTTCTCCAAAGAAAAGGGATGATTCATGCCTAGCAACATAAATTAGAGAGGTGTAACTGAAAGACTGGCAGTGAAGGAAGAGAAAGATCTAGAAGCATCTTACCTGGAATCATATTGATCTCAGGACACGGGTTCTGCCAAATGTGAGCAGCCATTGGAACGACATGGTAGATGCACCGTTGACTCCTGCATTTCTCCTGCAGAAGACTTGTCCAATCAAGAAGTGCTCCGTTCCTATCTAGGGATGGACAACGTAACATTTGGCTGACTCAATAAAGCCTTCTTTCTCTCTTTCCCTGTGAGAAGAGCAAGCATTTGCTTTTAAAATTTATGTAGTGTGTTTTTCTTCTGACTTTAAAAGTGTATAATTTGTTCTCCAATTGAAACTTTTAGTGGCTAACACCATCCATGACTTTCTTTTGGAGAATACAGGGATGCAGAGGAACACGTGGGAAATTTTTAAAAAGTAATTATTTTAAAACGTAACTTGTATAATTTATACATTTATTTTCAACGGGATTTCTATATGTGTTCCTACTAGGGGCTCGATGCTGTGATAGTTGCAGGGAAAGATACCACTTTTATAACATTTGCACTCTAGCGAGATTTGGTTGATAATTCTCTACAATTGTATTTGATACATCTTCAATTTGCTATACAAAATTGGATATTTTGCTTATATTTCCCTAAATTGTGATACAATTTCACATAAAATATGTTTTGATCTCTTCCCTTAATATTTTTCTAGGCATTAAAATGAAGGGAGGGCTATCAGCTTGAACATATTTGCAATGAACCACTCTGTATGAAAGAAAGCCTCCAACCCATGTTGAAAGTGAAACACATCCCTACACCACTCTCAAATCTTATTACACTAGGACCCGTTGTGACTTACAGAAAAATAGTAATACAAAAACATCTAGAGCTACTCTTGGCCAGTAAAATTCTCCAAATCACTTCTAAGAATAAAGAACTCACCATCCCATGTTTGAACTTCTTGCCACTAGGTTAGAAGCCCACTTTCTACCTATTTCATGTCTGTGCCTATCCTGTGACACCTCACCTTAACAATTAAACTCTCTGATGTGGAACACAACTAAATTCATTTTAGAAAATCGAAGTGCAGCTTTATCATTTGAATTTTCCTTATTTATTATGACAGTAATATCTTCAAAGACTTTCATGAGGCTGGGTAAGCTTCACCTCTATGCAGCCTGAAGTTCTGCAGTTAGCCCTTATCAAAATGTCCTTAAAGTTGTTTTCTCACTCTCTTCTTTACTATTTCACTATTGACTGACAGATTTGATCTCCCTATATCATGCCAAATGTCTTTGCACTCTATAATTCCCTGACAATATAATTTTGAACTATAACTTAAGTTTTCCAAAGCCATTTGGCTAGACGCTAAGTCCTCAATTTTATGTGTTTCTCATCTCTTGCAATTCTTCAGGGCATGGCTGCATAGCTGGATTTTCCTATGACAATCTGCAATGATGAAATTAAAGAGAGTAACATCTGAAAATAAAGGATGTTGCACAAAAGCCAATGTTTACAATGAAAAAGATTTACAAGCCAAGATAAAATATTGCTTTGTTTATTTATTAAGGTTTTCTTAGTTACTTTCTGATAACTGGAGATAACTACTGTCAGCCATCTTATTTTAAACAGTCATTTTCAAGCATGGTGTTTTTTCAGTGTCTACGTGGCAGGTAAATCAGACAGCTGTAGACATCATTTTGGCCATTGCAGCACCCAAATCAACTCTGCTTAGATAGCCAGGCTGATTAAAAAACCTGAATCGCAGTCTTTTCATACCAACAACATACACATTGTATGTGACACAACATGAGCCTGAGAGTGAAAGATCATATAATTTTTTAAAATTATAATAATATATGTAAATATTAGTAAAATTATATATGCATATAAAATTATATATGCTGAATTGTATATAAAATTATATGTATGTACATATACATACATACACACACACACACACCAAGCAGGACTTGCCAGAGACCACCCAAAAAAAGAATACACTCCCTAAGAATTAAACTTTAACTCTATTTGAAATTTATTAAATAAAAATGCTGAAAGGGATGAATAAGGGAAGAAATGACCTATGTAATGTTTTGAAACAGAACCTTGACTAGATACTGTAAGACTAAAGGCAACAAGAGCTATGAATAGATGCTAAAAGGTAATTAGTAAATATATTTGATGTGTATATAAGGATTGAAAATATAATTTATTAGTGGGAGAAAGAAACAAATAAACAAAGAGGAAAGACCAAAAAGATATCTGTGGTATTACATTGAAATCAGATGCATCAATATAAATTTATAGTGATAGACAGATATTAACAGGATGGATACATCGATAGATAGAATGAGTAGATGAACAGATATACACACATGTGTAAATTAGCTCACATTAACCTAAGTGTCTGCCAACAGAAAAATGCATTAAAAATGTGGTATATATAAACAACAGAACACTCTTCAACCTGTAAAAGGATAATAGCATAATTGTGGATTTTAAAATAAAGAAAGTAACAGGATTGTTTGCAACCCAAAGGATAAATGTTTAAGGAGACAGATACCCCATTCTCCATGACGTGCATATTTTACATTGCATGCCTGTATCAAAACATCTAGTGTACACCATAAATATATACACCTACCATGTACCCACACATTTTTTAAAAAATAGTTTTTATAAAGCTGTGAAAAAAAAAAGAAAATCCTGTTATTTGAGGCAACTTGTATGAATCCGGAGGACATTATGTTATGTGAAATAAGCACCACACAGAAAGACAAATACCATTTGATCTCACTTACACATGCCATCTAAAAAAGATGAAATCATAGAAGTATATAATATAATGGTACCAGGATTTGGAAGGTGTGGGAGAGGGAGATGTTGGTCAAATTATACAAAATTTTAATTCTATAAGAGAAATAATTCAAGAGAAATGTATTCTTGAACATTGCTAAGTTGCTAAGTGAATAAATTTTTAGTCTTCTCACCACAAAAAATGATAAGTATGTGAGGTAATGCATATGTTAATTAGGTTGATTTAGCCATTCCATAAAGTATACATATTTCAAAATATCATGTTGTACACAATAAATACATACAACTTTAATTTGCCAGTTAAAAATAAATAAATGTATAAAGAGAAAAAATTTCCAGGCAGGAAATGAAAGGAAACCGGTGATGCCAATGGAAAAGTTTACACCACGTGACTGACTCCCAGAATTATCTATCTACTATTGTTAGAATTTTGATTTACTTCACACATATATTTTGTTTACCTGTATGGAGGTGACACTCTTAATTTAGCTGTGTGTGTGTGTGTGTGTGTGTGTGTGTGTGTGTGGTACATTAAAGCTTTATTGTCATATAAAGTAAATATAAATTTAAGTAATATAATCAGATATAATTCAAGTGATTTTTATTAAAACAATTTTGAAAATGTGATTTCTCATAGAATTTTGTGTCACTTACATTTTATCTGTAACTATAAATATTTTGTATGTCTCATAATAAAGAAACTTTAAAAGCATAAATGACTGTCATGACAAATTTATATTGAGGATGGGCATCAAGTAACCATTGGGAAACCTCTAGAGGGTGATATTAAAACCCCAGAAAATTCTGTAACCAGCACTCTTGAGCCTCTTACTGAAGCCAGCTTCCACTTTGTGGAGTGTACTTTTGTTTCAATAAATCTGTGCTTTTCTTCTGTTGCTTTGTGTGTTTTGTCCCATTCATTCTTCAAAATGCCAAGAACTTGAACTCCCTCTGCCAGTAACACTTTCAGATAAGGAGACCTTCAGTTATTTCTAGTCACAGAAACTGACTCAGGTGAATATTTCCAATTCCAGTTATTCATAAATATTCCCATTCCATTCGAAGTTAACCACACTCCAGCCCTGTTTTGCTATGAGCCAATCATGGTAAAGGCCTGAGTCTGTTCTCTTCTCTCTTTCTCTATCTGGTGCTTCCATTGTGCCCCGCTGACTATGGTTTCTGAACTCTTTGGATTTCAGCCTGTAAGGAATGAGATCAGCACTCTTGCTTATTCCCTTCTTGTGCTTGGCAGTTCTTTACAGCTACCACTTCCTCTACTGAGCCGTTTTGCTGGTGGTCTGGAAATCTGCACACTTCTTCCCTCTGTCACACCTCTGTGGTGGAGGATGGAAGCTTAGGCAGTACATATTCAGCTTTCTCTTTCTCATGTCTATTGTGTTCCTCATTGCTCTCTCAGATGCCATCCTAGACAAGATCTATGGCAGTTCCACGCTGGCTTCCCCTTCCTCACCACCCACAGGAGACACTCACAGGACCTTTGACTTGACACGGTCAGAAACTGCACACCTCTAATGTCTCTCCTTTTCCTGGGATCACATTAGTCAGCCAACATGTGTTTGTTTCTCAGGTGTGAGTCGAACATTGGTTGATCATGTTTTAGAAACTCTAGGAAACAAATATGAAATCATGTAGGTTGTCCCACTGAAGCTCCTTCCAAGGTTAACCTTTCAATCCTCTTTGGTAAGCTGAAAGTATTTGTAGAAACCACATTTGTAAGTTTTACAAAGACTTACAAGAGGTCTTCAATCCCCCTTTGAAATGTAGAATTTGTATTTCTGGGTTTCACTTGAAAATGAAGACTAAAATAACTTCATTTTTAATTGCTTTCCAGATAAAAATGTATTTATTTAAGTTATATCCAAAGAAGTTTTTTTTTTTCTCCTCTGGCAGTGTTTGTTGAGCACTTGAGTATCCTGAAACTAAGAAATTGACGAAAGAGATTATATACTGTGTTGTAGAATTTGTGAAGACAAGTGATTAGGCAAAAACTGACCCTATCATAGAAATTCTGTAACAAAATATGGTAGTTAAAAATGTCAAATATTGTGAGGTTTTCTATTTCTGTCCTAAAAGGATAATGATTTGTTTGATCATTAGGACTCATACTAGCCAACTATAATTAATGAACCACTTAGACATGACTAACTTGTAAACAACTTTTTTCCTTCTCTCTTTCCAGTCTCAAGGCTAGAAATGACTCTTTCGGCTTTAGAATCAGTTTTCACAACTTTACTTCAGACAGTGCATAGATTTTTTTTCATGGTGGAAACTGCTATTAATAATAAATAGAAATAACTTCTTATGTACAGTAAATTTACAAATGACCCCAAAAGTAAAGTTTATATTAAGGTCTCTAGGCAATGGAAATTAACAAAGAAAAATATTAAGTAATATGAGGATTTGGGGATATAATATCACGTATTCCGGCACTTTTTCTAGGCAGTGAATCGTTGCTGCCAATAAGCACTATAGAAATTGAAAAATTGAAAAATGGCAAAACATTATGGAAGGGAATCATTACAGAAGTTAAGTAAACTGGCAAATCTAAAGTGAAATCACCTCAATCTAAATGACAGATACAACTTTGCAAAAATGTGAACATTAATTTTGAACAAGCACTGTTCATCAAGTTCAGTTTTTATACTTGCATTATAAAACTGCTTGATTTTATGAATTAATTTTGAATATTTGCATTATTCTATCATAAAACACTTAGGATCCCCCCATGTATTTTTCCTTTCAAACATCAAAAGGTATATTTTTCTAGTTTCTAATATGGTAGAAGGTGACATGTAACAGAAAACATTTTTTGTTGGTTGACTGACATTTTTAAAAGATCTTATCCTCAAAAAATACACTGATTAAATATTACAATAACATTGATATGGAAGTACTACAAGAAGGAATTTCATTATAAACTTCATATTTTTGCAAAGATATGGTACTTCAAAACTGTTTATTTTCCCAGGGTCAAGGATGTTTCAAGTCCTGAAAATGATGTGCTGAGTAATAGGAACAACAGAGCTGGACTCAGAAGGGCACAGAATATGCTGCTGCCTAGGTGATGGGATTTTAGAAAATTAGATCCATGCTTCTAAAATATGCCTTCCTGACTTGCTCAATGATCACTGAAATTCTTTCCAACATAGCTAAATCCTTTCATCCCAGAGTTAATTGAAAATCTTAAACTGCAGGTAACTCTGGTAGTTTAAAGAAGGGATATTGCATTTTATCTTTAGTTCAGATTTCAGCACAGGAGGAAGCTAGTGAGAGCATAAGCATCCTGAACACTTTGATGGAAAAGAGAGTTTTCATAGTAAAGTAAAAGAATTCAGATAGAGACTCTGGGGTACCAATTTGGGATATTTTGCATATTTGTAGTGGAACTTTCCTTTCTGTTGCATAAGTGATCAAAGAATGGCTAAAAGCATGATATGGAGATGGGACATTAGACCACAGAGACTACTAATGGCAATTGTGGATATGTTAAGGCAAGCACAAACATATATTCTTACTTGTAGAAGTTAGACAATTCATATAATTATATCATTATCATTGTCAGTGTTATCATACAGCATTTACCCATCTTTTAGGAGGTGCTATAAATGCATTAGGGACACTAAGGATAAGAAATGAACAACATTCTTGGAGTAATCTCAGAAATGAGAATTTCAAAAGTGACATTTAGAATAACAATGACACTTTGTTCTCTCCTTGATTACCTCTTCTTCATCTAAACCCATCCTTACTACATTTAATTAAAAGTTCTTGTTATAGGCACATAGGCATAAGAGCTCTTCAGAGTCTACCATAAGCATGTGATGAGCCCGCCCTTCTTAAACTACTGGACCACAGAAAAATCTCAGATTGAACTTTTAAAAATGTGTCAGGGCTAGAAATCCAAATCAAGGTAGACTTCAGACTTTGTGGACAGCACCTATAAACAATTTAAAATATGGCATCCCATTCCAAGCCTTGGTAATACAACTAATGTTTCCAATTGTATCCTGCTATAAAGAGAACAAATTATTATTGAATTTATAGCTTAAGAGAAATGTTTTTCATAAATCTGAAAAACAAAACATTTAATTAAAGAACCAATAATGTTTACAGTAAAAGTTATATAAACATTATCAGCTATTAAATCTCACATAAGTTTTATTTGGTTTGATTAGCAGTTTCATGAATTCATTGGTTTCTTCATCAGAGTTTTGAAAATGTTTACTTAATTCATTAATAATATCTTAATTTATACCAAGTCAAGCATGCAAATGAATTTTTAAAATTTAATGTGTGTGAAATTTTTTAAAAAATATATTTTAAATTGTCTTTATTTGTATATCGGTTTTAGATTTACAGAAAAATCAAATGAATAGTGCGCTCAGTTCCCTATTATTAACATCTTGGTTAGTATGGTACATTTGTTACAATTAACCAAGTAATACTGATGCATTATTATTAACTAAAGTCCATGTTTTATTCAGATGTCTTTCATTTTTACCCAGTGATCTTCTGCTCCAGTATCTCATCCAGTATGCACATTACATTGAGTCATCATGTCTCCTTAGGCTCCTCTTCGCTGTGATAGTTTCTCAGATTTTCTTGGTTTTGATCATGTTGACAGCTATGAGGAGTACCGGTCAGTTGTTTTGTACAATGCCCTTTTATTGGAACTTGTCTGAGACGTTGCTCAGGATTAGACTAAGGTTACCTGTTTTGGGAGGAAGACCACACGGGTAAAATGTCATTTTCATCACATCATATCAAGGGTACATACTATTAACATGATTTATTATTGTTGATGTTGACCTTGACCACATGGCTGAGGCAGTGTTTGTTAGATTTCTCCACTGGAGAATTACTCTTCCCCTGGTCCTGCCTTGCTAGACTCTTTGGAAGGAAGTCACTATTCCCAGAGCATACCTAAGAAATTTGAAGTTAGGTTCCTACTTAAGGGATTAGAGTACCTACATAAAGTATTTGAAATTCTTCTAAATGGGAAATTTGTAACCTCCTCTTCTTTTAATGTATGTATTCAACCATTTATTTATACTAATATGGCTTATGGATACATATTTTGTATTTAATGCCATAAGCTAATAATATTTTATTTTGTCACTCCAACTGTTCAAATAACTTTTATTAGAAAAGGATAATATTATTTTATACATTTTAATTAAATTATCAGTAATGATGTGATATAAAGCTACATCTGTGAGAGTCAGGTGTTACATAAAATTATTTTAATTAGATAAATTAGTTTAGATATTCTGGAGGTCTAAGCCTATCTTTAGTCATAATTATGTTATTTGTAATTACAAATTTACTAAAGTCATAGGAAAATACACTTCCCAAACAATGGCATAGATAGAAAATTTATTGAGGGTCACCTATGTGAATAATAACGTATCTATTTCTTTCTATATTTCTTATAATTTGACAGCTAAATTAATTTAAAGAAGCATTCTTTACATTTAAACTAAAACAGAAATACTGAACAAATAATAACAGAATAATTGCTTTTAGAACTAAAAATTCTCTGCAGGCATATTTTGCATGTTTTAAATAATATAAAATGAAATTATTCTTACCAGGGTCTATTCCCTTGTTCAGGAATATTTTGAGTATATAAATACATGGATTATTGTTAGCAAAAATGCATTTCTCTCTTTGCCTGATCTCATCGGTCAAATGTACGATTTAACATTCAGTACAGCTGTGTAAAGAGGGATTAAATTCTCAATGCTTAATTACTCTAGCTAGTTTTCATCTGTTAGTTGATTTCAGGCCTTTTCTCCAACATTAGACTACAAAGAAATTCTGCAAGCAAGCCTTTTGCATGACAGACGTTTTGTGCTAACAGTTCAACAGATTTAACATTCACCTTCAAATTCACGGAATGGGCATCCTGGCTGCTATGGTTTGACCAAGCATGTCTCACATAGGTTATTTGTGTTGGAAACTTAGTCTCCAAATTCATATGTTAATGGCATTTGGAGATAATTTGGATTAAATGAGGTTATATGGTAGGTCCTCTCCCATGATGGCATTAGAGACTTTATAAGAAGAGGAAGAGACACTTTAGCTATCAGGCTTGCTTTGTCTCATCACATGATGCCCTCAGCCATGTTATGATGCGGCAAGAAGACCCTCACCAGATGCCAGTACCATGATCTTGGATTTCCCAGCCTCCATTACTATGACATAAATCAATCTCTATTCTATGTAAATTACCCAGTCTTTGGCAATCAGTTATGGCAACAGAAAACAAACCAAGACATTGGCCTTATATGACCTCCAAGAATATGAAAGTGGCTTGATTTCTGTACTCTTCATATGCTTTCCACAACTTAACATTTAAGAGTGTAATGTTAAATTACTTTTTCTATGTCACATCTTTGTACAAGTAAAATAGAATTTTCAGGAATGGTTTATTCAAAACAGAAGCAAATTGAGGTCTGACAAAACCCATATTGTGAAAATCTAACACCAACTTGATGAAATGGCATATATGTACTTGCTGCCTGCCCCTCTGCAAAGGTCAAGAGGAGCAATGGAAATGAGTTGGATGAAAAAGCCACTGGAAATACAAAAATGTACATCAAGTGGGCCAAATTCTTGATATTTTTAACAGCCTGAGGCAAGGCCCAAATCCAATAGGTGATAAGACTAATTAAAAGAAAGTACTTATTTCCATGAAATTTAAGGCTAGCTCAGCAGTATAAATTTTTACATTGAATAAGTTAAAGAGCAAATCAAAGAGGACATTTGGTTTATCTCATTACTTTCAATTAGGAATGCTTATGACCCCACTTAAATCTTTTCAAAAGACCTGGAGAATATTAAAGTGTCCCCTTCATAGAGATTGCTCACTGTTTCTCAATGACCTATTCCAGTGTTTAACACTTCTTAGGCAAGTAAGAATTTTACTGGTTTTAGGCAAAAATCACTGAACAACCTTACAGCAAACAGTAGATACAATATATTTTTCAAAACAATAATAAGGCTAAGAACCAAAAAACAGAGAATGCTTTTCTTACTATAAAAATTATAATTTCTCCAAGCTAATCAGTTCCTGGTACATACGGTGTCATTTACATACTGTCAAAAATTGCAGTCCCTATGGTTTTGTACCCCTTCACCAATTTCCATCCTTCTGTCCTCACTAACACATACACACTTCCACCATGTTCATGGAATCCCTGTTGGTGGTTACAAATCCATTTGTTGCTGGTGGATGCTGCCACTTCAACACCAAATCTGACACTTTCATCCATTTCTACTGCTGGACCAGAGGTGTGTGACCTGTCATCCAGTTCCTCACAGCTGGCTGCCTGTGACCTGCTAGACACAGCAGGTACTGACACCTAATTCTGCCTCTACTATGTGGACCCTGCTGCAGCAGCATCACCTCAGATGCCCAGAGAAGGTTCCAAAGAGACTCTAGCACACCATTTTGCCCAAGGCTTAAGTCTGAATCGAACTGAAAAGCTAAATAAGATTGTGTGTAAGATTTTAATGTAAATTTTATAAAGAAAATAAGACCAATATCTATGTACTTTAGAAAAGTTACTGAAAATAGATAAGTATTGAAATAATCTAAAGTGTTTGTGAACTGAATTCTATAGCCAGATACAGAGATGACAGCATACAATTTTGTGAATAACAGATAGTTATTTTATGGTTTTTGTTACTATGATTAGGTGAATATGGATTTTAATTGAGAAAGAGAAATATCTTATTTTAAGTTTTATCTACCAACGTTCTACACAAAACACATTTGCGTATGTAGATGTATTTGCAAATGTACATATAAATACAAATTTATAACCAGGCACTATCTTCCTTTTCTCTATTACCAACCACATTTAATTAAACCTTCCATTCTTTTATATTCTTTTGTTTATTTTTATTTTTGTTTTTGTAGAGACAGAGTCTTACTGTGTTGCTCAGGCTGGTCTCAAACACCTGGCTTCAAGCAATCCTCCCAACTCTGCCCCCAAAGTTCTGGGATTACAGGCATAAGCCACTGTGCCCAGCCAGCAATCATTCTTTACTAACTAAATTATTACGCAGCTGCCTGCATGGCTCCCTTCTTCTAATCTCCTTGCACTTTGCGTCAGAGTGCTTTTATAAAGTTATTTTCAGTTATTAACTTTCTTTAGTGACTAACCTCAAACTTCTTAGCATGACAAGAAGACCTTTGTAGATATGGCACTCACCCTTTCTGTTGTTCTAGACACACCAAACGATATGCTGTTTCTATGATGTGACAAGCTTTCCTACATATTGTTATCTGTCCTTCCCTGTCCTACCAATTCTCTCCTTCCCTTGTCTGACCTCTATATGTTATTCCAAATGTGAAGCTGTCACCTTTCCGTGCAGTTTCCTAACTCTCTCCTTATAATATGTATGTGCCTCCCTGCCATGCCATCCTGTCATTGCTGTCACGGCAACATTTGCAAATGTTACAGAACATTTATTGACTGGTTTTCTGTATTTTGGCATTATAAGCTCTCTGATGGCTGGCATGTGATATTCCTCATAAATATGCTGTGGAAATGATGAAATAATTTGAAATTTGTTATCTGTATTGTTTCTTCCCAATTTCAAACTTCAATTACATGATCAATGTGGATAAACTACGTGAAAATATATGAGGGCTGAAAATTTAAGTACATTTTACAACAGAAAAATTTCAGTATACAGTCTACCATTTTGTTTCCTTTTGCTTTTATCCTACTGGTATAGAAAAATATTAGGTTTTTTGCTCAATTCCCATTTTAGATCTTAATGTTTCCCTCTGTTCTGTGACCTCACTAAAAAGAAAGAAAAAACACTTCACCAGTGTATTTTGAATAGAAAGTATTCTATTGCTAAAGCTTTCTTGACTCTTTCTTCTGTAAGTTTACAAAATTAAACTTTATTTTTCTTCTTACTGAGAATCATTATTTTTTCCCATTGAAAACCATAGAGGTTTGAAAGCATGAAGAATCTATGACAGTGCTGACTTTACATCCTCAATAAATATGAGGAAAGGAGCATAATTGTTAGTGGAATTCTGTGCCTAAAGATCTCTCAGAGTTATTAATTTGTCAATTTTAAATAATAGGAGTAAACCATTTTCAATAAATATTTCAAATTTTTTCCTCATTAAAATATTGTCAAGGGATTTTTAAGAACATTATGAGTTCTTTACTCACTTTTTTGGAGAATATATGATAATTTGTTTATAGATAAAAATTAATAGAGTTTTGAGCACTTTAAAGGAGAAATTATTAAACACACACATTTGTATATGGCACAAAATATGATGAGCATGCCTAGTGAATGCATTTCCAAAATAGCATAAAAGGTTTCATCATTCTGGTGAAATGAAATTCACATCAGTACCTAAGCATTTGGGGTTTCCTGTCACATAAAACATTTTTAAGCAATTCATTACAAAATGCATTCTTTGTTGAAGAACCAATCCAGTAGGGGGAGAAAAGCTGAAAATCTAATATAATACCCTGATTCAAAGTGTGACAGTAATATCACTGATATAATACCCTGATTCAAAATGTGACAATGAAATCCTCATTATTTTGAGGAGATGTGAGATAAAATATTTGCCTTAATTCAAGGGGCCTTTATGTGCATGAGCTCTCATACTTATTGGAGATTACTACAGAGTAATGAAATTCAGCTCCAAAACCCATCTAGAAAAAGATAAGTTAATAAAACTCTTGTTTTGAGCCAGACATGACAATTAAAGAATGAGAGTATATTCTCACACACTTTATCTGTGTTCTCAGATGAACAGGGCATGTGTATGTTAGGAATCTCAGAGCCACCCCCCAATAGCTTCTTATCCTGGGCAGGGTCAGCCAGATCCTTGGCAGGCCATTGCCTTGATCTTAGCAGGAACATTCCTTCTGCAATCCAAGCAGCCGCAAATCCTACCAAGTGAATACTATTCTTATTGAGACCACAGATCACACCTATTTTTATCTATAGGTGAAAATGAAGATGTCTCTACATCCAGTGATTGTTCTAAGGGCTCCCAAGGAAAGGCAATCCATTTGGTGCAGGGATCTGCTCCCATAATACCAGGGGCTGTTTCTTACATTAGTAATTCATAGGCTGGGCTCTTGTAAAGTTGACATCCATGCATTGTGACAGCCTCACATTGAAAACTTATATTTATTTATTTAAGAAAGAGCCCCTGGGATGATGATATTTTTTATCACCTGAGCAAAAGGTGAGAACTCATATTCCCTTATAGTTTTTAAGGCATTGGACATATACTGCCCACAGCTTTGGGAGGTAATCATTTCCCATATCTTAACTTTTGTTTGGGTGCACCATCCCTCTCACATAATACTGAAAATATTTTGTAATATACATGTAAAATTTTTATTCTGATTTTCATCAGAATACTGAGACATTATAGATTATCATTTCAATATTTGGGAATTAAAACTTTCCTATTGTGCAGCTGGTATGTATGTATAAAGTTTATATTAGATGTTATGGAAATCAAAACCAACAACACAAAACCCTGGTTATAAAGATTTTATAATCTTTTTTATATAAGATTTAATTATGTCAAAACTACTATGAAATATAACATATCCTAAAGATAAGAAGAACAACTGCAGCATTTACCTGAGTAGGACTTCACTAAGGAAAAAGTACTTGAGCTGAGTGAGATGTTTGTGATGAATCTTAAAGAAGTTATATGAATTCAGTAGGTAAAAAAAAATAAAATGTCATCTGGTGTAAAAGTCATGCACAAAGACATGAAGGTTTGACAGCATGTCATGCTCTGGTGGCATAAAGAAGGGAGCATCAGCAGGCTTTGCAAAGACATTGAACATTATTTGAGTTTGGTCATTTAGACTTTCTGAAACTCAGCTTTTATCTTTTGTAAAGAGAAGAGGATAAATATTGATAATTGATCATTGAAATGATAATTGATAAAGATAAATTTAGAGAAAATTAGTAATAGAAGTCATGAATAGCTATGCTGTTGGTAGCTATATTACTGACAGTATTAGAAATCCCGTATGTTAAGAGGAGAGGATACTAAAATATGAGTATATTTAGCAGCCTTTGAGAGATTTAGTTTCAACTAGATTTATGCTTTATGATGATCCCTGTAGGTGATAGAGTGAAATGTCTACTCATAAATGCACATTTCAGCAATTATGTCATGTTCTCATTTTCCTCATCATATTAATATGGCCTTAATCCTGAGAAATGACTTGAATTTCTTCCCTGCCAGCTACCCCTGAAATAAAATAACCTTGAATTATCCCTGAGGCAAAAGAAGGGAAACCCTATACTCTGAAACAATTTCTTTATTTTCCCGTTTCCTCAAAACTGCTTTGCAAGTTAACATAACACCTGTTAATAATCTTTCTTATGTTTATAAAACTGAGTTTTCAGCAACAGCTAAAGTTAAGATATTTAAACATCATGTCTCAGAAATGCATTTGAAATCATAAGTTTTATTTGAGTGGGTAAGAAATGAAAAAATATCTAAAATCAGTCTTTATGATCCATTATGCTAACCTTTCAAAATTTGAGATATAATAAGCTGTAATCTCTGAGCTGAAACACTCTGGTGAAATGAAATGAATTAATAAACATTTGTTCTATATTTAATTGACAGAAAATTTGAAGGCTGAATTAAAGCCAGAATCAATGGAGTACAAATATGAATAGCACATTTATACTACATGAAGCCAGAGTATTGTGAATATTTACTTTGGCACATACAGGCTGAAGAGAAAAGAAAAATATAATTTTACTGCATTTATATATTCTGAAGAAATTCATCGATCAAGAACCAGCAGTGATATTGAGTGTGTGTGTGTGTGCGTGCACGTGCACAGCACATTCACACGTGTGATTTTTTCTTGGTTAGTAAAACTCTACTTTTCTCCCAGTCAAAATCATGATATAGGAACTAAAGCATCATCGGCCTATTATATTCTTACAAGTCTTATATCACTGCTACTACTGTTAAGAAACCAGGAAATAAAATTTTGGCAAAAGTTATTCCAATTAAATTACAATTAAAAAATGAATATAGTGTGTGTTAGCAGAAATTTTTAGGATCCTATGGGACACGGAATTATAAAACAAAGAAAAAAGCTACTGAGCTCTTTTGCATTCATAAATAATCAAATAACTGCATTCTAAGCAGAATTTTTAATAAAATACAGGTTTCAGTCATGTTTTTAGTTAGAATGAACATAAATATAATAGATATCTAAATAGCATTATCTAATCTTTTTAAGAGTAATGTAATTCTAAATCTTAGAAAGCAGTTTTGTATAAAATATTTAACTGATTTGACTAATATTTTTATTTTCTCACTCAGAAAAACAGTAACATTTCCATTTTTATAGTTCTCAGCACAAATAAGAGTTTATTCAAAATTATTTTAAAATGTTTTCTGCAGCTAAGAAATTCTTGATAAAACAAGTCTTAACTATTTTTTTATTTATATCTATTTTATATAAAATAATATATAAACTAATAAAATTATTTTTAAAATTATATTTTGTAAAGGTATGTTTAGTCTTGCAACATTTATATATGTTTATCAAAGAAAATGTATGTTTTTATGTTTACTACTTTTAAATACAAGAACATATATTTCATTTATTCTATTATGCATAGAGAATATTTTACTCTCTAAAATATGGAAAGCTAAAATTACCTTCTAAAAGATAAAACATTTCAAATAATTTGCAATAAATTTTATTTCATGGTCCTTATTTTTAAAGTAGTAGTTTAGAATAAGTCCTTTTATTTTCACAATATAAAATTGCAGTCACATATGTCACCTTTCTTAATTTAATTAAAATATTTATGTACAGTCTCTTCAACTATGCTTGGTCATTTCTGTGATTCTTGCTTTTTGCCTTTTACTTTAGTCATAAATAGTGTAGACAACCTGCACTAAATTAAAATATGTACAAATTGGGTAGTGTCAAGCAGTTTTTCAAAAGTGTAGTAGGTTTTATTCACTCAAGCTCTCGGAATCAGTTATGTTTTCCACATTTTAAATTTCTCAGTGGTTAAATAATTGAATAACCAACATTTTTTTAATTCCCCACAAAAGACTTCTTTACATATAAAACAAACTTTCTCATCAACAGTTTCATGTAACATAAGTTAGTTTTAAAAAAAATAGAAGAAGGGCCTTATCATCAAACATTCAAGAAAGGAGAAAGAATGAAGAGGGACAGAAGGCAGAACTGGAGCTGAGAAAACTGATTTTGTAGAGGAATTCCAATAGGGGAAAAATGGATATATAGAAATCAATAGCTGACTCTCTCTCTCTCTCTCTCTCTCTCTATATATATATATATATATATATATATATATATATACACACACACATATATTTAAAGTATATGTATATGCTTTATATATATATATACACACATAAATATATGTATATATATATATACATAAATATATGTGTGTGTGTGTGTGTGTATATATATATATATATATATATACACACACACACATGCCATGGTGGTTTTGCTGCATCGATCACCCGTTATCCACATTAGGTGTTTCTCCTAATGTTATCTGTCCCCATCCCCCGACCCCCTGCTATCCCTCCCCTAGGCCCCCCCCATCCCCCAGCTAGACTAGCTTGCTCTTAAACAGAAATCCTGGGAAGTCAAAGTTAACAAAAAGACATCTTTAAAATGTCTAAAGAAAAAAAATCAACCTATATTTTTTAACGCTTTGAACATATTAAAATATAAAAGAAAAAACTGATTTAAAGTCAAATAAAAGCTGAGATAACACTTCATCTGAAAACCAACAAGATAAAATAAATAGCTAACACTAAAAGCAAGATGTTTAGGCTACAGGAAAATAATACTAGATGTAAGAGCAAAGTTGAAGGGAGAAAGGAAGATCACCAGAAGAGTGAGTGTATAAATATTGGCAACAAATCCGCAAGGACACTGTCTATTTGAGTTAAAAATAGTAATAATAAAAATAATAATAAATGTCCACTGGATTTTAAAACATACGTAAATTATTTTATAACAGTAGCAAAAAGGGGATTTAGAGTGAAAATATATAATATAATTGTCTTAGTCCATTTTGTGTTGCTGTAACAGATGAGGTTGAGTAATTTATAAAGAAAAGAGATGTATTTGGCTTACAATTCTGGTGGTTGAATCGTGTAATATTGGGCATATGCATCTGGAGAAGGCCTACAGCTGCTTCATTCATGATGAACAGCAGAAGGGTAGCCAGCATTTGCAAAGATATCACAGGGCTATAAAGGAAGGAAGAAGAGAAACCAAGGAAGCCAGATTTTTTTTTTAATTTATTTATTTTACTTTAAGTGCATACCATATCTGGCATTTCTCCACTGGTCATTAGGGAAATGCAAATCAGATTCTTTTTAACAACCCACTCTTGCAGGAACTAATCCATTCCTGTGAGAGAGAGAGTTCATTCAACCCTATAGAGGGCATTAATTTGTTAATGAGGAACATACCCCTATGACTCAAATACTTCCTAGGAGTCTCCCCCTCCCAACAGTGCCATATTGGAGATGAAACTTTAAACACAAGTTTTGGCCAGAACAAAGCAAACCACAGCAATGCTTATTTAAATCTTTATGCTAAATTATTGAGAAAAATCATCTAACAGTATATAAGTAAAAGGAAAGACTACTAGGGATGATAAAATGGAATAATTAAAAAATGGTAAATACAAAATCAGGTAAAAAAGTTGAAATAAAGGCAAAAAGAAAGTACACAGAACAGATCTGAAAAGAAAGCAAATAGCAAGATATAATGCAACTCTATCAATAATTTCATTAGATGTAAATGTGCTAAAATATCCAACTACAATGCAAATATGTTTATACTGAGTTTTTAGTGTCAATTGTATGTTGTTTACAAGAAACACACATTAAATAAATGGAAAGAAGTAAGTTGAAAGTTAAAAGATGAAAATGATATACTATGCAAGCACTAAAAGAAAACTGATATTGTTATATTAATATCAGACAAAATAAAATCTAAGACAAGAACTTTTACAAGAGGTAAAGAGGGATGTTTTATAATAATAAAATGCTTAATTCAGGTAAGGAATATTGCAATCTTGAATTCGTATGCATTTAAAATGTATGTGTGTTTGTGTGTGTGTGTGTGTATGTGTGTGTGTGTTATGTAGAGAACTAAAAAGGTAGAAAAATCCACAATAATAGTTGAACATTTTAATATAGCTCCTTAAAAATAACAAAAGAATAAAACATAATTAGCAAGTATATGGAAGATTTGAATATCACATTTAAGAGCTTGATCTAATTGGCGTATATAGAACATTGCAACAACAGCTATAGAATACTCTCTTACTTTCAGTATACCCCAAAGAGTTACCAAAAACATTTGAAAAATAAACACCACATTTCTACCAACACATAGGTACACAAAAGTAACTGAGAGAAATATTCTTAACAGATCAATGATGAAAACACAGTATATCACAACTCACATTATGTAGTTAAAACGTTTTGGAGAATAGCTTTAAACAAATATATATTAAAAAGAATAATTAAAAATAAATATTAGGCTTCTTATTAGTTATAAAGAAATCTATGAGATTATTAGCGTTTTTCAGTGAGTATAATTTTGCAAGACTTTCTGTAAGTCACCAGTGTACATAAAATTTTTGTGATGTCTCAGCCCTTTATATAAAAAAATGCAATAGTAAAATAAATTCTAAAATGAAATGTAAAAATGGAGAATTAAAAAGAATTAGACAAATTAGATGTTTGAAACTCCAAAAGCCAAATTTAGTTCATGTTTTGGTTCTGACAATTATAAGTAGAATGTCATGAAGAATGAATTTTAAATTTGTTGTTTAAATTTTATTAATCCTCAATTAGACATCAATGGCTCTATGTCATCCTGAATAATAGCTATCTGGACATCCAGACCAGTAGGTAGTATTTGGCAGGTTAGATTGGCTGGCAAAGTCTAGTAAATTTAATCAGGGATTGGAAGAGTCCTTTGGGAGGGCCAGGAGCTCAGGTTTTTCCCACAGAACAAACTCTGACCTAATAGCATTACCATAGCCTCACATAATCCTGAAGGAGGTTGAGGGAACACACCTGCTGAGTCAGAGGTTAAAGGGGTAGTGGAGAGGGATCTGGGTATTTGGGAGGAGACAGGAGGGTACCCTAGGGTCTGTAAAAGAGGGAGGAGTAGAGATGGAAAGAGGAGTAAAAAGGGAGACAAGAAAGGGGAGGAAAGGAAAGAAGAAGAAAGAGTCAACTGTAAATTTTTCACAAATGCCTTTCTTTTTAAGGTTGTTGTAGTTCATGGAGTCTCTGTTTAATTTCGAATAATTCTCTTTATTATTTACTTAAACTCTTCAATTGCATTCATCAAATTATTTTCTTTAAGGGAGGCTATGAGAGACTCTTTATTTATTTATTTTTTTAGAAGACTTGAAATACCAATTACAGAATGATCTGTTTTGAGGAGGTTCAGTAGCCTCTTTGCAGGGTTGCAGCCTGCAGGCTGACCATTCCACAGGCTGGGAAGTATAGCTCCAGCAGAAACTGGAAGCAGACAATTCAAAGAAGGAATAATGAGGCAGGAAGTCAGGCTGACAAGCTTGGCTAAGTGTACATGTTCAACAGATTATACTGGGAGCTATGAATATTCACTAAGGGGTGTGTACACATGCATAGTAAGCAAACATGCATGTTACATATGTCCCATGTATATTCACATTGGGGTAGACACTTAACATTGAAATGCATTAAAATAGACCCTACATGTCAAAAAGCGAAGTGGAGAACACAGAGGCATCCTGTGTGTAGCCTCTGTAAACCAGCCAGAGTTAGTCCATGGTCAATTACCAGGAAGAAATGCTAGTCAAGTGCTGTGTGGAAACTGCCAAAAGGAAAGGAAGTCCAGCAAGTCTTTCATTTTTTTTTTATTATTTTTTTTTAAAGACAGGGTTTTACCATGTTGGTCAGGCTGGTCTTGAACTCCCAACCTCAGGTGATCTGCCCACCTCGGCCACCCAGAGTGCTGGGATTACAAGCGTGAGCCACCATGCTCGGCCAGCAAGGCTGGTTTCTGCTTAACCCTTAGGAAAGAAAGTCTAATGGTAGGTAGTGAGGGAGGGTGTATCAGGAAGCATGTCTGACCTCCTGTCTCGTCATGGCTGGGATCTCAGTTTCTAAGGTTTCTCTGGAGACCCTTTGGCCAAGATGGGTCCATTCAGTCAGTTGACGGGCTCAGGATTTTATTTTTATTTCTCAATAGCTATACCCAAGGAAGCTGTCTCAAGTACATGCCATGTACTTTGTCCTCTGTGCTTATGTGGGTATCCTTTGTAACCTGAGAGACTCTCACACCTTTCATAAATTCAGAACAAAGAACGCAAAAAGAAAGAAAAGTTTCTCTGCTTCCAAATATTAGAGCAGGAAAGAGAGGGAAAAAAGAGTAACTTTACAATGAAGAACGCTACAAACTGCCTCAGCCAGGTGATCAAGATTAATGATAAATCTTTATTTATAATATGCACCCATGTTATTATGTGAAGAAAATGGCCCTTTACCCCTTGTGGTCTTTTTATTCCCACGTAAAACACAACCTCTATCTCACCATGAGAAAAACATTAAACAAACCCAAATTGAGGGTCATTCTGCAATTCCTGACCACTACTTGTTAAAATTGCTAAGGCTATCAAAAACAAGGAAAATTTGAGACACTCTCACAGACCAGAGGAGAGTAAAGAGACACACAACTAAATGAAGTGTGGTCCTTGGACAGAATTTTAAACAGAAAATAGACTTTAGGTTCAAACTTGAAGAAATCTGAATTAAATATCAAATATGGTTAACAATAATGTACCAATGTTGGCTCTTTATTTTTTTTTCTTTTTTCTTTTTTTTTATTGCATTTTAGGTTTTGGGGTACAAGTGAAGAACATGCAAAACTGTTGCATAGGTACACACATGGCAGTGTGATTTGCTGCCTTCCTCCCCCATCACCTATATCTGGCATTTGGCTCTTTAATTATGATAAATGTACCAACGGTAATAGAACAAACTCTTCTATTATCTTTTGTTACCAGTAAGGAACACTTGGGTTATGGGGTATACTGGGACTCTGTACTATTTTTGCAACTTTGTAAATCTACGTTTACTCTAAAATAAATTTTAATTATGCTGAAAAGCATTTAGCCCTTTTGATTGGAGTGGCAATGTTTTCTCTAGAGAGAAATGTGTTTTTTAAGACATGTTTTATTCTTTGACATTTATGAGGAAAATAATGCTCTGAAATTTCTCCTTGACTAACTAAAAGAAAAAGAAAAAAAAACACTTGTCTGAAATTGCTTGTATTTCATACTTTTTGAAGAGTGGACAAAAGTAGCCTTCCCTATTATTTCTTCATCTTCCTACTGCTTTTATCAATAGCTATATTCTCAGAATCACATCTGCAGTTGTCATGGAAAATGCATTGCTCATTGGCTTCCCGGCAATGTTTGAGTAATTGCCTTGTGTTTTCCAGCAAGTTGTGACACTTTCTTCAGTTTGAGTCTTTACTCAAAATACATTCAAATCCTTATTTTGTAAGAAAAAAAATACTTTCTATTGTATGAATCAAAATAAATAATACATTTTATTAATTAAAAACAAAATATTTAAATTATTTTTATTGTATAAAATTACAAATGAATTACAACACATTGAAAAATTAGAATGACTTAAGAATTAAGCTCTTAATTCTATAATCCTTGTCAAATTATGGTGTCAGGTCAATTTTTTGAGATATTAATGTGTCCGTTGTTCTAATTAAATATTTATCTCCCCCATGAGTTAGTATCCAGTCTTTGGCAGTTCCTTGTGTTATTTCAGTTACAGGGCCACAAACTGAAATTATTTGAATAAAATTATTTTTCTTGATTTCTGTGGGCTCATTGAGAGGCTTAGTCTAGGTTTTCTGAGGGAGGATGCTGTGAAAGAGAAACAAAATCTGGCACTGGATGTGCTCTTCCTCCTTGTGAGATTCCTTTCCTCACATAAGAGGGAGGACACTCTGCTCCCTTTCCCGGTGGTAGATTGCTAGGGAGTTGGGTCATGGATATCAGAAATCCCAGCCTAGGCTTGCATGGGAAAATGACACAGCAATTCTCGTCTTCAGGGGCATGAAATGCCATCACAAGGTTAGTGCCGAGGCTTATGGAGACCAGAGGATAAATGGAGAACAGCCCTCAACAGGGTCCAGTAAGTCCATAGGGTCATGTGTTTACTGACCCATCTCTAAATACATAATCGCTATAAACCTATTAGCAGATAGAAGAACTTCCACATTGGTTTCTTGAACTTTAATGCCGTTATGATGGGAAGGGCCAAGTAAAAATCTTTGAAAATGTTCATTTTAACCCTCCCCTGCCATGATAGAAATAAGAAGAGATGCTTAATTTTAGGAAAGTTTCCATAGACAAGTAGCATGATCAAAGATGTAAACATAAACCATGCCGGAGAGGTGGATTCCCTCATATTTTTTGTGTCAGCAATGCAAGAGGCAGTTACTGACTGGTCAGTACAGAGTTAACCATGGAAATGCAAGAGCAGACCCTGGACAGTACGTAGGTGGCTGCTGCAAAGTCAAGACACATCAGCTTGGTGGTTTGGATTAGGGTGGTAGCAGAAGCATGATAGTACTTGGAAGCAATGTGAATTAGGATATATTTTGAAAGCAAAACTCACAGGACCTCACTTATGTGTGTATGTTCAGTGCAAAGAAAACAAAGCAGCTAAGGATGACAAGGTTGTTGATCTCAGAAGTCTGATAAATGATAGTGCTACTTCCCAAAATGGGAACCATGGGGAGGAGCAGGATTAAGAGAAGGGGAGAATAAGGAGTTCCATATTGGATGTAGTCCATTCAGGCTGTTATAACAAAACACCACAGACGAGGAGCTGGGAAGCCCAAGATCGATATGCCAGCAAAATTGGAGTCCACTGAAGGCTATCTTTCTGGCTCATAGATGGCATCTTTTGGCTGTGTCCTCACATAGTGGAAGGGGGGAATGAGCTCCCTGGACCTAGTTTATAAAGGCATTAATCCCAATCCTGAGGGCTCTTTCCTCTTGACCTACTCACCTCCCAAAAGGCCCTAATGCTTAATACTATCACCTTTGGAGTTAGAATTTCCACATATGAATTCTAAGACAACACAAATATTCAGACCATTAGCAACCTGTTAATATAGAAGTTTCTAAAAGCACCCTAATAGGGATGGTAGATAGAATTAGACACATTGGTCTGAAACTCACGGACATAGTACAGCCTTGGATATGTACTTGGGAATCATCAGCATAGAGGCTGTATTCAAAGCTGTGGAATTGAATGACGCTATTTAGAAAATATGTACAGAGAAGTTGCAAGGATTGGCCCCTGGTTCTGTCTATCTTTAAAATCAGAAAGAAGAGAAGGAGCAAGGTAAATATATGAAGAATTTTGGTGAGGTAGGAATGTGTTGTCCCAGCAGCAGAATGAAAACAATTGCAAATGTACTAAACACTGCTGCGAAATCCAGAAAGGTGAAGATTGAGAAAAGATTGTGGTTCTCCTGGAAATCTGGTGATGGAGTGAGACTCTGTCTCAAAAAAAAAAAAAAAAAAAAAAAAGATTGTGGTTCTGACAATATGGAAGCTCTGAAGATATTTACAAATACCTGTTCAATGAAAAAGTGAGAGAGTAGTTCAAAAACAGAACATGAAATTAATGTGCCAAGTATACAAAACTATTTTGAGTTGTGTTATAAAAAGAGAGAAGAGTTGGCAGTTAGTGGGGGTCATGAGATCTCCACAGTTATATTACAGTATGATATGCAGTATGACATATCTACAGCAACACATAAATCTATCTATATTTGTCAATGTTTATTGTCATAATTACACATAGAGGATAAATAGAGAAGCTGTTAATATAGGAAAAATAAGAAAAATCTTAAGAGTAAATCTATCAGCTTTGCGCAGCGGCAGTTTCGTAGCCAGTGAGGTTTATCCGAGTCGCGATTATTGCTAATTGAAAGCTTTTCCCAAAACCCCACCATGACGACTTGAAATATAGTCGGCATTGGCAATTTTTGACAGTCTCTAAGGAGATTGAATTTAAAAAAAAAAAGAGTAAATCTATCAATTAAGCAAGAAAGCAGAGAATGTAGAGGATCTTGGACTTCTATGGGAATAGGTAAAATTTATTTTATTAATTTTCTTTTAAAATATTTATTTATTATCTATTTTATTTCCATCACCTCAAGCACTTATCCTTTCTTTGTGTTACAGGCAATCCAGTTATACTCTTTTAGTTATGTTTAAATGTGCAATAAACTATTGTTGATGTACTCACATCTTATGCTATCAAATACTAAATCTTATTCATTCTAACTATAATTTTGCACCCATTAACTATCCCCACAATCCCCACTACCCTTCCATAATTCTACTATCTCTAAATTTAAATTGACAGATGACAATTGGATATGTTTATGGATACAATGTGATGTTCTGATATATGTTTACAACGTAAAATGATTAAATCAGGCTAAATAAATTCATCACCCTATATAATCAGCATTTCTGTGTTGGAACATTTAAAATACACTAGTTTTGCAATGTTGAATTATCTAATACATTATTTGTAACAGTCACCACTCTGTAATACATCACTGAATATTGTATCTTTTGTCTAACAGATACTTGGTATGCTTTTTGATCAATCTCCCTCCTTTCCTTATCCACATCCCCCTCCCCCCAGCCTCCGGTAATTGTGTATTTTGTATTGCTGGTGTAACAAACTGCTACAAATTTCCTGACTTAAAACCACACATATTTACCTACAAGTCTGTTTGTCAGAAGTGTGACATCAGTCTCACTGGGTTAAAATCAAGATGTCAGCCAGGTGACTTTCCTTGCTGGAAGCTCTGGAGGAAGTCTGTTTCCATGACCTTACCAGCTTTTAGAGGCCAGTCACATTCTTTGGCTTGTAGCATTCTTCCTCTCTTTTAAAGTGAGCAACACATCACATAGCACTGGTCATGCTCCCATAGTCACGTTGCCCACTGACTCTGCTGCCTCCCTCTTCCACTGCTAAGAACTTTCCTGGTTACTTTGGCCCCAGTGAGATAATCTTAGATAATCTCCCCATCTCAGATTCCTTGATTTAATCACATTCACAAAGTTCATTTTACCATGTAAGGAAGCATATTCCTGGATATTCCTGAGGGCAATTATTCTGACTATTCCATTCATGTATTATCTAACCAGGAAGAAAGATGTTATAAACATGGATAGGATGGTAAATGTACTGCTGAGGAAATGTAGTTCTCAGTTTACTGCCTGTGATTTATCGTTGAAATAGGAAGAACAAATACTGGAAGTCTGCTGAAAGGAAGAGTCAGTATTCTGGCTTATGGGAGAATTAATTAACTAGGCTAGTATTAGACTTTTCAAATCTTACTTTAAATTTAAGATGATACATTTACGATCAGACTATTCAACATAGTTGCATATTTCTCCACTGGATTTCACGTTAATATCTTGTAGATGAATATTTGAGTTAACCATGTGAGCAAGAGGGGACCAAGACACTTAAGGATGTCTACAGAAGCATGAACAATTATACCTCAGCTCTGCAATAGAACATGAAAATACAAACATGCGCAACAATGGGCCCTAGCATGGTAGATCAGAGACCCTAATGTGGTAAGAGTTTTGAAAATGATTAGCTCTAAGAGTAGAGATAAGAAAGAATCAGACAGTGTGGTGATTAATATTTTTTTAAATGGAACTGGTTTAATTATTATTAAAGGCCAGGTAAAAGATATGACCTTGGGAGTAGGCTTGAAATCTGGGTAGAGAAAATATGGTCAGAAGTTCAAAGTGAAAAGCAAGAAGCTGCCATTTCCCACATCTCTGTGTCTGTATGAACATGCGTGTGTTTTCCTTTCATTAATTCTTGTTTTTTTTTTTTAACTTTTTAAAAGAGCACTTTATTGAGGTATCACTGATATGTAAAAAGCTGTATATACATGATAAATGCAATTCAATGTCTTTGGGTCTAAGTATACACCAGTGAAACTATCACCACCACCAAGGCCACAGACATATCCATCATCTCCCAAAGTTTCCTCCTTTCATTACTTCTTTTGTTCCTTCTTTCATTCATTCTTTTTCCTTCCTTCCTTCTTTCCTTTCTTTTCTTTCATTATTTTTATTTTTAATTGACAAATAATAATTGTTCATATTTATGGAATGCAATGAGATGTGATACATGTACACATTGTCTAATGACTAAATTAGGATAATTGGCACATCTATCGCCTCAAGCATTTATCATATATTTGTGGTGGGAATATTCAAATTTCTCTCTTCTAGCTCTTTTGAAATATAATGTATTGTTAACCTTACTGTGCAGCCGAACTCCAGAACTTATTCTTTCTTTCTAATTCTATCTTATATCCCTTGACCGACTTCTCCCATTCTTTCTTTCCCTCTCCCCTTCCCTATCTCTCCCTTTTCCCATCTCTAGAAACTGCTATTCCATTCACTACTTCTATGAAATCGACTTCTTCAGATTTCACATATGAGTAAGATCACTTGGCATTTGTCTTTCTGGGTCTGGCTCATTTCACTTAGCATAATGACTTCCAGTTCCAAGCTTTTGTTGCAAATGACAGGATTTCATCCTTTTTTATGAAGAAATAACATTCCATTGTATGTGTATATATATATATATATGTGTGTGTGTGTGTATATATATATATATATACACCATATTTTCCTTATTCTTCCATTGATGGACACTAGGTTGACTCTATATCTTTGTTATTGTGAATAGCACTACAGTAAATGTGGAAACAGGGTAGGAGGCAGGATGGGACTCTGGAATAGACTGAAGCTAGGCAGAAAAAGGTAAGAGGTATCAAAAATACTTTTCACCCTGGCATGGTGGCATGGTGGCTTACACTTACAATGCCAGCACTTTGGGAGGCTGAGGCTGGTGAATTGCTTGAGGTCAGGAGTTCAAGATCAGCCTGACGAGCATGGTGAAACCTCATCTCTACTAAAAATTAGCTAAGCATGGTGGTGGGCAGCTGTAATCCCCTCTATTCAGGAGGCTGAGATAGAAGAATCACTTGAACTGGAAGGCTGAGGTTGCAGTGAGCAGAAATTGTGCCAATGCACTACAGTCTGGGTTACAGAGCAAGACTGGGTCTCAAGATTAAAAAAAAAAAAAAAAAAGCATCTCTTGTAAGACACACCCATCAACACCATGACAGCTTAGCATGGTCATGGCAAAACCTGGAAGTTACTGCCCTTTCCATGGCAAAGACCCAGAAGGTACCACCCCTTTTTCAGAAATTTCTGAATAACCTATCCATTAATTTGCATGTAATTAAAAGCAGGTATTTGCCTGTAATTAAAAGTGCCTCTGAGCTGCTACTCTGGGCACACTGCCTATGGGGTAGCCCTGCTCTGCAGAAGTAGTCGTGGGGCTGTAACTCTGCCCCCTCAATAAACCTGCTTTCTTCTATCACTGCTGGCTCTTGAATTATTTCCTGAGTATAGCCAAGATTCTTCCTAGGCTTAGCCCAGTTTAGGGGGGGGTCTTCCCTGTAACAGAAGTGCAGATATGTCTTTGACACACTGATTTCATTGCATTTGAACATATACCCAGTAGCAGGATTCCTGGATCATATTCTAGTTTTGTGAACATTTTAATTTTTTGAGGAAACACGATATTGTTTTCCATAATGGCTGTACTAATCTACATTCTCACCAACAGTGTATAAGGGTTCCCTTTTCTCCACGTCCTTACCAAGACCTGTTATCTTTTGACTTTTTGATGTTGCTATTCTAACTGGAGTGAGGTAATATCACATTATGGTATGATTTGTATTTTCCTGATGGTTAGTGATGTTGAGCATTTTTTCATACAACTGTTGACCATTTGTATGTCTTATTTCAAGAAGTGTCGAACCAGGTTCTTGGCCCATTTTTAATTCAGATTATTTGGTTTTTTTTTTTTTGCTATTGAGTTATTTGAGTTTCTTGTATATTCTAGATATTAACTCCTTGTCAGATGTGTAGTTTGCAAATATTTTCTCCCATTCTGTTGGTGGTTATCTATTTACTCTGTGGATGGTTTCCTTTGCTGTGCAGAAGCTTTTTAGTTGATGTGATATTTTACCTTCCTTCCATCCTTCCTTCCATCCTTCCTTCCTTCCTTCCTTCCTTTCATTGTTTTCACAGTCTCTAGGGAGAAAATAAGTTTTAGTGAAGTTTGCAATGTTCTCTAAATTGAGCTATTAATATCTATAATGCTTAAAGAATAGTCTTTAGAATTTGATTTTCAACCATTTCCTCAGTTAACCTAATGAAAGGATTTTGCAATAGGATAGGTATAGAAATTATGAAACAGAAAAGTTCTAGTAAATATTCTCATGCAAAAAGTATACCGGTCCAAAGAGCTACTAGTTAATGCAACGCCTTTCCTCTGACTTACTACATTTGCTAAATCTTGTTTTTGATAAAGACTAAAAGGCTTTTGCTATAATTAAATCATATATGAGGACTTTATTCCAAAATGAGGCAATAAATAACTATAAAATTAACTAATTGGTTGGCCATGCCAGCTGATGCCAGTTGCAGGAAAATGAAGATGCTTAACCTTGTCTACAAGCTCAAAGCACCCTGCTGAACTGCCGGAGGCCATGCGTATAACTGGGTAAAATAATAGGGCTCTTGAAGACGAAGGACAGCCTGGGGACAGTGAGTCCTCGCATAAGACATGACTCATTTCTCCAGTCCCATATCTTTTAAATGCCTTAGTAATTAACAGTGAGACTATCATCTATCATGATACAACAAGCATCTAGGGACCAGAGCACTATTATAAAGAGAGATGATTTCCTAGTTCTTATGGAGACATTAATTTCTTTATATTACTCCTTTTTCTTAAATAAAGACATTACTGATATCATGCAGAATGATACTTTAAAGTTCTACTCTACTGTAGGATTAGGATCTAATCCTAAGGGATAAATTCCATAATTCTCTAAAATTAATTTATTTTCAAAACCATAATTAACAGTTCACTAAAATCTCCAGCACCATTATAGCAATACAAGAGCTCCTAAAGTCCCAACTACATGCTCATGAAATTTTGATTACTTCTTGTAATCGTACCATCTGGTAGCTTGGTTACAGCTGCATCTTAAAACTTATTGGAGATTGGCTGAATTTCAAAGTTTTTACAGTATTTTGATAATTCAACATTTTGGAAATAAAAAATATATAGTTTTTAATCTTTAAAAAAGGTATAAATTAGTTGTTTTTGTATAAAAATAATTTGGCTGTTGCTCTTAATATCAAGTACTACAATTAGTACTGCACATAACATTTATTAAATCACTATTAGGTTAAACATGAGGAAATTATGCATCTAAACTGTGCAAATCAGGGCATTTCAAATACTACAGTATCATCTTCTATCAAGTAATTGTAAATTAACTAAAATCTAAATGACTAATTTTTAGTTTCATACAAGCTTAAAATTCATATACAGTCTAACATGCCTTAAAATAATAATAGAGAAAAGGAAGACTGCCTTTCTTTCTTTTTTATGAGACAGGATCTTGTTCCATTGCCCAGGCTGGAGTGCAGCAGCACAATCATGGTTTACTACAGCTCAAACTCATGGGCTCAAGTGATCCTTACACCTCAGCCTACCGAAGAGTAGCTGGGACAGAAGCCATTCACCACAATGCCCAGCTAATAGTGAGTTAAGAGTTCTCACTATTCTGCTCAGGCTGGTCTCAAACTCCTGAGCTCAATCAGTCCTCCCATCTCAACCTCCCAAAGTGCTGAATTACAGGTATGAGCCACAATGTCCGGCCAGGACTGCTTTTCAAGAGAATCTGGAATTTATCTACTATTCTCAAGTCAGGCTATTGGACTACTAAGACAACAGGGCAAGACAAATAACACTCCAGCTACCTCTGAGAGGACAGCTACAGATCTTTAGATCATCTGAGAATCTGGGAAGTGGCCTTTGTGGAAAGAAATGAATTGTGAAGCTTAGAGAGATTGGTCCCCAGGGATCCATAGACACCATGACCACCTAAGCCCTGGGAGGAGTCTGACATTGCCTGGTCTTGTTGGCCTCTGCCTGCTGGTGGGAGTCAAGACCTGCCTCTCACCTGTTCCTGAGCAGCAAAAAAATATCCTCATGGTGTTCACACAGGTTCAATACCTTCAATAGCTCAGGGAAGCACACAGGGAAGAACACATTCTAGTCCTACATTTGGATCTGACTCTTCACAAGATATTCTTGCAGCTGGACCACAGCCCCAAGGAGCATACAGAGGAAAATAACTCACCTATGGGCCTATCCTAAGAGACTACAAGGTGAATATTTAAATCAAGTTTTCACAAGGCAGAGATCAAAGAAGAGCAAAGCAGCAACTGCAATAAAATATTTTGACCTTTGAAATATTTTCAACATCACAAAATCCTTTAGGTATTTTGGAGTACAGGATGATGACTAAGCTAAAACAAAGCTTAGAATAAAAAATGGGGAAATGCCTCAAATCATAGGAAAAATATAAAGGTAAAGTAGAAGAGGAAATAAAAACACCTAGAAATACAGGAATGAATGGGTTACCACCATTATCAAAATGTTTGGGAGACTGTAACAAAAATAATAAGATAAGAAAATAAAATAACAACTGTAGATGATAAATTAGTTTTTCTAATATTATGATTTTTACTTGAAATTCAAGATAAAAGAAAAATTTTATTGAATTTAAATATTTTGTCCAATTACTGGATTTAAAATAGTAAAGAGAAAAAAGGTACTTCACCACAGTGACAATGTCAATTAGGGCGTACTTAATAATACCATTAACAGAGTCCTGCACCTGTATAAAAGTAAAAACTTTTTTACTTTTATATTTATTTATATAAAAGTAAAATATTTATTTATATAAAAGTAAAATATATTTATTTATATTATATTTATTAACAAAAAGATATGAACAAATGAAAAAGTCCCATGGATGCAGAAACCTAAAATCACATCAATGTAAATTATCCTGAAACTCTATAACGAAATCCAATGTAATTTCAGTTAAAATTCTGATAGCTTTTACTCAATAGAAAAAAATACTAATTTTTTCCCAAAAGTATTTGTTGAAAATCAACACCATGCCTGTCATTATTCTTGTCATTAAGGATGCAAAGGCAAATAAAATAGGCATGACTCTTCCCACATGTTATTTATAGTCTACCAGGGAGAAATTCATTTGAAAATTTCATAGCATAATGTCAGGTTGGGAAAAGTGCTACGAGGAAAAAGCAAGAAAATTTACTAAATGAATTGAAGAGATTTTGTTTCAGACATGGTGGTCAGGAAACAACTTTTCTGAGAAGTATGTTTCAATGGAGATATGAATACACTGTGTTAAGCTATTAAGCTCTGTCAATACATGGGGGAAAAGAATTATCAGCAGTAAATGCCAGTGTCTGAGGTAAAAACGTAGTGTGTTTGAAAAACAGCCAAGCAAGATAAAGGGAAGAATGTCAGGAACAGAGGGCCAAAATACATCCAGATGCCACACTTTGCAAGGACTTGTGTAAACTGATGAGGGCTTTGACTTTTATTCCACATGTGGTAGGGAGGAATTGGATGGTGAGGGCAGGGGCAAGGGACTGGCTTGGTGTGTTATACATATTAAGTCATATTATGTTTTAGGGTGGGAAATGAACGGCTAAAGGGCAAGAGTGAAAGCAGAGAAACAATGCGAAGGTCCTTGAGCAATTCAAGCAAGAAATGATTGTGACTTAGAGTTTCCGTGATTTAGAAGAGTGAAAGTAGCTTAATTAAGAAAATATTTTCAGGGTAAAGCCAACAGGTGCGGTTTATGGAAGGTATGCTGATTGTAAGCAAAAGGGAGAAGTCGGGGTTGACTATGTTTTGTGTTGTTTGGTTTTTATAAACTGAGCAATTCCATTATCATACATTGTATTAAAAGGTGTGAAAATCAAGGAATATCCAGGAAAACAATGAATTAGAAGATGTTGTGGGGGACATTTTTTGCCAACCTAAATATCAGAACCTATTGAATATTAATACAGTAAAAAATGTTACAGCAGCATGCCAGTAGACAAATAGGCTAATAAATCGTAATACAGAATCCAAAAATGATACTCATTATATTTGAAAATTTATTATATGACAAATGTGGTATTGCAAGTGTGAAAATCATGATGCATTTAATAAAATATGTTGGCACAATTAGATATCCATCTGGATAAGTATAATTTGAACTCTCTCATACACATTATTAAAAATACATTTCAGATGGTTTAATGATTTAATTAAGTACAGAGAAGAAGATAATACTAAAACTTATAAATTATATGAGAGAGAGACAGCTTTCCTTTTCTATATACATATCTCACACATATACCTAATACCATCTACAAAAGTAATTTGAGAAGATAAGAAAATGTTATTTCAACTCACATGATCGAAGAAGCGGTTATTATTTACATACTATTTGATCAAATTAATGTAAAAAAACAAATACTTTAATAAAATCATGGACAAAGTATATAAATAAGCAATTCATAGAAGGCTTTTGTTAATTAAATATATATTTCATACTTTAACACAGAAATTTTACCATTTATAATTTGTTACATAGAGAAAAAAATGGAATTTATGATATGCATATATAAATACATATATATATAAATCTAGATGACATAGGTATTATATATAATTATATATGTGCTATATGTATGTGTCATGTAATATAAATATATATGTATATGATATATAAAATATATGTATATGATATTTATATTATACATAAAATTATATTTAGTGCAACATTGTAGTGGCAAAATCTCAAAATTATTGGAGAGTTATTGCTCTAATCTGCTGGAATGTTATACAGTCAGTAAAAATGATGATTTGTATAGTTTCACTAATGGACTTAGAGGGAAATTTGTGGATAGTCAATGAATAAGGTAGATACAAACAAGTTCATATGAATCTACTTTTAAAGCAAAAATGAAACAAAAGCCCTCAAATATTTATTTATATGTACTTTCATATGTGATTGTATGAGTAAAATCATAAATATTTCTATACATCAGCATTACCGGACGGATCATATGACAACTATATACTGTATTTAATATATAAGAGAACTAAAATGCTAGCCTTAGCATATGGGCATTAATTAGAACCTATAAAGAATGAATAACTGTAAGTAATATTTTTTTAAATCAAAATTTGAAATGGTAAAATGGGCCAAAAATAATCAACAAATTTGGAAGTATTTAAAATACACATAGAATAAATATAATTACAATTCAATTAAGTTGGCACTCAACAGTAAAAAACACACATGAACCAACAAAACTTGGGAAAAAACATTTATGTTTGGAAATTCAATGCAAGAAACACAATTCTGAATTACTAAAATATGCAAGAAAATATAATGGCCATGCAAATACAAATGTATCCTTACTTAATGCTGGGCACTATAATTAACATGGAGGATGATGAACCAAAATATCAAAAATTCCTGCCTTGTAAGACACTTTTAAGGATTTTGTCCTAAGCCCTTTATGTTTAATCCTCGTAAGACCCCAAAGAGGACAGAACTACCCTTCCTTCCTCAGTTTGCAGTCAAGACAACAGAATCCAGAAAAGGTAAAGGACTTAGTCAAAGGTACAGCTAATTTTGAGCAGACCAGGAGTACTTTGAACTGAATGATAAAGACAAGGGCAGCATAACAAAATTGGATGGAGTAAAAGCTTGTTAGAAGCATTCTTGTGCCAGCAACAAGAGACATGTATAAGGATGTAAATAACCACAGTGCTTAAACAACAAGCAGACAGGAAACAAAGCAAATATCCATCTATGATAGATTTCATAATTTCTGGAAGAATTATAAAATGGCTTACTCTACATCAATTAAAATGCATAAATATGCAGCTACATTCAGAATCAAAGAATCTATTTTTTGAGATGGAGTCTTGCTCTGTCACCCAGGCTGGAATGTGGTGTTGCGATCTCAGCTCACTACAACCTCCAGTTCTCAGGTTCAGGTGATTCTCCTGCCTCAGTTTCCTGAGTAGCTGGGACTACAGGTGTGCGTCACCACCCTGGCGTCACCACCCTGGGCTAATTTTTGTACTTCTTTCTAGAGACAGGGTTTCACCATGTTTGCCAGGTTGGTCTCAAACTCCTGAGCTCAAGTGACCTAGTGGCCTTGGCTTCCCAAAGTCCTGGGATTACAGGAGTGAGCCACTACACCCCATTAGAATCAAATAATCTTATAAGGATTATGTAGAGAGAGAAAAACAAAGAACATCAAAGAAAGATAGATTATAAATACATTTACATAGAATTCAAGGACAGGCTTAATAAATGTTGCTTAATATACATAATTCTTAAGCAACATGCTTATTACTTTGCCAAGCAATAAAAATAAAAGAAAACATATGAAGAAAATAAATAAAATGATTACCAAAAACACAAGAAAATTGGGGTGGAGGGAAAGTAATGTGAGTAGGAGGAGACACATATTTAGGAAGGGGACTTTAAAGTACTGATCATGTTGTTATTTCTTAACCTGCGTAGTTAAGCGTGTGATGTACAAATATTTTTGTATTGCACTTAGAAGTTTCTTTTTATGTTATCTTTTCCATGGTTTCTAATTTTAAAAAGAAAAATTTGAAGACAATGTATTGGGCATCTAACATTTATAACAAATTTACCCTACAACTTAGTAGCTTAAAACGTCATAAAGGTAAGTTGTCCTCACAGTTTCTGTACATTTGAAATCTTGGATCAGTCCAACTGTGCTGTTTTGGCCCGACGTCTTCCGTGAGGTTGCAGTGAATATGTTGTTGGGGACATCAGTCATCTGAAAGCTTAACTGTGGCTGAAGATTCTGCTTCCAAGGAGGCTCACTCACATGTGTAACAGGCGGTGCTAGTTGTCTGGCTTCAGCTCCCACACACCAGGGCCTGTCAGGAAGTTGGGGGCAAGGGGAGGGAGAGCATTAGGACAAATACCTAATGCATGCTGGGCTTAAAACCTAGATGACAGGTTGATAGGTGCAGCAAACCATCATGGCACATGTATACCTAATGTAGCAAACCTAATGTTCTGCACGTGTACCCCAGAACTTAAAGTAAAATAAAAAGAAAGAGTGGCAAAGAATTTGCATTTATCTGTGGTAAGAATATAAGCCCAGCTGATTAAATCAGTTGACAAAACTAACTGGTTTATAACATTAAATCTTCCTATCAACGTTATAAGGTAGAATTCACACACTTGTACCCACTTAAATTGAACAACATGATGCTTTAATAAATGTATTCTCCCATGAAACTATTACCTCAATCAAGTAATAGACTATTTCCATTAACACAAAATATTCCATTTTGATCTTCCCATCTCTATTATGGAATGTGGGTCCAGAGGTTTCTCTGTGTAAAGTCTTTTACTTATTCAATTATGGTAATAAATACAGAGTAATGAATGTGCTTGTCAGTTTTAGGTACCAACTTGTCTGTATTAGGGAACACTTGGGGGGTAAAACATTATTCAGTCTAGTTTTCACTAGGTTTCAGCTTATATATCTCAGAGACACACAATAGGACAGTATAAAATTTAAGACTCTTCTTATATCTGCCAGGTAATTTTTGGTGTGAGAAGATACTAGTATATTTCCTAGAAAACCAAATACAGCTTTTCCCCTCATCATAGGCTCTTGTATACTAAATGCATTTCCACCCAGCCTCCTGATGTATAGGAACATGCACCACAAAGCTATGAGGTATCTGATAACCTGTTCTGTCATCAAAGAATGGGATTAAATATTTCAAAAATCATAGTTTAAAATAGGAGTATATCCCTCTTTTTCTTCTTCTTTCTCCCCTTTCTTTCATTCTCTTTTTTCCTTCTTTTTCTCTTTCATTCTCTTTTTCCTTCTTTTTCTCTTTCTCTCTCTTTTCTTTTCTTTTATTTCTTTCTTTAAAAAAAAATCACCCCAAAATTTACTGGCAAATAAATAAATAAATATAAATACGAGAATATCCATTGAAGACTTTGGTGAACATAAATTTCTAATCTGTGACGTTCATCATCACTTTGCCCAAAACAACAACAAAAAAAATAACTTTTTAAATTTACAGGTTGGCCGATGGTATTATTCACAGAAATTTGAATTCTAGCTGGACAAGGTGGCTCACACCTGTAACCTCAGCACTTTGGGAGATTGAGGCGGGCAGATCATGAGGTCAGGAGTTCAAGACCAGTCTGGCCAATATGGTGAAACCCCGTCTCTACTAAAAATGCAAAAATTAGCCAGGCATGGTGGTGTGCACCTGTATTCCCAGCTACTCAGGAGGTTGAGGCAAAAGAATTCCTTAAATCTGGGAGGCGGAGGTTGCAGTGAGCTGAGATTGAACCACGGCACTCCAGCCTGGGTGACACAGTGAGACTCCATCTCAAAATTTCAAAAAAAAGAAATTTGACTTCTAAATTTTATGTGCACGATTTATTATGGAGAAGAATTATTGCCCACTTTTAAAATAATCTTTTTTAAATGACATACATAATAGAAAATAATTTAGACTGATATTCTTAAATAGAAATCTCCTTCAGATATTTATTTAACTCTTGCCATGTAATAATTGTTTTAAGGTTAAGATGGCTTTTTTTTTCTTTTCCAAGATTATCACAATTTCATATAATAGTCTAAATAAAAGTGGGTTAGGGTACACGAGTCTGCACTTAATCAAATCTGATTCATTATGAGAAGAAAGATTACAAACATGATGGTCCTATTCGCTCATCAAAGAATTATCAGGGCCCTTGTACATGTAAAACTCTCCTATGTTGCAGTGTGTGGTGATTACAGTGGTGTTGGTGGTGAACATGTGCCTTTATGTTTATGAGGGATTTGCTTCTGCAGTAGGTGAGCCAGTCTATTCAGTGCTTGCTTCAGTTTTATTTGTGTGCTATGTTAATGTTCAGATAAAGCACATTATAATAGTGGAGTCCAGATAGGATAAATATGTGGAACATCGAGGTTCATTTATCATCTTGACAACAAGAGTAGTCCTACGGCCAGCTGCAACAGGGGGACACGTATTCTAGGTTACTGAGGTGACTTGAAATTGGTTTGCTATCATTATAGGGCTCATGTATTTCATCCACTGCCTCCCATACCTGGATGTTCTTAAAGAACTGCTTGCAGTTAATGTGGGGTTCTGCTATTTCCATGGTCAGGTGGGGTGGGTGAAGTGACATCTTTTGGAGCTTTTTTGGTGTCTTGCATATGATTTACTCTCTTGTTAGAAAAATTAAGTAATACTGTGACTATGAATTGCAGGGGTTTTCTTTTTTAAAATAAATAATCTATAAAAAGCAGCAGTTTAATTATTAACTGTTAACATGTATTCTAATGGAGTTTAAACCAAGTAAGGTACACACACACACACACACACACACACCCTTTATAAAATAAGTTGTAGAGTAAGAGTAACATTAATGTATGTGACATTAGTCCATGCAGGCGTTGCCATCTTTTAGACTGTATCCTCCACAGTGGTTTTACTATTTTCTAAAGCACACTTATATCACTTTCCAGCTCAAAAGCCAGCTGATATTCTGTCCCTTGTTGAATCAATTTCAAGTCTCTAGGAAACCTATAAGATCAAATATTTCCACAATCTGGCTCCTGCCTAGATTTCCAGAGTTACATTCTTTATTCTTTTTAATGCATTTAGGGACAGTTACCAAAGTAATCTATTGTCTGGTATCTGCATATTTATTGGCTTTTTTTTTTTGACTTTTCACATTTTGACATAGTTCTTGGATTGGGCTTCTACAATCTAGCATACTTCCTCATTACCATGGTGAAGCAATGTAAACATCTCCCTCGAGTCTTCCTTACTTATTCACCACTGGACCTCACTTTTCAACTTCTTTAGTACTTTCTTAATACTCCCTTAATGAACCTTATTACTTTACACCTCACAACATTTTGTAATCTGAATTCTTATTGAAAACAGAATCCCTAACTGTTTTCTGTATATTCTCCATAACCTGACATTGAAAACAGAATAAGCTACAAAGAAATGTTGGAAAATTTTGCTGTTATTTTTTAGTCATGGCAAGCACACTGGAGATTTTTATTTTATTTAATATTTTTATTCTTATTTTTAGATTTCATTCTCTGTAGTTACCTACAGTATTCCCTATTGTTGTATAATTTGGCCTTTCCTAGGTTTGATTAAACTAAATCAATATATTTTTATCAATAGAATTTTTATTAATATGTTTCATCGCAGTATCTCTTAATAAATTTGTATTAAAGGCAAATTTAACTTTTCTCTTCCAATAGATTTTGTCTTGAAATCTATTTTGTCTAAGTATAGTGATTCCTACTCTTTTTGGGGGTTTTATTGGCAAGGAATATATTTCTTCATCCATTCATATGTCTCTTTATAAAGATGTGTGCATTTTGGGGATCTTTTAAAATATCCATTCAGTCATTCCATGTCTTTTGTTTGGAGAGTTTAGTCAATCTACATTGAATGTTATTATTGATAAGCAAGGACTTACTCCAACCATTTTGTTATTTATTTTCTGGTTGTCTAGCAGTCTTCTCATCTTTCTTTCCTTCTTTCCTGTCTTCCTTTCAGTGAAGGTGATTTCTCTGGTGGTATTTATTATTATTATTATTATTATTATACTTTAAATTCTGGGTTACATGTGCAGAACGTGCAGGTTTGTTACATAGGTATACACACGGTGACATGGTGGTTTGCTGAATCCATCCTGTCGTCATCTACATTAGGTATTTCTCCTAATGTTATCCCCTCCCAAATCCCCCCACCCCCTCCTATCCCTCCCCTACACCTCCCACCCCCCCGACAGGCCCCAGTGTGTGATGGTTCCCTCCCTGTGTCCATGTGTTCTCATTGTTCAATACCCACTTATGAGTGAGAACATGCGGTGTTTGATTTCCTCTCATGCCAGTTAGAATGGTGATCATTAAAAAATCAGGAGACAACAGATTCTGGAAAGGATCTGGAAAAATAGGTGGTATGTTTTAATTTCTTGTTTATTATCTTTTGTGTATCTGTTGTAGGTTTCTTTTTTTAATTTGAGGTGAACATGAGGTGTGTAAATTACATCTTATAACTCATTATTTTAAAGTGATGACAACTTAACACTGACTTAAAAAATAAATTAAAAAGCATAGAGGAAACTAATAAAAACTCTGCACTTCAACTTTATTTCCCCCACTTTTAAACTTTTTACTGTGTCTATTTACACTTTATTATACCATGTCTTGAAAAGTTGTTGTAGTTACTATTTTTGATAGATTTATCTTTTAGTCTTTCTATCCAAGATGTGAGTAGTTTACATACCAGAGTTAGAGTGTTAAAATATTCCGTGTTTCTCTGTGGACTTATAATTACCAGTGAGTATTGTACCTTCACATGATTTCTAATTGTTCATTAACATCCTTTGCTTTCAGACTGAAGAACTCCCTTTAGCATTTCTTGTAGGACAAGTCAGATATTGATTAATTCCTTCAGCTTTTGTTTGTCTGGGAAAGACTTTATTTCTCCTTCATGTGTATTTTTGCTAGATAGACTATTCTAGGATAAAAGGGTTTTTTTTTTTTCCTTCAGCACTTTAAATATCTCATGCCAATCTCTACTGGCCTGTGAGAGGTTTCCACTGTGAAGTTTGCTGCCAGATATATTGGAGCTCCTTTGTATGCTATTTGTGTCTTTTCTCGGGCTAAAAACAGACCAATGTCTGTTTTTAGGATCTTATTTTTCTTCTTCTTCTTTTTTAGATGAGGTCTTGCTCTTTTACGCAGGCTGGAGTGCAGTTGCCCAATCAAGGCTCACTGCAGCCTCCACTTCCTGGGATGAAGCAATCCTTCCTCAGCCCAAGTATCTGGGACTACAGGCACAGGCCATCACACCCAGCTATATTTTTTGTGTGTGTGTTTTTTGTTGAGATGGGGTTTTGACACGTTGCCAAGACTGCACTGAAACTCTTGGACTCAAGTGATCTATCTACCGTGGCCTCCCAATATGAGGGGGATCAGGCATGAGCCACTGTGTCCAATTCAGCTAAATCTGGCTCTGAGAGTAGATTAAACTGGAGGTATTATGACATAATGTTTAAAGTGGTATTTTTTGTTGTTCATAGAAGCAAATATAATAGCCCAAAATATGTGCTAGCTCTCTATAAATATGTATATCTGACAGAAGACATTGTATGTAGAATGTGTAAATTACTATTTTTTCAAATAAATAAAAAAGACAAAACAACAAAGGGGAAAATATATAAACACATAATTTTAAAAATAAGGCATATGAATAACCAAAAGGCACACAGAATGCTGCTCAACATTATTAGAATTTAGAGAAATGCAAATTAAAATTAAAATAAAATACCACCTTACAAACACTAGAAGGTTAAAGTTAAAAAGCCTGACAACTCCAGGCACTGGCTAGATGTGAAGTACCTGGAAGTTTTGTACATTTCTCATAGGAGTATAAAAAGATTAATCACTTACAAATTTAAACATACATTCCCATAACCTCACAGGAAAAGGACTTGTACATCATATCACAAATTGGTAAATGACCAAAATGCTCATTAACATGGGCATAAATAAACAAATGCTTGTATATTTATACAATAATGTAAATAAAAAGAAGGAACTACTGGCACATACAATATTGACAAATCTTGACATGCTATGTTCAATGAAAGGACAAACACATAAAAGACATGCAATATAACTTCATTGTTGTTCTAATTCAAGACCAGATAAAACTAATCTACAAAGATAGAAATCACAACAGTGGATTCTTGTGAAAAGGTGAGAATCAACTGCAAGGGACCATGAGGGAACCTTCTGGGGGAAATGGAAATATTCTATATCTTAAGTGGGTGGTTGTTATGCAAATATATATACGCTCAATGTGTCCACCAAAATTTATGTTTTAGAAACTTAATCCACAATTCTATAGTGTTTGAAGGTGGGGTCTTTGGGAGATGTTTAGGTCACAAAGGCTCTGCCTTCATGAGTGGATTAATGCTGCTATACAAAGGGCTTTCAGGATTCGGTTTGTTCTCTCTTGCCTTTCTTCTATGTAAAAACACAGCCAGACCCCAGTGTGTGATGCTCTCCTCCCTGTGTCGGGGGGGTGGGGGAGTTGGGGAGGAATAGCATGGGGAGAAATGGCAGATATAGGTGATGGGGAGGAAGGCAGCAAATCACACTGCCATGTGTGTACCTATGCAACAATCTTGCATGTTCTTCACATGTACCCCCAAAGCTAAAATGCAATAAAAAATGTATAAAATAAAATAAATAAATAAACAAACACAGCCAGAAGAACCTCACAAGATGCTAGTGCCCTGATCTTGGACTTCCCAGCCACCAGAACTGTGAGAAATACATTTCTATTATTTATCAATCACCCAGTCTCAAGCATTCTGTTACAGCAGCACAGGACAGATTAAGACAGTATACATTTGTAAAATCCCATTGAATTGTGTGTTTATGAATTATTCATTTACCGTGTGTAAATTTTACCTTCATTAAGAGGAAATATAATGAAATCTCCCTTTTATAGTAGTTGTAAATCTATGAATCAGGCTTTAAAATATTTTTTATACTCTAATAAATTTAATAAATTTTCTGGGCAATTATAGTAAAATTGCTATTCCTATATTTCTCTAGAACTTAAAGAAATTTAAATAAAGTGTATTATTAGTAAATAAATATTCTTATTCTCTAAGCCTTGAAATTGGAAGTAAAACTCTACAAACTGTGGAACATACAGCAATCTGATCTGAAGCTATTAAATCTTCATATCAATTAAAAATCACATTGAAATGCTTTCAGTTATCAATTTGTAGATTAAAATATAGAGTTATTATTAACAATTAATTATTTCTATAAGCTTAAAAGAATTTAGTCATCATATTTAGTACTATTTTATTGGAAATCAAAGGTGACAGTATTAAATTTCACATCACTGATAAAAGCAATTTTAATTACACCAGCATTGAAATTTAACTTTTAAGTTGTAATGTGAGTGATTATTAATCATAATCAATGTAAATTTGTTACATAATATCAATTTAATAGGTTGATGATGGAGCTCTTTTATGAAAGATATAGAATACTTTTCAGTTGTAATAAAATATCATATTAAGAGTTTTATTTACTTTTATGGTTTTTAAACACTATGAATTATTTTTCAAGCTTTTATTAGGCTGAATATACTATGATATATAATCATTGATATGACCAAGATTTGCTGATAAATAATTCCAAGTTAATGCTTCATTTTAATGCCCATTTCTTAGTCCTTAACTCCCAGTTCTAAATTTAGTACTAACTAACAATAAGCCAGGAAATATACATTCATGAAAAACATTTTAAAATATCCAATGCCTCAATATATTAGAAAGGCAGTATTCTTTAGCCTACAGAAAGTTAAGTATAAAAATTAGGATTTTAATTTTTGTATATGAACTTAATTTCAGCAGATACTTTTAATATACAATATATAACTTCCAATAGTCTGATTGTCACTGTTTTTAAATAAATAATCAATAGTATAGACCAAAGACAAGAAGTCTAACTAGCCATCTTGAGATGGAATGCAGAACAGAATTGGATTATATTCTCTTTCCTCAGCCCAGTAATGGCCAGGGAAGTGGCAACCGTAGTTGTGTATCATTGCTCTACATAGGGGAATAATACTTTTCTTCCTACTAATGCATTCCATGCTAAGCCTTATGGCTGGGCTGCACTGAGGAGGAGAAGAGAGAACAAGGTCCATGCCCTTGGCTGCCATTTATTGTTATGGAAGATGCCTTCTTTCCAGGTTTAACTCTCAACAACAACAGGCTGGTAATATAATTGTCACCAATTCTGCACGGATAAAAATTTTGTTAAATAATTCTTCCTTCTCAGCTCATCTGGTTCAAATGCTTGACTTTGCAACAGTGTTTCCCAATATTCCCACCTTCCTGAGATGATTGGAACTAGGATTCTTAGTGATGGTTTTCACTAAGGTAATATTTAAACTCTGGAATACTAAGGAAAGTTAGGGAGACTATACATAATAAATTATAGGTCTCTTGCCTGTGTGTATACTCTCTTCAGCAGTTATAGATTGTGTTAGCTGCTCTACTTCATCAGCCCTTTCTTAAGTAAACTTTCCATTATGGGGGAGCATATTCAGACAACTCCAGTGTCCTTCCCATAAGCATCCCTATAATGCCTCAATAGGAACCATCTCTACTGGAGAAGTTTCTCATCTATAGTACTAAAGGTGATTTGGATGCAAGTGCTGTAACTTTAATGTTTTTCTCTCTCACCTATAGGAAAACCCACTGCCCCTTTCTATTCTCCTCACATTCGTTTATAATTGGGAGAGGTTGGGTGGCTATGCTACATTTTAAAGCCACAGACCTAGCCACAGCATTTCCCTTGTGTAGCTTTTTCCAAGCCACATATGATCCATGTCTCCTTTGTATACATCTCTTTCCCAATACTTAATAAACTTGTGTTTCTCATTTTCTAATCTCATCACATAAGGTAAAACCCTTACTGTGGCCTTTTTTATAAATGCTTAAAATATTTTACTTAAAAAGGCCAATATGGCCCCATTTCTATGACGATTTCTGTACTGAGTATTGTGTCAGAATTACCTCTTACCAACTTCAGTTTTTCTCTGAAAGTTCTCAACTGACGGAATGAGGCCCACCACATTAACAAGGGTAACATTTACTTACAATTAACAGATTGTAAATGTTTCTTTAAATGTAATATATTTACTTTTTTAATTGGCAAATCAAATTGTATATATTTATCATGTACAAAATATTGTTTTAAAGTATGTATACATTGTGAAATGGCTAAATTTAGCTAATTAACATACTAAATACTTCACATGCTTAACATTTTTTTCATAGTGACAACTCTTACATTCTACTCTCCTAGCAATTTTCCAGAACATAATACATTGTTATCAATTATAGTCACAATTGTACAAAATACCGTCACAGCAATATCTACACTAGTTGACAAAAAAACTGGGCACCAGTTAACTTAGCCTACTCTCATTGATACCTAAATGAATGATCAGACCACATAAACACATACATACTTGCAAATGCATGCCTCCAGTTAACTGAGACACTGTGTATTCTGTGAATACCAGTGCTTCAAAACTTAGGTCCATCAACCTCCTTCTTTACACATCCACTGTCTCTAGATATAGTATGGTCTAGCTTTGAAATTTTCACTTACCAGGTCTTCACCAGCTGCTCTGAGTCAAAATTATTTGCATTTTCAGTTCAGGATGGCTACAACAGCAGAAGGAACAGGCTCTCCTTGTGACTGTCCCAATATATTGTTCAACCTTTAGAAGTTTCTCTAACAGTCCTGGTACTGAAATGGGACCAGTTAAACTTGCTCTGTCAGCCAAGGACCTGCCTCTATTTTATTAATGTAGCCATCTTTTACAGAAATTCCATATCTATGGAGCTGAGTTGTAGTTGAGTGAATTATCCATGCTTTTTTTCCCAAAAGCTACTTATTTACTTGTCAACTGGATCTTTTCTAACCTTGCCTAACCTATAAATTGCCCTCTCTCTCTTGCATAATCCTTGTTTTCCTTTTTAATTAACTATTCCCATTGCCTCTTGAACATACTAAAATTGCTCTCAACACAAAAAAAAAAAAAAAACTTTCCATTGACCTTCCACCTTCTCTCAGTTACCACTCTAAATCTCAGTTCTTTACTGCAGAATACACTTCCTGCCACCCCTTTTCTTTTTTGCATACTCCAATCAGGATTTTATTCCAGGCAATTGACTAAAATTGCTCTTGTAAAGGTCTCAGATAATTTCCACATCACCAAATCCAAGTCAGACTTTATCTCACTCCACCTGCAAGCAATGAAGAACACAGGTCACGCTATCCTTATTAAAACACTTTCTTCATTTGGCCTCTGGAAACACTATCTCTTGATTATCCTCTGACCATACTGGCCTTTACTTTTCAGTCTTCTTTGATGAATTATCATCTTGTGGACCTCTAAATGCTGGGGCGCCTTAGAGCTCTGTCTTTGTATTAGTCCTCTTCTCTATCTGTTCTCTTTTACTAGATAATATCATGTAATCCATCACCTTAAATATCAGATATCAATGAAATATATACTGAATACTCCATGGGAATGAAAGGATTTTCAGCAAGCCTATAACCTATTCCTTCTCCACTTGGAAATCTGAGAAACAATAAGAACTCAATAAAAAATATTTCTAAACCTACTAAAAAAAGAGCTCTTGGCAAATAAGTATAGTAATGGTATTTACTAGAGGAGCAATAATGGTAAGTCCCTATCTGTAAGACAATTTTAGCATGATATAGCCAGTCTGAAAATGTTGATTATTTTATTAAAAAGTTGGACTATGTGCATTTATAGTAAAATTACCGAAGAATGGCCAGTAAATTATATAATTAACAGGTGGGAGATGATGAGTTTAAGATGAAAATATTCCATGATAATTGCTTTGTCTATGCAAAATAACTTTACAGCCATTGCTCAAACACCTTGTCTATTAACCTGAAATTAAATTACATCCTAATACAGAAAACTTAGAAAATAATTTTACAAAGGGTCCTGCAGAAGTCAACCATGTCAGTGTGATAAAACCAATGCTTACTGTTTTGTGAAAAACAAGAAGACCTATAATAAAAGAACCCAGAGGGGGCAAGATGGCCAACTAGATGCAGCCAGGAAGAACAGCTACCACTAAGGGTCTGGGCCTTAGGGAAGACTGTTGCACCTCTAGCAGATCTTCAGATGAAAGGCGTTGAGAACAGACAGAGGGAAGATGCTGGGCTGAAGGAGGAGGAGCTGGGGACCCTACACAGGGCTGCTGAGCACCAGGACTCATTCCTGGGGCCCCAGGACTCCTGGGGAAGAGGATGAGTTGAATAGGCAAGGAGCAACTCGCTTTTGCCATGGTCCTCTGGAATCCCAGCAGAAGGAGACTCCACGACCACCAACGACACTTGAATTGGCAGGGAGAGCTGCTTAGGGAAGTGGTAGGGGCAGAATTCCAGCCACTGTGGAGCCAGAGTGTTTGGTGTGAGACTCTCAGTAGTGGGACACAGCCATAAAGTCCATACCCCCAGATCTGACTTGTTCCCATATGGGAGCTGTGGGATCTGAGCTTTGCAGGGCGGTTTTCCTTATGAGAAGAGGTAGGTCCGATCTGAGCACTCCTCGGTCTGCTGGCCTCTCCTAGTGCCCCAGCCTGACTGTGTCTGCTTGTAGTGCAGCCCCCTCACCCCCACCCCAGGTAACTCCTGGGCGCTAACATCATCGCTCCTGTGCTGGCAGACAGCTCCCGATCCTCAGAGGAGTCGGGGGGTGGCCCATAAAGACACACCAGCCCCCTGGCATTCACCCCGCTGCAGCCAGGTCCGATCTGAGCACTCCTGGGTCTGCTGGCCTCTCCCTAGTGCCCCAGCCTGACTGTGTCTCCTTGCAGTGCAGCCCCTCACCCCCACCCCAAGTAACTCCTGGGCACTAACATATCGCTCCTGTGCTGGCAGACAGCTCCTGATCCTCAGAGGAGTCGGGGGTGGCCCATAAAGACACACACCAGCCCCCTGGCATTCACCCCCGCCGCAGCCTCTGGCATGCCACTTTGCCCGCACGCACTTGCCCATGGCCACACCCCCACATCACTTTGCCAGCGCGAGTGTGCCTGGGTGGACCTTGCCTCCCCCTTCCCCACCGCACACATGTGTGTGTGCCCCCTGCGGTGCCACTGCTGCAGGCATAAGTGGACCCCTCCTCCCTACCCCAGGATCATTGCCTTTGGAGCACTGGTGGGCACTGATCTCACCTGCTCAGCCTCCTCCAGCACCACACCCTGCGCCCAACATGTAGAAAACATAACTGACCTGATAGAGCTTAAAAACACACTATAAGAATTTCATAATGCAATTGCCAGTATTAACAGCAGAATAGACCAAGCTGAGAAAAGAATCTCAGAGCTGGAAGACTGGCTTTCTGAAATAAGAGAGTCAGACAAGAACAAAGAAAGAAAAATGAAAAGGAAAGAATGAAACCACCAAGAAATATGGAATCATGTAAAGAGACCAAATGTATGACTCATTGGCATCTCTGAGGAGATGAGAAGAATGGAAGCAACTTGGTAAACATATTTCAGGATATCATCTATGATAACTACCCCAGTGCAAAGACTTGGGATCAACCAAAATGTCCACCAATGACAGACTGGATAAAGAAAATATGGTACTTATATACTATGGAATTCTATGCAGCCATAAATAAGAACGAGATCATGTCCCTTGCAGGAACATGGATGGAGCTGGAGGCTGTTATCCTTAGCAAACTAACACAGGAACAGAAAACCAAATGGAGCATCTTCTCACCTTAAGAGGGAGCTACACAATGAGAACACATGGACGCAAAGAGGGGAACAACGGACACTGGTGCCTACCTGAGGCTGCAGGTGGAGCAGGGAGAAGATCAGAAAAAAAAATAACTATTGAGTACTAGACTTAGTACGTACCTGACAAAATAATCTGTATAACAAACTCCCATGATACAAGTTTACCTGTATAACAAATCTGCATGTGTACCTCTGAACCTAAAATAAAATTTTAAAAATAAAATAATAATAATTAAAAAGAAAATTATTTTACTGGAACTGTTGTCAGATGGCTTCAGACTTCTTCAAGTAAAATGCCTAACTTTTGCCTGGTGTTCTGCTGTGACCCTTTTATCATTAGGTTGGTGCCAAAGTAATTACAGATTTTGCCATTACTTTTAACGGGGTTGGGTTCTAGGAGAGAGAAAGGCTATTAAAAAACATATACATATACATAGATAAGTTTGAATTGAGAAATTTATATGAATTTTCTGAGTCTTATTTTAAAATTTAGTGCTTATGTATCATTCCCAAAATTATTTTTCACATCAAACACCTTTATGGAACTATAGCTGCCTACTTCATTTAACTATCTTATGGCCTTGCTTAAGTTAGCATTTAAAAAGAATATTAAATTTGAGAACAGGTCTTTCTCATTTCAATAAATGCCCATTTCATTCATCCACTGCTTGCACAAAAATTTTAAAGTCCAGAATTCAATCACTATGAACTGTAAGTTATCAAATTATCTAGTTTGAAGTATTGAGGTTGCTTTCTACCAGATCTCCCCTTCTGTTTCCCACCCCCAGTAAGGTATTCTGCACACAGCAGCCATCATTTCTTCTTCATCTTAGGTTCAGATCCCCCCCATAGCTTCCCACTTCAGTCAGAATAATCCCAGGATCTATTCCTGCATCATGTCCTATAGGATGTACTTGATATGATGCCCTGGTTCCTCCATCACCTGCTCTCCTACTACTTATTCATGAGATACCTTGGCTCTTGAAACACTAACCTCCTGAAGTTCCTTGAACACACTTAGATCGCTGACACCTCAGTGGCTTTGCACTTGATATTTCCTATGCATGTAACATTCCTCTCCCAGGTATGACGTGGTGCACTCCCTTACTTCCCTCAGGTGTCTGCTAAGATACCCCTCCATTAACAAGGCACAGAATGAAATATGTGTTTATTTGCTTATTTTTATCTCAACACCTGGAAGTTTCTTAAAAACAAATTCTTTGTCTCTTTATTTCACTGTCAAGTCCTCAGCTACTTGAACAGCTGTTTCATGAATAATTCTTTTATATGACTTGCAATGAAAATTCATAATCACAAGAAATTAGGCTGAATGTGTGCAGAAAACCTCAGCTCAGCGAGGCCATCCACTCTGGAGTACCCTCACTTTTTACACTCAGCTAGTATGTAAAGTATACACAGCCTGCTCAGGCCTCTGTGACTTGTCCTCATTTTCTGAGGCAGGGACATCTTGTCAAAGCTGGCTACTCATTAACTGACAATAGCTGCTGGTCTAGATACTGATTTATCATGGCTCTATATAGTAAATTCTTAACAATTCCTTGAGTTTATACTGGAATGCAAATCTATTCCTCAGCAAATTGTCAGGTACCCCTCAAATTGGAGTAATGACCTTAGAGCCAGCTTTTTGCTTTTTCCTTCCATATCTACTTGTTTATGGAGGAAGTAAATATGCCTACTTGAAATTATCACATATTTCAGGATGATTTACCCATGCCAAGCAGAATATATGTATGTATATATGTTTATTTACAGCCTTTCTCTCTCCTAGAACCCAAGTGTGAGTCTACACTGCAGCTCATGCATGGGTTTCAGTGAGAGTCATCACACTATAAGCTTATATCCTGCTGCATTAAGTTAATCAAGCCAGGCATCTTTCTCCTCATTAATTTATGTAAATATAAAAAAACATGTGCAGTGCAGGTGACTCTTCGACAGGTACTATACATTTAATTATAAAATCTCTAAACTTAGGAGTTTTTTATTTACCATAATGGTATTCCACATAGCATTGCTTCTGAAGAAAATAACTCATCTCATACGAAAAGAAGAATTGCAATGGATATCACTGGTCTTACCATGCACCCCATACTAGAGAAAGAATTACACCCATAAAAATGGAGTAATCGTCAACTGAAGACTGAGTTACAGTGCCAGTTGTCAGGGGAAATATGAGGTTACAACTTAAAAGGTAAATATATGTTTTGAATTTGAATTAATAAGCAAGTTGTGGTATATTCTTCCCAAAATCAAAATACATGAGTCTGAGGATCGAGGAGTTAAATGTGGAGTTAGATCATCTCAATACTGTACAGCCAAATACTTTTTTTTTCTTCTACTTTCTTTAACTTTGAATTCTATTGATTCAGAGATCTTGGTTCCCAAAGAATTAATGTTTTCACCCACATAAATTGAATCGAAAGCGAAGACTTTCTGCGGGCTATTTTAGATTCTGCATATTAAATGAACAAACAAGCAAAGAAAGGAGTTAGTCTACTAGATGGGGCGATTAATACCAATTACTAAGTAGAAATTAACAGGGACAGGAAAGAGTAGGTCTGTTATGAAAATGAATGCAAAACTACCGAAATCAATAGCTAAAGGCAGGAACCCTTCAGGAATGAAGATTTGGGTACCAGTAATGTCCTGGCTTAAAGTAAAGAAAATGTGTAAGCATGGTGGGAATAAACAAGTTAAAAGTGTCCACTACAGTCTCATTATAAGTTACAGAAATGAATGCTATAGCAGCTATGCTTATTTTCCCTACATCATTATGTATGTGTGTATCAACTATTTTCTTCTCTCTTCCTTCCTGTTATTGTCTTATACTGCTCTTCTTGAATGTGACCTAAAACAATTTGGCTTTTTTTGTTAACGGAATATTAAGCTGGGACTGTGAGTGAATTTTAAGGTAATAAAGATAATTCAGAAAAGATAGTGCAACTTTCTTTCACCCTGTACTTTTAACAACCACGAGTGCACCATGCCACTTAGGAAGTTATTATATCTGCTTCAAACCAGCTTCTCTAAGATATTTTACTATTTTTATGCTATTTTTGCTATTTCTATTCTCTTTCACTGTTACTATCCTGCTTCCCTATTTTTTAATGAAATTAAGACCAAAGTGTGACAGGATTAGGCCAAGGACAGGGTAAAAGATTATTAGGAGCAAGGTCACCGGGATACTAAGAAGCCAGATCCTATAAGGTCTTATTCATAAGTTTTACAAATCTGCTATAAAACATCTGTATTTTATTAAAGATGAGGATAATGTTAATGATTACATGGGGCTTCTATTATGGAGGGGTAAAAATTATACCCTTGGAAAAGATATACGTCCTTGATACAGATTGATCTTTTCCAAAAGTAGTACCCACACCATCGTCTTTAAACTTAGGAGATTTTTGTTTATTATAGTGCTATTTCACATAGTAATTTTTAAATTACATTTCAATATAACGTTTTGAATATCTGCACTAGAAAGGAGAATTTCTGTTGTAACGAATGTTGTAAAATGTAGACTAAACTTTTATGAACATAGATAAAGAGTATGAATTCTCTTTAAAATCGTAGTAGAATGGTGCTTTCTGATAGTTTTGCTGTCCCGTGGTAAAATGATTAATCAGACTGAAAACAAAATTTATCCTAAAAGCCCAAAAAAGATCGGTCCTGTTAGGCTACCTTTAAGAGCATGGAATCTAATTCCACCACTTACTAGCTAAGTTAGCACAAAAGATCAAATTGTCCAGTCAGACTCACACATACAAGAAATTTTACCCAGTATAAAACTTTTCTAATAAATTCAAAGATAGAAATAATCAAGACACATGGATTAAATGGAGGATTCTGGGACAGCAAGTTATTTTTCCTGATCATTTTTTCCCACATGGAACAAAAATCTTTCACTCAGATTAGGAGATGAGACCTTTAAAAGAGATGTTACCTCTTGCACCAGGGTACATTTCACATTTGGAGTATCAGGCACATTTGTTATACACATATAGATGTTTAACTTACATGACATTTTGTAGGGAACCATGCCTCACGAATCTATAATTTATAGCTTTGTTTATCAAGATTAAACCTAAACCGGGGACATCTTGATAAAGGATTACCTAACTACAGGCTTGATAGAAGTATCCATCGCTTCACACATTTATCATTTCTTTGTGGTGAGAATATTCAAAATCCTCTCTTCTAGCTATTGTGAAATGCTCTCCTAGCATCGATTTTTATACTGTAAAGTTCACAGCAATCTTCACTGAGAGGTGAGGAATGAAGCTTGAGGCTGCCAATCACTTATAAGGCTTGTCAGAAACATCTTCAAATATCAAGCTGTTAGTTTTCTAGGGATGAACAAAACAATTGGTGCCTTGTTTTATTAGCACTTTCACAAATAGCTACACTGACTTTTTGGGGGAATTATTCTTTCTTATTCTCTGCTGGCTCTGATCTTGCAATTATCCCAAGGTGAGCTGCACATAGGATTGTGAGCTATTTCCTTCCTGTTAGATGATGCCAAGCTGATTCTTTATGATTTGTATGGATCCAAATGTTCTCATTGATAGGTCTCCTTCTGGCATACTCCTGGCTTTCTAGAGCAAATATTTATTCTTGTTCTTATTTCATTTTATATTTTTATGGAGTTATGAAAATAGAGATCCCTAATGATATAAAGGCATGCTGAATTAGAAGCCAAAATACAAATTTAAAGAATTCTGTTAGATTTCAAGAAGCTAAAAACATGGCTGATGTAAAGTACAGTCTTTAAGCGTATTATGAGGTAATTCAGAAACATTCATAACGTGCTACTCATACTTGGGACTTTGATATTGCATGACCTCCCATAGTTCTTAAGATCTTGGAAATAAGCAAGTTGCCTTGTAGGTGTTAAATTACAAAATAAATAAAATGTAAAAGAAAAAAAAAAACTTGGATAAACATAAAATAATGGCCCAAAAAGTCATTTAACTTTCTTACTGACATTAATGCAAAGTTATCTAGTTATCTGCTTTGTGAACTTTAAAACCAGTAGACACTGTCAGCACAAGCTTTACAAATGTGGGGACTAATGAAAGGCATTGTTCTGCATACATCAAACACAGAGCAGAAATGAGAAAAGTTTGGTTAAAAAAATAAAAAAAGTGGGTGAAGTATATGAACAGACATTTCTCAAAAGAAGACATTTATACGGCCAACAAACATATGAAAAAATTCTCATCATCACTGGTCATTAGAGAAATGCAAATCAAAACCACATTGAGATACCATCTCCCGACAATTAGAATGGCAATTATTAAAAAATCAGGAGATAACAGATGCAGGAGAGGATGTGGAGAAACAGGAACACTTTTACACTGCTGATGGGAGTATAAATTAGTTCAACCATTGTGGAAGACAGTGTGGCAATTCCTCAAGGATCTAGAACCAGAAATACCATTTGACCCAGCAATTCCGTTACTGGGTATATACCCAAAGGATTGTAAATCATTCTACTATAAAGACATATGCACAAGTATGTTTATTGCAGCACTATTTACAATAGCAAAGACTTGGAACCAACCCAAATGTTCATTAATCTAGGAATACTAGGCAACCATAAAAAAAGAATGAGTTTATGTCCTTTGCAGGAACATGGGTGAAGCCAGAAACCATCATTCTCAGGAAACTAACACAGGAACAGAAAATCAAACACTGCATGTTCTCACTCATAAGTGGATGTTGAACAAGGAGAACACATCGACACTGGGAGGGAGACATAACACACAGGTGCCTATTAGGAGGTGGGGGGGTTAGGGGTGGGATAGCATTAGGAGAAAAACCTAATGCAGATGACGAGTTGATGGGTGCAGCAAACCACCATGGCACATATATAGCTATGTAACAAACCTGCATGTTCTGCACATGTATCCCAGAACTTAAAAGTATAATAATATAATAAAGATTTCAAGTATTTCAGTTGCATTTTCCAAACGAGTAATGTATGTCTCAATATTTTGTATTCCCTTAAATGTCATTACAGGAATTATTGTAATGACATTTAAATCTGTTTGACTCTATATGTCAACACATTTTTTTTTTTTTTACTATAACTTGTCTTATAAAGTAGACTGAGCATAGGGAAATAGTACTTTTTAAATTGTGGACAGTCTTTGAAAATTAATATGCTGGCATCATTTGTGACCATTATAATTTAAATATAGGGGTGAGTCACTTAAAATTATGTAAAGTATTTAGAAAATTGCCAGTCATATAGTGGTCTTTTTGAGTCAATGTTAAACATTATCATTATCATTAATATTTTCTTATTTTGTCAAATTATATTCCTTTTTGATGCTTACTGACCATGTTACCCTACAACTTGTCATTTTCTCTAGGATTAAGGAGATAAAAAGAAACTTGCAAGAAAAATATTATATAAGCCATCTTGTACTTACGTAAATTCTTGGAGCAATTGGGAAAAAAAACAGCTATATATTACTGCTCTTTAAATGAAGATATTTCATTTCAAGCATCAAATAGAAGAGTGTTTCATTTGTTTCCTTTAGGTATTTAAAATGCAAATAACATATGCAGTGAAAATAAAAAAAGCATGTGCATATATAAAAATCATTTTCAATCATGAGAATTTAGTGATTTGACCCTGAATTTTAGATAGTAGTGGAAATAATTTACCTAGAAACAAATCAATTTCTATGCAAATTCACAAAAAGGTTTGGTTTTACAGCTGCAATTAGAAGTATAATGGAATAATCAAGCACCCTTCAGAATTTGAAATTATTTTAAAATATTCTGCTCATGAAAATTTTATGGTGAAATCAGGCCATTTTATTTATAAAATGACATATTGTCAATGCATGTTTTCTATAAAATATTCTGTACCTTTAAATTAATTACAAAAGCCTACTTGATACTTACAGTGCAACTTTATAATTATTCCTTTCACTGTAATCATGTACTGGGCTAGACAGAAGTGATTTTTCTCAACCTTATCTCATAATTAATCACAAAGAATTTGAACAATTAAGATTTCCAAAATCCATATATTTGGGACAAGTGAGGGAGTATAATAATGGATCACAGGTAAATTCTTTGCTGAAGAGTAAATGCACACACATACACTTACTTTACTCTTGATAAATATAATGCAATGAATAACAGCTATAAAATACCATGAGAAAGCTGTTCATATAAAGTTGCATAGCCTTCTTTAATCCCCCTCATGAAGATCTTGCTTTCACACAACTGAAGACCAAAATAACTAATATTTTACTACGGAGACTATAATATTGCAGTGGTTAAACACACACACACACACGCACACACACACACACACACACACACCCCAGCTTCCAGAGCCAGCCAAGGTTTAAATCCCAGCTCAGTCAGCTTACAGCTGTGTGAACTCTTATAAGAATGATTGTCAATCTCTGACTCAATTTCTTCTACTTCTGCAAAATGAAGATAATATTGCCACTGCTATTGTTACTGCCATTAATAGAAACTCACATATGTTGCTTACTTATTTGATGTTAGGTACTGTGCTGAGTACTTTATATATCTCATTGGATCCTCATGATAGCCCTAGGAAGTATGTGCAACTTTCATCCTTATTTTCATAGAGAGAACATGGACAGGTTAAGTAAGCTTGCCCCAAGACCACACTTTTAGTAAGTGTGGGAGGCAGGAAACATATGAAGGAGATATTGAGGAAGGTGTGTGAAATTGAGTGAACATGCAACCCTGCTTCAGCCTATCTCAACCTATGCTTCCATTCTTACATAACACATAACTACCAACTCATATTTTATCCGAACGTCCCAGGAGATTGCAACATGGAGCAATTATCAAAACTAAAACCCAATCAGAGATAACATGGCATGTACATCTTAGTTGCTAATAGCATGGACGTTTGCTAATATTCTGAAGTTAATATTCCCCCTAACAACATATTGTTATATAAGACACCTGGGCCCTAGATGCCACCCTGGACACAATGTTGAATTCATCAGTACTATTGTTTGAAAACAACACTCCAGTCACATTTGCCGTAATTTCCAACAATAACACAAATAATATATTTATTTGTTGATAGTGTCAGTGTCCCCTAACAAACTATAAACTTCATAAGACAGTTACTATGATTCTGATTATTTTTTAATATTTTGTGTCCCTAGAACATAGTAATTGCTCAAAAATATTTATTGGTTGTAATTAAATATACTGAATTGAAGATACTATGAATGATTTACTCAAGGCAGACACAATGGCACTCAAGAAACAGGATTCTATCCATCAGGCAAAAAAACCCTCCTCAACCAATGACTGTACACAACATAATTGTTAGAAATGTGTATTCCTTACATGCATTACTTGTTCTGTATCAGGGCAGGCTATGTTATGTGTGGCTAAAAAAAATTAGGTTGCGTTCTGTGGCTCATGCCTGTAATCCCAGAAGAATTGCTTGAGCTCAGCGTTCAAGACCAGCCTGGGCAACATTACCAGACCCTTTCTCTACAAAAAATTTTTAAAAATATCTGGGTGTGCTGGCGTGTACCTGTGGGCCCAACTACTCGGGAGGCTGAGGAAAGGGCACTGCTTGAGCCCAGGAGTTTAAGGCTACAATGAGCCATGATTGTATCACTGTATTCCAGCCTGGACAGCAAAGTAAGACCGTCTTGAAAAAAAAATCAATTCCAAATGTCAACAGCTTGAAACAATCATGGTTTATTTCTCATTCACTACACCTGTCTTTACAAAACAAATTTCTGTTGTGTAAGCCACCCAGGCTATGGTACTTTGTTATGGGAACCCAAGCTGACTAACATAGTTACATAGGCAAAGGGACAATTTATTTAGACCATGATTATGATGATAAAAATAATAACATTTATTAAGTACTTAGTTTCATAGTTTTATTTGTGTTGTATTTGAAAATTTATTTTGCTTTTCAAGACATGTAAAAACCATAGACATAAGGAGCTTTCACCTAGCTTCATGTTTGAAATATTTAAAGATAATTTAAACTAACACTGGAGGGGGTATTACATGAAAATGTTTTTTGTTTTAAAAGAATCCATGTTATATACAAATTTGAGAAACATTGGTCTGAAACATAAAATATGTTTTACTTACTCTATCTCTTATGGTACTGTGTAAAATACAGCTCAAATACACCCACCTGCCTTGTCTTAACAATTAGGTTCATGAGTCTTGGCCTGCTCTGGGCCCTACCTGTCTTTCCTCCATAAAGACCTTCTCCCACCTCACACTTTAAACTTCCCATGTTGGACATGCTGCCCCCCCAAATCTACCAGATCAGCTAAAAAAAGGTGAGAAAGAATGTAATGAACTGTGCACTGTCTGTTAATTGTTTAACCCAGAAGGGATACACAGGACTTCCACTAGGGTCGCTAGAGCAAATGCCATCATTGTACACTCACATCATTGTTAGTTCTCAACACTAACCATTTCTGTTAATGCTGGTCCTACTACAATAAATTCTGTCTCTTCATCTGAGGGCTTTCTATGGCAACTGACTTCTATTCTGCTCCAGCAAAACAGATGTTAAGGGAATTTATGCTCCCGGGATAGGCCCTCAAAAAATAGCTGATCAAAGTTGGTGAGTAATGTAATGAGTTGCCTTGCTATTTTTCTGTGATAACTCTGAGATGCATGTGCTATACTGCATCCCAAATCTCCCCAGTGGAATTAAGCCCTAGTTACCTATGGTGCTAACATGCTTGGGAATTCATCTCTTAATTTCTTCTTTCACTTCCACCATCTTGTTTTTCTCATTCCCTTCCCCCTGTTCCTTCTGAACACCTCCAAATAAACTGCTTGGACTCGAACACTTGTCTGAAGGTCTGCCTCAGGGGATCTAACACAGTCAGACAAAGCGAGTCACACGGCCAATCCAGACTGTGAAGGAGATAAGGACCTGCCATTCTCCTATGCATCTAGAAACAGGAGCACAAGAATATTTTGTGAACTACCATAGTGACAGTTTGTTACTTTCCCCCCAGAACTTACAATTCTTATGTTGTTTTGTTTTTTCTGCCTTTTAGCACAATGATGAACAGAAATGGTATTAATTGGGATCTGCATTCATTGTTTTTCATGCTGCTGATAAAGACATGCCTGAGGCTGAGTAGTTTATGAAGAAAAACAGGTTTAATGAACTTACAGTTTCACGTGGTCAGGAAGGCTTCACAATCACAGTGAAAGGCAAAAGGCATGCCTTACATGGCAGTAGACAAGAGTGAAATAAAAACAAAATGAAGGAGTTTCTCCTTATAAAGCCATCGGCTCTCATGAGACTTACTCACTACTGCAAGAACTGTATGGGAGAAACCGCAACTATGATTCAATCATTTCTCACTGGTTCCTCCCAGATGTGGGAAATATGGGAGCTACAATTCACGAAGAGATTTGGGTGGAGGTCAGCCAAGCCATATCAGGATCCTTTCCTTTTCTGTGTTTCAGAAATTATTCTAATGATTAACAATTATAGGCCTGGCACAGTGGCTCATGACTGTAATCCCAGCACTTTGGGAGGCCAAGGTGGAAGGATCCCATGAAATCAAGAGTTCAAGACCGGCCTGGCCAATGTGGTGAAACCCTCTCTCTACTAAAAGTACAAAAATTAGCTGGGCATGGTGGTGGGCATTCCTCAGGAGGCTGAGGCAGGAGAATTGCTTGAACCTGAGAAGCAGAGGTTGTAGTAAGCCGAGACTGTGCCATTGCACTCCAGCCTGGGCAACAAAAGTAAAACGCTCTCTCTCTCTCTCTCTCTCTCTCTCTCTCTATATATATATATATATATATAAACACACACACACACACACACACATATATAAACATACATATATTTAATGTATATATGTTTTTTGTTGGATATGATTAAGCAAAATAATTTTCCTCTAAACCCATTTTACATAGTTTTGATTCTTCTCTCTATTCAGTACTGTCTTTCTCTCTTCCACTCTTGTCTTAGCTTTGATACCACAGAAAAAGGAATCTTGGGGCAAAGTATGTATATTAATACTTTTTGGATGAATAAAATACTTGTGCAAGCACACTAAGGAAAAAAGACAAGTGAACCAGGCAAAAGAGAAAAAAATGTGTGTGTGTTACAGAACCAGCTACAACCTTAAAAGAACAAGCTAGTCACTTGATCATTTTGAACATCTCTCTAGAAGCTTTATGGAAACATTCAACTGCAAAAGAACTGGAGAGAAGGAAGGGGGAGGATTTGTCCTCCAAGCCTGTACACCTACCTCCCAGTGCTCCAGCCAGTGGGCAAGTCAGAGCCTCTCTGGATCCAGTGGGTAGTGACCAGGTCAATGGACCTATCCCAGATGCCCAGATAAGGCTTATGAGATACTGTGTTGAGCACAGCCCCTCAGCCCTTGAGGAGCTGAGAAAATCATGTTTGAAGATGAAGCTGTATCTGCCGTTAGACCCTGGAGAGGCACCGATTTGATTTGGGACACTCCTCCTTACTCTCATCTTCTCCTTCTTCCATCCATTCCCACGTTTTGAAGCATAGAGTCATATTTATTTGTTTTCCATTAGAGTAATTTTATAGTAATTTATTATAAGTAAAACTAATACAAGATTGCAATTTATTAAGTACTTATTGTAAGCCAAATACTCACCAAGGCACTTTTTACATTTTATTAAATTAATTTTATACTAAAAGGACTTTTATACTATAGAGATATAATACTTTGCATGGGTTCACATAAATTATTTTACATCAATTCAATAGTATAATTATGCCACATATATAACTTGGGGGGCTGAATAATATCTTTCTTTTCATTGTTTTAGCTTCTTTCATTCCTTGATTTTAAAGTTTAACCACTGAATACACAGAAACAAGACACCGTATTCAGTTAAGTCAAGTTGTGTGTCCCTTTACTGTGTATTTTGTAAATTTTAATATTTTTATCCAAGTTATATAATCAGAAACAGACAACTTTATGTGTATTTAACATCAACTCACTAAGAGTTGTACCATTTTTATTTTTCAGACAAAATAGTGTTAAGAAAACTTCTTTTTTTACGGCTTTGCTTGCTCAGTAGTGCTTCACGGAAATGTCCCTTTTTAGCTGGTTTAGCTTTAATTATTTTTAATGCCTTCATACTCTTGAGTGTATTGTAATTAGTATGAACATCACAGGATTGATGGGTATTTACTTGTTTTTTTTGCTAGGGATTAGTATGGACAAATCTGATACAATCAAATTTATTTATACCTACTCTTATACTCATGATAGTATTTCTAAGGGATAGACCCTTAATAATGGGATTGCACTGTTGAAAGATATCCATGCATTTAATTTCAGTGAAGCTGCCAGAATCGAATTTGAGTAAATAGTCAATCTGAAGGCAAGCAAAGATTGTCATGAGCTGATTAATGAGGCTGAAGCAAGTCCTAGGGACAAAGCTTGGCCAAAGTAGGTTGGCCAAACTTTGTCAGGTTTCTGAATCTTCTCCTAGGCCTATCTGTGCATTTCCCTGTAAAATTCCATTTTAGCAAAGAACCCTGCAAAGTCAGTTTCGAAAGAATTCCTCCATTTTTGACACCTAATATTCTTGATATCTGATCAAGTTCCCCATCCTCCACAATTCCCCAGATGATGCAAAGAACTGCAACTCATAACAGTCTTATAAGCCTGGCCTGTCTGTAACTGGAATCCCCCTCACCCTGATACTTTTTCTGTTAGCAATTCCTTATCCATCGACCCCCCCACACTGCTTCTAGGCTGCAGATTCCTACTTGCCTATATATGAATGAAGTTGATCCCAATCTCTCTCTCCCACTGAAAGATCCCATTGTAGTGGCACTTGAACCTATAGTATGGTCCTGAATAAAATCTTCCTTACTATATGTTAACAAGTATCCCTGAATAATTTTTCTTTCACACTGGCAAGACATAAACTTATGGGCAGTGTAGTGTCAGTGTGGACTCCAGAACCCAGCTGCTTGGGGCCATGATTATGATCCTCCCACTTCTTGGGGTGTGGGAAGATCGTAACCCTCCCACAAGTTACACATACTTACTCGTGTTTTTTTCTACCCCAGTTTGTTTCATCTGTAAAATGAGGATAATACAAGTACGATTTCATAGCACTTGTTGGAGGAGGAGTTGTTGGAGGAGTTATATCAGTGTATACGTAAAATGCTTAGAAGAATACATGACACAACAAAAATGCCACATAATTATTTCGCCACCATGATGGTCATCATCATCATTATTATCATCATCATTATCATCATTTTGTACCCAAATGTCAGACTTCTTTTTTATGATTTATTCCCATTCAACGTGAAAAGATAATAACTTTTATCTCATATCTCAGATTTGAGTTTGTTTTAAGCACCTGCAGTGTTACCATCAATATTTCCCCAGACACAGTTAACATCCTGTTGTGGAATCTCCCACAGACTATGCCTATACCATGGGAAACTCACAAGCTTCCACCCCAGTTACCAGGATCCTTATGCTTCTCTTGAGCTTAATCAGCCCAAGCTCAGGGAGTCTCAGAACTGCAGGGAATTTGCTGTCTCCTCAGGAGCAACCCTTCACCAGTGAGATGTAACAGATAGGCCCCAGATAATTTGGTCCCAGGAGGAACAATTCTGAGGCCTACTTTCCATAGATCTTACGAGAGTTCCCCAGGATTGCATTCAAGTTGCCCACAAGAGTAACCATCTCCATAACATCCCCCAGACCCCCGCCCTCTTCTCATGTTCACTCCTCCCACACCTGAGCTTTCTGGGATCAACTCCCAAGTAAACGGCCTAACCCAAACTCTTTGACTGAGATCAACTTAAATGAGTGACTGACGTAAGAAAACCTCAATGCTTGAGGTTTTTATTTTCCAGAAAGTACATGCTAGATTACCTCACTTATTTTCCTATGGGTTTCTTCCTTCTATTGATCATAGATAGATAGATAGATAATGTGTATTTGTGTACATACATATTTTTATGTATATCAACCTCTTCAATATTTTTGCCTATGCTTTCGAATTTTTGTTGTTATTGTTGTTTGAGACAAGATCTCACTCTGTCACCCAGGCTGAAGTGTATTGGTGCCATCTAGGCTCACTGCAACCTCTGCCTCCTGGGCTCAAGTGATTCTCGTGCCTCAGCCTCCCACGCAGCTGGGATTACAGGTGCCCGCCACCATGCCCAGCTACTTTTTGTATTTATAGTGGAGATGGGGTTTTGCCATGTTTCTCAGGCCAGTTTCGAACTGCAGAGCTCAAGCAATTTTCCTACCTCAGCCTCCCAAAGTGCTGGGATTTCAAGCGTGTGCCGCTGCGCCCGACCTTGCCTGTGCTTTAAATAACGTTTGCATTTTATCTACCAAGCACCTACCACACTGAGAAAACGGTGACCATACTTGAACTTACCAGCCAATTATTCAGCTGGAAGTTATTTGTTTTTCATTCTCTGGAAATTATGTTTGTTTGTATGTGGATTCCTTGTAAATCCCTTTAGGCGTTCTCATTATTTCTCCCAAGCTGCTTACTTCTTCCAATAGCTTTAATCTGCTCTGTGTGGTTTCATGTGTTCTGCTCTCAGCCTATCTGAGAGAATTTATATTTTTCTGGGAATTCATTAAGGATGAAGTCCAGAGAGTGCCCTAAGTGTGAAAGTTCCTCAGTGGTAGGAATCTATGCAAGATTCTGGGCAGGGGCTGTAAATTAGGGGTTATCAGACTATCTATGCAAAGTTTGAAGTTCCTCCTACTCTCGGGCTGTTTATATTTTCCCAGGCTCTGCCCCCCACAAGCTACTTCACAGTGTCCTCAAGACCAGAAAGATCAGACACACACACAGTGGCTTGAACTTGACCTTCCTTGTTTTTGATGACACAGATCACTGTGGATAAAACTCTTCCCAAGATCTGTAACTCCCTATTCCCTTCCAGTGTCTTCCAATACTAGTCTCCAGAGACTTGTTTATCCTGCAGAGGGATGAACAAAAGGATGATAGCAGCTTTTCCTAAGCAAGCCATGCAAAGGATCTCAGAGCTTCACTTATATTCAGCAACCCCTAAGCCTTGATCAAAGATTAGCCAGAAGATGAGAGACATCAGAGTTGTCATGAAAGGGAAGGAAGCTGCAGTCAGTTCAACATAGTTCCATCATGCCCCCCTTGAGGACACTGGGCTTTTATTCATTTTTGTTTGTTTTTGGCAACATTATCACAAAGTAAACTTTCCACCAGGGCAATAGAACATAGTTGTTAAGAATTCAGTCTCTGGAGTAGGAGTACATGGATTCAAGTCACAGTTCATCTACTTACCATCTGTGAGATCTACACTTCATAATTTAAACTCTGTGTTTCTGTTTCTTCTTTAAAATGTGGATAGCAGTACTTACTGCTCACACCCTCCCAGAAAGGATCCTGGAATAAAGATCACATCTCTTTAGCAGATTCTAAACAGTTTGAGAATAAATTATCGCTATGCATGTCAAAACATCAACTTATTACTGAAGGTCAATTGAAGTGTGTATCTTGGTAAGAAATAGATGTCGACTAAACCTCAGAATTACACACATTTAGCAGCCATTTTCCAGCAAAAGAAAATATGGCCTCACCGTGGGCAGCCGATGCTCTAAAGGACAAAAGGGCAATGTTGAATGATGCACAGCTAATTATGTTTCCCAAGTTTCCCAGTTGATTAAGTTTCTCTACCTCTCTGTGGGTGGACAGAATATGTACAGTAACTTTAAGTCATTTGGTGAAAACCTCTCCTCATGACCACAAGAGAAAGCAAGCAAAAGTATTTCTGCTCTCACACTGAGGTTAGCATACATCTGAGACAATTTCTGTTCTGAGAATTCTTTGTGCCTAATCATCATCCCTGTTGTAAAAAGGGATGTGGCTCTTCCTGACGTTGGAAGAGAGCCTGGCTCCATCTTCCCTTCATGAAGTTATTTCTCTTAAACTCTGCCCTGGTCCTGTAGATGCCTTTTTGGGACTTGTGCTAGGGAGATTAGACTTAGCCCTTGATACAGTTTGACTGCGTCCCCACCCAAATCTCATCTTGAATTATAACCCCCACAATTCCCACATGTCATAGGAAGAATCAGTGGGAGGTGATTTAATTATGGAGGTGGGTCTTTCCTACACTGTTTTCATGATAGTGAATGAGTCTCACAAGATCTGATGGTTTTAAAAAATAGGAGTTTCCCTGCACAAGCCCTTTCTTTGCTTGCCACCATCCGTGTAAGATGTGACTTGCTCCTTCTTGCCTTCTGCCATGATTGTGAGGCCTCCCCAGCCATGTGGAACTGTAAGTCCACTAAACCACTTTTTATTTCCACTCTCAGGTATGTCTTTATCAGCAGCTTGAAAACAACTAATACAGTAAATTGGTACCAGGAGTAGGGTGTTGCTGAAAAGATACCCAAAAATGTCAAAGTGACTTTGGAACTGGGTAACAGGCAGAAGTTGGAACAGTTTAGAGGTCTCAGAAGAAAATAGGAAAATGTAGGAAAGTTTGGAACACCCTGGAGACTTGTTGAATGGCTTTGACCAAAATGCTGATAGCAAAATGGACAATAAAGTTCAGGCTGAGGTGGCCTCAGATGGAAGTGAAGAACTTGTTGGGAATTGGAGCAAAGGTGACTTTTGTTATGTTTTAACAAACAGACTGGTGGCATTTTGCCCCTGCCCTAGAGATTTGTGAAACTTTGAACTCGAAGAAAGGTGACTTAGGGTATCTGGCAGAAGAAATTTCTAAGCAGCAAAGCACTCAAGAGGCGACTTGAGTGCTATTAAAGCCATTCAGTTTTATAAGGAAAACAGAGTATAAAAGGTTAGAAAATTTGTAGCCTGACAATGCCATATAAAAGAAAATCAGATTTTCTGAGGAGAAATTCAAGCTGGCCACAAAAACTTGCATAAGTAATGAAGAGCCAAATGTTAATCCTGAAGACAATGGGGGAAAATGCCTCCAGGGCATGTCAGAGGTCTTCACAGCAGCCCCTCCCATCACAGGCCCAGAGGCCTAGGAGGAAAACATGGTCTCGTGGGTCAAGCCCAGGATCCCCGTGCTGTGTGCAGTCTAGGGACTTGATGCCCTGTGTCCCAACAGCTCCAGCCATGGCTAAAGGGCCCAAGGTACAGCTTGGGCTATGGCTTCAGAGGGTGCAAACCCCAAGCCTTGGCAACTTCCATTCGGTGTTGAGCCTGTGGATGCACAGATGTCAAGAATTGAGATTTGGGAACTTCTGCCTAGATTCAGAAGATGTATATAAATTCCTGGATGCCCAGGCAGAAGTTTGCTGCAGGGGTGGGGCTCTCATGGAGAACCTCTGCTAGAGCACAGAGTCCCTACTGAGACACTGCCTAGTGAAGCTGTGAAAGGAGACCATCATCCTCCAGACCCCAGAATGGTAGACCCACCTACAGCTACACTGTGCACCTGCAAAAGCTGCAGACACTCAATAACAGCCCATAAAAGCAGCCAGGAAAGCTATACTCAGCAGAGCCACAGAGGTTGAACTGACCAGGACCATGGGAACCCACCTCTTGCATCAGCATGACCAAGATGTGAGACATAGAGTCAAAGGAGATCATTTTGGAGCTTTAAGATTTGACTGCCCTGCTGGATTTCAGACTTGCATGGGGCCTGTAGCCCCTTTGTTTGGCCAATTCCTCCCATTTGGAAAGGATGTATTTACCCAATGCCTGTACCCCCATTGTATCTAGGAAGTAACTCTAATGCTTTTGATTTTACAGGCTCATAGGCAGAAGGGATTTGCCTTGCTTCAGATAAGACATTGGACTGTGGACCTTTGTGTTAATGCTAAAATGAGTTAAGACTGTGGGGGATTGTTGGGAAAGCATGATTGGTTTTAAAATGTGAGTACATCAGATTGGTTTTGAAACGTGAGGACATGAGGGGCTGGGGTATAATGATATGGTTTGGCTGTATCCCCACCCAAATCTCATCCTGAATTGTAACTCCCATAATTCCCACGTGTTGTGGGAGGAAACTAATGAGAGGTCATAGAATTATGGGGGCAGGTCTTCCTATGCTGTTTTCATGATAGCAAATGAGTCTCATGAGATATGGTGGTTTTAAAAATGGGCACGAGCTCTCTCTTTGCCTGTTGCCATCCACATAAGATATGACTTGCTCCTCCTTGCCTTCTGCCATGATTTTGAGGCCACCCCAGCCATGTGGAACTTTAAGTCCATTAAACCATTCTTTCTTCCCAGTCTCAGGTATGTCTTTACTGGCAGCTTGAAAACAGACTAATACAGGCCCTCTCAGGTCTTTAACATGAATCAGAAAAATACATTCTGAAAATCAACTTCTCTGGCATATCATTTCCCTTCTATTCCTTCTTGTATTAAAACTCATGTCCAGCCACAAAGTACTGTGAGCTTACAAGTAAACAGTAAGATAAAATGCATAAACACAATACATAAATTCTAATTAATAATGTCAGCTGAGATATGCCCCCAGTTTTAATTCTAGGCAATTATAAAATTTCCAGGAAGAAATTAAATGTTAAATATTTAAACCTTTTTCAAGTTAAAAATCTAAAAATAGAAAGTTTGAAGCAATTAAAATCAATTATCTTGTTTTTAGAAATTTAAAATCTACGATTCTAAATTCTTAAGTTATAGTTAAGTCAAAATATTATCCTCCTAAATTTCTTACTCAATTTCAACTCACTAAAAGGCATTCTTGATGACTGCCTAAAAATATTTTCCTTGAAGCAGCTAGAGACAGCATTCACATCTTTTATGCTAATGAGTATGCTTCCTTCAAGGCCTGAGAGATTAGAGATGAACAAACCTCTCAAGAGCTTAACTTTGTCTTGTTTTGTTTTTTTACTTCATTTATTTATTTATTGTAGAGATGAGGTCTTACTATGTTACCTAGGTTGGTCTTGAACTCCTGACCTCAAGTGATCCTCCCACCTGGCCTCCTAAAGTACTGGGATTATAGGCATGAACCATTGCGCCTAACCAAGTTTCACTTTTATTGACTTAAAAAGCATCCACAAAACACATAAAATTATTAATTTTCCATATCCATTACTGTAAAAAATTTTAAAACATATCATTAGCTTTGATAACAATTATTCCAGGTATATTTATATTCCCAGAACCTAGTATTTAATTTTGCCAAAGTCCATAGCAGAAACTGAAGGAAAGGAGAGTCTGCAGAGATAATCTTTATGGAGTTATCCTGGCCAGAATGACAATCAGTTCATTCCTGTTATTCAGAATCCATACCCTATAAATTTGCACTTGTTTGGAAGCAATAACCCTGCAAAGCAGTATTTTTGGCACTATGCAATCATTAAATCTGAAGGAAGGTTCATTTTACACATCTACATCCTGTCTTATACTCTGGCATTGAAATGCTTCTAGTTTCTTGGGAGTCTAGAAAATTCCAAAGAAAAGGGTATCAGTCAACAGGTAATATTTGTGGTGCTTTTTATTTTAAAATAAAAAATGTTAATTGCTATTTATCCTAACTCCCCTATTTCTGACTAAATGTTATACTGAAGTTAGCATCTATCTGAGACACCATCCACTATTTTCCTGAGCAGCCTTTTTCATTCCTGGGCTGTAGTGGCTCATTCCACTGCCTCTTATTATGTTATAAATTAAAGCCTGTGAAACCTGCCTGTTAATAATTGGCTCTCATTTTCCCTGTCCAGTCTATCATCGATGGGCATTTGGGTTGGTTCCAGATGGGGAGGAAGGCAGCGAATCACACTGCCATGTGTGTACCTATGCAACTATCTTGCATGTTCTTCACATGTACCCCAAAACCTAAAATGCAATAAAAAAATAATAATAATTGGCTCTTTCATCCCTTTACTTGTTTCAGTTGGAAAATCTCCTTCAGACTTCTGATCTGGAGCTGCTGTTTGATGCTTTTGAAACCTGTGCTAAAAGGAACCTAACAGGAACTGATACCACTGCTTGTTTCCTTTAAGACATGGTCCTTTTCATCCACTTCTTAAATATTCCAAGACTTAAAGTGCATTATTTTACGTTGCTACTTTTTTCCCTTACAATCCTGAAATGTGTTTCTCATGTTTAATTTCTCTGCCATTTCCTTATTCTTTTCAGGAGGATTCAGCTGGATCCCCACAAATACAAACATTTCTAACTGAGTAACCTTCCCTCTCTAATATATGCAGATTTTTTAAATTTTATTTTTAATTGAAAAACAATGATTGTATATGTTTGTGGGATACAATGTGATGTGTTGATGTATTATACATTGTGGAATGAATTGTTTTTCTAGAATGGAGACTTTTTTCCCTTTAACTTTTTCAGTATTTTGTACCCATAGGTTTGTTTTCTCAAAATAATCTTTCATATTTTGTTCTGATAGTAAAATGGTTTTAGATCTTTCAAATGCTTGTGGGTGGTGAACCTTTGTTCAAACCAATATTGTTTTCATCATTTCTCTGACAGAGGAAATCCCCTCACGCCATCATCTATCCAAGTCGGGACCCAATTTGCCATTGCCTGCCTTCTCCCCCATTCTACCTTGTGTGTATTTTAGAGTATTAGTTGCATAAGCATATTAGGCAACTTGCTGAGGGCAAAACTATATGCCCACCTTCGGTAGCTATACTCTCTTGAAATTATCTAAAAATACTTTGACTCTATTTCACTAATATTTCTGGATTTCTCCCTCATACCTGCCCAGAAAATTTTTGGTAATCACTTGGTAAAGCTGTCACGCTCTTTGAGGGGTGGTTCTCCCTTTGGTTTTCTGAAGGAATCCCTGTGGTAAAGCCCCATTTCAATGATGTTCTGAATTCTTTGGGAAAAAAAGCCACTCCCTTGTGTCTTCTTTAAGGACAAATAAGCCTTAGATTTATGTGGGTCATAGGTAAAATTTTTGTCTTCTAATAAATAAAACACACATTTTACTACATTTCTCTAAAAGAGCAATTTGTTATGAGGGCTTTGTCCCCATATTTATACCATCTCTGGCCTTCAGTATCACATCAGATTTTTCTCTTCAAATCTGTTATGTCTTTATTTTAGGATCTCCACCTATTTGCAAAGGAATTTCTCTCAAATATATTTTCCATTGTGAATTGTAGTTCAATGTATGTGAAGTCTCAGTTATGTCAAATGAATACGTTCTAAAGTTTTGCTGTAAAACACACTGCATATAGTTAACAATAAGAGATTGTGCACTTAAAATTTTGTTAAGAGGGCAGATCTCATCATAAATGTTCTCACCATACACACACAAACACACACACAGAGGAACACAAAGAAACTTTTGGAGGTGATGGATATGTTTATTACCTAGATTGTGGTTGGGTATAAGCACATGTCCAAACTCATCAAATTGTATACATTAAACATGTGCCCTTTTTTTTGGTATGTCAATTATACCTCAGTAAAGCTGCTAAGAGACAAAATAACAGAAAAAGATTTTGCCTTTTCTTGGAGCAAATTAGTAGTTTCTTAGCCAATTATCTACATTGTAGTATACTTAGACTTTCAAAAGCTTGACATTTCTTGTGTGGAGGAACTTTATAAGAGTTCATTTTTGGTCTATCAATTTTGATTTTCTGTTGTTAATTATACTTTTTAAAAATTGATATCTGTCCTTTTCCTTATTAATTTCCCCCATTTGACTTATTTAGGTATTTATTTTGTTATTCTATTTCAAACTTATTGAGCTAAATTCTCATTTGTATTTTACTATATTTTCTTTTTTTTTTTTTTTCATTTTGAGATGGAGTCTTGCTCTGTTGCTCAGGCTGGAGTGCAGTGGTTCAATCTCGGCTCACTGCAGCCTCTGCCTCCTGGGGTTCCAGTGACTCTCCTGCCTCAGCCTCATGGGTAGCTGGGATTACAGGCGTACACCACCACGCTTGGCTAATTTTTGTATTTTTATAGAGATGGGGTTTTGCCATGTTGGCCGGGCTAGTCACAAACTCCTGACCTCAGGTGATCCGCCCACCTCATCCTCCCCAAGTGCTGGGATTACAGGCATGAGCTACCAAACCGGGCCTTATATTTTCGAAAAGTTTGCAATTAATGTAATCTATTTTCCTCTCTGTATTGTTCTATCACATAGCAATTTATAAAACAATGTACTCTCATTTTATAATTTCTATTGAAATAGTAAAAACCTGTCCACAACTAAAAGATTGAAGATTAGCTTGGACTGAAAAAGAAAAAAAATGCAGTCCCACCATTAACTAGGCTTGGAAACACACACAGATAAAGACAGAGGCAAAGTCTACAGGCAGCTATGTACCTCCCAAGATCACTCAGCGCCTATGAAATGGTGTAATAGCCTGGAGTGAATATACTTTTCTATCAGTGATGCCCCCAGATATACTTTGCTGTTCCTATTTAGTGGAAGGAAGTCTCAATTGGTTGGAATTTTTTCAAATGTATTATATTATTGCTTTGTTTTCATCATATTAATTCAGTTGCTTTTCAAGTATTTCCATTTTAAGAAGCATAAGTCCTAAATCAAAGTATTGAGTGGAAAAAAAAGCTAGTTTCAGAATGAAGTTAGTACTTGCAGTAACTGGTGACACGATTATGTTTGGGTTATTTTATTATGTGTCTAGAATTCCCTGTTTAAAACCTATTAGTCTATAAAACATTTTTTATTGAAAAGAAACTTATGATCCCTCATCTTGAAGTTCTGAAAAACAGCCCTGGACAGAATGGCTATTTCTTTACAATTGCATTGAACTAACTTGTGGAATATAGAGGTAGAACTGTAAGCAGAGATAAGGATGATGTTTGGAAAGTCTAGAGAGAGTTGAACTTTTTCAGCTTAAAAATCAGCTGCAGCCTTAGAAAACTGCCAGAACAAATATTGCCAGAGGCTTCTTGTAGCCTCCATACCAAGCTGTTGGATAACTCTATTGCAGAAGTCAGTATCTCTGAGCCACAATTCTGATCTGACTTTCTATGTTGAACCCACAAAAAATTAGGCTCTACCACAACCCCCTGCCCTTTATTTTTCTTCAGAGTTGCTATGGCAATCTTCCAAACTCTAATTTTTATCCTAGTACATAGACTACCATTATATACATTATCAAATTTGAAGCTGTAAATCCATCAGTCAGAATCACTAGCTGGATGCCCAAAATGAAAGTTTGTAACAGATATTCTAATTTTTTTTAAGAAATGAGCAAGTCTACTTGTAACATAGTTTGTATCTGGGCCAACTACAGACCTGTACACTATCTACTCCCATCCACACTTCCTCTAAACCAGGGGGTATCCAGCCTTTTGACTTCCTTGGGCCATATTGGAAGAAGAATTGTCCTGGACCACACATAAAATTCACTCCTACTAATGATAGCTGATGAACTAAAAAAAAATGACAAAGAGTCTCCCAATGTTTTAAGAAAGTTTATGAATTTGTGTTGGGCTGTATTGAAAGCCATACTGGGCAGCCTATATCCCATGGGCCATAGGTTGGACAAGCTTGTTCTAGACTAATCCTGCTTCATTTGGTTATTCATGAATTACCACATAAAGAATTGTAAACCACATTTTACTTCATTCTTTTTTTAGTTTCTTAATAAGCAGTATATTTTAAAACTACTTTGTTCCTCACAAGCATGTCTTTTTTACTCAGTGGACATTGTTTTTCTGACTCGAGGTATCTCTTATGATTTCTCTCTTCTTTTCCCTTCTTCCATTTATTTTCTTCTTTGCTTCCTTTTCTCTTCTGGTCTTGGACCTCAGTAGCAGCTAGCACTGCTTTACCCCTGTCAGATCTAGAATATGCTAACCCTTGAATAAACACTACTCTCTCAACTTGCTCAAACTCAGGCTGGCTAGCTGGAAAGCCCATAGGGAATGGAGAGGAAACTATGTGTCTAGTTGGTGCAGATCAGCAGCAAAGACATTCTCTCATCTCCAGTGTGACAGTCCCAGTCTGCTGCTCAGCACTAGATCTTTGCCTCGACAAGTATATTCCCAGATACCTATACAAATGCATTCTGAAATCAATATCCAGTATGTTTTAATAGCTGGTAATCATGGGGGTCTTCTTGGAATAATTCTCTATAATCTTCTACAAAATAATGAACGTTTTGATCGTTTTCAGGATGTCTTCTGTCTTATTAATTTATTTTTACTACAGCAAATAACTTTTGCATTAAACATCTTTGTGCATAGCTTTTATTGCCAGTTCCGTTATTTCTTCATTTTCATATGTAAAATAATGGTCAAAGTGACTGTGTTTTTTCAGTTTTGTCACATGCAGCCAGATTGTTCTCTCCAAGTGTTAGAGTTAATCCCATTTCCTCTGGCGGAGTATGAGAAGAAGGGGGGGTTGTTATGATTAGAGGGAGATAGACTGAAATCATGTAAGAGACTTCATAGGCCCACAAGAGGAATTCAGGTGGGTTATAAGTTCAATATAAAACATTGAAATACTTTAAACAGGGGGAGTGACATAATTTTTAAAATATTACAAAAGCACTCTGACATAAATTGTGTGGGATAGTTTTGGAAAGGCAAAAGTAGCAGAAGGATAATATAAGTTTTTTCAGTTATTTGGATCATGAAAATATTTCAAATGAGGTCATAATATTACAGGAGTCCTCTGACATTTTTATTTAAAGTAGTTACACCAAAACTGCCGACTTAACCTGTATTTTATATATATATATATATATATATATATATATATATAACACACACAACCATGTTTGTTTTTAATAAATGGATTACAAAATACGTGTCTATGAAATATAAAATGTTAAGTTACACTAAACCAACAAAATGAAATGCATTTTAACAGGGCTTTCCTGGAGGGATCTGTTTTATGAGAACACAGTCTGAAATATATCTTTCTCTGTGTTATGTTCTCATGTCAAGCATCCTGCTTTTACTTTACATCGTGGCACTTCTCTGATTTTCCTTGGTTTTTATATTTTCCTTTGTTTTCCTTCTAATCATTTCTGGGCCCATCCTTCTGTCAGACACAAGCTCCAAGGCTGTCTGTTCCCAGTGTATCCTCAGGATGGAGTCCAGTGTATCCTCAGGATGGAGTCCAGTGTGAGTGCAGGACGCACAATACACACAGCTAAGCATTTGTTAAATTGATAAATCAATATTGGTATCTAAGAGATTAAAGAGAAGAGTCTATTTGTCTTCATTTTCATAGCTCTTAGAGAAAGACATTGGTGGACACTTTTCAGATCTAAATGAAAGAAATTACAGAATCCATCGATTTAGAAACATATTTTCGGCAAATGAATACATCATTCTTCTATCTCATAAGCTTGTATATCAGTCTTGGAAAATGTCTAATGCAGATCTATTTTAAGCTGATGACATGTTTATGGTATATAGTCATTCCCTTATTATTATTTGAATATAGTTTATCTATCAAAAAATAATTTATTTTTGAAATGACTTTTGCCTCCAGTCAGCATTCTTCTAAACAGCTTGTCCAAATGGTTATAGGGAGATAGGAAATTATTATTGCATTTGAGAAGTAAATAGAAATAAAAATATGATGGACATATATATGATTGAATATGAGGATGAGGGAAGAGTTCCAATGAATTTCTGATGTAGTTAAAATTAAAATAGAGAATTAGGGAGTAAAAACTTTGCCTAATAAGTCTATTGCTAAAAAGTCAGAAAAGTTAGAATATTCATGTCTGTTGGCTGCTTCTTGATGCTTTTAACAAGACACCATGAGATAAGCTGAGGCAAGACTTGGCCAGTTACTGAGAAAGATGAAAGGAAATACTTTTGCTAAAAAAGGATTTCTCTTTTCTAAGGAGCCATTTAAAATGACTGAGAATCCACTAATTTGCGGCTCCACAAAATTGGAAAAACCAACTATATGTTTAACCCAAAAAACAGGTGATATGATTCTAAATGCCATCCCAATTGTACCAAGCTAATTAACTGTCTCCTTCTTGCTCTAGCCTCTGTTTTGTATGACCTCAAGATGCATACCATTAAATTGAGGGGAAGAGGATGTGAAAACACAAACCCCAGTAAATAAAAAGAGGGGATTCATCAGGTTTAAGAACTACATGTATGATTAACTTGATGTACAGTTTATTAAAATAAAATAGACATTATCCTGCAAAAACTCAAAGTTTTATTGTCACAAAAATTACATACTTTTATAAATATTGATTGTTTGATTATTAACATTACCCTCTGCCCAATTTCTGTACCAGCACTCATGCAGCATCTCTCTGTCATGAACTTCACATTAGACTACTGAGGATCATGGAAGAGACTCTCAGAGTCTAAGGAAGACAACAGATGTGAGTTATTCTTATACAGCAAAAAAAGAGGAAGCTGGGGGAAATTCAACAAGGAAGCAGTGTTTGCTAACTGCCGCAGATTGAGGACCTCTCTCATTCTTCCTTTTTCTAAAAAGATGTTTGCTTGTTCCTATTCCATCACTGTATAACCAATGTCATAGTCAGTTCTGACATACTGGTGTAAAACTCTTATAATTCGTGCTTCCTACTCAATGAATTAAATACAATGAACAAAATATGAAAAAACTACCCATAGACTCTGAAATGTAAGGAAAAACAGATTGCGATGAGGAGTCAGAATTTGGAGAACTGATTGCATGGATGTTAATTTCCTTGTTAGTTTCTTGTTTTTGTTGTTGTTGCTTCCCAGTTTTGTCCAGAGGTAGGTCCCATTAACATAGTGGCAGGATGGTAGTGACATCTAGAACTTCAGAAGTCTCATGTCTGGTCAGAGAAACCAGCAAAGAAAGACATTGCATTCCAGAGAGTGCAAGACAATCCAGAGCACTGAGAAACAAAAAAGGGCAACTCTAATTTTGAATATGAACATGCTGAAGTCTCAGTCTCACCCTTAAGCTACACAAATATAAGACAGACACAAATCAACACAATGAAGGCTTCGAGAAGTGATGATTACTTGAACCTCAGGGCAAGTATTGAATTAACCCATGAATTATGCATGTACAGAGCAGCCCAAGCCAAAAGAGCAAAAGTTAGAAGTGAGATTTAAACCACTGACAAGGTCTCACTTTTTTTTTTTTTTGAATGTACTAAACAGCAAAAACTTTGGGAACTGACCAGAGATTTGACCTATCACAACATGCAAGTCAGAAACTATGGCCTAAATCCGACCAGGTTGGTTTCTGACTAAAACTGAAATAACAACATACTCCAGAGGATTCTAAGAGGATTCATCATCTTAACATAATATTCAAATGTGTATGATACAACCCCAAATTACAAATGTACCAAAACCCGGAAAAAGGTGACCAAATCTCAAGGGAAAAGACAATTAACAGATTTCAACTATGAATAATGAAGATGTTGAAATTGTGACGGCAAGATTAAAGAGCTTGTCAAACTATGCCACATTTGGCCTGGCATGGTGGCTCAGCCCTGTAATCCCAGTACTTTGGGTGGCTGAGTTGGGCAAAATGCTTGAGCCCAGAAGTTTGAGACTAGCCGGAGAAATGTGGAAAAACTCTGTATCTACAAAAAATAGCCAGACATGGTGGCACACGCCTGCAGTCCTAGCTACTTGGGAGGTTGAGGCAGGAAGATTTCTTGAGCCGAGGTGGAGGTTTCAGTGAGCTGTGATTGTACCACTGCACTCCAGCCTGGGTGACAGAGTGAGATCTCCCAAAACTGTCACATTAAAAATTAAAGATAAAATCCGAGTTTTCACCAGAAAAACAGTGAAACTACAAAAAACAAAATAATTTGAAAACTAAAAAGTACAATATAAATTTTTTTAAGTTTCTAGTAGATCTCAATAGTACAACAGAACTGGCAGAGAAAATAATCAATGAACTTGAAGATAGTACAATAGAAATTATGCAAACTGCATAACACAGAAAATGAAGAGACTCAGGGACCTGTTGGACAATATCAAAAGATGTAAATGTATAATCATTTATAAAGAAGGAATGTAGAAAGAAATTGGGGCAAAAAATGTATTTAAAGAAATAATAACTGAAGTTTAACAAATGTAGTGAAACATATCAATTTACTTATCTAAGAAGCTTAGTGAATCTCAAAAAAAATTAAATTAAAAAACCCTGCATACAGTATAATCACATTTCCAAAGACTAAAAATAAAGGGACAAAAATATTCAAAGCAACCCAAGAAAAATGGCACTTTCTAAACTGGGGGACTGCAATAAGAATGATTACAAAATTTTCATAAAAAGCATGAAGCCCAGGAGACAGCAGCTTTAAGGGAAGGGGCAAAAAAACACTTTTAACCCAGATTTCCATATCTAATAAAATTATACTTCAGGAATTAAGGCAAAATAAAGACATTTTTAGATGAAGGTAAACAAAAATAATTTGAAACCAACTGGCCCACTCTCAAGAAATTCTAAAGACCTTCAGACTGAAGGGAAGTTATACCAGAGGTCTAAGGAGATCTTCAGCAATGGAGGAAAAAGAACAGCATTGATAAACATCTCCTCAAGTAAGGAAGCATACTTTTTTCTTGTAAGTAAAAATATACGAGCTTTGATAGCAAAAATTATAGCATTGTCTGTGGGGGCTTCCCATCTGTGTAAATGTGATACATATGAAAGCTATATGTAGAGGTCAGTGGGAGGGGCCATACAAGACGATATGGTTACAATTTGTTACATTTTAATAAACTGATAAATTATTAATTCTAAATTTAACTGTGAAAGGTTACTATACATGTTGTAATCCCTAAAGCAACTGGACAAGTATAATATGAAGAGTTCTCAGCAAAACAAAGAGCAAATGAATTAGAATGAAATACTAAAAAATATTCAAATAATCTAAAGGAAGACAGGAAAGGCAGAGTAAGTTTTATGAAACAAAAAGTGGTTAATAAAATGGTAAAACTAAATCCAACCATATCAGTACTTACAGAAATGTTAATGATAGAATGAATAAAAAGCAAGAGGCTGAGATATACTGTCTATAAAAAAAAATTGAATAACATGAGACAGACAGATTAAAAGTAAATGTCTGGAAAAAACTTTCTTATGCAAACCATAAGCATAAGAAGGCCAGAGTGGTTGGAGGAGCTATATTCATATCACATAAAATGAACTTCAAGATAAAGCATATTACTTGAGATAAATAATTTCATAATGATAGGGACAAGTTGTTAAATGATTATAACAATAAATATATTCATATCTACAAATAGAACTTTCGAATAGATTAAGCAAAAATCAACAGAATTTCAAAAACAAGATAACAGAAAATTTTAACGCCCTTCCCTCAACAGTTGATAGAATGATTAGATTATGAAAATTAGAAAAGACAAAGAAGAACTGACCAAAATTTTTGAGTACCTTAATCTTAATATAAATGTATAAAAGATTTATACCTAACAATTGCAGAATACACATTCTTTTCATGGGCACAAGGCTTATGCGGCTGACAGTAGATTGGTCATTGTCTGGGATGAGGATAAAGGGAGAAATTGATTCCAAAGGGGTGTATGGAAATCTCGATGAGTCATCAAAATGTTTGTTATCTTCACTGCAGTATAGTTTCCTGGGTATATACATATGTCAAACCTACTCAAATAGTACTAAAAATGTATGTCTGTTTAATATACCTCAATTACATCTCATTAAAGTTCTAAAAAATTCCATTGTTGCATTTGATATGTTGATTAAAATATTTAAAATATTTTTAAAGTGGTCTTATTAGCTAGCAACAAATTTGTCTTAAACCTTTCCTTATTTTTTAGCTGTGATGATAGGATGCATACATATCCACTTTATGTTCCACAGTTTGCACTCAAATACCCCAAATGTCTGTTCACTAATTGTACTAATTGTAGCCCTTTTCTAATTAAAAATTTATGGTGAATTAAATCAGGGTGTTGGCTCTCAAGGATTGGAGAAAATATCATTTCTTTGAAAAAAATTGAAGGTATACCTAACAAAAAAAGATTTTGGTTTACATTTCGAGTGCAAGAGAGAGGAGGCAGATTTTATGGTCTGAACAACTGGAAAAGTGGGTTTGCCATTTAATTTAATTTAATTGGTTTGAGAAACATGGGAAAAACAGGTATGAGGAGCTCAGTGATTAACTTTTAGATGATTATTAGACACTTACTAAGTTTAGAAGTATTTCCAGTCTGGAGTTGTTTGGGAAATATTCAATGTCATAAAATAAGATAACCTGGGAACTGCATATACACAGACAAGAGTTCCCAAATCCAAGACCTAAGGCATCCAATCATTGAAAAGTTGGAGAGAAAGTAACAACTGCAAACATTTCTAGAAATAAACAGTTCCATTGTTCCAGGTTACACACACACACACACACACACACACACACACACCAGTCTTACAATAGGTATGATTGTCATCCTGATACATTTATATATTGATGAAAAAAACTCATGGTGCCCTGTCATGGTAGATAATATCCTATAATCCCTTTATGGTACCCTATCAACTGTTATTATAGCTATGGTACCTTATCATCTCTTTAGGAGGAAAAGCTGGCCAAGATTTCTAGGAAAGAGCCTTCCATATACACAGAGAAAAAGCAAGAGAAAGTGAGGTCGTGAAAGCCACACACATGTCTCTTGGAAGAAGGAGGGATTGGGTAGGTTCAAAGTTGCTGATGGGTCAACTGAGCAATGATGAGACCTGAGCCTTAAATTGGCCAAGGGGGAGTCGCTAGTGTAACACAGCATTTTCTCAAAAAAGAAAAAAAAAAAAAAAAAAAAAGGCAGGGGTGTGATAAGGAGCGAGCTTAGAAGAGATTGTGAAGAAAGAAAGTAAAAGCAGAATGTGGAGCTCAATTTTAAGGACAGAGAAACATGATGGCAGCTTGAGGGGGGGATATGAGTTCAAGAAAAGGTGTTTGAAAGATGAAGTATATTATTGTCAGTTTGGGAGATGATCAAAATTATGTAGTATAAAGGGAAAAAAGCAGCAATGCTAGGAAAGAGTTCCATTGTTAGGAGTTACTTTCCTAAGTGAAAGAGAATGAGACCTATTGCTCAAATGAGTAGATTGGTCTCAGATGGGAAGAAGGAAAGCTCCTTCTCCTTCTCAATTAAAAGAAGGAGGGTGGAGCCAATGAGCTTGATTTCAGAAAGGTGGTCGGTGCTGTAGAGGGAGTTTTTGCCAGTTCTCTTCTGAATGCTTCTTTTTTCACGGTGTTAGAGAAAATGAGTTTATGGGATGAATATGAAGAATATGAAGATGAGAGAGAATGCATGGAATTTTGAGAAGGGGAGAACCCAATAAATTGTCATCTGGTGAGTGTTAAAGTAATTTGAGTAGGGTAATATAGGATTCCTGGGACAGCACTTAAACTCAATTATTAGTTACAAATTTACAGTCAATCCAGATTCCTATTGCTGCCATTAAAAATTACCACAATCTTTGTGATTTAATATAACAAATTTATTATTTTCCAATTGTGTAGCTCAGAAGACGAAAGTCTGATCAAATTCTAGGTGTCAGCAGGGCGTGGTTCATTCTGCAAGCTCTAGGGGAGTATCTGTTTCCTACTTAGTGAAATTGTTGGCAGAATTCAGTTAGTTGCAGCTGTAGGACTGAGTGCCTTGTTTTCTTGCTGGCTGCAATTTGACAGCCAGTCCCAGTTTCTACAAGTCGAGCATCTTTGGCTTGTACCTCTTTCCTCCACCTTCAAAACAAGCAAATGGTCAAGTCCAATTTACATCCTTCCATCTCCCTAATCACAACTGGGAGGGTTCTCTGCTTTTATAAACTCACATGACTAGATAGGGCCCACCCAGATAAGACAGAATAATCTCCCCCACCTCAAGGTCCCTAACTTTAATTACACCTACAAATTACCTGTGTCATGTCTCACTTCACAGATTCCTGCAACTAGGAGTGAATATCTTTGAGGGCCAATTATTTTGTCTGTCACATCCAGTCAGGATAACTGTGTTTCTGCAAGCTGCATTCATCTGCAACAGTAGAACCTGCAAAGGTAAGAGTGTATAAAATGATTTACATTCAGATTACTGCTGGGTAGGTGTGTAGCAAGCAGAGTGACTCCTGAGAGAAAACAGATATGTTCAGCATTTTCTGGGAAAGCTTTATTATTGAAGGGGCAATTTTAAAACATGAAGGTACAGAGAAAAAAAACCTCAAAGTATAATGCTGTAACTGGTGGCAGTAGAATAATTCTACCTCTAACCAAGGACTATGAAGAAGAGGAAGATTAGCAGAATCTATGTTCCAGTAGAGTTGTAGCCTTTGAGAGGAGACAGGGACCTTTGTCCAAGGGGGATAAGCAGTTGAGCATGACATCCCAGGAAGTGAACTGGGAGATAAATACCTGACTTCACTCTACTCTCTTCTTATATTCTGCTGGGATTACCATTGGCTAAGCCCAACAGGAAGGTATATAAGGTAAACCTCCCTGTAGAGACTAACTTCCCTGGCAAAAGCAGGACAGGAAAGGGTAGAGAATGGGTCAAGGTGGACAGAAGGTACATGTCCAAAGGTGAGATGCGAATATGAGTGGGATTAGGGATGTGAGGTGAGGGGTACTGACAGGGCCATAGATATAAAATGTGGTCCTGGTAGGGCTAAGAGATTATTGGGGTAAGCTGGAAAGAGAGGCAGTGGTTGTTAGATAATGGGATGCTTGAAGTGACCCCGTGTTTAACATAATCATATTTGTGTTATACAATCAGAGTGCCATTCACCTTTAACAATGGAAAATAATGTTCCATTCAAAATAGATTTTGCATGTTTTATATGCTAATATAACGTTTTGAAATTAATTTAGATTTTATGTATTTATACTCATACAACTATAGGAGAATTATTCTTGAATGAACTTTTAAATTTTCAAGTATTACTCATATAAAATCTCACCCAAAATACTTGAAAGCATTATGATTATAAATTTCCAAATGCGACAAGTACATCACTTTCAAACTGTATCTCTTCAGTTGCTCTGTTTCCGCACTCAGCTAAAATTCCAAGACTCCTGTAGCAGCTCGTCTCTCCCTCCAGAACGCCTCAGGTCTTACCTTCCCTAGTTTCCATTTCTTATTCCCAATGCTCCGACCTTTCATAGCTCTACAGATGTATCTAGTAATGTGATGCTATCATACCCTTCCCTCTCTTGCCATTAATTATATTTATAATATATTTATAATTACAGTTTATTTGCCTGTACTTGTCTTTTATAATATCTCTAGATTTTCTTCATCTTAATTTTCTCCTTTAGTCTTTGAAAGCACTCAAAATAGCTTATTCTAAAAAACAAATTCTTTGGTCGATAATGTACATCTCAAAGGCTCAAGATAATGTGGAATGCGAAGTTAGTTCAGTTTTCCCCTTGAATCTTGGTCTCAGGTCTTTAATTTAACACATATGCCCACCCTTTGAAAATAAATGCTTTTATATGTGCTTATAATAAACAAAAATGGATACAATTAGAAAATAATGCTTACCATTCAGTATGTCAACCTCATAATTTAAAGGCTATTTGTGAGGAATTTCCTACACCCACATATTTTTCCCATAGTGAACACCTTGGCTTTGGTCCACTGCCTCTAGGGAAGAGGTGGGGGCATTTTCTCTGGTGGATCCTTGATGTGAGAAGCTTTAGATAAATTTTGGATGACTTCAGGGACAATTGGAAATATGATTAGAAAAGGACACATAATTTGAATACTGTTGTGAGTATGAGCACCGACTTCATCATTTTGCTGAAAGATCTGACCTTTCTTTCGTGACCTTTCCTGAATCCTCAGCTCAATAGCTGCGTTATCCCCACCACTCCATCCCCTCATACTCATTCCCATATTCTTTGTCTTAACAGGACTCTTCCAAAAAGCCAGAGTTGCATAGGAAAGTATGTTGTAGAAACTTTCTTTAAATCAAGGCAGCATTTAGAATTTATTTTTTATATTGACTCTAGCCAAAGGACAAATCCTGATTTTCATCATAAAACCAAAAGCTGGAATGCCTTACTCCTTTTTATCATGTTTTCCTTTGGAAGAACAACAAGGCTAAATGCATTCACAATTTACTGCTCTCTTAAAGAAAGCAGTAATGAGCTTTCAGAAACAACTTTCAGAGCACACTTAAATATTTAGCAACATTAAAGCACTCTGTTTTTTTCCACTATAATTTAATGTCCCTACTATAAGAATTATCCACATACAAATGTTTAAGTGTTGAGCACCTCTACATTAGTCATTGAATAAAGTGCAATTAAATAAATGTTTATGGAATCCTTATTGTGTAACAGAGTACTCCAGGTGCCAATTAAAAGATGTATAATTCATTTAAAAATATTAAAATTCAAAAAAGAACATGAAAAACATATAATAAGAAAGCATATATACTCCCCTTTACCATTGCCATTTCCACTGCTAGTCTTACTGTCCTGCTTCATTGAGGTTCTACTTCCACACCTTGGATTCTCCAATCTTCAGACCTGACAACTTGGAAATAACATTTTTCCAGTCTCTGCTCTGATCACACAATGTTGACAACAATAGTGAATGTCTGTGTCACAACTGATGTCACTCCTGCTTCTCTGAAGTTTTCCCAAATATGCATGCATTAATACATGTCTTTCTTTTTAGTTTCTAATAGTAATGCTACACTTATGTTGCTTTACAATTAAAAATAACTTTGCTCGAAGCAATTAAGTGTTAACAGGAGGTCATATCCAATGAGAATTATGAAGAGAGTAAGGGGCTTCACAATTTCTTAGGGGGGAAAAAGGTGTAAGTAAACACTGCAATGTAATTAAACGTGTCTTCACTGCAGAAGGTGATACACAGAAGTATCCTTTACACGTGCAACAGGAGTCCAGTGGATTCAGTTATCTTCGTGGTTCATCACAGGAACCAGAGCAAAAGAAAAGGAAAGTTAGACCTGTCCTTACATCTGTCCTCTGAAGGGCTCTGGACTATATAGAGTATGTGGTAGGAGCCCCAGGGCCCTCTCACTTTCCCCCACAGTGTGCTCAGAAAGTCAGTGTGAGACAAAGGAAATCATAGAATGTGTAGCAAGATTGACAAGGGGAAACCTTGGCGAAGTTCCTTCTCCCAAATTTGGCTTTCTGAATTAGTTTGGAATAATAATACTTTTCTTGTGAGATTGCAGGAATAATAAAAAAACTTAAACAAATTTACGTGAAAGAAACAACCCTATCAAAAAGTGGGTGAGAATATGAACAGACACTTCTCAAAATAAGACATTTATGCGGCCAACAAACATGAAAAAACCTCATCAACACTGATCATTAGAGAAATGCAAATCAAAACCACAGTGAGATACCTTCTCACTCCAGTTAGAATGGAGATGATTAAAACGTCAGGAAACAACAGATGCTAGAGAGGCTGTGGAGAAATAGGAACACTTTTATACTGTTGGTGAGGGTGTAAATTAGTTCAACCATTGTAGAAGACAGTGTGGCACTTCCTCAAGGATCTAGAACCAGAAATACCATTTGACCCAGCAACCCCATTACTGGGTATATATCCAAAGGATTAAAAATTATTCTACTATAAAGACACATGCACACATATGTTTATTGCAGCACTGTTCACAATAACAAAGACTTGGAACCTACCCAAATGCCCATCAATGATAGACTGGATAAAGAAAATGTGGCACATATACAACATGGAATACTATGCAGCCAAAAAAAAAAAAAAAAAACGAATTCATTTCCTTTGCAGGGACATGGATGAAGCTGAAGACCATCATTCTCAGAAAACTAACACAGAAACAGGAAATCAAACACTGAATATTCTCATAAGTGGGAGTTGAACAATGAGAACACATGGACACAGGGAGGGGAACTTCACACACCAGGGCCTGCTGTGGGGTGGGGGGTTAGGGGGAGGGATGGCATTAGGAGAAATACCTAATGTAGATGACGGGTTGATGGGTGTAGCAAACCACCATGGCACGTGTATAGCTATGTAACAAACCTGCATGTTCTGCACATGTATCCCAGAACTTAAAGTATAATTTTAAAAGAAAAGAAGAAAAGAAAAAGATGTGTGTGAAGTATCTGGAAAAAGTGAGAAGTCAGGGTATGATAGTTTTGTCTCTTTCCCTTTCTCATTACTTGAGGGAAGTAACATTCAGTTCAATTCTTGCTCTGTTGAATGGACAGTTGTCATTGGCAGGAAAACTAAGGAATGAAGAGGCAGCAAAACCCTGAGACTGGAAGATGTAGCTTGAACTATTGACAAAGGCTGCTGGTTAGAGACCTGGGCCTGCAGTGGAAAGTCCTTGCTGAGACACCAAGGAGTGGGTAGTGTGACAACCACTTACTATGCTTTAGCAGTATGTGACATCAGCTGAAAATTAGCAGTATCAGCATCACCCTGGGGCTGTGGCAAAGATGGTCATGGTGTCAGTGGCGTGACAAGCTCACATTAATAAAGATATAAACTGAGTATCAACGCAGGGAGCCAGAGCTGAAACACAGAGGTGGGGTCCTTACACCAGTGATGAATGCTATTTGTGGTATGCTTTCTCCAAAAGAGCAGAGGTGGTGGTACAGTGGTTCCCCAAGTTGCTGCAATTGACAAACAGGGTTTCAATCTTTAACCTATTGAATGAGGCTTACAAGGAGAAGCAAGGCTATTAGAAATCATTTAAAAGTCATTTTTGTGACATATAGCCATTACTCAGCTTAAAATTTAACTGGGAAAGGATCATAAATTACCTTTTTTGTTTACAAAGTGTATACATATCAGTTTTTCCCCAATCACCATTCCTGTCCCATGTATAGTAGCAAGCCAGTTTTCAGTGATGGAATTAACTGCCTCCTATCATATGCAAATTAAAGTGCTTCTTTTCCTTTATAGATGCTGAAGAGGTTAGATTTTAAAACTGGGCAAAACACGCTGTAGCATAATAGCAATCTCAACGTCTAGGAAAACATTGACTCTTAAAATAATGTTGCTAAAACCAAAGGAAAGGTGAATACCTTTCCTCTGAGAAGCAGAGGCTTATGAATGCTGGAACAGTGCTGTTCTTCATGCTCCCTGCACACCTCCGTTCCTAACCATACCAGGACTTCCAGCATTCAGTGAGCTCCCCAGATCTTTCCAGTAGATTATATTATGCTTGAGTTACCAAGAAAGAGTTCATGCTGCTTGCCTTTAGCGCTTCTCATGTGATGCATCCTCCAGCACGGACGGTGGGGAGAACCCTTCCTAGAAGGAGATAGATTGAGGAGGAGCATTTCTGCACATGACTGGGAAAACCAATGACTGAAAACATCACTGCTTCATGATGCAACCACTTCTATGTCTGGATTTAACTAACTTTAAAAAAGTCTCTTCACCATAGTATACTGAATCTTCTTCCCTGCCATGTCTTAATCAGTAACAGATTATAATACTGAACCAATAGGTTATTTGTGACTTAGGAAAAATAGATTTCATTCAACTCCTGGGGCAGAAATCTAATTGCAAAGGTCTGGAGTGAGAGAGAGATGTGGGTTTCGGAGGCAGTGAAGGTCACTAATGAAGTAGGAGAGAGACGTGACATGCTAATGAAGGTGGCAACCAATCACAGGATATGTCTTCCAAGGCAGTGGAAACTAGTGTATTTTTAGGTGAATTAGATGGAGTTGATAGGAATTGGTTGAAGAACAGCAGGGGGGTGAAGAGGTTACAGACAGAAAAGAAAGCTCTCATGAGCAGAAAGCACCTTTGCTCATGGGGGTACATGAGGGATAAGACAAATGAAGATACAAGATCATCTAAGAGATTTGAGAAACCTATGTGAAATGTCTTGGATTCTTGTAAGGTTATTCATAAATCTTTGGGTCTGTAAGCATCTTAAAAGCATCTAAGCCCGGGCACAGTGACTCACGCCTGTAATCCCAGCACTTTGGGAGGCCAAGGCAGGCAGATCATGAGGTCAAGAGATCGAGACTGTCCTGGTCAACACGGTGAAACCCTGTCTCTACTAAAAATGCAAAAATTAGCTGGGCATGGTGGCGTGCGCCTGTAGTCCCAGCTACTTGGGAGGCTGAGGCAGGAGAATTGCTTGAACCCAGAAGGCGGAGGTTGCAGTGAGCCGAGATTGGGCCACTGCACTCCAGCCTGGCGTCTCCAAAAAAAAAAAAAAAAAAAAACAGCATCTAAAATAACCTCCTGACAAATGTTTGTATTTCTTCCTCAACCTTCAGCAGAGAGTCAGAAAGTTGTTTCCTGAAACTTTTACAGGTAGAAAAATACCATCTTATGGGATAATATAGGCTCTTTCTGAGTAGCTCAAACTACACTGTAGTAAATTGGCAAAGAAAAAATCCTCCTGTTATACTTCTACGGATCTTTCTTAATTTAATCCTGTAAGACTACAAAAATTCTTATCTATTTTTTCAAATATTCACTCTAAAATACTTACTTGAAGATAAATATAATTCTTACTTTGGTAAAGAAACTCATCCAAACATAAAATATAGCCTGCCACATCACAATCTGTTATCAGAGACGCATAATCTGTTCATGTCATCTATTGTTTTCCACTGAATTGGAATAGCGTTAGAGTCTCTCTCTGCCCCACTCCTCCTTTCTCTCTCTCCTGGTGCCTCTCTGTGTCTGTACCTCTTTCTGACTCCTCATCTGTCTCTTCATTTCTCTCTTCTTCTTCTAGTGTATTCTGCCATGCCTATAGTTTTAAGTATGTGAATGTGTGTATAGTTAGATGCTTTTAACCACAGGGGAATCAGTCACTACCACATTTTTGGTCAGGCATTAGTATTTTTCTTTAATCCCTACTATTGAGAAGTTATACTTTTTAATTCATTAATAATTCATTAATCTTTACTTATCATGGAAGAAAATATTTGTAACTCTTATTTTTAGTTTCCATTAAACAAGCAAATAGATTCAAGGTATTGAAAAGTAATGTTTAATTATAAAAATTAATTTAGAATTAAATCGATGTTAATTAATTGGCATCCTCATTGATATGTAATATTGATTGACATACTTACAGGACATGTAATTCAGGAGAAATAGAATTATTTAGTCAAATGGAGTTGCAGAAATTTCTTTCTTTTTAGCTAGAGATATCTAATTTCATAAAGCCAGTAGTTCATTTCAACCCTCTAGTAGTTTTTATTTTAATTCAGTGATTTGTCTATGTGGGATGATATTTTGAGGTACAGCAGATATAAGAGATCCAAAATAAGGGAAGTTATTTTTCAGTTAGAAAGCAGATGCACAGGATCTCTTTGAACAGAAACCATGGACAGAGAATGATAGATGGGGAAAGCTCCTATCTTGGAGTCCCACAACCCCTGAGGGCTGACTTCCCATTAGGATTTTGTAGACCCTGTCTTTGCAGATTTGTCTTGTCCATAATAAACTTTTTTACACTCCTGTTCTCTCTCTTACAGCTTCTCAAAAAAAAAAAAATTTGGTGCTAACTCATACCTATGACGTTCAGCTTCTTCTTTGTTTTCAAAAACATCTTAATCTCTGCTGTTCACAATTCATCTCTGAAACTCCTTTGTTGTAGAAATAGCATAAAAATCAGAGCATGACAAAATATAACTTCCAGGAGCCTCAGTTTTTTCCAGCTAATGAAGGTGAATATCAATAATTCAGAGATGTCTATTGATATTAGGTGATATGATGTCCCTGACAGTGCCCATATCCTAGATTATATAGAACAAATAGTAGGTGTCTTCTTCTGTCTTACATATTTTTTGTATGCATTTACCCTCTCCAAATTCCTGGAACATTATATCTTAAATCGCAGGCAAAAGGTGTCCTATATACGTTTCTCAGCTACTGTCATTATTTTCCAATGCAGGCAACAGGTAAACTTTTACATAAGTAGCTTAGTTATTTTAATCTGATGATTAGTCCAAATGTGTGTGTGTGTGTGTGTGTGTGTGTGTGGGTGGGGTGCGTGTGTGTTTGTGTATGTATATGTATGTGTGTACACACACACACAACTGTATAACTTATTCATTACAGTCAAAATTGTAGCTCTAGTTTATTCACAGATATTTTACTTTTGGGTCTTTTAATATTTTACACACAAGTTTTACCAATGCTAGTGGAATAAATGAAGCTTTTAATATCATAGCTCATTATGAAGCTCCATTATGCTTAAAGTGACCATGTATACAACTAGGAATCACCTTGAAACCGAATAAAGATTCTCGGATTTGAAATCACATGCTCTCATTTAGAATCTTATTTCTTGAACCTACAAGCTCTGTAACTGGGAAGGTTTGGAAAGTCATTTTTTTTTATCTTAAGATTACTTTTTTACCTAAAAATAAAAGTCAAGAAACAACAGATGCTGGCAAGGCTGCAGAGAAATAGAAACACTTTTACACTGTTGGTGGGAATGTAAATTAGTTCAACCATTGCGGCAGACAGTGTAGCCATTCCTCAAAGACATAGAATCAGAAATATTATTTGACCCAGCAATCCCACTACTGGGTATAATTTCTCTGGTAAAATTGAAGTCGGTATTCAATACAAATAAAATGTTCCATATAATTGGTATGAGGATCAAATGACAGTTGAATGAAATCAGGATAACCCTAAAGCACATTATAAATATAAATTGCATTACCTATAACCTCAGTTATTACGAATGGTTTTAAAAATATTTAGAGGATAAAGAAGAAGAACATTCACTTTGTCCAAGTCTGCACTTAACTCTCTAACAACAGACTCAGATACATATCACTGATATCTCCTTGTTCATGTGGAGAAACATTTTAACATGTCCAGTATAGAGTCCTGAACACAGATAGATGTATAAAGAAATGAAAATAGTTATTGGATATAAGTGCAAAAGTACCTTACGGATGGCATTTACAACATGTTTTTGTTTGTTTGTTTGTTTTGTTTTTTGAGACGGAGTCTTGCTTTGTCACCCAGGCTGGAGTGCAGTGGTGCCGTCTCGGCTCACTGCAATCTCCGCCTCCCAGGTTCAAGTGATTCTCCTGCCTCAGCCTCGCAAGTAGCTGGGATTACAGGCACACGCCACTACACCCAACTAATTTTTTGGTGTTTTCAGTAGAAACTGGTCTCACCATGTTGGCCAGGATGGTCTCGATCTCCTGACCTCGTGATCCAACCACTCGGCCTCCCAAAGTGCTAGGATTACAAGTGTGAGCCAGCACACCTGGCCCATGTTTTTAAAATGAATGAAATATTGATTTTGAAGAAAGAGAAGAGCTATGGGAAGTTTATACTTGAGTTCTCGAGTTTAAAAAAGACAAAGGTAGAATCTTTGTTTTTTGTTTTTTCTGAGGATATCCCAAAACACACTAAAGGTGACTGACATGCTAGCTGGCTTAACACATCGCAGAAGATTTTTAGACAATTCCATGGTGTCCAGACAAGACCCTGGGTCTGCCGTGCCTCAAGGAAGCAATTTCTCACCAAGTTTTCACAAACCCCAGTGATTTGTCAGTGTCTTCCCTCTTCAATCCTCTCTCAATACCACAGCAATTCAACTAACACAAAGAGAGCCAGAAAAGTTGTCAGAGGTTATCTTGCTCATGTTTTCTTAATTTAAATTTTAGTTGGAACAGATTTTTATCAGAAGACAGGAAAATATCAGGTGTTTAACATGTAATTTAGGCAAGGAAAGGAAAACAAAATAATTGGAAAGTGTTTCAAGAAGTATCTGATCATTCAGGAATATTCTTCATTTATGCCATAATATATCAGATCTAAGGCACATAATTAGGGAAAAGGCATTTTGCTTATTCCTATAGGTTCATGAAATACTTTATTTTGTGACAATATGGAAAGTAGCTGTGTATTAACATGATACAATCCAAAGATATTCATTTTTTCCAGATGGCAGATCTACGTGATATTAAAAAATCTAACTACCATCTCTTCTTGGGATCTCAACTAAAATGACATATCTTCTTGAGGCTGTTTTTGACATCTCTATGTCTTCAGACAAAAATCAGCAATTTCTTATTTTGTATATTAAATAGTTGTTATGATTGGATAGATGTATTTCTAATATAATCATTGACTTACATATCCAATGCAGTCTACTGGGCACCCCATTAGAGTAAGCACAGTGTCTTATTTACCTTTTCACATACTATTTACCATGGTGACTTGAATATGATAACTCCTTAATGAAATTTATGGAATAAATCAATGTAGTAACATTTTATAGTAAGGAGAATAAGTGATTAAAAAAAAAGAAGCATCAAATATGTCTATGAAATCCTGGTAATAGTCAAAAAATTTCTCAGGTTAAATATTAAACTGTCTTATTTTCATGTGAAGTTGAGATTTGACGAAGTTTTAAGTATAATGTGATAGCAGGATTTGGCTTTCTGGCGTATAGTTTAGTGTAAAATACATGGATTCTACTCTGAGACCAGATGACTGTTATGAAGATTTTAATAAATATATCTATTTTCCTTGAGTTTTATTGATTTCATGACAAGAAATGTAAGCTTAAAATGAGGGAGAAAAAACAGATCTGATATATCTGTAATATTGGTAGAATCCAGGACATCTTTTCTGTTAAGGGATAAAGAAAATCAATAGAAGGGAGATTCAGCAGTTTCTGGGAGAAATTAATGTAAAGTGTATTAGATATCATGTTCATGACTTTGGATAGTACAACATTTAGGTCAGAGATAATGTGAACTTGAGATTCAAATCTAAGTAGAAAAACACAATCATAGACATTACGAAATCCTGAGATCTAAAATACTGGCATCTAGAAATGCACATTGTTCAAGAGGAACATGCGTGACCAAAAATGTGGTAGTGACTGATTCCCCTGTGAAGAAAAGCATCTAACTATACACACATTCAAATACTTAAAAATATAGGTGTGGCAGAATACACTAGAAGAAGAAGAGAGAAATGAAGAGACAGATGAGGAGTGAGAAAGAGGTACAGAGACAGAGAGACAGGGAGAAAGAAAGGAGGAGTGGGGAGAATGATTATTGTTATAACTTAAATAATCTAAGATAACAGAAGAAAATTTCTCATGGTTGCAGAGAGATTGTGGTTTTCAAATTCAATGTGCTCATAAGGTTCTTGTTGAGAAAAATGGGAAAAATAAAAGGAACAACTAGAGGACTGGGGCGCTCTCTTTTGCTGCTTACTGCCCCCAAGCTCATATTTTCTGAGCCAAATGGCTGAGCTAAGAGCTGGGTACAAGTGGGGGAAATTGTCTCCTATTAGAGTCTAAACAGATTAACTGGTTGTCACACTCTCCTCTGAGGTCTGAAAAACAGCAAAAAGGTAAGCCTGGAAAGCCACTGATCAAGAAAGGTTGTGGTCCAGAGAGATGCATATACCTTTAAAGGGAAAGGCAAGATTCTCACCATTTATTAATCTGCCACATCTAGACAGGGGCCACTCTAAGTAAGCAGAGGTGTCCAGAAGTCAATGAAATACGACAAAGCAATCAGAATAAACCACATGAAGCACAACTGATGGAGGAGATGAATGAGTATCAGTAAAGTAATTCAAAGAGCAGCTGAGAACATCAAAATGACAACTTACTCAATGCAGACAAAAGGCTTTCAACAGATATATAAACGATTTTCCAATTAAATGTGTAGAATATGAGTTAAGAGAGCAGAATTACTGTTGATGTCTGAGTGTATAATCTGAAAGAAATATAAAATAATAAAAAAGAAATAAGAAGACAGAAAAAATAATAAGGGGAAACAACAAAAATTGTTTTAGGTCATCTAATTAGAAAGCACACGGGGCTCTGTTGGTATATTTCTCAAATTAAAAGATGAAGAAAGAATGAGATTCAAAGCAGAAAGAAAAAAGCTACATACTAAGGAAAAGTCAATCAACATTGCATTTTTTTATCTGCACACTATAGATAAAGGACAATGAACTAACACATAAAAAAAAATATGCCAGCTCCTTTTAAGACCTTCAAATTCTCACTCACTACAGTATGAACTCAAAGTACAAAATTTTGTTACATTAAACAGAAATGAGGCTTCTCAAGTATAATGCTTAGGCACAGTTTTTCAACTGTAGATCTTTTTTTCAAATCTTTGAAACTAAAGAGACAAGTCGTCTGCCTACTATATATCCAACAAGCAATGGTGGGACAAGCATAATACAACCTCTATACACATCCTGTTCAAAAAGAAAGAAAACAGAAGGTAAACAATTACTGGTCCACGATAATTCTGAAATCTAGATGGGGAAATGTTAGAAGTTCCTGGACTAGTTCTCAGGGTGAGGGTATAATTCTTCAAGTTTCTTTCCTCTGTCTTCTAGGCTCTTGGTTCCTCCCTCTGAGTAATCTTTATTATTATTATTTTTTACATAAAATGTAGCATGTTTCTGCACCTGGCCTGTTCTCTCAGCCTGCTTCCTGTCAGTAGAATATTGGGAATCCACGTGCCTCTTCTCATTGTAGACTCTCTTTGTCTGGCAATGCTTCAACATATATAATTCTCTCAAGAATGTTGTGGGTTTCCTGTGAATCTCTTCATTAGATCAAATCAAGAGCAGTGCCATGACAAAGTGGTGTAAAGACAAAGCCAGGAGTGTGACCATAAAATCATTGATTTTTAAGATTTCAGGGAAATCTTAAAAATGTATTTTATAGTCATACCCTTGACTTTACACTAAATATTCATGGCAGTCAGTGCCCAGGATGAGATCTTTGTTCAACTGCCATTTATTAATTTGAGTATCCTGGTCTGGAGAAGGTGAGAATGTTCAAAACTGTCAGTTCTTGGCCCCTTTCTGTTCAACTCTTTCCCCTCAATGTATCTCTCTCCTCTCAAATTTTACTAAGTGGGGCCGGGCATGGTGGCTCATGCCTGGAATCCCAGCACTTTGGGAGGCCTAGGTGGACAGATCACCTGAGGCCCGGAATTCCAGACCAGCCTGGCCAACATGGTGAAACTCCATCTCTACTAAAAATACAAAAATTAGCCAGGTGTGATGGTGCATGGCTGTAGTCCCAGCCACTTGAGAGGCTGAGACTGGAGAATCACTTGTACCTTGGAGGTAGAGGCTGCAATGAGCCAGGACCTTGCCACTGCACTCTCCAGCCTGGATGACAGAGTGAGATTCTGTCTAAACAAAACAACAACAGCAACAACAACAAAATTACTAAATGGAAAGGTTGCACTTCAAATACTGTTGTTGGAAACTTTCTAATGTAGATCAGGCAGTTTTTTAGATATATTTTCTAGTTTCCACATAGCTGCAAGGAACATCGTTACTAAGTTTCCTGCTACTAAATAACCAGAATATTCCCCATTCCAATTTTCAATCATATTTTCTTCACTTTGTGGGTAAGTTCACTCAGTGCCCTCAACGGCCAAAATGCTACAAACAGCATGTTGAAGACACTTTAAGCCTTTACTAACACTCTTCTCAAGGCCACTCATGAATTCCAAAATCATTCTCAAATTTTAGGGTTTTTTTGTTAAGACGACACCCTACTTCCACATACCAAAGTCTATTTTAGCTATTAATTTATGAGTAACTAAATTTCCTTTGTTGAAAAACAACTAGGAGCAACATAGCTAGCTGGTCTTGGCTCAGTCTCTCTCAGTGACTGCCAGCCTGTGGTCATCTAAAGTGACCGGGCAGATCTATCTCTGAGTTTACTTGAATGGCTTTTGGAAAACTTCAGATGGTCACCTTCCAAGCTCATCTGCATGGGCCTCTACATAGATTGCTCATATTATGGTAGCTGGCTTCCTCCAGGGCAAGCAACCCAAAAGAGATTACCCAGCATAAAAGAAGCCATAGTCTTTTTTATAATCTAATTCAGGAAGAACACTCCATCACTTCTGTTGTATTCATTAGAAGTTAGGAAAAAAATGAAAATAAAAAGTCCATCCCTGCTGAGACCAGCTCAGTCGTGGAGACCCCAACCCAGTGGTGATGAAGGAATTAAGAAACAAACACAAAGATAGAGTGCAAATTGGGATCAGGGGGCTAACAGCCTTCAGGCTGTTAGCCTTCAGAGCTGAGGGCCTCAAGCAGACTCTGACCCACGTAGTTATTCCCTGTGAACAGGTGATTATTATTAACAAGCAGGTGTTCTGTGTTTTCTCATAGAACCAAGATAAACTAGGCAGGCAGCCGGTGCCCGTTCACCACTGATTGAAGACAAATTGGAAAGCATACTCCACAAGGGAGCAAGGGGGTCAGGGTCATATATCCCATGTTTAAAGAACTGGTGTAACTAGTGTATGATATGCATACATTGTTTACTATTTTAGAATACCCTGAGCAGTTTTCCACTTGGGGTCCGGCTAGGTTTTCCTTGCCGTGGTTCTCAGTGAACAATATAATCCATCACACATGTTAGAACTTGTCCCCAGCACATCCCCACACTGAGAAGGAGGAATTACCCAGGACCCCATATCAAGTGTTTGGGCCCAATTTAGAGGCTGCCTAGTGGAGTAATAAAATGTTGAATAGTATGCTTTTTTTTTTTTTTAAAGAAGACAAAAATAGGAACCCATATATGTCTCTCATTACATTGTCAAAAAGAATGAAAGGACAAACCAAAAACTAATAAAAATGGTTCCCTACAAAGACAGAAAGGGAAGGAAATCAGAGCTATATCTCTCAATGTGCCTTATTTGATATGTCTGACTTTGGAAACTTGTAAATATTTCACATAGTGAGAATCTCAAAGGAAAAGAAGCAATCCTTAAATATGGAATATGTCAACATTAATTTGAATTGAAAATATCCTTTGAAAGTAAGATTTTTTCTTTTAAAATGTTTCTGAAATGAAAAAATATGTATTTCCTTGCTTTATAACTGAAAAGCTTAAAACTAGTAGCAAAAAACCACTAGCAAACAGATTATGAGAACTGAATTTCATTTCCCATTAAAACAAACAAAAGTTCCAAAAGAAATAATGAATTCCAGGTCTGCAGTTGGAAATGTGTTAGATAAGCATGGAATACCTTGTTCTTGATCACAGCCAGGCCGGTAAGGTTCATAGCTACCTGTTCAAAAGGCAAAAATGTTTATGGAAGCAGCTCCTTCTTGTCTAAGATGGGATAGTTCAAACAACAAAAAGAATAATGCCTGTGATGCACTGAAATACATCAAATATACAAAACTACATTTTTGAAAATGATATTCCAAAGGGAGCAGGGATTCATTTTGAGTTTGCTAGAACCCATTCAAGATTTCTGAAACATGGATGACAATGGTTAAGAATCAAGCCTGCCATTCTTATTGGGTGTCTATTTCAGGAGAATTCTCTCATTTGTGAGGGAAAGTATTTTTGTTTATTTCTTTTTTTAGTAAGAGGGTATAAAGTCATAAACTCAAGAATAAAGTCAAATTAGAAATCACAACTTTCCAATTCCTAATGAAATAATGTATTTAAGAAATGATCATCAGTGGCTGCAAAAACCACGAGGTGGAAGTTTCAAGAATTTTGTAATTCTATAATTTCATATAATTTATGTTATGATTTTATAATGTACAGATGAGGCTGACAACACTTAACCTTCTAATCAATTGGACAGCTAGATATTTTGTTCCGTTGGTATGAGTCACTAGAATATACACAGCATTTTTTATTAAATATTCTTGAAAAAAAGGAGAATGCAGGTAAGTTTCTAAGTCACATTAGTAGAAAATGTCGGGCTTAGGTGAAGATATTTAATTGATGCTATGCAACCAAATACAGAATTGGGAAAATTTAGATGACAGATAACTTAGTGCTTTCAAGAGGCAAATAAAGATCATGAAAAGAGGAACACACACACATACAAATTGCTATATCAGAAATTTAAAAATAAAAGGTAAATAAAAGAGTGCTAGGGTGTTACAAAGATGTTGATAAACAGGAGTGTAGGCACAGTCATTATATAATCATTAAAAGCCACAATTATTTTTCATACCTGACTGTTACTTACGTAAGCACTAAGATTGTTGCTGAGGCTAAACTAATCCCTGACTTCAAAGAATTGACAATTGACTTGTGAAAACAGATGATTACAAAAACAGAAGGTGGAGTCAGTGCTCATAGAAATCATTGTAGACCTCAAACCAATCTTGAAATGTGTGGCTCTGCAACTGAATGTCTCTGAGCCTCAATTTCATCTAGTAACTGGCAAGTATTCTTCATTTAACATATGTGGTTGCAAAGAGGGCTGAATGAAATAACTTATTTAAAGCATTTGCAAACCTAAAGCAGTCTTTATATTTAAAAAGAAATTACCATGCAGCATATGAAATAGTAAAAAGTCAGTGGAACAGACAAGCTGTGCCAGGTGTTTAGAGGAAAGCATTACAGGGAGTTATCAGAGTTGATGCAAATTTTCTGGGAAAGTCAGAGCCAGAGCCCATTCCAGGGAGTTTATGCAAATTTTCTGGGAAGGTCAGAGTTTGGGCCTATTCCAGAGTGACAGCGTAAAGGATTTTGCCATGTTATTCTTAGTATCTGATCTGCCCCAGCATCTGGTACTTTGCACAGTAGGAAGTTAAAAAAAAAAAAAAGCTTGCCCACATTAATGAATGAATAGAATAGAGTGCTGTTGAAGCAAGTAAGAATTTCTACTGGATTACATGGGCTCTAGATGGAGACTTCTGCTAAGGATGAGACAAAAATCTCCCTTGGATCCTCATCTGGTTGGAGTCAGGGACATGATACCTTGTTCTTCAATTTTTTCATTCCATCCCCCCACCACCCCCATTCCAGTTCAGATTCCTTTCTCTCTTAGTATTATTGTGTTTCAAATAGGGCTAGGAAATTTTTAATGAGAACTTGGAAAAATACTGCTTACTGTAATAAACAAATATTATATTTTGAACTTTTATTCAATATAACTCTTGCAGGAACCACCTTAAAATTTTTCACTCTTTATACATTTTTTACTAATTAGAAACATCCTTAGCAAGTAAGTACTAAATGTTCTAGCCTATAGTAAAAATCCATATACTGTCTCCAGCCAAAATTCAATACCCCTCTTTTTCCTTGAATCTTTCACAAAAAAATACAATCTTAAAAATTAAAATGCCTTTACAATAATGAAAAACTTACTTTAAAAATACTATGTTTCTACAATAAGGGGAGAAAGTTCTTCATTTTGTGTTTGTACAAGTTGAGCATTTCAAGAAGTCATTAGCATCCATTGATACAGGCACATTCTCCATTTTCCCAGAAAAGCCAGGAGCCACTTTTAGTCTCAGTTAAGGAAAACGCATGCATAAATCAAGCTCTCGGGTCGGTCTTCTCCACTCCCTCAGCAGAGGACGTTGGCGGCCGCCCTCCTCGCCCGCCTGCCTGTCTCTAGGCTGCGGGAGCGTTAGACACATGCGCATGATTGGTCTCTTTGTGTGCACCAGGAAGGGTTTGGCGTCGATGTACACTTCCTAACGGGGCAAAGACCTGGCCCGGCCACGTGTGCTCGGGAATAAACATGTTCTGTAAACAAGGCCTATGAAATAAACAAGTGTCTCGCTCCCCGCTGCCTTCCGCGTGGGAAGCGTCCCCCACCGCCCTCTCCCCGGAGCCCAGCCCGCGAACCGAGGTTTAGAGCCCGGGAATGAGGCGCTGCGTCCTCAGGAATCTCGGGCCAGGGAGCGCTGCGGGCCGGGGGGAGCCGGGTGGGGAGCGAGCCCCGCGGCGCGCGGCGGCGGCGGCGGCGCTCCCGCCCGCGCGGAGAGGGATGGAGCGCGTCCTGTGAGCGTCTCCGAGCCCAGCCACCCCGCGGGCCAGGGGGAGGGAGCGGGGCCGGCGCATCAGCCCGCCCCCCCCGGCCCGCCCCCTCCCCCCGCGCCGGGAGCCGCGGTGGTGCGCTCCGGCCAGCTGTGCGCCGCCGAGCGAGGCGCCAGCCCGTGGGTGCTGCCGGGGGCGGCGGCGGCGGCGGCGCGGAAGGAGCGCCCGCAGCTGGCGGCGGCGGCGGCGCGGGCCGCGGCGTGGGGCTCGCGGCGGGGGCGGAGGTGAGCGCCGGAACGCGGAGGGCTGGCGCGGCTCGCGGCGCCGGGCCCCGTTCCCCGTCCGCGGCGGCCCTGCAGACGACCCCGCGTCCCCACCGGCGGGAGCTCGCGGAGGAGCGGGCGGCGGCGCTGCTGCTGGCGGCGGCCGGCTGAATGCGAGACCCGCGCAGACCCGGCGGCGGACGGCAGCTCTCGGCTCGGGAGAGCGGATCGTCGCGGAACGCAGGAGCCCGGTCGCGCTGGCCATGGCCTCCAACTTTAACGACATAGTCAAGCAGGGCTACGTGAAGATCCGCAGCAGGAAGCTGGGGGGGAGTGGCTCGCTCGGCGTTTTCCTTCCCCCGCGGGTTCGGCCCGGCGGGTTGCCGGGGGCCAGGGAGCGGTGACCCGTGCGGGGACCGGAGAGAGGGGGAACCGGCCCTTCCGCGGAGGGCCCGCTTGTTGCTTGGCCAGGTGGGGGCCCGCACCTGCCGGGGACTCTGCGGACGGAGCGGGAGGGGGGCTCCGGGGGCGCTTGGGTCCCCCATCCTCGAGTGCCCCGAGCGGGCTTCGACCGCGCGTGCGGGGGAAGTCCGTGGACGAAAGGGTTTGTCGATTCCAACGAGGAGCGTGCCTCGGAGGAGGTTTCTCTGCTGTGCCATCCGCGATGGTCTGTTCTCAAAAGTGAGCGCCTTTCGGGTGGAACTGCTCCGTGTGGCGACGCTCGCGTGTGTTTAGAATCACCATTTTCTGGTCCCGGTTTCCCAAGCTCATTCCGAAATTCGCGTGTGATGCCCCTCCCAGCGCCGCGCGTCCCTGCCGGCTGTAGCGGGCGAGTTTAGGGCGTCTTAGCCGTGGCCGCGGGCGGCTCCCGCGCCCCGCGAGCGTTCCCCGACCCGTGGACCCGCGCCCGCGTGCAGGCAGGTGTGCGCCGCGCGCCCTCCCTCGGACAGCCCTTCGCGACGGCAAAGTTGATGGAGACCTTTCTCTACTTCTCGAGAGATGCGCCGCCTGACTTGGGAGGGAAACAGTGTAGAACCCAAGGGTTCAAAAGTATTCTAGTGACCAGACGAGGAGGGAAGAGGGACTCTGGAGGCGGCGGGACAGGAGGGGTGGGTACCTGGGCCGGGGCGGGCACCTGGGCCGGAGCGGCCGAGACTCCGGATGCCTGGGAGAGGTTGGAGGGAAGGGCGGAGTGTCCCCGGGGAGGGAGCGCGCCAGGTAGGGTGGCCTTCGAGGCTGACCCGGGCGGGCTGGTGCAGAAGAGGGAGGGAAACTCGTCTGGGAGAGAAAGTGCCCCTGCTCTGGATTCTCTGGTTGTGTCTACCTCACTGTCCTCCAAGTTCCAGTTCTACCAGGCTCCTGCATCCCGGGGCAAAGGGTCCTTGAGCTAGAACCTTCCCTGTGTTCCCTGATGGCTGGATGAATCCTCCAACTTGGAGAAGGGGAGAAAGGGGGGAGGACTTTGCTAATTTTTGCGTAAAGAAGAAAACAAAGGAAGTGTAGCGTTAGAGAGTAGAAGAAAGGTAGAGTAGAATCCCCAGAAGAGGGCAGATCACCAAGGAATAGGAGTGGCTTTGTCAGGAGTTGGGCGCCGAGAGCATCTGGACGGGAGGACGGGGAAAAGCAGACTTGACTCTCGCTGCTGCCTCTGCTGGGTTTCTCATTAAAGGTACAGGCTGTACACCAAGGACAACAGGGGCCCGTTCTGGAACTTCAGCAGCTCTGTAGTAGGCTGGGAGCTGGGTGACAGCAACACCCCCCTTACTCAGGCCTGGAGCCACTGTGTGCTGTCCTGAGCACCACCAAGGCAAGAAAGAGCAGGCGCCAGGGTCAGACCCTCGGCCTGGTTTCAAGGGCTTTTCTTGGGTAGAGAAAGCACCTCATCCTTTTCCAGGGAGATAGGGACTAACCCACAAGAAGCTGCGGTTCTCCTGGAGTCTGGTTGTTCCTCGCAGCCAGAACGCAGTGCTCAAATCTGTCACCACATAGCTGTCAGCCAAGGGAGGTGCAGAGCGGGAGGTGGAAGGGAGTCATCTTAGCTTGACCTTTGAAGCCCTCTGCTTTATGACGGGGTGCTTGTTCATTTTTCTCGGCCTTTGGTCTTCTTGAAACCGAAATTGTGTCTGACACTTTAGACTGTATAAACTAATGGATGAGTTAAGTCCCAGACAAGATGTGTGTCTGCGTTCACAGAGTCACCTGCACGTGAAAATGAGACCGAAGAATGTAGCCTGCGCACTTGGCCCTGGAGTCTGTAGGGTTCCTTCTCCCCCTCTATCTAAGCTTTCCAGGATTTCACACAATAAAAACTGAGTACATAACCCAGTTATAACATAGGGCCCAAAGAAAGTACATTGAATGTTTCTTGGGTTAACTATGATATTCACAGCATTTGAAATGTCATCCTGAACACCATTTCTGCCTAATGATGTGCGCAAATGTATATTTACACTTACAAAGCCTCTTTTACTATGCTCACTGTTTAGAGCTTTGCCTTTGTAAAGTGCAGCCTTCATAGAAAACAATAAAAGTGTGTTTAGGTAAAAGTTAATTGCCTTTGTCCTCCGTTTCTACCTGAGAATTGTAAACTTCAAAGTTTGATATTGAAACAGTTTTGTTTTAAATTAAATCAAAATATTCACCTTGACTATTTTGGAAACAGTTTTTTGGAAGTCAGATACTTTTCTGTTCGGAATATTCTAATATGCAGAAGAGAAATTCAAATGGCAAAACTTCACATAGCTGGTTCTGTGACGCTTACTAAGTTAAGTGAGTCCTGTAAGAGAGTAAAACTCTAAGGAAATATTGTGTGCCTTAAAGAGTCATACCCCAAATCATAAAAATGGAAATTATTCAAAGATTAATATTTCCTTTGCATAGTTAATAATACATATTCCCAATTTTATGGACTCAAAACTATGAACTTTTCAAAATAATGTATTTTTTAATTCTAAGGACACGATGAGTTTTGTATGATTTATGCCCAAAATTAATTTCAGAATATAGTTGAACATGCATAGATATTTGATTTATTATGGACAAGACTCGTGCTTTCAAAAATTGAAGTATATGAAAAAAAGGCTTGGATATGAGGTCCACTGCATCAGAGATAATTATTGATATGAAAGGTATTTTATGATGAAATGTTCTAATGTGCCTTTTTCTCCTCACAGATAAGTCCAATTTTGAATAAGGACAGTAAGGCATTTCTTGTCCTCTAGGTAGACAGTCAGCCATGTAAGGGGGGGCTTCCCGGTTTAACTAGTCAAAAGAGCCCTTGCCCTGTGTCTCACTGACGAAGCTAGCAACCTGTTGAGTACAGTCCCTTAGCCCACTGTTTGGACAAAGAAGTAAAATTTAGTAAGCAAGGCATATATAGCAAAATATCCAGTAGGTTCTTGGTTTGCAGCCAGACTAAGAACTCAATCACTGAAAGCATTGATAATCTAACACTTTGTGTGTTGACCCTAAATTTATCAAAAATAAATGTAGCATTGTGGAGTGATATCATCATCATCATCATCACAGCCATTGTCATCAGCATCACTGTACAAATTTTAGACTGCTATACTTTGACTTACTCTAGACACAGACCTCACATCATTGTTTTCAAGGAATCCATTCAAATACATCAGCGTGACTATTCACAGACACATTGTACACAGGCAAAATTGTATCTTCTACAGACGTTTTATATTTCTTACTCAAACTCAGGTGAGAGATTGATATTGATGTATATATATCAATATCAATAATACAGTATATATGTGTGTATATATATACACAAACATATACATACATACATACATACATACATACTATTCAGGTACATACTCAACAAGTGATCAAATTATGCTGGAGTGCCCCACAGTTTAAGAGGCAGTGTACACTGGTGTTTGTGTGTGTATTACAGATTCGTATTAAGCCTGAATTATTTATTATAAATAACCTCTACATCGTTGCTACTCAGAGTACATCAGGCTAATCAGTCACTTTGTACCAACTTCACTATAGGGGAAACAGGGAAATGTGGAAGAACAGATTTGGACTTTTGAAGAGCAGTAACTTTATGAGCTGAGCACCTATTGAGAATTTCACTTTTTGCATATTTTTCTTTTGTTATAACAACTTATTGTAGATTCACCCACCTCTTGCCCTTTCTCCCTTCTTGATTAAAAACCTCAAGAAACCTCCATTCCTGGCTTAATGATAATCGATCTCCTTTCTGTAAACACTGAGTTTTCCTTTCTTCTCACAACAGCTTTCCTCAGAGTATTTGTTCATGAGAGATATTTATGAAAATTTACCCTTTTATAGAAGTTCACTGATAAATAGAAATGGCTGGGCGTGGTGGCTCATGCCTGTAATCCTAGCACTTTGGGAGGCTGAGGCAACATGGTGAAAACCTGTCCCTACTAAAAATTACAAAAAGTCAGCTGGGCATGGTGAAGATGGGCCTGTAGTCCCAGCTACTCGGGAGGCTGAGGCACGAGAATTGCTTGAACCCAGGAGGTGGAAGTTGCTGTGGGCCAAGATCGTGCCATTGCAATCCAGCCCAGGTGACAAGGCAAAACTCTGTCTCAAAATAAGTAAAATAAAATAAAATAAATAGAAATATGTGTATGTGCATTTGTATATTTTGTTCTTTAGAACACTTTACAATTTCTTTGGTCTCCAAATCTGTTAAAACTAGTTTGTAAAGGGAGATTATATCTTACATGGCATGCATTATCAATATGCCAAAAATTAAATGCAATAAATATATTAAAGATAAAACATATAAATAACTTAGTCATTCTGACCATTCAAAAGTTCTAAAGAACTTTCAGGATCATTACTTCAGATATGAATTCTTAATCTATGGATTTAAGGTACAGAAGTTATAATGAGTGTGTTTCAATCTTTACTTATCTAGAATATTGTGTATTCTAGGCGTTGCTTTCTGTAATGGATCTGTAACATCTATGTTTATCATTTATATATTCATCATTTCTCATTAAATACAAATTTAGCATATGACAACTTCAGTTATTTGAACTCTTTCCGATTTTTATTCATGGTGACTATTATGCATATTCTTCACACTGTGTGTACGTTTGCCACTTCTGTATCTATACATATTTCTGCAAATAATGCTACTTCTTAGAATTTTCCAGTAAGAAAAGATCTTATGTATCTTCTACCCAATCCCTATATTTTACAGTATCTACAACTGTATGTTTGTATGTATGACGTCTCAGGTATGCATAGAAACTGCTATCTCTATTGGCAATTTTTTTTCTTTTTAAAAAAATCCATCTGTCTGCATATGAACATGCTTGATGTTCTTCAAATTTTAAAAATTAAGAAAATACAATGAAAATTAAGGTAATTTTAACAGTAAAAACCAAATACAGAAACATGGCCGGATTTTGCCATTTAATTATTGTACCTGTGTAAGACCTGGGAGAGGCTGGTAAATCAGAGGGAGATAACAGGATTCACATGGAAGTAAGTTTTTATCTTGATTTACAGATGACCACTGGCAAGGTGAACTTTAAAAATGGCATTCCTTTTCTTAGATGACAAAGATAATACTCAGTACTTAAAGAGATCTTTCAAATGACTGAAATTAATAAATAGGGAGCAGGGAAGTGCTATAGTGGTCAGATGTCTTTGTAAGATCTGCATTCCCAGTTTTCTTAAATGTCTTTCAAATGTGCACAATAATGGTGAATATTTTGGATTACTATAAAATGGAATATTGAATAAAAAATTAGTTTAGGCCGGGTACAGTGGCTCATGCCTGTAATCCCAGCCTTTTGGGAGGCTGAGGCTGGCAGATCACCCAAGGTCAGGAATTTGAGAGCAGTCTGGCCAACATGGTGAAATCCCATCTCTACTAAAACTACAAAAATTAGCTGGGCGCAGTGGCCGGCGCTTGTAATCCCAGCTACTCAGGATGCTGAGGCAGGAGAATTGCTTGAACCCAAGAGGTGGAGGTTGCAGTGAGCTGAAATCGTACCACCTCACTCCAGTCTGGGCAAAAAGAGCAAAATTCTGTCTCAAAAAAAAAAAACATTAGTTTCACATGAAGCATGTATATTTGACATAAGTGTCATCTTTTTGAATTATTTTTATTAGTTAGCATTGCCCTGTTTGGATCATAAACCATGTAGATACTGTTGAATAGGACAATTAAGTATTTGTATCTTTGGACTGTTTCTGTTTACATCAATTTTAGAAACTGTACAAGATAAAAGGCAAAATTAAAATTATCTGTAGTCCCACCATTTATAGGTAATCTGTAGATTTCACACATTTTGAAGTGCAGGGCTAGTTTTGAGGAAAACATAATTTCTATCAAACAAGATGAAAGAATTAAAAGGGATTGTACTATAATTTCTTTAGCCTCAGTTTTATTATTGTACCTCACTTTAGTCACAGTATTTTCTGTTTTGTAACTTTATCCACAGAGCCCACAAATTTTAGATAGGGAGCATTTTCATTAACTTTCTGCATATATCCTCATTAGTTTTATTTTAAGCTACAGAGCAGGATTATTCTCTAAGTAATTCATTTTTATATTGTTACACTATTACTCAAGGAGAATATTGCACCTGTCAGTCAAACTGGATGGAATAAGAAATTGTATTTTGCTATAAGCAGAGAGCAGAAATTAATTTAAAAAAATTATTATTTGCATAGTATTTTCAATTATTAGTGATGGTTGTAACCTGAACATGTACAAAATATTTTGTCTGCCATTTTCCTGAATTAGTTGCAAAAATTCTTGATTAAATTTTTTTTGGCTAAACAGTAAAATTACTGGGAACAAAGACATATTAATGCTTAGTTTAATTTGAGACTTCATAATACTAACATAATCTCACTACATTTTGTGTGTACTGTGCATTTTACACCTTGCAAAGACTTTTCACACATAATTCTTACAGCAGGCTTTTAAATTTATATTCAATTTTTAACCCCCATTCTATACATAAACTAGAATCTAAAAGAAGTAAGGTGAATTACTTGGAGTTATTGAGACACAGGTTGGGTTTGTGTGTTTGTGTATACCATCTAAGTTTATAACTTCAGGTTCAGTGTAATATCTAATATACAACAGCTACCACTTTATGATATATATAGACAAGTTTAACACAGTTATGTATACCCTTCAAAATCAATGTGTTCTCTTTGGTATCTTGGTGTAAAGCTGAAATGATTATTTACTTTACTCAAGCTAAATTATTTAGGTTGCAGATAAAAATGCTATTTAGTGAAAAAATTTATGTCACAATATGGAAGTACTATGCAGATACTTGTCCAGGCCACATTCAGTGGACACAATGTCATTTTCATTGATACCAAACACAAATTCACTAATCTCTCCTTTCAAAAAAAAATAGAGCACCTTTCAAAATGTAGCTGATAATGCCTGGGTAGAATTTTAAAAGTTATTTAAATAGTTAAATACATTTATTTTACCATTATCTTTATTTATAGAAAATGATACTTTATTTACCATGGCTTTATAAAAGATTATGTTTAAATCAACTTAATGACAGGCAAATTCATTTAAAGAAAACCTAAATATAAAAACTATACAGATTAATGGGGATCTGACAAACTAAAAGCTGGCACGTGGTGACATAGTCATTGCGTTGACAGTACTCAGCCATACCATAGTCTTAACTCAAGAGGCTGGATTATTTTGTTTCTTATTTTTGTTGCTTGCTGCTTTAAAGGGGCTTAAATCAAAACATATGTATTTAAATTATGTTCTTTTATTTTTAAAAAATCTCTTAAAATTTTAAGTTATCTGCATGCCAATCACTTATTCAAATGTGTACGTTTATATAGAAAATGTATTACATGTTGATACCGTTTGACTGTGTCCCCACCAAAATCTCATCTTGAATTGTAGTTCCTATAATCCTTAAATGGCAGGGGAGGGACCTGGTGGGAAGTAATTGAATCATGGGGGTGGTTTCTCCCATGCTGTTCTCATGACAGAGAATGAGTCCTCACAAGATCTAATGGTTTTATAAGGGGCTTCCCCCTTCACTGGGCACTCATACTCTCTCCTGCTGCCCTGTAAAGAGGTACCTTCCGCCATGATTGTAAGTTCCCTGAGGCCTCCCCAGTCATGCAGAACTGTGAGTCAGTTAATCCTCTTTCCTTTAGAAATTACCCAGTCTCTGGTAAGTTCTTACAGTATTGTGAGAATGGACTAATACACACATAGAAATGCGTGTAGTAATCTTTTTCCTAATGATTTTTCCATTGTAAATGTAGAATTGCTTTTGTCTGATTTCTTACTACCCTTTAGCATGTTTATGTGTGTATGTATCTATGTGTACACACATAAATACATATATAATGTGTTATATATTTAATATGTATATTTTTTCAATAGAATATGTATGTGTTTTTAATGGCATGTTACTACCCATACACATGGAATTGCTATCTTTCTTGAGTAGATAGTATCCACTCCCCACCTCTGCACCAGAAGAAGATATTCATAAAATGCTTTTATAAAATACAAGGAAAGCTTTTATTGTATAAACCATTTTATGTCTACATTAGTCTTTACTTGGAAAAATAGATGCAATATTTGTCTAAAATTGAAAAATTATTTTTTTCCCCCACAAAAATATAAAAAACTGTAAGTTTAACAGCCTGGCAAACAGTAAATTTCATATTTATTTTTGTTTACATAATTGTAAGTTTTCTCACATGCTATGCAAAAATAATAAAATCATACTTTTTACATATTTATCCTTGCTTTGAAAAATACTCCTTTTTGTTTAACTTACTAGCAAACAGTAATACATTTTCCAGAGTGTTTTAAAGACCCTAGGGTAGTTCTGTAGAAAGCATCCATGTCATTTTACGTATGATTTCATAGACTTTATCACATACTTGGAATCTTTAAGTGTTGACTGTGGAAGTCTTCTAAATAAAAGTACATCTAGTGCCAAGTCATGATACTGAATTTACCTAAAAGCTACCAGTTTTATGTATAAGTATGAAATGTACTATTCTAGACGTTTAAAACTGGACAATTATTTAGTACTCTGAAGCCCACTCAGCACATTCTGTTTCTGATACTTCACATAATTAAATTATCTATATTACTTGTCCCTTTATTTAAAAAAAATTACTGTCAACCATGACTGCATATAAGAGTGACCTGCAGAGCTCGATCCTTTGGCCTGGGCTTTCTTCACTGAACGGGTCTGGCTGGAGTTGAGCATGGGTTTGCTTTAAAGTTCCCTCAAGTGTTTTTAATGTGACACCAGAGTTGCTAATTGTTGTCATAAAATCATAACTTTTTTTAGGAAATAGAGAAAATATGTAACATGTTAGACTCCTCTAAACTGCTAACCACACTGTTGTTAGTGTGCAGACCTCTGAAATGTAAAGTTAATTATCCATTAAATCCTCATGTAACACTAAGTTCCTCACAGTCTATAATGCTTTATAATGTGAACACAGAACAAATACAACAAATAATTTATTTGATGTACAGAAATTCACTTCATGAACAGTGTGACAAACATGAGTTAATCCTTCCTAAAAACTTCTGGATCGTGTATTCTGGGCTCTGTTGATAATGACTGATGCTTCTACGAGCAGTATGGATGCTCTTGACAGATTTCCATCATCTAATTTGTGTATTCTCATCTAAGTAATTAAAACACCACGGCTGTTTAAATTGTACTTAATTTAAGACTCACAGAGTTCTAAACAATGCAATCATGGTTTTCCCGATGGGAGATTCAGTTCATGAGATTTTATTTTAAAAAATCAGTAGCTCAGACTCAGTTTTGTGTTCTTCGTAAGTCTGGGCTCGTAGTTGTGAAAGACAGTTGCTACCGTGCAACACCTTGCTCCTGATATCTATGAGGTTTATGTTTTATGTCCTTTCTTTTGTTCTTTGTTTCCTACTTGAAGAGATAGGGCATAGATGGATGGATAGGGAGAGAGAAAATTGAAGCAATTTATAGCACATACATCTTGAGTCCATGCAGGTAGTAGGTACCCTTGTAGTTTTTAGAGAAAATGATCATCAAGCTGGCAAGTGATGAATAAAGAAGGGTTTGTTAAAAGTTCTATGCATAAGAAACAACATATCCAGACAACAATACGTGTCTAGATGAGAGATGAGTGTGGAGTAATGAGAATAAGATCCAGAATAAGGGTGCTTGTGGTGTTCTAGGAAGCTGGGAAGTTACTGATGTGTTTTACGAGAGGGTTTAAATGCTCACTTTCAAATTAACAAAACCCCTGAGGCTGGGGTAGAATAGACTGTAGTGAAATAGAACTGTTGGCAAGGAGCCAGCTAGAAGTGACTTTCAGTATCTAGGAAAGGTACTGGGTGATTCTAAGGGCTAGCCAGGATGGAGAACCATTGCTGCAGAAGTATTTTCTTTTTCTAGCTCTCAGAAAAAATGAGTCTTTCACCTATTAGTGCCTGCATTGAGAATCCATCTGGCAGTCTTATTTTTGCCTTTGGAAAATGATTAGTCTGTTTTCCTCTGTCTGCTTTTAACGTGTTCTTTATCTTTGGTTTTCAGGGATTTTGTTGTGATATTTAGAAATATAGATTTCATTCTATTCATCTTTCTTGAGGTTTATAGGGCTTTTTGATTCTATGGCTTGATATCATTCATCAGTTTTGAAATATTCTCCACCATTACCTCCTCAAGTATCAATTCTGTCCATTCTTTCTCTTTGTCCTTATATGTAAGGAAGCAGAGATACAGCAAGTAATTAATACCATATCTCAAAGTGTCTTTATGCTTTTACTCTTTCACTTCTTTGCCTCTCACATCTTCAAGATAAATATTTTTTCTTGCGTTTTTTTCAGTTTGCTAATTTTCTATTCATCTGTGAATAATCTGTTAAAACTATTCATTGCTATCAATTTCAGTGATTTTATTTTCATGTTTAGAATGGTCATTCGGTTCATTAAAATTTATTATAAGAATAAATTATCAATTTTATCTTTGGTAGTTTTCAGTGCCTTCAAATACATATTTTTTGTGTATGTGCAACATTTGTGATCATGAACATACGGACTTTCTTGAATTACTTAGTACACCATGAACAGAAATGGAACTTTCTCACTGGTTAATTTCTTTTTGTGGAACTGGAGGTCATGCGATCCTCCAGAACTCCACTGAGAGCCAAGAGAGTTGGATATGGCTTTTCCTTCATTGTGAGACCCTCTGCTTATGATGATTTTGACTTGGAATATTCTCAAAGCAAGTTATCTACCTCCATTGTAGAACTATGGCTTGTGATAATGAAGGTGAAGAGAAATGAAGATGTTTGAGTGATAGAGGTAACCACAACTGTTGCATGTGGTATGTGTGTGCCCAGCTTTCTTCTGTATAAAGATGAGGTGTGAAATGAGACAAGAAGCAGTTACAAGCCTGTTTAAGCATTTGACTTAGTGAATAGAGCCAAATAGTCTTACCCCTTAAAGCAGTGGTTCTTAACTCTGGCTGTCTGTTAAAATCACAGGAGAAGATTTTTGAGGGTTATTTTTTTCTCTCTTGTTTGTTTTAGTGAACAGCAATGACAAGACCCACTCGCAGAGATTCTACCTTAATTCATCTCTGGGCAGGAGATTTTTTGTTTTGGGCTTGGTTTTTATCTCAAGTGATTCTAGAAAATAAATGAAGTACATTTCACCAGAATAATTTCCAATGCAAGTTGTTTATCACCATATATTTCCACAGAACCCTAGAGAGCTAGAATAAATAGGTTAAAGTATGCCTCCATAAGTAAAATAATAATAATAATATTATTAATATGACTGGCTATAGTGACCATTTGTCATTTCTTCATTTTAGCCAGAATTTGAGTCTCTTTCCCATATTTGGAGAGTCCCACATTATGAATGGTGAAGGTAGCAAATAAGGTCTTGCATTAAAGATGATATGCCAAAAATACTTATCTTTCTTGCAGCTGGAGCACAAGAACATGAGCTGGGTTTTACAAATTACAGGAACCTAGGGCCAACTTTGAGTTAGTGACAAAAGAGGCAATTCAGTGGAGGACTCTTTACAGGGGACGACAGAGTAATCATTTCTGCTGGATCAATGTAATGACACAAAAGTAGAAATAATGCAAATTACTGCACCTGTTGTCTCAAGGCAATATCCTCATCAAGCCACTTTAATAACTCTAGAGAACATTTATGGTTGCTTGGTCTTGAACCTTGTTCTCCTCTATTCCTTTTTCGAAATTATAAAAACTTAATAAATTCCTTTCTATATAAATCAAGTGTCAGCTTCTGTTGCTTGCAACTAATAGATATAACTGATAAAACAGTATTATTGAAATGACTCAAGTTTTAAAATATGCTTAAATTGTCAGTGTTTTAGAGTAGTGAATATTAAATAGTGTCTTTAGCAATAAATAGTAGAATTATATTTCTCTTTTGTTTGCTACTAGCTTAGACATTAGCACATCATTAGTGAATTCTTCTCTTCACAAATGGGGGATTTGTAGGAGCTTTGATATAAGGTTACATCCAGATCATATAATTAAGGAAAAGTTTGTTTTAGATAGGAACCCACACAAATACACATATTTTTGACAGAGGTGAAAAACTAATTTGATAAAGAGGAATGCCTTTTCAGCAAATGTTACTGGAGTAATTGAATATCCATAAGCAAACTCAGTGAAACTTCACATTAACCTCACACCTTGTAACTCAAAACAGATCACAGACTTAAATGTAAAACATAAAGCTATAAAAATTTTCAGAAAAACATTCGAAGAAAATCTGGGACTAGGTGGATTCTTAGACTTGACACCAAAATCATGATCCATAAAAGGGAAAATTGACAAATTCTTCTTGTTGAAGTTAAAAACTTTTGCTCTGTGAAAGACCCTGTTAAGAGGATGAAAAGACAGGCTATTTACTGGCAGAAAATACTTACGGACTATACATCTCTGACAAAAATCTAGTATAAAACACTCTAAAAACTGAACAGTAAAATTTTTAAAAAACGTAATTCAACCAGAAAAACAGCAAAGGACATGAACATTTCACCAAAGTTGACATATATACAAATAAGCACATAAACAGATGTCTGACATCATTAACCATTAGGAAGATACAAATTAAAACTACCAAGAGATATAGTTATACACCTATTGGAAAGGCTAAAAAAAAGTGCCAGCACCACATGCTGGCAAGAATGCAGAGAAGCAGGATAGCTGGATCACTCATACATTACTGGTGGGAATATAAAATGGTTCAGACACTCTGGAAAACAATTTGGCAATTTCTTAACAACCTACATATGCAAAAATGAGACTTGGCAATTGCACTCCTGGACATTCATGTCAGAGAAATGAAAACTTCTCACATACAAACCTATTCGCAAATGTTCATGGTTGTTTCATTTGAAATAGTAACAAATTGAAGATTAACCAGATGTCCATCATTAGGTGAAAGCTTAAACAAGCTGTAGTTCCCCAAATTATGCAATACTACACAGCTGTAACAAAGGATCAAATTATTGATACAATAAGAAATTCAGAAAATTATGATGGGTGTTTGTAAAAACAACAGTCATCAAAGATCACATACTGTGCAATTTCATTCCATTGACTTTCTTAAAATAATAAATTATAGAAATGAATTGGTTGGTAGTAGCCAGAGGTTATGGACAGGAGAGTGGGAATGGGGTTTGTGTGTGAGGTAGAAGTGGTTATAAAAGCACAGTGTGGGGAATCTTTTTGATGGTTGAAATGTTCTGTATCTTGAATGTAATGTCAATATTTTGGTTATGAAATGAGATGATAATTTTATAAGTAGTTACCGTGGGGGAAAATTGGATAAAGAGCCTGCAGGGTTGTTCTGTATTGTTTCTCACAAATGCATGCATAACAATAGTTATCTTAAAATTAAAAGTCTAATTAGAAAATGTAAGAGGGGGCATCAAAACCTAGCCTCATTTTACAAACATGATAAGCCATCCATTGAGGCACAATAATGGTGGAAGTAGTGTAGAAAAATGGAAAGAGTATAATCTTTTAGAATCAATTGAGGAATTTAATTAATAACTTGTCAATTATGAATTGTGTAACCTATAGTAAGTATCAAATACCTCCAAGTCTCACTTTTCTTAATTATGTATTAGGTAGAAGAACAACCTCATTGTGTCTTGTTAACATTGAGTAAAATAATTTACAAGATCTAAAACAGTGCTTAGTCTATGATGCTCAAACCATTGAATAATAGAATTGATTGACAGATACCAAAAGCCTCCTGGGACAGACCTTTGAAAGGAACCTATTTCTTGGCAGCCCTTCTGAACCGGGGCTCCATAAGAGAAGAAACTCTTAATTCCTCGAGTCTTCCAGTGTATGTAATGAGTTAACCTCCTTCCTATATGGAAAATGGTAGCAACTGTGCAATGCTTGTAAATTGAGGAAAATAATGACTCAAATAATTTTTTGTAAGTTTTAATTCTCTCATGAAACGCAGGTGGAGAGAGGCCAAATTTTGATTGATGGACTGTCATTTTCTGCATGTCATCAAGAAAAACAGATAAAGGAAAAGGGTGTTATTCTGTGATGATTTGAATCATGAGACCCCCTACCTTCCAATATGAATTTTAAATGATTATTACTGTCTTAAAGATAGGCACCAGATATTTATTTTACCACAGTTTTACCTCAGTAGCTAAACTCAAAGTCTGATACGGTGAGTTCATGTAGATAGCTATATTAATATACTATGTAACATTTTGGCTTACTTTTTGCAAACATCTGTGGAAGTATGCATTATTTCATTTTCAGCACCTAAAGGTCAATGCATTCATGAGATAAATTCTGATTTCAGAAGAAAAATCTTAAAAAAGAAAGCCATACTTTGAGGGCCACAAAAGAGAGGTAAAAAATATTTACCTCAACCCTACTATTTATATATTAAATCCCAAGGTTATGAAACATGTAAAAGATTAGTTTATGGCTTACAGAATTTTAAGGAATTTTAGGTTGACTGTATATTCATATAAACATTTCCAGTGAATACACTCATCATTTACAAACTTATCATGTAGTTAGCTTATTTAACACATTATTAAGGGCACATTTTACAATGTCGTCTCTGTATCTACTCTGTTTTCTTCTGCTTTCCTGACCTCTAGACAAATTTTTCAGAAGGAAGGGAGAAAGGGAGGAAGGGGAGGATGATAGGGAGGGAATGAAGGGAAAAAGGGAATAAAGGGAGGGAAAAAGGAAGGGAGGAAGGGGGAACAAACATGTCTTTAAAGTGAATGAATATGTTTTTGCTGAACAGTCTTAATAGGACAACAGTTATTCTGAAACTCAAGCTTCCATGGCATAGAAAAGCTAAATTTGTATTTTTGCATACAGTTTAACTATCTGTATAAATATATGAATACAGAAGGTTAATTAAATGGAATAACTCACTGCATTGCCCCTGTGAAAACATAAAAATATCTTTTCTTTTGGAGACAGTGAGAATTGTTCCCTTTCAAAGTAAAGTCTTTACATCCTCTACCACTGTTTTTCCTGGAAATACAGCAGAAAGTGGGAGAAGGGGCTGGCTTCTGCTCTTGATAATTTATAGACCCCAGTATGCCTCATTTAGAAATTTCACTTATTTAAGAACATGCCCAAATCGTACTCCCTCCAGAATGTATCACCTTTCTTCCTCAACCTAGAAGTTTGCTACTGTCTCTCAGCTCATGGAGTTATTATTTGTAACCTAGGGTCACCACACAGGGCTGCGAGGGTTGTGCCCAGCACAAATCCAAGGGACTGCATTTATATAGACTATGATGTGATCCCTTTGAAGTTGTATATATAATCCTGGCTGTTTGAATAGTGTTTGAATACTGTTTGAATGTATTGTTTTCAAGCTTACATATATTTGCCTTTGGTTTCACAAACCATTTTAGGTTGTTGGAATATTATGGCAATTATGCTGTTTCAAATTTTTGATGTTTATGGATACATAATAGTTTACATATTTATGGAATCCATGTAATTTTTTGATATAATAATGCAATGTATAATGATCAAATCTTGGTGATTGGGATAGTCATCACCTCAAACATTTATCATTTATGTCAAGAACATCCAACTCTACTCTTCTCGTTCTTTTGAAATATACAATAAATTATTAACTTTACTATAGACACCCTATTGCACTACCAAACACTAGGTCTTATCCTCCTATCTAACTATATTTTTGTGCTCAATAATCAACCTTCCCTCTCTACTACTTTTCCTAGCCTCTGATACCTGCTGTTGTATCCACTGTGTCCCTGAGATCAATACTTTATCTCTCATATATTGTGAGACATATGATGTTTGTCTTTCTGTGCCTGGCTTATTTCACTTAACATAATGACCTCCATTTTCATCCATGTTGCTGCAAATGACAGGATTTCATTCTTTTATATGGAGGAAGAACATTGCATTGTGTATATATACCACATTTTCTTTATTCATTCATCTACTGATAAATAGGTTTATACTATATTTTGGTTATTGTGAATAGTGCTGCAGTAAACATGGGAGTCTTATATCTTTTTGATATACTGATTTCCTTTCTTTTGGGTATATACCAAGAGATTGGATTGCTGGATCATATGGTAGTTCTATTTTCAAATTTTGAGGAACCTCCATACAGTATTTTAGATGGAAAGAATTTTTATTTCCATCAACAGTGTACAAACATTCTCTTTCCTCTGCATCCTCACCAGCATTTGTTATTTTCTGTCTTCTTCATAATAGCCATTCTAACTGGGGTGAGATAATATCTCATTGTGGTTTCTACTTGTTTATGTTGCTATTGAGTTGTTTGGGTTATTTATATATCCTGGTTATTAATCCTTTGACAGTTGAATAGTTTCACAAATAGTTTTTTCCTATTGTGTAGGTTTTCTCTTCACTTGGCTGATTGTTTCCTTTGCTGTGCAGAAGCTTTTAAACTTGTTGTGATCCTGTTTGCCCATTTTTGCTTTGGTTGTCTGCTTTTGAGGCCTTACTCAAGAAATCTTTTCTCAAAGAAGTGTCCTGAAGCATTTCCCTAATGTTTTCTTCTAGTACTTTCATAATTTTAGGTTTTATTTCAGCTATTAATTTGATTTGATTTATGTATATGTTGAAAGACAGGGGTCTAGTTTCATTCTTCTGGATATGGTCTAGATAGTTTTTGGTGTTTGTTTTGTACCTTTGGGATTATTTTACTTTATTTTGTGTCAAATTTAAATGGATGATCTTTTATTGTAATATCTGATAAATTTTATATTTTCATTTAAGCCTGATGTATGATGACAACTTTTCTCAGTGAGTTCTGAGAAATATGTAAAGTAGAATTTATATTTAAATATTAAACAGCCTTCTTTTTTCTTTTTTTAGAGATGGGGCCCTGTTCTATCATCCAGGCTGGAGTGCAGTGAGTGTGATCTTGGTTCACTGTAACCTTGAACTCCTGGGTTCAGGTGATCCTCCTGCCTCAGCTTTCTTAGTAGCTGGAACTACAGGCACATGCCACCATGCCTAGCTAATTAAAAGAAAAAAAATTTTTTTTTAGAGATAGGGTCTTGCTATGTTTCCCAGGTTGGTCTTGAACGCCTAGCCTTAAGCACTCTCCTGCCTCAGCCTCCCAAAGTGCTGGGATTAAAAGCATAAGCCATTATGCCTAGCTGAAGAGCTTTAAAATCAACATAAAGGGAATGTTTATTTAATGCCAGTCAAGAAATGGCTGCTTCTTAAATTTCATATGAAAGTAATAGTAAACTAAGAAATAATAGTGAGGCAAAACCTTTTTTTTTTTTTTTTTTTTTGCCTAAGTACATGTATTTCAATTATTAGCTGGAACTTTTTCATTTTTGGTTCTCTGTTTTGAATTGGGGAAACCATAAATGTTAATCATTTTGCATTTGCAGTTTAGTGCTCTCTGTGAAATGAGGTTTATGTAAGCTACGTTTGCCCATAGAATACCTTACTTACTAGGAGCCAAGTGGTTTGAACACCCCATTGACTTTAAAAACAAACAGCAGTGCAAAACTTCTGTGTCTTTGATATTGAGCTCTAAAGCCATCTTGACTAAATTTTAGAAGACTTCATTACTTAGAAGATAAAGTTCAGTGCCTTTTCGATGAAATTCTGTTTTGTAACTGCAGTAAAAGACAGATCACTGAGCTGCATTCCCATCCAAAAAGTGCAAATAGCTATCTTGATACTCATGGTTTTAACTAGTCACAACTCCCTTTTAAATGACAGCAAAAGTGTACAGAATACAAATAAATAAAGTCCCAAATAAAGCATCTAAGAAGTTTAAGTCATTATGCTCTCTGCTGACAGCTTAATGTCAGTATCTAAATAGAATGTAAAGGGGAAACAGTAAAAATTGCTTTTCAGAATAAAAGTACTAGCACCTAAATAGCACCTAAAGAAATAACACCTAATGCATTTGGATATCCATGGTTTACCCAGGATTCAGGATCAAACCTGAAGTAAATAATTGTTTTACTCTACAGTTAGAATCTGTAATGTATCTGGTAGGTATTTTTTCAATTACAAATATTAAGGGTATGTTAGTATATGTTTAATATGTATTAATTAAGGATATGCTAATAGGAACTACACTAAGGATGAAGAAGTAAAAAGATGGCATTAATACCAAGCCCAGCATTTACTATACATAGGAGGATACAATGACATGTAAGACCCATTACCAGACTAGTCCAGCCTGGCACAAAAGAGGGCAGTCAATAAGCATTTGTTAAATTGTTAAATAAGTTTACATTCAGAACTGCACTACTATAGTTTTGATTGATATGTATAAGAGCATTGGCACTGCCTTCATAGAAGCACTTTGTAATATCCACCTTTGTAATTAGCTTCAGCAATATCAATCAATTGCAGTGTAAAGCCTGTAATTAGAAATATGTCAGCCAAAAAATATTTTATATCTTACCTAAGAGGTGTTATTTGATGTTTAATTTTTAAAAACTGTATTTTATAACTTTAGTTAAATTTATTTTTTGAAAAATTTGTTAGTGTACTAAAATTCAGCTTTTCAATGAATAAAATGTACAAAAAACACAACAAAGTACATTATTGTTTTGGAGGGCAGAGATTTTGTTTTAAAGGCTATCTAAATAAAAAAAATAGTCCTGCATTGCCTTCAGATATATTTCTTATATTGCGATTTTTTTTTTCAGTTGGCATTTTGACTATTTTTTATGTATATATTTGTCTTTAACATTTACTGAGAACTATTTCAAATAGTCTGTATGATAAAATTATGCATAACTTTTACAGCAAGTGAAATTTTCTATTAGGAATCAGCCCAACAGCATGAATTCTTACTGTTTTTTACGTAGAGTTCACCTTTAACACAGCTACACTGTTCAGTGGGCAAGTCAGATATCGTTTTCATTTTATACAGGAAGACCATGAAGTTAAGGAAGCTGAGATAACACATGGAATCAGAAGGCTCAGATCTGTTACACTGATTTCTAGTGCCTTCTCAGAACACCGGTTTCAACCACTGCACACCATTTCATGACAGTGTATTCCACTCTCACTCCAGTGGAGGTCGGTGTATCTCTGAAGATGGCGACTGGGGGTGCCATCCTAGACTAGGACATGATATGCTTTTTCTGAATAATCTACAGTAATTCTCAGACTCCTGTTTTATATAGTTTTCCCCCAATTTAATTGGAGCCATTGATAGTCCCTGATGAGTGCCTCAACTAATTTCAAAGGTAATGTCACTAATGATTGCTCAGATCTCTTTATCACTTTTCCTGTTATGTGTGTAGTCTACCATCTTTGAAACCCTAAGGTGCATGCATCACTTTAAATGTACTAAAAAATTAAGGCATGTTCTCAATTGTACTTACTTTAAAACATGAAAAACCTTTGCAGAAATACTCTATATGCAGTAGTACAATTCTGAAATGGCTTCTGTTCCATCTCATTGATGTTGATTTTTATAACCTGTGATTTTGTGACTTAGCTGGAGCTTATCAAAGACTACATTGTTTTTGTCTTTGAAACAACTCTCCGTAGACTTCTACTTCAGGGAAACCCAGTACTTCAGATTATTAACATTATTTAAGCCCCACCTCAAGAGTACCAAGTTCTGAATATCACCAAAATGTAATGCAGAGAAAGAGCTTTGAAAATAGAGACATTTGGTTGAGGCCATTGTCTTTCAAGCTCCATACCTCATCTGTAGAATAAGCATGATGTGTCGAATGGCTGACTCCCATAGGGATAGTGCAAGCTGTAAATAAGATGAAATTTGCAAAGTGTCTGGTACGTGGTAAGCCCCATACCCTATTACCTATTGATATTGGTATTTCTAAACAAGAAATAGGGATTTGATTTGCCACAATGAAGGGAGTATCTTTAATTTCATCTCTTTGGGGACCAATTCTTTTTTTGCCATAGTGAAAACGATTTTATATTTGTTACAGTCAAAGCAAAAAGGCATGATGTTTCCATCCAGAGCAATTACTGATTAGATATGGTTTTATACATACTCATTGGACAAAATTGTATGCATGAATTGATACATGGGAAAGACACAGAAACTGGTGTGAGGTTACCAGGCTGATGATGTCTCGACCACCTCTATATAGAGGCATCCCCAGCTTCCTCCCCTGCAGTTGTTCCTCCCCTAGGCTTCGTCACCTTCGCCTGACTAGCTCTACCCTGTCGTTAAAACGAAGCAAAACAAAACAAAAACAACTTTCAATTTCCCCTTCCGTTTGTATCACCCACCAGAAGTTCAGCTAGAATCATTTAGAAAGCCCTCAATTTCTGAACCTTCCATCATGTGTACCCTAACAATTTCCAGCCCTCAAAGCACTTCCTCTGCTTCCAATACCTGACTGTCCCATCTCTCTGAAGGGCCACGGATCCACACACATGCCTCCTGTTACCTGGCCCACTGTACCTCCTTCCCTATCTCCTCTGCCTCCTCCTCCTTCTCATGCCCTCTCCACTCACCACTACTAGAGTTCTGCTTTTAAAAAATCTTACTCTCTTTCCCAAAGAATCCATCAAGTCCTGAGCCCTGCAGTTTTATTACTACTTCTCAAAAGACTTCTCTGAAATACATATTTTGTACTTTAATCTCACGTTCAATGTCCGGATTGCCAAGCTCAGATTTCTGTAAAATATCTCCTGCTTTCTACTCATATTTTACTCCAGGCCAATGAGTCTAAATAGAATATGCTCTGTTCCCCTCCTGAACCAGCTACTCTGTCACATAGAAACGTATATTAAGTAGATATTTCTATTAACATTGCCACTGTTTTCATAGTTATTCAGTATTAGACCTCAAAGGCAAAACTGTCTTGTCTTTGTCTCAATGAGCACATCCAACTGAATGCTGTATCTTATTGGTGCCGCCTCAGAATGTCTCTGCCTTCTGTGGTCTCTTTTCAGTTGTTATATTGTTTGTCTAACTCAAGGCACAAGTGTTGGAAGGACTTTCTAATGGTTCTTTTCACTGCTCACTCAATTATCCTTGTACTCCTGCTAGATAAAAAAAAAAAAAAAAAAAAATAAAATAAATAAATAAATAAATAAATAAAATAATTTTTTAAAATTTTAGTTTGAAACATAATTTTCCTCTTAAAAATTTCCATGCTTTTTCATTACCTAGACTAATAATTAAACTTGGAATTCAGAACTATTTGCAACACCTACCATTGTTGCATTTAGATTTTTTTAAATGTACTATTTCAAGCATGCTGGAAATTGCAGAGAGTCATAATATAAACCTCCACGTGCGGGCTACTATATTTCAGAAAGTGGTTTTTTTTTCTTTAAGTTTTTTAACATAGAAAAATGTGGCCAGACACAGTGGCTCATGGATGTAATACCAGCACTTTGGGAGACTGAAGTGGGAAGATCACTTGAGCCCAGGGGGTTGAGACCAACTTGGGTACATGGTGACACCCCATCTCTACTAAGAATACAAAACTTAGCTAGGCATGGTGGTGCACACCTGTAGCCTAGCCACTCGGCAGGCTGGGGTGCAAGGATCACTTGAGCCTGGGAGATCTAAGCTGTAGTGAGCTGAGATCATGCCACTGCACTCCAGCCTGGACGACAGAGTGAGACCCTGTCTCAACAAACAAACAAATAAAAATGTTAGGAGTTGAAGACCCATTTGAACCTCTTGCTATCTTGCCATTTTCACACCGAAGAGTTGCCTTCGGTATTTATCTGTGTTACTACCTAAGTCTAGTCTGTGCACTTCAACCATTGTATTGTCCTCTATTGCATAAATTAATCACTCTTCCTCTATTAATAGACATTACCAGGTATTGCTGGTTTTGCTACTGGAAACCATGCTTCAACAAACACATGTAGAATTATCCTTGACTGCATATATACATGTTTTTCCAGGATATGTGGATAGAAGTAGAAATACTGGTTTTTAAAACGTGTACATGTTCACTAGATGTTTTCCTATTGGTCATAAGTAATTGTTCTAATTTACAAGCCTAGAACCAATGAAATGAAAACCTCGTTATCTTCAGCAACAAATGCTTTTGCCAGACTTTTAAATTACGAAATATTTCAAACATACAAAGAGCATACAGTTTTCTCAAAACATAATTTGCTATATTTGTTTCAGATTTTTAAAAAGAAATAAAATGAATATAACTGAAGCCTGCTGTATATCCCAATACACTATTTCAGAAGTAAACTCATGTTTATAGTTCTATGCAGTTTTTCTACGTCTATTACATTTTTGTATGTCTTTAAATAGTATTTGCTATTGCATTACATAGCCTCAACTTTATATAATAGGACTCGTACAGAGTGTGATTTCCTGTTTTTGCTTAAGATTATGTTTTTGAAATGTAATAGTTTTGATATATAGAATTGTAGTTCATTCATTTTTACTTCTGTATACTATTGATTTGTATAAATACTCTACAATTTGTATTTTAATGCAAATGTGCAAGGGCTTGGTTAGGCTACATGCTTAGAGGTGGATTTGCTGGGCATAGGTTGGCCACATACTCACCATCTATTGCTAGTTTGTCAGATGGTATATCCAAATGCACCCAAGTAAATTCCCAGACCTTTTGTTCTACCTTCTCAGCAACACATGACAGTGTGAGACTTTTACCCCTTGGATAAATGAGTGGGTTAAAGTTGCATTTCTCTGCACTTTGAACATGTTTTCATGTGTTTGTTGACCAATCGATTTTCTTAATTTTTGAATTATTTATTCAGGTCTTTTGATTGGTTTCCTGTGTGACACCTTTTCTTAATGGTGTACAGGAATTCTATCTATATTTTAAGAATTATTTACAGTTATACACAATATATTGTCTCACATAATAGTTTCCCTTTAAATTTGCTTATAGTCTTCCATGTCTTAGTAACATTTTACATTTTAATAAAATCAAATTTATCTATTCTCTTTGTGACTTGAAATTTGTTTGTCTTATTCAAGAAGGCTCTTTCTACAGTAACATAAGGCTATTGTCTTCTAGTCTAATGATAGAATATTCTATTCTAATTAATTCACACGTAGGTCTTTAATCAATGTCTAGTTAATACTTACTTTAGAGTTTGAGTTTGGGATTTATTTGTTCCCATATAGGTAGGCTGTTTTTCTCCTCCATTTATTAAAATCCTTGCACATGAGCTTGTTAAACATGCACAGCTTTTCATGTTTTCATACATGTATTTTCAATATTGTGCTTGATTTGCTCGGGCAAATAGAGCAACATGGGCAAGGCAAAGGCACAGGGGTCACAGAATACCTGCCATCGTGCCTCAGTGCCACTTGTGTGTGAAGTGTGGCAGGTTAGGTCACATTCATTAAGTCAGAGTACCACAGTAATATTTGTACGTGTGCAGTCTAGATTAGTGTGGGCAGGACTGGAAGCAGAACTACTATATAGAAGCCAGGCCAAAAGGTGCAAGGAAGGGTCGGCATGAGCCGCAAAAATAGAGAAGAGATTTGCTGTCATAGTCAGAGTAGTGCCTTATGTGCATTGTATCATTATGTGAATATAGATTGATAATTTGCCCACTTCCAGTTTTTTTATTATACATATTTATGTTTATATAATAATTTTTTCTCCTCCTACTATCACAGCTTGTCACAGTGCTACTTGCCACTTAAGATCACAAAGCCACCTCATTACAAGCTTTTTCTAGATGTCATATACACTATGTGGTTTCTGCTTCTCCCCCTTTCAATTATTTATGGTGCTTTGCGTGTGCTCTTAATATACCCCCTTTTTCCTGGTTTACATCATATTTACATGTTCATGAAATTCATTTGTTTTCAGTTATCCCATAATGATATATTTACTTTTTAAGATCTCACTAAAATGTATTAACTGGAAATTTGAATATATTATAAAATATTTTACTGTATTCATTGCACCATTAAAGCAATCATTTTTTAATTTTTAGAAAATAATTTTAAATAAAAATACAATTTTAAAGCAACCTTTAACCAGATATTTGCATTTTGTCTCAAAGTATTTTGATTTAAAATGTTGAAAAAAAGTTGCACTAAAATTAAAGCAATCATGTAAACTCTTAAATGTATACTTAATTTCCCAATTACCTATATTCCTTGACTTTATTTCTCTATCTGCATATTGAGTTGAATTTTTTTCTCTAAATATTAAGGAGTCAGCAAGACTGTCTTTAAGACTATTTTAACACTAGCATACTAGAGCTAGATATACAGATTTATATTATTTTTATTTCTGGAGAAATTTTTCCTTGCCCTAAAATCATAAAGATATTCTCCTACATTTTATTCTAATCATTTCACATTTTGATTTTCATTTGTAAGCTATCCATTCACTTGGATTGTTATTGGTTGGTGTGAGATTATGATCAGGTTAACTTTTTCATGTCTTTAGATAGTTTTCTCATCACCATTTGTTAAATAATCTGTCCTTTTCCATTCATGTTCAATGCTGCTGTGTCATATACCATGTTTCTGCATGTTTGTAGGTAATATATGGGCTCCCTTATTCTTTCCCACTTGTTCGTTTATGTATAATGAACATTGCTATTCCTCCCCCATATCCAAAGACATTTTCCTTCCTCTCCAAAGCTGTCCAGGATCTTCCTAATCCTTTACTTTGTCATTTGCATTTTAGGATCTGTTTATTAACTTGCATCAAATACTTTGCTAAGATTTCAATAAAAAAATTCATTGACTTTTAAAATTAGAAACACAATTATAAATGCATTTCAGGCATTACATGGTTCAACTTAATTTACAAATGTTGAAATAGGATCTCAAAAGGGTAAACTCAGATCGCCTATGAAAGTTGTTTTGAGTCTAAGTTTCTAGGGGAAGATAAAAATGACTAAACTTTGGGCTATGTTACTAACACTGTAGATCATGAGTATGCCATTAAAAAATAATAAAATGAGAAACACAAGAAAATCTATAAAATTAGGTATTCAATCAATACAGTGAATTGATGTGAAAAGTGTCAAAAATGATTGTTTTAACAAACATTTATATCCATTTTTTCACTTTGTAGAACATGGGATGTGTCACATTTTGACTACCTAGTCATTCTTGATCCCTACTTGCCTGAGGTTACCCTACCTTTATTTCAGTTGTTTGATGTTTTTGTACTCTTCTTTATTTCTTTATTTTTTTAACTTTTAAGTTCAGAGGTACAAGTGCAGGTTTGTTGCATAGGTTAACTTGTGTAATGGAGGTTTCTTGTACAGCTGATTTCCTCACCCAAGTATTAAGCCTAGTGCCCATCAGTTGTTTTTCCTGGTCCTCTCTCTTCTTCCAGCTTCCACCCTCCAAAAGGTCCTAGTGTGTGTTTTTCCCCTCTGTGTGTCCACGTGTTCTCATCATTTAGCTCTCATTTATAAGTGAGAACATGTGGTATTTGGTTTTATGTTTCTGTGCTAGTTTGCTAAGAATAATGGCCTCCAGCTCCATCCATGTCCCTGCAAAAGATATGCACTCTCTCTCTCTCTTTTTAATGGCTGCATAGCACTCCAGCAAAGGTCTAATATCCAGCATCTATAAGGAACTTAAACAAAATTACAAGGAAAAAAGAAACTACCCCATAGAAAGGCGGGCAAATGACATGAACAGATATTTCCAAAAGAAGACATGCATGTGCCAACAATCATATGAAAAAAAGCATAACATCACTGATCATTAGAGAAGTGTAAATCAGAACCACAATGAAATACCATCTGATGCCAGTCAGCATGGCTCCTATTAAAAAGTCAAACATAACAGATGCTGGCAAGATTGTGGAGAAAAAGGAATGCTTATATATTGTTGGTGAGAGTGTAAATTGGTCCAGCCATGTGGAAGACAGTGTGGTGATTCCTCAAAGACCTAAAGACAGAAATACCATTCAACCCCGCAATCCCATTACTGCATATGTGCCCAAAGGAATAGAAGTCATTCTATCTTGAAGACACATGCACACATAGGTTCATTGCAGCACTGTTCACAACAGCAAAGACATGGAATCAGCCTAAATGTCCATTAATGATAGACTGATTAAAGAAAATATGGGAAAATGTGGTACACATACACCATGGAATACCCCCGCTTTTTTTTTTTTTTTTTTTTTTTTGAGATAGAGTTTCACTCTTGTTGCCCCGGCTAGAGTGCAATGACACAATATCGGCTCACTGCAACCTCCACCTCCTGGGTTCAAGTGATTCTCCTGCCTCGGCCTTCTGAGTAGCTGGTATTACATGTGCCCACCACCATGCCTGGATAATTTTTGTAGTTTTAGTAAAGACGGGGTTTCACCGTGTTGACCACGCTGGTCTTGAACTCCTGACCCCAGGCGATTTGCTTGCGTTGGTCTCCCAAAGTGCTGGGATTACAGGTGTAAGCCACCTCACCCTGCCTGTCTCGGAAAACCCTACTTTTAAAGTTACTTTACTTCCTTTACAGTTCCTCTTGATCTTAACTTTGTCTTCATTGTATTGTACTTAATTAAATTATAAAATATAAAGAATATGGTATTTATATATAGAGAAAAATCGATTATAAAATACAGAGCAGATAGATTATTTCTATAGTAATCTGCAATGCCTTGTTTTGTGCCCACACAATATGGGCTCTGTATATAAATTTGTTAAAGGAAATGTGTTTAAAATCCTGTAGTTTATGTCTTCATTCATTCATTCTGCAATATAGATTTGGCATTTACTTTGTGCCAGATATGATTCTAACCATTCTTAGAGACTTAAATTCTTACTACAGTTGCCCTTTCAAGAAAGATTTTTTCTTTATTGTCTGAAATTTGAGTTTCAAACAGAAATTAAATAATTCATATAAAAATATAAATTTTGGGCCCCAATAAGGATTAATTCTTAATCCTTAAGAGGATGAATCTAGAGCTTCCCCATGAAAAATTATTGGGTTATGTAAGTCAAAGAGAAAGTGATTTAGAACATAAGCCTCTGATAGCTCATTTGCTGGATAAAATACCAAAAATAATAAAATCCAAATAAGTTGACTAGGATTGTCTAGCATGTTAAAAAATAAATCTACTTTTTCCAACAACCTCTCTATTCTCCTTTTATATAACTCTAATAAATTTTTTAAAAGTGAAAATGAAAGGACTTGCTCAAATACTAGAGTGTCAGTGTGGTACTATATTTTACTTCAGTGATGAATAATCGTCAGAATCATTGTGTTTTATTGTGGAATCATCCTTCATGTTTATTAGTATTTCTTTATAGGCACCTAGAGTGATACGTAGAAAGAAATCTGCGAAATCAACATGTAGCTTTAGTGTCTCTTGCTTTTCACAAATGAATGAACTCATGATGAAAAGCGTAACATTGCTTGGACTACTTCAGTCTGGAATAAGAAGAAATCTTGCCTGTTCAGAACAGGCACAGGAGAAGTAATTAGTTGAGGGCTTTGGAATCAGATTTTTATAGGAAATGATGTAATTTTTGTTCTATCCTTTTGCTTCAAAAGTTTTTGTTGTAGTATATGCTTAAATTTGCTCCTGTGACTCTTATGATTTCCTTATGTAGTAGCATGGACATATTCCTGTGAGTTGAAGATGTGATGAGAACTTCTAATTTAAGAATCTTTAAATATTCTTTGGAGAAAATGTGGTCCTATCCCTGATTAACTGCATACTAAAATGATTTAGTTTACTAAATGTTAAGATGATCTAAAATTCCAGAATTTTAAAATGATTGCCTTTTTTACTTACTGCACATGGATAGTTTATATTTCTATCAAAATATATTGGAAATAATTTCTTAGATTCCTGTTTGTACTTGAAATTTTAGGCTTAAATATATGTTGAAAACCACAATGTATTCAACCAGTTACGTTTAATATAAACAACATCTATATCTCTGTTGATTTTGCTATAAGAAAAATATTGAAGGGTTTCCCTCTCTCTCTCTCTGTGTGTGTGTGTGTGTGTGTGTGTGTGTGTGTGTATAATTAATATATAACCTCTCAATATATATTAATATCTCTTATTAATATAGAATATATATATCTTACTAGTACAACACAAGGTCTTCCTTTCCTTCCATAACACCTCTAATGCAGTGTCTGTAATTTTTTATGATTTTTGCGTTCTCACAGTTGTAATTCCTAAGCCTAATATTACAATTTAAACCTGTTAAAAAGAAACTATTGTTTTCATTTACATGTAAAGTATAAGATTCATTGCTCTTATATCTGGAATTTTTCCAAAGATAAATTGGTTAAACTATTCACTATGATTATGAAACACTGATTGTTAGTGATGATGAAATGCTGATAAGTTGGCCATTTTTATTTAATGAAATTTCCTTTTTATGAAAGTGAACCATAAAAACAATCTCAGTGCATAGAAGGTTATTCAGCTGACTCTGATAGAAATTTCTAAGTGGGCATTTTACATCATTGATTTCCTAAACTCTTAATTATCAAAAAGCATTTGATCTGTAGAGGGACAATTATAACTATTAGATATACCTGCGTTGAAAGGTCTAGAATTGACTTGATTACAAAAGGAGAAGAAAAAGCCATCATTTCCAAAAAAGTCTTAGGTTGTCTACATCAATACTGTCATCTTTTTGACATCCAATTTTAGAATATCTGTTATGTCTGTATCTTCAGTCAAAGCATTCTGAAAGGAACAGTAGTTAATGACAATGGCTTATTCAGATTTAAGGTACAGATTATTTCTTTTTACTTTCGTTTTTAATTATTTTTTGAGAGCAAACTTCTGTTCTCTTCAAAATATTAAAAAAGTCTTTGATTATAAAAATGAATTGCTCATTATTAAGATAACAATCACGCAACATGGAAAATGATAGTTGGACTTACCCATAATCTCCCCCACTTCCTCATTGGGATCAGTACCATTATTCATTCTTTGAATCTACCTAGATTTTTTTCTTTCCCTAAGTTGAATACATAAATAATTTTCCTTTGCAAAACTAGCAGAGAGTATATGCAATGCTTTATAGGTATTTTTTTCCCACTTAGATTACTGGCCTGGCGCAGTGGCTCACGCCTGTAATCCCAGCACTTCAAAGAGGCCAAGGTGGGTGGATCACCTAAGGTCAAGAGTTTGAGATCAGCCTGGCCAACATGGTGAAACCCCATCTCTACTAAAAATACAAAATTAACCAGGTATGGTGGGCCTGTAGTCCCAGCTACTTAGGAGGCTGAGACAAGAGAATCACTTGAATCCAGGAGATGAAGGTTGCAGTGAACCAAGATCACACCACTGTACTCCAGCCTGAACAACAGAACAAGACTCCATCTCAAAAAAAAAGCAATAAGATTATTAATGTTTTCCAATGTCAATTTTCCTAGCTCAGTCAACATAGGACCACCATTGACGGCCTCTACTGTGACAAAATCAGGTTTATTACCTCAGTATAATGAAGGAGACTGCACATCAGAGAAACTGGGAGTTTTCACGAAACTAAGGGAAAAGGAGTTACTGCAGTGTGTAGGGAGTGATGGAGCTTGGGTGAAATGTAAGACAGTACTGTAAGCAAGCACAAAGCAAGACTCTTTAAAGGGACTAACATCAGTTTTGGACTGCAGTGTAAACGGAGAGTCCATTCTCCTTGTAAACTACAGAGTTGAGATAATTATGGAGAGCTGTGTCCAGAATCCGCTTATCTGAATCTCTGCACCTGAGTTGTCAATTCCTGCGGTTTCTCTGAGTCAAAGTAACTTAGCAACTCTAGGCAGGAGTGGGAGGTTTCATTCTTATTTACATAATTTCAAACATCAAAGTTTCTGACAGCAAACAAGGTTTCTCAGTGAGTAGAAAAACAGTATTAATTCATTAAAGAGTATCCCTAAGCTGCTCTTGATTGTATAATAGCTTATCTTTGGGAGAAAGGGTGATTCCTGTTAACTTTACATCTGGCATTACTTGTCTTATTCTAGCCCAGGAATGGCAGGGAGGATTTTTACAGTTCTAATTAATTTTTAATTTCTCACAATAAATATAGGTGTACACAATTTCAATGAGTATGATTTACAGATATTATATAATTTGTTTAATTACTGCCTGCTGTTGAAATTTCCCCACCCCATTGATAAAGCTTTATAATAAGAATTGTTGGGTCAAAGTTAAATATTTTGTAACTTTTTAATTTGAGATAGTTTAAGGCTTACATAAAAGTTACAAAGATAGTACAGAGAATTCTACATACCCTTCATCTGGCATTCCCTTATGTTAATATCTTACATAAGCACAGAATAATTATCTAGCTTAATTTTTTGTTTTACACGTATTAAAAATAGTTTGCATCCTACATTTAAACATTATACTTTAAGAGATTGCAGATTAACCATAGGAACCTCTGTTAAGTTTTAATAACCAAAAATAAAAAGATAGTTTGAAAGGAAATTACAGTTAAACATTGATACTTCACAATATAGTATACAATTAGTGAGATTTTTTTTCCCCCTAAAAATTGTTAAACTAAACATGTTTATCATTTTGGCTGGGCACAGTGGCCCATGTCTCTATTCCCAGCACTTTAAAATACCAGTGCATGAGGATTACTTGAGCCCATGAGTTTGAGAATAGCCTGGACAACATGGCAAGAACCTGTCTCTATAAAAAAATTAAAAACCTTACCCAGGAGTAGAGGTATGCATCTGTCGTCCCAGCTACTTGGGAGGCTGAGGTGGGAGGTTTCCTTGAGCCCAGGAGGTCAAGGCTGCAGTGAGCTGAGATTGTGCCACTGTGTTCCAGCCTGGACAACAGAGAGAGACCTTGTGTCGGAAAAAAAAAAAAAAAGTTTGCCATTCTAATTATTTTGAAATGTGTAAAAAATGTGAAACCCATGTGAACCTATAATCTGATTGCCAATAAGATAATGCTATTTTGAGAGAAGAGGGAATATGTATGCATATTTCTGAATTTGAATAAGGTTTCAATATTTAAAATTAATCTTTTTCACAGTTGGAATAATTATATGACTACTGGCAACAGTGATACATTTGGTGGTGTTACTGCATAGAAACTTGTTTCCAAAGTTTCCAAGTTTAAATTTTCTCCTTCAAAAAGTCACGTACCCCCAAACCTAAAATGCAATAAAAAAAAAGAGTGATTAATGAAAGAAAATAAAATTTTATTTAAAATACAAATTAATATAATTTTAAAAATATTTCATTAGGAATCATTTGTGTTGTGCTTGATATAAAATTAATGAATTAAGCTAACGAGTTGCCCCATAGGATTTCATTATTAAAGATAAAGTGGGTGTGCATTATATTTTCTGGCACATTCCATGTTAATAAATCAAGACTTTAAGGTTATGGATGTGTCTGCTTGACCTCAAAGCACAGTGATTTATTTGTTTTGATGGTTTTGATTACTGCAAAGTCATAGAAGTGGCAGTTTGTGAAAATTGTGGCATAGCTAAAAACAGAAGCTCTCTTTTGCCTTATTTAGTCTGATTTAAAAAGCTTCATTCTGTGTGCTCTAATGCATTTGAATCTAGTTTTAGTCCACATATTAATAGTTAGAATTAAATTTTAAGTTGAACTACAACACATCTGCAATTTTTAGGAGATCTATTAGCATTTTATTTATTAGTGCTAATTGAACACTACCTCTGCTTGAAGAATTGGTAGTAAAACACTCTTAGAAAGCAAGTTTCAGTTTTCTTCCCCTGATTTTTTTTTCTGAGAATCAGTGTAATATGTTAAAATATTTAATCATTTAGTTGAATGGCAAAAGCATAATAGTTTTGACCAAACATTGCAATAGAAATGGCAGGGAAAATTAAGGATGTCTTTTAAGTGAGCTACATTTTTAAAAATCCTATCAAATTTTGTAAGTAAATTATAATGTAATAAAAATGCATTTAACCAAAATAGCAGCCAAAAACTATTCCAGATTGAGATAAATCTTCTATACATCTAAGTCTCATGCTGTACTTGAAAATGTAATACAGCAAGCCACATTTCAGGGAAGAATTCAGGACAATGAGACTCTGTGTGCACACAGTTTTAGAGGCTTTGCTCTGTGTGTGTCATCTGTATATACTGCAAAAGAAAGAATTCTCCCCTTCTAAAAACCTGGATATAAGTAGTTCGGAAAGAAATGTGGACTGTTTTCTCTCTCAGAAACTGGGTAAATATATAGTCATGTTTATGACATAAAGTTCAATAGAAAGCACAAATATAGAAAGAACAATATGCATTTCACATTTGGGATTTTGTCACATATATTCCTGTGTACTTTTTCACTACAGATTTTCTACATGCTATACAAAGTTTTGCTGAAGCGTGGCTAATATAAAAAAAAAAAAACCCACGTGCACTAACTTTATAGCCCCAACTACAGCAACATTTTCTGTTCACACAAGATTTTTCTGCTGGGGATAATCAGTTCCACTTTTGTCATGCATGTTAACGATTTCTTACTGATTTTCAACTTCTCTTCTGAGCATATTTATGTGAGGTCATCATCAGTTTGGTGTGGAAGCAATAGAAGGGTCTGGGAATCCTCGTGGAGCGAGTAGAAGCAAGGCTCCCAGACAGGCAAAGTGATATTTGAGACATGTTTTTCAGCTTTTCTATCATTCCACAAATACCTATTGATTTCTGGCTCTTCTGGTATTTTTCTTGATTAATGTTTCTGCCACATTCTCTCCATGTGATCTTGGACAAATTAATTAAACACTTTGCACTTCAAAATGAGGAAAATAACTCTTCCCCTTCAGACTGTGGTGACTCTCAAAAAAAAAAAATGAAAGAAGTGGCATGTGCCCCACATGTTGGATGCACATGTAGATTTGCATGTGGCAGATATACTGGATTGTTCTGGGAGATACAGATGTAAGGAAATGGAAAAGGTAAGATTGGTGTAGGGGGAATCCTGATCCACAATGAGGTTGTACCTGCCATCTTAGCCTGCTCCACAGTTGAGTTCTGGAACCGGAATGGTCCTTGACAGTTCTCACAGATTGAGGCCAAAGAAGTAGTCTTTGCACTTGCACATTGGCCAATCACCAGAGTCCGGTTTTCTCCCTCTCCCCCTCAGTATCCTGATGTTTTAAGTTTATTAATCATCCATTTATCAAATACTGATTTAGGCTGTGAACTCTACTGGAAATGTAAATACAGGTAAAATATGGGTCCTTCCATTAAGAATGCATTGAACGGGTGGGTTGATTTAGTAAATGGGCAAATGGGTTGAATCTTGTAGAGCCATAATAAAAATACAGATAAATGCTGTGCTTCTGAGGGGAACACAGAAAGGGGCCTTTTCATTAGATGTGGACACAGAGTGGGAAAGGATTCCTTAAACCTTTCTTAATTATGTGGATCTTGAAGTAGAACTTTGGAACAATAAAGTCAGGATGGATACTGAAGTGGTAAGAAGTCAAGTTGTAGAATAACATTAAATATCATTTTTTCACCTTAATGAATATTTTTTTAAATCTTTTTATTTGCTTACCTTTTTGGCCTGAAGTATTTACAATTTATTATTGTTTTGATTTTCAAATAATCCATATTACTTGTTAAAAGGAAAATACATAAATATATATTTCAGTGATATTTCTCCCTCCCTCTTTCATTTTTATCATTCTGAGATGTATCCAGTTTTTCTTTGGCTCATATGTGCTTTTCTTTAGCTATATAAAGATACAATTTAAGGTATTTTAAGATAATATCACTTTATTTCCAGCTGTGAAAACTAATAAAGTTAATATACTTTTAATCTTTCTTTTCTTTCTAATTTTTATGTACTATTTTAACTTGTTAGGGTTTTTAAAATTTATGTCCTGTTTTATAATTACAGTTCTTACACCTTAGTTCTCTATTTAAAACTTTGGTTCTATATTAAAATCTATGTGATTTGCTACTGCAGACTGTCTATTTTCTAGTTTTTTATTTTGATACATATATGAATTATCTGAATTTTTAAAATATACTTGAAGTTCTCAGATACATGTGTAGAACATGCAGGTTTGTTATATAGCACCCATCAACCTGTCATCTACATTAGGTATTTCTCCTAATGCTATCCCCCCCTCTAACCACCCCCACCCGACTGATAGGCTCCCATGTGTGATGTTCCCCTCCCTGTGTCCAAGTGTTCTCATTGTTCAACTCCCGCTTATGAGTGAGAACATACAGTGTTTGGTTTTCTGTTCCTGTGTTAGTTTGCTGAGAATGATGGTTTCCAGCTTCATCCATGTCACAGCAAAGAACATGAACTCATGCTTTTTTATGGCTGCATAGTATTTCATGGTATATATGTGCCATATTTTCTTTATCCAGTCTATCATTGATGAACATTTGGATTGGTTCCAAGTTTTTGCTATTGTGAACAGTGCTGCAATAAACATAGGTGTGTGCATATCTTTATAGTAGAATGATTTATACTCCTTTGGGTATATACCCAGTAATGGGATTGCTGGATCAAATGATATTTCTGGTTCTAGATCCTTGAGGAATTGCCACACTGTCTTCCACAATGGTTGAACTAATTTATACTACCATCAACAGTGTAAAAGTGTTCCTATTTCTCCACATCCTCTCCTGACTTTTTAATGATTGCCGTTCTAACTGATGTGAGGTGGTATCTCATTGTGGTTTTGATTTGCATTTCTTTTTTAAAAATTTTATTTATTATTCCTTAAGTTCCTGGGTACATATGCAGATTGTGCTGGTTTGTTAAATAGTTATACACGTGCCTGGGTGGTGGTTTGTTGCATCCATTGCCCCATCATCTACATTAGGTATTTCTCCTATTGCTATCCTTCCCCAATTCCCCTGCCCCCTGCTATTCCTCTCCTAGTCTCCCACCTCCCAGTCCCTGGTGTCTGATTCCCCTCCCTGTGTCCTTGTGTTCTCATTGTTCAGCACCCACTTACAAATGAGAACATGTGGTGTTTGGTTTTCTGTTCTTTAATGATCAGTGATGATGAGCTTTTTTTCATATGTTTATTGTCTTCGTATGTTTATTGGCTGAGAAGTGTTCATATCCTTTGTCCACTTTTTGATGTTTTTTTTTTTCTTGTAAATTTAAGTTCTTTGTAGATTCTGGATATTAGCCCTTTGTCAGGTGGATAGATCGCAAAAATTTTCTCCCATTCTGTAGGTTGTCTTTTCATTCTGACGATAGTTTCTTTTGCTGTGCAGAAGGTCTTTAGTTTAATTAGACCCATTTGTCAGTTTTGGCTTTTGTTGTCATTGCTTTTGGTGTTTAAGTCATGAGGTCTTTGCCCATGCCTATGTCCTGAATGGTATTGCCTACATTTTCTTCTAGGATTTTTATGGTTTTAGGTCTTATGTTTAAGTCTTTAGTCCATCTTGAGTTAATTTTTGTATAAGGTGTAAGGAAGGGATCCAGTTTCAGTTGTCTACATATAGCTAGCCAGTTTTCTCAACACTATTTATTAAATAGTGAATCCTTTTCCCATTGCTTGTGCTTGTCAGGTGTGTCAAAGATCAGATGGTTGTAGATGTATGGCGTTATTTGTGAGGCCTCTGTTCTGTTCCATTGGTCTATATATCTGTTTTGGTACCAGTAACCATGCTGTTTTGGTTACTGTAGCCTTGTAGTATAGTTTGAAGTCAGGTAGCATGATACCAGCTTTGTTCTTTTGCTTAGATTATCTTGGCTATACAGGCTCTTTTTTGGTTCCATATGAAATTTACAGTAGTTTTTTTTTATTTTCTAATTCTGTGAAGAAATTCATGGTAGCTTGATCGGGATAATCCAAAGGAATTATCTGGATTTTATCATATCTTGGAAATATTGTTCATGCAGGCATATCTTAAAAATGTTGTTGGTTCAGTTCTAGACCACCACAATAAAACAAATTTCAAAATAAAGGGAGTCAAACAAATTTGGGGGTTTCCTGGTGCATATAAAGTCATGTTCACATTCTGCTGTAGTCTCTTAAGTGTCAATATAATTTTGTCTGAAAAACATTGTAATTCCTTCCTTAAAAAATAATTTATTGCTAAAAATGCTAATGATTATCTAAGACTTGTGTGTAGTAATATTTTGCTGGTGAAGGGTCTTGCCTCAATGTTAGTGGCTGCTGACAGATCAAGGTGGTGGTCGCTGAAAGTTAAGGTGGATGTGGCAACTTTTAAAAATAAGACCACAGTGAGTTTGCCACATCTGTTGGGTCCTCCTTTCATGAAAGATTTCTCTGTCGTATGTGATGCTGTTTGATAGCATTTTACCCATAGTAGAACTTCTTTCATAATTGGAATCAACTGAGTTTATGTACTATTCTAAATCCTTTGTTGTCATGCCAATCATATTCACAGCATCTTCATCAAGAGTCGATTCCGTGTTAAGAAACTACTTTATTTGGTTATCCATAAAAAGAAACTTCTCATTTGTTAAAGTTTTATCTTGAAATTTCAGCAATTCAGTCATATCTTTAGGCTCCACTTCTAATTCTGGTTATCTTGCTATTTCTACCATTTCTGCAGTTCCTTCCTCTGCTGAAGACTTGAACTCAAAATCATCCACAGGAGTTGAAATCAACTTCTTTCAAACTCCCTGTTAATGTGTATATTTTGACTTCCTCCAATGCATCAGAAATGTTCTTCATCTAAAATGCTGAATCCTTTCCAGAAGGTTTTCAACTTACTTTGCCCAATTCCATCAGAGGAATCACTATTTGTGACAGCTACAAACTTATGAAATGTATTTCTTTTCTTTTCTTTTCTTTTTTTCTTTTTTTTTTTTTTTTTTTTGAGACAGGGTCCTACTCTGTTGCCCAGGCTGGAGTGCAGTGGCTCAATCTCGGCTCAGTGCAACCTCCAGCTCCTGCGTTCAAGCGATTCTCTTGCCTTAGCCTCTCGATTAGTTGGGATTACAGGTCCTCACCACCATACCCAGCTAATATTTTTTTGTATTTTTAGTAGAGACAGGGTTTCACTGGATTGGCCAGGCCGGTCTCAAACTCCTGACCTCAGGTGATCTGCCTGCCTCATCCTCCCAAAGTGCTGGGATTACAGGCATGAGCCACCGCGCCCGGCCATGAAATGTATTTCTTATATAATAAGACTTGAAAGTATAAATGACTCTTTGATTCATGGGTGGCAGAATGGATGTTGTGTTAGCAGGCATAAAAATGACAATTATTACCAGGTATAATGATCACGCCTATAGTCCTAGCATTTTGGGAGGCCAAGGTAGGTGGGTCGCTTGAGCCTAGATGTTTGAGACCAGCCTGGCCAACATGGTGAAACCTTGTTTCTACAAAAACTGCAAAAAATAGCTGGACGTTGTGGCACATGCCTGTAGTCCCAGCTACTTGGGATGCTGAGGTGGGAAAGTTTCTGGAGCCTAAGAGGTGGAGGCTGCAGTGAGCCGTGATCATACCACTGCACTCCAGCCTGGGCAACAGAGTGACACCCAGTCTCAAAAAAACAAAACAAAAACATCACCTCTTTGTCCATTTCCATCAGAGCTGTTGGGTAACCAGGTATATTGTCAATGAGCTGTAATATTTCAAAAGAAATCTCTTTTTCTAAACAGTAGGTCTCAACGTTGGGCTTAAAATACTCAGTAAACCATGCTGTAAACAGATATGCTGTCATCCAGGCTTTGTTGTCCTGTTTATAGAGTACTGGCAGAGTAGATTTAGCATAATCCTTAAGGATCTTACGATTTTTGGAATGGTAAATGAGCACTGTCTATAACTTAAAGTCACCAATTGCATTAACCTCTAACAGGAGAGCCAGCCAGTCGTTTGAAACTTTTAAGTTAGGCATTGATTTCTCCTTTCTAGCTATGAAAGTCCTGAATGGCATCTCCTTCCAATAAAAGGCTGTTTTGTCTACATTGAAAATATGTTTTTAGTACAACCGCCTTCATCAATGGTCTTAGCTAGATCTTCCGGATAACTTGCTGCAGCTCCTACATCAGCACTTGCTGCTTCACCTTACACTTTTATATTATGGAGATGACCTCTTTCCTTAAACCTCATGAACCAACCTATGCTAGTTTCAAACTTCTCTTCTGTAGCTTCCTCACCTCTCTCAGCCTTCATAGAACTGGAGTAAGGGCCTTGTTCTGGATTAGGCTTTGGCTAAAGGGAATGTTGTGGCTGGTTTGATCTTTTATACAGACCGCTAAAACTTTCTCCATATCAGCAACCCAGGCTATTTCATTTTCTTATGATTCATGTGTTCACTGTAGTAGCACTTTCATTTTTTTCAGAAACTTTCCCTTTTGCATATCTCAACTTGGATAACTGGCACAAGAGCGCTTGCTTTTGGGCTATATCTGCTTTCAGCATGCCTTTCTCACTAAGTTTAATGATTTCCTAGTCATTTGTAGCTTTTGATTTGAAGCAACAAGTGTGCCATTCTTTGTTTCAATTGAACACTTACAGACCATTGTAGGGTTATTCATTGGCCTAATTTCAATATGTTGTCTCAGGGAATCTGGAGGTCTGAGAAGAAGGAGAAAAGTGAGAAACGGCTGGTCAGTGACATCAGAACACACACAGCATATTTGTCAATTAAGTTTAGCATCTTATGTAGCATGGTTTGTGGTGCTGAAAACAATTACAATAGTGATATCAAAGATCATTGATCACAGATCACCGTAGCAGATATAAAAATAGTGAAATGGTTTAAAATATTATGAGAATTGCTAATAATGTGATGCAGAGACATGAAGTGAGTACACACTGTTTTGAAAAATGGAGGTGATAGACTTGCTTAACACAGGGTTCCCACAGAATTTCAATTTGTAAAAAATGCAGTATCTGCAAAGCACAATAAATTTAAGTACAATAAAACAAGTTATGCCTGTAGTTGTTTTCAAGAAGACATTGAGAGTAGCCGTGAATCTGTTCTGTTTTGTTATATGCTTGGGAATGTTGGCCTGGTGCTTTTGTACTTGCAGGATAACTTGAGCCCAAGTCTATTTCTTGGGTTATGGTAATTTTTCACTGCGACCCTTTTAGACATTGTTTCACTGTCCTCTTGCATTTACTGTGTCTGGAGAATTTCAGTCTCTCTGATATCTCACTTTTCTACACAAATTGCTTTTTCTTCTGGGATTTCTGTCTCTCTTCACACACACACACACACACACACACACACACATACACACACACTGCTTTGATGAGATACATTGAATGTGAACTTGGGAGAAAACAACTTGACGTTGTCTGGTTGAAGGTTTAATAAAGGTGCTGAGTGACTGGGATAGTGAATTTCAGCAGCTTCTTGAAGTATTTCAAACCCTACTATTTGATTTTCAATAGGCTAATTTAAAAATTAGTTGACTATTTTAAACTTTTGAAACTACAAAGGCAGAAAGATATTAAAATTAAACTTTGCAAATTAATTCTCTATTCTCTGTATCACTCAAATTCCAGTAAATTTTGTGTGTATGTGTGCGTGTGTGTGTGTGTGTGTGTGTGTGTGTGTATGGTTTTATATTCAAATTAAATCTGTCCTTATAGCCAATAACCACCATAAAAAACACTCCTTATATGAATACCAAATGAAGTTAAAGTAACATTTTATTGCAGTTTTAATTATTATACTGTGTTACTGTCAAAAAATAGTATAAAAGTATGGCAAATATGTGTACTCAATTTTTGAAATTCAATATTTGTTTCTTTTTTGTCCATCTTTCTCCCAAAGATTGCATATATTTTTAGCTAGGCAATTTCCTTTGAGGATCTCAATTATTTTATACTTTCTGAAACATTTTTGCAATTTAAAACATTAAAAGACTAGAGAAGATAAATTTAATAGAATAAAATTTGCACATAACATCTGTTACTCAATATGAATTACTTATTTTGAAGTATATTGCTTGTAAAGAAAAACTTTCAAATCTATACTGAACCTACCTCCAATGTTTCATTCAAAAGAGAGTGGCATAAATAACTTTCATTTACAAGGTATTTCTGAATTACGCAGTTATATTTGAGCCCACCAGAACATGCATTGGACAATATAGCAATAAAAGTAGCTTAAAAATGTATTCTTCTTTTTTATAATAGAAATATCAACAGCCAGGGGATGCACAGAATAACTGTTCATTCAACAGCTGTTGCGTTGTGAAAAGCACAATAGGTGTTTCATGGTATAAAGAGATGGCCCAGTGGTAGAGGTAGAACACCGGTGTGCATAATGTTACATAGAATGTGATAAATGTCTTAAGGAGGAGACAATGAAGCAATTTGGATATTGAGAGAAAAGAAAAACAAATGTTCAGGTTGGAAGGAAGGCAGAGTTCAGAAAAATAGAAAGGAGATAACCTTTAAGCTGAGGATTAAAATATGGTCACACAGGAACATGCAGAGATCGAGGTAAGAGAACAAAGTAGTCAGAGGATTTGGATAAATTCTTTAATTGTGTATCAATCCTGCATAATTAATCAGTCTGTCTTTTATCTTGTGTTTTTTTAAAATTCACCATTAATGTTGTTTTTGACTTGCTTAATTCTCTCTCTAAAACAGAATCAATTTGCTCATTTTATGAGTATTAACAATAATATTTGGAAGCATATTTATGTCTCTTTTTATTTTTAAAGATCTTCAGGTACTTTAAATATGCTTTATGTATTAGTCTGTCTCACGCTGCTATAAGGACATACCTGAGTCTGGGTAATTTACAAAGGAAAGAGGTTTAATTGACTCACAGTTCAGCATGGCTGGGGTGGCCTCATGTAACTTACAGTCATGGTGGAGGAGAAGCAAATACATCCTTCTTCACATGGCAGCAGGAAAGTGAAAGGCAGAGCAAAGTGGGGAGAGCCCCTTATAAAACCATCAGTAATCATGAGAACTCACTCACTTTCACAAGAACAGTATGGAAAAACTACCCGCTGATCTAGTCACCTCCCACAAGGTCCCTCACCCAATATGTGGGGATTACAATTTGTATTACAATCAAGATGAGATTTGGGTGGGGACACAGAGCCAAACCATATGATTTTGCAAATTATTTTTGAACAAGAGACATGTAATTTCTGCTTTCTACTTTATATATGTTGCTTATTGTCTTATACTCTACTTCCTTATTGTCTTGAAGACACTTGTATTTTCCCATCATTACACATCTTTCATTGTATATCTGTGTCAATATTTTGTCAGTGTTTCTCTACCTTACTAACAAAATATGTAAGTTTTAAGATGGATATTAAAATATGTAAGTTTTAAGATGGCTTTAAATGACATCAAGGAAATGGCTGAGTTCATGGAGGATCAAGTACAGTAGGGAATTTAGAATTTTTAAAGATCTTTGATGTTTTGGGGAGCATGGCACTCATCATTGCAGCCTAGGCTGTTTCACTTGCAATGTAGCTAAACTATTGTAGCGTTATCTCATAACAGCTGAATATTTGAAGAGAACTAGAGAACAGTTCTGGATGTGTAACTCCAGGAACTCATTGCCTTAGTAACTGCACAGAAAGGGCACCATATGGAGTTGATTCAATTTGCAGTTGTTCTCCAAGAATGCATTTCCCAACTACCAAATCCCACACATATAAGCTATGCCTGTTTTGTAAATGTTCCTCTGAGGTTTACTTGGATGAAAACTTCAGTGGGAAGAATTTGTCACCTTTCTTGCTGTCACCTCAGTGCCAAATACCATATTGGTTTTTATTTTTATTTTTAATTTAAATATGTTACTATTGAGGCAAAGTTAACATATAAAATCAACCTTTTTTTTTTTTTTTTTTTGAGGCAATTTCGCTCTGTCGCTCAGGCTGGAATGCAATGGTACGATCTCAGCTCACTGCAACCTCCACCTCCTGGGTTCAAACTGTTCTCCTGCCTCAGCCTCCCAAGTATCTGGGATTACAGCCACCTGGCACCATGCCCAGCTAATATTTTGTATTTTTAGTAGACATGGGGTTTTGCTATGTTGGCCAGGCTGGTCTTGAACTCCTGACCTCAGGTGAACCACCTGCCTTGGCCTCCCAAAGTGATGAGATTACAGGCGTGAGCCACTGCACCTGGCCACAATCAACCATTTTAAAGTGTACTGTTAACTTTTTTCTATCCACTGTTCCTTTTTAGTGGTATTCAGTGGCATTTAGTACATTGGAAATGTTGTGCGGCCATGTGTCTGTCTAGTTATGAAACATTTTATTCATTATTATTGTCATCATAGTGGGTGTGAAGTAGTATCTCACAGTGGTTTTGATTTGAATTTCTCTAATGACTAAGATGTTGAACATCATTTCATGGGTATGTTGGTCATTCATATATCTTTGGAGAAATGTCTGCTCAAGCCCTTGCCCACTTATTGGGTAGGGAGACATGGTAGTTTATTTGTTGTTAGATTATAAGTGTTCTCTTTATATTCAAGATACTAGACCCTTATGAAATACATGACTTGAAATTTTTATACCATTGTGTAGGTTGCCTTTTCACTTTCATGATAATATCCTTTGTATACATAATTTTTTTCATTTTGATAAGCTTAATTCTATTTTGTTTTTTCATATTCTTTTGGATATGTATAAGAATATGTTGCCAAATTTCATGTCGTAGAGATTTACTCTTATGTTTTCTTCTAATACCTTTATGGTTTAAACTTTTACATTTAGATCCTTGATCCATTTTTAGTTAAATTTTTTATATGGTGTGAAGTAGGAGTTCAGTTTTTTTTCTTTTCTACGTGGATTTCCAGCTGTCACAATACCATTTGTTGAAGAGACTGTTTTTCTCTAGTGAATGGTCTTGGTACCTGTTGAAAATTAATTGACCACAGATACATGGGTTTATTTATAGACTCCCTGTTCTGTTCTTTTAATCCATATGTCTATCATTATGCCAGTGCCACACTGTTGTAATTGTTGTAACTTTGTAATAGCTTTTGAAATTGAGAAATATTAGTCCTCCAAATTGGTTCTAGTGTATCATGATATTTATTTTTTAACTGTTAAGGGTTACTTACAATTCCATATGAATTTTGGATCAGGTTTTCCCTTTTTTAATAGAAATTACATTGATTCTGTGGATCACTTGTGGCAGTGGATACTGCCATCTAAACACTATGATGTCTTTGAGTTGATGAACATGTAATGCCTTTCTATTTAATTTTGCCTGCCTTAATTTATTTTGACAGTGTTTTTTAGTTTCAGTATACAAGTCTTGCATCTTCTTAGTTAAATGTATTGCTAAGTATAATATTCTTTTTGATCTATTATTTTCTTAATTTCATTTTCATAGTATTAATTCTTCTGCATGGAAATACAACTTATTTTTTGTGTGTTGATCTTGTATTCTGCCACTTTTCTAAATTTGCTTTTTAGTTTAATAGATTTGTGTGTGTGTGTGTGGATTTTTAATGATTACCTATGTATATTATTAAGTCTACATATAGATATAAATAATTTTGCTTTTTTCCAGTTTGTGTACCTTTATTTTTCTTGGCTAGAACTAGTAGTACAACATTAAATACTGGTGGCTAAAGTGTTTGTCCTCATCTTGTTCCTAGTCATAGAAGGAAGATTTTCAGTCTTTCACTATTTAGTATAATGCTAGTTGTGAACTTTTCATAAATGCCTTTTATCAGGTTGAGGAAATTTCCTTCTCTTCCATAATTATTAAATGTTCTTATCATTAAAGGGTTTCTTTAGGATTTTGTCAGATGCTTTTTTTGGCATCAATTGAGATCATTATATAGATTTTTTTTTTCCTTCAGTCTATTGAAGCATATTACTTTAATTGACTTTCTTATGTTAAACCACTTTCATTTCTAAAATAAATTTCACTTAGTTATTGTATATGTATTTTTAAAATATGCTGCTACGTTCAGCTTACTCGTATTTTGTGGAGAATATCAAAAATGTGTTTTCTGGGTCAGGCATGGTGGCTCGTGTCTATAATCCCAGTCCTTTGGGAGGCTGACATGGGAGGATCACTTGAGCCCAGTAGTCCAAGGTTACAGTGAGCCATGATTGCATCACTGCACTCTAGCCTTGGTGACACTGCGAGGCCGTGTCTCTTAAAAAATGTTTTTGGTAATATCTTTTATAATTCTTATTTATATAAGATCTGTCATGATTTCTCTACTTTCATTTCTGATTTTAGTAATTTAAGTCCCCCCCCCTTTTTTTTCATGGTCAGTCTGTCTGAAAGTTTGTTGATATGATTTATATTTCTTTCAAAGAACCAACATTAGGTTTTGTTGATTCTCTCTATTCTTTATTTCATTCATCTCCACTGTAATCTTCATAAGTTGCTTTTATAATCCTTCAGTGCTCAGTCAGGCCATTTACAACCCTGCCTTCGCTTTCACCTCCTATTTTCATGGAGTCAGAAGGTGAGCCAGTGATGAAAGCTAAGTTTATTCTCTGCTTTTATTAGAGTATATGTACAGCGCTGGGGCACGTAATTAATTAGTTTTCTTGATATTCTGGTATAAATAGATCTTTTAAAAGTCGGCATATCTCTTTTTCTGACCTCTTCTTCCCTGGAGTTTTGCTGTATTGCCCCTTATATTCCTTGTCTCAGGCTTCCAGTGGCCTTTAAATACTTTTGGCAAATGTTATCCCAGCCCTGAGAATGTGTTGGTTCAGACAAATTAACTGTAGCCCTCATGCTAGTCATTCAGGGAGCTTTGAAAGATAGATCAGAACATAGCCGGAATTCTTTGGTAATAGCAATTGTATTGCTCTCTTTGTTTGGCACTAGCAGCCTGAACAAGGAGTGTGGTCTGCTGCTGTCCTCATCGCCATCACCCGTCTGGAAAGTGGGAGATGGTAGGCGGACAACTTAAAATGCCACAACGATCTTACACTGATGCAGCAAATTCTTTTTTTTTTTTTTTTTTTTTTTAAATTTTATTTTACTTTAGCTTCTGGGGTACATGTGCAGGGTTGTTGCATAGGTGCATACGATATCCAATATTTCTCTCCATCGATCAAGTAGGCTTCATCCCGGGGGATGCAAGGCTGGTTCAACATACGCAAGTCCATAAATGTAATCCACCACATAAACGGAACCAAAGACAAAAACCACATGATTATCTCAATAGATACAGAGAAGGCCTTAGACATAATTCAGCAGCCCTTCATGCTAAAAACTCTCAATAAACTAGGTATCGATGGAAAGTATTATAAAATGATAAAAGCTATATATGACAAACCTACAGCCAATATCATACTGAACGGGCAAAAGCTGGAAGAATTCCCTTTGAAATCAGGCACTAGACAAGGATACCCTCTCTCACCACTCCTATTCAATATACTATTAGAAGTTCTAGCCAAAGCAATCAGGCAAATTCTTTCTTCATTAGACTTTCACCGGATTGTTTTAAATGTTTAACTAGATTTCAGAATTCTAAAAAAGTTGACTCTGAGATTTTTTTGCTGGTGTTCTAGTTGCTTTTGTGCAAGGAGGGTTGGTCTGACATTTCTTACTCTGCCATTTGGGTGATGCCATCCCAAATTGATTTTTTTTTTTTTCTTTTGAGACAGAGTTTCACTCTTGTTTGCCAGACTGGAGTACAATGGTGAGATCTCGTCTCACTGCAACCTCCACCTCCTGTGTTCAAGCGATTCTCCTGCCTCAGTGTCCCTAGTAGCTGGGATTACAGGCCTGCACCACCATGCTTGGCTAATTTTTTTTTTTTAATTTAACAGAGACATGGTTTCAAAATGTTAGTCAGGCTGGTCTCATACTCCTGACCTCCGGTGATCCACCCGCCTTGACCACCTGAAGTGCTGGGATTACAGGCATGAGCCACTGTTCCAAGCCCAAAATTGATTCTTAATGGTTGATTATACCATTCTTGGTCCTGAATGAGAGATTATTAATTTTTTGAGCACTGAATAATAAGAAATATTGTTACGTGTTCAAATAAATGGTAGGTGCAATAAAAAGAGACATATGTAATATGCATTCTACAAATACTGAGTGATATGTGTATATATACACATATATATATACATATATGTGTACATATATACATATATGTGTATATATATACATATACACATACATATATATATGTGTGGCATATATATATTTGAAAAATATGGCAATTTTCAATTTGAAATGTGGCAATATACTTCAACTGCCACATTTTTCAAAAGTAGAATATAGCAAAATAGAGTCACCAAATAATTTGTCACACAAATCTGGATACTTTGAAAGTAAAAAGAAGAGCTGATCAGGAAATTAAGATTAAGGCGTGACGAGAGGATCCAAGATGGCCGATTAGGAGCAGCTGAGGATTGAAGCTTCCCAGTGAAAGTGCAGAGGCTCCCTCACCCCCGTATATCCGAGTCACCTCATAAAGGAGTGCTCAGACGGACATCTGGCGGGTATTCTTCTGGGACAAAGATAGCAGAAGAAGAGACTGGCAGCAACCCTTATTGTTCTGCAGCTGCTGCAGGTGATCCCCCTGGCAAGCAGGGCCGGGAGTGGACCTCAGCAGTCCTACAGCAGAGGAGCCAGACTGTTAGAAGGAAAACTAAGAAACAGAAATAAATAACTTCATCATCAACAAACGGGACATCCACTGAGAGACCCCATCTGAAAATCACCAACCACAAAGACCACACATAGATAAATCCACAAAGATGGGAAGAAACCAGCGCAAAAAGGAGGAAAACACCCGAAACCAGAATGCCTCTCCTCCTACAAGGGATCACAACTCCTCACCAGCAAGGGAACAAGGCTGGATGGACAATGAGTGTGATGAAATGACTGAATCAGGCTTCAGAAGGTGGGTAATAAGAAAACTTCTGTGAGCTAAAAGAACATGTTCTAACCCAATGCAAACAAACTAACAACCTTGAAAAAAGATTTGACGAAATGCTAACGAGAAAACCAACTTAGAGAGGAATGTAAGTGAATTGATGGAGCTGAAAAACACAACACAAGAACTTTGCGAAGCATGCACAAGTTTCAACAGCCGAATTGACCAAGCAGAAGAAAGGATATCAGAGGTCGAAGATCAACTAAATGAAATAAAACGAGAAGGAAAGGGTAGAGAAAAAGGGTAAAAAGGAAGGAACAAAGTCTCCAAGAAATATGGGACTATGTGAAAAGACCTAATCTACGTTTGATAGGTGTACCTGAATGTGACGGAGAGAATGAATCCAAGCTGGAAAATACTCTTCAGGATATTATCCAGGAGAACTTCCCCCAACATAGGAAGGCAGGCCAATATTCAAGTCCAGGAAATACAGAGAACACCACAAAGATATTCCTCAAGAAGAGCAATCCCAAGGCACATAATCGTCAGATTCACCAGGGTTGAAATGAAGGAGAAAATGCTAAGGGCAGCCAGAGAGAAAGGTCGGGTTACCCACAAAGGGAAGCCCATCAGACTCACAGCAGATCTCTCAGCAGAAACCCTACAAGCCAGAAGAGAGTGGGGGCCAATATTCAACATCCTTAAAGAAAAGAACTTTCAACCCAGAATTTCATATCCAGACAAACTGAGCTTCATAAGTGAAGGAAAAATAAAATCCTTTGCGAACAAGCAAGTACTCAGAGATTTCATCACCACCAGGCCTGCTTTACAAGAGCTTCTGAAAGAGGCACTAAACATAGAAAGGAACAACCAGTACCAGCCACTCCAAAAACATACCAAACAGTAAAGACCATCAACACAATGAAGAAACTGCATCAACTAACGGGCAAAAACAGCCACCTAGCATCAAAATGGCAGGATCAAATTCACACATAACAATATTAACCCTAAATGTAAATGGACTAAATGCCCCAATTAAAAGACATAGACTGGCAAACTGGATAAAAAGCCAAAACCCATCTGTGTGCTGTATCCAGGAAACCCATCTCACATGCAGAGATACACAAAAGCTCAAAATAAAGGGATGGAGGAAGATTTACCAAGCAAATGGAGAGCAAAAAAAAGCAGGAGTTGCAATTCTCATCTCTGATAAAATAGACTTTAAACCAACAAAGATCAAAAGAGACAAAGAAGGACATTACATAATGGTAAAAGGATCAATGCAACAAGAAGAGCTAACGATCCTAAATATATACGCACCCAATACAGGAGCACCCAGATACATAAGGCAAGTTCTTAATGACTTACAAAGAGACTTAGATTCCCCACACAATAATAGTGGGAGACTTGAACACCCCGTTGTCAATGTTAGACAGATCAACAAGACAGAAAATTAACAAGGATATCCAGGACCTGAACTCAGACCTGGATCAAGCAAACCTAATAGAAATTTACAGAACTCTCCACCCCAAATCCACAGAATATACATTCTTCTCAGCACCACATCGCACCTACTCTAAAATTGACCACATAATTGGAAGTAAATCACTCCTCAGCAAATGCAAAAGAACGGAAATCATAACAACAGTCTCTCAGACCACAGTGCAATCAAGTTAGAACTCAGAATTCAGAAACTAACTCAGAACCGCACAGCTTCATGGAAACTGAACAACTGGCTCTTGAATGTTGACTGGATAAACAATGAAATGAAGGCAGAAATAAAGATGTTCTTTGAAACCAACGAGAACGAAGACACAACATACCAGAATCTCTGGGACACATTTAAAGCAGTCTCCAGAGGAAAGTATATAGCAATAAATGCCCACATGAGAAGCAAGGAGAGATCTAAAATTGACACCCTATCATCAAAATTGAAAGAGCTAGAGGAGCAAGATCAAAAACTCAAAACCTAGCAGAAGACAAGAAATAACTAAGATCAGAGCAGAACTGAAGGAGATAGAGACACGAAAACTCTTCAAAAAATCAACAAATCCAGGAGCTGGTTTTTTGAAAAGGTCAACAAAATAGACAGACCACTAGCCAGATTAATAAAAAGAAAAGAGAAAATAATCAAATAAATGCAATAAAAAACGATAAAGGGGATATCACCACAGATTCCACAGAAATTCAAACCATCATCAGAGATTATTACAAACAACTCTATGCACATAAACTAGTAAACCTGGAAGAAATGGATAAATTCCTGGACACATGCATCCTCCCAAGACTAAACCAGGAAGAAGTCGAAACCCTGAATAGACCAATAACAAGGTCTGAAGTTGAGGCAGCAATTAAGAGCCTACCACCCAAAAAAGCCCAGGTCCAGATGGGTTCACAGCCGAATTCTACCACACATACAAAGAGGAGCTGGTACCATTCCATCTGAAACTATTCCAAACAATCCAAAAGAGGGAATCCTTCCTAAATCATTTTATGAGACCAACATCATCCTGATACCAAAACCTGGCAGAGACTCAGCAAGAAAAAGAAAACTTCAGGCCAATATCCATGATGAACATAGATGCAAAAATCTTCAATAAAATACTGGCAAACCGATTGCAACAGCACATCAAAAAGCTTATCCACCATGATCAAGTAGGCTTCATCCCGGGGATGCAAGGCTGGTTCAACATACGCAAATCTATAAACATAATCCACCACATAAACAGAACCAAAGACAAAAACCACATGATTATCTCAATTGATGCAGAGAAGGCCTTTGACAAAATTCAACAGCCCTTTATGCTAAAAACTCTCAATAAACTAGGTATTGATGGAACGTATCTCAAAATGATAAAAGCTATTTACGACAAACCAACAGCCAATATCATACTGAATGGGCAAAAACTAGAAGCATTCCCTTTGAAATCTGGCACTAGACAAGGATGTCCTCTCTCACCACTCCTATTCAGTATAGTACTGGAAGTTCTAGCCAGAGCAATCAGGGAAGAAAAAGAAATAAAGGGTATTCAAATAGGAAAGGAGGAAGTCAAATTGTCTCTATTTGCAGACGATATGATTGTATATCTAGAAGACCCCATCGTCTCAGCCCAAAATCTCCTGAAACTGATAAGCAACTTCAGCAAAGTCTCAGGATATAAAATCAATGTGCAAAAATCACAAGCATTCCTATACACCAATAACAGACTTCAAGACAGCCAAATCAAGAACCAACTGCCATTCACAATCGCTACAAAGAGAATAAAATACCTAGGAATACAACTAACAAGGAACGTAAAGGACCTCTTCAAGGAGAACTACAAACCACTGCTCAATGAAATAAGAGAGGACACAAACAGATGGAGAAATATTCCATGTTCATGGCTAGGAAGAATCAATATTGTCAAAATGGCCATACTGCCCAAAGTAATTTACAGATTCAATGCTATCCCTATCAAGCTACCAATGACCTTCTTTGAAGAACTGGAAAAAACCACCTTAAACTTCATATGGAACCAAAAGAGAGCCCTCATAGCCAAGTCAATTCTAAGCAAAAAGAACAAAGCTGGAGGCATCACACTCCCGGACTTCAAACTATACTACAAAGCTACAGTAATCAAAACAGCATGGTACTGGTACCAAAACAGAGATATAGACCAATGGAACAGGACAGAGGCCTCCGACGCAACACAACACATCTACAACCACCCGATCTTTGACAAACCTGACAAAAACAAACAATGTGGAAGCGAGTCCCTGTTTAACAAATGGTGTTGGGAAAACTGGCTAGCCATGTGCAGAAAGCAGAAGGTGGACCCCTTCCTGACACCTTACACTAAAATTAACTCCAGATGGATTAAAGACTTAAACATAAGACCTAACACCATAAAAACCCTAGAAGAAAATCTAGGCAAAACCATTCAGGACATAGGCGTAGGCAAGGACTTCATGACCAAAACACCAAAAGCAGTGGCAACAAAAGCCAAAATAGACAAATGGGACCTAATCAAACTCCACAGCTTCTGCACAGCAAAAGAAACAGTCATTAGAGTGAATCGGCAACCAACAGAATGGGAAAAAATTTTTGCAGTCTACCCATCTGACAAAGGGCTGATAACCAGAATCTACAAAGAACTGAAACAGATTTACAAGAAAAAAACAAATAAGCCCATTCAAAAGTGGGCGAAGGATATGAACAGACACTTTACAAAAGAAGACATACGTGAAGCCAACAAACATATGAAAAAATGCTCATCATCACTGGTCATTAGAGAAATGCAAATCAAAACTACATTGAGATACCATCTCACGCCAGTTAGAATGGCGATCATTAAAAAATCTGGAGACAACAGATGCTGGAGAGGATGTGGAGAAATAGGAACGCTTTTACACTGTTGGTGGGAGTGTAAATTAGCTTAACCATTGTGGAAGACGGTGTGGCGATTCCTCAAAGACCTAGAAATAGAAATTCCATTTGATCCAGCAATCCCATTACTGGGTATATATCCAAAAGACTATAAATCGTTCTACTATAAGGACACGTGCACACGAATGTTCATTGCAGCACAGTTTACAATAGCAAAGACCTGGAACCAACCCAAATGCCCATCGATGATAGACTGGACAGGGAAAATGCGGCACATATACACCATGGAATATTATGCAGCCATCAAAAACGATGAGTTCGTGTCCTTTGTAGGGACATGGATGAACCTGGAAACCATCATTCTCAGCAAACTGACACAAGAACAGAAAATCAAACACCGCATGTTCTCACTCATAGGCGGGTATTGAACAATGGGAACACATGGACACAGGGAGGGGAGTATCACACACTGGGGTCTGTCGGGGGAAAAAGGGGAGGGATAGTGGGGGGTGGGGAGTTGGGGAGGGATAGCATGGGGAGAAATGCCAGATATAGGTGATGGGGAGGAAGGCAGCAAATCACACTGCCATGTGTGTACCTATGCAACAATCTTCCATGTTCTTCACATGTACTCCCAAACCTAAAATGCAATAAAAAAAAAAAAAAAAAGATTAAGGCGTAACCAGGACTATAAGAGTAATTTGTACATATGATTATTCTAGATATCTTTTGCTATCTTTACTAATTGATAATCTTGACTTCTGCTCTAGTTAGTTGTTTTCTTTAATTACTAGTGCTTATTGTTGTATATTTGTGCAAAGAGTTTATTGCTAAAAAGTTGGGTGCAAGATAAGTCTACTTTTGATAAAATACATATATGAACCGTAGTTTCCATTATCACTTCAGAATAATCAAGTTTATGGCAGATACAATATTAGAAAACTTTTGTATCAATATTGTAGAAATATGGTCTAATATGCAAAATTGAGGAATTAAGAGCTTTTCTCTTAGTTATAAACTTTGACATAAATCTGTAAACAAGATCAAAGAAAGAAAATAGCTAGGTAAGTTCATATCTTAATAACATACGTTATCAACATACCTTAGCATTTGAAGTAAGGAATTTTTCATTAACTACGAATTTAATATCAAAGGCTTTATTGGGTCTTAGATAATATATAACCATATATGAAAATAGCTGTGAAACATTTTCAAGTATGTTTACAATTCTCCTTTAGGTACTTTTGCTGAATAGCTATAGCAAAAACAAAACAAAAGAAAAACCAAGCCGAAATTCGTTAATATGTAAAGGCACAGAACATCATGAAAGAAAGAATAGTAACTAGTTGGTATGCTTTTAGCAGTAATTGCAGTGCCTCACAGGATTACAGAATAACAGTGAAAGGCATTTTTGCAAGGTCAAAAGCCACTTGACATACTTTGTTTCTTAAATCTGCAGAAAGCTTTTGCTGCACTGAGGGTCTGTAAGTTGATTTTGCATGTGTGTGTTTGTTTTTAATATATAAAGTGAACATTGACTCAACTGTTTTTAACAGAAATAGATTTGAATAATTCATTCTATAAAATACCTCATTATTTTTCTGTTTCTGTCGTTCTCACTCTCTCTGGTATTACATGTGGCATAGATGCATTAGAATTGTGTAGAGTCACAATTGTATGTTGGAAGATATTCTATCAACGTATCAGTTTGTTTTTACCTAAGGATGGGACGTAAGATACATAGAGGCTCAGGATTTTAACTGATGGCACGTGAGAAGAATGTAACATTTTGGGGTTAAATGCCCGAGCATAAAATGTGAAATATTGGCAATCCTTCTTCTTCAGTAAAATTACCTACAGCTGTATTGGCAAATAACTTGTCATTTATATTCCAAAAGCTAAATGATAGGCAATTTGGACTCATTTATCTTTTTAAAATCCATACAAATAACGACAACATTAATCTTATTTTCCCCAAAAAGTATAAACTAGTTTGAAAAGCCAATTCTCTAAAGAGACTTACACTGACTATAGTGTATCCAAATTAAAAATCAGAATTTGAAAGAGGGATTGAAGACTTCAAATTTGTTTAAAATATAGATGACACAAGATTTCAAATTTGTTTCTACCATATAAAAATAAACATTTAGCATTCACCCATTGTAGTCAAGAACCATATCTACTACAGGAAAACACAACTCTTTTTTCATGACATCAGAACATTGTTTTTATCCCAGAAGTTATTTCAAAAATGAAGCCTTTTTTCCTAAATTTCAATTTTTATTTTATATACAGGGGGGTGCTTGTACAGGTTTGTTACATGCGTATATCGCACCCAGGTAGTGAGCATAGTACCCAATAGGTAATTTTTCAACCCATGCCTCACTCCCTTCCTCCTCTAGTTGTCTGCAATGTCTATTGTTTCCATATTTATGTTCACATGTGGTCAATGTTTAGCTCCTACTTATAAGTGAGAACATGTGGTATTTGGCTTTCTGTGCTTGCATTAACTAGCTTAGGATAATGGCCTCCAGTTGGATCCATGTTGCTGCAAAGGACATGGTTTCATTCTTTAGTATGGCTATGCAGTATTCCATGTTGTCTATGCACCATATTTTCTTATCCACCTTCCCGCTCATGGGTACATAGATTGAGTCCATGGCTTTGCTATCGTGACTAGTGCTGCTGTGAACATGTGAGTCCATGTGTCTTTATGGTAGTATTAAAGATTTGTATTCTTTTTTTTTTTTGAGACGGAATCTCTCTCTGTTGCCCAGGCTGGATTGCAGTGGCACGATCTCAGCTCACTGCAGCCTCCATCTCCCAGATTCAAGCGATTCTCCTGCCTCAGCCTCCTGAGTAGCTGGGATTATAGGCACATGCCACCACACCTGGCTAATTTTTGTATTTTTAGTGGAGACGGGGTTATGCCATGTTGGTCAGGCTGGTCTCAAACACCTGACCTTGTGATCCTCCCACTTCACCTCCCAAAGTGCTGGGATTACAGGCATGAGCCATTGTGCCCAGCTGAATGATTTATATTCTTTTGGGTATATACCCATGAATGCAATTGCTGGATCAAATGGTAGCTCTGTTTTAAGATCTTTGAGAAATCTCAAAACTACCACTAGGTTGTCTATTTACTCTGTTGTTAGTTTTTTTCACTGTGTAGAAGTTCTTTACTTTAATTAGGTGCTACTTGTCAATTTTTTGTATTCTTGCATTTGATTTTGGAGACTTAGCCAGAAATTCTTTGCTAAGACCAACATTGAGAAGGGTATTTGCTAGGATTTCTTCCAGGATTTTTAGAGTTTGAGGTGTTACATTTAAACCTAACTTATCTTGAGTTAATTTTTGTAAATTGTGAAAGATAAGGTACTAGTTTCATTGTTCTGCATATGGCTAGCCAGTTATCCTAGAACAATTAATTGACTAGAGAGTCCTTTCTCCATTGCTTGTCTTTGTTGGCCTTGTTGTAGGTGTGTGGCTTTATTTCTGAGTTTTCTATTATGTTCCATTGGTCTATGTTTCTGTTTTTGTACCAGTACCATGCTGTTTTGCTTACTGTAGCCCTATAGTATAGTTTGAAGTCAGGTGATACCTCAGGTTTGGGTTTTTTTTTTTTTTCCTAAGATTGCTTTGCCTATTTGAGCTCTCTTTTTGTTCCTTATGCATTTCAGAATAAGTTTTTTTCCCCCTAATTCTGTGAGGAATGTCATTGGTGGTTTGATAGGAATAGCTTGAATCTGTAAAGTTATTTGGATAGTATGGCCATTTTAATGATATTGATTCTTTCAGTCCATGAGCATGGAATGTTTTTCCATTTGTTTGTGTCATCTCAGATTTATTTCAGCAGAATTTGGTAGTTCTCCCAGCAGCACATCAAAAAGTTAATTTACAGGCTGGGTATGGTGGCTCACACCTGTAATCCCAGCACTTTGGGAGTCTGGGTGGGTAGATCACCTGAGATCAGGAGTTCGAGACCAGCCTGGCCAACATGGTGAAACCTGTCTCTACTAAAAATACAAAAATTTGCTGAGTGTGGTGGCATGTGCCTGAAATCCCAGCTACTTGGGAGGCTGAGGCAGGAGAATCACTTGAACCCAGGAGGCAGAAGTTGCAGTGAGCCAAGGTCACACCATTGTACTCCAGCCTAGGTGACAAGAGTGAAACTCTGTGTCCAAAAAAAAAAAAAAAAAAAAAATTAGAAAGTTAATTCATCATGATCAAGTAGGCTTTATTTTTGGGATGCAAGGCTGGTTCAGCATATGCAAATTGATAAATGTGATTCACCGCATAAACAGAACTAAAAGCAAAAACCATACATCATCTCAATAGACACAGAAAAAGCTTTTGATAAAATCCAGCATCCCTTTATGATAATAATACTCAATAGACTAGGCATCAAATTAATAATACCCTCATATGACAAACCCAAAGCCAACATTATGCCGAATGGGCAAAAGCTGGAAGCATTCCCTTCAAGGAAACAAAATAAGGATGCCCTCTCTCACCACTCCTATTCAGCATAGTACTGGAAGTCCTAGCCAGAGCAGTCAGTCAAGGGAAAGGAATAAAAAGTATCCAAATAAGAAATGAAGTCAAATTTTCTCTTCACTATCAATATGATTCTACACTTAGAAAGCCCTCAAGACTCTCTCAAAATGCTACTAGATCTGATAAACAATTTTAGCAAGGTTTCAGGATACAAAATCAATATACAAAAATCAGTAGCATTTCTATACACCAACAATGCCCAGACTGAGAGTCAAATCATGAATACAATCCCATTTACAGTAGCCACAAAGCAAATGAAATACTGGGTAGGAGCTTTTGCTTGTGCCTGTAATCCTAGCACTTTGGGAGGTCAAGGTGGATGGATCACCTGAGGTCAGGAGTTCAAGATTAGCCTGGCCAACATGGTGAAACCCAGTCTTTAGTAAAAATACAAAAGAATTACCCAAGTGTGGTGGTGGGTGCCTATAATCCCAGCTAATCAGGAGACTGAGATAGTAGAATTTCTTGAACCTAGGAGGTGGAGGTTGCAGTGAGCTGAGATCACGCCACTGCATTCCAGCCTGGGCAACAGAGCGAGACTCCTCACTCTCAAACAAAAAAAGAAAGAAAAGAAAAAAAAAAAGAAATACCTAGAAATACCTAACTAAGTAAGTGAGAAATATCCAAAAAATATTTTGTGTGTGTGTGTGAAGGTGCCACGTAATGTATTGTATTCCAAACTCAATAAATTAAACTTCAGTGACCCCTAAAATTAGCCTTTTATACTTCTAGGGCTCATACATTTCTCTTAGTATTTTGTGCTTGTTTCTCATTTAAAATCTATTTCTCCAAATTTTTCTGGCCCTAGTTGTTGGTCTTCATGTTATGGAGTTGATAACATCAATAATAATTATTATAATTATTATTATGTTGAGATGGAGTCTTGCTCTGTTCCCCAGGCTGGAGTTCAGTGGCGCCATCTCAGCTTACTGCAACCTCCACCTTCTGGGTTCCAGCAATTCTTCTGCCTCAGCCTCCCAAATTAGCTTGGACTACAGGCGTGTGCCACCATGCCCGGCTAATTTTTTAATATTTTTAGGGGAGGCGGGGTTTCACCATATTGGTCAGGCTGGTCTTGAACTATTGACCTTGTGATCCACCCGCCTCAGCCTCCCGAAGTGCTGGGGTTACCGATCTTTATCTGGTATTTAAAATGTGTCAGTGTTTTTAGCATTACAATTTTAAAATTATTCGGTGTTCACCTCTTCTTAGAGTTGAGGAATATCACATTTTAAAACAAGAGCACATCTCAGTCAGAGCTGCTCTGGGACTTGTGCTCAGAATGTTGAAACTCACTGCCATGGTCATTGTTGTAGAAAGTACTGCCTTCTGTTTCTGAATTTATATTCACCATCACTGAGCTTTCGTCTCATACTCAGAACTTTACTGTTTTTTTGGCACAATAAATAATACTTTCTAATTCTCATTCAGGGAAAAACTCAAAAGAAATGTAAGTGCAATATGTTGGTTACTTTTGGTGCTTGACTTGAATATGCAGAGTTGATTGAAAAATATACATTTCAGATAATTTTTGCTAAATAACACAACCCAATTTTGATGTTACATGTGGGTAAAAGTTATTGGAGAAACTACCTTCTTATTATGTTATTCGTGTTTAAATATTATTTTTTCTTATTAGCATGTATAAACTCTTTTACAAAATTTAATTCATAAATAATTTATCTCATTATTCCTTTTGATACTTAAATTTTTCTAAATGTAGTCAATGAGAGCTTCTTTGAGCTGGCTTCTGTGCTCTTTTGCCATTTCCTTGCCAGTTTTTAAGCACTCCCTACTTTCTGGCACAATATATAAAGGATGTAAGGGAGAGGAGAAAACTCCTCATTTCTAAGGAATGACAAGTGAAAATGCCAAATGAGTGATAAAAATAGACATAGTTTTTACAATTACTAAAGCAGTCACTGAACCACTCAAATATCATCAATCATTGGCTGAAAAACAGAAAACAGGATATTCACAACTTAAGTAATAAAACTTATCACCAGTGATAGATCAGATGTAATTATTGTACACTGACATGATGCAATGACAAGAAGATATATATGTTAATACATCAATCATATATCAATAAAAATATATTGAGTTATATTAATATCAATAAGTTTTATGTAGGTATAGCTAAATAACACCATTTAGTTTATGCTTTATATAAAACTGTTAGATGAGCTTGATCAATGTATTTGTACATGAATGCATTAATGTTTCCATATCTATGTAACATTCCAAAACAGTAATTAAACATGAAGTCATACATACCTTTCATGAACACTGAAGAAATTGTAACAAATTTGTTGATATCTGGCAAACTCATTAGTATGATAAATTTATATAATCACTTTCACATTTTATTATTTTGCAAATAAACCACTGAATCTCCTACTTTTTAACTCATAAAGACCTGTTAAAATAGTAGCTTCTAGCCTGTAAGTGTATTGCCCTCTTTTCATTTTTCATAAGCATCATTTAAAAGCCTACCTCTGCCTATCCTGCAGTCTCATCTCAAGTAAGACTATGCCCACTTTTGAATTGTCAGAGCAGCAATACTTTATGTTTCATACTTGATCTTTTTAACCTGTTTTATTTCTGTGTGTGTGCACATGCAAAATAATATAGCATTATGTTTGAGGAAAGCACATTAAAGTATTAAACTGAATTACATTTCCCAAAGTGCCTTTTCAATATCCTTGCTCTTAGAAAGTTCTGAATATTAGTGGAAGGACACTGACATCTTCTTCATTATTGTTAATCATTGTTAATAGTAGCAGTGGCGTTGTAAAGCAAGCACATTCTTTTCTGGTTCTGATGAACACATATACTTCAGAAACACACACACATTGTCTCTCTTTTTCTCTCAGAAACACTCACAAGCTTATAAGTGTGTTTTATTAGAAGCACTTGCAATCTTATATGGAACTCAGAAATGCTCCTCAGAATTACTTTCATGTTTTATGAGTTTGAGTTTATTTGTGCTTACTGTCAAGCTTCTTCTATTTCCTTTAGTTTCTGACCGTCCATATTTCTCATCACTCACAGCAAATAACCTCACCTCCCACTCCACCATGGGAACAGCTGGCAGGGGGTACTCAGTTCCTGATAAACGCCTGGCAGTCTTACTGGCATCTACTAAATACATTCCCCGTTATTCATCTCATCTGATTACAGTGGAGCACATATCCCTATTTGGTCTAAATTCCTCCCCAGCTTTTCTCTGAATCACATCCCCTCTTGGAGGCCCTATTTAATCTATTAATGTTATGTTTTCCTCCAATCTTTATACTATTTCTCTCACTCCACTTTTATTCCAGCTGTTATAAACATCTTTTCAAAACCCTCTTTAAACCTAAAATTAAAAACATTGTTGATCTCATATTCCCCTCCAGTCATAGCCCTATCATTGTGTGCTAACCAAATTTTTGAAATGACTTCATATGTGCATGTGCACGTATACCTGTGTCTTAAGAATTTGAAATAGAAATGGCAGTGCCGTTTGTCACCATCTCCTTTGATCCTCTCTTACCATCTTGTGGATTAAGTCATCTTGTAAAACTTTACTCGACCTTTTCTCTTAAAACTTCCCATGCAGCTCAAAAGCCTTAATCCTTGCTGTGGCCCATAGGATCCTTTCTACTTTCCTATGCCTGTTCTTCCTTTTGTCCAGACTACTTTCCCTTGCATTTTCAAAAGGAAGACAAAGTCCCCTGCATTTTCTCATCCTCTTGTCTGGTTAGTTGCTAACAATTTTTCAAGTAGATAGGATGCCTCTTCTTGGATATATTCCTTGAATTCCCAAAGTGTATTGCATTTCCACATGTGCTCTCATGCCAGCGATTACATCATATAATAATTGTGTATTTGTTTGTCTGTATTTCTCTCTATCATAGGATTTATGAAACCAAGTGCCCTGTGTATTTTTTTAATGATGTACTTTCAAAATCTTGCAGGAGCCCTGTCAGATGAAAGCTATCCACTAATCACTGATTAAATGAAATCTTAGCTATTGGCCTTCTTGCATAGGCTATTAAGTGTAGTATATTTCTATGTCTGTGTGTGTGTGTGTCCTCAATCTATTCCTTGTGCTGTGAAGGTTAAGAATATTTACAGAAGTATTCTCAGACATCAGCTTTTCATGAATATTTTGATTACATTATTGCCTCTTTCCATTTTGGTATTAAAAATTCTAAATGTCATGGGTATTTAAAGGCATATTTATTCAGCACATTGTAGCAAATGATAGAAAGCCCCTGTCCTGTTTGTGCTAGATTTTGGTCTTTATTTTTTTTTTTTTTTTTTTTTTTTTCCTTTTTTTTTTTTAATTGCATTTTAGGCTTTTGGGTACATGTGAAGAACATGTAAGATTGTTGCATAGGTACACACATGGCAGTGTGATTTGCTGCCTTCCTCCCCCATCACCTATATCTGGCATTTCTCCCTATGTTATCCCTCCCCAACTCCCCACCCCCCCGCTGTCCCTCCCCTATCTTCCCCCCAACAGACCCCAGTGTGTGATGCTCCCCTCCCTGTGTCCATGTGTTCTCATTGTTAACACCCGCCTATGAGTGAGAACATGCAGTGTTTGATTTTCTGTTCTTGTGTCACTTTGCTGAGAATGATGGTTTCCAGATTCATCCATGTCCCCTACAAAGGACACAAACTCATCATTTTTATGGCTACATAGTATTCCATGGTGTATATGTGCCACATTTTCCTGTCCAATCTATCATCGATGGGCATTTGGGTTGGTTCCAGGTCTTTGCTATTGTAAACAGTGCCGCAATGAACATTGTGTGCATGTGTCCTTATAATAGAATGATATATAATCCTTTGGATATATACCCAGTAATGGGATTATTGGGTCAAATGGAATTTCTATTTCTAGGTCCTTGAGGAATCGCCACACTGTCTTCCACAATGGTTGAACTAATTTACACTCCCACCAACAGTGTAAAAAGTGTTCCTATTTCTCCACATCCTCTCCAGTATCTGTTGTCTCCAGATTTTTTAATGATTGCCATTCTAACGGGAGTGAGATGGTATCTCAATGCGGTTTTGATTTGCATTTCTCTAATGACCAGTGATGATTTTTTCATATGTTTGTTGGCCTCATGTATGTCTTCTTTTGTAAAGTGTCTGTTCATATCCTTTGCCCACTTTTGAATGGGCTTGTTTGTTTTTTCTTGTAAATCTGTTTTAGTTCTTCGTAGATTCTGGATATTATCCCTTTGTCAGATGAGTAGATTGCAAAAATTTTTTCCCATTCTGTTGGTTGCCGATTCACTCTAATGACTATTTCTTTTGCTGTGCAGAAGCTGTGGAGTTTAATTTGTCTATTTTGGCTTTTGTTGCCAATGCTTTTGGTGTTTTAGTCATGAAGTCCTTGCCTATGCCTATGTCCTGAATGGTTTTGCCTAGGTTTTCTTCTAGGATTTTTATGGTGTTAGGTCTTATGTTTAAGTCTTTAATCCATCTGGAGTTAATTTTAGTGTAAGGTGTCAGGAAGGGGTCCAGTTTCTGCTTTCTGCACATGGCCAGCCAGTTTTCCCAACACCATTTACTAAAGAGGGAATTCTTTCCCCATTGCTTGTTTTTGTCAGGTTTGTCAAAGATCAGATGGTTGTAGATATGTGGCATTACCTCCGAGGTCTCTGTTTGTTCCATTGGTCTATATCTCTGTTTTGGTACCAGTACTGTGTTGTTTTGATTACTGTAGCCTTGTAGTATAGTTTGAAGCCCGTAGTGTGATGCCTCCCGCTTTGTTCTTTTTGCTTAGAATTGCCTTGGCTATGCGGCTCTCTTTTGGTTCCATATGAAGTTTAAGGTGGTTTTCTCCAGTTCTGTGAAGAAGGTCATTGGTTGCTTGATGGGGATAGCATTGATTCTGTAAATTACTTTGGGCAGTATGGCCATTTTCACGATATTGATTCTTCTAACCATGAGCATGGAATGTTCTCCATCTGTTTGTGTCCTCTCTTATTTCGTTGAGCAGTGGTTTGTAGAATTTTTTTTTTTTTGAGAAAGAGTGCTCTTTCTCATTTCTTGAATTTTGGTCTTTATTTTTATTAAAAGCTTCAGTGAATAGCTTTAGCTTTAAAAATGTTTTTATACAGCATTCATGTAGGGTATTAACTGATTAATCCTTCTGCTAGAAGATTATGAAACTCTCAAATCTGAACAGAATTCAACAAATCCAGATTAATAGCATTTAAGCATTGGAAAGGTGGTTTCTCTTGGGAGCTTGGGCAATTATTTTAAACTCTGTACCCAAGTAACTAGAGCCATTAAGAAATGTCCTGCCTTTTAAATTCTTTAAGCCCAAAAAGGTGACTGACAGCTTTGCCTTTTTTTCATTACCTTCATCAGATCAGTTTGTATTAACAGACTCAAAGGAAATTGGAATTTAGTTTATGGCTAAGCATTTTGAAATACATTTATCTACCGTCTTAGTCCATTTGGATGGTTGTAACAAAATAACATCAATTGGGTAGTTTATGTACAACAGAAATGTGTTTTTCATGGTGCTGGAGGCTGGGATGTCCAGGACTGGTGTCTGGTGAGGGCCTGCTTCCCGGTTCGTAGATGGCACCTTAGCTGTGTCCCCCGCCATGGTGGAAGGGCTGAGGGGGTGTCTCTCAGGCCTCTCCTGCAAGGGCACCAAGCCTAATCATGAAGACTGTGCCCTCTTTATCTCATAGCCTTCCCCAGGCCTCTCCTCCCACCAGCATCACCATAGGGATTAGGATTTCCACAAACCAGTTTTGAGAGAACACAAAAATTGGACCATAGTAGTTCCTCCCCTCTCCCTTCAGAGGGCATCCTCGGGAGTGGCTTCATCAGCCCTTAGCATTTGGAGATGAACAGCAACGTCTATTATATTGCTGTTTATTGTTGGCTTCTCCTGCCCCTCTTCCATATCCTTTTGCGTTAGGAATTATTTTTGTATGTAAAACACTAGTTTTGCCATTAAACTAACTGAAACATTAAGTTAACTCATTTCTGAGTAAGACACTCAAGAGAGAAACCCACAGAGCACTTCCAGTTCTATCTGCTACAAGACTATTTCATTGTCTTTTGTCTTGTGTATGTTTGTGTGTGTATCTGTGTGTAAATATGTGTGCATGTGTGTCTGTGTGTCTGTGTATACACATATGTATGTATAAGCATGTTCGTTTGTGTATGTGTCTCAGTGTCTGTGTGTCTGTGCAAATGTGGGTGTGCGTGTGTGTTAATCTCAAGTGTGTCCTCTTAGATTTTATGGCACTGTGTCTGTCTTGTCAGGCTAGTGCTTAGCATCCCATTGACACCAAGTAAACTGTAATTGTTGTAATTACTGCTGCTTTTATTTGGAAATGGTATTTGCTATAGACTTTTGTCAGTATTTTGTGACTTAAATTGCTCCCTCCTGTGTTTCCATCATTCTGATCTCTGAACCTGACAGCATAAAGATCTGGACCATCTAAAGATTTGGCAATTTTTAAAGTGTACAGTTTACCCTGGGCTTTAAACATAATTGTAAATTGTAGCACACTTAATAAGTATAATAACCTAACAGCATGAGTGTTGTTTTCATAAACATGTCTGCATAATGATAGACTCACTTCTGAAAAGAAATCATCTAATCAATGTGATTTTCAGTTATTTGTCACATATCCTGATGTGGGATTGACATCCTGATGTGGGATTTTCTAAAAACCTTTCTTGGCAAAAGCTTGTCTCGGGAGATTGTAAACAATGGAGTGGGTATGTGTGTTTTTCTGTTTAAATTTCAGTTATTAGGGTCCACTTTCCTCTTCTTTAAGCAGAGGCCTATTCCCAGTATTCTTTATATCTTCAGCTTCAGATACTGAAAATTTGGTGGCAGCAGTTTGATCTTTTTTTAAGTGGACTTTATATTAGGTTAAGAGAACAGGAAGCTAATATACAATGACATTTTTATTTCACCATCTTCAGTGTAGAACACAGATGTTCAGTGAAGATTTTTGCCCTGGGAAATTAATGAGGGAAAATAATCTATAAAATATTGTGTTGACATCATCTATAAAATTCTGTAGCACTGGATATTTTGTATTTGTCAATAAATTTTTTGCAATTTGAACTACTTGTGAAGAAGCCAGTCTTAATTATGAACAATGTAAACTATAGAATGTATTTAAAGATCTAGAATATTATTACACAAAATTAATCAGAGTACTTCAGGTTAGTCTAGGAAAGTATTGGCCGTTCAAATGCTTGGAGGATCTGTTTCCAAGAACAACAATAAAAACAAAACCTCTATTTTAAAATTTCAGATCACACTTTTCAAAGTAAATGTTCTTTAAATGTAATCCAGATTAACTTTCATTTAAAATTATCCTCCTAGCATCTTTGCATATTGTAATTGGTTATTGAATACTAATAAACAAAAGAAGTTAGACTTTTGTTCATTCAATTTAGTTTCATGTTCTTCACATCTAAAGTTTGTTGAACTCAGTAATTGGAAAGACTGTACGTACATATACAACTGGAAAGCAGTTCACTAACTTTCTTCTATGACATGTTTGATTTCTATCCAGAATTGAAGGAATTTTAGTTTTCTTAGAATATAAAATAACAGAAATCAGATACTGATAAATTTGTATTTTCATTTACATAAGAAAATATAAAATTCTTTTTGTATTTATGTAAAAGAACTATCTAAAATAAAATTTCTAATACAATTATTTTATTGTCTTAAAATTTTAAAAGGTGTAGTTGCTACTTTAAAAATTTATAGTTGATAAATAAAAATTATATATATGGTGTATAACATGATGCTTTATACACTGAAATAGTTAAATCAAACTTACTAAACTATCACATCACATACTTTGACCATTTTTTGTTGTGAGAACATCTAAGATCTACTCTCTTAGCATTTTCTAAGTATACATTATTATTAACTATAGCTACCATGCTGTACAGTAGATTTCGTGAAATTATTCATCCAATCTAGCAGATATTTTGAACCCTTTGACAAACATTACTCTATTCCTCCACCCCTCCCTCCAGCCCTTGGCAACCACCATCCTACATTATGCATTTATGAGTTTGACTTTTGTAGATTCCATATATGAGTGAACATTTGTCCTTCTGTGCCTGCCTTATTTCACTTAGCATAATGTTTTCCAGATTCACTCATGTTGTCAGGAATGTCAGGATTTCTTTCCTTTTTTAAGTCTCAGTAATATTCTACTGTACATCTATACTGCATTTTCAGTATCCATTCTTTCATCGATGAACACAAAGATTGATTTTATATCTTAGCTATTGTCAGTAATGCTGCAGTGTGCATGGGAGGTCAGCATTCTCTCTGAGACAGTGTTCTTATTTCCTCTGAACATATATCTAGAAATGGGATTGCTGGATCTTATTGCAGTTCTAGTTTTAATTTTTTGAAGTTAAATTTAAATTTACTATAACATTTTACATATGTTTTGTCTTTGAAAAAGTTTTCAAAAGCAAAAAAGAAAGCTGTATGAGATCATAAGGGAAAATGTCTAACTTATTCAGTGATCAGTTAACGATGTATGTGATATAATCTGAACAATCCCAATGACTCAGGGAAAAAAAAGAAACGGTGAGAGAGGAAAGGAGGGAGGGAAGGAGGAAAGAAGAAAGGAAAGAAGGAAGGGAGGGCCCTTCTTCTGTATCCGTAATGAAATATTCTTTTCTGGTGAATAATCCAAGTTACTTTATGTTGATACTGTGAGAAATAGTAACTTTCTTTCATTTTTTACACTTTTATTCTTTTCTTAAATAGGAAGGAGAAAAGACCATGAAGGCCTTCAGTGCCTAGGAAGTAATAAATAAGTTGCAGTGTCCAAGAGATCATAATGACTAATTTTAACCTTAGTAAAGTTTTTGGTAAGGATCAATTCTGTCTGCATAATATGACACAGGCAAAATATTAGCCACTACCTTATTTAATAATGTTACAAAGTAAAGAGGAGTGTAAGATTAAGAAGTAACTGAATAAGTGATGAAAGCACACCATATTCTATTATAGCTTCCTAAAGAGAAGATGTCATGTGGCAAACACAATAATTCCTGGAGTTATTGACAATTATATAAGATCATAGATCATTTTTAAATGACAAAGATGAATGGAATAATAAACAAGTGCTTACTGTAACACAAATAAAAAATTTGATATTGAACTAAATAAGAATTTATTTTGAATCAGAAATATGAGACAATTTGTTTTGAATTTATTTTGAATCAGAAATATAGCCCTGTGCTACAGGAAATATAATACATGAAGATATGAGTGGCTTTATGTTTATGTGAAACGTAGTTTATGTTGTTCATTTCATAATTATCTGAGGAAATACAATTTGCTTTCCTCATCTATATTAGACTAATTTATATTTGGCTCATAATGTTGCAAAAAATAATTTGATCCTTTCTTAAATAAAATCATCCAGATATTTTCCAATCACTTGATTTCTCATCTCTTGTGTAATGACAACAACCGGTGCTTTTTAGTAAACCTATCCTTTTATGTTCCAGCAGATAGTCAAACACTTACTGTTACCATAATTACCTGAAAAGTTTGTCTATAAATATGCAGTTTCCTGTATCCTTTATTATTATGAAGTACACATTAGCTGTTAGTCTTGCTATTTACAATTATTATTATTGTTGTGATATCTGTATTAGAAGTGACAGATAACACAGTTTCCAAAGGGACTTGAAGGAGTTATGATAGCTCCTGAATTGTATTATAAATAATAACATGGAGACACAGCTTGCAGTTTTGAAAAGTACTATGCTATGCAATAGGCAGTGATTTAATTTTGAAGTCATTTTATATTCAAATGAAATGTAAAGTTCCCTTGTTTCTTACTGTATTTCTTATTAATTCATCATTTATCCTCCTTAGGTGATTATCATGGTTCATGTATAATTCTTTGGCTTATATAATATACATAGCTGGCATTATATATGGTGGCAATTTGATAATCTCATTATAATGGAATTACTTTCTTTGTGTACTATAAAGGAGGTTCCTGTATTTCAAGAAGCAAATTATGAATACTTATTTAACAAATGGAAACATGTCACTGAGCAGATTCTCTCATTAAATTCTGCCACACTTAGAATTTGAAACACTTGGAATTTGCCCAGTTACCTTAATTTGATCATTACACATTATATGCTTGTATCAAAATGTCATATGTACCCCATAAATATGTGCAACTATTATGTACCCCTATAAATTAAAAATAAAATTCAGTTAAGCTCAATGCATTAATAAAACACACTATAAATTCAACTGCCTACTATACACCGGGTCCTCTGTGAGGTAATTGGTAGTGTCTGTACCCTTCAGGAGTGTATGGCTTGATATATAGATTTCCTACAGAGTCTATCAGTTTATCTGTACTCTATTTTCTGAGATCTGAGAAGCAGGGGATGTGGCCAGACAGAGAAATAGAAGCTGAAAGATCTTAAAAATATTTCATATCTCGTGTGATATACAATTAGATGTAGGGCAATAGATTTCAAACTTACGTGTGGTAATAGTCATAGATTTGAACAATTTATTGCGGCTGCATGCAAGATGGACTAGAGCAGATAGAATTTAGAATATAAAGAGACTAACTTGAATACTACTAGAGACATACAGCTCTGGATAAAAATGGAGATTTTTAAAAATAAAAGCAAAGGAGGAACCTATGATACACTTCAGAATAAGCTGCGCCAGGATTTTATGACCACTTAGATATTTGTGATATGTGTGAGGCGATAAAGGATAATGTATCCTTAGATAAAGGATATGTGTGAGGAATTACTTTTGAAAATGATATCTTAGTGATAGGTTCAGCGAGAAGGTGAAGATGATGTTATTTAAAACAAAAGCAAAGGAGGAACCTATGACACACTTCAGAGTAAGCTGCGCCAGGATTTTATGACCATTTAGGTATTTGGGACAAAGGATGTGTGTGAGGAATTACTTTTGAAAATGATATCTTCTCTGTCTGGCAGGTCAGGGGAGAAGATGAAGATGATGTTATTGAAGGAACCGCAGGTTTGCGTAGGAAGTGAATGAGTTTGATATTGCTGATAGTGACTTCAAAGTAACGTAGAGGAAGAGTGACATGGAATGGCAACCAGCAGTTGTGGGGCAAGAGCTCAAGGAGTCAGAACTGGCAATACAGATTTTTAAATCTTTAGTGTGTGATGAGTACTGATAATTACATAAAGTAAGGAGATTTTACCTTATTCGATTTATTACTAGTAATAGATTTACACAAGTTTAAATAAGAATGCTTTTTATTCTCACCCTTCACTTAAATAATAAACTATATCAAATGCAAGTCATTTTAATTTTGTGTGTTTGCTGTGCAGGATAGGGAAAGAGAATTTAAAAATTCAGAGATGGTAATTACGGTTTTTTTTTGTTTTTTTTTTTGAAAATACATATAATCTATAACCTTCACTGGGGGTTATATGTCACCATGAAGGTGGCGCAGCAGACGGCCCAAGAAAGAATGACGTCATCTACGCGCTCATTATCCGCCGGAAGTTGCTCTTTACGTCACGACATGGTGCCCGGCATGCTCCTCTTGGGCCTGGTGCTGCTCGCCTACTTCCTGCCGGGGCAGGCTGCCTTCGCCAAAGCCTGGGCGCCGCCCGCCCCCCAGATCCGCTGCTGTGGGGGATGCTGTGAACTTTGTGGCCATCGGCAGGCTGGGACTGGGAACCAGCAGCGGGTCAAGTGCGGCAGAGGCGCCCCCACTGTCTCCTGTGCCACTGGCTCCTTTAGCTTCCTTGTTAAGGACTGTTTGAGCTGACCCTTCCCCAGAAAGTGTCCTACTGAATGCGCATGGGAAATGCCCTTGAGAACATCTGCTTCTGGGCCCCTCGTGCTCATCAGCGTGGGCTCCAGCCTCCTCTCCTCCGGGTCTACTTGAACCAAGTCTCCGATCTCCCCTACCTGCTGGGTTTCCAGCCTTAGTGCGCACAGACTTCAACTTCCCCACCCATCACCAGGGGGAAAATTGATTCTGAAAAAACAGGCTTCTGCCACCACAGCATTATGATCCTTTCCCGCTGCTGATCAATCTGTATTTTGTGAACTTCACAAGAAGAATGATGTGTTCCCATTCCTTGGCGTGTGTAGGTCTGGCCCTAGTCCAGGAGTCAGCAGGAGGGAAAACGGCTCAAGTAGGCTCTCACGTGCCAGTGTTCCGCAAAGCAAGGACTGCCCTTCATTCAGGAGGGCCCAGCTTTCCTCGGGCCCAGCCACATGTGGCTCTGGAATCTGGGAGCTTCCGAGCTATCTTTGTTCATCTCATAGCCATGCAGGAGACCCCTTTGCAGGACCCGCACGTAGGGAGGCGGGAGGCAGGAAACTCTCCTTCCCGGGCCTGGCCCTGCTGGAGTGAGTGGAAACCAAACACCCTCAGTGCCAGTGGCCCTCAGGCCCACAGGTTTAGAGCTGAGAATGCCCTGCCCCTCCCTCAGTCATTTCTTTGAGGTTTTCTTGGCCCAGCACTACCCATCCCACCCCGATGAGACACACTCACTATAGCTCCCCACCCCACCCTGCCCCTTTCTTCCCTACCCTGGAGACTCCCTTTGCCTAGAATCCAAGACTGTGAGAGAAAGCAATAGCATGGGGCATGAATGGTGGGAAAATATATACATACATACATAAATACATACATACATATATATATATATATATATATATATATATATAACCTCCAGAAAGTCGTGTGGAAAAGATGCTGGTAAACGAATAGAGAACAAAGTGTAAGAAATTTTCATTCGTTCAACATGTGGTTGTTGACTTTAACTTAGGTGCTGGAGATAAAGCAGTCAGGTTCTGTTAAAGTTTTCATTTGAGAGGAGGGGGCTGAGAGTGAATACTTAGCACGTAAACAAAAAACAGTTGAAGGTAAATACTGTGGAAAGATTTTTAAAAATGTGATGCAGTAGAGATAAAGGGCAGCACTTGTCTGAGGAGGCTGCCTCCTGGCTCCAGGCGAGGATCAGGGAAATGCATTCCGAGGTTAGGGAAAGACTTGGTGCACTTGAGGACCAGAAATGAAGTAAATATGGTGGGTAGAGTTGAATAACATGTTTGGAAAAGTCAGTGGGAGACAACTGAGTAGGACCATGGCACGCTGCTTGGATTTTATCTACAGTTCTCTGAGAAGACACTGGACAGTTTTAAGCAGGGATTTGTCCTTCTTTGATTTATGAGATTTTTTTTTTTTTTTTTTTTAGGGAATACTCTGCTGTGTTACAAGTGGGTGGCGGGTTGCAGGGAGAAGGGAGAAAAGGATCAGGGAGATGATTTAAGATGCTGTGGTGATATTACAGCTGAAAGAGATGCCTAATCAATAAATATCGAATGAGCAAGTGAGTGAATTGCCTTTTGCTACAGGAAAATTGTCATTTGCTCTGTTCAAATAGAGAATTGTTCTTGGTTGAGCCTGAAATATAGAGAAACTTTCAAATTACCTGATACAATTTGCCACTACTCAGTGATGAATTCTGTTTTGCTCTGTTTTTTTATTTCAAATCTCAAGCACTCTGGTTTCTTATCCCCTACCACAGTACTTACTTTGCAGTGTTAGTTATGGAATAATTATAAGTAGTATTGTTACTGTTCTAGTTTACATTTATTTCCTCAGCAGGGACTGTGGTCAGTGCTTTACATGCATTATATGATTTTCCCAAATAACCCTTTAGTTAGGTAACATAAATATCCCCATTTTACTTATGAGAAAACTGAGGTATAACCTCTCCTAGGAAATAGTTCCTCAGATTCTTATTTAGGAAGAGCCAGAAAACTGCTTAAAATACCTGTTTCACTTGGGGTTAAAGAGATATAATAAAAACAGGTGGATCTACCAAAGTATTTCTGGCCAGTTTCTGAGTGTGAGCAATCCGGCCAGGTAAGGTTACTGTGCACACAATGAGGTTCCCTTCTTCCTCACTCTCTGGAGTGTCTTTAAAATGTGAATACCCCCGGGGACCCGCAGACCTTAGAATAAAGGTGGCACATAATATTCTTGCTTTTGGATCTCAGATTTCTGTGCTAAGTTCACTACCTGGGCTCTCCTAGATTGCATGGGTCTTGGAATTGTTATCTGTTGTTTGTTGCAATAAAGAGAAGGTGGCTTCCTCCTGCTCCCAGGTCTCTGGGCCTGCTCATCCCTCGTGCTCACTGATGCCCCCAGGAAAAGAAGTTCTCTAGCCATTAATAGAATCTTTTTTTTTTTTTTTTTGGCTTTTTTTTCCCAGTCCCTCATCAGGAGAATTGAAAACACATACATGCAAGCATGCACACATATGCATACATACATATACACACAAATATACACATATATACATAGACACACACACACAAGATCTCATTATTTCTTTAAAGAAACATTTATTTTTCTTTTCATCTGTCCTCAACCACAAAGTCTGATCTAGAGGAAGACAAGTTATTCAATTTGAAAGCTTCTTTGTAGGAAAGAATTTCAAACATAGGTCATTCATATCATATTGTTGTATGCTCTGTACTTATCCGTGTTGAAAAATCTCATTCTATTTGAAACCTCTTCAAAGACAGTTGCTGGCATTTGCTTCTCTTTTTCATGGCAGTGCTAATATGTAAGTTAGAGAGAAAGCATATTTTATGTTTACCTCATATGGTAAAATAAAAATGTAACAAGTATCAATTTGGTTGGGAAAAATTAATATTTTTTAACTTTATGTAACTAATATAACCCTGCTTTCCAAAGATGAGAGAGAGGTATATACTTGCTGCTTAATTATAAATAGGCTTGCCAAGTGAAATATAGGAAATACTATTAAATTTGAGTTTCAGGCAAACAATGAATAATTTTTGAAAATATGCCCAATGAATAATTTTTTTAAATATTGAAAAATGTAAATAAACATTATTTGTATTTGTTAAATATAACAACCCTAACTTTTATATAATTTTAAGTGAAAAGTGAAATATCAAAAAGATGTTAAAAGGTCCCATCAATTTATATAATCACAATGGTGACATCATGCTCCCTCATGTTTCCCCAATAGCTAGAGTGATTCCTATTATAGTTGAGGCCTGATGGTCCCTGTTAACTCAGACTCACCTGAGTTCTTGCAGCCATTAAAGATCCCTACATGTCAGCTGTGTTTTCTCTTTGGAGTCTGTCTTGCATCCAGCACTGTGAGTCTATGCCCTGGGGACAACTAGACTCTCACCATAGTGGCTTGCTGGCAGACCAATCCCATGTCTTTACTATGGCATATCCAGGGATTTTTGAATCCCTTCCATGTTACAATATTGCTGAGGGAAAAAAGACTAAAGACTACTACTTCATGTTCTTTCTTAACCAAAATAATCTATGCAATGATTTTAAATGGCTTTGACCACATATCTAGCAATGGAATCCACTGGAGGGAAACTGTCTCCTAGAATTACAGATAGAAGCAGGATACGTACCTCCTGTGCTGCCCCTCTTGCTTTTAGCTTCCTATCCACCCTATCTGGCTTTTTCTGTCACAGCCGTGCTGGAAGTGCACACCTTTCCCCCATGCACCCAGGCTTTTAAGACCCAGTGAAAGTTCAAGTCAGTCAGCTTTCAGACTCAGTCACCCCTTTATTTCCTTCTGTCAAAGCCAAAAATTATGGAAAGAAGCTTCATTAAAATAGAATTTTTAGGAAATGAAAATATATTGCAAAATAATTTTTTTAAATCCCGCATATGTTAATATAGCTTTTATTATGTGTGTGTCCTTCCTTGGTATGTGTGGGAGTGTCTATTTCTTAATGCTCCCCTTCTTCCTCTCTCTCTCTCTGTGCTTTTCACTCTCTCTTCTTTCTCTCTTTCTCCCTTTTTCTCCATCCTCCTTCTATTCTTCCTTTCTCTCTTTCATTTTTTTTCTTTCTTTCTTGAAATAATGTGTGAACAATTGTAAAAGCAACATGGCCCCTAAATATTGGAGAACCAGAAAACCTTTGAAAGATTGAACAGCCTTGATGCTGAATTTTCAGTTATAAGGCAAACTCTCACCTGCTTTATTCTAATCTAAATAAGAATTATTAATTTTAACTTCATTTTAGACTCATTAGAAAATATGTACTTAGATCTTTAAACTAAAAATTTTATGTATAAGCAATTTGAATTTGACTTTTGATGTGGTTTATAAATGATTTAATGTATTCCAAAGGCCTGTTCATTGGAAAATATGTTGAAATTTTTTATAATGCCATTTTTCGATTTTCAACCAACTTATATATCACTCCCTGGGGGAACTGCCAGTGCCGCCTTTGGCAAGAAAATCTTTGGCCATAGGATAACTAAAATAGTTCAAAAGGTTTCCACATGCAAAATTTGACAATCAGTGTATTCAGAGCTAGGACAATTCTTGTCAAAACAAAAACGAATTCAGTTTTGTAATTCTTGTTAACAAATGGAAATAATACCTTTAGAAATGCTATAGCCTGCGATTTTAATTATCTATAGCAAAAACTTGCACTAAATTAAACAATGTAACAGAATGTAATGCTTTATTTAACAACAATGTATCCATTCTAGATATTTAAAAATTAATATTAAAAATTTTTGTTTTTATATCACAAAAATATAAAACCTGAACCAAATAGTTATTTTACTTCTGAGTTCCAGAAGGATGCATTTTGCATTGATTTTAATGTATCAAGAAAAAAAACTCAGTAAATCACTCCTGAAGAAATAATGTAGCTAATAAATAGCAATTGTGTATTTCAGGATTTTAATCAACTTTAGCACAACAGAATAAGCATTTGTGTAACATATTTCACCATATTGGAAAAAAGAAAATGTGGTTAAGTAGAGAAGAATATTGGAATCTTACTTTCACAGAGTAAAGTTGGAAAAACAAAAGTATTGATCTTGTCAGGAGTAAGTAGTTTCCAAGGGCATGCAGTAAAACTGAGCATTAGGATTGGACCCAGTGGAAATGCACTAACATTAATTACAAATTCCCATTTAGTATTTAGAAATTTTTCCATAATGAGACTGCAAAAAGTCAAGTAATTTGACATTAGAAGTATGAAACAAAGAAAAAAATAGAAACAAATTATCACAGAATTGGCGAATAGTTTAACATTTGCAGAGAGAAATTCAGCATTTTCTGTGCTGCCAGACGTTGCTGAACATACTTTTTTATGTGAATTCTCATTGAAATGGTCCCGCCTTTACCTGGAATTGTCTTTCTGGAAATAAGAAAGCTTTATTCTTACTGCCATCATGCTAAGCTATGTATCTGTTTGAAAATTCATTGTTCACTTTAGCTATATCACCTCGTCTAGTAAATATGCAATAGCTATTCCTACTTGATTTTACTAGAAAAAACATTCTATTAGACACAAGTTAACCTTCCAGTTTTACTAAATACACGTTAAACAGTATGAGCTACTTATAGCTATCTAACATTTTTTATTATTTTTATTGTTTAACTTTTATTTTAGATTCAAGGGGTACATGTCTAAGTTTGTTACCTGGGTATACGGTGTGATGCTGAGGTTTTGGGTATGATTGATCCCATCACCCAGGTGTTAAGCATAGTACCCAATCATTTCCCAACCCTTGCTGCTCTCCTGCCTGCCCCTCCCACCTCCAGTAGTCCCCAGTGTCTTTTGTTGCCATCTTTATATCCATGAGGCCTGGGGGTGGCAGAGATCCCACTTATAAGTGAGAACATGCAGTATTTGGTTTTCTGTTTCTGCATTAATTCACTTGCTGCCTAACATTTTAAATGCAAGACTTCGCAGGCAGTTGTTTTTGTGAGTTTATCATCTATTATTTTTTCCCTAGGTTATAAGAATGGGTTTTGTTTTCTGGATTAATGGATATATGTGAATTTTTTTTTTTCTGTGTGAAGGATATACATAAGAGTAAAACGTTTTCCATCTGTTTGTGTCTTCTCTTATTTCCTTGAGCAGTGGTTCGGAGTACTCCTTGAAGAGGTCCTTCATGTCCCTTGTTAATTGTATTCCTAGGTATTTTATTCTCTTTGTAGCAATTGTGAATGGGAGTTCACTCATGATTTGGCTCTCTGTTTGTCTGTTATTGGTGTATAGGAAAGCTTGTGATTTTTGCACATTGATTTTGTATCCAGAATCTTTGCTGAAGTTGCTTATGATCTTAAGGTGATTTGGGGTTTAGACGGTGGGGTCTTCTAAGTATACAGTCATGTGGTCTGCAAATGGAGACAATTTGACTTCCTCTTTTCCTAATTGAATACCCTTTATTTCTTTTTCTTGCCTGATTGTGCTGGCCAGAACTTCACCACTCCTATGTTGAATAGGAGTGGTGAGAGAGGGAACCCTTGTCTTGTGCCAGTTTTCAAGCTCATGGTTAAGAGAATTAACATGAAAATGGCCATATGGCCCAAAGTAATTTATAGATTCAGTGCTATCCCCATCAAGCTACTATTGACCTTCTTCACAGAACTGGGAAAAAACCACTTTAAACTTCATATGAAACCAAAAAAGAGCCCGCATAGCCAAGACAATCCTAAGCAAAAAGAACAAAGCTGGAGGCATCATGCTACCTGACTTCAAACTATACTGCGAGGCTACAGTAATCAAAACAGCATGGTACTGATACCAAAACAGAGATATAGACCAACGAAACAGGACAGAGGCCTCGGAAGCAATGCCACACATCTAGAACCATCTGATCTTTGACAAACCCGAGAAAAACAAGCAATGGGGAAAGGATTCCCTGTTTAATAAATGGTGTTGGGAAAACTGGTTAGCCATGTGCAGAACGCTGAAACTGAACCCATTCCTTCTATCATATACGAAAATTAACTTCAGATGGATTAAAGATTTAAACATAAGACCTAACACCATAAAAACTCTAGAAGAAAACATAGGCCATACCACTCAGTACATAGGCATAGGCAAGGTACTCATGACTAAAACACCAAAAGCAATAGCAGCAAAAGCCAAAATAGATAAATGGGATCTAATTAAACTAAGGAGCTTCTGCACAGCAAAAGAAACCATCATTAGAGTGAACCAGCAACCAACAGAATGAGAAAAAAATGTTTGCAATCTACCCATCTGACAAAGGGCTAATACCCAGAATCTACAAATAACTTAAAAATATTTACCAAAAAAAAAACAACCCCATCAAAAAGTGGGCAAAGGATATGAACAGGCACTTTTCCAAAGAAGACATTTATGCAGCCAGCAAACATATGAAAAGATGCTCATCATCACTGGTCATTAGAGAAATGCAAATCAAAACCACATTGAGATACTATCTCACACCAGTTAGAATGGTGATCATTTAAAAATCTGGAGACTACAGATGCTGGAGAGGATGTGGAGAAATAGGAACACTTTTACACTGTTGGTGGGAGTGTAAATTAGTTCAGCCATTATGGAAGATAGTGTGGCGATTCTTCAAGGATCTAGAAATAGAAATTCCATTTGACCCAGCAATCCCATTACGGGGTATATACCTGAAGGATTATAAATTGTTCTGTTATAGAGATATATGCACACATTTGTTCACTGTGGCACTGTTCACAATATCAAAGACTTGGAACCAACCCAAATGCCCATCAGTGATAGACTGGATAAGGAAATGTGGCACATGTATACCATGAAATATTATGCAGCCTTAAAAAAGGATGAGTTCATATCCTTTACAGGGACGTGGATGAAGCTGGAAACCATTGTTCTTAGCAAACTGACACAAGAACGGGAAACCAAACACTGCATGTTCTCACTCATAAGTGGGTGTTGAACCATGAGAACACATGGACACAGGAAGGGGAACATCACACACTGGGGCCTGTTGGGGTGTGGGAGAGCTAGGGGAGAGAAAAGCAGGGGGTGAGGGGATTGGAGATGGATAACATTAGGAGAAATACATAATGTGGATGATGAGGAATGGATGCAGCAAACCACCATGGCATGTGTATACCTATGTAAAGATCCTGCATGATCTGCACATGTACTCCAGAACTTAAAGTATAATTATAAAAAAAAGAATAAAACATTTTCTAGATATTCCTAAAGTTTTTTCTCACATTAAATGTAAGTACCTGAGAACATAGGATTTTTGTTTTTGTTTTCTCAAGAGCAGAAGAGAAATCAGAGGGATTCTTGGAAGGCATGCATAATCATCACTTCATCAGTCAGGGTTCCCCGGAGGAAATAGGCAGCACTCTCAGAAGGGGGACTAGAGAAGCCCTACTCTGGGCAAGGTAGTTAATTCATAGGTTTAGGGAAACCAACAAGAGGAGAAGGCAGGAGGTGGCCTCTGCCATGCCCAGGCTACAAGAGGAGAGAAGAGATTGGTGACCCTCATTGGAGCTGACCTTGAGAAAGGGGCCACCCATCAGGAATTGGCCTTGAGAAGAGGTAGCAGGGAGCAGGTAGCAGGGCTGACTGAAGCCTGCAGAGAGAGAGTGAGGGAATAAGCACCCCTCATCCTTGGTTCCTCCCATCTCTTGCTGGAGCTTTCCTTTGTCAGAACCCATCTGGAAGCATGGAATGTTATCATGCAATCCATGAAGACCAGCCTCCAGGACAGCAGGACAGAGAACAATGAGACTCAAGGAATCTAGAGGGGCCAGTGGAACTTACATTCCCATGATAACGTACACAGTAAAAGATTACTTGGATTAGTCAGGTGATAGATACATGCTTTACCTGAAGTCTTAATTATGTGAGTGCCATGCACAGCCCCATCACTGAATTTATTTGCATAACAGACTTTATAAATAGACTGCTTGTAGCACAGAAACAGTATTTTTTTAAAGATAAATTTGGTATATGAGTGACTACGTATTGTGTGTTTCATAGCGTGCACACATCCCATGGTGACAATGCTGTTTAAAATTGTATTTGAAGTTTGAAATAAAGTTTAGAAAACCATTCATATTTTGGGGGACCCTATCAATCCACGAGTGTGGAAGCAGGTTTCTAGATGCATCCTAAGCCCAGAGCATCAGTTCCACATATTTCTGAGACGAGTTTGTCCCATTGGAGGCTACAGTGGTAGTAGGGTGTACCTGGGAGCAAGTGGTCCTTAACTTTGATCAAGACCAAAAAGTATATGTTTTATATTTTTTAATCAAATAAAGCTATGTTTCTTACTGTGTTTCTTTGTTTGCTGTAGCAATGGAAAGCTTAAAGCAAGAGGGATTCTAACTTTACCATTAATTTATTTCAACAGCTATATCTTGATTTCCTACCCCCCAAAAAAAATATGAAATGCCGAAGATGCAAATAAACAGTATTCATTTCTCCATTTCTCTAAAAAATTATAATACATTTTGTATTTGAATAGAAGCTAATGTATATTTAGTATATGCTAATCTATGCATGTTTTAAAATTCAAAGATGACCCAATTCTTGTTTTGGGTTAGGTATGATACGACTGTCTAGAAATTTCAAAGAAATGATATTAAACATTGATAACTTTTAAAGTGATTTTGGGACCTCCTGCATGATCAGTATCCATTTATCAATTTAACAGCAAAGATGATAACCTTATATATTAGCACGAATGTAACCTTAAAACCATGTTTTCATATCTGTTATCTTCCTTCTACATTTGGTTTGTTTAAACCTAACTTGAAAAGAACACTGCTGTAGTATTTGAGCCTTTAGCTTTGATCTCATTTAGGCTGGATGTGTCACAAAATTTATCACTGATCTCATTTAGACTGAATCTGGCACAAAATATATCAGTGGTGAATGCAAGTAAAATTATTATCATTAACAAATGGTAGGAAAACTTACATTGTCATTCTTTTAAGGTATAGAAAATTACACTAATATTACCTTAAATTGAGCATTCAAGCATGATGTTCATAGCATAGATAAATTAATGTATACTTCACAAAATACATGGATCTGTGTGTGTTTATTCTATACTCCCATTAGCTCAATGTGGTGGAAGAGAGAACAGACTTTCCAGATTACGCTATTTTTGGCACTAGACTTAACAATATTTTGTGCATAATTTAAAAATCAGATTAGCAGTCTTAATTTTAGCACAGGGCATTTGCTTGTTAAATTATGTCAGCCATCATTTATTCTAAGGAATTTTCTTGCACGTTGAACATTTCTAATTTGACCCCTATCTAATTTGGTTACTGCTCCACTCCCCTTCCTTATCTTCCCTCTTCTCTTTTGTTTTATGTAAATCATTATGAAAAAGCAGTCACTTTAAACTGTTTCATTTCCTAATCTAAAAAAAAAATGGGAAAAATAATGTTCTAGTTTCCTAACTATAACCTCCTCAGTCAATTTCATCATTTTCTTTGAGAAACAAATTCAATATATGTCATTGTAAGATTATCATTGTTTTCTGATTCTGGTAATAAACATTTATTTCATGATTTTTTTATTGCGATAACTTTTAATTTACAGAAAATTCACAAAGATTGTACAGAGAGTTTACTGTTTATCCAGTAACCGCTAATGTTAACATCTTCTATTACCATGATACATTTGTTAAAACTAAGAAACCAATACTGGTATATTGCTATTAACTACACACTTTGTTTGGATCTCCTGGGCTTTGCCACTGAGGTTTTTTCTCTGTACCAGGATCCAATTTATGATACAAAATTGCATTTAATAGTGCTTAAATTTAGTACTGCTTTTCAGTTACAGATAAAGACTACTAGATTATAGTATAGATTTCAATTAAGATAAATTAAGACATTTTTAGAATACATCCAATTTAGATATTTTATCAGTTTCATTTTTGGTAAACTGTTTCTTGAGTGCTCAGCACACTGAAGAATGCTTGCATTGGGAGGTAAGGAAGCATGTAACTAAAAGATAAATGTGTGTTGTCTACTCGGGAACTAGTGATTATTGTAAACTAAAATGAAATAAACCAGGAAATAGGATATTTGTCAGAGGGAGGAGAAGAGTGGAGATATTAAGTTCATGGTAAACAAGGTTTAGTCTTGAAGGATTCCAGTGAAAAGTTAAAAATATGAGAATAAAAATCAAGAAAGCATTCTTAGGTGACTCAGAGAAAATATAGTAACATGAGTTGATATAAAAGCTAGCAACATGTGGTACATTTCACAGTATGGGCTAGAGTAAGGGAAGAATGTGATTAACATACCTAGCCCTCAATATAAAAGGGATGTTGAGCCAGTTAATGTATGAGAAGAAATGTAGAAGCATGTTTTGCAGGGTTCTGGGATTACAGGAATACAGCCTTTTCCTCAGCTTTTACATTGTTGCAGTTATGTTTTTGATAATATGGTCATCATAATACACTTTTAGAGGATTAATTATGATCTCTTTGGAAGGAACCAATTCATTAATGTAAGCTAATATTATGTAACTTAAAATATTCTTCAAAAGTTAATATTACGAACTTAAAATATTCTTTTTATTTTTATTTTATTTATTGCATTTTAGGTTTGGGGGTACATGTGAAGAACATGGAAGATTGTTGCATAGGTACACACATGGCAGTGTGATTTGCTGCCTTCCTCCCCCATCACCTATATCTGGCATTTCTCCCCATGCTATCCCTCCCCAACTCCCCCACCCCCCACTATCCCTCCCCTTTTCCCCCCCCGACAGACCCCAGTGTGTGATACTCCCCTCCCTGTGTCCATGTGTTCCCATTGTTCAACACCCGCCTATGAGTGAGAACATGCGGTGTTTGATTTTCTGTTCTTGTGTCAGTTTGCTGAGAATGATGGTTTCCAGGTTCATCCATGTCCCTACAAAGGACACGAACTCATCGTTTTTGATGGCTGCATAATATTCCATGGTGTATATGTGCCGCATTTTCCCTGTCCAGTCTATCATCGATGGGCATTTGGGTTGGTTCCAGGTCTTTGCTATTGTAAACTGTGCTGCAATGAACATTCGTGTGCATGTGTCCTTATAGTAGAACGATTTATAGTCTTTTGGATATATACCCAGTAATGGGATTGCTGGATCAAATGGAATTTCTATTTCTAGGTCCTTGAGGAATCGCCACACCGTCTTCCACAATGGTTGAACTAATTTACACTCCCACCAACAGTGTAAAAGCGTTCCTATTTCTCCACATCCTCTCCAGCATCTGTTGTCTCCAGATTTTTTAATGATCGCCATTCTAACTGGCGTGAGATGGTATCTCAATGTAGTTTTGATTTGCATTTCTCTAATGACCAGTGATGATGAGCATTTTTTCATATGTTTGTTGGCTTCATGTATGTCTTCTTTTGTAAAGTGTCTATTCATATCCTTCACCCACTTTTGAATGGGCTTGTTTGTTTTTTTCTTGTAAATGTGTTTCAGTTCTTTGTAGATTCTGGTTATCAGCCCTTTGTCAGATGGGTAGACTGCAAAAATTTTTTCCCATTCTGTTGGTTGCCGATTCACTCTAATGACTTTTTTTTTGTGAGAAGCTTGTTTGTTAGGTCCCATTTGTCTATTTTGGCTTTTGTTGCCACTGCTTTTGGTGTTTTGGTCATGAAGTCCTTGCCTACACCTATGTTCTGAATGGTTTTGCCTAGATTTTCTTCTAGGGTTTTTATGGTGTTAGGTCTTATGTTTAAGTCTTGAATCCATCTGGAGTTAATTTTAGTGTAAGGTGTCAGGAAGGGGTCCACCTTCTGCTTTCTGCACATGACTAGCCAGTTTTCCCAACACCATTTATTAAACAGGGACTCGCTTCCACATTGTTTGTTTTTGTCAGGTTTGTCAAAGATCAGGTGGTTGTAGATGTGTTGTGTTGCATCAGAGGTCTCTGTCCTGTTCCATTGGTCTATATCTCTGTTTTGGTACCAGTACCATGCTGTTTTGATTACTGTAGCTTTGTAGTATAATTTGAAGTCCGGGAGTGTGATGCCTCCAGCTTTGTTCTTTTTGCTTAGAATTGACTTGGCTATGCGGGCTCTCTTTTGGTTCCATATGAAGCTTAAGGTGGTTTTTTCCAGTTCTTCAAAGAAGGTCATTGGTAGCTTGATAGGGATAGCATTGAATCTGTAAATTACTTTGGGCAGTATGGCCATTTTGACAATATTGATTCTTCCTAGCCATGAACATGGAATATTTCTCCATCTGTTTGTGTCCTCTCTTATTTCAATGAGCAGTGGTTTGTAGTTCTCCTTGAAGAGGTCCTTTACGTTCCTTGTTAGTTGTATTCCTAGGTATTTTATTCTCTTTGTAGCGATTGTGAATGGCAGTTGGTTCTTGATTTGGCTGTCTTGGAAGTCTGTTATTGGTGTATAGGAATGCTTGTGATTTTTGCACATTGATTTTATATCCTGAGACTTTGCTGAAGTTGCTTATCAGTTTCAGGAGATTTGGGGCTGAGACGATGGGGTCTTCTAGATATACAATCATATCGTCTGCAAATAGAGACAATTTGACTTCCTCCTTTCCTATTTGAATACCCTTTATTTCTTTTTCTTGCCTGATTGCTCTGGCTAGAACTTCCAGTACTATATTGAATAGGAGTGGTGAGAGAGGACATCCTTGTCTAGTGCCAGATTTCAAAGGGAATGCTTCTAGTTTTTGCCCATTCAGTATGATATTGGCTGTTGGTTTGTCGTAAATAGCTTTTATCATTTTGAGATACGTTCCATCAATACCTAGTTTATTGAGAGTTTTTAGCATAAAGGGCTGTTGAATTTTGTCAAAGGCCTTCTCTGCATCAATTGAGATAATCATGTGGTTTTTGTCTTTGGTTCTGTTTATGTGGTGGATTATGTTTATAGATTTGCGTATGTTGAACCAGCCTTGCATCCCCGGGATGAAGCCTACTTGATCATGGTGGATAAGCTTTTTGATGTGCTGTTGCAATCGGTTTGCCAGTATTTTATTGAAGATTTTTGCATCTATGTTCATCATGGATATTGGCCTGAAGTTTTCTTTTCTTGCTGAGTCTCTGCCAGGTTTTGGTATCAGGATGATGTTGGTCTCATAAAATGATTTAGGAAGGATTCCCTCTCTTTGGATTGTTTGGAATAGTTTCAAAAGGAATGGTACCAGCTCCTCTTTGTATGTCTGGTAGAATTCGGCTGTGAACCCATCTGGACCTGGGCTTTTTTTGGGTGGTAGGCTCTTAATTGCTGCCTCAACTTCAGACCTTGTTATTGGTCTATTCAGGGTTTCGACTTCTTCCTGGTTTAGTCTTGGGAGGATGCATGTGTCCAGGAATTTATCCATTTCTTCCAGGTTTACTAGTTTATGTGCATAGAGTTGTTTGTAATAATCTCTGATGATGGTTTGAATTTCTGTGGAATCTGTGGTGACATCCCCTTTATCGTTTTTTATTGCATTTATTTGATTATTTTCTCTTTTCTTTTTTATTAATCTGGCTAGTGGTCTGTCTATTTTGTTGACCTTTTCAAAAAACCAGCTCCTGGATTTGTTGATTTTTTGAAGAGTTTTTCGTGTCTCTATCTCCTTCAGTTCTGCTCTGATCTTAGTTATTTCTTGTCTTCTGCTAGGTTTTGAGTTTTTTTGATCTTGCTCCTCTAGCTCTTTCAATTTTGATGATAGGGTTTCAATTTTAGATCTCTCCTTGCTTCTCATGTGGGCATTTATTGCTATATACTTTCCTCTAGAGACTGCTTTAAATGTGTCCCAGAGATTCTGGTATGTTGTGTCTTCGTTCTCATTGGTTTCAAAGAAAATCTTCATTTCTGCCTTCATTTCATTGTTTATCCAGTTAATATTCAAGAGCGAGTTGTTCAGTTTCCATGAAGCTGTGTGGTTCTAAAATATTCTTAATATTCATTAACTTTGGCACATTTTCACATACACAAAAAAGAAATACTCCTTGTTACCTGTAGTCTCAGTTGAAATGGAATTGTAAATTTCTTCCCAGGAGCAGACAAAACGGTATTTAACACTCTTAAGTTGAGATATGAAAGTAATTGAGTGAATTGCTTAAAATTTCATAAAGTGCTTTGAATGAAGGATGCCACTAATATCATTAAACATTTCTTTTGCATCTGTTTAGTCTCTTGTGAGTGTGTGGTAGTGACCTGATTTTAATTTAATTATTAGAAGCATTAATAAATTTAGACACAAATCAAGAGGGAGCAAGTCAGTTTCAAAACTTATTAGTAAATTGGCACACTCAAAACTCATTCATTTCTCCAGCATCTAAACTAATGAGGTATAACAGTCTATTTGTTGACATATTAATACAACTGAATGCCTTTTTATTAAATATGCACTACTTGAAACAGTAAAATAAATACACGTTAGTAGTAGTGATAGCTCAGAATAAGTTTAACTTTAAGATTAATAATAAATTTTAGTTTTTAAAAAATGTGGACTCTATCATTTCAGATATCCTTATTGGTGTATAATTTATAAAATTAGAGCTAATAAATGATACATGTGGGAAAATGATACATGTTTCTTTTTATTTCACAAATTTCATCTAACTTTTGAGATGAAAAGTTTACCATTTTGAGATGATAAAATGAGTCTCAAATATGTGAATCTTGACTATAATATTGACAAGAACCAGACTGATTTTTTATTTGCTAGTTACATATCCCTGACTAATTTAATCTATAGAAATGAGGTGTCCAACCTATCTAAAATATTTCTAAAATATACCTAAAATATTTTAAGATCATCTAAAATATTTCTGTAGTCTCTTCTATAATTACTTTTCTCTGAGTTTACATCACACTACTTACAGCCGGTGACATATCTAATCTCTTTGAATTAAGATTTGTCAGTTGAACAAAACGATATTGCGTTAATTCCTCTGTGTTCTGCCATTTGAGGGCATCTTGATCTAGTAAGAAATGTCTTACACATGTGGGGAAGGAGATAGGACTTTTATATGACTGAGATCACAATACAGCATGAAGATTTTAAAATAGGCACAGGATTATAGTCTAAGGGACAACAATAGTCCAGGTATGGGATATTGGTTAGGGCAGGTTTTACTTTTCAGGCAATGGAGATGGGTAGATGTCCCATGTCAGGGAACTGTGCATGAGAAAGACTCTGGAGGACCCTATAGAGAACTCACACATGGTCCTGAGATGACTGGATGGCCAGAGAAGCCCAATATCTCTACCTGGAAAGTGAGAAGTGAAGGAAGCAGATATTTTCCCTTCTCCCCACATTCTCTTTAAATTCAGCACAAGAGGAGCAAAGCTTTGGTAGAGGATTGGGAGATGCAGCCAAACCCAGCACACACCTTGCACCATCATGCACTTGGAAGAGAATGACAGAAATGGCCAAGCTGTTTCTCGTTCACATCCCTTGAGGTTCATATCTGAGAGTGGAGACGAGGTGAGATGTCAGCCACATGTGTGATGAGGATTTTAAACTGTGCTTGGCATGAGTCTTCCAAATAGAAAATTATCAGAAAATGAGAGAGGGCTTCATCCAAGTGTTATAAATGGAACTGGATCTGACGGTTTTCTTACAGCATATTTTGGGGGAAAGAATTGAAGAAAGATTAACTTCATGTATGTTTGTATGCCATGGAATTTAGAACATTAAGTGCCCTCATGACATATATGCTGAAAAAACAATTCTGTTCTAGGCTGAAGCCATTACCAAGATGAGAATATATAGTAAAATTGGAAATGACAAAACAAATTAATATTTCATAGCAGCTTAAAAATGATTCAGTTTAGAAGTTTTAGTTTGCATAGCTTATGTATATGTCTGCTAGCTAGGAGCTTTTGTTATAAAAATTATTCTACAATATAAGAAACTATATGAAAAAGAATGAAACCAAAAAATTATATAAGAAATATGAATTACATAATTTAAAAGAACCTCTAAATACAATAATTTACTAATTGCACGAGTCTTCATGTATGTTTGTATGCCATGGAATTTAGAACGTTAAGTGCCCTCATGACATACATGCTGGAAAAACAATTCTGTTCTAGGCTGAAGCTTTTCATGCAGGGACATTGGTGGAGCTGTTCTTTTTAAATTATTTATTTATTTTTAACTTTTAAGTTCAGGGGTTCAAGTGTAGGTCTGCTACATAGGTAAACTTGTGTCATGGGTGTTTGTGGTACAGGTTATTTTATCATCCAGGTATTAAGCCTAGTAGCCATTAGATATTTTTCTGATCCTCTCCCTTCTCACACTCTACACCCTCTGACAGGCCCCAGTGTGTGGTGTTCTCTTTTTATGTGTTCTCATCATTTAGCTCCCACTTGTAAATGAGAACATGTAGCATTTGGTTTTCTGTTTCTGTGTTAGTTTGCTAAGGATAATGGCCTCCAGCTCGACCCATGTCCCTGCATGAACCAATATCTAGAAAACCCCCATAGTCTCAAGCCCAAAAGCTTCTTAAGCTAATAAACTTCACCAAAGTCTCAGGATACAAAAAATCAGTGTGCAAAAATTACTAGTATTCCTGTACACCAACAACAGTCAATTTGAGAGCCAAATCAGGAATGAACTCCCATTCACAGTTGCCACAAAAAGAATAATTGCTGTTCTTTAATGATACCGTGATGTTATTTGATGATAGAGTTTGAGGCTCCATCTAAGAAGACTCAATTCTCTTTACAACATGTAATCTTGGCCACTCTCTTCAAAGCTGTCTCAGCCTGTCTTTTCATAGCAATGGGACAGACTATGAAGCACTCACTTGTCTGCTGATGTCTCCTACTTTTTGCTTTTCTTGGCTGCTCCTTTCTTCTGAATGCTTTACACTAGAGTCCTTGTAACTCCCTTCTGCTCAGTGAACTGCAGGTGCCGTTCGAAGCTCAAGAAAGTCTTCCCTCCAAATTGCAGTAGTACGTTTGCAGGATAGACTTGCTTAATTACAGCAGTGCCTTAGCAGGCATGCAGGCTTTACTCATACTGGCCTAAACAAAATTTGGAAGTGAAAAGCATTAGAGATGCACTAGTATTTGTGGGTTTTTTTGTACTAGTTATGGCCTCTTCTTTGTTTATTGCTTTCCTTTAGTGATTAAAATAATTTTTCCATCTATTAAATATATATTAAACTGGGTTTGTTCACTTGATTAATTTAAATATCGACATATTTTTATTTTTCAAATTAGCAAGGACGTTTAGCAGTCTTAACAATTAATCCTAATGTTTTATTTATCTGTTGTGTCAGAAAGAAACAAGTTGAGGGATTCTGCTCTTGGTGGATATCCTTGTGACCCTAATATATATTGAATTATTGTTCACTTAATTTATAAATCCTAAGGTCTGAGCCTTTCCATAAAAAGTAGTTAAATGTTCAGTAGGTCTCTAAAATCAGAGAGTGGCTGAAATATTATTCTTATAAAGCATTTTGATCAACTGATTTCTATGTAATACATATATATCTTTAAAAAAACTCAATGCTTTCTTTGCTCTAAGTAAGTGAGATATTTATTTTAGAGAAGGAATTCAAGTAAGTGTTTCAGCTTTGTATGTCTGCATAGAGATACTCAGTTGATTTATTTTTGCTGATGGGAACAAAGCCTAAATTTAGAAGCTATCTTTCTTTTATAACACTGTCCTAAAATACTTGCAGACGTTTTCGGTTTTTGTATTTTGTATTTATTCAATGAATCAAATAACTAATATGGCAAAAATCTCAAAGGGTTTTAAGCTTTGTCTTTCATCAAGTAATACTGAAGCATTTCTCCTAGAGGAAATACAGAGTTGGGTTCTAGAGCTTCAGGTCACAAGATTTTTACCCACGGATCAATACATAAACTTGTTTTGAGTGTGTTTCCCTTGAAAGACATCGTATGTAATACGTATTCTTAACTCATTAACATTCAACTCACAACCAGCAGTCCTGTAACTCATGCCTGACCTAAGCTTCTCTAATCATATTTTTCTTTAAGGCACATCACAGCCTTCTCTCTTGGTTAGGAGTCCTGGACAGCACTTCAGCACTGTGCTTAAGAGTCATTTAAATGGTGAAATAGCCAACAAAAAGTGCAAAAATGTAGAAATCATGACTAACAAATAGACCTCTAGAAAAGACATTTGTTTATAGTTAAGAGAGCTGGAACAGGAAGGCAGAGTCGCCTGCTGGGCTTCAGCTGCGGAACTTGTGCCGTGGGTGACTCAGATTTCTCCCTTTCTGTTTCTGAAAAAGTGCAGTGAATATTGATTGGGTGGTTACAGACACATTGTAATGAGTAGGCAAATTTGCAAATACAGAGTCTGCTAATAGTGAAGGTCACTTGTATCTTCACAGTGGATCCTTTGTACACCCCCTTTGGGATTTGGTTTGGGATTTGTGGAATCAAATGTTCAGCAGATGATGCCACAGCAGCGCTCCTGGATTCCCAGTGGTTCCATGCTGAACAAGGGCAGCAAGTGAGAAGGCATGCTGGGAGCCTTCCTAGAAATTTGTTGTGATTTTAGATCTGTTGGATCTAATTATATGTTTTTAGTGGTGTCTGTCTCACATATATGCATTTTTCTTAGAAATCTATTTTAATGTGCTTTATAAAGTCTCTTACAGATAGGAGATAACAAAGAAGAAAAGATCGTTTGCCCCAGACCATTGAAGAGGCATTGCCTTATTCAGTTGGCCATTTTACTCTGTCCCATGGATGCAGAATAAAGGCAAGAGGGTGTAGGATAGCCTGCAGTTGAATACCCTGATTCTTCCCTGACCTCAAGTCTGTGCCTGAGAAGTAAAGACTTAATCCTTTTTTGTGCCATTTTGTTCTAAGATCCTTCAGAGGAGTGAAGAAAGGCCTGGTTGACCATTGGCTCATTTGCTTTGTCTGTCTTAGGAAGACAGAAATTGGTAAAGTTCTAGGAATAAAAACATATATATATCTGGTTAGATTTACATGACTAGACAAGATGTTCTCTGATTTCACTGAAAATTTTAAAGTAAAATATACAACTTATTTTGCCCTCAACATAGGATGAGATCCATTAAATTTTTCTCTTCCTTCACCTCCTCTACCACTAAAAAGAAACATAAACTTAATAATATAACCTTTGGAAATATTTTCATGAACAGTCTCCAACTTGCTTTTTTCTTTACCTCTAGAATGAAATGACAAACATGAAATGTATATATGTATGTGTTTGTGTGTGTGTATGTATATATATTATATAAATGTATATATATAATTTATATTAGATATATATACATTTCCACAAGCTCAAGATCATTTCACAAGCACTATTACTCATTAATTTACAATAAATATTTAGTGACCACATTCCATGTTTTAGAAGTGGTTCAATAAGTATTTCTTTTTTTTTTTTTGCATATTTTTTTTTAATTGCATTTTAGGTTTGGGGGTACATGTGAAGAACATGGAAGATTGTTGCATAGGTACACACATGGCAGTGTGATTTGCTGCCTTCCTCCCCCATCACCTATATCTGGCCTTTCTCCCCCATGCTATCCCTCCCCAACTCCCCACCCCCCCACTATCCCTCCCCTTTTCCCCCACAGACCCCAGTGTGTGATACTCCCCCTCCCTGTGTCCATGTGTTCCCATTGTTCAACACCCGCCTATGAGTGAGAACATACGGTGTTTGATTTTCTGTTCTTGTGTCAGTTTGCTAAGAGTGATGGTTTCCAGGTTCATCCATGTCCCTACAAAGGACACGAACTCATCGTTTTTGATGGCTGCATAATATTCCATGGTGTATATGTGCCGCATTTTCCCTGTCCAGTCTATCATCGATGGGCATTTGGGTTGGTTCCAGGTCTTTGCTATTGTAAACTGTGCTGCAATGAACATTCGTGTGCATGTGTCCTTATAGTAGAATGATTTATAATCCTTTGGATATATACCCAGTAATGGGATTGCTGGATCAAATGGAATTTCTATTTCTAGGTCTTTGAGGAATCGCCACACCGTCTTCCACAATGGTTGAACTAATTTACACTCCCACCAACAGTGTAAAAGCGTTCCTATTTCTCCACATCCTCTCCAGCATCTGTTGTCTCCATATTTTTTAATGATCGCCATTCTAACTGGCGTGAGATGGTATCTCAATGTAGTTTTGATTTGCATTTCTCTAATGACCAGTGATGATGAGCCTTTTTTCATATGTTTGTTGGCTTCACGTATGTCTTCTTTTGTAAAGTGTCTGTTCATATCCTTCGCCCACTTTTGAATGGGCTTGTTTGTTTTTTTCTTGTAAATGTGTTTCAGTTCTTTGTAGATTCTGGTTATCAGCCCTTTGTCAGATGGGTAGACTGCAAAAATTTTTTCCCATTCTGTTGGTTGCCGATTCACTCTAATGACTGTTTCTTTTGCTGTGCAGAAGCTATGGAGTTTGATTAGGTCGCATTTGTCTATTTTGGCTTTTGTTGCCACTGCTTTTGGTGTTTTGGTCATGAAATTCTACCAGACATACAAAGAGGAGCTGGTACCATTCCTTCTGAAACTATTCCAAACAATCCAAAGAGAGGGAATCCTTCCTAAATCATTTTATGAGACCAACATCATCCTGATACCAAAACCTGGCAGAGACTCAGCAAGAAAAGAAAACTTCAGGCCAATATCCATGATGAACATAGATGCAAAAATCTTCAATAAAATACTGGCAAACCGATTGCAACAGCACATCAAAAAGCTTATCCACCATGATCAAGTAGGCTTCATCCCGGGGATGCAAGGCTGGTTCAACATACGCAAATCTATAAACATAATCCACCACATAAACAGAACCAAAGACAAAAACCACATGATTATCTCAATTGATGCAGAGAAGGCCTTTGACAAAATTCAACAGCCCTTTATGCTAAAAACTCTCAATAAACTAGGTATTGATGGAACGTATCTCAAAATGATAAAAGCTATTTACGACAAACCAACAGCCAATATCATACTGAATGGGCAAAAACTAGAAGCATTCCCTTTGAAATCTGGCACTAGACAAGGATGTCCTCTCTCACCACTCCTATTCAATATAGTACTGGAAGTTCTAGCCAGAGCAATCAGGCAAGAAAAAGAAATAAAGGGTATTCAAATAGGAAAGGAGGAAGTCAAATTGTCTCTATTTGCAGACGATATGATTGTATATCTAGAAGACCCCATGGTCTCAGCCCAAAATCTCCTGAAACTGATAAGCAACTTCAGCAAAGTCTCAGGATATAAAATCAATGTGCAAAAATCACAAGCATTCCTATATACCAATAACAGACTTCAAGACAGCCAAATCAAGAACCAACTGCCATTCACAATCGCTACAAAGAGAATAAAATACCTAGGAATACAACTAACAAGGAACGTAAAGGACCTCTTCAAGGAGAACTACAAACCACTGCTCAATGAAATAAGAGAGGACACAAACAGATGGAGAAATATTCCATGTTCATGGCTAGGAAGAATCAATATTGTCAAAATGGCCATACTGCCCAAAGTAATTTACAGATTCAATGCTATCCCTATCAAGCTACCAATGACCTTCTTTGAAGAACTGGAAAAAACCACCTTAAACTTCATATGGAACCAAAAGAGAGCCCGCATAGCCAAGTCAATTCTAAGCAAAAACAATAAAGCTGGAGGCATCACACTCCCGGACTTCAAAGTATACTACAAAGCTACAGTAATCAAAACAGCATGGTACTGGTACCAAAACAGAGATATAGACCAATGGAACAGGACAGAGACCTCCGACGCAACACAAGACATCTACAACCACCTGATCTTTGATAAACCTGACAAAAACAAACAATGTGGAAGCGAGTCCCTGTTTAATAAATGGTGTTGGGAAAACTGGCTAGTCATGTGCAGAAAGCAGAAGCTGGACCCCTTCCTGACACCTTACACTAAAATTAACTCCAGATGGATTCAAGACTTAAACATAAGACCTAACACCATAAAAACCCTAGAAGAAAATCTAGGCAAAACCATTCAGGACATAGGTGTAGGCAAGTATTTCATGACCAAAACATCAATAAGTATTTCTATAATGGTTTTGTTATTCAGTGATTGCTCAGTTGTGCTTTATAAACCTTTAAAAAATTATTCATTTTCTATCAGGGACTATAGTCATTATATATCTATCTAAATCTATCAATCATCTATCTAGCTGTCATCTGTTTATCTGTCTAAATGATAGTGAATTTGTGCAGCACTTGCAGGAAGAGATAAATGTTTCCAATAAATTAGTGCATCAGTATATGCTTGAAAAGTTATGCAAGGTAGATGGATGATTATCAATCTGTGTGTCATATTGTCCGAAGTGGTCAACGAGCAGGAAAATGTAGTTACACAAGAAGACCACTCCTCTATTTGAAGAGTTAAAGCAAATTTGTAACATGAACCTCTTGAGTTGGGTCGGGCTCCTTTCCCTTTGGTTTACCTGAGACCCAGCTGATGAAACTCCCACCACGTTGAGACCAACCTATTTGAAGAAGGCGGCTCCTTGTTTGCCATCACAGAAGAGTAAGAGACTGCAGGATTTTACCTGGCCTTCTACTAATTGAGCTAATGGTGACACTATGTTGCTGTTACAGATTAGTCACAATATGGCCCTTCCTAACTGTAGGAGGCTAGAAAATATAGAGAGCAGATGGAGTGTGTGGTGCACTGCCTCTACCACCCCAAATGAGTGGTGCTGGGGATTGGATTCTGCTTATGAACTGAAAACATTTTACAACTAGTACTTACGTCATTGGGTGCTCTCAGTGACTTTCTTTTAGGCATTGGGGCAAGTATGCATTACTACTTTTGGGGATATGACTTTTTTATTAAACCCATTGTTCACTCCATAAGATACTTTGATTTATGACAGTGAGCCTCATAGACCTAGTGCTGTGTTTTCAGAATGATGTGCTTGGAAACCTAAACATCTACAGAGGTACTTCGGTAACTCTGTCAGCAGGAGAGGGAGAGATCAAGTGGGCAGGAATATGGCCAATCTCAACCTCTGGTCCCCTAAAAAATGTGACATTCTCACCTGTTTTATTCATTGCAGTTATGAGGAAGGTTTTGTTACATATATTAAAAAAAGTTTCTTTTACTGAAGAAGCATTTGAAAACCAATCATATTTTACAGAAAATCACTTTGTATTTATTACTGAATTGACTTTAAGGTCTATAGTGTAAAGAAATGAAATTTGATGTTCTTGACAACCAACTTATTTGAAATGTCAACACAACATAAGAACATACGTCTTTGAAAGGCTGTTCTTCACAATTGGATCCACTTGTGATAAATATCATTATGTAGGATAAATAAGTCTAGAGATCTAATGTACAGCATGAGAACTACTATAGTTAAAAATATTGTATTGTGTAGTAAAAGTTTGCCAAGAGAATAGTTGTTAGGTGCTTTTATCACACACACACACACACACACACACACACACACACCGTGAGGTGATAGGTCAAATGCTAGACTGTAGTAATCATTTCACTATGTGTATGTATATCAGAACATAGTGTTGTACAACTTACATGTGTACAATAAAAATACATAAAGATAAATGTTGACCACATGTCTGCTTTATAGTATCAAGAAGAATCTTATTCACTTGATATTCGAGTATTTTAACCATCTAATTCTAGTCTTAATTTGTTAAGTTTGATTTTATATATTTATACATAAAAGTTGGATTTTTCATGAAGACATAAATAATACCAAATCAAAATCTTAACCACTGAAAGCATATTCATAAGTGTATGAATATATATAATCATATTAAATGCAGATATTTATATATTATCATAGCAAATAAAGATATAAAATCTAACATATACAATCATGTGTTGTTTAACAATGGGGACACATTCTAAGAAATGTGTCGTTAGGTGATTTCATCGCTGTGCAGGTATAACAGAGTGCATTTACAAAAACCTAGATGGTAGAGCCTGCTGCACACATAGGCTACATGATATAGCCTATTGCTCCTACACTTCCAACCTGTACAGCAGTTACAGTACTGAAAACTGTAGGCAACTGTGACACAGTGATAGGTATTTGGGCATCTACACATAGAAAATGTATGGTGGAAATAGAGCATTATAATCTTATGGGACCACCATTATGTATGTAAGCCATCATAGACCAAAATGTTGTTATATGGTTTGTGACTGTCTATATATCACAGTAAATAAAGAAATCATAAAAATTATAAACTCTTAGAATGATATGTGTGTCAGGAAGTAAAAATGCCTTACAGCAACATGGCTCAAAAGAGTTGAAATAATGAAATCTTATTAAAGCATTTGTAATAGATTTGAATGAGCTCTTAAAAAGAATTACCCTTTGGAAAAATGCCACTTCATTCATACTAAATGCAGGGCTTTTACTTTCATTTAAACTATGTTATATAAATATTTGACAGTGAAGTCTAAATCATTGGCAGAAATGACTATAGTGCTGTTTGAGTCATTATTTATTTCTCCTGTGAACACATTTATTTCCATCATTTGAAATTTAACTTACACTAGATAAAAATTCTAAATTTGGAAGAGAATCAATTGATAAATAATACTTCTCTGGCCTTTGAGGCAAACAGTTTTATATTTGGTATCTATTATAATTTTCTTATTTTTCTCAGGTGCGATTTTAATATATTCAGTCACAAAGATTAAACATCTTTGTGAAGTAAACACTATTATTATAGATAAAAATTGTGTATAAGGAGATAGAATTAATCATTTAGGCAATCAGATATTCAGATTTTAATTTTATTTTGCATCTTCCTTCTGGCATGTTGGCTAATAAACAATTGGCCAATACCTTTTCTAACCTATTCAAGCTCCTTTAATCCTAGTGACAATGTTTTTGGAAACTAGGAGAGAGGCATGCAGCAGCTGAGCCTTGTGCCTTGGAAAATTAACCCGTAAGGTATCGTTTATGAGACTTTATCCCTGGATAGTCTCTGAAAATAAAGTTAGCCTTAAATAATAGAAAGTCATTAGGAATAAAGACAGATGCTTTAATGCTTGCTTGGTTAGTGGCTGGAAACATTTCATTTTATTCAACTTTTGTCACGACTGGAAAGCACTCTGCTGGTGTCCCCCACCCCAGATCTATGGATCTGTGGGGTGTTAGCAAAAGTGACTGAGCCTGAAGGAGCTATGTCCAAGTTGCTGGGTTTCTCCACTCACAGAAAACAGGGTTTATCCCTCTTTCTGTCTCATGGAGAAGACTCCCTCCCCAGGCCCTCTCCCTGTGGCTTAGGACACTTTTTATTTGCCACTAGCTCTCAGAAACAGGAAGCAGAAGGCCTGCATCCAGTTAAGTGGTGTGCCTGGGACCGGGATCACTTCAGTCATTCACTGTTGGTCTCAGCAATTCAGAGGGGCTGTGCAGATTCAAGGAGGCGAAGAAATACACTCCTCCCTTAATGAGAGAAGAGCAGGGTCACATTGCAGAAGAACATGAGATGGGAGAGGTTTCTGCAGCTGATGTAAAATAAAACCTACCACAATTCTTAATCTGAAAAAAATAAATATTTTAGAGTTTGAAATTCTTCACATTGATAAATCAAATAATAATCTATTGGTAAGCAAAAAAGCCATTAACCAATAAAATTCTAACTACCACATACATTTTTCAATGTACACATTCTTAAAGAAATTCGCTTATTAGAAATTCAGAAATTCCAGTGATAAATTAAGATTAGAAAATGAAGGGTAAATATTAAAACATTCAACTCAGTTTGAGAAGAGATGATTTTTATGTCGAATGGACTCTACAATATAATACAAGTTGGTAGGAAATTTTGAGAGAACATCTTCTAGAAAGAATTTTAGCACAGACATATCCTGCTCATTCTGGTAAGAAGAAAATTTAGTCAAATCATTTTGAATATAATTTTCTGTCTCATTGAAGACTTCAGACATTTTAAGGCTCATATGTGTGTGTGTATACACACACACACATATATGTATACATATCCCAGTATGCCCTAAAACTAAGGGGTTTTTTTTATTAATAAACCTATTTATTAATAGGTTTTTAATAATCCCCTAAAACTATATTTGGTCTTCCTATAAGTATTACTTATCTTTTGATCTATAAATGGCACTTCTTGGATGAATAACAAATATAAAGAAGGGAAAATAGTATATTTCATAGGTAAAAAGGTTTGAGTTTCTATAATAAGTAGTAATAGTGTCTAAGATGTCTGAGTATAGACATTATGATTTAATATATAATATAACATACTCAGTAATAATGTCTGCATTCTTCTTTTGCAGAATATAGACATTTCTTGTTCCTTTATTGACATATTTAAACATTAGTTTTACTAAGAACATATTTTATTTTTTATTTATTTTTTATTTTTTTATTGCATTTTAGGTTTGGGGGGTACATGTGAAGAACATGGAAGATTGTTGCATAGGTACACACATGGCAGTGTGATTTGCTGCCTTCCTCCCCATCACCTATATCTGGCATTTCTCCCCCATGCTATCCCTCCCCAACTCCCCACCCCCCCACTATCCCTCCCCTTTTTCCCCCCCGACAGACCCCAGTGTGTGATACTCCACAAGAACATATTTTTAATTAAGAATAAATTAACAGATATAAACTGATCGGGATGTTGAAAAAATTATACATGTTTAGTTTTTGTTTAATCTGAAGGTACTTTAGAAAATGTTAGGAGAAATAGTTTTAAAATGCATGAAAAGTCTTAGTAAAAATGATAGTAGGACCAATTAAAACAGTAGAGTGGGTTTTTGTTTTCTGTTTAGTTTTTCCTCTCTCCTGTGTGTGGTGATAGTCACAGAAGTTCATTACTTTCAACCTGGGCCATAAATCTGCCATCCAAAATGAAGACCTAAAATCTGTTCTAGAAACTTATATTGTGTACTTTCTCGAACTTGAAATTTAGGGCTTTTGATCAAATTGTAACGCAAGTGTCTGCACCTACATTTTGTTGAAGGTTTTATTTTGTTAAAACCTATCAAGTGAAACGTTATACAGCGAAGTCTGGAAATACTAATTTTCACTCAACAAATGTGGTATTTATGTCTCTCCAGGCTAGTTTTGGATTCAATGAAGGAATTTTTATTGGTAAATCCTAAACCTACCACTGCATACTTTTCTTTTTAACTAACAGCGTTAAGGAAATTTACTTTGAAAATAGCATTGGTTTCATTTTAAAGTTTACATTCCTATGGGTGTTTGCTATAGAAATACCATCTACAGTTTATAAGCACCTATTTTTCTGTTTGACTTTTTATATTTTTCTTCATTCCTTATTTTTCACCCGCTTTCTTTCTTCTTTCTGTTGTATGTTATGCAGATTCTACTTACTATCTGTTCCTCTTTAGGGTTGTAAGTTTCCCAACCATACCTTTCCTGTCAGGGCCTGTTGGTATAAAAAGATGGGGAAAGGAGGAGAGTGAAGGGAAGATGCACCTGTATGGTGTCAGTTGCTGTCTTTATCCCTGATTTGATAATTTATTACTACAATTAGCCTTGGCACCCATAGAATGTGTGTGTGTCAATGGGCGGGGGTGTTCCGTTCTCACTTTTCATGTCCTGTTACAGTCTTTACAATTACCTATTTTTCACCTTTTTCTATTTTATAAATCTAGTGGTCATAAAGTAGGCATGAAGGACTGAAAGGGGGCATTTCTAGATTTGTGGGGTCACTAAGATCACAGGCTTCATTGAGGACAACTGGGGCAAAATCTGCTTCCAATGTGCAAGGAGTTGGAAGAAACCTGATCTCTTGTTTACTTTCTTCAGGTTTATACTTTGATGTGAGTAGATTATCCTTTGATTATTTTCATTAATATGAAACAACCAAAAGTCCCTTTTTTAAACTCTTAGTGCTGACTTTAGATATGTACTCCTGTTGCTGATGTTGTGCTACAAACATCCATTCTACAAACTTCCATTGATGTTTTGAATATAATTTTCTGTCTATTCAAAGGCAACTATGCAAGGCACCTTCTGGATGGAGTCAGGAAAGAGGCCCTGAGAAGGGGGTGACAGATTATCTCATCAGCTGGAAGACTTTGGGCTCTGGAGCTCCAGTTTTAGGGTGGGGAGGTCTTAGGCCGTCCACATTTTGAAGATCTCTGCCCTGCCTGACATCTTTCAGAGTTTCAGGGAGCATCTTGCTTTTACTTTTGACTTCTGCTTCCTACTCCTTTGGGCTTCTCCCCCAAATGCTTTCACAAAAACTCTTTCTGGTCTAGGCACAGACTACATTCTCTGAGGGTCCCAAACAGCCTTGATGTTCTGCTCATGTAGAGCCCACATGTCTTAGTCTCTTCAGAACCACAGTAAAATGCCATGACTGGGCGGCTTAAGCAACATAAATTTTTTTCTCACAGTAATGGGAACCAGGATGTCCAAGACCAAGGTGCTGGCCAGGTAGGTTTCATTCTGAAGGCTTGTCCCTTGGCTTGTACATGACCACAATCTCATAGTGTGTTTCTATGACATCTTGTGCTCAAGGGGAGAGAAAGGGGCAGGCTGTCGTGTACCTTCTTAGAAGAGCGCTAATCCCATCATGAGGGCCCCAACCTCATGACCTCATCTAACCCTAAGTGCTTCTTAAAGACCCAGTCTCCAAATACCATCACATTGGGAATTAAGGTTTCAACATATGAAACTGTGGCCGAGCGGGACACAAACATTCAGTCTTAACACGATGTCTCCCTCCCTCTCTTTGGGCCACTACACAGCTGCTTCCCACTGGTGCCAGCAGCTCATTAGACCTCAGTGTTGCTGCCTCAACGTTCTTGTCACGTGTATTAGTACATTTTCATACTGCTATGAAGAAATACCTGAGACTGGGTAATTTCTGAAGAAAAGAGGGCCAGTGGATTCACAGTTCCACATGGCTGAGGAGGCCTCACAATCGTGGGAGAAGGCAAGGGAGGAGCAAAGTCAAGATGAGATTTGGGTGGGGACACAGCCAAACAATATAATCATGATTCACTTATGTTATTCTCTTTGTGCCACTTCCTTTAATGTGAACGTCTCTGCTGCCTGTACTGCTATAGCCAGAACTCCTGTTTATTTATCTATGGCCATGTTAATAGAGAAATAGGCTTAGGTTTCTGATTGGCTCAGCTCTTATTGATGGAGTCCATAGGGTTCAAAGTGCTGTAGCTTAAGTTTTATACACATAGACCTTTTCTACTAAATGGAAAATAGGTGGGTGCATTGAGAGAGTTTCCATAAAGAACTAGTGCTGAAGTCAGAAACAGAAGTTCACTAGTTAGATTGTCTCTAAAATGATCACAGTGTATTTGGTGATTTGGCCGTAGGTTGGTGCCCCACCACCTTGTCCAGTTTAAATACTTACATATTTCTGAATCCCAACTTTTCAAAATCTTTTCCAGAGCACTTTTCAGACTCTGAAAAAATTGTCAATACAAATACTGGAGGTTCATCAGCATCATCTCTACTTGTTCACACAGAGATAGGTGGTCCACTTCCAAATACTGAGGGTCCATCATCTTCCCATGAGTGATGGGCCATGGGCCCGGGTAGGGAGGGTAAGCCCATTTCCATAGTGCTGTGTACTTGCAATGATTTCAAATTAATAGCTTGAAATCAGCCACGGTGCTGAAAGTTTGAACACCATGGAAATTGAAGTACTATAACTCTAAGCTTTTCTGAGGGGGAAGGTGTCCAAAATACCAGTATTATCACCATGGTTGATTATGAGTTACCTCAGAAATTTGCCTGGCTTCCCCCTTCCCATTGTCATTACTATTTTACTTTATTTAGGGTCCCATTTCTTTTGTTAATTATAGAGTAAAATATACATATGTAGGTTTTTCTTTATCCTTCTCTTTCTAATGCATACAGAAAGCCCTGTTCAGATTTTCATGAATTTTATAGTTTTGGTCACATATATTTTGATATATCTTAGGTAGATATTTTATTAGCTGATACAAGTTAATATTTCTTTAGAAGTGGATGGAAACAAGCCGAGTGTGGTGGCTCACATCTGTAATCCCAGCACTTTGGGATGCCAAGGCAGGTGGATCACCTGAGGTCAGGAGTTCGAGACCAACCTGACCAACATGGTGAAACCCAGTCTCTATTAAAAATACAAAAATTAGTCAGGCATGGTGGCTACGCCTGTAATCCCAGCTACTCGGGAGGCTGAGACAGGAGAATAGCTTGAATAGGCAGAGATTGTAGTTGGTGCCATTGCACTCCAGCCTGAGTGACAGAGCAAGACTCCATCTCAAAAAAAAAAAAAAAAAAAAGAGAAATGGATGGAAAAAACAGCTGTATTTTTTTCCAATATATTTCCTCTAAAATGCATTACGAAGAACAATTTTGAAGTGATGAATATATTTTGAGACAAACTTTCTAAAACAAAAACAAACCCTATCTTTACATAAATACAGTTTTTAGGCAAATTCTCCTATATTCAATGCAATATTGTATGGTGCCATTTCATAGTTTTACATATTCACAGTACATGCCAATTGTTCATAAACTGAGATTGCTCGAGAATCAGATTTTGCAAAAGAATTGTCCTAATATATTTTCTGTTTTAAGAGTTTAAGAATTTCTGAAGGAAAAAAAAAAAGCAAAACAAACGTTTTTCTGTAATGGGTGAATGCTCTGTTTGCACTGATTATGACTTCTTGTCAGTGGTGAAATGACAGACCTCACAAGGATATCCTGACAGCAGTCACAGTTCATGACACCATCAGGAGGTACTCTATTCCACATTGTTTTAACCTGCAAACTCAATTCCTCACAAAGGCAAGAAGCAATTTGGCCAAATTTGAATTGTTATATAAATATATGTTTGACAGGATATTCAAAATTTAGAAAGAAAAGACTTTAACACTCAACTGTGGAAATCTGAAGATATTAATTATGAAAAAATGTTTTAAGTTAAAAAGAAGTTTTAATGAATTTGTAAAATGACATTTTTTAGGGAAATTTGATTCATTTTTCAAAAATGAATCAAATTTTAGGAAATTAATGTATGCCTGTTAGCATATATTTAAGCTAGAAAATTGTTTCTTATTATGTAATACAAACTATTCACTTAAAATCTTAAGATCAAAGACAAAAGTTATGACCAGCTAGATACTATTATAATAATTTCCCAAGTATCTAAATTGCCTCCATTATGGCAACTAAAGCCAAAAAAAAAAAAAAAAATTAAAAACACAACTGATTCTATTTAGTTTTGTTTTCTTTAATTAGAAAACATTTTGAGAAAAATGTAATAAAATTGCGAGTTGTTTTTATTTAGAACCTTCTATCGGGTTTTATATCCAACTTTAGCAAATTTGACCTGCTAATTTCCAAGTGGGTTGAATTCTGCATATGGGTGATATGTGCATGTGCTTATTTCTGTCATGAATTTTACAAGAGTGACTCATGTCTCATTGTGAATGGCCTCAGAAGGCCGCAGTCTCTGAGCACTTGCTGCAGGCGGTGGAGGAGCAGGTGGAGTAGAAAGGGAAGCCTTCAGCATGCTCTGCTCCTCTGAGAGCCTATGTTTCTTCCCCATGCTGTGCCTTAAACACATGACATTTTATTTGAGGAAGAAAAAATGTATCATATACAATAAAGCTTTTTTTTTTTTTTTTTTAACTTAGAAAGTGATGACTTCTTAGTTTGAGTAGATGGGAAAGTAGTCTGGCCTAGGAATCAGAAGGTCTGTAATGCATGTCAGCAAAACAAGCTCAATACCGATGATTGTCAGATTTCAGAAATGCTTCAGGGGTTCTACAGGTATATAAGTGGGCCACACATTCACGGCAGTTTACAATGCTAAAGGTGTCTATTCGTTACTTTTATTCATTTGTTCAAGATATATTTTATTTGAAAATAAAAATTATCTAAAAAATATAAACCCCTGAAGTTCACTAGATCAGCTCAATGAGTTTGATGAACACACTGAGCACCCCCATTTTTTTCTGACTATAAATTAAATATGTATTTATAGTAAAAGAAATTGAGAAATGTGACAATAAATTATCCTGAAGAAAAGAAACCATCAACAAAGTCTAAAATCATGTGTTTACTCTGTACATACTTTGAAGAGCAAAACATCACTCTCAACATTTTTTAGATATCAAATTTATTTAGGTACTAAATTAAGTGGAAAGTTAGTCTATCATATGTGTAGACAATGGCACTATGTATTTGTAATTGTCCACATTTTAGTAGTTTAATTACATTAAATATTTTAAATAATTTTTAAAATTATGCTTTTGAGGATACAAAATTGCTTAGAAGTTTGGTACTAATTAAAATACTCAGAAATATGTTAGTTATTTGATTCAGTAATATTAACAGATTATGTAAGAATTTTCTTCTTCCAGAGTACATGAGAACACACATCTGAAGATTAGAAAAATTATATATATACTCCCCTAATATTGAAGGGATTGTGCTAAAATTCTACCTTTATCCATTATTGGTGATTGTATAAATTCACATAAGACTTTCAAAATCAATTGTATAGCAAGGATCTACAATTGTATAAATTCACACAAGACTTTCAATTGTATAGCAAGGACCTAAAATTGTATAAATTCACACAAGACTTTCAAAGTCAATTGTATAGCAAGGACCTACAATTATGTATACATTTCTCTACTTTTTGAAGTAAAAACTTGTTGAAATATAAAATTATCACATGCATTTTATCAACTCAGAAGATATTCAGTATTAGACGTTCGGGTGACAGTGGAAAATATACTTAATATCTTCTTCTTGATTATGCTTCTTTAGATAGGTATTGACTCACTAAAACTAATTATTCAAGTATGAAATAATACGAAATAATGTTTTAATAATAGGCTCAAGAAATATTTTTGCAACTACTACATAATATTTTTAAATATCATTTGTTGCTTTCAAATCTGTTTCCTCATCTTAAATTGATAATACCATTTAATTGGTTAATGTAAATTAACCAATGGTATGGTATATACTATATAAGTAAGTGTTAGCTATTAATAGTAATAATAAACACAATGAAAGGAAAATAGTTTAAATTGACCGACCAATGTTATCAGTGCAGAACATCTATGGAGTTTACTTAGATGATTAATAAATACTTTTACTGGCTAATGTAGAGGAAATGCATAATTCTTCCACTTTTCCATCTCGATCAGTTAAAATGCCCTTCACAGCAGAAAGCTAACTATTGAAGAAGGATATTACCTGTCATTTTCTGACATAATAAATACATGTTTGTGTACATGATAAAAGAGTGTTTTTTATGCATCATTGTATTCTTTCTTGGGAAAATAGCTCTAGGCACTGAAAGAATGTTTTCTAAAAAATCAGTAAAAGTACTTAGGGCTAAATTTGAAATTCTGAAATGTTGTTTCATTGGCCACATTTGCATTATATGTCCAATGTATGATATGATTCTGATCATATGTTTGCAAAATGTTTAGCAGTGTGTTTCCTAAGGAAGAAACAAGAACCTGTGCTGAATATTAATTCCAGGCATGACTGAGTGTTTTCCAAATTGCAGTAGTCATTTAACAGGCTATTACTTGACACAAGACTATGGCCTTGGAGATTGTTTATTGTATCTGCTGACTTTGAATTTGTTTAGAATAGGTTGCCCAGGAATGTTTCTCATAAATCATCTTTTTTCTTAACTATGCTATCTAAATATATAAATCATCTTTTTGCCAACTGGCTAGACATTACTGAGTAAATGGAAATCAATCTGCAGAGAACCAAAAGAATATTAAATGTGAGTATTTCCAGTTGAAATCTCAGATAGTTTTATCATGGCTATATCTGTTAGAAAGTGTGCAATCCCAAATCTGTCTTTTTACAAAGCTAATTGTATGCCAGCAGCAGATAGAAAACTGAAGAAATGAGCGGTGTGAGTCTACAGTTCTAATTGTTATCTTATTTGCAGATAAATAATGCGTGTAAAAAGACCAATATACTATATTGATTTATGGAAAATATATAATAGGAATCATAAAAATCACAGTACTATTTATATGGAAACAAAGTGTCATACAATCGTTAATTTTAAATTTATCGATATTGTACACAATGTAAAATAATGTGAGATGTCACCTTCTTAGACAACAAAGGGCAATATTGTTTCTGCAGAGACTGTACAAGTCTATATCAGCAAGCTCTAATTCTAATAAACCCCTTATTTATTTTTGTAAATATATTTTATTTTATTCCTCTTTCACTTTAGGTTCAGGGCATAGATGTGCAGGTGTGTTATATGAGTAAGTTGCCTGTCGTGTGGGGGTTTGATGTACAGATTACTTTGTCATCCAGATAATAAGCATAGTGTCTGATGGATAGTTTTTCAGTCCTCACCCTTCATCCTCACATAGACCCTGATGTCCATTGTTACCTTCTTTGTGTCCATGTGTAATCAATGTTTAGCTCTAACTTAGAACATGCAGTATTTGTTTTTCTGTTCATGCGTTAATTTACTTAGAATAGTGACCTCCAACTGCTTTAATGTTGCTGCAAAGGACATGGCTTCATTCTTTTTTATGGCTGCATAGTAGTCCATGGTGTATATGTACCAAATTTTCTTTACCCACTCCACCATTGGTGGGCTTTTTTATAGCTTTTGATTTTTAAGGATGGTGTAAAATACTCAAAAGGTATATTTTCTTTTTCTTGATCAGCTCTGTCATTTACTACCTGTGGTTTTTCCTTTTTAAATGAGAATAGTAATACTACCTGCCTTATAGACTATTTAAGAATCTTAAATGAAAATATAAACTTATTGTCACAGCAAATACCCTCAAAATATTAGCTTCTCATATCTATAAAAACATCATGATGATGTTATTGTATGACAGTCACCAACAGTATTAAGATCTTTTCAAAACCTCCCAGGTAAAGTGTCTAATCTTTCTATTTCAGAATAGAAGCACAATATTCATACTCATCTTTGAGTAGCATTTTAAAAGATTATAAAGGGTTGTGAAAGGCATTACCTTATTTAATCCCTTTTGTAAACTTATTTGTTTGGCATGGCTAATTGTATAGTTTTTACTAAGAAATAAAGGAGGCGCAAACAGGCAGCAAACACAGCCTGTCCCACAATGCACAGTGTGTAGTGGCCAAAATATGGGCATCCATGCTCTCCAGCAGTCATTCTCAGAGTGTGGTCCCCAGACCAAGAGCGCTAGCACTGCCTGAAAACTTGTTAGAAATTCAGATTTTCAGCCTCACTCACACCTGCTAAATCACTAAATCACAAACTCTTGGAGTGAAATACCATAATGTGATATTTTAGCCACTCTAGGGGACATTAATACATGGTAAAATTTGAGAATCACTGCACTAGACAAGGCAACTAAGGATAATATCTGAAATATGAGCAACACTCAATAATTATCATTTTTTTCAAAATCACAGATACACACACACACACACATACACATATATATGAAATTAGTATGCCAATCTTTTAGAAATTAGGTATATATAAGTATTTTGATAACTACTAAATCGGTGAATATACTTACAAATAAAAGAAAATTACATGCAACAAACAGGAAATAATTTTTGTGGCTTTTTTCATGCCACAGCCATAATGGCTTTATTTTATTTTATTCTGGCTTTATTGAGGAATCATGGACAAATAACATTATATATATTTAAGATGTACAATGTGATGATATAATATGCATATACATTGTGAAGTGATTACCATAATCAAGCAAATTAACACATAATCATGCATTCAGATAGTAGTTATATTCACACATGCCATTTTACTTCAAAGGAGAGTAACCTGGAGCTGTTTCATGAATGTTAAAGTTCTGCATAAAATGACTGAAGCCTAAAGACTAGATGAGATATTTTGTCTTCCAGTATCAACAAATTTGGCAAATATAAAAATATTTTTTGTCTTGCACACTTTTCAGGTTACTGCTCCTTTCTTAACCCCAAGGTAAACTCATTTAAGATTTTAAATAAGGTTTGCTAGGCCAGGGGTAGTGGCTCATGCTTGTAATTCTAGAACTTTGAGAGGTGGGTGGATCCCCTAAGGTCAGGAGTTTGAGACCAGCCTGGTCAACATGATAAAACCCCATCTCTACTAAAAATACAAAAATTAGGTGCAGTAGCACACACCTGTAATCCCAGCTCTGTGGGAGGCTGAGGCACAAGAATTGCTTGAACCTGGGAGACAGAGGTTTCAGTGAGCCAGGATCATGCCACTACACTCCAGCCTGGGCAATAGAGTGGGACTCTGTCTCAAAATAAAACAAAATAAAATAAAAATTTGATACATAATAGCTTATGTTTTTAAACACTGTCTATAATTAGGCACACAGGGGAATAGGGCATTTTATTTTCTGGAATTACTGAGAAATTATTTCTATGAATTCTTCCCTCCCATGACTTCTTCTTGATCATGTTGTCTCATCTTCCTCTGCTTATTGGTTAAATGACTTGGTTAAATATATTGGTATTGGCCAATGTATAATCGCAGTCTAATTACCTTCTAATTTTTCTCAAAAACGTAAATGATATAATTACCCTTCTTACATAGTCACTGATGCACTTATTTTTAAAAGCATGCTGTTACAGGATCCTTGGGGTGATGCTTTTCTAGCCAGAAACGTCTGTGGCCAGTGGGACCTTTATGTGAGTTTTGTTTGGGCCCGCTGGGCTCATTCCATCCACTCAGCTTGGCAGGCTGTGCTTGGCTCACACTACTGGCCTGGATCCCCACACCTCCCAGGTGTGGAGCGGCAAGAAGTGTGTGAGGAAGCAAGCATTGTGTCCAGCAACTGCACAGTCCAGCACACTGGCACATGCAGCAGGGTGGGCTCCTCCAGGTGCCAGCACAGGTGCACCGGCTCTCTGCAAGGCTGTGGCTGGACCAGGTGCACCACAGGCAGCTTCCACAGCTGCCAGCAGGGATCATGATAGAAGCTTGGAGAATCCAGGAACCTCAAGGCCCCAAAGAGGGAGTCACAGCCCTGGCTTGGGGAGCTCCCAGGTCTGGGCTCCCTGAAGGGCCACAGCTCTTCTCTTTCTTCACCTTCAGTGTGGTGAGCAAGCAGCATGTTTCAGCCCTGTTTGTGTTATAGCTCTTTCAGCTCCGCCGTTCTGCATTTCCCAAGTTCCTGTCCTGCATCCAGGAAGAATGAAGCATGCAGACAGGTGGAGGGTGAGCAAGGGGAAGAGGAGATTTATTGAGTGACAGAATACCTCAAAGGAGGCCCTGCAGTGGGTAGCTCTTCTCTGCTGCTGGTTATCTCAATGGCTGCTCAGCTCTGGCTTATCCTGGGGCTTTTATGGGCATTAAAGGGGAGGAAGTGCACACTGATTGGTCCACAGGCAGCTATAGGCAGGCCCTGAAAAGGCACCACAGGTTCCCACTCATGTCAGTGGGACTGGCAGCCCTATCCACAGCCTTCAGACCCTTCCCAGCCTGAAAGTGGAGTCACCATTGGGCATCCCCTTCGCCCAGGAGCCTGTCTGCCTCTGCTGCTAATTATGGCGTTCAGGCTGTTCTTGCCAAGGGGATCCTGCAGGCCATCACTGAACTACCCACAACACTCCCCAGCTTCCCTCCCATGCTCATCAGCACCCAAAGTCCAGAGGGGGCTAAGTGGGCAGGGGGCTGGTGTGTCAGCACTGCCCCAAGTGTGCACACACCCAGCCAGACTGTGACAGTACCTGGGCTCAGCTGCAACCTTGCTCTGAGATTGGAGTGGGTCCCAGGAGTGGAGAGAGGCAAGGCAGTGAAAGTAGACACTCCTGAGACTGTGCAGGGAGGAGGGCCCTTAGGGCCCCCAAGAGTGCAGAAATGCCTGACTCTGCAGCACAGCGTGGCTTGTGTGGAGATAGCTGTACCCAGGAGTGTGGGGCTTCTGCCTGCCCTGCGGACTGGGAGGCTCATATCAGGAGCCGTGACTTGGGCAACTGCAGCTGCCCCAGGAGGCCAGGTCTCCTGCCTGCTTCCTGACCCCCACCCAAGAGCATAGGGAGTCCTGGATTCATGGCACAACCTGAGCTGTGTGCTCCTGCCTGCTGTGTGGAGTAGGATGCCTGGGTCCACAACCATGACTTGGGCAGCTGTAGCTGCATCCGCGGAGCTCCCACCTGACCAGCTCAGAAGGGGTGGGGCTCCCACTTGTCCCACTATCACCAGCTCTGTGGAGTGTGCAGCCCCGGTGGCACCTCCCAACTGCAGCTGATGTGATGGCAGTGGCAGCTCCAGACAGCTGCCGCTGCCATCAGTGCTATCTAGTTCATTATTTGCAGTGGATCTATATACTTAAATTTCACACTCGACTGCTATGGGTTCCCCAAATGGACAATGCTTTCTAACACCGGTGGTTTTGGACACAGTGATTTTTCTATTTTTTTTCTTGGCTAATCTCCATTCATTCTTCTAAACCCATTTCATATGACATTATTTCCAGAAAAATTTTCATAATCCCTCCATAATGGGTAGGATAATTTTTTTTCCATTTTCTCATGGTATTCTCTGAATTTATCCATCATATCACATCCCATAGAATGTGAGAATCTTAAAACATAAATTATATTTAGTAATTTTCAGGCTTCCAGAACTCATTCCACGGCACAGAACATTTATTGAAAATTTGTTGGATGCGATATACAGGTGGTAAACAATATAGAGTCAGGAATGATATGTTTAGTAGCAAGTACTTATATAGGCAAAAACATGAGTTAACACTATTGCATTACAATGTACTAGGTATTGTTCTAAGCATATTACTAATAGTAAAATATTGATTATTATAACAGCCTTTTGAGGTTGGTATTACTGTCATTCTCATTTTATATTAAACAGGTATAAGTTGGTATTGACTATGCATACCATAAAGACAATAAGTACAAAAAAATGCAGGTTAGGCTAAAAATGTAATCCTTCTAAAATACAACTTGGAAAGCTACGCATAAGAATATTATCAAACCTTCTACACAGCATTTGTCTGAAATACACATTTCTTAAATTTGAGCAGTCATTAAAATAGCAATTGTAAGTAGTCCTCATTACTCTAATAGACACACTAAAAGGGTCAGGTTGGAGAAAGAACCAAATGTCATCTGATGACACACATGCTGTGTCCAGCCCCAATCTCTGGAAACACCCCCTCCCCCACAACCCCAATGCCAAGTTTCACAAGCAGGATCTTGAAAAGGGAGAATCCTTCATGTGGCTGGAAGTGGAGTATTACTGGGTGTAAGGACTGACATGGTCTATGGAATGGTGGCGTCTCAAGCACTGGTTATTCTCCTGCTCACAGGTTGTCCTCTGAAAGGGTGGTTACTAGTTTATGAACCCTTAAGTTGATAGTCATCATGTCCATCTTATTCCCCTGCCTGGGCCTAGTACCTACTGGAAATAGAAGATACTAAATACGTAATTGTTGAATTGCAAAATCAATGAATGGATATTCACTTTACTTGCTTGATCTGCAGATTTTAGGGAAATTTAGGTTGCATATCAACTTTATTTTAAAGACTTTTAAAAATATATAACAATGTTAAAATTAGAAGTTGGATGCATTGCTTTATTCTATATCTTCAAAAAAATAATATCAGACAGGTGCAGTGGCTCATACTTGTAATCTCAGTATGTTGGGAAGCTGAGGTTGGAGGATCACTTGAAGCCAGGAATTTGAGGCCGCAGTGAGCTATGATTTCACCACTGCACTCCAGCCTAGGAGACAGAGCTAGACCTTGTTTCAAAAGAAAGGAAAAACAAATGAAGAAAAATAATATTAACCTTCTCTCTCTCTCCATGCATGCACACATACACACACACACACACACACACACACACACACACACACACACACACACCACACACACACAAAATTAATACTTGTGTGACTCTTAAAGGAAGAATGCTGATCTTACTATGTGCATAGGAGGTCAGACTGGAGAATTCACTTTAGGAAAATTAGATATAGTAAAATGAAATTAATTATTTGATTTCATTTTCATTAATGAAGTAAATTAAAATATTAATTTTAATTAATGAAAACAAATTATACATTTGTAAATTTTTAACTTTGTAGTATTGAAACAATAGAACAATTCTTCTTTGAAATCACAAAGGCATATTTTAATAATGCCTAAAGGCAAATCATTATAAACCCAGAAGATTTTCTTTGAAAAATAGAGTTGGGATGAGTCCCAGACAGGGCCATTCTTATTTTTTATGTAAACAGTTTGATATGATAAGGAATATCAAATGATATTTTAAAGACTATAATTCTTTAGGAAAATTCAATTATATATGCTCACATATAATTAGATATGATGACAGTGGCTTTCTAAAAATTTGGGTGTTCTCAGTGAGTTTCAATTGATACCTTAGTGTATAAGTTACCACAATTAAAAAGTCACAATTAGCTTATATCGGGGGGTAAATTATAATTTTTGGGTGAATTGGTTTAAAATGATTTTTATAACTGTTTTCAGAGTCAAAGCATTTTGTACTTCATGGTAATTCTTCCAGGCATGGAACAGGGCAGGGCCACTCTCTTGTACAAAGATGCAACTCCAGTGGGAAACAGTGCCTGGCACCTAGTAGCTGTTGAATAAACATGTGTTGCCTGCTGGAAAACAAATTCTCCCCTGTGTATCAGGGTGAATTATTACATGGATTTTTATGAATAAGAGAGAAAATATTTTAATTATAGGGCAAGAATGCCTAAGTAACAGTTTGAAAAATCTTTCCATTTTTTTAAAGGCTCTTTAACTATAGAGATTCTCAACAGAGTCACTTTGAGATAATAGATTCATGTGTTTATTATTTTATAATAATTTTGAAGATTACATTTTGCAATGGTATATGCTGTGTAAATGCCATTATGCTGAACGAAGTTTGCAGAGACAGAAATGTAATCAAAATATAATAAACAATGAAATAAATTTCTCTTCATAATATAAGCTTAAGAAGATATATATGTGTGTGTATATATATGAGATAATGAATATTGGATAAAAAAATATGGGCTAAGAAGATACTTTTAGTTTTTAAAATAATTTTTTATCCTGAAAAATTTGAGAAAATCCATCAATAGATGTGGACTGAAAACAATATTCCTTACTGCTGAAAATGGGTTAGAATTAGTGTGATAGAATTAGTCAAATCTACTTTCCCTTTGTAGAACGAGTAATTTACACAAAAAATGATTAACTTCAACAACAGGCAGATTTTTCTCCGTTTTAAAATTTTACTCCCCAAAACACAAGCTAAGGATTTCTAAAAGCAGTAATTTGCCAGGTAGATTTTATCTTTTTCATGTAAATATAATTTCTTACTGTTACCAGTTTCTAATGGCTGTCAATTCTGACGTCTATATCTGCATCCCAGACTTCGGCTTCGTACTCCAGATTCTTTGGTCCTGGCCTGCTAGGCATCTCCATTTGGAAGCCTAACAGGTGCTCAAACTTAATTAGCAATCTAGTTGTCTAGTTTGAGAGTTAATGGGAAAAGTTTAAGATAGAGAACTGTTGTTTTGTCTAGGTAGCAAGATGAGCAGATAATTTAAAATAAAAGATGAGTCATTTTAGAAATATGTGAGGTCAAAAAAGACCTATTAAGTTTAAATCTCTAAGTCTTAATTGAAACTGTCCTAACCCCTCTTCTGTCTGACAAACTGTGAGCAAGAAGTTTTTTTTAAAAAAAGCAACAACACTTTCCTCACAATCACAATTTTTAATTGAAGTAACTTAATAAGGGAAGAGAAAGTAAGTAAATTAATATTAGAACATGTACCTGATGTTTTTCTGAACCTGCTTCTCTAGTTAAGGCAAATACATTGTTTGCCATTATATAGTTAGCTGGGCAATTATATGTACTAGTAACATTTTGAATCCAATGAATATTACAAATGAAAAAAAGGATATGATGAACAATATTCAAATACAAAAGTCCGCCTTTATGGTTTTTGTAATCTATGCAAAAAGAAATTTTTTTCTTCAATGAAAGTGACATTTTTTTCATTTGTTTAACATGTGAAATACCACTTTGCAATGGCTTAAGCCTACCACATGCTATCAAAAAAAAAAAACAGGAATAATTAAGAGAAATTATAAAGATTATTCAGAAATCTTGTGATCTAGGGCTTTTGCAATTCCATGAGAGCTATTTAAATATTTTTCTCTATTTTCCACCAATATCTCAATTTTACTACAGGAAAAATGTTGAAGACATTAAAGACGAGATTGTCTGTGTCTTTTTTTCTAATTAAAAGTTCCTACTGGCAACACTCCATTCTTCTTCTTTACTTATAATTCTCTTTGCACTTATTTTCACGTAATGTTTAGTATTGCATTTATCTATATAATTGTATCTTGTGACTTCCTACTCCACTGGAGGACTGACAAAATGTTCTCTTTTCTAGTTTACACAGTCCACAGTCACATCCCATCACACATATGAAATAAATGATACTAAAATATTAACTAAAAAGTAAGGATAATAGGGTTTTCCTTTTGCCAGGTAGGAACTAACTTTTTGGCACCTTAAATGGAGGTGGAGATAATGGTGTTGAAGGGACTGTGGTTAAGCAAAAGTGGAGTTTTATCTTCCCTTACCTGTCAATCTTTGTATGTAATTGACCAGTCCACTGAAGTAACTACTACCTAATTCCATTGACTTGTTTCCTGTGTGAAGCTCTGTACTGTAGAAGCCTTAAAGTTTCTGATGCTGCAGGAAAAAAAAAAAACATTTGGTGGAGTGATCACAAATCATGGCTTCAGAATTAAACATAGAATTGAATTATAGTCCAGTCGTACTCCCTTTTTTTTTTTTTTTTTTTTTTTTTTGAGACAGTCTTGCTTAGTCGCCCAGGCTGGAGTGCAATCGCATGATCTCAGCTCACTGCAACCTCCGTCACCCAGGTTCAAATGATTCTCCTGCTTCAGTCTCCCAAGTAGCTGGGATTACAGGTGCCTGCCACCATGCCTGGCTGATTTTTGCATTTTTAGTAGAGATAGGGTTTCACCATGTTAGCCAGGATGGTCTCGATATCCTTACCTCGTGATCTGCCCACCTATGCCTCCCAAAATGCTGGGATTATGGGCGTCAGCCACTGCACTCGGCCAGTAATTATAGTTTTATAATAAGTCTTAAAATTTAGTAGTGGAAGTCTTTCAATATAGTTCTTTTTAAAAATTGTTTTGCCTCTCTATTTCCTTTGTCTTTTCATATATTTTAGAATTAGCTTGTTAATTTTTCCAAAAATGTATTATTTTGGAGAGAATTTACATCTTACTGCTGTTGAGCCTTCTAAAATATGAAGACTATCTATACCTTAATTTATTTAAATCTTTTGTTTCTTTCATCATCATTTTGTAGATTTCAGCCTACATATTCTGTACATATTAAAAGTTTCTAATCTTTGTTGTTAATATATGTATAAATAAGTTGCTTTTTAAACTTTTGTATGACAGTTCTAAACTCACTTGTTAACTAGAGACTTCCTGCATATTCTTTGGGGTTTCATGAATAGATAAAATCCTATGTCTTTCCAGTCTTGATGCATCTTGTCTCTTTTTCCAGCCGTGTTGCACTGGCTGGAACCTCAAGGGATGATGTTGAAGAGGAGAGGGACGAGAAGATATTTTTTACTTTTTCCCAGTCTTAGGGGAAAAGCGTCCAGTCTTCACCTTTATGTATGATGTTAATTGTAGTTTTTTGTTTTTTTTTTTTAATAGAGGCCATATGTCAGACTGAGGGATTTTCCTTCTAGTCTTAGTTTCCTGTGTCTTTTTGTCATGAATAGATGTTGATTATTTTCAAATATTCTTTCTACATATTATTTCAATGGATTAGTTGTGGGTTTTTCCATTATATAATCTTTTGATATGGTAAATTTCATTGCATAGTCTTCAGTGTTGAACCAGTCTTGGTTACTGAAGAAACCACTTGACTATGATGGATTGTGCATTTTACATATTGTCGGATAATCTTTGCTAATATTTTATTGAGGTTTTTTGCATCTATATTCATAAGGTATATTGGTCTGTAGCTTTATTTTTCCCTCTTATAATGCCTTTTCTTTAATCTCAGCAATTGCTAGCCTCAAGGAATTACTTGACAAATATCCCCTCCTCTCTGTTTTGTGCAGTAGTTTGTATAGAATTGATATTATTCCTTGCAACTTAGTAGAATTTTCCAGTGAAATCATCTGTACCTTTCCAATTTTGTTGGAAAGTTTTTAATTGGAATTCAATTTTTTTAAAGTCACAGACTTCAGTGGAGATGTAAAGGTCACATTATGAAAACAATTAGGTGGTGAGTGTGAGGATGGAGGTGGCGTTTGGGTTACAGGGTTCTAGGCAGTGAAGTAAAGACAGGGTGATTAAAATTGGCGTAAGGGGTCAATTTGGCAGTAAGTGTATTTATACGTCTATGGCATCATTGCATACTGTAGCAGAGGTATTTTTTCATTCATAAGGTCATGCCATGACTCTTAGGCAGGCTGTCTCAGGAATTCATGACTGCAAACTAGAAGATTCAGATATAGTTAGGAAAAAAGAAATGAGAATGTGTGATTTAGAAAGAGTGTTGTGGAAAGCTATGGGCGCTATGAGACCACTGTGAATGAAAAGGAAACATTTTTATCATGATTAAACTGGTCATGGCATATTTGCTGCTTTTAAAAACAAATTATATATTTTAATAAAAATTTATTTATATTACTAAGGTATAGGTAGAACAGTGATGTGGATTCCACATCTGCGTAGCTAATATTACACATTTAACAATCCTATTACATTTCCAGCATTTACTCAAGTTTAACCATCACCAGTGGTAAGACAAACCCTGTCCACTTGGTTGTGCTTATGAGTCCCAAGTATTCTTTACTTCATCAGAGAACCCTTTTTTCTACTCCTGAAAATTACTCAAGTCCTGGTTCCCAGAATAATTTAAAATGTTAATTCTTTTTATTCTTTGTGTATTTTTCTTCAGCCTCATTTGTATATGAAATTCAATCATCTTCCAAAGTCTTAACAAACTGTTATGCCGATAATCACAAAATTAATTTTAAAAGTCAGGATATTTATACTTTCTGTGTCAGACTTTTATTTCTCTTTACCCCCAATAACACTTTCCCAAACAAATTGTTCACTTAATATTTAAGCTGCACATTTGACAGCTCTCATTTAAACTGTCTCTACATATTTATATTCTAGGGTGAGCAAGACCAAATTGTAATTGTGCCATTGTTGAGATTCTCGGGGTGCTATGTATTTTTGCAAGAGCAAATGGATGTGAAATGCTTTCGTTATTTCAAACTTCAATGCGGAAATAGCAGTGGCAGCTGCATTTTGTTGCTAGTAATGTTCAACTTGAACAAAGTTCAAAGTGCCCTGTTTTACCAAATCAATGTTGCAACATACAAGACTAATGGAAGAATGGCAACTAGATGTAACTTTTACCCTGAGATTACTTTGCTAGTAGACTAATGCTCTAATTTGTGTTTCAGAAACTTGCTATTATTATACAGTCATTTTGGCTAAAGTTTGAATATTCTTGAAACAAATGAGTCCTAGCATTCTTATTAAGCACAGAGGGCAATGAAATACACATTTATTACACTAAATTGGAGCTGCTGGATATTGCCTGTTTAATTCTTCATTACTGGTATATTCTTTTGGGTGCTATTAGAATCATACAATATTGCTTTTAGTTAATGTTAACCATTAAATAATGAAAATATCTTCAAGCACTTAAGAGGGTATCTTACTATTCACTGTTCATGGCATAAATTTGCTTTTGTAAATATGGACTACTGATTTTATTAACTTCTTTACTAATTGCTTTTAAGACACTCATGCCAAGTACTTTTCTAAAAGTCTGAATGAGATGAATTGGCGTTTTGTTGTTTAGCTTATTACATTTAAATACCAAACAGAAAGCCAGTTGTTTTAAATTTTTTCTATGATTTTCTGAATTGCCATTACCAATGAGAATACACTGTGCCATGTCCACAATGATCTGTGTATCTGTATATTGACCAAAGTACAAAGCATGAGTAATGGTGAAGTCATCTTTTCTAAAATGTATAAAAACATATTATGATTCTGAACTGCTGTGAAAGGGAAGTCAGATTCAGTTTAGTCAGTCATTTGGGAAAATATGCTGAATCGCCAGTTCTAACTTTACTAAAATAACTTTAGTAATTTAAAATTTATATTTTAGTTTAAATTTGTTTATTTTTGCTCATTTCTTCCTCATCATCTTGGTCTTCATCTTTGCTCTCCTCTCCCCTTTTATTTCTCTTTGGCTAAATTATTTTTATATGGAGGAAATTATAAATATTACCAAGTCATAGATGAAGTTAAATGGTTGCACCGAGGAAGAATACAAATAATTCTGGCAACACTGTCTTATTTACAAGAAAATAAAACAAAACTTGGTAACAGAAGCAATGAATTTTTTTTATTGTAATTTAGGTTCTGGGGTACATGTGCAGATCATGCAGGATTGTTGCATAGGTACATACATGGCAAGGTGGTTTGCTGCTTTCAGCCCCCTATCACCTGTATCTGGTATTTCTCCCCTCATTATCCCTCCCCACCCTTCCCACCCCTGCTGTCTCTCCCCTAGTCCCTACTCACTGCAATGTGTGATGCTCCCCTCCCTGTGTCCACATGTTCTAATTTTTCAACACCCACCTATGAGTGATAACATATGGTGTTTGGTTTTCTGTTCTTGTGTCAGTTTGCTGAGAATGATGGTTTCCAGATTCATCCATGTCCCTATGAAGGATATGAACTTATCATTTTTTGTGGCTACATAGTATTCCATGGTGTATATATGTCACATTTTCTTTATCCAGTCTATCGATGGTGGACATTTGGGTTGGTTCCAGGTCTTTGCTATTGTAAACAGTGCCACAATGAACATACGTGTGCATGTGTCTTTATAATAGAACAATTTATAATGCTTTGGGTATATACCCAGTCATAGAATTGCTGGGTCAAATGGTATTTGTATTTCTAGGTCCTTGAGGAATTGCCACATTGTCTTCCACAATGGTTGAACTAATTTACACTCCCACCAACAGTGTAAAAGTGTTTGTATTTCTCCACATCCTCACCAGCATCTGTAGTCTCCAGATTTTTTAATGATCGCCATTCTAACTGGTATGAGATGATATCTCAATGTGGTTTTGATTTGCATTTCTCTAATGACCAGTGATGATGAGCATTTTTTTCATATGTTTGCTGGCTGTGTAAATGTCTTCTTTTGAAAAGTGTCTGTTCATATCTTTTGCCCACTTTTTGATGGGGATCTTTCTTGTAAATGTTTTTAAGTTCTTTGTAGATTCTGGAAGTTAGCCCTTTGTCAGATGGGTAGATTGCAAAAATTTTTTCCCATTCTGTTGGTTGCTGGTTCACTCTAATGATTGTTTCCTTTGCTGTACAGAAGCTCTGGAGTTTAATTAGATCCCATTTTTCTATTTTGGCTTTTGTTGCCATTGCTTTTGAAGTCTTTGCCTGTGCCTGTGTCCTGAATGGTTTTGCCTAGGTTTTCTTCTAGGGTTTTTATGGTGTTAGGTCTTATGTTTAGATCTTTAATCCATCTGGAGTTAATTTTAGTGTAAGGTGTCAGGAAGGGGTCCAGTTTCTGCTTTCTGCACATGGCTAGCCAGTTTTCCCAACACCATTTATTAAAGAGGGAATCCTTTCCCTGTTGCTTGTTTTTCTCAGGTTTGTCAAAGATCAGATGATTGTAGATGTGTGGTGTTGCTTCTGAGGCCTCTGTTCTGTTCCATTGGTCTATGTCTCTGTTTTGGTACCAGTACCATGCTGTTTTGATTACTGTAGCCTTGTAGTATAGTTTGAGGTCAGGCAGCGTGATGCCTAATAAAATGGCAGGATCAAATTTACACATAACAGTATTAACATTAAATATAAATGGACTAAATGCCCCAATCAAAAGACACAGACTGGCAAATTGGATAAAAAGCCAAGAACCATTGGTGTACTATATTCAGGAAACCCATCTCATGTGCAAAGACACACATAGACTCAAAATAAAGGGATGGAAGAAGATTTACCAAGCAAATGGAGAGCAAAAAAAAGCAGGGGTGGCAATCCTAGTTCCTGATAAAGCGAACTTTAAACCAACAAAAATCAAAAGAGACAGAGAAGGGCATTACATAATGGTAAAAGGATCAATACAACAAGAAGAGCTAACAATCCTAAATATATATGCACCCAATACAGGAGCACCGAGATACATAAGGCAGGTCCTTAATGACCTACAAAGAGACTTAGACTCCTGCACAATAATAGTGGGAGACTTTAACACTCCACCGTCAATATTAGACTGATCAACGAGAGAGAAAATCAACAAGGAAATCCAGGACTTAAATGCAGATCTCGACCAAGCGAACTTAATAGACATTTACAGAACTGTTAACCCCAAATCCACAGAATATACATTCTTCTCAGCACCACATTGCACTTACTCTAAAATCGACCACATAATTGGAAGTAAATCACTCCTCAGCAAATGCAAAAGAATGGAAATAATAACCAACAGTCTCTCAGATCACAGTGCAATCAAATTGGAACTCAGGATTAAGAATCTAAATCAAAACCACACAACTTCATGGAAATGAACAGCTGGCTCCTGAATGTAGACTGGATAAATAATGAAATGAAGGCAGAAATAAAGATGTTCTTCAAAACCAACAAGAACAAAGACACAACATGTCAGAATCTCTGGGACACATTCAAAGCAATGTCTAGAGGAAAATTCATAGCAATAAATGCCCACATGAGAAGCAAGGAAAGGTCTAAATTTGACACCCTATTATCAAAATTGGAAGAGTTAGAGGAGCAAGATCAAAAAAACTAAAAGCTAGCAGAAGACAAGACAACTAAGACCAGAGCAGAACTGAAGGATATAGAGACACAAAAAACCCTTCCAAAGATCAATAAATCCAGAAGCTGGTTTTTTGAAAAGATCAACAAAATAGACCACTAGCCAGACTAATAATAAAAGAGAGAAGAATCAAATGGATGCAATAAAAAAAATGATAAAGGGGACATCACCACTGATTCCACAGAAATACAAACTAGCATCAGAGATTACTCCATACAACTCTATACACACAAACCAGTAAATCTGGAAGAAATGGATAAATTCTGGGACACTTGTACTCTCCCAAGACTTAAACCAAGGAAGAAGTTGAATTCCTGAATAGACCAATAACAAGGGCTGAAGTTGAGGCAGCAATTAGTAGCCTACCAACTAAAAAAGCCCAGGTCCAGACGGCTTTACAGCCAAATTCTACCAGACTTACAAAGAGGAGCTGGTACCATTCCTTCTGAAACTATTCCAAACAATACAAAAGGAGGGAATCCTCCCCAACTCATTTTATGAGACCAAAATCATCCTAATACCAAAACCGGGCAGAGATGCAACTGAAAAAGAAAAGTTCAGGCCAATCTCCATGATGAACATCGACGCAAAAATCTTCAATAAATACTGGCAAACAGAATGCAACAGAAAATCAAAAAGCTTATTCATAATGATAAAGTAGGCTTCATCCCGGGGATGCAAGGCTGGTTCAACATACCCAAGTCTATAAATGTAATCCATCACATAAACAGAACCAAAGACAAAAACCACATGATTATCTCAATAGATGCAGAAAAGGCCTTCGATAAAATTCAACAGCCTTTATGCTAAAAACCCTCAATAAACTAGGCATCAATGGCATGTATCACAAAATAATAAAAGCTATTTGCAACAAACCCACAGCCAATATCATACTGAATGGGCAAAAACTGGAAGCATTCCCTTTGAAATATGGCACAAGACAAGGATGCCCTCTCTCACCACTCTTGTTCAATATAGTATTGGAAGTTCTACCCAGGGCAATTAGGCAAGAGAAAGAAATAAAGGGTATTCAAATAGGAAAAGAGGAAGTCAAATTGTCTCTATTCACAGATAACATGATTGTATATTTAGAAGACCCCAGCATCTCAGCTCAAAATCTCCTGAAACTGATAAGCAACTTCAACAAAGTCTCAGGATACAAAATCAATGTGCAGAAATCACAAGCATTTCTATACACTAATAACAGACAAACAGAGAGCCAAATGAAAAGTGAACTCCCATTCACAATTGCTACAAAGAGAATAAAATACCTAGGAATACACCTAACAAAGGATGTAAAGGACCTCTTCAAGGAGAACTATAAACCACTGCTCAAGGAAATACGAGAGGGCACAAACAGATGGAAAAACATTCCAGGCTCATGGTTGGGAATAATCAACGTCGTGAAAATGGCCATACTGCCCAAAGTAATTTATAGATTCAACACTATCCCCATCAAGCTACCAATGACCTTCTTCACAGAACTGAAAAAACCACTTCAAACTTCATATGGAGAAGTTCTCAAAAGAGAGCCTGCATAGCCAAAACAATCCTAAGCAAAAAGAAGCAATGAATTTTGAAGAGAGAGATGATTAGAGCAAACCGATTGATCTCTGTTGCTACTGTTGTTTTCTTTACCTTAAAAACTTTTTCCCTCATATCCTATGCACCTTATTATTACAGAATTATCTGTTGACCATTGCACAGCTCTTCAAGACCTTGAACCATCTTTCTCCCTATCATCTTTTTTTGTATCTTGGTACGTTGCTCTCACTTATTATAATATTCCTCTTGTGAAATGCAATATATAAAATGAGGCACAAGACACAGATTCATAATATTGTTATTATTTTAGAAAGGGAGCTGTATTCAGTGCTCTTTCTAAAACTGAATTTCATTTGGGGGATGAGATCTAATAATTACAATACTTGCCTAAGAAATAAGGGTAAATATTTGAAGGACTCAGATAAAACAAGGAGTAAGGCATCTTCAAAAATCTATAAACCTTTACTTTGATTTTAACATTCATATGCAGATGTTAAGAGAGATGAAGTCTGGTTTACATAGGCACATTGTCATTTTATCAATATATTATGATTATTTTATAGCACAGGAGATAGTAGCAATGAGTAGGATTAGGTCCATATTGTCATTGTTAGTATATTAAAGATTTTTCATTTATTGATTTTATTCATGGTTATTATGAACCAATCTCATCCCATACTTAAATTTAAAATTAGCAATGTGTTCTGCAAAATATTAAACAATTTGCCTTGTTAATTGTAAAATATAAATACCTTAGTATCACCATTGAAACCATAGTTTTTTCATTAAATCTCTTCTAGAATCTGGCTCATTAAACTTTCATTCTAAATTAAGTATTCATTAGACTAAAATCACCTAAAATAACACATATCAGACTGTTAGGTAAGCCTGATAAATGTGCTATGTGGGTGGGTATGAATACAGAATGTAAAGGAGATTGGATGGATAATATCAGTTGGATTATGTTTGGGCAGATGCTTGGGTTGATCCTGATGATCACAATGATGGTGTTTGTAGTGGATTTCAGTTGCCTTTTCCTGCTCATCACCTCTCCCCTACACATACGCACACACCCCATGCAATCTTTAGGTTTAAAAGAGTTTTTCATGGAAATTATGTTCCATATTTGCTGACAGGTCTGCTTGTCTCAGTGCTCCCCTGACCTCTCTCTTACAAAAAAAAAGGCAAGAAACCATACTCAAGCCTTGTCAATCAATAATCAGTGCCATCTTGAGTATCACACTTTATTCATATATGGGCATTTAGGTCAAGCCAATCCCTTGGGCTTTGCTTTTTTTGCTTGCTTTCTTGAGACAGAGTCTTGCTCTGTTGCCCAGGCTGGAGTGCCATGGTGAGCTCTCAGCTCACTGCAACCTTCGCATCCCACGTTCAAGCAATTTCTAGTAGAGATGGGGTTTCGCCATGTTGACCAGGCTGGTCTCAAACTCCTGATGTCAGGTGATTCACCTGCCTTGGCTTCCCAAAGTGCTGAGATTACAGGTGTGAGCCATGGCCCCCAGCTGGGGTTTGCTTTTCACTCCAGCAAGAAATAGTTCATTTTGAATAGTGGGAGGAAAAGGAAACCTGAGTATTAGCTCTTCCTACAGTGTTAAGGACAGATATCATCATTGATAAGTCAGTCAATATCTCTGTGACTTAGTGCGCCGTTTAGACAATTGAGAATTGCTTTAGATCAGTGGTTTCTATGATTATTCTCCCCTAAAAAATAGTTATACCTTTTAACAACAACAAAAACTGGTATGTGGATTGCAGCTGTTCAAATTCCCTTTAAAATCTTGTATTTTAGATGTCACATCTTATATATTCTAGTGTGATATGTATCACTGGAGATGAACGTTAGCTAAATGTTTAACTTTATTTTATTATACACCACAATTAGCTGATTCCATTAAATATACGAGGTAAAATAGTATACTAGATCCATTTAATCTTGAGATTTTTTCAGTTTTATATCTGTAATTAAAATAACAAAGCCTTGTTCATTAAATGTAATACATTTTAGTTCAATATTTTATATTTTACCGATAAATGTACTCATATCTGATCATTTATTGTTATTGAAAATAAGAAAGAGTAATTAACTCTTAAGATTAATGATTGTTGCCATGTTTTAGATAGAAACTATACTTCTATCCTTTGGTCAAAAGCTTAAGCTAATTAAGTTTCTAGCCTGACTGCTAATACCGAACTCAGACACATGTCTTTGAGCATGTGCATGGGTGCACACACAAATACACACACACACACACACACACACACACACACACACACACACACACACACACACTGTCTCTCTCTCTCAGTACAATCTACCCTAATACATCTTGCTATACTCTGCTTATGAGAAGCTTCCAGTCACTCCATATAATGAAGATTTCCAGCAATAAGTGGTTTCCAAAGAAAAAGAGAACCCTTTGTTTTCTAAGCAGCCTGACATTGGTAATGAATTGTATTTACCTGTTGGGTTTAAAACTAGATTTCACTTTCTGATAAAATACATAGGAGCCTTTCTATTATCTAAAAAATCTTTCATAATGGGAGAGAGTTTTAGAAAATTGTGCATTAAGGTAAAATTCTTCAGCAGCAAAGCAATATACAGGTGATGTGACAGTAATTATAAAAATATTTTAGTTAAGCTAAATTGCTTAGCAGTGAATCAATGCATTTTTATTTGCCAAAGGATAAATATCCTTCTTGGTGTTTTAAAAATGCAACATTATAGTTTTATCCAAAAAAAAAGCTAAGTGAAAATACAATTTATAATTAAAATGTTACTATAATTTGCATTTCAAGTTAGTATTTGTCAGATTAAAATTTAATCAAATGTTAGGTGTCTCTTAAGGTTTAAAACACATATATCTCTAGGTTTTATTTTAGTTCTGTGTCAGTGCATGTAAGCATGTAACTTATTGATTTGATATTTTAAATTATGCAACAATAATTTAAAAATCAATATATGGAAAATGAATGATGTAAGATCCCTTTTCATTTAGATATTTTCTCTTGAAATATTCTTGCAATTATTTGATTACTTCATATAAATACTTGAAGCTTGTAAGTATGCATTTTGATTTCTCCAAGTACTTTTTTTACTGATCACTTTGAGGTCAAAATATGGAACCAAATATAAGATAAAAATGTAAATGAGTAAAAAAAAATCAGAGAGAAACAATAAAAGAGAAGGAGGGAGGGAAGAAGACATGAAGATAACATTTAAGAACACTGTTCTCCTTTGCCATTATCTTGAAAAATTAACAAAAATCGCCTTATGTGCTATATCGCTTTTCAAATCTCCTCTATGTGCTAAATTTCCAAGTGAAAGAAAGTAACATTCTTGAAAATTTTAAATAGGATATTGTGTTGTAAAAATTGTTTAGAGGTGAAACCAGTTGAATGAATCCTGATTGTAACAAATAACTCATCTGATTCATATAGGAATTTTAAAATGAAAAACGTAGACTGCGTGTAATTCATATAGATAACTTTGTTAACAATAAACAAGTAGGTAGGTGTTTTAATTTATATTGGGAACAAAACCATGATTAATGTTATTTAACCAGCAAGCACGTTAATTTATCTCATCTTTCATCTAAAAAAATTAGGGTAGTTTTTTTTTTTTTTTTTAGAATCCATTTTTATTTTAAAGTTAGGCTGTTGTCATTGCCAACAGGAAGGTCCCTTATATTATTATACAACATGCTACCTCCTATTTTATAAACCACTTCATGGCTAGAGCTCTCCATATTTTTTTTTTGGAAGAAACAGATGCTTGCTATGGACTTTGCAGGCGTTGCCATTCAGCTCACTTAATGTTGTCTTCTGTTCAAAGCCTCAGACTGATTAGAAGCCCTGCTCAGTTACTCAAATGACATAGTGGACAATTTTTTAAATTATTGATGGTGAATCTTCTATGAGTTATATCAGCTACTCGTACGTATCAGCTCTTGGTTAATGTTAAGATGATGACAGGTTTCTATTTGTATTAAGTGTTTAACGTATCTCCACTATAATATTTAAAATGAGATGAGACAAATATTTTTACATCAAAATGATTTATCCAGAATGCTTGATTGTGTACAGTTTATTGAATTCTATGATTTCTTCTTAGGCTTCTTTTAGACCACAGGAATAAATGAGGCATTGTGTAAATATTTATAACCAAGAAAAGTGTTCCGTATGTTTGTGGGAGATAACCTTTCTAATGCATATGAAAGGAATGATAAACTTTTTTTTTTCTGGTTCTAAGGTGAACATGATAATGAATTCAGCAGCCTGTGTGCCTTGGTGTTTTCCAGTATTCACTAGATAACCTCCTTTTTACTGTTGCTTGGTCAGTCATTTGTCTTTGTTTTCCTTTGTTTCTGGACCACCTGAGAGTGTCATTGCCGTAAAGCCAGTGGCATGCTGAATGAATGAGGGATTCAGGCATGAACTAACAAACATAAAAGCTTTTTTTAATGTTATTTCTTTCTGCTACAGCTCAGAAGAAACAAAAATAAAAGTAAACAGGGGTCTAAAAAGAAACAACAGGAAACAAATTAGAGAAAACTATGAAGAAATGACTTGAAAGTGAGAGATATATGGTTCCTAATCTTTCCACTCTCACTTATTTTAGTTGAGTAACTATTTTATGCCAGTATATTTGGGGGGGAGGGGGAAATTTGTGTAACAGTATTTCATAGAATAACAATACACACATACATGTACATACAGTCTGTGATCAAATAAGCTTGGTAAATGTTACAATTCGGGGGATGTTTCAGCATTTTCAAGCATGCAAATATGTCTTCTGAATTTCTCAGATTCATGATTATGCATTTTTAAACTCTTTAGACCATAGATTAATTTGCACCAACATTCACTGTTTTGATTTTGAATTACTTAGAAAATGCTGATCAATTCTTAATTTTCTGTAACTTTGTAAATCCCAGCATGATTTAAGTTTCTACTTCATAGACGTTTGTGAGTAACTTGCAGGCATACTGAAAGCAGGGACCTTGTCTGGTAACGCTGGAGTGTCTGGTGCATGCCTGTGTGTCTGGTACACCGAGAAGTGCCTATAATGGCCCAGATTGTTTTACCAAGTGTGCTATCTCTGAGAATGTTTCACATTCTAGGTATTTACTACATTCTGGGAGTTAAGAAGTTACCATTTTAGAATTTAAAATTATACCTTGTTTAGTGAGAACAGCAGAAATATAAACACATAATTATGATACAAATAATTAGTGCTACAAATTAGGTATGAATAAAACCCTATAACAAAATGAGAGAAAACCAACTCAGCCTGAGGGAACAGGGGAGCATTGTACAGTAAGTGGACTGAGTCTTAAAGGATAAGTTTTTCTTTCACCAGGTAAAGACAAGAAGAAAGTGTTCTGGATGAGGGTGTATGTGAAGACATAGAGACATAAACAAAACACTTCATTTGCAAGAAACACTGAGAAAGTCATTAAAATGTACTAGGCAATAATTTATCTAAAGGCAAAGAGTTTTGTATATTGACTTTTATGTAACAATATTTTATTGTATTAATCTTTAATGTTTTGGCTGCATTAGATAATCTGCATTTTCATATTTAAAAGTACTATATTTCTTTTTTTTTTTTCTTTTGAAACAAAGTCTTGCTCTGTCACTCAGGCTGGAGTGCAATGGCAGGATCTTGGCTCACTGCAACCTCTCCTGCTGTGGTTCAAGTGATTCCCCTGCCTCAGCCTCCAGAGTAGATGGGATTGCAGACATGTACCAGCATGTATGGCTGATTTTTTTTTTAATTTTTAGTAGAGACGGGGGTTTCACCGTGTTGGCCATGCTGGTCTTAAACTCCTGCCCTTTAGTGATCAGCCTGCTTCAGCCTCCCAAGGTGCTGGGATTACAGGCCTGAACCACCATGCCTGGCCTAAAGATACTATTCTTCTTATCTCCTCCTTATCCATCTACAATAATTTTGAGATTGTATCATTTTAAATAGCAAAAGTTTGAAGATTGAGATTGTAGTTTTTCAATCTTTCTATTTCTCTCAGTTCTGTTTGTGGATAGGAGACTCTTGGTCAATAAGTGAGATGTTAAAATAATCTCTGAAGACCCCTAAGTGAGAATAGAGTCAAAGTCAAGATTAACAGGTGGTGTTATTAAGCATCAGTAGATTGATGCATTTATATTTCCTATATAGATAAAATGGCTGAGTGAATTAGATCTCCATATGACCCTGTAAGATACCTGACCTCTGCATAGGGGGGGAAGAAAATGTTGTCTTGCTTATGTGCTTTTTAGATTCTGTTCATATTATTAGCTCTTCAGTTGTCAACTTTTTTTCAAACTGCTAATGAACATAATTGACATTGGCCATTAAACTTGAGACATTCTAGGCTCTCTCTGAATGGTCAGTTGAGCTATATAGAGCCATGGTAGTCTCTTCTGTGAGCTGTTTCTCTAAATGAGTCATTTCTTGTATGTAGGCATACATTGACTGATTGTAGGTAGAAGTTGAGTTGTGTTGCTTTTATATGTTTTCTTAAATTATTACTTTCAATTTTAAATTAGTATTAAATGACCCTGTCCCTAATTATTAGGGTACTTCATTTGAGAGGCCTCTGAATTGTTTACAATCTATATTTGAGAGTTGTGCTATACAGCTTGGGCCGTTTTTTAAAATTTCCCATAACCTTTTCTTAGAGGTACTGTGTTCCAAGCAGCAAATGATATGGATGTGCAGATATCAATCATGGAATTGCATTGATTATATGGGACTGGGCTGTCCTCTGTCCTAATTTAATCTTTGCAGGTGTTCTTGACCTTGTAAGCTAGATTTTCTCTATATCAACTCTCACACATTAAATGCTAGCAGCACTAGACCTGCCTCCCCTAGCCAAATTACATCTTTATATATGAGCTGGAAAAGCATAACTTTTAACTTTTCCTTGGTGGCTTGCCTGCTGGCTACTGGCAAATTTCCATTTATGCATTTTGGTGAGTCTTTTAATAATTCAGAGTATAATTATTACATGTCATAAATACTACAAGATTTACTTAGGTTGCTTTTCAGAATTTCTTAATTTTGGGAAGGCATTGCTGGTCTGATAAATTGAAACCTCGTTTCCACAATATTACAATTTTAAGGGAATTTGCTGGTAAAATTGTATAGACCTGAATACCAAAATTTCTAAAATGCTATCCTACTTATCCTTCCCCTTCCTTCTTCCTTCTCTTCCTTCTCCTCTTCTTCCATCTTCTGCTCTTTCCTTTTCTTTTTATAATGTGCTGAGTCCTTCGTGTGGGCTCAACTCTTCTTTTGTCCACCTCTCTTCTCTCCTTATTATTCTGATCTTGCTTCCTCAACAGCCCCCTTCTTATGGTCAGTTATAAGGAGATACCTTGGTTATTTATAAAATATTGTGTTGCAATTTAAATATTTTATGTATTATTTAATAACCAAAAATGTTTCCTTTGCCTTACATCATCAGTAGATTATTACAGTTGAGGTCAATGACTGAGTTTGGAATATTTATATCAGAATTACATGAGATGGTAAATGTGGAATATGCAAAAATATTTGACAAGGTGAATAATATGTGGATAATCTTTCCATGGTGTTATCTCTTTGGCTAAAGAGAAAACAAAAACAGAAGGGCAAATCTTTAAAAACATTTCTAAAAAATAAGTATCAAAGTTAAAAGCATGCTATGTAAAAACAAACATATGATGGAAGGAATCCACTGGAAGACACTGACCTAGTGTCATCTCTTTAAATTATGTATTGACATTTCACTGGGTATAATGGAATATATGTTGGCAGGTAGTCTTACCATTGACAAACCTGATGGTGGTTTTAAAAATTGTCAGATACATAAACTCATCTTCTACTGGTAGCATCTGTCTTAGTCACTCTGTATTTGACATGGAAATTCTTCCTTCTCTCTGTGTTTCATGTCAATTGCAAGAGGAAATGAAGAAAGTACCAACAGCATATTGTAGTTGGCTTTCAGAAATTTTCCTGAGAAAATATTAAAAATAAGATTAATGAGTATAAGAATGGGAGTATTACTCATTTTTGGCTCAACTGCACAGATTTTTGTATTGAGCACAAGAGACAACTATTGCACAAATATTTATGCCATGAATCTCAGGAATAGAAAATTATTTTGAACATAATCACAAATTTTGAAAGAGTATATATTGATGCAGACTTTCAGAGGGTAATTTAATAATTTAGGGTGTAGAAAAAAACTCAAACCTCAGTGACCGAATTATACTCATAATCAGAATAAAGAAGCAGAAGACAATAATTCAGATACAAGAATGTTCATCACTGCTTTATTTTCATTATTCACACATACACAATGAAGATAACTGAAATGTCACAAATATGAGAATATCTAAATAAATTATACTGGTACCACATATTGAATTTATGTAGAATCATAAAAAGTTGAACGTGAAGACTATTTAGAAACATAGATGTGGATTAAAATGTTAGATGTAAAAGGCAAATTAAAAGAGTTCCATGATTATTAGAAATGTATAAATATAGACAATCTGGAAAAATATACTTAAATATTTTAAAAGGCTCCTTTGGAGTAAAGACTAAAAGGCATTATTTTATCAATTTTGCTTTTGTGAATCTTAAGTAATGACATAATATCACTTTTAGAGTCATGAAAATTTTATCTCAAAGTGTTTGAAATAATTAGTGGTAAATTGTATATGAAATATGGCATAAGACATGAAAATAAAAAATAATGGTATTAATACTCATAATTGTATTATGCTGGCATTGTCAATAAACCTGTAAATAGAAAAGCCAGATAAATTTAATATGTAGCCATTTTGATTTTTTAATTTCCAATTTTAAGTGGAAATTTTATTGTTCATGATTATTTTACCACACAAAATAATATTGCCTAAATGTATCTGAGATACTGCTAGCCTGAGCAGCTTGATTTTAAATAATAGTAAGAAAAATAAAACTCCCTATTTTCTTCAGTGCAGAGGAAATAACTTTCAGGACATCGAATTCTAATCTCAAGTCACCGTAAAAACCTTGACATTTATTATTATTAAAGAGGATTTATGTACTTAATAGTTACTTGCAATTTTAATTACCCTTGATGTTCCCGAAGACTCTTTAAAAAAATTCCTTTTTAAAGAAAATATATTTACTTATTTTAAACAATTTCTACTAGACCTAGTGAAAAATATATAGTGCACTACTGGATTTGGGTAAGGTGTTAGTAACATAAGCTAATGTAATTAAATCCTATTATCCTCTTTGTGTAATATTAAATATGCTTGAATAGTATGTATGTCAGTATGTATGTTTTTAAATCTTACTTCCCTTATTTCTTTGAATTGCAGATAGTTTTAGATGTTTTCTGCTTCTGTTACAAATACAGGTAGAGGGGAATATCCCTAATCCAAAAATCTAAAATCAAAAATGCTCCAAAATTCAAAACTTTTTGAACCCAACATGATGCCAAAAGTAGAAAATTCTACACATAAGTAATTATCACAAACTTTGTTTCATGCAAAAACTTATTAAAATTCATCTGTAGATGATGCATATGAAACATAAATAAAAGTTTGTGCTTGGACTTGGGTCCCATCCCCAAAGTATCTCATTATGTGCAGTATATGCAAATATTCCAAAATTCAAAATAGCCAAAATCTGAAGCACTTCTGGTCCCATACATACACAACGTACACTAAGTAATAGGGTGGGATCAGCATGAAATTTTTCTTTCAATTCAGTTCAATTCAGTTCAGTTCATATCTATGAAATATTGTAGGCTCTACCTAAATAATTTGAGATATAACGATAAAGAGACCTCTTAATCCGACTGTTCATGTCTGTATAAGTAGGATGTGGAAGCAGTTACTGAAATATGAAAAGTGTGATGGTAATAGCAGTAAAGATTCTGATTGCATAAAAGACATCAGTGTATGAATGCTTAGTCTTTAACGGGTTGTCATGGGAGAATATCTATTGTATACAAGAGATATGACTGTAGTTGCAAACCGATGTTCCAGATTTTTCAATTTTATGTAACCTTCTGTAAACATTATAAAATTGTTCTTAAACATCTAGCATCTCCACAAATATAGACCATGAATCCGAGTTTCTTATATTACTGTTGCATGTTTTAAATAATATATGTTTATCTCTCATAGGATATTAAACAGTTTAAATAATTTATAATCTCTGTCATCAAGGTTCCTATATTTTAAAAGTTGAGGAGAATAAACCAGTCAAATCAAATGACACTATTCTGGCAGTATTTTAACTGAAGTTTTTTTAGAAAGTATGCTGCATCCAGTAGCTTAAATTTTACAGTCATTTAAAAAAATCATTTGAATCAAAGTTTATTTCCATCTTCACAACTTTTAAGAAAGGGCAGTTTGGTTTTAAGTCAACACAGTATTGTAAGTCCATTTTTAAAAGACAGTAAAACACTGATTTTAAATTTCTATGAGTGTAGAATATAGATTTGAGGATTAAATTATTCATTAATTATTCTAGTAGAAAACAGAGTAGAGAATCTATGGGTAGAATATCTATTATTTGCACATTAAACCACTTCTAATGAGTACAAAGTTACAATTAGGAGAAATAAGTTTTGATGCACTATTGCACAGTAGGGTGACTGTAGGTAATAATGTATTGAATATTGTGCTCACTACAAAGAAATGATAAATGAGTCGATGAATATACTAATTATTTTGATTTGATCATTATACTAAGTGTACATGAAACATCATATTATACCCCATAAATAGGTACAATTATTATGCAGCAATTAAAATTTTAAAAAACATCTCTAATGTAAAAAAATAAAATCTCTCACACTGTAGATTAACATCTTGATTTACATTTAATTATGAACCTGCAGCAAAATAGTGAAAATAGCCATCTTGAATAAAGAACTAAAGCTTCCGGTGTTTTTCTTTCATATGTGTGTTGTACCTAGTTAGGTAAGGGCAATAGAATCAACTGAATCCCTTAGAATGGACCTGAGGGATAATTTTGCACAGTGTCTTTATGTTTGTGTGCCATTTACTAACCGTACATTGTTGGTCCAAAACAACCTCCCCCCGCACCCCACACATACACGACTTACCCATTGCATTAGTAGGAAACAAATGGCTGAAGGGATCCGTACTTCAACTTTGAAAGTCCTCAAATACGATAAAGCTTTATTTGGAACTATAACACTTCAACTAGAACCAAATAGAATCCATTTTTTCTGAGGAGGGTTGGCAGCATAAGCGGGATTATAAACAAAGTAGATTCAGAGTGTATGTATGCAATGACTGTGCTATTTCTACAAAATTTAAATCCATGCACATGGAGTTCTTACAGACTTATGGATGACTAACATCTTGATTGTCTAAATTTTTAGGCTCAGTATACATGTATTGATTTACAAATAAATGATTGTTAAAGAAAAAGAAAAAAGTAGAGACTTGCAAAACTAAATTATTATTTCTCAGAGAAATACCATTTTAAACCATCTTTCTACATTCTGGATTTATTAGGTAAAATGCCTTCTTGTAATAGAAACATTTTAATGTCTGTATAACTAGGTTTGGCTAAAGCTAGTGTTTCTCATGCATAATTTATAGACTGTATTCTATCCAGCTTTGGTTATCTCCTTGTGGGACATTGATTACTCTTCCACATTATTGAACTCTGTTCTAGCTATTCAAAAACTAACAAATTTTAGTTAAGTACGGGATAGAGAAAAGTACATCTATATTTCCCTTTGCTTCTTTCTTAGGAGTGTAGGTTCTAGTTATCTAAGCGTGTCTTTTTCTGGGAGCTAGGTGTTGAGCATGCTTTATAAGAATGGAATCATTAAAGGATGATTATTTCCTGCCAGAGAAAGACAGAGAGAAGCCAGGAAGGAGATTCAGAAAGTGGGACCAGAGGGAAGCAGATTTTCTGGGCTTCACCAGGGGAACTTTGGTGTTATCAGAAATGTGTAATCTAAATTTGCTACCAGGTGGCTCACTTTGTGGTGTGTGATACAAAACTTCTCTGCTTCCCAAGATTATCCAGGAAAGCCATATTTCTGAATATTGATTCAATAAAGTTCTGCATCTTCCACGGAGTGAACAATAGAAGCTGTACGGAGTCAGAGAGACATTTTGATCTAAAAGAATTATTTTGTGAAGTGTATAAGGAATGAGAAAAAGTCATAATAAAATATTTTATTGGAATGTTTATACTGACATATTTTAAGTTTTACATCCCATAAGTGGTTTCTAAACAGTTTTTAAAGAAAATTAAACTATATATATACATATATATATATTATATAAAACATGTACTTCAGATTAAAAATAATTAACCTTACTACCTGAAGAATCGAGTCTAAATTCAAACTCGCTCAAATTGATTTAATGTAAGATACATCCTAGAAATCATCTATTGGATTTATTCTTTTGTTTTCTTATTAATTCAAAACAAATGTTTATTTAATGGTTAAAAATATTTTCACTTTAGTGGTTTTATCAAACATTGTAGATATTGATCTCCCACCAAAGAAACACAGTTATTTTTTTTTCTCTTGGAAGTTTTTTTCTTGTCTCTTTAATGTTATTTATTTTGTTTATGTGTTTTTGTAACTGTTTAGGTTTAGCTCTAGTGGCAGAGAGCAAAGAAAATATTGCTTTATCAGCACCAATAATGTCTGTCCTGCTGATAACCCCATGAAATCTCTTTTACTTAAAGTAATGGTTACGACCATTTGACCTACAGAGAATGCATGAACATAAGCTACAAATGCATTCTCAGAGCATGATCTAAAAGCTAAATATTGACTTGGAAATAGATATAAAGCTTTTCCCAGTTCATATATTTACAGTCTCAAATTTTCTTTCAATTTCTATCTTAGATTTTCAGCAATTAGATAGTGAAGAGATATGTCTAAAACTGTACAGGTGCAGAACTAATTCTGTTACAGGAGATTTTTATCCAAGCCTGTGTGCTTTATCCAGTGACTTTTGTATTCTGGAGTGGATGAGGTGCTTTGTGGTTATTTTGTATTTGAGAAACATGTTAATTGTGTAGCTCTGTCACTGTTTCAGTCAAATTGAACAATTTTGCATAGGATGAAGTTACATGATAAATTAATCATTGAAAATTTAAAAATTGAACGTTCTATTCAATTATACAACCCAAACATAAAAATAAAGTAGGCAATACTTTCCAAATGTTTTATAGTGGGCTTAAAGTGTGTCTTATTGAACATCCTTTAACTTTCATATGATTTATGCAATTTAAAGATTGATACACTGAGCCTGTTGTGAAATTAGAGTGTCACTTTCATTGTACTCATAGTCCCTAAATACAGTAGTATGTATAGTGGCTTAACAGACTAGAGCAGTGTGGACAATAGCATGTAGTGACTTTTGGTTGGCTAAATAGATTCTAATTTCTAATTAGAATTTAGTTTAGACAATTATAATCACAAATATGCTAACTAAGTCTATGTCAGAGCTCTTGAGAGATTAGTTTTTTTATTTTACAAACAACTAAAAATATTCATTTGAAATAGAAATGTAATGAAAAACAAGTCTTTTTGATGCCACAATAAACAATGTTTTTATTAATATTACATGGATTATGAAGGATTTCAACCTAATTTTTAAAATCAGGTAATTGTCCAGTAGACTATAATTATGAAACAAATTTTTGAAAATTGAAATCAACTGTCTTCATTTGTTTATGGTAAAGAAAAAGGGACAGTTTTTTTCTCTTTCCAATCATGTATTCCTTCCCATTATTGGACCAGTCAAATTTAATTGCTGTGCTTGCACATTCACTGGAGAGACAACAAATGCTTATATTCAAAACACTTACATTAAATGAAGATTTTCAGTGGAAAAAGAAATATTAATTTTTATCATGTATTAGTATATAAACTAGAATATAAACATATTTTCTGAATTAAATTCAATCAGTACTGTATTTTATAATTCATTTTAGGTGGATAGGTAAAATGACTAAATCTTGAAAACTAAAACTGTGTAAGAAATCGAAAACAACTTGATTTTGCTAAGTAATCTTTGTTTACAGTTTTGAGAGGTAATTATACTTTACATTTTTCTTTATTATGCATAATAAAATACAATTTCGATTGTTAGCATTATCCGCCAATGTCGAATTATTCTGTTCTAAAAATTTAGATGTTCTTTATTTCAGTTTAACTTGTATTTTCCTTATATTTTAAAATCTTAATCTTAAAATCTACATAAATATTTTTGAAATGTGTCATGAATAATTTTGCACATTTCTGGAGGGTTCTATTTTACATTGAAGGACTGGGAGATCTCTAAAGAAATTGAAGGTGCTAATTGTTACAGAGAAATGATTCAAAGATAAGGAGGACTGAGGAAAGATCACTGAGTAATTATCTTCTTGCCCTATTTGACTTGAATCCAACATCTTCTTTCATCTTTAGTACACTTGCCTTGGTTGAGATTTGTACTACTACACTTGCCATTTCCCTTCTTTAAACTACTCCCTGTGAATAGGAAATTTGGCAATTTCTTCTCTGTAAAAGGCCAGAGAGTGAATATTTCAGGCTTTGTGAACCATAACGTCTCTTTTACAGCTACTCACCTCTGCCACTGGAGCATTAAAGCAGCCACAGGCAATACATAAGGGAATATGGTCCAATAAACGTTTATGTATGCACATCAAAACTTGAATTTCAGTTAATTTTCACCTGCCCTGAAATGTTTAATCCTTTAGTTTTTCCAGCCATTTAAAAATGCTACAACTATTCTAGGCTCTCGAGTCCTGTTTAAGTCTGGCCTGTGGCCTGTATTTGTATGGCTTATGAAACATGCACAGTAAAGTTTGACAAGCAGTGATCTATACAATTTAAAAATTATTCATATAAGGCCAGTATTTATAGAAATATATCATTTTAAAATAAAACCATACATACTCCTACATCCCTCATTGAATTTTTATTCTGGCTTTATTAAAATATAATTTATATATTTAGAATTCACCCATTTAACTTATACAATTCTGTTGTTTTTAGTGGCTTCACAGAATTGTGTATCCATCACTACAGTGAATCTTAGAACATTTTCATCACCATACAAAGAAATCCCATAACCATGAACAGTCATTCTCCATTTCTCTCCATGCTCCCCTAACCCTAGGCAACCACTGCTTACTGGTTTCTATTGATTTGTCTATTACAGATATTTCACCTAAGTGGAATCATACAAAACTTCAGCTTTTGTAATGACTTCTTTTACTTAGCATAATGCTTTCAAGATTAATCAGTGTTGAGGCATATATCAGTGCTGCATTTCATTATATTGCTAAACAATATTCCGTGGTATGAATATCCTACATTTTAATTATTCATTCTTCAGATTGTGGACATTTGAATTGTTTCTACTTTTTGGCTAGTATGAATAATGACACTGTAAACATTAATATACAAGTTTTTGTATATACATATATTTTCATTTCTCTTGGCTATATCCCTGAGAGTGAAATTGCTGGATCATACAGAAATATGCCACATTTCTTTTCTTAGTAATTTCTAATTTAATCCCATTGTGGTCTTCAAACATACTTAGTGTGATTTCAGTTCTTTTAAACATACTGAGGTTTGTTTTATTGTTCAGCATATGGTTGTATTCTGAGGAATGTTCCATGTGAACTTGAGAAGAACAATCAGTGCTGAGAGAGCAAGGAAATATATATGTGTTCACTAACCCATGTATATACATATATCCATAAATATTTCTACATGGAACCATCTGTATCTATGTTAAGCTAAATGTGAGTTCCTGCTGCTGTCTCCATAGCTCATTTATTACCACGGGTATCATTTAATCCCCTTCCCTTGCTTATCTGTAACCTTCTGCTCAGAAGAACAATGGGAAACCCACCTCCTACCATCCACCACCCACTGCTTAATTGTTTAATTCCAGTACACATGTACAGTGGTTCAGCATTGTTAAGGTATTCTTGTATAAAACCCTTTATCAGATTCTGCACATATGCATTGTTACTTCTGTCTTTAGCCTTACAGTTTCCACTTATTCGCAGATTTACTTTATTCAGCACCCAATCCTCCACTCACTTCACTGAGATTGTTTCATTTATTTGTAATGTGTATTAGTCCATTGTCATGCTGCTTTGAAGAAACACCCAAGACTGGGTAATTATTTAAAGGAAAGAGGTTTAATTGACTAACAGTTCTAAAATGGCTGAGGAGGCCTCAGGAAACTTACAGTCATAGCAGAAGGGGAAGTAAACATGTTCCTCTTCACATGGCAGTGGAGAGAGAAGTGCCAAGCAAAGGGGGAAAAGCCTCTTCTAAAACCATCAGATTTCCTGACAATTTACTCAGTATCATCAGAACAGCATGGGGGTAACTGCCCCCATGATTCAATCACCTCCCACTGGCTCCTTCCCACAACACGGAGGGGTTATGGGAACTACAATTCAAGATGAGATTTGTGTGGGGGACACAGCCAAACCGTATCATAATGCAATTAGATTATTTGCTCACATTCTGCGTTCCATCTTAAATATACTTTACACTGAAATTCATTTGGCGACTACTGATTTGTACATAAAAAGAGCCTACTTTTTCCAGGCAAATGCTGATCTTTTGTTGATTTAACTTCATGGTCATAAAAACTGACTTTGGCCAGACGCAGTGGCTCATGCCTGTAAACCCAGCACTTTGTAATACTGAGGCAGGTGGATCCCCTGTGGTCAGGAGTTCAAGACCAGCCTGACTAACATGGTGAAACTCCATTTCTACTAAAAATACAAAAAGCTGGGTATGGTGGTGCCTGCTTGTAAACCCAGCTACTCAGGAGGCTGAGGCAAGAGAATTGCTTGAACCCAGAAGCTGAGGTTGCAGTGATCCGAGATCATGCCGTTGCACTCCAGCTTGGGGCAACAAGCATGAAACTCCATCTCAAAACAAACACAAAACCCTACTGATTTTGTTTACTTTACATAGCTAATAGCAGTCACTGTTGGTGAACTTTACCCTGGTTATAATTATAATCATAAAGGTTACTTCCCAGTAAAAGTTCTTCATCTTACAGATGCAGAAACTAAGGCTGAGACGCATAAAATAAATTATTAATATCTCTAGAAAGAGTGTTATTTCCTCCATTATTTCCCATATTCTATCAGATGCAATTATTGTCATAAATACATTCTCTAATCATATTACCTTCAGGACTTAAAACATTCTAAAGTACTTAAAGTTAGTAAAAGGAGGAAAACAACTTTGAAATAAGCAAGTACCTAACTCCCCAGTAGGTTTGAATAACATATTTCACTGCTGAATAAGGATGAATTAGTGCAGGGAGAACTTTGATTTCTGTGTTTGGCATTTATCCAGGAGATTCCCTGAAGTATAGCCTGACTCATTGCTGGTAAGAATATTTCTCCTAAGGAAAGCTCTAATCTTGCCAATTTGTACAGTGCCAGGGAACTCTAAATAACCCTGCATTTCAGCATGTACTTATTTAGGCTTTCTATTTAAATGTAAGGTTTAATAAAATGTATCTTCATAGACTCTGTATCCAACATCCATGCTGTAGCTCTATCTGGGCCTCATTAATTAATCTTAAGAACAATCATGTCATATGTAATATTCCTCAACACCTATCTTGTTTGGAAACTATTAAAACAGCATCACTTTAGAGCAACTGGCTGTACTTACATTGTTACTCAGTCTCATCTTTTTCTAAATGAGGAGAAAACAAAAGTGAATTTTCCTTGCCCTGACAGATCCACAGGGCAAAATCATATGGCTCTAGCAGTGTAAGAGGGATTAAGAACTGCATAAATCACCTGAAGGAAGTCACCTGCATTTCTAGAATTCCAGCTCTTCTGTTGGCAGACCTTGCAATGAATATGGTTGACTGGTTTAGTACTCTTATTCTCCCTCTTTCTCTTTGTGTGTGTGCTGTGTGCGCAATGAGTGTCCTCCTCACTACCTGTAATGAAAGGAAATTATTTAATAAATTAGGGTAATTTACTGCATAACCAGAATAGGAGAGTATACCAGGATTTATTGAAAGCACCATAATTTTATTCCAGTCTTTATTTAATAATTGAAACCCCTCTTACGTGTCCTTTTCTCTCACTGTCCTATCCAGCTAATCAAGAATTCTTTTAATTGCTTTGCGAAGTTTTGTACTCGCTACTTTTTTTCAAATTCCCTTCGTCAGCACTATTTTATACCTTCATCTCATATTTTGGACTCATTGTTCAATGGAGTCCAAACTGGGCTCTCCAAAAAGGGTTTCCTGCCTGCAACCTCTGCAATCTTTATTTTATTTATGCATTTAATGTTTATTTAATACACTGTACCATCCATTTGGAAAGGAATACAAATGTTTGCTGAGTCTCAGCTTCTGCTATGTAAAGCAGTAATTCCAAGATAGCATAATGAGCACTACATAACCTAATAAATATACTCCCTGCACTGAATAGCTCCTATATTTTCTTCCTTTAAATATTTGCTCAAGTTATTATTAAATGGAAAAGACCTCTTTTCCCACTTAGCTTATTAAAATCTGACACAGCCATCCTTTAAAGTTAACTATTAATGTTGCCCTATTCCATGTAATCTTCAGTGACAAGCCACATCAGAACAGTACTCTCATACTTAAACTTCAATATTAATTTTTGTACCCCTATATTTCATATTTCACAATTCTTCAAAATTTTATTAAATGTATAGTAATGATATATTAGGCACTTTAAATATATTATCTCATTTTTGTAACTTTAGTATAACAACTATGGAATCAGAAAGGCTTTAGTCTATATCTTGTCTCTGGTAAGTTCCAGCTGAGTAGCTTTGGGCAAGTCTGTTAATAATTACCCATCTTTCAAATTAGACTTATTATGGTTTCTCATAATGTTATTGTGAGGACAAATGAGTTTACACATGATCATATGAAAAGCACTCAATTTATTATTATTATTATTATTACCATCTTAGAGAGTACTAAAGTGATGCCCAAAAGGTGCGGTAAACTGAACAAGATCATACCACTAATAAATGGTAGATTCAGGTATCTGATTCCAAAGCACACTGCTTTTAAATACCATACTATGTTGACTACTGTACATCTTTTTTTAATTATTATTAACTACAGGTTTGTTAGTAGAACTTTATATTGCAAGCACTGGGCAGAGATTTCTGCATCTTAATGGCAAAAACACTTTGTATGGCCCCGTATGCTTTGGTTTGTGTAATATTGCACACCCAAAAATGGCATCTACATCTATCTCAATTAAGTGGTTTTGACTTTGAACAGGTAAAGTGTGGTGGTCAGCTGGGCCTGAATAGCAGAGATGCTTTAAGTGAGTCACCAAGGGTTGGAGAACCAAGGATGAGATGTATCAAAGAAAAATTAACCAAGAAAGATGAGAAGTATCAAAGAAAAAAAGACTGATCAACACCAGTTTCTCATGGTCTTCTTGGAAAAAAAAACTATGAGAAGTTTTTTTAAAGTGAGGTAATAGAAAATTCCTGGAGGACATTAGGGGCGAGGTTGTCAGTGTGATTAGGCCATCTGTGTTTGCTAATGGGTGCTTAAGAAGTAGACTCCTACCTTCCCACAGAGACTGGGAGATAGGGGAGCTATCTTCCTTGATGATTGCATATCAAATGGATGATTCCCAGGTCGTTGAGAAAGACATTCTTGTGTTGTAAAACTGTCCAGAGGCTAAAAGAAGATCTACATCTCAAAAAGGCAGGGAAAGAATTTACAATGGAAAGTTTTCCAAAGTAAATTCTCTAAGAGTAGAGAGATTAGGAGCCTCTAGTTAGGAAGAAGTCTCAAGTTTGGTCAAGCAGAAGGGAATGTTTATGCCATTCTTGTTCAGAAGTTATGCTAGTCCAAATCCTATCCTTCAGTCAGTGTATTCCATGTGTACCAGCATCACCTGGAGGGCTTGATAAAGCATATTGATATTACACTTGATTTTTGAGCTTGGCAGAAGGGGTAGGGTTGGTTAACAGGTACAGAAAAAGTAGAATGAATAAGACCTACTATTTGGTACCCCTATAATAACTAAATATAGTCAATAATAACTGAAAGAGTGTGGGTGTTCATAGTCAATAATAACTAAAAGAGTATAACTCGATTGTTTTTAACAGGGAGGATAAATGCTTGAAGGGATGGACACTCCATTCTTCATGATGTGATTATTTCACATTGTATGCCTGTATCAAAACATTTCATGTACTCCATAAATATATACACCTATTATGTACCCACAAAAATCATTAAAAAAAATAAAAATAAAAAACAATGTTGCTGAACCTTACCCCTAGAAATTCTGATTTATATAATTTTTATTAACATGTTCCTATGTGATTCTGAAACTGATCTGTGGGCTACACTTATGGAACCACTGCCCTAGAAAACTGTGTGTCACATAGCTGGGTCACTAGCTTACCTTCGTTATTATCAATTTCAGAGAGCTTCAGGCTAGACTATTAGGCCCCACTGATTATTCAAAATTAACTAAAAAATTAATTGTCCAAGTACATTTTGAATATTTTCAATGGAAAATAATGATAAGTAAAAATATAACATTTTTGATGGGTTCTTATATATAGCTCTAAGTTGATGAAAACAATTCCTATATGTTTGTTAACATCTTAATAACATCTTTATTTTGACTGAGCAGAAAATTACTGTTAAAACATACAATGAAATTTCTGAAAAGTACAATAGCTTTTCCTGTGTAAGTTTTGCTTTCCAAGTATTACCTCTTACCTATTTGAACACAGCTGTGGTCCCTTCTCCCAGTTTTATTGTCAGTATTCTGGGGAAGAAGAACCTAAGAAACATTTGCAGAGCTCTCAATATCATTTTTAGTTCACATAGTAAGACTTTCTACTTTTGTGATTCTGCATAATATATTTTAATGAAAGAAGGAGTATTTTCTTATTTTATAAAAAAGTGAAAGTAGAAATTTTTCCTGCCAATTTGCTGGTCATAATGTACTTACCCAGTCAAAAATCTAACTGAACAAGTTATAATGGTTTCCTAAATAACTTAGGTAGTATTTTTCTTTCAGGTAATTTTCACTAACAGTAGCATTAAGATGTTTACAGAAGGCAGGTGTGGTGGCTGTTATCAGTAATCCCAGCACTTTGGGAGGCCAAAGCAGGAGGATCACTTTAGGCCAGGAGTTAGAAACCAGCCTGGACAACATAGGGAGATTCTGTCTCTATAAAAAAAAATTTAAAAATTAGCTTGGCATGGTCGTCCTCACATGTGATCCCAGCTCCTCAGGAGGCTAACATGGAAAAATTGCTTCAGCCTGGAAGGTAGAAGCTGCAGTGAGCCATGATCATGCCACTGTACTCTAGCCTGGGTGACAAAGTGAGACTATCTGAAAAAGAAAAAAATATTTATAGAAATAAAACTGCTTTAGAAATGAAATTTCAGTGGTGGATAAAGGTTTGTCAGAGTAAACATTGTTTTCTCAGAGAACAGCTTTATGGAAGACTATCAATTTCAATGTCTGTTCTTTTGGGAACAAACAGATATAATCATTTTGAAAGATGACAATTTGTGATACTTTAAAAGAAATAAGAAGGAATATCAGTGAAGTATCTTCTTTAAAAAATAGCACTTTTAGGTAGTATGCTAACCCAACATCTTTTGCAACTCCAGAAACAAATAGTTAATTACTAAAACAAAACAGTTCATTATATGGAAACTGCTTCAAATTTATGTCAAGTTGTAAACTACATATGTTAAAGCTGAATTTATGATAATATTGCTCACTAATAATGTAAACTCCAGTATTAACTCAAAATTAGTTCTGACAATTTTTTCTCCTTTTTCAGCCTTTCAATTATGTTCTCATTATCCGCCCCAAAATTATTTTTAGTGTGGTTTGTCATGTCTTCTGTAGTACAGAATAAGTCATGTCTAATGTTATGCCAACAGATTTTTCTGTTCAGTCAAATTAAATAAAAAGAAGGTACTAGGCATTATCTCCCTGAAAAGTACAAAAATGTAATGATTCATATTATGCAAATACAAGTATCAATCTGACAACTTCAGGAAAGGAACCTCTAGTACTTGTTTTATTTAAATGACTAATACGGGAAACTTAGATTATAATCTATAAAATATGGACAGTTATTTTTATTTCAGTATCCAGTAGAAAACTTATGCACTTAAGTTATGATATAATGAATTCTAAAGTTGTAAGTTTACAGTTTTAATAGACTTTTTTATTTTCCTTTTTTGTTATTTCCCCCCTTGGTTTGAACATTTAGGAAATTATCCCCCTTTTTATAATCTCTAAATGATTTGATTTTTATTCTTTAATGGAATTGTTACATTGGATTTTAAATAGCTGAACTTCCTAGTTATATCAGTTGCTCCACTTGTTTACTTTATATTTTTTCTCTAAAGTAAAGCTTTTCCAGTTCATAGTCTTGAGAGAGAGAGAGAGAGAGTGCACATGAGAGAGAAAGAGAGAGAGAGAAATAAAGGTAAAAGTTAGATATGCATGCCTACATGACCTCCAGTCCTTTCAGACAATAATATTAACCTTTTTGGACTACTAATTTTGTCTCAGGCACTGACACAAAAGTACATTACAGGTATTAGCTCATTAAATCATTTCAACAACTCTTGGAAGCTCTTTTTAAAGTCTGATTTTTAGTCTGCTAAATAGAAGGCTAGTAACTTGCCTGTAGTCCCATTGCTATTAAGTGGCAGTTTTAATGCAGGTGTCTTTGACTGTGCTATATATGTCTCATAGATATGTGATCTATTCTATAAAATAACATTGTTATAAAATTTAACAAGATACTATGGCTAATCTTATACAGGAATTTAGAGTTATGAAATTGCAATTGCATGAAAGTGCTAACTGAATATTTTAGAAGCTGACAATTTCACAATTATGTATGCATTTGCTATATGGGAGTCTTCTGTATGTGCATGTATATATTTTACATATATAATTGTTTCCTATCTTAAGAATTCCTTCTCAAGCCCAATGTAATACACTTACTATTCTATATATGCTTCTATTTTTTTAAATTTTGTTATTCATATATACAATATTTATGCATGGGAACTGTTTCTTTGTATGGTGTGAGGTTGGAGTAAAACTTACTCTTTTTTTTTTTTTTTATATGAATAGCCAATTTTCTCAGTCCCATTTACCGAGTGGTCCCTCACTCCATTTAAGAACCCAGCTCTGTCATGTACTAGCACTCCGCATATGAGCATGCCAGTAGAGAAGCTCTGTAATAGTTTCCGCTTGTTCCTTTGTCTACCTTTGCATCAAAACAACATATTCTTAATTCCTATACTTTCATTATAAGTCTTCATCATAGGCAAAACTTCCTCATTCTTCTTTAGCATCTGCTATGATCATCTTGGATAAATTATATAAGACATAAAATTATTCATAAAGAACATTCCACTTTGATTTTCTAAAGACTCTTGAACTTTATGCTCACTTCTGCTTTCTGGCTCTGATATTGCCTGGTGAACTCAGTCTCACTCCTGTCTTCTCCTCCTTTAAGCAAAGTTTCGTCATTTAAGCTGTTCTCTTCCCTTTGTCTCAGTGCACCCTCATTCTTTAGCATCTGCTATGATTTTAGCTTTGTAAAGTTGCACATATATCTTTTAAGGGTTTTGGTTAAAATTGCATTTATAATTAGCATGAGGGGGAATGAATGTGAATCACCGTATGTTCTGCATATATCTCTTCATTTCCTTACGACTTTAATGTCATTCAAAAAATTTGTATTTTTCTCCATAATAGTCTTAATAGCTTTTCTTAGATTTATTTCCAAGTTTTATATTTTCACTTTCACTGTCGTTGTAAAACTTACATTTTCTCTTACATTTTCTGTATCTTTGTTACTGGTGGACAGGAAAGCAATTGATTTCTCTACATTCATCTTATGGTTGGCTAACTTGCTGAAATCTCTATAATTCTAATAATTTGCTATGGACTCACTTTTATGTAGGCAATATAATTTCCATAAATAATTATGGTTTGGGGTTTTAAAAAAACTCTTTTCATCCACTATATATTTTAATTCTTTTCTTGGTTAATGAACTTGCTATGAATTTCCACTATACAGTTGAATATATATATATACATATTTACATATGTGAATCACACATACATATGTGATTCACATATATGAAATCATATGTGTTATTATTCATGAATATGTGATTCATGTATATATGTGATAATGGACATTATCATGTTTCTGATTTTTAAGGGCATTAGTTCTAATATTTTATTAAATATTTTTACTTAGGCTATTAAAATATAAATATCTAAAGTTTTTCAGGTTTCCAAACAGAAATGAAAATTACTTAAAGCAGGATGATTTATAGGAGTCCCAAATTTCATTATGAAACTGTGGATTTCAGAAAATAATAAATATCTACAGAGTTCTGAGTGATAGGAGATGTTATCCAAAAAATACCGTACCTGGCCAACCTGGCCAAATTATCATCCAAATACCAATGTAACAGGTATAACTTCCTAAAAATGAAAGATCTTAGTAATTATAATAGCTACAAAGAACTCTTGAAAACCAATTATGAAATACAAAATTCTGCCAAAAAAGTAAATGGAGAGACATAGGGAAGAGACTAGTGCCAGATTCAATGTCCACATAATTAGCACACTGTCTACAAGGTCCCGTATAATCAAGCATTTACCAAGAAATTTAATCCAGCCAAATAGTACCTGAGTAGAAAGAAAGCAGATGGTTATGTTCAAGGATGTAAGAAAGAACTCAAAGGACTACACCTACAAGCCCTTCTTGAAACAAATAACGTGGCAGTAAAAGTAGGTTTCACTGAAACCGTATAATTACCTCAGAAATAAGAGACTTTATGGTAAAAATGACTTGGTAAATTATTAAAGTCAGTAATAGATAACTTAGTCTAGTATGAGAGGAATGCAAGATAAATACTGTAGAATTTGATATGTAAAAATAGGACTAATAAACTGCTAAACATATATTGTTAAAACTGAAAAGTAAAGGGAATGTGTTGTGCTTATCAAGTATAGTTTTCACTAAATATGTTACCTTTATAAAACTAATTCTGACTATTCATTTACCTGTGTACATAAACAAAGAATATATAAAGAATTCTGGTTATTTTAATAATTGTGGTTATTTCTGGTTGGTGAAATTTTTGTGAATGTCTATGTTCTCTAAACTTTTGTATGTTTGAATATTTATTCTTAGTCTAAGCATCATCACTTTTATAAAAACTATTACAGAAGTATTTTCAATTATTAAATTTAAACAATAAAAGAGATATACCCTGTGTGGTCACATATATTGATATATCTACAATATACCACAACATTTTTAAAAAATATATATTTTATTGCATTTTAGGTTTTGGGGTACATGTGAAGAACATGCAAGATTATTGCATAGGTACATACATGGCAATGTGGTTTGCTGCCTTCTCCCCCATCACCTATATCTGGCATTTCTGGAACTTTTAACAGCGACTTAGTTCACCTCCTTCATTTTACAAGAGAGAATTAGAAAATCCACGTTGTTCAGTACACTGGCCAATATCATGTAGCTGGTTAGTGATTGAAAGAAAAAGGGCTCTACTGAATATATGTTGAATTAAATTAATCAAAATTATCATTCAGACGCAAGAATGTTCACATTAACATACAAGACAGAAGATTTATTATAATTATTATTTTATAAAATAGAGATGGTATCTTGCTATGTTGACCAGGGTGGTCTGAAACTTCTGGCCTCAAGCAGTCTTCCCAGCTCAGCCTCCCAAGGTGCTGAGATTATAGGTGTGAGCCACCTCACCCAGCCAATACAAAAGTTTTAAACTCTAATCAAGTAAGGAAAATTTCATTTTGATTTAATAAAGATTTTATTTTATTTTATTTTTATTGCATTTTAGGTTTTGGGGGTACAATTGAAGAACATGCAAGGTTGTTGCATAGGTACACACATGGCAGTGTGATTTGCTGCCTTACCTTGGGCTCACTTCTCTGCCTTCTGGCTCTGATATTGCCTGGTTAACTCACTCTCACTCATGTCTTCTTTTCTCTTAAGTAGGGTTCCTTCATTCAGGCTTTTTCCCACAGGCTGTATCAGGTGCTTCTCTTTGTCTCAGTTTACCCTGAAAATATCATTGTCATGGCCCTTTCTTCAGTGAGTTGGACTTACTTATTTGTATACTGGTCTGCCCCACCAGACTGTCAGTTTCTTCAAGTTAGAATCTTTTCATTTTCATATTCCCCAGTGCCTAGTACAGTGGCAGATATTAATTATCATAGATACATTTATTTAACTGATTGAATTGCATGTGGGAATCTATACACTAAACTAATTATTGAGCACTTATGAGAAAGATATATTGATAAGAGTTGGATTATTCCTTTGTTTCTAGATGAGTAGGTGAATTTTACACAAATCTGCAAACTTCTACTCCAGTTCCAATTTTAAGATTTTGAATAAGAAATCATTTATGATCTTTGCCTAGCAGATACATTTCAAAGGCATCATCAATAGCTACCCAGCAAAAATTCCAATAAAATCTCTTTTGCAGAGGACATTCTCTCTGTTTTTATATGATTTTTATAACACTATTCTTAAAAGTATACTGACATAACAGTCCAACATGTCCAAGATGTATCAGAAATATGGCTTCCAGTAAAAATAAGCTCCTTAGAGAGCTTTCAGTATTACTGTTTTTTCTGGAAGAATGATTGAAGGATTTTTAAAAAGGACTTGTATCCAAGAAGAGATTTAAAATAAAACTGTCATGTTCAATTTGATGCTTTATGATTGTGACATGCAAAAAATATTGTAAAGTTACAGGGCTATCATTATTTTATTAAAATCTAAGGTAAATAGGTTCTTTTCTCATGTATCTATCTTCTTGGTCAGAACAACTGCATTTTAAGAATAGAAATGTTATTCTGAAATATGAGAACTTACATGAAAGATAAATATGAACAGAATGAGAAGAAAAATAAGTCTTAGAGCAAGCCCTGTAATATTTTTGAATACTAGGGAATCCACTTGAGGTCTAATTTTTAATGTCTTTATTTAAAGCATGCTTTGTTAATATTTTTTCCTAATAAGAATAATTTAAGCTTGAGTGCCGTAGATGATCTATTTCTCCTTTTTTTTTCTGAGACAGGGTCTTGCTCTGTTACCCAGGCTGGAGTGCAGTGATGCGAACACAGCTTACTGCAGCCTTGACTTCCTGGGCTCAAGCAGTCCTCCACCTTAGCCTCCAAAGTAGCTGGGACTACAGGCATCCACCACCACTCCCAGCTAACTTTTGTATTTTTGGTAGAGAGGGGAGTCTCACTGTATTGCCCAGGCTGGCCTCCAACTCCTGGGCTCAAGCAATCTGCCTGTTTAGGCCTCACAAAGTGCTGTCATTGCAGGCATGAGCCACCATCCTCAGTCTCTATTTCTCTTCACTACATCGACCTTTCTATTCCTACTCTCTTCATCACCAGGATATTTCCTCCCTGGTTACTCTAATCACCCCTCTGATTGTCTTCCTCAGAATTCCATCTCTCCATTACCCTTTAAATCTCAACCTTCCTCCTCCTCCTTTCTTCTTCTATCCCATTTTCCTTCCCAACTTCTCCTGCAAATACTGCCCTTGATCCTCGTAGGCTACTGGATGGTTTAAGTCTCAGTTGTTCTCTGTTTCTTCATCTCTAATGTGGAAACAATAGGAGTAGCTTTCACACAGAGCACATGTGAGAATTGAGGGACAGAGTGCTTGAATATTCTCTCTCAACATAAACAGAAATCATGTAACGAGTATCAGCTGTTAAAACTTTGGTTAACTAAGAGATATCCCTGCCTTAGGCTTTTTTTTTTTTCATCAAACTACGCTACACTGCCAGAATTAACCATTCTAAAATACAAACATGATTATGAATCCTTCAATGGTTGTCAATATAAATTTTTTAAAAAACACCTCAAATACCTCTGTCAAGCATTTAATCTGTCATTCATCAAATTTAATATTAACTATCAGATAGGGAAATCACTAGTACATAATTTGTGAATTGAAAAGTTTCTCTCCTTTCATTTTGGTAGATTCTTCCCCTGAATCTTGTAGTGTAAACTTGTTTTTAAAGTCATTTCATGTAGTTCTAGAGTTTCTTTATGAAGATTAAAAAAAAATGACTATTCATATTTAATTATTTTTCCTTCTCATACAAAAGTAGCTTGGTTTTTTTTCACATATGGTGATCCTCCAGCCTTAGCCTTCCAAGGAGAACTACAGGCACAGGGACTCCATGATACACATGTATATCCTCTAGCATATACATATGTATCCTGGATAGATTTTCATATCAGTATATAGAAAGATTTCTTATTCCAGTAAGTACATGTACCATCATTCATTTAACAAGTTCATTATTAATGGCTAATTTTATTTTGCAAGTTTTGCTCTGTGAACAATTCTACAATATATAACTTAAGCACATAACACTATTATGAATGCAGATGTATCTAAGATATAAATTTTAGAATGTGGGAACGATGGTTCAAAGTCACATGTATTTTTCAAAAAAATATGTTTGTATTACTCTGTTCTCTTACTACTATAAATAAATACCTGAAACTGGCTAATTTACGAAGGAAAGAGGTATAATTGACACAGCTCTGCATGTCTGGGGAGGCCTCAGGAAATGTACAATCATGGCAGAAGGGGAAGCAAGGCACCATCTTCACAAGGTGGCAGGAGGGGAGTAAGAATGCATGCGCTGGAGGAACTGTCAAACACTTATAAAACCATCAGATCTCCTGAGAACAGCATGGGGGAAACTGCCCCCAAGATCCAATCACCTCCCACCAGGGCCTGTCCTCAACATTTGGGGATTACAGTTCAAGGTGAGATTTGGATGGGGGCACAGAACCTAACCATATCAATGTTCATTATCCTTCCTGCATTGATTTGAGATGCCACCTTTATCATCATATCCTCTTTCTAGATTTTCTTTTCTGATTACTCATGTGCCATTGCCACACTGTTTTAATCATTGGGGCATTATGTTTTAATATATGTTTGGTCTCCCCCCACCATGTATTTATTTTTCTGAGTTTTACTAGGTGTTTCTTATTTTACCATAAGTTAAATAATGTATCTAGTTCCAGGGGACTGGTTTAATGTTTACTGCATTCAAAATTTAACTAATATGAGAGAATTTAGCTTTTGTCCACAATCTTGGTAGATCTTTGCATTAAATCATAACCCGTTTCCTCCAGAGATATCTTCTAATGATTCTTTTGTGGGTTTTAACATTCTCTTAAGTGTATTTCTAGACTTCTTAACATTTATATGGCCATTGTAAATGAAGTTTTTTCTTCTATCATACTTCTTCAGTGATTATGGTTTGTGTATTCAAGATTGTAGACTTTTGATAATTAATTTTATTAACTCCTATCTTAGTGAAATTAATTACTTTATGCTTTGTTCTAGATTCCAGTTGATTCTATTGGGTTTTTAAATATATGGGCATTTCACTTAAAATTATTTTAGCTCTTTCTAATATTTCTGTCTCTCATTTCCTTCTCTTTCTAATTGCATTGGTTAACATTTCTACTACCACACAAATCATAGTTCTGTTAAAGAGAATCTTTGTTGTTAGACTCATTGACAGAAATTCACCATTAAGTTAAATGCTAATTCTTGCACTCATTTGAGTGGGGGGAGGAAGAAAAGAGTGTATGTTATCCTGCTAGCATATATTGTAATATATAAAATACATATCATAATACTTTTCTGAACTTACCTACTAGTATGTTTATTTGCTCTTTTGTTTACCCAAACTGTTTGCTTCTTTGAAGGCAAGTATGAGTTTTATTTCACCCAAATATAAGTATGATGTTTCCCCATTGTCAACATGTATTTACTGTATAATTTAAATTATAAGTTAAGGCACTAAAATTGCAGACTACTGTAATTTGCTCTCATGCTCCAGAGTAATTCCTAAGTAGAAATATCTACTTGCTTATGATGGGGAAATTGATGCCATAATGTCTTAATATATAAGCCTTAAAGCAAGGAAGCAGCAGTGGGTGGGATCTGTGCATTGATGATGTAGATATATATTATCCACAAAGACTGAGTGCGTTATTATATATTTTTAAAACCCAACAATTTCTAATCACTTATGACAGATACTTTATTGGAAATAGGTATGAAAGTGTTATTATGGTTTATATTTCATGTATCCAGGTTTGAAATAATTGATACTGGTTCTTCATGAATCAAAGGCATGAGTTTAGCCTCCCACAAATATGTACTGAGCCATGAAGGGAATACATTGTGCCAGAAACTGTTTGACATGCAAAGTTTTACCTTTAACAACTGTGCACTCTAACAGGAGAAATGAAACTTCTGTATGCTGATTTACAAAATCAGAAGAGTATGATAATGGTCATGTTTGGGGAAAATAGAGCATAGGAAAACATGAACAGGAAAGCTTGATCTGACAAATGATTCCTTCCTTGAAAACTTGTAAAGACAGGAAGAAGTTATCAATATGGCCAGATATCAGGATATCTGGAAAGCACTAAGAAAGGTTGCTGACTGTGCTACTGCACTCCGGATTCTGTCTCAAAAAAATAAATAAATAAAAATAAAAGCAATTTTAAAAAGGGAGTTGACGAGCATTGTGAGTCCCTAGAGCTTAGTTTGAATAAAAAGAAGTGGAAGTTAGTCCAAAAAGGCAGAATGAAGATGGTGTGGATGGCCTTGTTTGTGGGATTTAGGCGGTTAGAATTTACCTGCTGGACAACTGGAAGCCCTCAAAGGTGCCATGAAATTACAAAAGCATTAGTATGATTATTTTTATTGTGGTGTACAGAACAGTTTGGAGAAAAAGAGAAAGCAAAATAGGAAACCAACTTATCAAACTATAGCAATAATTTAGCATTATGCTAAACTTTAAATTACTTCACTTTTCGGCCTGACTGTCCCATTTTGTAAGCAGGAATAATGATATTGCCTGCCTTGCTGGATTTTGGTGTGGCTTAAACTATGTTAATGTTTGTAAGTCACTTTACAATGGTGGGAAACGGAAGAAATTAAGATGCTAGTTATTATTACTGAAAGTCAAGGTTGTTGCTGCTACCGTATGAAAGTGATGACCAAAATGTTGACCCAAGAGAAAAAGTTAGGTTAAACCATAAAATTAAAATAACATTAAAACAAATATAGAAACCCAAGTCCAGTTATATAGCTCTACACAAAAAGGTAGTACATTTTACACAACAGCTAAAATTAAATTTGCAAAAACAATAAAAATACAAAGTAGGAAAGAAATACTGTGTACTTTTTGCAATTTCAGAGATTGATTTTTTTTTTCTGAGTAAAAACACTTGCTTAAGATGTTTCATTTCAGGGGAGCTTTGTACATTTGAAATTAGTCATTCTTGAAGCTGTTTCTTCCATGGGCTTTTGAGCCTCTGAAACTTTCATGACTTGATCATGCAGTGAGGTGAAAAGCTTCTGTTCATCCACCCAGTGTGGATTAGTTTCTAAGGCTGCAAGGTACAATGGTCCCAAACATCATTTAGTTTAGATCTTGACATTTCTTTTACTCTTGATTTTAAAACATATTTATTATTGCAGTCAATTTGTCTTCTTCAAATGAAAGGATGGAAAGCTTGTCCAAAGGGGTATTTTCAAAAAGGTCTGCTTTGGAGCAAAAATCTATTGATAACTAAGTACATGAAGTAGAGAGTTCTTCATTGGTTTAATCCCAAACAGACTCCATACTGGCTTTAGGTTCCCAAGATCTTAGAAGGAGGAAAGTAAGTTGTAAACCCTTTTTCTTTCTTTACACTCCTTTCGATTTACTTTTTCTGTGTCGGCTGTCACTTGGGCTTTCAGACATGAAAAGTTGCAGTTGTGCTGAAATTTTCAGTGTGCCAGAATAAATGGATGATTCTCCTTCATGACTGGTTTCCAATTTGAGAAGGACCTTTTAAAGGGAGTTTGGATACACTTCACTGTGAGGCAGGTGAACAGAGAACAAGTGAGACGGGATAAGTATGAGGAAAGGTAAAGAGGGAAGATCTTTCCCACACAAAGGTGACTTCACAAAGAAACAAGGATGAAAGAAACAGACAAGCAAATACAACCTCTCATTTCAACTACACCTCTTTGTTTTTTGCATTCTTTTTTCCCCCAAGTCCAGGCTTTCATTCCTGAAGAAAGCCAACTTGTTTTCCCTGGTGTTGTAGGTTTCCCAGCTTTTAAATCAATACATTAACATATTGCTTAAGACTGCAGTGCATAATGCATGAGGGGGTATAATTTTGTAATTCTGAATCCAAGCTCTGAAGCTAGATTGTCAGAACTTGATTTCTGTATCTCCATTACTGCCTTTTAATAAAATATTTCTGCACCTTGATTTCTTCATGTGAAACAAAATGATAATAATGTACCCTAATTATGTTCTTTTGTGGATGAGATTAATTTCAAAGACAACAAAGAACAAATGATAAGGGAAAACATTATAAAGCATGTACATTTTAAAAATAAGGGAATTTCAGATAAAAAAAAATAATGGAAGCAAATATATTCAAGGGGTAATGATGATTAAACCTGTCCAATTGGAGGAGAGGATTTAATGGAGAAAGGGACAAATGTTCCACATGATTTTGGGGTTAGTTCATGATGGTTCTTGAAGGATAAGCTTTAGAATTCAAAATTTCTTTTATAAGCAATGGGAAATGGTAAAGTATTTAAAGTTTTGTTGTTTTTTCTTATTTTTGTTTTTCGATCCAAAGAAATACATGACCACATCTGTGTGTTAGGATATTTAATATGACAATAGTTTGTAAATTGAATTGAAGTAAAACAAACTTGAAGGCAGGATCATCTAGGAAGTTACTAGAACTGTATTTTTTAAAGTGAGATTCTATTAGATTTAGTAGTGGAAATGAAAAGAAAGGTAAGAGAACTCTGTGTGAGTGACCAAACGTATTTGTCAACTAAAATGGATATTTGTATGCAGTGAGAAAGGTTTAGAGGCTGCTGAGGGAAAAAGAGGCAATCTAAGAAATTTTATTATTCCATTACAAAGCCAGAAAAGAGTAAAATATATTGAAAAGGGAAAGAAAAAACAAAATGAGATGGTGAAGAGTTCAAATATCTCAGTAACTACTTAAAGATACGAAGCATTCCTCTTAAGCAATAGAAGTAAGAAATTCAACCAAAGAAATAATTTACACATTTTGCTAAAGTAAAATTAAATCTTCTGCTTGAAAAATTAAATTCTAAAGAAGTGAAAAGTCAAGCTACAGAATAGGGAAAGCTATTTTCAACACATCTACCTGATAACAGATTTGAAACTAAAATATATTTAATAATTCATATCAACATGAAAAAAGCTCAGTCTTATAATTGGAAGTTAGAATTAAATTTTATACATCATGTTTTATACTATTTCAAAATTTAAAATATAAAAACAGTACTAAATCTTGCTAATGAAGGTACAAAATTCTAGTAGAAATATTAGTCTTTGCTTTGAAAGATGCAGATGACCTTTTAGGATAGTGACTCTTTTTGGTTGAGAAAGGGAAAATAAGTGGTGGATATAAAGGAGTTTTCAACCATTTGTGTAATATTTAGTTTTGTAAAAGAGTAAAAATATAAGGTAAAATAAAAAGTTCCAAGCATTTGGTTTCAGTTGTATTCCCTATTAAAATTTTTTACTTTTCTGAACTTTTAAAAATCATTTATTTATTTGTATATACTTTAATGTTTACTAATAAGACAAGTCAGGGTAGAAAAATATGGAAATAATTAATGTTTAAAAAGCAGGAATGAATACAACAGGACAACCAACAAAACCAAAATGTAGAATTCTTCATTAAAAACAAAATTGGTTCTTTGAAGATTAATGAAATGAAAAGAGCTTTGTCATTCTTAGAAACAGCTGGGAAGGGAGAAAGCCTAAAGAAAACCTTGGAGAGTAAAGAGAGCACACCTGACAATATGGAGGGCAGATTTGCTAACCTGCTAGAAAACTTTATTGAGAACTTTCTACCAGGAAATGTGAAAAGTTGGAATACATGGATGATCTTTTCTTTCATGTGTTGCCAGTATGTTTGGCCAAACATTATTTTATTTTAATTTGTGATTCATTATTTGTTAATGTGGATATGTACCATTTTATATATTCATTAGTCATGTTTTTTCTTCTAAGAATTGGCGTATCAAATTTTTGCCTATATTTCTTTGGATTTCTCTGCTTGTTTTCTTATACTTGCTCTGTAGAAAAACCTTATATATTAAGGAGGTGAACCTTTTGTAAAAGTGTGTGTGTGTGCGTGTGTGGTTGCCCAAATAGTTTTCCCTTCCTTGGTGTCTGTTACTTGGTTATGATGTCTGTTGCAGGATAGACAAACTTGTCAAACTTTTTCTTTATAGTTCCCATAGTTGATTATTTATATTTATTATAGCTATTTATATTATTTTATTAATCATCTCTTCGTTATTGTTAATATATTAATATTATTTACTATCTCATACTTATCTGGTTTATTGAAACTTATTTATGTTTATTGAATGAGTTTATATTTATGTATAAATTATATATGTATATATTATACTAGGGTTCTCCAGAGAAACAGAAGCAGTGAGGTGTCTGTGTGCATGTGTGTATATACATATATCCACACACACACACACACACACACACATCACACTGTCTTCCACTGAGTCTCACATTATATTTATATGTCCAAAACTATGTTTGAATATATAATACTATATATAATATTAAAATATAGTTGACCCTTGAACAATATATTTAAATTTATATTGTTCAAGGGTGAACTGTATTTTAATATTATGTATAACAGTCTCTCACATTATACTGTCTTGCTATATATATAATATGCATATCTGTCCCTCTTTATATTATGTATATTTCATATTATATCTCTCTATATTAAAAATCTCTCCATGTATATATATATGAAGAGAGAGGAGATATAGAACCCATAATAGGGAGGGCCAACTGTAGTTATTGAAAAAATTCCCATGTAAGTGGACCCATGCATTTCAAACCTATGTTGTTCAAGTGTCAACTGTTTTTTAATTATTACCTCCAAATATCAATACATTTCACACTTAATAAGTAACCATACACTATCAAAACAAAGATGGCAATTGAAATTTGAACGTCTCTCTCTCTCTATATATATATATCTATACACTGCAATTGCATTAGCCAATACCTTATAATAAATCTCTATATATCTATATATATATTCTTGTAATAAATCTCCATATAGCTATATCTATGTATACTGTTTAGTATATATATGTTAGTATTATATATACTAGTAATTTAGTATATATAATCTCGATATAGATACAGAGATTTATTGTATATATATCTATATAGATATATATCTGCTATACATCTGCTCATATATGGATATATCTATGTATCTAAATATCTAAATATATATCTATATAGATGTATAGATAGCTATATATCTATAGATATAAAAATATGTAGATATATAGATCTAAATATCTATATAGATGTATTTATTATCTAAATAGCTATATAAATCTCCATATATCTATATATCTGTATATCTAATATATCTAAATTTCTGTATATCTGTATATATACCTAAATTTCTATATAGATATATAGATATGTATCTGCTACATATCTGCTCATGTATAGATATATAGAGAGATTTATTATAAGAAACTGGCTCATGCAATTATGGTGTATGGCAAACCCAAAGTTGCAGTGTGGGCTTGCAGACTGGAGACCTGGGAGAGCCGACTGTGCAGATGAAGGCTCAGGCTGTCTGCCAGAGAATTTCCTCTTGCTTGGGAGGCTGGTTTTTCTGTTCTACTCAGGCATGGGGCCCATCTGCACCAGGAAGAGCAACCCTTTCCTCAGAATTCACTAATTCACATGTTAATCTCAACCAAAACTTCCTCCAAGCTGGCACATAAAAATTAATGTCATGTATATGTATGGGATGTTATTTATATAAATTATAAATAAATTTTATATAACATACATTTATTTAGCTATATAAACATACATATATGTTATATTAAAGTACCATATATGTACTTATACATAAAATCAGCTTTATTATGTCCAGCACTAGCATCCTTTACACTTTTTCACCTTTGCTTCCTGCTCATCTATAGGCCTAGTTAGGCTGTCTTTAGGGTGCATGAAGTCTTAGCTGTCTGGATCTGGAGACCTCTTCTCTACTCCAGCAGCCTGATGTCACCCAGGGTACAGGGTCTGTTCCTTATTTTTTATTGGTTCTGATCTTTCACTGGATCTCTCAGATTATTTGTAGAGCAGTTCTTGCCAGTTCAGCCAGAGTACAATGCTGGGACTGGTCAGTTGGAAGTCAGGATTCACCCAAACCTGTTCCTGAGGTCTTTATTTAATTATGCTTTTAATTGCCCATACTCATCCTATCTCCCTGTTCCCTGTTGCCTCCAATCATAGGAAATCTGTATTCACCTGTATTGTGTTGCATGTTACTCAGTGTTGGAGATGTTCCATTAATATACCATATAATGGTTAAATGCCCTTGTAGGACATCATTCCATAGTTTTCAATGCAATTATGAGTTTATTTATATTTTATGATATAGGTATTTGAGAACAGTCATGAAAACATAATCATAAAAAAATCATTCATATATGAACCATTTCCACTAATAACTTTTTAAAAATTATTTTTGATTCATAAGTCAACAATTTAATATTAGTTTTATAATCTGGGAAAGTTTAGATAAGAAAGATCTCATAAAAGTTAATGTTATCAAAATATTTGTTGAAAATCTAGATTCATATAGGAGATTACATCATAAACTTTATAAAAGCTTAATTATCCTTAATTTCCTCAGTATCCATTCGTACACTCAACTAAATCAAACAGGCTACACTTTTCGTTCTCAGAGATAATATAGCTTCTGTGTGCAACAAATTTTTATATATAGTTCTCTCTCAGTATAGTACATGTTGGGAATTTGGTCTGGGACACCCCCAAACCCCTCCCTTAGGCTAATTTTTAAAAACAGAATTTCTACTCTATAATAACACAGCTAAAGGGAAATAACTTTTCAATTTAAGCTGCACTAGAACTATGCAAAACTAAGTTGAAGTAAACTAGAGCCAGGCGTGGTGAGTCACGCCTGTAATCCCAGCACTTTGAGAGGCTGAGACTGGTGGATCATAAGGTCAGGAGTTCAAGACCAGCCTGGCCAAGTTCGTGAAACCCTGTCTCTACTAAAAATACAAAATTAGCTTGACGTGGTGGCGGGCTCCTGTAATCCCAGCTACTTGGGAGGCTGAGGCAGAGAACTGCTTGAACCTGGGAGACAGAGGTTGCAGGAGCCAAGATCTTGCCACTGCACTCCAGCCTGGGTGACAGATCAAGACTCCGTCTCAAAAAAAAAAAAAAAAAAAAAAAAGTAAACTGGACAACAATTTTAATTACTTTTGGTTTTGTTTTCTTTTACTGTGTCTTTAGAATGATAAACCTTACATTCTAACAGACAGCTCAACAAAGGTTTAAAACTCTAGAAGTAAAAAACCACCAGGCTACCTCCTGCATAGCTGTCAATAAGAGAGCAACATTTTATTTGCCCCCTACATTCGTCCAATGTCTTTGAGGTAATGGTTCTTCAGCTCCTTCATTTTCAGTGTGAAAGAATCAGTTACCAAACCAGTTCCAGGGGTCCATGGCTCTGGGCTTAAATGAACCTTGACTGGAATTTCAAATCGCTCAATTTCATGGCATTTGTAACTTCTCTAATTTCTTTCAGTATTTCAGCTTCCATAGCAGGATTACTGCAGATAATCACCCCAAGTTCCTCCCACCCCTTTCTGTTGTGCCGAAAGTGTCAGTCTCTTCTGATTAAGAACCACAAAGCTGATCACATAGGACTGGTCGCTTTTGGCAAAAGCACAGATGTTGTAAGTGGACAATTCTTCAGTGCAGCTTCTACTTTCCCAAGAGATACATATTCTCCTGCTTGTAATTTTGCTAGATCTTTCTTACGATCTGTAATCTGTAAACATCCATTGGGATGGAATTCTCTGATACCACCAGTGCAAAACCATTTTTGTCCATTTTCATCCACGAATAATCCTCTGCTGTTTTCTCTTCGTTTTTAAAATATCCCATGGAGATATGCTGTCCACCAATTACGATTTTGCCTCTGGGGTTTGGCTTGTCATTAATGGTATAACCGCCTTCCTGCCAGTCTTTTAGCTTAATTTCACAGTAAATAAGATGGGCTCCAGCTCTGCCAGTAGTATAGTAAGTTACTTCAGTAACTGTCCCAGCACCACATGATTCTATCAGTCCATAACCCTGCCAACTAGGCGGCAGAAGCAGACATTCATGAATCGGTGTGTCTGAGGAGATAGTGGGGCCACTCCGGACAGCATCATGCAGACATTCCCTCTCAGCAGAGCCTTCACCTTTTTGAACAGTAACAGATTGCAAAGAGGGGGCATCATATCCCCTTTTGATCTCTTCCAATTTATAATCATATCCTATCTTGAACAGAGTTTTCTGAATATAATTCATCTCTTGGACTTTGCCCATAACATTCTTATACATTCTATTCATGATTTCCAGAACAGCAGTCATACATGTGGGCTTCAGTACGGTACAGTCTCCTTTTCCTTCCTTGTTTTTAATTTTGCTGGACTGGTCAGAGAGTGTAAGCAGAGAAGAATATCCAATCCTGCAGCCGTAGGTAAAGCAAGGTATCTCTACTGTCAGTTCTAGCACATTAGCCAAAGGCAAGTAGCCAATATATGAGTCCTTTGGTCCCACTCCAAGTATTCTTTCACATTGGCCTGTCATTCCAGCTATCACATTGCTATGATGCATCATCACTCCCTTAGGTCGACCAGGAGAACCACCAGTTTACATAACAATGGCCATGTCTGAAGGCAGGCCTTGGTCTACTTGGAGGAATGCTCAAGTTTTCTGGGTTGAATCCCAACTCTTCTACTGATTGCATGCTGTGAATCTCAAATCCTTCAGGGTACTCTGCTTTTTTGATAGTCTTAATGTCCACATAAATGATGTGTTTAACACAATTAATATCTGACAATGCAGTCTTAAGTTTACTTTCCAGAATTTCCACACCAGTAGTCAGATAGAAAGCCTCAGATTCATTTAGCCCATGAACTGCTGCTGCTTTGCCAAGTTGTGGCATACAAAGTCACAAGAGGAAAGTTGCACTTAAAGCAGGTTGTGCTACAGTCATCCATTTGGCCCTGGTCTCACAGAAGATGGCAATGCTGTTCTTTGGTTTTTTAGTCTCAGTGTAGTGAGTCCACTACCAAAGTTATTCACTCTGCGGATAACTCCGAGAGAGTTCATCCATTTATAATTTCCAATAATTAACTTCTTAAAAACTTCTCCACTTGGCTGAATTTCATTTTCTTCACTTTGGATTTCCCTGGTCCCAAGGCTGTCCTTCTTCCCAAACTTGGGTACAGCATGGTTAAATAATTTATCTAGAGTATCTGCTCCAGGTATGTCTGTTACAGCTAGTGAGTCGAAGTGCCTGACGGAGTGATACAGACTTCCAGGTTTGTCTGAAGTGGGCTTAGCTTTTATCTCTTTGCCATGGCATTTTTCTTTGGAGGGGTTGCCTACCGTGTCTTCACAGCCAGTGCCTGGCACTCAGAAAGCTCACAAAACGGAGCCGTGTGCACGTTAGCGCTGGGACAAGGAGGGCTTGTTTGTTTTTTTAGACAGAGTCTCGCTCTGTCACCCAGGCTGGAGTGCAGTGGCATGATCTCGGCTCACTGCAACCTCCGCCTCCTGGGTTCAAGTGATTCTCCTGCCTCAGCCTCCCGAATAGCTGGGGTTACAGGTGCACACCACCACTCCTGGCTAATTATTTTTTATTTATTTATTTATTTATTTAGTAGAGACGGGGTTTCACCATGTTGGCCAGACTGGTCTCAAACTCCTGACCTCGTGATCCGCCCATCTCAGCCTCCCAAAGTGCTGGGATTAAAGGCATGAGCCACCATGCCCAGCCAGGCACACACTTTTAAACAATACAATCTGAGGAGAATTCATTTACTGTCACAAGGATAACACCAAGGGGATGTTACTAAACCATTCATGACATCCACCCCCATTGTTCAGTCACCTCCCAGCAGGCCTCACCTCCAACACTGGGGATTACATTTTCACACGAGAATTGGTGTGGACAGTTATCCCAACTCTGCTAATTGCTATTAACTATAGTCACCCTACTCTGCTATCTAATATTAGAACTTATCCCTTCTAACTGTATGCCCGTTAAAACCAACCTCTCTTCATCCCCCCTCATCCAAACACCATTTTTAGCCTCTTGTAACCATCATTCTACTCCCTCTCTATCTCCATGAGACCCACTTTTCTAGCTCCCACATAGAGGTGAGAATGTGCAATATTTGTCTTTCTGTGCCTGGCTTATTTCACTTAGCATGATAACCCCCAGTTATGTTGCTGCAAATGACATGATTTTCTTGCTTTTTATGGCTAAATAATATTCCATTGTATCTAGATACCATATTTTTTTATCCAGTTATCCATTGATGGACACTAAGGTTGATTCTACATCTTGCTTTTGTGAACCGGGGGCATCATTTTATAGCTGACTTGTCTTTTTCAGTTGCTCTTGTATTCTTAAGTATTTGTAATAAATTTTCAGGTGGAGGAAAACATTTTGGGTTTTACATTATCAGAGTGCCACTGCATTTATTTCAGAGAATTCAGCAGGCTGTGAACCATGTCCTGACTTGCAATTTTGTACGAAGTAAGACCCATAATGGATGTATGTAGTGTAGCAGCATACAGTCTGTTTGGCTAAGCTTATAAAAGCCACAGAACTGTAGATGTTTTAATGACAGCTGCAGGTCTTACAGCTTAGAGACTTGGAGCTTGAAAAACCAAGACATTGAGTACAAGTCGACCTGAAATAACCAGTCACTCAACCAGTCTGGTATATTCTTGGACCTATATGGCTGTTTTTAAAATTTGATTTTATTTATGACCTTAAACATTTTGTTTAAGAATTTTAAATTGTATCAGCTTCAGTTTACTTAAGAATTTCTACCTTACTATGCCTTGAGTTAAGTTGATGCTGCTTGGAGTTCTGAATCTGATTTAAATGTTAATGAATGACTTGCTTCTTAGGTGCATTTAGCTATTTGCCAAAATACATGAAACATTTTTTAGAAAAAATTGCTCTATAATGTGGAATATCATTATTGTAGCCACAGTCCTTATGGCAGCTGCCATATTTAAAGAAAGTTGTATGATAGGCCTATGCAAATTAGACATGCATTATTTTATTAAATTAGTAGTAAAGGATGAGGCATTCTTACTACCGTAATGATATAATCAGACAGTGTGGAAATGCATGAGGTGGGATGTTGCACATTCTCTGCTCCCTCTATAAATTCTTATCATGAAACTTACATTTTAAAGTTTGTAATCCAATACTCAATTTGTCTGGTTCTTCTCTAGTTCTTGATTAGGCATTTAATTTTAAAAAATTGAGTGGCTTAATTTGGGCATAGTAGTTGCATTTACACCTTTTGGTGGCAAGTTCCATAAAGGCGTTTGTATCTCAACTCATCAAGTGGTTTGTTAATGAAATGAGAGTTTGTTAAAGATCTTTACTTGAGGATACTTAAGGAAAATTGATGCCTATGCAAGTTACACATTCATCTTACTGTCAGGGAATCAGTTCTTGAAGCACTCATAGTCTGTAGAGCTTAATGAAACAAGTACATTTTCTATTTGAATGAACTTATTAAACTTATCTAAGAAAATGTGGAGAAGAGTTTTTAAAAAAGTTTTTGTCTATGTAGCCTAGGAAATTAATGCTAATAGCTACTATTTCTTAAAGATATATTAATAAGTAAGAGTATAACAATAGCTATATCCAGTTTTAATATACTTCCTATGTGCCATGATACTTTGGAAATGTTAATTTTATTACGTTTATAAAGTTTAATCATCTTGCATTTTCAGAATATTAGAACATAGCCAATCCAAAATTTTAGAAACATTTTTGACAAAAAAACAATAATCACAATTACCTAAGGTTACTTATTTCTTTAATAATACATAAAGTTTTAAAATTCAACCACTCCTGCATCTACAAAATTCTATTCCTAAGAACCAGATATATGTAAACAACAACCTTCCATACATTTTCAGACACTAAAAATGCCTATATGAAAATAGAAAGTAGCACTGGTGAAAATTTCTGATTCTTTCCAATACTAAACAATTCTGGATAAGATAAAAGCACCAATGGGAAAAAAATAAAGCAAAAATAAAACACAGAATAAAAGCAAAGATGCTGTATTTAATTAATTTGAGAAACAATATATATTTTTCCTCCATCTTAATGCATTTTAAATGCTTTGAGATTCTCTGAGTGAACAATTTAACTTTGTTTAATCCAGCGTTTTGCAGAAATGAAACCTTGGCTTCTCTACTCAGCATAAACATCCGTATCGAATGGTATTAAGCACAGTTTGAGAAAGCTTCTTTAGAAAAATGTGAAGAAAATGATGACGTATACGGAGAGCTAAGAGTTATTTTGCTTCATGTATTTGAGAACAAGTTACATCATTTTGTTTTCCCTAATATATATTGAGACAGAGTCTCACTTCGTCACCCAGTCTGGAGTGCAGAGGTACGATCTTGGCTCACTGAAGCCTCTGCCTCCCAGAATCAAATGATTCTCCTGCTTCAGCCTCCCGAGTACCTGGGATTATCATGCCCAGCTAATTTTTGTATTTTTAGTAGAGACAGGCCTTCACCATGTTGCCCTGGCTGGAGATTTTTTAAATCTTAACTTATTTACAGGAAGTAACATTTACTGTACTTCTTAAAACATACTAATTTAATCAAAGCAGTAGAAAGGAAAAAACGTTGTTAGTGACAGGATGAAGTTGGATTTTTGAAGAATGCTTTTCTTCCATTGTAAACTTGTAGTGATAAGTGTATAGATAGCAAATGATTCCTTCGAGAATGAGTTGAAATCATAAATTCATTTCTCTGAGAAAATGAACATGTACATTAAAAAAAACTATGCGTAACATTTCAGGTAGTTGATAGGCATCGTGAAGCTTGTGCCTGGGCTAATAATAATTGCTGGCTTAATATTTTTGCATTTGAATTCCATGGTTTGAAGAAAGCAAAGGTGTATATTTTTGGAATGTGATGTTCTGCAATCAACAAGATATGAGGGTTTTGATTTTCAACAACTATCTTTTATTCAGTAAATACCTTGATTATCATGTAGTCATAAATCATTGACTTAAAAGTAGGGCAGGTAATATTTATACTGTTTGTCAGATTGAAATACAAACAATAATTAGAAAATGAATGGACCCATACAACATAAAATACTAAGGTTTCTCTGCTAGGGAAATCCAGGAGGACATTTCAATTAAAAAGGTAAAAAATGTATGTAGATTAGAAGCACTACACAAAGTAGTGGAAAGCCTTCGGTGACTATATAAAGAAAATCACTGTTATTTTTCATCATATGCCAGTGGCTTTTAGGAAATTCATATATTGAAGCAAACATCAAAATTCCACTCTGAGCAAAACTGTCTTATTTTAAAATATGTGTATTGTTTTAAATGTCTCACTCTTTCCAGACAAAGATGTATTTACATTTTGAATTTTCCAAATTGATTATTAATGTTCCTGTGTTTAGAAAATCACTTCTGAAAATGTATTAAAGTCTCCAGGAAGAAAAAATAATTGCAAAATGCATTACCCCAGTTTACATACTTGGCTACTCAGGCAAGCCCAATCACGTTCAAGAAAGGCAAGCAGATTTCGCCTACATTTTGCTGAGCAAATTATTTGTTGGATGATTGTTATATCAATTAAGAGAGTATTTTAAAAAATCACTTTGCTGGAACATAGTGAGGACTTATCAGACAAAGATCAAAAGGACACTGTTTCTACACTTTAGAAAGTCATTGTCTTTTGGACAAGTCAAGCAGAAAAACACTTAGGGATTTTTATATATTAAGATGTCAGAGCTTAGAGTGCTTTGGAAAAATAAATCTCCATGTTCTAAGAACTTGCTTTAGGACATATGGAAATATATAAATAAATAGATAAACATCTTAAATATATAATCACATATTAAAGATGAATTATAGTAAGCATTATACTAAATATTATATATTACATTTATATTATCTATCTTTGCTTTATGTTTTGTAGTGATAATATCAATACAATTTTTATTTATCAATGTTTTTCTATAGGAACCTATTTGGAAATATTTAATACATAAATGCATCGATAAGTTTCCATTAAAATGATATTATACATGTGTCTTTACTGGTAAGGCATGAAATTCAGAACATTTGCTATGGGAAGAAGAGGATTACTTCCTCCAGGATTTCCACTTCTCATTCTCTTTTACTTTTCTTCACATTGGTTGTTCTTTTTATAATCTGCATGTTATTCAGTTATTATTTGTTTTGTCTTTGTGTCTCTACTGAGAGGTGAACTCCATGAAGACAAGGATGGCAGGTGTTCTTGTTTTATTCCCTACTTGACACTAAGCAACTGGAAATGTACCTGGAAAATAGCAAATATTCATAGGATGTTTGCCAAATGAATGAATTATGAAAATGGAACTCTTTGAAAAGCTGTATGCATATAGAAAATGTGTGTGTGTGTGTGTGTGTGGTGTATGTGCAGAGATATGGTGTGCTTATTTTAGAAGGCTGTCTATCAAAATTTTAGCAATATTTTTCTATGGATGGTGGTGGTATATTAAAATATTCTTTAATTGGCTTTTTAGTATTACATGTCATTTTAACAAAAAGAAGAGATAAAAATTAAAATTAAAAACCTTAATATTTTAAGGTTTAAAATATCAATTCCTTCATCTCTATTCATCCCATATTTTGAATGCCTATGTTGCTGCAGGCGGGAAAATAATTGCTACTTCTGCTCATAAGTCAGTTAATGACCAGGAAAGGTAATAAAAAATTGACTGAAGAACAAAGTCAAATGTAATGAAATCTGTAACAGTTGTGCATAGTGCAAGTCTATTTTAAAAACTAAGTATTGAAAATAAGTTCATTATGTCACACAAGAATAAAGAAACCTAAGTCATGGCCTTCTGTATGCTTAGTTACACCTCTGATACATCACAGTTTAGATTAGAGATATTATGATGTGGAAATTGGGTGGGCCACAGAGATGGGCTGAAAACACAGGCTTTGAAGACATAAAACTGCATTAGAGTTTTGGTAGCACAACTTCATTTTGTGGTCTTTGCCAAATTACTTGACTTAAATGGATTAGACCTACTTACCCTTCTGGGCTGTGACCAGAATTGCCTGATCTTGGGTGTAAAGCCCCTAGCACAGTATCTCCCTGCTCAACAAGTGTGGATTTAATACCCTTTCCTAGTTAGAATCCCAGATTGTCTCCCTTCAGAAGTCCCAGAACAACCACTTTCATATTCACTCCAGACTCCAGTTGAAAATCCAGTCGTTTACTTATTTCTTTTAACAGATAAACTAAAGATGTTGGGGCTCCTTAGAAACTTGAGCACCTTCGATGTCAGTACTTCTGGGATGCCTACATCTTCACCAAAAGCTGTTTGATGTCCACTTACTCCCTTAAAGAGTTTAGTCTCATAAGCAGCTTTTCATAACACCTTTTGTAGCACTTGTAGCAGGGACTGTCTTCTGCTATCCTGATAAATACTAGGAAAGGCTCAATTCCTCTGTCTCTGTCTGTTGCTCTGTTATTTTTTCTTACAATAGGGGGCAAAAAACAAGGAGAAAACCAAAATGGGTCTCATAACATCTGTATAAACTCCAATACGTGATATTTTTAAACTTAAAACTGTAATTAAGGCAACCATAGAAAAAATAACATAAATGGAGACTAAAATGACTAAATGGAGAGTTTAAAGCAAACACTAGTGTACATGCCAACCAGATCAAAAAATAGAACTTTGTTAGTAGCCAAGAAGAAACCCCAATCCCAACACATCCCTTCCTTTTCACACCAGGACCTCCCACTAATGAACCACTGTGCTGATTACGATGGAAGCCACTTTGTCACTCTTTATACACTTGTCACCTAAGTATTCATCTTTGAACAGTATAGCTGAGTTTTGGCAATTTGAGGACTATATAAAAATAAAGCTTGCATCATGCTTTCTTTTGTGTCTAGATTCTTATTATATATGGATTACATAATATTTTTGAGATTTGCCTGTGAGGCTGTATGTAACCATAGTTCATGTATTTCTTTGATTGGTGTCTAGTGTTCAACTGTATACAACAATCACAACTTCTGCATTTGTGACTTGTGTAAATAATGCTATAATGGGCATTCTTCCATGTCCATTATCTGTGCAATGTACAAATATTTCTGTTGAGTACATAACCAGGAGTAAAATTGCTAGAGTCTATGCAAATTGTTAGCAGAATTGCTAGATTCTGGCTATGTATCTTGCCAAGTCATCCAGTGCACACTCTCTCCAATAGAGTGTGAGACTTCCATTGCTCCATATCCTTGCCAACACTTTTGGTATTATCAGTATTTTTATTTTTTTCTCCATTTTGTTGGAAATGAATTGATAACTCGTTATGCTATTACTTCAGGTTTCCCTAAGTACCAGTGAGATTGAGCAGTTTGTATAAGCCTATTGGCCATTTATACAGCTCCCTTTATAAGTGCCTGCTCAAGTATCTTGCCCTTTTTAAAACTGGATTGTCTGTTTTCTTCTTTTGAATTCCTCACATATTCTGGATATGTACCATTTGACAGCTATGTGTGTGGCAAGTGTCTTCTAATCAATTACTTGATTTTTAATTCTCCAATGATGCTTTCCTAATATATAAAAATTTATATTCTTATTTCAGCTTATTTTCTCTTACAATAATGTTTTGTGTCTTATTTTCCCTACTTTGAAGTCACTGATATACTAATTAACATACTTTATTTTCTTTGAAAAGTTTTAATTACTGGAGCTTTTACACATATATTAAGGATCCACCTGATTCCAAAGACTGAAATTATAAGTGTCATCATTTTGGAGAAAAGTAACTTACTTTAAAGAGCAAAAATCCTGTTGAGTGGGCATTGTAGCAGTTTGTTTAAATAGGTGCACTCTTTTGTTACATTAAGAAAAAAAGGGACTTGATCTGGCACCAAGATGGCAGAGAGGAGGCAACTCTGGAGTGCAGCTCCCAGCAAGTGGGACACAGAGAGCTAGAGGACTCACAATTCCAAGCAAGGTGCTGGGTTTGTTTAGGTGGGACTCATAGGACAGTGAAAATAGCCCAGGGAAGGCGAGCCCAAGCAGGGTGAGAGCAGCCCAGGGAGGGTGAACTGAAACAGGGCAGGGCGCATCTCCACCCAGAAAGTTCAGCCGGCTTGGAGGGTTGGGACTTCACCCCCTCAGTGCTCTGATTCGGATCCTGTGCTTCCCCTCATCCCTCCTGCCACCCACGGTCCATGAGAGCCCTGCTGGACTGAGGGGGTGCTGCAGGTTGTTGATGCAAATCTGAGTGACAGCTCTGACCTGCCTCCTGCCTGGCGGCTTGTCGGCACAGACCTGGGTGGAGTTTGGACTAATGCCAGTGGGACGGAACTACCTGTCCCACAGAAAGAGGGAGAGTTGAAAGCAGGGAAACAGGCCATATGGGCTGGCAGGTCCCACCCCAACAGAACCCAGCAAACTGAAGCCCCCACGCTAGAGAGTTTTGCAGGGAATATAACAGTTTGACTCCTATTGGCAAGATCAAGATCAGGGAAGGAAAGTTGCCTGCCATTGGAAAGGCAGGGCTCTGCATAAACAAACTCCAAGGGAAAACCACCCAGTAGCCTAAATGTGAGGCAGCCCAGCAGCACCTGTATAGGCCAAAAAAAAATCAAACAAACAAACACCTCATAATGGAGATAGAGCTGCAACCTCAACAGAAAGGATGTCCACTCAGAGATTCCTCTCAAAATCACCAACTTCAAAGATCAAAGGGAGATAAATTCACAAAGCTGGGAAGAAACCAGTACAAAAAGGATGAAATCATCAAAGACCAGAATGCCTCTTCTCTTCCCAGGGATCACAACCCCTCACTACCAAGAGAACAAAACAAGAGAATGAGTTTGACGAATTGACAGAAGCAGGCTTCAGAAGGTGGATAATAACAAACTTCTCTGAGTTAAAAGACCATGTTCTAACCCAATGCAAAGAAACTAAGAACCTTGAGAAAAGGTTAGACGAAATGATAACTAGAATAACCAGCTTAGAGAAGAACATAAATGACTTGATGGAGCTGAAAAACACAGCACGGGAACTTTGCGAGACATACACAAATTTCAACAGCCGAATTGATCAAGCAGAAGAAAGGATATCAGAGATTGAACATCAGATCAATGAAATAAAATGAGAAGGCAAGATCAGAGAAAAAAGAGTGAAAATAAATGAACAAAGCCTCCAAGAACTATGGGATTATGTGAAAAGACCTAATCTGTGCTTGATTGGCATAGCTGAATGTGATGGAGAGAATGAATCCAAGTTGGAAAACACTCTTCAGGATATTATCCAAGAGAACTTCCCCAACCTAACAAGGCAGACCAACATTCAAATCCAGGAAATAAATACAGAGAACACCACAAAGATATTCCTCAAGAAGAGCAACCCCAAGGCACATAATTGTCAGATTCACTAGGGTTGAAATGAAGGAAAAAATCCTAAGGGCAGCCAGAGAAAGGTCGAGTCACCCACAAAGGAAAGACCATCAGACTCACAGTGGGTCTCGGCAGAAACCCTACAAGCTAGAAGATAGTGGGGGCCAATATTCAACATCTTTAATTAAAAGAAGTTTCAACCAAGAATTTCCTGTCTGGCCAAACTAAGCTTCATACATGAAGGAGAAATAAAATCCTTTATGGACAAGCAATTGCTGAGAGAGTTCATCACTACAAGACCTGCCTTACGAGAGCTCCTGAAGGAAGCAGTAAACATAGAAAGGAACAGCTAGTAGCAGCCACTGCAAAAACATACCAAATGGTAAAGACCAATGACACAATGAAGAAACTACATCAACTAACGGGCAAAACAACCAGCCAGTAACAAAATGGCAGGATCAAATTCAAACATAACAATATTAACATTGAATGCAAATGGCCTAAATGCCCCAATCAAAAGACACAGACTGGCAAACTGGATAAAAAGTCAAGATGCATCAGTGTGCTGTATTCAGTAGACCCATCTCACATGCAAAGACTCACACAGACTCAAAGGGATGGAACAAAATTTACCACACAAATGGAGAGCAGAAAAGAAGCAGGGGTAGCAATCCTAGTATTTGATAAAAGGGACTTTAAACCAACAAAGATCAAGAGACAAAGAAGGGCATTACATAATGGTAAAGGATCAATGCAACAAGAAGAGCTAAATATCCTAAATATATGTGCACCCAATGAAGGACCACCCAGATACATAAAGTAAGTTCTTAACGGCCTACAAAGAGACTCAGACTCCTTCACAATAATAGTGGGAGACTTTAACACTCCACTGACAATATTGGACAGATCAACGAGACAAAGTCAGCAAGGCTGTCCAACACTTGAACGCAAATTTGGACCAAGCAGACCTGATATAAACATTTACAGAACACTTCACCCTAAATCCACAGAATATACATTCTTCTCAGCACCACATCACACTTACTCTAAAATTGACCACATAATTGGAAGTAAATCACTCCTCAGCAAATGCAAAAGAATGGAAATCATAACAAACAGTCTCTCAGACCACACCACAATCAAATTAGAACTCAGGATTAAGAAAAGCACTCAAAACCGCAAAATCACATAGAAACTGAACAACTTGCTCCTGAATGACGAATGGATAAACAATGAAATGAAGGCAGAAATAAAAATGTTCTTCGAAACCAATGAGAACAAAGACACAATGTAGCAGAATCTGTGGGACACATTTAAAGCAGTGTCTAGATGGAAATTTATAGCAATAAATGCCCACATCAGAAACAAGGAAAAATCTAAAATTGACACACTGTCATCAAAATTGAAGGAGCTAGAGGAGCAAGATCAAAAAAACTCAAAAGCAAACAGAAGACAGGAAATAGCTAAGATCACAGCAGACCTGAAGGAGATACAGACACAAAAAACCCTTCAAAAAAATCAATAAATCAGGAGCTGGTTTTTTGAAAAGATCAACAAAATAGGCAGACTCCTAGCTAAACTAATAAAAAAAGAAAAGAGAGAATAATTGAATAGATGTAATAAAAAACAATAAAAGGGAGATCACCACCGATTCCTTGGAAATACAAACTACCATCATAGATTACTACAAACAGCTCTATGCACATAAACCAGTAAATCTGGAAGAAATGGATAAATTCCTGGACACTTGCACACTCCCATGACTAACCCAGGAAGAAGTCAAAACCCTGAATAGACCAATAACAAGGGCTGAAGTCAAGGCAGCAATTAATAGCCTACCAACCAAAAAAAGTCCAGGTCCAGATGGGTTCACAGCCAAATTCTACCAGACGTACAAAGAGGAGCTGGTACCATTCCTGTTGAAACTATTCCAAACAATACAAAAGGAGGGAATCTTCCCTAACTCTTTCTATGAGACCAACATCATCCTGATACCAAAACCTGACAGAGACACAACTAAAAAAAACTACAGGCTAATATCCATGATGAACATTGATCCAAAAATCTTCAATAAGATACTGGCAAACCAAATCCAACAGCACATCAAAAAGCTTATCCACCACGATCAAGTAGGCTTCATCCTGGTGATGCAAGGCTGGTTCAACCTATACAAATCTATAAATGTAAACCACAACAGAACCAAAGACAAAAACCACATGATTATCCTAATAGATGCAGAGAAGGCCTTCAACAAAATTCAACAGCCCTTTATGTTAAAAACTCTTAATAAGCTAGATACCGAAGGAACATATCTCAAAACAATAAAAGCTATTTATGACAAACCCACAGCCAATATCATACTGAATGGGCAAAAACTGGAAGCATTCCCTTTGAAATCTGGCACTAGACGAGGATGCCCTCTCTCACCACTCCTAGTCAATATAGTATTGTTAGTTCTAGCCAGAGCAATTAGGCAAGAAAAAGAAATAAAGGGCATTCAGTTAGGAAAAGAGGAAGTCAAATTGTCCCTGTTTGCAGATGACACGATCGTATATTTAGAAGAACCATCATCTCAGCCCAAAACCTCCTTAAGCTGATAAGCAACTTTGGCAAAGTCTCATGATACAAAATCAGTGTGCAGAAATCACAAGCATTCCTATACACCAACAACAGACAAACAGCCAAATCATGAGCAAAATCCCATTTACAATTGCTACAAAGAGAATAAAATACCTAGGAATACAACTAACAAAGGATGTAAAAGACCTCTTCAAGGAGCGCTACAAACCACCGCTCAAGGAAATAAGAGAGACACAAACAGATGGAAAAACATTTCATGCTTATGGTTAGGAAGAATCAATATTGTGAAAATGGCCGTACTGCCAAAAGTAATTTATAGATTCAGTGCTATCCCCCATCAAGCTACCATTGATCTTCTTCACAGAACTGGAAAAAAAAAAAAACACTTTAAACTTCATATGGAACCAAAGGAGAGCCCACATAGCCAAGACAATCCTAAGCAAAAAGAACAAAGCTGGAGGCATCACACTACCTGACTTCAAAGTATACTACAAGGCTACAGTAATCAAAACAGCATGGTACTGGTATCAAAACAGAGATACAGACCAATGGAACAGAACAGAGGCCTCAGAAGCAATGCCACACATCTACAACCATCTGATCTTTGACAAACCTGACAAAAACAAGTAATGGGGAAAGGGATCCCTGTTTAATAAGTGGTGTTGGGAAAACTGGCTAGCCATATGCAGGAAGTTGAAACTGGAACTCTTCCTTACACCTTATACAAAAATTAACTCCAGATGGATTAAAGATTTAAACATAAGAACTAACGCCATAAAAGCCCTAAAAGAAAACCTAGGCAACACCATTCAAGACGTAGGCATAGGGAAGGACTTCATGACTAAAATACTAGAAGCAATGACAACAAAAACCAAAATAGACAAATGGGATCTAATTAAACTCCAGAGCTTCTGTACAGCAAAAGAAACAATCATTAGAGTGAACCGGCAACCAACAGAATGGGAAAAAATTTTTGCAATCTACCCATCTGACAAAGGGTTAATATCCAGAATCTACAAGGAACTGAAGCAGATTTAAAAGAAAAAAAACAAACCCATTTAAAAGTGGGCAAAAGAGATGAACAGACACTTTTCAACAGAAGACATTTATGCGGCCAACAAACATCTGAAAAAATGCTCATCATCATTGGTCATTAGAGAAATGCAAATCAAAACTACATTGAGATACCATCTCATGCCAATCAGAGTGGCAATCATTAAAAAATCTGGAGACAACAGATGCTGGAGAGGATGTGGAGAAAAAGGAACACTTTTACACTGTTGGTGGTAGTGTAAATTAGTTCAACCATTATGGAAGACAATGTAGTGATTCCTCAAGGATCTAGAAATAGAAATTCCATTTGACCCAGCAATCCCATTACTGGGTATATACCCAAAGGATTATAAATAGTTCTATTATAAAGACACATGCACACATGTTTATTGTGGTGCTGTTTATAATAGCAAAAACCTGGAACCAACCCAAATGCCCATCAGTGATAGACTGGACAAAGCAATTGTGGCACATATACACCATGGAATACTATGCAGCCATAAAAAAAAAAACGTGTTCATGTTCTTTGTAGAGACATGGATGAATCTAGAAACCATCATTCTCAGCAAACTGACACAAGAACAGAAAACCAAGCAACGTGCGTTTTCACTCATAGGCGGGTGATGAACAATGAGAACATTTGGACACAGGGAAGGGGACAACACTCACTGGGGTAGGTGGGAGGGGTGAGAGGAGGGGGAGGGGAGAGACAGCAGGGGGCGGGGAGGATAGGGAGGGATAACACCAGGAGAAATGCTTGATGTATGCAACAGGGGGGAGACAGCAAACCACCATGGCATGTATGTACCTATGCAACAATCCTACAGGATGCAGGCTGTGCACATGTGCCCCAGAACCCAAAGTACAATTTAAAAAAAAATTCAAAAAAAAAGAAAAAGAATCGACGTAACACTGATTTTGGGATATCATGTCAGGAGAAGGTCAGTTTTCACTTTGTTTTGAATATATTTATCCAATTATCCCAGAGCCATTTATTAAAAAGTCTTTTTCCATTGAAGTGCTCCTTTTGTCATAAATCAAATATCCATATATGTGTTTATTGATGGTTCTGTTTCACTGATCTATTTGTCTTTGTCTGATTCTACAGTATCTTAATTACTGTGTCTTGGTATTTGGTCTTGGTGTTCCATATGTCAAGTCTTCCCATCTTTTGCTCAATCTTATTTGAATCCTTTGAATTTTCTTGTTTATGACCAAATATATAATCAGTTTCTCTCATGTTCCTTGTGAACTTGAAAATAATTTATATTATGTAATCATTGGGTACTGTGTTCTGCAGAGTTCTATTTAACCAATTTAATAAATATTTTTGCTCTGACACTGTATATCCTTCTTGATTTGTATACGATCATTCTAGCAGATACTGGCATTTTAAACAAAACACATTATTGTGATCTTGTCTGTTTTTTTTCAGTTCTGATTTACAGTTCTGAGGCTATGTTCATGAATGCTTATAAATTCAAAAGAGTTTACACATTCTGCTGAATTAACCTCTGATCATTCCAAAGTGCCTCTATCTCTAATAATATATTTTCCCTTAAAGTAGATTTTGATATTAATATAGTTACATCACTTCCTTTTTGTTAAGATTTAAGTTCTATCATGTTCTGTCAGTGCTTGGAGCTTTTAATGGCATCAGAGAGTAAAAGCCAAGATCCTTTCCTGACCTGGCTTGTCCCTGTCTCTCTGAACTGCAGCCACCTTGTTCCAATTCCCTGCCCTCCACACTGGCCCCTTGTAGCTCTTGAAGTAGTTCAGAAGCTCCTGCATCGGGGTATTTGTGATTGCAATTCTCTCTGGCTGAAATGCTCTTTCCTCAGACGTCTGCATCACTCATTCTCTCATGTTCTCCAGTGCTGCTCCTTAAAGTCTCCTTGAGGGTTGGGCCTTCTCTCACCACACCTGATGTTCCCTTCTCTATCCATGTGCATAATTCTCTCCATAACACATAGCAAAAAAAAAATCTATTTATAAATATTTACAAATGTGTTTATTTATTTGCTGTCACCCATCTACCACATTGAAATGATAGTTTCATGCAGCTGGAACTTTGTTTCCATAAGGGCAGAAACTTGGTTTTTGTTATTATTTTGTTTAAATTCTTTTTTATTACTGTATCTAGAGAATTTAGAACTCTCAAGTACTTTTTGAATAAATGAATGAGTTAAGAGATTGTAGCATTATATCTATCTATCTATGCATGCATCTATCTATCTATCATCTATCTATCTGCCATTAAATATAAGTTAGTAATAAGATAGAGCAAAACTCATTTCTCTACTGAAAAGATAGCTAAAGCTAAACTCATCAGTGCATCAAAGTTAATCCTGTTCATTGACTACTTTTTACCCAAACCAAGTGTGTCTTTCAGTAGTACTACATACATTTTGTCAAAGGGCAAACACTTAAGACCAAGTAGTTGAAATTACTCATAGTCTAAACCTGTAAATATCTCTTCCTGGATGGGCTTTGCTTTATTTATTTGTTGTCTTGATATGTTCATCTGATACACAGTTGTAAATTAATAATTAAATCTTATTCCCCAAGGTGTCATTCATACAGTATCTTGCTTTCAGAAGGAAACACACACTTAGCCACTCCAGCTGTGACACTTCCTTCTATAATTTTTTAAATCTCTAGGAACAAACTTTCTAACACCCCCTTTAGTACAATGGACTCTCAGATTTGACACCTCCTATAATTGAAAATTCTTCCAAGTTTCTAACCAAAATCCTACTTGAAGTGCAAGGTTCATTAGGTCAACAGCTTGTGATAAAACAGGCCCATTAAACCCGACTTTTGGTTAAGGCAGAGCTTGTGAATGAGTCCTAGCTAAATAACATAATTATGGCTATGGACTGAAGCCAAGAAATCTGCTCCCTACTTCACAGTGAGTCTTAAATGGAAAAAGGATATCCTTTGTATAAAATCACCTTGAAAAGGAGAAAGCATTAAGGAAAAGAGATTGCTATGCGGTAAAATGGTTTTCATCAGATGGAAGGGAATTAAGAAGATTTTTAATGATGGCATGCTGGCTGGCTGGCTGGTTAACACAGTAGAAAGCTAAGGGTGTGGACCAGCTGTGGTCCTGGGAATTTCTGGAGTCCTAGCAACAACATGGAATTTTCTATATGAGAATTAAAGGGGAACCTAGGAGTCTGTTTGATGAAATAACTAGCATGTGTAGAAGATAGTTTTGAATGAGAAGGTGAAATCAGCTAATCCCCCCAGGATAAAATTGTACAGCATCCTGAAATGATGGGGAAGGCAGAAATGACATCTGGTAAAAGACGGACACTGGGAAGGTACATTTTCTTGTAGGCAATAGGTTCTGTTGTTAACCAGCCAAATGGTCTCTGTATGTTGAGATGCCCTTGAAGAGCCAAGTAGTATCTGAAGAGACTTCTTCATCTCCTCCCACCTACTGCTAATGGAGGTCATTAAATTATGCCCCATTCTCATGGGATGCAAATAAAAATAAGATACTACATCTCATTTATGTGGTGCTCTTTCATGTACTCAAAGAATTTGTATCTTTCATTTATAAGCAAAATAAAACCTATTCCTTTATTATTATTTTTTCTCCAGGGAGTGATTTCCTGGCCTCAGGCAGTCATTTCTGCTGTTCAGTCCTGGAATGTCTCCAACACTCTCACATAAGGCATCAGTTATAGGGCCTAAAGCAGATCCTAATGCACTAATAAAATCTGGTTTGACGAAGAGTACAAAAAGGTGATCTCCTTGTACTTCTGCTTATTTTATACTTCTGGTACGGAGGTGGCTTTTAGTGTGCTGACTCATGCTTAATTTGATTTCACATTGACACAGAATGACACTTGCAAATTCTCCACACCAGTGCTCTTTCTATTATTTTACTCCTATTAAAAAGCAAAATACGGGGGTGGATCCAAGATGGCCGATTAGGAGCAGCTGAGGATTGCAGCTCCCAGTGAAAGCGCGGAGGGTGAGTGGACGCCGCATTACCAGACAGATTTTTATTGCCCACAGACCAGGAGATTCCCAGGGGGAGGAGCCCCACGGGTCGCCAGTGCGGCTGGTTTGGCCGGCGCAGCAGTTTTTGCCGGCGCGACTGTTTTCGCCGGCGCTGCTGTTTTGGGCGGCGTCCCGGCGCAGCGGTTCCCCATACAAATACGTGGGTCCGGGTGCCGTTTTAGCTGGCAATTGGAGCTCCAGGAAGGCAGAGCCGCCCATTCATCTGATTAAAAAAGGGGACTGAAACAGGCAGCCAGGCCGGGAGATTTCCCGGGCAAAAAAAAAAAAACGCCACGAATCTCCGCGCCCGCGGTTTCAGCCGGCGCAGTGGGGTCGCCGCACGGGAAATCACACAGATCCCGGCGCCTTTTCAACAGGCGGCTGGAACACCTGGGAGACTCTGAGGCAGGGAGCCAGGTGATCAGGCTCGGCTGGTCCCACCCCCACAAAAAAACAGCCATCGGAAACGCTCTGGATCCAGAGTTTCACAGCAAGCACAGCTGAGCCCGGGACGGCCCAGCTCTGTGGGGGAGGGGCGTCCGCCATTACTGAGGCAGTCTGCCTCTACAGAGGTAGTTTGCCATTGCCGAGGCAGTTCTCACTACACCGGTATAAACAGGACTACAGGGAAGTTCATACGGCAGCTGGGCGGAGCCCACAGCAGCTCAGCAAAGCCTCTGTAGGCAAACAGTGACTAGGCTGCCTCATCGCTGGGCAAGGCAGCCCTGAGAAAAGGCAGCAGCACCAGGGAAACTCATAAATAAAGCCCTAACTCCCCCGGCACAGAGCACCTGGGGAAAAAGGGGTTTATGAGTTCTGCTGCAGCAGACTTAAACGTACCTGCCCAGCAACTCTGAATGAACAACGGAGCTCACAGCTCAGCACTTGAGCTCCTATAAAGGAAACTCTGTCTCCTCAAGCAGCTCCCCTCATCCCCCGTATATCCAACGAGTCACCTCACAAAGGAGTGCTCAGACGGACATCTGGCGGGTATTCTTCTGGGACAAAGATAGCAGAAGAAGAAACTGGCAGCAACCGTTACTGTTCTGCAGCTGCTGCAGGTGATCCCCCCAGGCAAGCAGGGCCGGGAGTGGACCTCAGCAGCCCTACAGCAGAGGGGTCAGACTGGTAGAAGGAAAACTAAGAAACAGAAATAAATAACTTCATCATCAACAAACGGGACGTCCACTGAGAGACCCCATCTGAAAATCACCAACCACAAAGACCACACATAGATAAATCCACAAAGATGGGAAGAAACCAGCGCAAAAAGGAGGTAAACACTCGAAACCAGAACACCTCTCCTCCTACAAGGGATCACAACTCCTCACCAGCAAGGGAACAAGGCTGGATGGACAATGAGTGTGATGAAATGACTGAATCAAGCTTCAGAAGGTGGGTAGTAAGAAACTTCTGTGAGCTAAAAGAACATGTTCTAACCCAATGCAAACAAACTAACAACCTTGAAAAAAGATTTGACGAAATGCTAATGAGAATAACCAACTTAGAGAGGAATGTAAGTGAATTGATGGAGCTGAAAAACACAACACAAGAACTTTGCGAAGCATACACAAGTTTCAACAGCCGAATTGACCAAGCAGAAGAAAGGATATCAGAGGTCGAAGATCAACTCAATGAAATAAAACGAGAAGGAAAGAGTAGAGAAAAAAGGGTAAAAGGAATGAACAAAGTCTCCAAGAAATATGGGACTATGTGAAAAGACCTAATCTACGTTTGATAGGTGTACCTGAATGTGAAGGAGAGAATGAATCCAAGCTGGAAAATACTCTTCAGGATATTATCCAGGAGAACTTCCCCCAACATAGGAAGGCAGGCCAATATTCAAGTCCAGGAAATACAGAGAACACCACAAAGATATTCCTCAAGAAGAGCAACCCCAAGGCACATAATCGTCAGATTCACCAGGGTTGAAATGAAGGAGAAAATGCTAAGGGCAGCCAGAGAGAAAGGTCAGGTTACCCACAAAGGAAAGCCCATCAGACTCACAGCAGATCTCTCAGCAGAAACCCTACAAGCCAGAAGAGAGTGGGGGCCAATATTCAACATCCTTAAAGAAAAGAACTTCCAACCCAGAATTTCATATCCAGCCAAACTGAGCTTCATAAGTGAAGGAAAAATAAAATCCTTTGTGAACAAGCAAGAACTCAGAGATTTCATCACCACCAGGCCTGCTTTACAAGAGCTCCTGAAAGAGGCACTAAACATAGAAAGGAACAACCAGTACCAGCCACTCCAAAAACATACCAAACAGTAAAGACCATCAACACAATGAAGAAACTGCATCAACTAACGGGCAAAACAGCCACCTAGCATCAAAATGGCAGGATCAAATTCACACATAACAATATTAACCCTAAATGTAAATGGGCTAAATGCCCCAATTAAAAGACATAGACTGGCAAACTGGATAAAAAGCCAAAACCCGTCTGTGTGCTGTATCCAGGAAACCCATCTCACATGCAGAGATACACAAAGGCTCAAAATAAAGGGATGGGGGAAGATTTACCAAGCAAATGGAGAGCAAAAAAAGCAGGAGTTGCAATTCTCATCTCTGATAAAAATAGACTTTAAACCAACAAAGATCAAAAGAGACAAAGAAGGACATTACATAATGGTAAAAGGATCAATGCAACAAGAAGAGCTAACGATCCTAAATATATACGCACCCAATACAGGAGCACCCAGATACATAAGGCAAGTTCTCAATGACTTACAAAGAGACTTAGATTCCCACACAATAATAGTGGGAGACTTGAACACCCCCGTTGTCAATGTTAGACAGATCAACAAGACAGAAAATTAACAAGGATATCCAGGACTTGAACTCACACCTGGATCAAGCAAACCTAATAGACATTTACAGAACTCTCCACCCCAAATCCACAGAATATACATTCTTCTCAGCACCACATCACACCTACTCTAAAATTGACCACATAATTGGAAGTAAATCACTCCTCAGCAAATGCAAAAGAACAGAAATCATAACAAACAGTCTCTCAGACCACAGTGCAATCAAGTTAGAACTCAGAATTCAGAAACTGACTCAGAACCACACAGCTTCATGGAAACTGAACAACTGGCTCTTGAATGTTGACTGGATAAACAATGAAATGAAGGCAGAAATAAAGATGTTCTTTGAAACCAACGAGAACGAAGACACAACATACCAGAATCTCTGGGACACATTTAAAGCAGTCTCTAGAGGAAAGTATATAGCAATAAATGCCCACATGAGAAGCAAGGAGAGATCTAAAATTGACACCCTATCATCAAAATTGAAAGAGCTAGAGGAGCAAGATCAAAAAAACTCAAAACCTAGCAGAAGACAAGAAATAACTAAGATCAGAGCAGAACTGAAGGAGATAGAGACATGAAAAACTCTTCAAAAAATCAACAAATCCAGGAGCTGGTTTTTTGAAAAGGTCAACAAAATAGACAGACCACTAGCCAGATTAATAAAAAAGAAAAGAGAAAATAATCAAATAAATGCAATAAAAAACGATAAAGGGGATATCACCACAGATTCCACAGAAATTCAAACCATCATCAGAGATTATTACAAACAACTCTATGCACATAAACTAGTAAACCTGGAAGAAATGGATAAATTCCTGGACACATGCATCCTCCCAAGCCTAAACCAGGAAGAAGTCGAAACCCTGAATAGACCAATAACAAGGTCTGAAGTTGAGGCAGCAATTAAGAGCCTACCACCCAAAAAAAGCCCAGGTCCAGATGGGTTCACAGCCGAATTCTACCAGACATACAAAGAGGAGCTGGTACCATTCCTTCTGAAACTATTCCAAACAATCCAAAGAGAGGGAATCCTTCCTAAATCATTTTATGAGACCAACATCATCCTGATACCAAAACCTGGCAGAGACTCAGCAAGAAAAGAAAACTTCAGGCCAATATCCATGATGAACATAGATGCAAAAATCTTCAATAAAATACTGGCAAACTGATTGCAACAGCACATCAAAAAGCTTATCCACCATGATCAAGTAGGCTTCATCCCGGGGATGCAAGGCTGGTTCAACATATGCAAATCTATAAACATAATCCACCACATAAACAGAACCAAAGACAAAAACCACATGATTATCTCAATTGATGTAGAGAAGGCCTTTGACAAAATTCAACAGCCCTTTATGCTAAAAACTCTCAATAAACTAGGTATTGATGGAACGTATCTCAAAATGATAAAAGCTATTTACGACAAACCAACAGCCAATATCATACTGAATGGGCAAAAACTAGAAGCATTCCCTTTGAAATCTGGCACTAGACAAGGATGTCCTCTCTCACCACTCTTATTCAATATAGTACTGGAAGTTCTAGCCAGAGCAATCAGGCAAGAAAAAGAAATAAAGGGTATTCAAATAGGAAAGGAGGAAGTCAAATTGTCTCTATTTGCAGACGATATGATTGTATATCTAGAAGACCCCATCGTCTCAGCCCAAAATCTCCTGAAACTGATAAGCAACTTCAGCAAAGTCTCAGGATATAAAATCAATGTGCAAAAATCACAAGCATTCCTATACACCAATAACAGACTTAAAGACAGCCAAATCAAGAACGAACTGCCATTCACAATCGCTACAAAGAGAATAAAATACCTAGGAATACAACTAACAAGGAACGTAAAGGACCTCTTCAAGGAGAACTACAAACCACTGCTCAATGAAATAAGAGAGGACACAAACAGATGGAGAAATATTCCATGTTCATGGCTAGGAAGAATCAATATTGTCAAAATGGCCATACTGCCCAAAGTAATTTACAGATTCAACGCTATCCCTATCAAGCTACCAATGACCTTCTTTGAAGAACTGGAAAAAACCACCTTAAACTTCATATGGAACCAAAAGAGAGCCCGCATAGCCAAGTCAATTCTAAGCAAAAAGAACAAAGCTGGAGGCATCACACTCCCGGACTTCAAATTATACTACAAAGCTACAGTAATCAAAACAGCATGGTACTGGTACCAAAACAGAGATATAGACCAATGGAACAGGACAGAGACCTCCGATGCAACACAACACATCTACAACTACCTGATCTTTGACAAACTTGACAAAAACAAACAATGTGGAAGCGAGTCCCTGTTTAATAAATGGTGTTGGGAAAACTGGCTAGTCATGTGCAGAAAGCAGAAGGTGGACCCCTTCCTGACACCTTACACTAAAATTAACTCCAGATGGATTCAAGACTTAAACATAAGACCTAACACCATAAAAACCCTAGAAGAAAATCTAGGCAAAACCATTCAGGACATAGGTGTAGGCAAGGACTTCATGACCAAAACACCAAAAGCAGTGGCAACAAAAGCCAAAATAGACAAATGGGACCTAATCAAACTCCACAGCTTCTGCACAGCAAAAGAAACAGTCATTAGAGTGAATCGGCAACCAACAGAATGGGAAAAAATTTTTGCAGTCTACCCATCTGACAAAGGGCTGATAACCAGAATCTACAAAGAACTGAAACACATTTACAAGAAAAAAACAAACAAGCCCATTCAAAAGTGGGCAAAGGATATGAACAGACACTTTACAAAAGAAGACATACATGAAGCCAACAAACATATGAAAAAATGCTCATCATCACTGGTCATTAGAGAAATGCAAATCAAAACTACATTGAGATACCATCTCACGCCAGTTAGAATGGCGATCATTAAAAAATCTGGAGACAACAGATGCTGGAGAGGATGTGGAGAAATAGGAACGCTTTTACATTGCTGGTGGGAGTGTAAATTAGTTCAACCATTGTGGAAGACGGTGTGGTGATTCCTCAAGGACCTAGAAATAGAAATTCCATTTGATCCAGCAATCCCATTACTGGGCATATATCCAAAAGAGTATAAATCGTTCTACTATAAGGACACATGCACACGAATGTTCATTGCAGCACAGTTTACAATAGCAAAGACCTGGAACCAATCCAAATGCCCATCGATGATAGACTGGACAGGGAAAATGTGGCACATATACACCATGGAATATTATGCAGCCATCAAAAACGATGAGTTCGTGTCCTTTGTAGGGACATGGATGAACCTGGAAAGCATCATTCTCAGCAAACTGACACAGGAACAGAAAATCAAACACCGCATGTTCTCACTCATAGGCGGGTGTTGAACAATGGGAACACATGGACAAAGGGAGGGGGAGTATCACACACTGGGGTCTGTCGGGGGAAAAAGGGGAGGGAGAGTGGGGGGGTGGGGAGTTGGGGGAGGGATAGCATGGGGAGAAATGCCAGATATAGGTGATGGGGGAGGAAGGCAGCAAATCACACTTCCATGTGTGTACCTATGCAACAATCTTCCATGTTCTTCACATGTCTCCCCAAACCTAAAATGCAATAAAAAAAAAAAAAAAAGGCAAAATACTTTGAAAAACGGTGTCCAAAGAGGAGTGGAAGGTGGAACTCTGTGCTTATCATTTAATTTTTTTGCTACTTTAAAATCCAGCCAGAGATCTGATCAAAATATAACTAGTCCATAGCCATGGTGAATTCATATTTCCTAATAAATTGTATGTCTTCATTACTTGATTGTGAGACTTTTATTAGACCTTTAAAATATCAAAAATAACTTAAGACAAACAGAAATGAAGGACATTGCACAACGTACCCAACTATTACACTTTAAAACTGTTTGGGTCGTGAAAAACAAAGTGTCACATATCGGAAGAGATTAAGGAGACAGAACCACTAAATACAATTTGATATTCTGTGTTAGGTCTTGAAACAGAACAAGACAAGAAAAATCTGACAAAATCTGAGCAGAATCTTTAGTTAATAGTATTTTACCACTATTAATGTATTAGTTTGAAAATGTACTATGGTTATATAGGATACTAATATTAGAGGAAGTTGTATAGAGTATGTAGGAACTCCACCAGTTTTGCAACTGTTTATAAACCTAAATTTATTCCAAAATAAAAAATAATAGTAACTTACAGGCCTCAACTTGGTAAACAGTCTACTATATAGAATCTTTAAAAGTGAGTCTTATCTCTGCATGGTTGCCTTTCTTAATGTAATAGCAAAGAGATAAGATACTCTCAAAAATATTAAATCTATTTTTCCTTATTATCTATTATCAGGTTTATTTTAAAACAATATTGAGTGCATAAATAGAAAAACTTACGCCTTCTGGCTCATGTTTAACTCACTCTTTAATGGAAAATAACTATGGTAACATCATATGGGGAATTACAGTCCGTGTGTATGTGTATTTACGTATTTCCATGAATAGTATAAGGTTTAATTCCACATCATGATTGTTCTGAAGCTATGAGTAACAAAGTAATAGAGAGTAAGGGGAAAGCATTCCTCTGCACAAAAAGACAACAGCTGTATTACTAGGGATTTGAGTCTCAATTTTATTCCTCAATTAAAACTCCAGATCCATTAATGAATAGCTAAAAGATGAAATAGTGATAATCTCTATACATCTCACTTTGCAGGTAATATTCTTTTCTGTTACCAGTCTCTCAAATCTCAGATTCATGTAACTGTCTTTTACTTCCTCACTATTATTACTCTGACAACTACCAGAACCAACACTATCCCCACCATCACTGCTAGTTTAAAAAAAGATACCTAAAAGTATCTTAGTTCCAACTTCTGTAACAAATATATACCGGGTGGCTTGAACCACAGAAATTTATTTTTTCACAGTTCTGTAGGTTGCAAGTTTAAGATAGGGTGCCAGCCCTGTTGGGTTCTGGTGAAGGCTTTCTTCCTGGCTTGCAGACAGCCACATTCTTACTTTATGTTCATGTGACCTCTTCCCTGTCAGTAAGCAGAGAGAGAGAGAAAGCAAGTTCTCTCCTGTGTCTTCTTATGAGAGCACTAATGCCATTATCAAGGCCAACCCTCATGACCCCATCTCACCCTCCTTACTTCCCAAAGGCCCCATCTCCAAATATTAGCACACTGGGAATTAGGGCATCAATAGATGAATTCTATGGGAATGCAGTTCAGTCATGGCAGTATTAGAAACCCAAAAGTTTCAGGTAAGAGTTTGTGGATTATTTTCCAAATTCAGATGGTAGATACTTTCTTCAGGTTATGTCTTGTAATCCTCAAAGGGCATCTTTATGAGGCATATTGATCTTAATTTAACTTCTGCAAGTGAAGGTATTTAATGAATAGCAGAACCTGCACTAAAAATTAAATTGTTATGACCAAAAAAACTGTGTTTTCAGGTATTAAAATGTAATATCCTGAATTATGTTACAAAGGTGTGAATTGTATTAAAGACTGAGTGAAATGATTTATCCTGCACAAAAATTATTTCGTGCTGTATGGTGAAGAGAGTAATCTTAGGAAGACTAATTTGATGCCTTTTTTTTCTTTTTTTTCAGTCATGTATTAGTGAATGTCAATATAAATAGCTGTATTGCTTAACAGTATCCAAACTACTGTGAAACAAGCAGGAACTCATATGTGTATTCAATAGAATAAACAGTTCTGTCCATTGATATTATATATAACATAATTCTCATAATTATGAAAATCATTTGAAATCTTTAAAACTATATTGATGCAAGCAATAATTTTTACAGTATATGTAAATATCCATAATAGTTATAGATGTGCTGAAAAAGGTCTGTTGCTAAGAGCCTTTTATCCGTTTTGTATTAAAATGCCCTGTGTGTATTGACTACGCTGTGTGCACTGCGGCATGAGCTTTATGTACTTAATTTCTTAACACTTAACCCTTAATCGTCCTCAAGCTAATTTAAGGACATAAGCTCAGAGAGCTAAATGCCTTGCCCAAAGTTATCTGGCTCCAGGAAGGGGCTGAGCTGGAATTCGAAGTCTAATATTTGTAGTTTTACAGTCTGTATTTGGGAGATAATTAATATAATTTCTATTTTTAAATAATTATTAGATGGTGCTCTAATTTTTCCGGTTGCAAAATATTTGCATCTGAATATTCTGGAGCTGCATATTTAATAGAATTGTATGTCATTAGGAAAAAAGTATCCCTTCGTATGGCTTTGTCATGTGCAGAAAATTGTACCTACTCTGTAAGAAAAAGGAGCTTGAGAAATGGCTGAACCTTATGGAGAGTCTTCTTTGTACTAGAACATAAGCACATCTTGGTAAATCCTCTCTCTGTTTCACGACGTACCCTTCTTTATTAGCTAAGACGCTACGTAATTTGTGTAAGGTCGCAGAGCTAGTAAGTGGCATAGCCATAATGTAAATCTATGTCTGTCTGATTCCAAAGCTCTGTTAAGTTTCTGCTATACCAAATTGTCTCTTCTGAGATATTTGCATTTCCAAAATCTGTTACCACTTGAAATGTAATTACTTCATTTAAGTTCAAAAGCAGAATTCTACAGCACTAAATAAATTGATATAGAACTAATTAAAGCTAAACAAACCATATACTCATCATATTCTAATCATTTAATTTTTAAATATTGTTTCACTTTGGGGGTGTGGATCAGTAAGGGGTCAAATAAGCAAATAATAACAATATTATATATGAAATACAGGACCTGTATGTAGATAGAACACCAGGAGCGCTAAAGGAGTAATTTAGTTTGTAATTTTCTGGTGCATGGTTAATTAGGAAGCATTTGTTAGGGAAGGTGCATCTGATCCAGGCAGAGGAGAGGCATGTTCGTGTGTGCAGAAAGTTTAAGGTTGTCCTGCACATGCTTTTCAAGGCTTCTGGAAAGTATGTAAGAAAGAAAGAGTAAAGTCAAAGTATGTGTATCTTGGTTGTTCTACTCTTATAATGAGAGGTCTTTATGTGACTGTTGTCAGAATGCCTTTTAACACGGAAAAGACTGTCTTCTTGTGAATAATAAACAATGTACACTTCAAAGGAATTATGTTATCTGGGATATATTTGTAGAAAGAAAAACATAGTATGACAATGTTGCAATTTAAATGAAGACATAGAAGAGAAATATTGTGATCTAGATTTCAGAAGTTGCCTTCTGTCAGTTTCCTCATAGGTGTAAAGAAATTATCCACCAGCAAAGAGTGCACTAAAATTTGAAATTTAAAAGATGTGGTCAATTTGCATTTTTAGACTTCTTCAATTATTGGGAAAAATTCATTTTTTTACCTTGTCTTCACACATACCTGTTGAGGGAGTGTGATATGAAAATATAGAATGAACAATCTACAGGTCCAATGTTAATCAGGTCTATAAAATAAGGGCAAAGTTCAGAAATTACAGTTTGTGTTAGTGTAATTAATTGTCTTGCTTTTTTTTTTTCAATCAAAGCTGAAGATTCAGATGTGGTGTGTTCAAATTCTGACATTGTCACAAACTTTATCTTGAAATGAAGGTAATGCCTATTCTAGGTCTCTATCTCATTTCATTATAAGGACTAAATATGTATATACATTTTAATTTATTGCACATAAGTATTTAATAAATACTTCCTATTACAAAAGTAAAGAAAGGATCAGATGTCCACATTATAAACATATATTTCTTGCTTTCAAAATTATTGAATATTTTTTAAAATCTAAAATTCCACAAGTTAATTTTCAAATGTGATTTTTTTTTTCAAAGACAGAAAATTGAGTATTATGTAAGTGCTCCACTTAACTTTATTAACCTGCCATTGCACTAGGATGGAAGATGGAGAATTGTCTGTCACTAGGATGGTGATAATAAGTAATTTATATGGTGTTGGCATCCGGATGATTTAGTCATGTTAAAGCTACTGAAACCAGCCAACACAGAGAAAACCTCAAAACACAATATTTTCACAAAAAATTGTTTTACATGAAATATTGTATTTTAAAAATACACTGTAATCTTAATTAAGAACATCCTTGTCAGTCAAAAACAGTTCCTCTCTGTGAAGTAAGTGCACTTAAAGTGTTCCCAGTGGATTAGTTGAATAAATAAACTCCTGATGTCATAAACTCACATAAAAAGATGGATAATGGGATTCCTTTATTTGCTTTCAGATTTTCAGACGATGCTGGTTGGTTTTCAAAAAGGCTTCTAGCAAAGGACCCAGAAGGTTAGAAAAATTTCCAGATGAAAAGGCCGCTTATTTCAGAAACTTTCATAAGGTAAGTCACGTCCTGGGCATCCCTGGGGAATAACTGGGCCCTCGAAGACTTGTGGAGATATTTCTTTAATAGATGAAATCTGCAGAGACAAAAATTAATGGCTGGGTTCTCATTATTCAACACCCGCCTATGAGTGAGATGGACACAGGGATGGGAGCATCACACACTGGGGTTTGTTGGGGGGGAAATAGGGAAGGGACAGCAGGGGGTGGGGAGTTGGGGGAGAGAGAGCATGGGGACAAATGCCAGATATAGGTGATGGGGGAGGAAGGCAGCAAATCGCACTGCCATGTGTGTACCTATGCAACAATTTTGCATGTTCTTCACATGTACCCCAAAACCTAAAATGCAATAAAAAAAAATTAATGGCTGGGATAAAATGCCCTTTTCTGATAAAATACAAAAGATATTTTTGTCCTTTATTTTAATCATCTGTTTTAAATGCCAGTGGTACCTCTGCAAAATGAAAGACTTGTTTTTATTGCTACTTTGCAAAGTGAGATGACTCATAACTCAACCAAATCATTTTCTAAGGTGCTGAGTATTTATTTTCTCTCTTATTCAGGTTAATTGTGCATTTGTTACTTGATGTAAACTGTGAACAATATTTACTAGATAAAAATTGGGGGGGGCTGCCTTTAGCAGTGCTAATGATATTGTTAATGTGTATGGCATTTGCTGTTTTGTAAGCTCCTTAAGAAAATGATCATCAAATATGCTTATGTGTAGAGATAAGGCATGAATACTAGGAATAAAATATCAATTTCATAAGAATTAAAAGAATATAAAACATAACCCCAGAATAATGCTAAATATATCTTTCATGACAATATCAAAACACAGCTAGACATTTTATAGTAATGCAGAGGATTCATGATCAAAACTTGGAATTATAGAACAGTGTTGCGTATTGGTGGAATGCTTAGTAAAGATTTTCTCATTGGTCATACATGGAATAAGTTATCCCAGATAATGTAATGAATTTGTGGAATTTTATTTTATATGTTGTTGTAATTTCTTTTTTAAAAGTAGATTTTTTTACAGTAACTAGTATTTATTACTAGTTACGAATATTAACTAGTAATCATTTATATTGTATTTAAATCTGGATCAAAGAGCTTAAAATTTGAGTTTGTAAAACTATCTAGAAACTATTCTTTATATGTATATACAATTTTTAAAAATACTTTAAATATAAATAGACACGGGGTCTCGCTATGTTGCTGGTCTCGAACTCCTGGGCTCAAACAATCCTCCTGCCTTGACCTCCCAAAGTGCTGGGATTACAGGCATGAGCTACTGTACCCAGCCAAGTACTCCATATATTAATATAGATTTATTGCCAGAGGATACAAGTTAAAGTTTCTATCCATTCATGAACTAGTAAGCTCTCCCTTACTAGTTCATGGGTGTTTGGTTTTCTCATGAGTAGATGAATTTTTAAATTGTTTTATGTCTCTAAAGACTATTTGATATATGGTGTCATAAAACAGCCAGCATAATACTTCTCAATATAATTATATGCAATTATTTGAATTCTAAAGTCTTACTGGTATCTTTGTGTTATGACTATGATTATTACTTTAGCAATAATGTTAAACCTAATTTAATGAGGAACTGCCGGGTTGTAAAACATGAGTCCCTGATATTTAGTTTGTGAGTAAAATTTTGATGAGCTGAGCATATTATGTCTTCTTTGGATGCCTGGTTAGAGTTCCTGCCTGCTGATTAGTGACATATACTAGTTGGAGCTCTCTGGCCAGTACAGCTGGGTTTATTTTTACTTACAAATGAAACAGGAACAGTTGTCAAGAATTATTATCTTATCTCTGGACTCAGCTATCTTTTATCTGAAAAAAAGTAGACACACTCTAGTACTCTAACCCCCTATGGATTGGTAATTTGGACACAGATGGGCATGGAATGTCTGTTGTATACCAGGCATTCCACTCCTGGTTGCAAATACAAAGAAGCATGAAACACAGTCTTGCCCTGAAAAAGCTTGCATTCTAGTAGAAAAGACAAATATACAAGTAACTCCAATTCACTATAGCAAGTACAGATGGAGAAGTATTCATAGATTGCTGAAGAAAGAGCATGTTTTCTAATTTAGAACTCAGGTAAAGCTTCTCTGCAAAGAAGATATTTGGATGGCCGAACTAGTGATTGTAGTGTGTTAGCCAAATGAAGAGAAAGGGTCATCTGTAGGAGGCATGTGGAACAGCCCTTCCTTCTTATTTTATAGTCTCTTGATTTCTACTACCTTGCCTACTCCTTATCCTACAGAGAAATCCCAGGCACTCCATGGCAGTGCTCAGAGCTAAAGAAAGTGCTAACTCCTATTTATCTTGCAGACTGCCTCATTAAAATCGTTTGGCTTCCATTGTAAGCTGTGAATTTTAAGGCAAACTTCATTCCTTGAGTTATTTTGTGAATTGTCAAAACATGGTCTATTCGTTAGCCTGACAATGGAATTCCAACTCATTAACATTCATCAGACATGTTTACAGAGGCCTCACCATGAATGTGGCACTGGGCTATGCGCTGGGGATACAGTATTGGAAAGATGATGCTCTAGTCTATCATTGATATTAACCTCTTAATAACATAAAACAATGTAAATATGTAATAAATGTGTTTTTTTTTAAAGGAATATAATACAGAATTAATGGAAAATGGCTGTAGATATGAGTAGGCTAAGACTCAACTGAAAAAAAAAAGTCCTTAACAAATTCAGAGATAGAGAGAAAGATCATTCGAAGAAGAAAGAAAAAATTTTAAAAATCACTACCAAAAAAATGAAGTGGAAACAATTCAGTGAGATCAAGGATCTGAAAGAGATCTGTTGCGACTGAGTGTAGGAGAAGAGGTCATAAAAATTGAATTAAACTGCAGGTGATGAGAGTCAATGACAGGGTTTTAAGCTGGGGTCTGGCATTATAGTCTTAAAATACCACTTTGTGTTTTCATTTTCAGTATGTAACAGTGATCCTCTGACAATATAATTCTCCCACAAATGACATATAGAAATGCTGGATGTCAGGTTCAAGCCCCAGCTGAAGTCTGAGGAGAGAAGATAGTTAGGGGTAGGGAGCTGGAAGAACTCTCAAGAAATGGCAGGCAGATGACACATGATCTTATTCAAGCAGCTCTCTCACACTGTCTGTCTCATCAGCAGCTTACTTACATGTTCACCTTTTTCTCGGCTGCTTGCTCCAGCTGTACCTTTCTCAGCAGCCAGCTCTGTGGCTCTTGCTGCTCTAATGCACAGCTGCACAGCTGGCTCCCCCTTACAGGGTCAGCAGCTTCACTCTCTCCCTCTCATCCCAAGCTGGTTTCTTACTCCCCCATGCCTGCCTTCAGGTGACCAGCTCTCCCTTACAGATTCAGCAGCTTCACTGTCTCTCTGAGCATAAATCTGACCTGTGTCCTGACTCCCCCTGTGTTCATCTGCAAAATGAAACCACTCTGGGTCTCTCTTTCTCTGGGCATGCCATATGCACAGCATCAGCCGGGCAGTTTATACCTTTTACGCACAATAGTGGTTCGGAGCCAGGTGATGAGCTACATAGCTATGTTTACATAATGTATGGAATTGTGCACCTGAGCTCCAATCTTGTTGAGTTGTGCAGGATGTTTACCTCAGCCTATTCTTAACCAAAGCACATCTATTTACCTTACACTGGACAAAATACAAAAACAAACAAGTCCCTGGGTCTCTGAAAAAAGGAAGTCATTTGTGGAGGAAAGTCAGATCTGGAAACAAGTAAATGACAGCTTCTCCCTTTCTCTGGCTGCAGCTTTAGGCTAGGAACAGATTTAGTCACAACAAAGCAGTATTGGCCATGGCAATGGGATGACTAAAACCAGTGGTTCCCAACCCCCAGGACATGAACCAGTGCCGATCTGTGGCCTGTTAGAAACCAGACTGTACAGCAGGAGGTGGGCAGCAGTTGGCAAGGGAGCAAAGCTTCATCTGTGTTTATTTACAGCTGCTCCCCATGGCTGACATTACCACCTGAGCTCCACCTCCTGTCAGATCAGTAGTGGCATTAGATTCTCATAGAAGCGCAAACCCTGTTGTGAATTACACATGAAAGGGATCCAGGCTGTGCACTCCTTATGAGAATCTAATGCCTGATGATCTGTCACTGTCTCCTATCACCCCCAAATGCTAGACCATCTAGTTGCTGTAAAACAACCTCAGGGCTCCCACTGATTCTGCATTATGGTGAGTTGCATACATATTTCATTATGTTCTGCAATGTAATAGTAGTAGAAGTAAAGTGCACATTAATGTAATATGCTTGGATCATCCCAAAACTATCCCTCAGCCCCCACCAACCCCCTGGTCCATAGAAAAATTGTCTTCCATGAAACCTGTCTCATGCCAGACAGGTTGGGAACCACTGAATAAAACAACCACAGAAAGACTTGGCATTGTTCAGAAACCAGGAGAAACCTAGGCTGCCAGAAAGTGAGGAAGAAACTCCACCAAAGAGAAGGGTAGAAAAGGGGAGCTCTTAAATATGTACATAAACTCCCAACAAGAGTGTGGCTGACACTTGAACCAGCTATGAAGTGGCAAATTGAAAACAACTTACGACTAAAGCTTAAGATTCTGACTGAAGTCTGAGCCACACCCCACCACAGGTGTAGCATTTGGCAATTCAGTCTAAGCAAAGTAATTGCTTGCTGAAACAAAACACCAACAATCTCAGAGAAATGTCACAGAATCCAGAGGCTATATATGACAACTACAATGTCCAATATAAAATCCAAAATTCCTCAAGGTATAAAATACTATGAAAATGGAGTTTAATCAAAAGAGAAAAGAAAATCAGATGTTAAACCTGATAGGACTTAGATTCTGAATTATTAGGATGGGATTTAAAAACAGCCATTATGCCTATGCTTGATGAAGTAAATTAAAATATCATTACTGTTTTAATTTAAAAAAGGTATTTTTGGCAGGAAAAAAATATTTTTTAAAGAAATCCTAATATAAATCATTCTACCATAAAGGCACATGCACACGTATGTACATCACAGCACTATTTACAATACCAAAGACATGGAACCAACCTAAGAAAATGTCGTACATATACACCCTATGGTACATATGGATACTGTGTGGCCATAAAAAAGGAACAACATCATATATCACATGGATGGAACTGGAGGCCATTATCCTTAACAAACTAATGCAGGAACAGAAAACATATACCAGCTGCTCTCACTTACAGGTGAGAGCTAAATAATGAGAGAACACATGTACAGAAAGAGAGGAACATCGTCCCTTTCTCACCGATTGATAGAATAGCTAGAAAAAAAATATATCAGCAAGGACATAAGATCAGACATAATCAACCATTTTGGCTGGATACTTTTATACCAATACACGAAACAACTACAGAATACAGGTTATTTCGAAGTGCACATGGTATGGTCAACAAAGTAGGCCACATTCAAGAATATTAACAAGTCTTCATAAATCAGAAAGTATTGTGTTCTTTAACCATAGATGTTTTACATAAGAAATTAATAACGTATTATCTGGAAAGCTCTAAATATTTGAAAATTAACATATGCCAAGGAGCAATATGCAAAGGGGCTAAGTAGATATCACAAAGGCAGATATTCTAAACTGAAAGTTAACAAAGATACATGACAATAAACCTTACTTCATTGTTTTGGAGTAAAAGGACAAATTTTGGATATGGTGTGTAAAAATGGACAGGACTTATGAATTAAGCATTGGGTGTGAATGAACATTAGAACTCATGCATGATCCATGGGTCTGGGCTTGAGCAACAGTGTCAAGGATGATGCAGTTCATGGGGATGAGGAAGCCTAGGAGATCCAGCTTTGGGTAAAAATTACAAGCTTTTACTTTACATATATTAAATTTCAAATGTCTATTAGGCATTCAAACTGAAATGTCAAGTAGTCAATTAGATAAATAGCTATGGGCTGAGGTGAGGGAAATGTCACTGCTAAAGTTGTTCCTTTGGTTACCTTTGGCATATTGATAGTACCTTACACTATAGTTCTGATAAAACGTCCTTGGGAAAGACAGAGAAGAAAAACAAGATAATCAGCAATCCAATGTTTAGAAGATTAGTGAGAGAAAAAGAGTCAGAATAGAAGTCTGGGGAAAAAAAAGTAAATTGTCAAAAATAACATTAAAAGTAAATCATTGGAAACCAAGAGAAAACTATTTATAAAGATGAGCAAATGATATTATGGCTAATACCAACAAGAGATTATGTAGTATGAAAGAAAAGAGACCATTGCATTTACAACAGGGAGGTCCCTGATAACCTTGACAAAAGCCATTTCATTCAAATATAGGGACTGAGTTTACTTGAAGGAGCCTGTAAGAGAATGATAGATGAGAAAGATAGGTATTTAGAAAACTTTTTCAAGAAGTTTTGAGCCAAGACCTGTGGCAGGTATGTTTTTAAACATGACATACATGTTATCTACGGATAACACACCTGTAGGCCTATGGGAATGACCTAGTAAACAGGAAATGTGATGAGAAGAAAGTTTCTGTGTATAATTATAGGGTTTGCTCTTTGACGGAAACCAGGATACTTCCTTCATTTTAACAAAAAATTTGAAAGAGAATATGAGTATAGATATAAGTAGGTTGGATAAAAATTAATATTGAAAAACTGTGATCAGCATGTCAGAAACATACATGCTCTATGTGTGTGATTTTTCCCCTCGATTGTGTGAAAATGAAGTGGCAAAACAGTAGGAAGAGCATAATGAGAACAGGAACAGTTAAGGGGATCATCTTGTGGTTAAAAACTGTACAGACTTTTGAAGCTCCCTGAAGCTCTTTTATAACTGTGTTCAGTAGATCTGACAGCTGAAATTTACCTTCTTTTGGCAATGCTATGAAGATGAAAGTTTATTATTACAACTTTCCCTTTATAGCATTGGAAAGGCTTATTCACTTTCCCAATGACTTAAGTTTCCCTTCAGGAATTTTATTTTATTTTTTCTGTGATGGATTATGAACTGAAACAGAAAAGTTCAACCAATCCTGATATGGAAAAATAACATAGGCATGATTCATCAGTAGTAAAAATTTTAAGGGTTTTTTTAAGAGTATATACAAGGTTCCTTTTCTGACTTTGATTTTATTTTAGTAAATATTACCTAATGCTTGTGTCTTTGTATCAACCTTACTATATCTCTTCTTTCCACTGTTGTAACTAATTCAATTATTCTGATTTTTGTTTCTTTTTTCCCTTAGGATGTACATCTGGTTTTCTTCAAATTTTCTTTTATCATCCTTTCATTATTCTATAATGCCACTCTTTATCACTCAAATGTGATCTATTCTTCCTAGTCAGCAAAATTATATTAAAATTAGGCAACTGTGAATTGCTCAAATTAAGGTAAAAGCCATTCATATGAATATATGCACTTGTTGGGTGAGATAAATAACATTGGCACATCTTTCTCTACAAGTTGTTGCCACTGTGCTGCAAAGGAAAAGAGATCTTCCCTCTTTCTTGAGGAATTGCTCTAAGCCCAATTCATACGTGATAAATGCAGTATGACCATTAACGTAATCATATAATGTAATATAAATTTTTGTGAGACTACTATGTGTAGTAACAATGCAGACCCCAAGTTTCAGAAAATGAAGAAGATACCCTTCTTGTTTGTACGCTAGGGACAGTAATTGTCCTAATCTTCTAGGACCAGTACGAAAATTGAATAAGGTTCTACCTATAAAAATTTCAAGAGTGTTGGGAGTAGTCAATCAACACTAAGAGTTATTATCATTATTGTTTTGAAATTTTACAATCTGAGGAAGTAAGGTTTGTAAATAGCTAACTATAATGAAATATGATTAAATGTAGAGTACAATATTAAATGTACACAAGAATAGTTAATTCTGCTTCTGGCAACTAGGACTTTACCAAGGAGGGGACACTTAAGGGACTTCTTAGGTTTACTTAGTTTTGACAAAGTAAAATAATGGGGAAAATGCATTATATGAAGAAAAATGTGACCACAAGTACTGAAAAGCTATATTGCATCATGATTTGAATAATCTGCTGTTGGCAGGCTCCCAAAGGAGGCCTGGAGTGGGAAAGATGAGCCTAAAAGAAGTGCATGGGGCAATAATGGGGTATAACTACCTTACTATGAGTTTAATTTTTATCTTTAGGTAATAGGGGAGTTGTGAAAGGATTAAAATGGTTTGTCATATTTTCAAATATGTATTTCAGAAAAAATCCATTTTTGTGGTGTCCCAGCCAATGGATAGGATAATAGACTACATACAGAGAAACTAGCTAATTAAATATTATAATATTCTCACTTCCCAAAAATAGATGTCAAAGTCTTGAATGCACAAAGGTAGGTGATTGGGGAGGAGGAGTTAGATTTAGGTGACATTTTCCAGTGACAGTCAAGTAGAATTAGTTATGTAATGGATACAGTGTACACTCTTCGGCCCATGGTTTAAAGCCCAGACTTCCCTACTGCACCGCATATCCATGTAACAAAATGGCAGAGGTATTCCCTAAATTTATACAGATAAAAAAAAATGTAAAGATTTTGTAACTGATGGCGTATAGGGGAAATGGAAGAGAGAGGAAGGAGAGTTCTGATCTTTTCAAGACAAGGTATTGGATGAGTGATTTTGCATTCACAGAAACAGTTACCATATGAGGAGGAGCAGTTTTCACTGGTGAAGAAAAATGTCATTCTTGGTGTGGTATGAGGAGGCATCTATGGTATATTCAGCTATATATTTTCATTAAGCAATTAGAAGTACAGCAGATTGTAGTGAAATTGCCCAGGAAACCTACTGAGTAGAAGTTAAGGTGGGTGTATATCAAAGCCCATCTGTAAAAGCAGATCCATGCAAAATTAAACTTTGTAATAAGCCCTTTTCTCTAAATGAAATGGACTTTGGTATCAGCCTTATGGTAACATCCGTGATATTTCACAGGTATTGCAATTCTAAGAGTACTGAGAACTACAAATTGTAAAAAAAAGTTCCTGACAGGGAAGAAGCTAATTAAGAAATGATTTTAAAAATTGCAAAGAGTGCCACTTAAATCAGTAACTGTTAGTGGAATAAATGTTAAAAGACTAAACAGCAAAGGTTATAGTAATTATCAATACTATGTAACTGTACTCCTAAGGAAGTAGTAATAATTCTAAAGAGAGAATGTGTTTATTTTACCAAAGAGAAAATTGTTTAAAATTTTTGATATTTACAAAGGGGAAGGAGATACCAGAAGCCATGTGTGTGTCCATGGGACAGGACAAGTGGCTGTGGGTGACTTGAATGTCACCGTCGGGATCAGATGGCATTACTTTGTCCAGGGCCTAGACAACCAGCCATCAAGGCACAAAAAAAAAAATCACAGAAGTTTTAAAATATTTTTATACTCAAATATACTCTTGCTCTTACAAAATTGTGAACTAAACCATAATTCCTTATGACTTGCTCCATTTTCTAGAATTACTAACCCTTTTCAAAAATGAACATTGTCAAAGTTGTGTATCTGGTCATAGTTACCTCTGAGGGTCAGGTAAATAAAGGAAGCTCTTTTTATGAGAAAGGCCTGCAGATGTGAAATCTTTGTTTTCTCTTAGACAATTAATGGCCAGTCCAAATTTTGGGTCTCCAGAATTGGGAAAAAATATTCATTTTCAAGATGGCTTACAGAAATAGACTAGTATGGATTTCTCAAACTGTTCTATTTATGAATGTTTACATATCTTAAACTTGTAATTAACCAGTTACTTTGATATACCCTAAAATGTATATAACATTCAATAGCAATAAATTAATCAAATAAATGAAATGTTTGCAACCTAAATGACAAATTTCTGAAAAAAAATAAGCCAAGGATACAATTATTTCTTTACCAACTTTGACTTTGTGTTTTGCCTATCTGGAACATACATATTGTAAGCTTATGAGTATTAATGGTCTCATTTAGATATTTGATATGTTTACTGTGAGAGAGATCTTGTAGCATAAATCAATTTTTATATGAAACTGCTATAAAGTGGTACGTACTTTTTAAAAAACTTCTTGGTAGAAAGAAATTTGAAATTCAAATCACTAGCTGCTGAAGGAAGTTATTAAAAATGGATTAGGGTTGAAAATGTAGCTGTATATAATTGTCATAACAGATATTCAAAACAAATTTATCCTCAATGAAAACTGAAATAGAGCAATTTACATAGAATTAGCTAATAAATTTTCCTTAATTTTCTAAGCAGATGAAAAAGAAGCAGTTTATAGACATTTTAATAAAATAAATATGAATTCTGTCTACAGGGAGGAAAATATAAATTAAATCCCTAGAAGGGTAAATGAAGATAGAATGATGTGAAGTTCCAGGGATAAAAGCTGCTTGATGCCAGAAAAGTGATGCTTGTATTGGGACCAATCTCACTTCTAAATTCCCTGTAACCCAACACTGAAAACATCATTTTATTCTCTTTGTTTGGCATTGGCAGTATTTATCTTTATGTAAAGCAAACATCTGAGAAAGTTGTGGAAAAGAAAAGGTATCCTTGTGAAAAACAGCCACCTATAAATATAGCATTACTTCAAAACTAGAAGCAAAGGCATGGATAAATGCAGAAATAGCACACGGGTATAATGTTCTGTTGAACACCCTACCCTCATTTTGATTCCACAAAGAAATGGTCCTATGCATGGATGAGCACATATATGATGTGATGTAAAAAGTGTTAAAAGGCTTGATGTCTTTTGAAATACCTGCTGGAAGTTCCCAAAGTGATGATGATTTGTTTAGATTAAGGTATCTTATCTATTCATTAATGTATTCATCCATCTTCAATCTTTTACCTGGAAGAGGTTTCAGTTTCTTGAACATTAAGCACTTATTAATATACACATTGGTTTCTAGGACAGTGACACCTTAATTCACAGTCATTTACTGATTGATTTACTTATATTATCACATGGAGGTTTCTCAGGGAAGACTCAAAGGAATAGTAAATGAAAAGTTCGTGTTTATGTTGGATAAGAAGCGTGAATATGCCCATGGCCTGATGCACCCTCTGTGTCGAGTGTCTCTGAGAGGGATGGTCTGGTTATGAATGGAAAACTCTAAACCAGAGATTAGCCAGAGGCACTAAGTGTTGGGACTTTCAGGTGGAGGGGAGCTGTAATGTTGTGATTGCTAAGTTCTAGGAAACTTCCAGAGTTAAACTTGATCTTTGTAATATTTGAATTAAGGTCAATTAAAATTTTACAAAATCTTAGATATCTGTCGCCAATAAGAATTATTCTATGTGGCTTAATGACGCCATGAAAAGCAGATCACTCAGTAATTCAGATTTCTGTTTATTACCCACTTCTCTACGGCAGTTATGATCAGACTCTTTGAAACCATGATGGCACATGTATTCCTATGTAACAAACCTGCGCATTCTGCACATGTATCCCAGAACTTAAAGTAAAATAAATTAATTAAAAAAAAACACCTGTATGCCTGATCTGGGCTTGACTTAGAGTATATAGCAGCATGATTTATGTTAGCAAATTCCACCTTGCAAAGTGGAATTTGCAAAGTCCTTATTCCACTTTTAAATTTATCCATTTTTTTCTTTTATAAAGCAATAATCTATAATGGTACTGTATAAGAAAATTTATATTTTAAACAATATGTTTCCCTATTTGTAAAATGCAAGTAATTATAATATCATTACACACAAAGTGAAGAAGTAACTGCAAGTAAGATAATATGTAAATTGTAAAATAATTATTGTTGTAAAAGTCATTTCTGCCTTACGTTTTGCATCTTTAAGAAAATAATTCCTATCAACTTTAGAAAATTTTTGAGACAAAGTCAGATGATAATTTTAAACAAGTCATTTTACATAGGAAGTCAGATGATGTGAAGAATATTCAGTACTGAAACACTGTTCTGACATGATTTCCATTATTTCTGAAGCATTTTTGCATTTAACTCCGATTTAGATCCAGTGCTTTTCATTATTTCAGAGTATTATCAGTGCATTTTTGATTTTGAAAACTTTTTTAATCTATCAACAAATTCTGCCTAATTGTGTAATATGTGACAGATGCAACAGGAGAAATGCTTACTGCATCATGTCCAAGGAGAATAAATTGTTTCCTACCATTAATGGAAAGTTATATATTACACTTAGTTATAAATGCATATTTATTTAGAACTTACAATTTGAACACTATTTCAGTGAAAATTTATTCTTGAACAATACTCTGCACCTCGCCATAAATATCCATCTAGCATCCCTTTGAAGCACATAACGATGCTGCTACAGATCATTTCAAATTTATACAGCATTTTAATATTTTTAATGCTATTTACTTCAATACAAAACAACAGAACAATTTTAATTGACCTTTGAAGAATCTAAATTTGCAGACTGAGAAAAACCACTGAACTAATTTTATTTGAGAGCAGATCCTTAATCTAGGGAACTGGGGGCTTTGAGACAGTGAAATTACTTGTTTTGATCATAACTGTTTAATTTAGCTACTCAGAATATTATCACATAAATTGATCTCCTGAAGAAATGGTTGAATTTCTCCCATACAATATGAAGGCAAACAAGGCGTTTTCCCCTTTAATTTAGAAATGGACAGAGGAAGAGAAAGAAATGATAAATTTTTGCTTTAAAATGCAACTATTTCCCCATAGTCCTTCTTTTCTATTTTTTGAATCAAATTAATCCTATTTAGATATCAAGCATACTAAAAAATGTAACTGGATTTTCAGTAGCCTGGAATTCTCTAATTCTTGCATAAGATTTTCCTGGGTATAGTGGAAACTGTCTTCCTATTTGATACTCTCCCATGCTTGAAGCTATTGTGATATTCTCCTAGTCCTAAAGCTGGTTTGCCCGACTCTCCAAAAGTGGGCCAAAAGAAGTCAACTTTTTAATGTTTCATTCCAGTTCCATCTTCCAAGCAAAGCGATCTGGTCAGTCCCACCATTATCCCAAATAATTGAATTTTTTATGCAGTTCAAATACTAACAATAATTGGGATACAGTTTTAGTTTTCTTTTGCTACATAATAAATCATCACAAACTCAGTGGTTCAGAAATATCCATTTTTTGGTTCACAGTTCTGGGTCAAAAGTTGATTCAGCCTGTCTCAGGGTTTGATAAGGCGGAGGTCAAGGTGTCAGGTGGACTGAGTTCTCATCTAATGGCTGTAGAGAAAAATCTGCTTCAAAGACCCTTCTGTTGGCAGAATTCAGTTCCTTGTAGCTGTAGGGCCGACTCCCTGTTTCCTTGCTGGCTGTCAAGAACAAATTGCTCTCTTTCCATTTTTTTTAATTATTATTTTCAATTGACACAGAATAATTGTACATATTTATGGTATACAATGTGATATTTTGATACATATATGTGAAGTATAATGTTGAAATCAGGGTAATTAACATATTCATCACCTCAAACATTTATTTTTCTTTGTGTTGAGAACATTAACAATCTGCCCTTCTAGCTATTTGAAAATATATACTATATTGCTGTTAATTATACTCACCTTATGGTGCCAGAACACTGGAACTTATTCCTCCTATCTAGCTATAATTTTACACCTTTTAAAAAGCAATTTCTCATTATCCCCCCTTCCCCCACCCTTTCCAGCCTCTAATAACAATTATACTCTTCTTTATGAGCTCAACTTTTTACCTTCTACATGCAGTGAGAACATGTTGTACTCACCTTTCTGTGCCTGACTTATTTCACGTAATGTCCTCCAAGCTCATCCATGTTGCCACAAATGACAGATTTCCATTCTTAATAAATTAGGAATTATTTTTCTTAATGTCTTGTTTATGATGGAATAGTATTCTATCGTGTATATATAGCATATTTTCTTTATCCATTCATTTGTGGACGGACCTGGGAACCACTCTTTCTTAAACAGTGTCCTATGACATAACCTAATGCAGGGTATGCACAGCAGGGGTTGAGGCATCTTGGAGGACGTTTTAGAATTCTACCAACCATCAGTATCCATTTGACATCCTTGCAGGGCCCAGTGGTTGGCAACTTGTTTGCTAGGCTCATCACTCATGCCTTCTCAGCCCTGGGACAGTGCTTTCTCTAATTTATGGAAAGGTACTGGTAACAGTACAATTCTACTCACAAAACATATGGACATGCTTACATTGTCATTTTAGGCTATTTGTTTAAGGAAGCGGGGGAGTAGTATCACTTTAAAGTTCTGTGTTGTGATGTAACTCTAGTGGCTACCATTACAACCCTACTTTAGCTTTCATATGGGAAGGAATTTTAAAAATTAAGAGATCCACATTCTCCTCATGGACTGTAGGAGGTATACACCTATAGGCCTCATATTTGCAGTGAAACATGATATCACTTTGGCAATTCAGTCATGGAATGTAATTTAAGTAGTTGCTAACTCAACACCCATTTGTGACACACTACTTCCTTTCTCATCTCTACTAAAGAGACTGAAAAAGCAGAATGATCACTTTTCTATACTTTCTTCAGGTAGGGAGGTACATTTCTGGCAAATGAGATATAAGTTAAAGTCTGATAGAAGCTATCAATAGGGTTTTATGTTTTCCAGTATGGCCAGTAGTGTTGAAATCATGATGGTTGGACATGCAGCAGTCATTTTACGGCCATGAGGAAACAAGCATGTGAGAAACGCTGAGAAAAGGACTGTACGATGGGCCTGACATGCTGCCTTCTAACAGCATCAAACTGCTGAACCAACACCAGTAACTACCTACTTCAGAGTTCTAATGTGAAAAAAAAAGTCTTGTTTGTTTAAATTAGTCCTCAGAGGTCACTTTTTTTTTTTTAATGTAAAAGGTCAGCTGGTAAAAAATTTACGCTTTGCAGACCATAAGTCTTTGTTGGAGTTTAAACTCTGTCTTTGTATATATGAAACAGCCACAGACAACATTTGCCTACCTCAGGTCTCAATCACTGATAATTGGGTTTGCTATTATTTAAGGCTATATAAATTTCTAGCTGAATTTGTGAAAGTATAAATAAACCTGAATATTATTAAATACATCTAGATGCTGTAAGTGTATAGGCGAACATCAGCTAAACATGATTGGCAGTTAACTTGTAGGTCTTACCTAGGGTTGGTCTCTTAAATTTAGGAAAGTAAACTTTCCTAGCCTTTCTGTAACAAAGAATTGATATATATGGATGACCATACAAATACTCTTTTTCATTTTCCTTCCTGCCTGCCTGCCTTCCCTCCTTCCTTCCCCTCCCTCCTTCCTTTTCTTATTTCCTTCCTTCCTTCATTTCCTTCCTTCCTTTCCTTCCTTCCTTCCTTCCTTCCTTCCTTTCCTTCCTTTCCTTTCCTTCCTTTCCTTCCCTCCCTCCCCTTCTCCCCCTCCCCTCTTCCTTTTTCTAGTGTGATAGAGCTTAGTTGCACAGGTTAAGTTAAACATATTACTTAGTTAATGGATGCTATCATCAGTGGTTGCTATATTTGACTGATTTATTTTATTCCTATTCTTTAATCCCATTCATCTTTCCATCTCTGTAGACAATCATTACAGTGAGTTCGATGGAAAGTTTGTATTTGTATAATTCTTATACATTTGTACTATTGATTTCTTGTATACTTACTTCATTGTTAATTCATGTACCTGCTATTACGTTATAACCCTTATTCTGTTTCTTATTTTTATGCAATTTGCATTATGGTTTTTAAGATCTAGTCACATTTCTATGTGTTTATTTTGCCAGTTGCTTCTAACTGCTGCATGACAGTCTATAGTTTGCCTTCACTATGTTTTACTTTTCCACTTTTCCTAGTGATAGAAACTAGATTATTAGCAACTTCTCATTATTTCAAACTGTCCTGTAATTAAGATTTTGTATCCTCTCCTGTGACTCACTGTGAGAAACTTTTGGGAATATATATAAGGAATGAGATAATTGTGTTAAAGATGTGTAGATACTTACACAAGTACTACAGATGGCTTTCCAGAATGGCAGCTCATTCTGCATATTCACCTAGCACAGGAGGAGCTCTGTATTCTCACTTTCTCACTGATGCTTACCCTCATGCATTAACTGTTCCAAATCTGATGGGTGTAAAGTCATGGTCAACAGTGTTTTGACATGTATTTTTAATTCTGAATGAGTTTGAGTTATTCCTCAGATGCGTGGTTGCTTTTGGGTTTTATTAATCCAGGAACTAATTGCCTGAGAATATCATCTGTCTTGTTTTTTTACTGGACTTCCTACATTTTTTCTTGCTGCTTTATAAGGTTTACTTGTCGCTTTTAAGCACTAGACTCAGTTTAGTTTTACACATTGGAAATAACCTCTCATCTGTATTTGTCATTAACTTTGTGTATGGAATCCTCCACTATACAGAAATCTGAAAATTTGATGTACTCAAAATTTTCATGGATTGAGCTGCCATAGTTTTCTTTAAGAAATACTTCCCCATCCCATACGCCACAAAGATATCATCATAGGCCAGGCATGGTAAAGCACATCTGTAATCCAGCACTTCAAGAGGCAGAGGCAGCAGAATTGCTTGAGGCTCACGACTAGCTGGGCAACATAGTGATATTCCATCTATATATAAAAAAAAACAAACACACACACACACAAAAAATTAGCCAGGTGGATGATGTGTCCCTGTGGTCTCAAGTACTTGGAAGGCTGAGGTGGCAGTTACTTGGGCCTGGGGGTCAGGGCTGCATGCAGTGAACTATGATGGCACCACTGCACTCCAGCCTGGATGACAGAGCAAGACCCTGTCTCAAAAAAAAAAAAAAAAAAAAGGTATTATCTTGAATATTATTTAATTGGCATTAAAGTTTTGCCTTTAATATTTTCTTTTGGTGTCCAAACTTGTATATTGATTTGGAAATTCCATTTTTTAAATACTTAGTCATTTTTCATAGCCCATTTATTAAACCTTGTATCCTTTCAATTACTGTGATGGCATATATTTTGCACACACACACAAGTACATTTGTCTCTGAGTTCCCCATTCTCTCTTATTAACTGTCTGCTTGTTTGTTCTGATGCTGCTGTCAGGCCATTTGTTGTAAATTACCATGGCATCACACTATATTTAACATTTAGTAAGGCAAGTGTTCTGTAAACACTAATAAGGCTCTTATTTTTTGAAGTTATCTTAGCTATTTGTCTAAGAACCTAGAATGTCCCTCCTTTTATTTTGCTTATCTTTTAAGGTTTACATTTCTTTACAATAAAATCCCTAGATACTTTATAGTTTGTCTTGTTATTCTAAATGCATTATTCTATTTTATTTTCTAACTCATAATTACTGGTCTAGAGAAGTCCTGTTTGTTTTTAAGCTCTCTATGTATCTGACAATATTGCTGAATGCTTTCATCATTTCTAATAGTTTTTCTTTTGACTCTGTTTCTTTTGACTCTGTTAATCTTATGATGTCAGTGATCAGATTGTATGAAAATATAAGTAGTTTTAATTCTGCTTTCCTCAACTCTTTTCTCCTCCCTTTCTTCTTGTCCAGGGCCTTTGTTACATTGAGGCCCTGATGGAGACATCCACGCCATGTTTCCAGTAATAGATGGAATGTGTCTAATGCCAACTTTTGATGTGTAACCTTTTAACTAAAGAAAATATTCCCCAAATCGTGTTGAACTTTATCAGTGAAGTCATTGTTTCAGTCTGCTGAGAAAATCATGTGATGTTTGTCATTTGGTCTAGCAGTTTTAAGAAATATGTTCATAGATTTTCTGATGTTACCTAAACTTTTACTCCTGGGATCAACTCAATTTGCACATTGGGATTTTTATTATTAAATGCCACCATATAATTTTAAATTAATTTCCAAATTTATAATGACATAATTGTACATAAACAATTGTATATATTTAATAATTGTACATAATTTTATAGACATCACAGCGTGATGTTTCAGTGCATGTGTACATAGCTGAAACTATGCACTGTATGTATAGAAAACTCTATAAAGACTCCATCAAAATACTGTTAAAACAGTATCAAATGAACTTAGTAATCACTATATAATTTTTAAATATTTTTCATGTAATCCCAGCACTTTGGGAGGCCAAGGCGGGCGGATCACAAGGTCAGGAGATCAAGACCATCCTGCCCAACATGGCGAAACCCCATCTCTACTAAAAATACAAAAATTAGCTGGGCGTGGTGGCGTGCGCCTGTAATCCCAGCTACTGAGGAGGCTGAGGCAGGAGAATTGCTTGAATCCAGGAGGCAGAGGTTGCAGTGAGCAGAGATCGCGCCACTGCACTCCAGTCTGGCACTTGGCGACGGAGCGAGACTGTCTCAAAAAAAGAAAAAAAAAAAAAATATATATATATATATATTTCATATCTGGGTTTTTTTCTTTTTACTTTTTTTTTAAATCAGGGTTGTCGTTGTTGTTTTTTAGTTTTTGTTTGTTTTTTGAGACAGAGTCTCACGCTGTCACCCAAGCTGGAATGCAGCGTCACAACCACCATCCACTGCAACCTCTGCCTCCTGGGTTCAAGCGATTCCTTATTCTCCTGCGTCAGCCACTCGAGTAACTGAGACTACAGGCATGGCCACTAGCCCCGCTAATTTTTGTATTTTTCAGTGGAGATGGGTTTTTCGCCATGTTGTCCAGGCTGATTTCAAACTTCAGACCTCAAGCAATCCGCCCACTTCGGCCTTCAACAGTGCTGGGGATTACCAGCGTGAGCCACCGCACCCAGACCGTATCTGGTTTTTGCATTAATATTAAACCAGACTCAAGTAGCTAAGCAGCTTGTGCTTTGTTTTTCTGGACTATCTTAGAGATTAATTCACTGTCCCTTAAAAGTTTGATAAACTCAATTATGAAACCAGCTGGAAATGGGCTTTTGGAAAATGAATATATCATTTTACTTAAGTTTTCTATTTTTTCTTCTGTACAATTTTGATATTTTGTATTTTCCTAGATATACAAGCTTCTAATTGATGTTTTTGGTTAATTAATATATAGTTGTTTAGAAGCTTTCCACTACTATTTTGGATTTTTCTTTGTTCAGTTTCCCCTTTTAATCCTGTACTTGATTTATTCCTACCTCCTTTCATCTAGCTTGCCAGAGGTCTCTTTTATTAATCATTTCAAATGGAGGTTTTGTTTAGATTTTTTTTCATTTCATTTATTTCTGCCCTTATCATTATTACGTCTTTCTTTATGGAACTTCTCTGTTGCTTTCTTTTTTTAAATAACATTTTAGTTGAATGTCTAAATTCTTTGCTGTCAACCTGTTTCGTTCATTAAAAATATTTTTAAAGTTTACATGTTTTCTTGAAGTTTAACATATACTGTTTAATTTTTGTTAAAATCTACATATTTTGTAATTTAACTTTTAATTTCCTTTTAATTCATGTTCTTTAGAGATGTTATTTTTATGTATGTAGAATATTTAATATTATAAATTTTAATTATATTATGACCATAGGATATAATTTGTATAATTTTGTTCTTTTGAATTTACTAAGACTTTTTATCACCATCGTTTCAGTTTTGTTTGCTGTTGATAGTACATGTGTGTATATAGGTCCACACAGATAATATAAAATAGCTTAACCATATTTTTATTTCAGATAACTTTCATATCTTTGCTTATGAGATAGATAGGTTTACTGCTTAACTTCCTTGTCAGATAATTTTGTCACCTGTGATTAAATTTATCTTTTATTTTCCATTGGACTATATAATATACTGGACAAAAGTCAGTGTTCTTCCAAAACCAGTTAGGATTGGGTGTGGGGATACACTTTACTGCTTTTTAGCATCTATATAATCTTGCCTAAAAACTAAGTTTAATGGTTGTCCATGATTTGAACTTGAATGCCACTCACAGACTGATACGATGTCATCACATGCAAGCAGTTTCTCTAAGCTTTTCCATTCTTATTTCTGCTTAGAACCTAGCTTGTGACACTTTTAAAAGTTGATGTGTGTCAGCAATCTGTCCCTAATCATAGCCTTGTATCTTTTGAACAGCTGCAACAACATTTTTAAGGCAATGATCTCTCAAGCTGTTGCCAGTTTTTTTCATGCCACCAGAACTTGATCTTTCTATATTTTCTGTCTTATATATAACGGCAGGTCAGCAATCCTGGCCAACTCATGGTAGTTCTTCCCAGCTGTCAGATTTGTGCAGTAAACAGTGAACTTCTTTATTAAATGAGTAAACAATCCTGTTTTGATTCCAGAAATGCCAACAAAAAGCAGTTACAGAAACCACAGCTAACATAATGAGTTGCTTAAATATTAGCCACGTATTTTCTAGAGATGCTTGTGAAAATCACCAAGTCTATGATGATAGACCATAGAAGTATGAAGTGTAAGGAGCTTTCTGACAAAGAAATGTTTTATCTGTTTGAAGAGGGTGACCTGGAGACTCCTCATAATTTTATTACAGGGAAGAGTGGACCCTCTAACTGTCTTCTCCAGGGCATTCAGCCTAGCATTTCGGGTTGACAGCAGCCCCTCTGTCTATTTTGTTCCCCTGCTAATGTGCCCAAAGCAGAAAAAAAATAAAATAATAACTGTAATTGGCTACAAAGAGTAGAGCAAGCCATATCCTCTGAAACACTTAGGACTTCCCATCTGAACCTTTGAATGACCTCTCCTGCGGGTGGATGTCCTCAGACCCTACTGGCTACCCCAGTTGAGAGGAGGTAGCCCCAGAGACCATATGAAGAGCACATCAGCTCAGCAGTGGGTCAGCTGTGCTGCTTGCTGCAGCCCCCCTCAGATAGCAATAAATTATTTTTCCAAAGAGAGGCTTTGTGCTTTGCTGCCTTTTCCCTGCATTTCCCCCGGGACCCCGATATTGATAGAGCTCATTGACAAGGAGCTCTTGCCCGAATGGACCTCCACCTCCCACAGGCTGCCCATCAATCACCTGCCCAGCCTCTGGGGGAAGCCCATTAGAGAACCATGTAGACTTCTTAGTAATTATTAAATAAGTAAGTAAAAAAGAAAAGCATATTTATTGCCTTCAGGAGACACTGAATAGACAGAGATGTATCCCTTGCTTTTAGAGAAACGAATACCTTATTGGAGAAATGGGGTTATGTAGAAAATTTCTGTGGTTGTCCTTCTATTTTATGTTCATGTAATAACTAACTCTCATACAGATTGCACTGCTTATCTTTTTATAATCCTGTGTCATTGTGTTAATTGGGGCTGGCCTCACAAGTTACCAAAAACTTGGTGGCTTAAAACCACAGAAATGTATTCCCCTACAGTTCTGGATGCCAAAAGTCAGAAATCAAGGTGTCTGCAGGGTCACACTCTCCCAAAGCTTCTGAGGGAGTGTCCTTGCTTGCCTTTTTCAGCATCTGGTGGTTCCGGATCTTCCTTGGCTAGCGCAGCGTGACTTCTCAGCTTGGCCTCCATATTCTCGGGGCCGTCTGTCTGTGTCTTTGTCTCAAATCTCCCCTCTGCTCTTCTCTTATAAAGACAACTGTTATGAGATTTAAGTCCTATGCTAAATTCAGAATGATGTCCCCTCAAGGTTCTTAATTACATCTACAAAGACCCTTTTTGGTTCTAGGGATTAGGATTTGGACATACCTTCTCAGGGGCTCCCGGCAACCCATTACAATATTGAAGAGATTTAAGTTTGTCCATCTCCTAAGTAAAGCCATAGTAGCTGTATAGTATATGATAATATTTGCAGAGTAAAATTGCAGCTCTCAGAGTAACAGTATGTTGTAACTGACTGGTTTTGTGAATTTTTGTTTTTGGAGTAAGTGGAGCATATTATTAGACGTGCTAAATTTAAACACACACATACACAGAGGAGAATTGCAAAGATTTTCTGCTTTAATGCCTATATTTCTATATACTGATTTTCTGCATTTCTCAGACTTGAATATAGATTATCTCTCTGTTTTATAGTAGACAATCTCAAAATAATTTAGGCATAATAAAGTAATGAGGTTTTTCTGGGCTTCTTTTCATCATCCCTGCAATTTGAGTATCTTTTATAGTTAAGTTTTTCTCTGTAATAACTTCTTGTTTAGCTGATACTTGCCATTGGTAAATCACATGACTTTCAGAGTAACAGTTATTACATGAATTGGTGGAAAGTGTACTAGCCTGAGAACTAACAAATTTGGCCCTTATTCTCTCTCTGACTTTAACTAACTATGCGATAGAAACCCAAATCAGGATAACCATTTTGCCATTTGTAAAATGAGGCAAGGTCTGCTCTCAGTTTGCTTTATCAGTTAGAAATTTTAGGGGGGTACAAATAACAGAAACCCAACTTAAGTTTCAAACGTGCATTATTATATATTACAGCAGAAAAAAGAAACTGGCTTCAAGGTTGCTTGATTCAGTAACTCTTGCTAAACAACCACAATTAAGGAGATGTATATTTTTTCTTCTGTCTGTGTTCTTCCATACTTAGTATTGCCTCGGAGAATGGCAGCTGCAGCATTTCTTACTTATGAAATTCAGACAGGGCAGCACCACTAGAGAATAAGGCTGGTTTTATCATGAAACCACCTTCAGATCAGAAAGCATGTATCAGAAGCCACTAGGAGACTTCTATTCACATCACATTAGCTGCATTTGGCTCATATTCCTTTTTTTTTTTTTTTTTTTTTTGTAGACAGATTTCTCGCTCTGTTGCCAGGCTGGAGTTTAGTGGCGCAATCTTGGCTCAGCGCTACCTCCACCTCCCAGGTTCAAGTGATTCTCATGCCTCAGCCTCCCAAGTGTCTGGTACTACAGGTGCACACCACCACATCCAGAAAAAAATTTTTTTATTGCATTTTAGGTTTTGGGGTACAGGTGAAGAACATTCAAGATTGTTGCATAGGTACACACATGGCCATGTGATTTTCTGCCTTCCTCCCCCATCACCTATATCTGGCATTTCTCCCCATGCTATCTCTCCCCCAACTCCCCCACCCCCTGCTGTCCTTCCCCATTTCCTCCCAGACAGACCCCAGTGTGTGATGCTCCCCTCCCTGTGTCCATGTGTTCTAATTATTCAACACCCGCCTATGAGTGAGAACATGCGGTGTTTGATACTTTACAAAAGAAGACATACATGAGGCCAACAAACATATGAAAAAATGCTCATCATCACTGGTCATTAGAGAAGTGCAAATCAAAACTACATTGAGATACCATCTCACGCCAGTTAGAATGGCAATCATTAAAAAATCTGGAGACAACAGATGCTGGAGAGGATGTGGAGAATTAGGAACACTTTTACACTGTTGGTGGGAGTGTAAATCAGTTCAACCATTGTGGAAGACAGTGTGGCGATTCCTCAAGGACCTAGAAATTTTTGCATTTTTAGTAGAGATGGGGTTTCACCATGTTGGCCAGGATGTTCTCGATCTCTTGACCTCATGATCCAACCACCTCTGGCTCCCAAAATGCTGGGATTACAGGCATGAGCCACCATGCCCGGCCCATATTCCCTTTTCTAATCACAAGCAAGGAGACTTTACCCTTGGAATAATGAGTTGTACCTAGATATTAGGGCTGAGAGACTCCCAGCAGGACACACAGGCTACTTTTTGGAGGGGCAGATAACTGGACAAAATCAGGTTCTGGTAAGAATGAAGGAATTGGAGCTGGATGCTGAGTAGACAGACAATGGAGTATTACAGTAAATTTCAATTTTAATATATCCATAATTACTCATTAGTAGATGAGGCATTTCATAATGTGGTTTATGCCAAAGATGTAAAAGACTAAGCTTGTAATTATTAATAATGAATATATGGGGATAATCAAGTGTGGGCCATGGGAGAATTGTGTCAGAGCACATGTCTGCCACAGGTAGCTTTAAGAATGAGTTAAATTGATTTCTTCCATTGTACACAGTCATTTCTATCAGCAACAAGAGGCAAATATGAGGAAGCAGCTACTGGAAAATTGATGTAAATTTAGTTGGAAAAAAGCAATAGTAAAATTTCTATGCAAATTTCATCATCCAGATATTGAAGTACATAATGTATGAGGTAATACAAATATTTAAATTATTATGAAAGTGAAGGACTCAAGCATAGAGATTAACTTGTATTTATTGTAATAGTGGAAAGTGCAGTAAAATTTTTATTTTCTTTTCTTACTAGAAAATAAATATTTTCCATCCTAATAAAGTGAAGTTTTATTAAATTTGCTCCTAAAAGGTACTATTTTACTCTCAAAAGTAAAATCTTTGACTTAATTAAAACAACCATAGAAGATTAGTAAAATACCTGGATTAATAAGAATTATTAGATTAGTATGAAAGAATAGTAAAATTTATGTTCTAATTCATTTGAATCTACTTGAAAAAATCTAGAAAGTAATTTCACTTTTCAAAAGATAGGCTTAAAGAATGAATGTTAGTGCCTTAATGGACAATCTAATCTCAGTTATCATGATACAAGCTGAAAAGAGGCACATTAAACCTAATAATAATTATAGTAAATATGGGGTTTTGCCTATTTACTTATGTAGTAAATAGTGTAAATGCAATTTTACTGTAGTAAGTAAGAGCTGCATTGAGTGGTAATATTCCACTCAATTTATACAGTTACGCTAAAAGAAAAGATGCATAAAATAAATAGCATGATGCTTTTAAATTGTACAGTTAAATATAATTTATATATTCTAAATGTTACTAAGCATGCAAATAAAATAACTGAAAAACTTGGGCTTAGCTGGAGAAAATATCACTATGTCCTTAAGCCCATAACATGTGCCACCACTTAAATGGTAGTAATGGTAGAACAAGTAAAATCTAATTAACCTTTTTTAACTACAGTTGAAGCAGAGTTTCTCTCTGATGTTTGTTCTTCCATTTTGTAATTCCTTAAATATCTAAATACGCCCTCCCTCTCAGAGCATAAACTCCAAGAGAATAAATCCTATTCTTCAGTCTTTTCTTCTCCCATAGGCTATGGAAGGAATAATCACTTAATAAATGTTTAATGGTCTTCACAGTAAACAGTACACTGTCAAAACCCACCCTCTCTGCACACGCACATGTCTACAAATGACCACAGATGTGCTATGAGTATTTATTTTGGGGCTGTAAATAAATTTTTGCAAGTAGGTGAATTCACAAATACAGAAATCACAAATAATGATCAACTGTAACTTTAAAAAATACCTGATGAATTGGGTGATTTTCCTTGACAAGTAACTGTCAGAGAACTCTCTGTAGTCTCCATTCCAATGTATGCACTTGCCCATCTCCAGCCACGTTATAGATTCCTTGCCTGGGTTTTTTAGGGGTTTTCTGTGTGTTTTTATTGATAATATTAGTGTAATGTTAAATACAGATATAAATGCTTGCTAAGTACTTACCACATTTAATGTTAAAGATAATAAAGTATTATTTCCTTAGGAAAATAGATTCTAAGGAATATTACTGAAATATATTTGTTATATTTCTATTATATATTATATTATATAACTATAATATCCAAATATGTATATAAATATTTATGTTTATAAAAATATTAATCAGCAAAACAGCCTTGAAAAAGCTAGTTATATCCTGTGAAAATTTTACAATTGGAGAGGAGGAATTAAAGGATAGTCAAAAGGTAATAAATTTATTGTAAGATGTCATGTAATTATAGGTATAATATCATTGGTTGTCATAAAAAAGGATATTAATTTGCTGTTTATTATGCTAGTTAATCCCGTCTTCTTTCTGTTAACAATATGGGTCCCGAAATAAGTAATCATATAAATCAGAAGAAAAAATTCAGCACGTTGAAAAGATTTTTTAAACTAACTCATTGAATATTATTATTGCAATGTTGTGTTTGCAGAGCTGTTGAGGAAATACACATTTGTTTGTTTCTGTTGACTGTGGGGGAAATTAAAGATGCACAAGTTGTAGCAGAAGAACTTGTACCAATAAGAAGTCAACATCCAAAATACATAAGGTTACTAATATTTATTAATTACCAAATAAAATAAAGAATTGTTAACCTGGGTGCATAAATCTTGGATGGGCTTTGGTGGGAGAAGTGGTTTATGGGTGTGTGAACACTACGAGCATTTTTCTGGAGAGCAAGTCCGTTGCTCTAAAATGTAACTTTGAGGCAATAGACTTGCTCTTCATTCCCTTTGCTGACAGACATGTGTCAGTTGCCTCAGGACCACAGTCCTACCGGAAACTTGCATGATAGCTGAGAATTAAGAGAGGGGAGATATTAAATACAATCAATATTCAGCAGATGTTTAATGACAATCTTCTGTATACCACAACTGCTATTATTTGCCAGACATATACCTTTAATAAAAGCACAAAGTCCATAGAACCCTTCTACATAATGTGTAGTCCATTTCAAAATGCATCAAACAATATAGTCTGTGACCAAAGTTAAGAGCATAATAGAAGATATTTTTTTTGTTCTTTACTGGTTTTGGCTGAAGTCAATTCAAAATGAGTACAAATATCCAGTGGAAATTCATGTAAGACTGTAATAACTTATTTTGTTTCAGCACTCCAACATAGAGCATACACACTTTACACTAAGTTAAAAATATTTTTTTCTTTCAAGGTAACTGAACTGCACAATATCAAAAATATAACGAGACTGCCCCGAGAGACAAAAAAGCATGCAGTGGCAATTATCTTTCACGATGAAACGTCGAAGACATTTGCCTGCGAATCAGGTAAGCGATTATTGGCATTCTAGCCCTTGGGGAAACTGAGCTGCTTATGAGACAATGGCCCAGACGGATTAAGGTACACTACTGAACAGGATGGCCTACTGTAATGAGAATGTGCTGTAGGAGAATTCATTCAGAAGCTCAATGTACTGATTTCTACAGATGTTTGGCTGCTTGTTGTTATATGTCTATGTCTGGATTTGGCTCTCAGGTGGTCTGTCTGTCGGGGTTTCCATTCAAGCTTTGAGAATTAAGTAAACACTACCTGGCAGATGTTGTTTGGGTGAGTGTATGACCAGTATTCTGGTTCTTGCCCCGTGTGTCTCTAGGCATTTGGGAGGGCAGGAATCAGGGTGCTGTGCAAAAGCATGGCAGAGCTCTACAGCTCAAGTCCTCATATACCACAAAACAGAACTTTGAGCAATTTGTTGCTTTCATGGATTCTCAGTACTGCAAGTAAATACGTTTCAGATTGAATTTTAGCATCCCAGTTCATAAAGCACTCTGACATTATTGAGACACAAGGCAGTTTATAGTTGGAACTTGCAATATTTTTCATGTTGGAATCTCTGTGGTGTGTAACGTATTAGTTGGCTTAACGCTTTTTAAAGATTTTGCTCAATGAAACGGTGCATTCGTTTTATAATGGATGTTAGCAAAAAAGTACTAAGGGTTTGCAAGATGTGAACTTAAATTAATGATTAGGTCTTTAAAAGGAAAATGGTGCTTCTAGTTTTGTATAGTTTGTTTATGGTTATTATTAATACCAGGTTATATTATTCTAAAACTGATAATGTCTCTTTACCTAACTGAAATTGCTCACATCTCCTCACCTACCTTTTCTTAGTATGGCTAAACTGAACTGGAATTTATCTCTTGTTCCTCTTTTCTTGCGTGCCTTTATGCGTCTGTCCTGGCATATTTCTCTTCACTTGCCATCTAACCTCATTTCATCATTTAAAATTGACATTTTGAAGTTGCACAGAAGCCTGTAGTTAAGTTCCCATTTTGTAATACACCCTTTCCCAGCTTTGCTGGTATATTATCCAATTATTTTTCTGCCTTCTTGTCCACTATCTTGAAGCTGTTAAACCACTTTATTTTTCTTGAGGCTTTTAATCTCTCATATTAAAACTAGTATTTTCCAAAAAAAAAAAAAGAAAAAGGTAATGTTTACTATTTAAATTTCTAATTTTCCCTATTACATTTTCAAATTGTAGTGAGCAATATTGTGAATGTATAGGGAATACTGGAGCCCATTAATTTGGAAAAGAACAATATTTAGTTATATTTCTTTATGTGGAAATCTTATTCATGTTGTATTTGGAAAGATATTAACCTAAAATTCATGTTTAGTTAATAACTTACTCAGTATATTGCTCCTTTCAATCTGATTGCAATCTTGAATCCCATATTAGAATTGAAAAACATTTAATGCAATTGTATATATTTATACAGAGGGCTTTTCTGATTTACATTAGTATAATCTACTCTCCATTTAACTTTCTATTGGTATTAAAATAAACTAGGCTTGTGCACGTTATAAAGCTTACAAGACTATACCTTTTTAAATTTCTATATTCTAGGAAGTTGGAGAAAATACATATTCCTAAAATTTTGTCTAAATATCTTTGCTGCTCCATGACTCTTCTCTACCTCATTTATCCTGGTATCACCTGAATGTCCTCTCCTTCACAGATCACAGAATACATACCAATGGCCCAATGGAAAGCAAAGCTCTGATTTACATTCTGATACTTAGAGCATTTTAATAGAAAAGGTATATTATTTGAATAGTACATCTGAGTTCTATGTTCCCATCATCCCAAGTTTTTGGTTTATAAATGTCAGTCTCTATAATATATTGATATTCATATATTAATGCAAAACTCATGCATACACAACTGAAATTCAGCAGTACTTGTGTTTAAATAGTATCTGGAAATTCTGAAGTACCATTTGTTGAATTTTGTTGATCTATGCACAACAGAGGGACCAGGGTGTTCAAGACAGTAAGTGTGAAAGCAGTGCCCCCCCCCCCCACACACACACCAGGTGCTAGAGTCAGAGCACCTCATATTTACACAAGGCTCAGTGCAAACAAAACATCCTCCCCACTGGGTCGGCTTAACAAAAGCATTTACATTTTTATTTAAAGGCCATAAAGATTTAGAATTTTAAAATAAAACTCCCAAGTACACCAAACATCCAGATCTTTCTTGGTTTTTAGTAACAGGAACCAGGGATTCTTGGATAAATGTCCGATTCTAGGACTGGGGCATGAAATACACAAGATGAGCTGAGAGCATCTGTAGTGCCAGAAAGTAAGGAAGTACCACAAAATGCCGCTTTATGTCAAAGGAACACAGGAGTTCCCAGTGGACAAAGATGGAACAATTTGAGTAATAAAATAGCAAAGGATTATAACCCAGTTTATAAACGAATATTTCTGAGTCCATGCTTTAGCAATGGTTAATGAATAAATAAGTAGGAGAGTATAGACAAATACCCTATGCAGAAAATTACAAATAATTTATGTAAGGTGGAACATGACTCCCTGTGCCTTAAGTGGGGGCTATTCATGGTGACTTCCTCCCTAGGAGAATTGTACAGAAAGGGGTGGTAGAAAACAACTTTATGGTGGAGAAAACTAACAGACACTACTTCAGCCAGGTGACCAAGGTGAACATCAACAATGATAAATCATGTTGATAGAGTAGTCCTCAAAACTTTCAAGGTCATCACAAACAAGGAAAGCCTGGGAAACTGTCCCAAACAAGAGGGAGCTAAGAAGGCATGGTGAATAAATGTAATGTGGTAGCTTGGATGGGATCTTGAAACTAAAAAGGGACACTAAGTAAAAACTAAGGAAAACTTAATTGTGGTGATTAGTAAAATTTTAACAAATTACTAATTGGAGAAACTAGGTATAGGTGATATAAAGTCAGTATTATCTTTGCCATAATTCTTTAAATCTAAAGCTATTCCAAAATGAGATGTTTATTGCTAAAGAATAATGTGGAAGTAAGTAAAAATATATCAATGAACTAGAGTAGACTCAAGTAAAATAGAAATCTAGTGCGTTTTCAAGGATATATTAAAAATTCGTGAAGAAAAATTACATCTTACAAAAACTAAACTCTTACGCTATCTTAGTATAGAATGCTTTCAGAATGATAAAGTGATATGCATTATTTCTTAACAATGGAAATGACAATACTAAAATCATTGCCACTGTGCAGTGGCTTAATAGGAAATGTTAGATGCTTACCTAGTGGCATGAACAATAATGAAGAACCAGACTTAAAGTTGTATTGTGAGATTTCCATTTTTCAATATAGGTGATTCAGCATAAGGCTGAACCTAACCACATGCTCTTTCAGTGAACTGACCACTTCCTTCAAGGTCATTTTAGAATACTATTTTGTGGCTAACTTTCAAATAATTATCCAGGCCCTGTTTGGTTTCCTCTGAAATGCTGCTGCGTGCACTTACCACACATTTCTAGGACAAATGCAAAGGTTACAAGATGGCTTACCTTTTGACACTGATTTCATGTTGCAAAAACCTACCCCTATAGCCCATAAGCCTGCAATTCTGCCGGCCTGCTTTACAGAGAGCCCTGTGGACATTTGTTACCAGTGTATAGATCATGTAAAACCTATATCAGAATCTGCTACTCTGATTATAACCATCACAGCTATTGCTACCATGTTAGTTTCTTCCATAGATTTCTAGATAGCTTAAGATACAGACATCTGTGGAAAACTTTACTCAGCTCTTGTTGAGCCAAAAAGTTGAAATTAAGATATATGTATTTGTGAAGCATAACTTTAGGGAAACTATTTTGGAAATTATTATACAATTTATCCTCAGTGAAAAAATTTATAAAGAAATAGGATTATAATTTTATTTTAACCAGGAAAATTTCAAAATATAAGCATCACACTAGGGTCACTAATAGCATTCTTAATTGAAGCTGAATAGTAGTGGTCTCAATAAATCACAATGAGACTTTGAATCCATAATTTTAACTGAACACTGCAATTATTTTTAATATAAGCAGATAATTTCTATATTTCTGACTTTGAACTTTCCCATTATCAATTACCAGTGGGAAAAAATGGCTTACTTGGCATACTAATTAAGGAACTGCGATTAATATAACCATAAAAGACAAAGTTCTATTCTGTTTTTTAAAAATTTTGGAACAAATAGAATCCTCCTGCTGACAAAGACTATTTCTTCTCATGTCTGAATTTCACACACACAAGTCTGAAATTTGAAGGTTTTTTAATACAGTTTTATAGTTCATATAAGATTTTTGGGAAATGAAGGGCTCTTGATTAGGATAAAATGCTCTTAACTTCCCAGAGAAGAATTTCCTGACACGTGGCTGAAGTTAGATACGAATGTTAAAACAGAAAAATGCTTTTATTTGAATTTTTAGCAAATAGTTTTCAACTACTTTAAATATGACCTACTTGAAAGTATTATTTGTTTTTTAAAACTACTTTTTATGTGTGGATATAAGCCTGCCTGAAGCTAGTAAAGTGTTTGAGAAATAATGGCAAGATTCTCGTAAATTGCCTCAACTTCATGATACATGCTAATGGGGATTAAAAAAAAGAACTTGAAAATCATAAACAAGAAATTGTATTACTTTTTAATGCAAATTATTTTTAGATAGATGTTAAGCTACAGTAGTTTATATCTGTTAATGAAATTTTATTTTCCAAGAAAATGCTGTGTCAAGTAGATATTGTATAGATTATTAGATACACAAAGTTATTACCAAGTGATAACAAGAAATCCATTTTCATTTTATTTGTATAAATTTGGGGGTACAAGTGCAGTTTTGTTAATATGGATACATTGTGCAGTGGTGAAGTCTGAAGAAACCCACTTTCTAAAGTTTAATAAGAGTATTGCTTCTCCTTATCTGAGAGAGTATCTGTACCACTACCTCAGGATAGAAAATTTCAAAAAATCCTTTAGTTTTATGAGACACCTGTTAGGAGATCCTTTCTTTGTATGTTTCAGAATCAGCTGATATCAAATCATTTTGCAGCATTAAGGGAGTATTTGTCATTTTTAAAAGCTCAGACATACAAAATGATACAGAAAAAGTAACAGTAGTTCTACTGAAACCTTTCTAGAGTTCTGCAATAAGAATAGGAAATGTATCAGCGCAAAAAGTGCTCCCTGCAGCCCCATGTGAACTGTCCTGTCCCTTTAACCAAAGAAGAAACAGACATACTTTGAACCTCAGTGCATGCTGTTAACAACTAGGGCACCACACAAGTTTTCACCTAAGTTCTGATGCTAATTACCAAACATATATTCACTTAACATAGATGACAGCCATATGCTATCTTTTCCTTGAGGTCTTTCCTTAAGCACAAATTATTACTAAGTCTAGGATAAAAGTTTAAAACATCAGTTTTTTCTGGTGGATGACTTGAAAAATGAAATGTAACAACAATAAAAGGTAGTATAATTTTCAATACTCAAGAAAGTAATCCTACTAATAATCTAAAAAATAAAATATTGTGTCATTTGTCACAGAAAAAGTATTTGACAATATGAAAATTATGTCATTTGTCACAGAAAAAGTATTTGACAATATTCAAAGACATTCATGATAAAAACTGTGAGTAAAGAAAGAATAGATGGGAACTTCTTCAACTTCGTAAAGAACATCTGCAGAAACCTACGGCTACATCACACTAAAGATATAAACTGATGCTTTCTCCATAGACTGGGAACAAGGAAAGCTTTCCTGCTCTCCTCCATGCTGTGCAGGACAGTAAAGGAAGCTCTGCTATCACAATAAGGCAAGGAAGAGAAATAATAAGACATACAGATTGGAAAGCAATGAATAAAAACTGCCCATTTTTTGAAGGCAACATAATTGTCTATATTTTAAAGATCCCAAACAATTCTGAAATTATATGGAAGGAGAGATAACTCTGAAAAAAATACATATAAAAGGAACAAACTTCAACAAAATAATGGCCACTTATGAAAAGCCCACAGCAAATATCATAATCCACGAAGAAAAACTGCAGGCTTTTCTCTCCCAAGATCTGGTACAAGGAAAGGATGTGCAGCCTTGCCAGTTCTATTGAACACAGCACTGGAAATCCTACCCAGAGAAATCAAAGAAGAAGAAACAAAGGACATCCAAATCAGAATTATCTCTGTTGGCAGATGACATCATCCTATATGAAGAAAACCCTAAAGACTCCATTTAAAAACTGTTAGGATAAATAAATGAATTCAGAGAATATGCAGGATACGAGATCAACATACAAAAATCAATAGCATTTATTTGCACTAACAACATACAATTCAAAATGAATTATTTATTTTTATTTTATTTTATTTTTTTGAAATGGAGTCTTGCTTTGTTGCCCAGGCTGGAGTGCAGTGGCATGATCTTGGCTCACTGCAACCTCTGCCCTTGGGTTCAAGCAATTCTCTGCCTCAGCCTCCCTCAAAAAGGAAATGTTTTAAAATAAGCCTATCTATCTACAATTACATTAAAAAGAATAAAATACTTAGGAGTAAACTTAACCAAGGAGGTAATAACTCTGTACACAGAAAACAATCAAACACTGATGGTTTCATGGGTTACTCTTTTGTGAATCCTAGCAGATGACAAAATGACTCCTGGCTCAGAGGAAAATAATTTTTTTTCCCCTAAGTCTCAAAGAGGCAATGTGATTAGCCCAGATGGATACCCACACAGGCAGTGGGTTTGTGTCACAGTTGCAGATCCCAGAACCAGAAACTAGGCCCTTTTTGAACAAGCAGCACACATTGCAACAAGCAGCAAACAAGCCAACCCCTTTACCTCCAGAGAGTGACCAGTTACCTGGTAGTCACCCTTGATCTACTTTGTTGCCTTTGTGACTCCATAGAGAAACACAGTCTCAGGGTGCAGAGAGGCATTGCAGTCTAACATTACTGTCACAGTTCTAATATTTCACTGGGAGAGGAATGGGCCCAGAGCCCCCATGCTTCTAGCTGGGTATACCCAACTGTTGGTGTTTCATGTTTGAAATTTTACTTTGTTCTTGTTTTAACATTGGGATCCTGCCCATCGTTTGGTATTTATTCATTAATTAATATTTATTGAAGACCTTGTATGTGCCAAGCACTGTTCAATGCCCTGGCATGGATTAAAGATTTAAAAAATGATTAAAAATCAATTACTATAAAAAACAGTAAGATCAGGATTTTCATATCTGAATTCTACTTAAAAGCTAATAATGCCTTTTTAAATATTTGAAACTACTAAAACTCATAAAAAAGGAATATGATCTAATTTATTTTATGAAGCCAGCATAGTAACATCTGATATTATTCTGTTTTAATATATTTTTAACTTTAACTTTAAAAATTAACAAAAAGCTACAGCAATATACCATAGCAGTAAAAGATAAATATTCAGGAGGGATTTAATAAGAAGGGTACCATATAAAGGAAAATAACAAATCTTATTTAAAAACATAAAACGATTATTTGCTTGGATATAAAAACATAATATTAAATTATAAACTTCTCCAATGTTAACAGTGCATTTTAGTATAGTTCCTACTTGGCTGTCAACAAAATTTTACTTTTGGAGTAGGGAAAATTATTTAAAATTTATATAATATCTACGAATAGCCAAAGACAGTATGTTAACATCTAAAAAAAAAAATTCAAAGAAAATTTGGAAAACTGTATGCATAACCTAGGGATTGGAGAGATCTTCTTTATAAAGACAAATGCTCCGGAACTATAAAACACAAGGACTGATGTGTCTGAGCCTAAAGACGCAAACAGCTCTCCTACAGTGAAAGATTCACAAGCATGGTTACTACACAAATTAGAGTTTTAGAGTAATACTGGAAATGCAGGTAACAGATAAAATCTGAAAAACTATAATGTGGAAAAAACTCTTATAAAGTGACAAGGAGAAAATGTTAACAGTTTTGCAAAGATTATGACTAAGCAATTCACATGTTTATAAATACAAATGGCAAATTATTATTATTATTATACTTAAATTTCTGGGGTACATGTGCAGATCTTGCAGGACTGTTACGTAGGTATACACTTGCATGGTGGTTTGCTGCCTACATCCCCCCGTCACCTACATTAGGTACTTCTCCCAATGTTATCCCCTCCCCAATCTCCCCACCCCCTGCAATCCCTCCCCTAGCCTCTTACCCCACAACAGACCCCACTGTGTGATGTTCCCCTCCCTGTGTCCATGTGTTATTGTTCAACAACTGCCTATGAGTGAGAACATGCAGTGTTTGGTTTTCTGTTCTTGCATCAGTTTGCTGAGAATGATGGTTTCCAGATTCATCCATGTCCCTGCAAAGGACATGAACTCATCCTTTTTTATGGCTGCATAGTATTCCATGGTGTATATGTGCCACATTTTCTTTATCCAGTCTATCCTTGATGGGCATTTGGGTTGGTTTCAGGTCTTTGCTATTGTGAACAGTGCCACAGTGAATATACGTGTGCATGCGTCTTTATAATAGAACAATTTATAATCCTTTGGGTATATACCCAGTAATGGGATTGCTGGGTCAAATGGTATTTTTATTTCTAGATCCTTGAGGAATCACCACACTGTCTTCCACAATGGTTGAACTAATTTCCACTCCCTCCAACACTGTAAAAGTGTTCCTATTTCTCCATATCCTCTCCAGCATCTGTTGTCTCCAGATTTTTTAATGATTGTCATTCTAACTGGCGTGAGATGGCATCTCAATGTGGTTTTGATTTGCATTTCTCTAATGACCAGTGATGATGAGCATTTGTTCATATGTTTCTTGGCTGCATGAGTGTCTTCTTTTGAAAAGTGCCTGTTCATATCCTTCTCCCACATTTTGATGGGGTTGTTTTTTTCTTGTAAATTTTTTAAAGTTCTTTGTAGATCCTGGATATTAGCCCTTTGTCAGATGGGTAGCTTGCAAAAACTTTTTCCCATTCTAATGATTGTTTCTTTTGCTGTGCAGCAGCTCTTAAGTTTAATTAGATCCCATTTGTCCATTTTGGCTTTGTTGCGATTGCTTTTGGTGTTTTAGTCATGGAGTCCTTGCCTATGCCTATGTCCTGAATGGTATTGCCTAGGTTTTCTTCTAGGGTTTTTATGGTGTTAGATTTTATGTTTGAATCTTTAATCTGTCTGGAGTTAATTTTGGTATAAGATGTAAGGAAAGGATCCAGTTTCAGCTTTCTGCACATGGCAAGCCAGTTTTTCCAACACCATTTATTAAACAGGGAATCCTTTCCCCCATTGCTTGTTTTTGTCCCATTTTTCAAAGATCAGATGGTTGTAGATGTGTGGCATTACTTCTTAGGGAGGCCTCTGTTCTGTTCCATTGGTCTATATCTGTTTTGGTACCAGTAACATGCTGTTTTGATTACTATAGCCTTGTAGTATAGTTTGAAGTCAGGTAGCATGATGCCTCCAGCTTTGTTCTTCTTGCTTAGGATTGTCTTGGCTATGTGGAATATTTCTTGGTTCTATATGAAGTTTAAGGTGATTTTTTCTAGTTCTGTGAAGAAGGTCAATGGTAGCTTCATGGGGATAGCATTTAATCTATAAATTACTTTGGGCAGTATGGCCATTTTCATGATATTGATTCTTCTTAACCATGAGCATGGAATGTTTTTCCATCTGTTTGCGTCCTCTCTTATTTCCTTGAGGAGTGGTTTGTAGTTCTCCTTGAAGAGGTCCTTCACATCCTTTGTTAGTTGTAATCCTAGGTACTTTATTCTCTTTGTAGCAATTGTGAATAGGAGTTTGTTCATGATTTGGCTCTCTTTAAGTCTGTTTTTGGTGTATAGGAGTGCTTGTGATTTCTGCACATTGATTTTGTATCCTGAGACTTTGCCAAAGTTGCTTATCAGCTTAAGGAGATTTTGGGCTGAGATGATGGGGTCTTCTAAATATATAATCATGTCTTCTGCAAATAGAGACAGTTTGACTTCCTCTTTCCTAACTGAATACCCTTTATTTGTTTTTCTTGCCCGATTGCTCTGGCTAGAACTTCCAATACTATGTTGAACAGGGTGGTGAGAGAGGGCATCCTTGTCTAGTGCCAGTTTTGAAAAGGAATGCTTCCAGTTTTGCCCATTCAGTATGATATTGGCTGTGGATTTGTTGTAAATAGCTTTTATTATTTTGTGAAATATTCCATTGATAACTAGTTTATTGAGAGTTTTTAGCATAAAGGGCTGTTGAATTTTGTTGAAGGCCTTCTCTGCATCTATTGAGATAATCATGTGGTTTTTGTCTTTGGTTCTGTTTATGCGATGGATTATGTTTATGGATTTGCATATGTTGAATCAGCCTTGCAGAAGTTGAATCCTTGAATAGACCAATAACAAGGTCTCAAGTTGAGGCAGTAATTAATAGCCTACCAACCAAAAAAAAAGTGCAGGTCCAGATGGGTTCACAGCCAAATTCTACCAGATGTACAAAAAGGAACTAGTACCATTCCTTCTGAAACGATTCCAAACAATACAAAAGAGAGAATCCTCCCTAACTCATTTTATGAGTTACAACATCATCCTGATACCAAAATCTGGCACAGACACAACTAAAAAAGAAAATTACAGGCCAATATCCATGATGAACATTGATGCAAAAATCTTCACTAAAATACTGGCAAACTGAATGCAACAGCACATCAAAAAGCTTATCCATTATGATCAAGTAGGCAAAATGGTTTTTTAAGAAGACTTAAATTGTAAAATGATTAGAGCTATAAAAATCAAAATAATAATGAGCATAAACCCAAGATTAAAAGGAACCCTCAGTTCAAGTTACAAAGACATTTAAAATCTTATAACTAAATCTTTAATCTACTTTGATTTGATGTTTGGATATGGTGTAAGATAAAGATCTAATTTTATTATTTTCTATGTAGATTTCCAGTTTTCCAAAACTATTTGTTGAAAAGCTTATCCTTTGCCTACTGTGTGTTCTTGGCACCCCTGTTGAAGATCAGTGTATTATATATGCGTGGATTCATTTCTGGGCTCTCTGTTCTGTTCCATAGGTCTATATATCTGCCTTCATGCCAGTATTATACTGTTTTGACTATGGTAACTTTATAATATATTTGAAATCAGGAAGTATGATACCTCTAGCTTTTTTCCTGTTTCTCAAGAATGATTTGAATATTCATAGTCTTCTGTGCTTCCATATGAATTGTAGAATTTTTTTTCTATTTTCATTAAAAATGTCATTGAAATTTTGGTAGGGATTGCATTGAATCTGTGGATTGTTTTGGGTAGGATGTTTTTCCATTTTTTGGTATCTTTTTGAATTTCTTTCATAAATGTTTGTATTTTTAAGCATACAAATCTTTCACTTAACTTTTAGTTAAGTTTATCCCTAAGTATTTTATTCTTTATAACATGGTATGGTAAAACTCCTAGAAGAAAACACAGGGGAAAAATTTTATGTCCTTGGTCTAGAAAAATGATTTCATGGCTATAATACAGAAAACTCAGATAACAAATATAAAAATAGGCAAATGGAATTGTATCAGACTAAAAAGCTTCTAAACAGCAAAGAAAGATATCAACAGAATGAAAAGGCAAACTACAGAATGAGGAAAGCACTCCCAAATGATCTGCCTGGTAAGTAGTTAATTTCCAGAATATATTAGCTATGTATACACCTCAATAGCCAATAAATAAATTATCCAATTCAAAAACAGAATAAACATCTTTCCAAAGAAGACATACAGATGGTCAACAGATATATGAAAGGTGCTCTGAACATAACTAATTATTATAAAAATGTAGATAAAAACCACAATGAGTATTACGAGTATGTAAATCAAATCTGTCAGGATGGCTATTACAAAAAAACATAACAGATAAAAAGACAAGTGTCAGTAAGGATGTGGAGAAATTGGAACCCTAGTCTATTGTTAATGGGAATGCAAACTGATGCAGCTCTTATAGAAAACAGTATAGAAGTTCCTCAAAACATCAAAAAGAAAATTACCATATGATCCAGCCATCTCATTTCTGAGTATTTATCCAAAATAGTTAAAATCTGGATCTTGAAGAGATGTTAACACTCCTGTGTTTATCGCAGCACTATTCACAGTAGCCAAGACATGGAAACAACCTGTATGTTGATCAGTTGATGAATGGATAAAGAAAATGTGGAATATACATACAATAGAGTAGTGTTCAAACTTTAAAAAGAAGGAAATTCTGCAATTTCAACAACATGGATGAATTTTGAGAGCATTATGCTAAGTGCAGTAAGCCAGTCACAAACAACAAGCAAGCAAACACTGCATGATTTCACTTGTATCAGGTATCTAAAATAGTCAAAGTAGTAAACCTAAAGAATGGAATAGTAGTTGCCAGAAGGCAGGGGAAGGGGAATTCAGGAGCTAAGCAGTGGGCATAAAGTATCAGTTAAGCAAGGTACATAAGCTTTAGAGATCTGCTGTACAGCATTGCACCTCTACTCAATAATGTATTGCCCTTTAAAAATTTTAAGAGGGTAGATCTCATGTCAAGTGTTCTTATCACAATAAAATTTTAAGAAAGGGGAAAAATGAGTTCTCACATTTATTTCCCATGAAAATGTAGGTAAAAGTATATTCTCATAATGGCTAATAGGAATATGAATCACTTTCCTTAGCTTTTCAAGAAAACTGGCAATTACTATTAAATAAACATGCATATCCTTGATTCTTTGAACCTCTTTGGGAGTATATCTCATATAAGCATACATACTAATACATAAGGATATAGGTTTAGGAACATTAAGTACATTATGTATAATGGCAAAAAACTGGAAATGTATCCGTATCAAGAAAATAGTTGAACACTTACGGTGTATCCTTATTCCATGAAATATTTTGCAATCACTAAAAAGAATTCTAATTAAATCCTTTGAAAAGATTTCAATCAAACTTAGTTCTTCAGGCAAAGCAACCAACCAAGAAGTATACAGTGAGAACAGTCGGCCCTCCACATCTGTGGATACTGCATCTTTGGAGTCAACCAACAGTGAATCGAAAATATTTTGGAAGAAAAATAACAATACACCAACAAAAAACCAATACAAATTAGGAAATACAGTATAACAACGATTAACATGGCATTTAAATTGCATTACATATTATAAGGAATTAAGAGGTACTTTAAAGTATTTGAGAGATTATATGCAAACACTGCAGCATTTTATGTAAGAGATTTGAGAGTTAGGGAATAACTGGTATTTGAGAGTTCTGGAAGAGGGTTTTTAAACCAATCCCCCATGGGTATTTAGGAGCAACTACAATCACATATTTAAAGGAAACAGAAAGAGACAAACAGAGTTTTAACAACTGCCACCTAAGGTAAGGGAGGATGATGGTGAGGTGGGTGGAAAAGGAAAATGGACAAAAAAAGGAAAGGTAGTACACCTATTGTGTACCCATAAAAATTAAAAGTACAAAAAGAAAATAGAAGATAAAATGAACAAAACACCAAATATACAGTTTATTCCATTTACATGAAATTATTCATATGTTAATTCGTGCATAAATGTGTTCAGTTTTTTTAAGTAAGTTAATCGTCAAGAAATGCAAATTAAAACTAAGTGAAGTGCATGGTGATGCACCTGTCAGCATAACTAACATTTTTTTAAAATTAGTGACACCACCATGTGCTTGTGAGTATGCAGAAAAACTAGATCTGTCATATGTTGCTGATTGTAAATGTAAAATGCTATAGTCTGGAAAACTGTGTGGCAGCTTCTTATAAAATTAAAGATGCCATTACCATATAACCTAGAAATTACACTCTTAGGCATTTATCCCAGAAAAAGGAAAAAAAAGTTTACACACACACAACACACATACACACACACCCTTGTACCTGAATGTTCATACTAGCTTTGTTTGTAAGAGCCCCAAACTGGAAAGAACTCAGATGTCCTTGAACAAACTGGTATCTTCACACCATGAAATACTCTTCACCAGTACAAAAAAGAAGAAACTCAATATATGCAGCAACCTGGATGAATCTTGAGGGGATTACACTAAGCAACAAAAAGCACATCCCAAAATAGATACCAGGTGATTCTGTTTACATATTTTCAATGACAGATTTTAGAAATAGAGGACAGATTAGTAGTTGTGAAAAGTTAGGAATGGGGTTGGAAGTGTGAGGACAGGAAGACTATGTGGTCGTTAAAAAGTAACAGAGCTTGTATTGAACTGTGCACCATTGATTGTAATGGTACGTACACAAGCCTACACAAGTGATAAATTGTATAAAACTTACACACACATATATGTGTAAGTAAAACTGGGGGAAATCAGAATAAGATCAGTGGACTATCAATGAGGAAATGTCAGTACCCTGGTTGTGATATTATACTACCATTTTGCAAAATGTGACCTTGGGGGGAAACTAGACAAAGTGTGCACAGGATGTCTCTGTATCATTTCTCATAACTACATGTGAGTTTACAATCATCTCAGTAAAATTTTCAACAAAAAGTAAATTAGGTATATGTCTATGATCTTAAGGTTATCTGTAGTGTATTTTTAAGTTCAAAAAAACAGGATGGGAAGACAGTTGCAGAAAAACATATTTCATATAATTCTAGTATGGTAAAAGAAACTAACTACAAAACCAGAAATAATTCTCAACCTGTGCCTGTGTGGCTTGTGCATTTTATGAGCACAGAGAGACTTTGTGTGCAAGGGGCACGTGTGCGAGGGTGCATGTGTGCAAGGGTGCATATGTATGTGTTGCTCTTTTCTAACATACAGGCCTTGCATGAGCTGCTCCCCTGCTTACCCCAGCCCAGCACCAACACCTCACCCAACTGACTCCCACATTTCCTTCCATTTTCAGCATAAGGGTCTCTTGCTTTGTACCTCCTCATGGTGCTTAGTGCCTCTGCTCCCCACTCCCATAGCACCCTAAAGCTGGGCTTTACACTGTCTGTTCAGGGTCTCTCTACTCTGCCAGAATTTATCTCAGTGGGGACATACCCATATTGGCTTGCTTATCTCTGTATTCCTAGCACCACATGCTAATAAAAATGTGTTGAATTATGGATTAATACCTGAATGAGTAAAATATGTATTTGCTTTATTATAATGATATATTTATTTACTTTTTTCAAAGAAAAAAATTTTTTGAGACAGGGTCTTGCTCTGTTGCCCAGGCTGAGGTTCAGCGGCATGATCACAGCTCACTGCAGCCTCTACCTCCCTGACTCAGTCAACCCTCCTACCTGTAGTTGGGACTAGAGCTGTGTGCCACTTTGCCCGGCTAATTTTTGTATTTTTTGTAGAGATGGGGTTTTGTTATGTTGCTCAGGCTGGTCTCAAACTCCTGGGCTCAAGTGATCCACCCGCCTCGGCCTCCCAAAATCCTAGGATTACAGCCATGAGCCACCGTGCCCAGCCTATTGCTTTTTTCAAAACAAATTTTGAAGACTTACTTAATAGTACCATGGGAAATATTATTTAAATTGCCAAACAAAAGATTGCTTGTGATATGAGAGTGAATGACCAGCGTGCTGCATGTGTGTGTGTACAGGTACGCGTAAAATTGGTTATGGCACACCAGGCCTGTTGCAGTAACTCTGTAGGTAAAACATTGCTGTATAGAAATTAGAAATTCGGGCCGGGCGCGGTGGCTCACGCCTGTAATCCCAGCACTTTGGGAGGCCGAGGCGGGCGGATCACGAGGTCAAGAGATCGAGACCGTCCTGGTAAACATGGTGAAACCCCGTCTCTACTAAAAATACAAAAAAATTAGCTGGGCGTGGTGGCGCGCGCCTGTAGTCCCAGCTACTCGGGAGGCTGAGGCAGGAGAATGCTTGAACCCGGGCAGCGGAGGTTGCAGTGAGCCAAGGTCGCGCCACTGCACTCCAGCCTGGCGCCTGGTGACTGAGTGAGACTCTGTCTCAAAAAAAAAAAAAAAAGAAATTAGAAATTCAACATTTTGCCTATTCATTAAACAGAGAGCCCTTCTTTCTTTTTTTGAGTGTGTTCCAGTCTCAAGGCAATGGCTAGTAAATGAAAAAGGAGATGATGTTGATGTTAGAAACTCAAAGTTTGGTTAATAGGTTCTGCTTACCTTCATTAAGAAAAACAAAAGAGGAAGAAAAGAGTGTAACTGTGTCAGCATATGTGCAACCTAAAAACTTACCTTCAAATAATTTTAACTCTGAATTACCTGTTTAATTTCCTAGTTACATGAAGCATTGAATGCATTCCATAATGTAATGAGGATATTCTTATAGGTTCTTCCATCCAAAATAAGTAATAGAATATGTATGAACTGAATAAATTCTTCCATGTGAAAAATTGTGAAAACAAATTTGTGTAAATTCCAAATCTCAATATATTTATACATTTATAATTAATATTTTTAAGTTTTCTGTGTATTACCTTGTACCTGAAATACCTGGTTATCAGTTTATCATATTTCAGTTTATTTAAATTTTATTTCTCAAATTCTATATCATTATTTCAAAGAGAACATTATTTACTAAAGTAACACCTTTTCCGCATAATGATTTGTATTAGGCAATATATTTGTATCTTACAATATCATCGCTAATTTTTCTACATAATTTTTTTCAGAGGAGTCTCTGTAGTATTCTGCTTCACAGACTTGGCATAATCTTTCCTATCACAAGTCATCTAGAAAAGATGCTGTCAAAAATCATCCTTGAATTCAGAATGACAGGGAGTAGGGATACATTTCAGCCTTTCTTTCCATTGGCATTTTTCAGGTTTACTGAAGCATAATTGGCAAGTAAAAATTCTGTTTATTTAAGGCATACAACTGGATGTTTCAATATATGTATACTTTATAAATGGTCATCACAATCAAGCTAATTAAAATATCTGTCACTTCACATAATTATCACTTTCTTTTCTCTCTCTGTGTGTGTGTGTGTGTGTGTGTGTGTGTGTGTGTGTGTGTGTGTGTGTGTTAAGAATACTTAAGATCTACCCTGTTAGCAAATAGATGCAGTCGCAAAACCTGTATTGGTTTCAATCTGTGGCATAGAACCTGTGAACAGAAATTTGTTTTGCATCCGTGTTAAAGCTCTAGACACTAAGCAAATAATCTGTACTTAGACATAGGTGAATGGAGTCTACTGTAAAGTCCAATTATTTATTAGTATTATAACATATATGAATAGATATAATAAAGAGTACACACACACACACACACACAGGTGTGTGTGTTATTTTACCAAAAATATTTTCACTTGATTTTTTTAAAAAGCATTTCTGTTTCCTTATTTGGAAATCCATTTGAAGCATGTAGATTATATCCAATGGATTATAAATTGTTCTATTATAAAGACACATGCACACGTATGTTCATTGCGGCACTGTTTACAATAGCAAAGACCTGGAACCAACCCAAATGCCCGTCGACAATAGACTGGACAAGGAAAATGTGGCACATATACACCATGGAATACTATGCAGCCATAAACAACGAGTTCGTGTCCTTTGTGGGGACATGGATGAATCTGGAAACCATCATTCTCAGCAAATTGACATAAGAACAGAAAATCAAACACCACATGTTCTCACTCATAGGTGGGTGTTGAGCAATGAGAACACATGGACACAGGGAGGGGAGCATCACACACTGGGGTCTGTTGCAGGGGACTAGGGGAGGGACAACGGGGGGTAGGGAGGTTGGGGAGGGATAACATGGGGAGAAATGCCAGATATAGATGGCAGGGGGGATGGAGACAGCAAACCACATTGGCATGTATGTACCTATGCAACAATCCTGCATGTTCTGCCACATGTGGCCCAGAACCTATGATCGTGGTGTCAAACAGAAACTACCTTCAACTGAACACACTCATTTCACCAATATCCCATATACGTTAGAGGCAGGATACTGCAGGGTAGTTTACTTGCATTAAACTTTATATATATATATGTGTGTGTGTGTGTGTGAAAGAATAGAGGAAAGGTCCCTTATATAAAAGTTGTATAGTTCAGGTGCTCATCCCAGATTATAGAACTTTTCATCCTTATGGCCATAAAGCTGATTTAATAGAAAGTAAGATAGTAAAGCAACTAATAGATTTTATTGATGTTAGATCAGTAATATAGTCAAATACAACTTTAAGTTGTGGCAAATATAGTTTATATAACACAAAATAACATCTGGTATATATCCAGGACAAAGGAGAAAATCAATTTTATTGCATTTAAGAAGCCAACTTAGGTATGACATTAGAAAAAGTAATCACTGCTGCCACTCAGAGTTATATGATCTGTGGGCAAATATAATACTTCAGTTTCATGTGATGTCAGCCTAGCACTTTTATGGACATTCCATTACTTTCAGGATAATGGGAAACATTTCTGTTTACTGATTGTTCAATACAAAAGACAACTTGAACAAAGCTGGAACAACTTATATTTCTAGCTGACTCAGTCACTGTGGAATAGAATTGCTGGTTTATAACCATCTGCTTCTCAGCCATCCTGCTAAGAGATGTGGAAGAAATCATTAAAAACCAAATATAGTGGCCTTATGTGATCTGAAATGTACTGAGATTTTGAAGTTAATTCTTTAGAGAAAGTGGAATGCTGTATTGCAATGTCAGTGTAATGAGACTTTAAATTTTTAATGCTCTTCACAAATTCACATTGAAGAAAAATACCAAACCTTAAGCTGCATACACCTCCATCAAAAGTTTACATTATTTGGGTGAAATTTGGGTATCGTGTTGTCAGACTGGCATAACAAACCAGAGACAGAGCTGATTTAAGCAAAGTTTAATGTGAGTAAACTACCCTGCAGTATCCCGCCTCTAATGTATATGGGATATTGGTGAAATGGGTGTGTTCGGTTGAAAGTAGTTTCTGTTTGACAACAAGATCATAACCAAGGTGAATTTATTTCATTTAGGATGAGTGTGGCTAACACATTTTTTCCAAAAGAGCTTCTTGGATTTGGGACATTGGAAATGAGAAAGGGATGAGTTGCCAGTGGGAGAAAAATATATAATTTAAGGATAGACAATAAAGTGTGATATGCAAAATACTGATGTATCTGGTGTCATCACTCACTAAACACTGATGAATACTAGAAATTAATGACATAAGAATGAAGTCCAGAAATCCAGTACATATCCTAAGAGGCTTCTCTTCCTGTTCCCTGCTTCAGTGGAGTTTTACTATCACACTGGTCCTGTTTCGTTTCCTTGCCTTTGAACTTCATGAAGAGTAGAAAGAGCTACCACTCTGCCCTGCATGTCATCCCAGCACCCCTCACCTGCAGCATGCCATGCTCATTGCTGGGCTGCCCAGGCCTGGTCTTCCCATCACTTTACACAATGAAACCCAAGCTGGCGCTGTGCCCCTTCTCTAAGCCAACCACGTAGATGTTTCCAAAGGTCAACCAAGCTCCAGAAAGTAACTTTAGAACTAACTACTAGATGTTGCAAAAATTTAGAAACTACTTTTTTGTTGTTGTTTTATGAGCAATTAACATAGAGTATCAGCTGGAAAATGGTTGTTGGGGAGTCGTCATTGTCATTCCTTATTTTTGTACATTAAGAAAATATACTTCTGCTTTATTTGCAGAATTTACATAAAGCATATTACCTTGCTGTCTCACTTCAAAGTTTTACCATATGCTACCCTGTTACACAGAATAGTGCTTTTTAAAGAAACTAAGCCCTCTATAATTGGGTGCCAGACTTTTTGAAATCTTTGTAGCAAAAAAAAAATGGTTTGAATATTTTTATGCAGATAAAAACAAAACCTTCTATTTGAAGTGTTGAATGAGGACTTAAAAATATTGTATATGTTTCTTAAAGTAGTAATCTGTCTTAATAAGCTGACAACAATATCCAAGACTTTTAAATTTAAGCTTTCTAGAAAATGTTCTAAACAATTAATATCCAGTAGTACAAAGACCTCAGGACTGAGTTTACTTTTTACCAACTTCTCCTTTATATATCCATATGTATGTTTGTTTGTTTGTTTTTTTTAAAAAAAGGCCAGGCACAGTGGCTCATGCCTTTAATCCTAGCATTTTGGGAGGCCAGTGCGGGTGAATCACGAAGTCAGGAGTCCAAGACAAGCCTACCAACATGATGAAACCCCATATCTACTAAAAATACAAAAATTAGCCTGGCATGGTTGCACATGCCTGTAATCCCAGCTACTCAGGAAGCTGAGTCAGGAGAATCGCTTAAACCCAGGAGACAGAGGTTGCAGTGAGCCAAGATCGTGCCATTGTACTCCAACCTGCGTGAAAAAAAAAATCACTACAAACAGATTAGGAAGAAGCTTTTTTGTTTTTTTTTGTTTTTATTGTAATTTAGGTTCTGGGGTTCATGTGTAGATCATGCAGGATTGTTGCATGGGTACATACATGGCAAGGTGGTTTGCTGCCTTCATCCCCCAATCACCTATATCTGGTATTTCTTCCCTCATTATCCCTCCCCACCCAGCTTCCCTCCCCTAGCCCCCACCCACTGATCACAGTGTGTGATGCTCCCCTCCCTGGAAGAAGTTTTTTAAATGCATTGTGCTGTGGTATCACAAAACAGAGTCTTAGGCTGGAAATGGTGGCTCACACCTATAGGAGGCCGAGGTGGGAGGATAGATTGAGCCCAGGAGGTCGAGGCTGCTGTGAGCTGTGATTGTACCACTGCACTCCAGCCTGGATGAGAGAAACCCTGTAAAAACAGTAAGAGAGAGAGGGAGAAGGAGAAAAAGAGAGACAGAAAGACAAGACAGAGTGATAGTATAAAATGAATTTGTTGTGGGTTGATTTGTGTCCCCACAAAATACATGTTCAGGTCCTAACCTCCAGTACCTGTGAATGTGACCTTATGCAGTAGTAGGGTGTTTTAGATGTCATCAAGTCAGATGAGTTTATACCAGTTTAGTGTCAGCCCTAAATACAAGGACTGGTATCTTTGAGACAAAAGAGGGAAATATTTGGATACAGAAACACAGAGGAGACATGGAAAGAAGAAAGTCACATGGAGATGGAAAGGGGCAGCTACAACTAAGAATGTGAAGCTCTGCCATCAACCACCAGGAGAGAGGCGTGGGAAAGATTCTCCCTTAGTCCCACCAGAAAAAGCCAACCCTGCTGACTCCTGCACTTAGAAATTCCAGCCTAGAGAACTGTGACAGAATATATTTCTGTTGCTTTAAACCACTCAGTTTGTGATCATTTTTACAGTAGTCCTAGGAAACTAATACAGAGCTCTTCCAAATCGAGTTTAAAAATTGTTACTTGTGGAGGACTAAATGGCTTCCAGCAGGTAGGTGCATGGAAAAAGGCATGCTGTATATAAAGGCAAACAAGAAATGATGAAATTCCTCTGTGTTTTTAAAGAAGCAGGTTTAGAGGCAGGGGCAGAAGAATGGAGACAGCTAAGAAGGGTTTAAGAGTTTTGTGTTAGTCCATTTTCATGCTGCTGATAAAGACATACCTAAGACTGGGTAACTTATAAAGAAAAGAGGTTTTAATGGACTCATGGTTCCACGTGGCTGGGGAGGCCTCACAATCATGGCAGACAGTGAAAGACACATCTTACATGGCAGCAGACAAGAGAATGAGGGCCAACCAAAAGGGGTTTCCCCTTATAAAACCACCAGGTCTTGTGAGACGTATTCACTACCATGAGATTAGTACTACAGTATGTGGGAAACCACCCCCATGATTCAATTATCTCCCACCAGTTCCCTCTCACAACACACAGGAATTATGGGAGCTACAATTCAAGATGCGATTTCGGTGGGGACACAGCCAAACCATATCAAGTTTGGACTTTGTTTTGGACGCAAGTGGTTCAAATAAAAATTATTTATTTTTAAATAAAAATAATGATTTTTTTCTGATTGTCAAAGTGATACAGAACTTCTGTCTCCAAAAATGAGGTCAATGTTATATACTAAAAAAAAAAAAAAAAAAAAATTACACAACGCAAAATGCCTAAAAACAAGTCCTAAGTAAAATATAACATTTAAATGCCCAATTCCACTTACAAGAAAGAAAGGAGATGCTACAGAAAACAAAATGGAGAGAACATTTTGAAACAAAATGGAGTGGATTGGAGATCAAGTAAAGCTAAAGAAGAGTAAGCGGGACCTGTGAGCCTGGGCTCATCCCAGAGGAACATGGAGCACAACACGCATGCCTTTCACGGCTGTGACTGTAGGCCAGGAGAGAGTGCCTGGAGCTTCTGTAGCTTCAGAGAACAGAATTGAAAGGTTTCCGTTAGACCTGATTGAAGAAAAGAAACAAGTCCAAACACCAAGAGAGGAAAATAACTGGACTGCTGTTTCCAAGATAGGCTTCTGTAAATGGGTCAATCCCACACCTGCCTGGCTGACATTTTTGTGCCATCACACCACCTTCATGATCGTGGGTGTCCAGACCCATACTAAAGAATTCCTCTAAAATGACCTAGGATTTATAATTCACCTTCAGCACTACATGCCCCTTAGAATTCCCATGTGCAACTTCTAAAATGTTGATTTACCAGGAATGATGACCAAAATCGTGGGTAAACAAGCACCTTGGGTAAAAGTTAGAACACAGACAGATTCATTGCAGTGCTTCATATAAAGTAGAAAAATTAATGAACTAATTATCCACTGTTTGTTATTGGTATAGGATACAAAATAATTTGCATCAATTAAAACCGATGATGTAAATTTGTATTTACTGACTTGAAAACATGTACATGGCAAATTAAGTGAAAAATGTCATTGGTAATGTGCACCATGAAGTTATCTTGGTGTTGTGAACATGTGTGTAAACATACACATGCACACATATGTACACATATACGCACAGGTATATATGTTTGTCATAAAATATGAGGTACTGAAAATGTATATTAATGATTGTGTCTTGGTAAAGAAAATATCAAGGAATAATAAGTGATGTTTCCTTTATATTTTTATAGTCTAAAAGTTAATTAGTATGTGTTTATTTTATGTATTTTATGTACATAGACAACAAATAATATTGCAAACACTGGTGAACCTACCAACCACCTTATTAAATACAGTATAAATATGTGATGTATGTTTTAATACAATTATATCAATCCCTACAATTATATTTTAATGCTTTGCATGCTTTCTTTAGTAGACATTTGTGATTTTGCTCACATGGCAATATGTATTTTTAAATTGCTTTGCATGTTTTGAAATGTATATAAATGAGTTTCATACTCCATTCTTTGGCAAGTTGCCATTTTTGCCCTCCAGGTTGTATGTGTGAACATCTTCCACTTTGATACATATCACCCTACTTTATTTTATATCATTCCACAATTACACTAGGCTGTATTTTTGATAGCTAAAATATGTCAGTTCATTCAAAGTTCACATCCATCAGTATAATTACATGGGTCTTTTCCTTTAAGCAATTAATAGGATGAAATATATTAATATGAACACATTTCCTGATATTTAACCTTTGAGAGGAAAGGTAATGGATAAGAGCATACCCTACAGCCAGACTGAGTTCTAATTACCCCTCTCTGCTCCTCTGATTCCCCTTAGGTGAATGGGGCCTTAACAGTCACACCCCATGGGTTTGAAATGAAGATTTAGTGTCAAAAGTACAATGCCTGGCATTTGATAAACAGTAGTTAATATAATCATATTTATATTTCAATAATGAATAGTCTTAAAGCATTATTCTTAATGTACTTGTAAATTCAAATTTCTGATACATGGAGGTTTTTCAGTCATATTCATAACTGAGGCACGCCTGTAAACTTTGTGTACTTTCCTAGTCAAGTTTCGGCATCAGGACATTGTGTTTTATGTACAAGGAATTTCAAAGTGTTCTGTTTGTAAGCACTACAGCAGTTTAAATAACAAATGAAATGTTACTTTCATGTTGCTTTGAAACCACCTTAGCCTAGTGCATTTTTGAAGTGTATTTTTTACAAATTTCATGCTCACTCAGGCATTGTGTATCTACTTAAATGCATTCTGATTGAATGCATTCTGATTTTTCTGGAACACTCTTCCATCCTGAATTTAGGGTTCCTTTGTATAGTGAACTGGACAAGATCATACATCTAGCCCCAACTGCCTGGGTTTAAATCCTGGCTCCCCATGTCCTAGTGATATGTTTGGGAGAAAGTGACTTTATCTCCATAAGGCTTTGCCTTGACATTTTTAAAAGGATAATTATAGAACATACTAAAATTGTTACTGATTGAGACTTAGTAAGTGCTCTGTCAGTGTCAGCTATTATTACTATATTTGTTATTATTTTAATTTCCTTTTATTCAGATATCCGTTCTCTTCCATTACTGATAGCACGTACTTGTATTTCCTTCTTCCTCTCTTTTAAAATTATATAGGATCTGTAGGAATATATATATTTTGCTGTTTTGTTTTGCCAAACATATGTGAGGAAACAAGAGGAAGGACTGAGGAAACTGACTTTGCAAGGAAGCAATTCTAATGGCTGACTAAGGAGTTTAAGCTGGATGAGGAGGACAGTGAGGCCATGGGGGTGACTGAATTGAAATGATGGGATTCACAATGGTTGGTGATCTTGATGGAATTAAAGGAGTGCTGAAACTGAGACACTCAATGGAGTAAACTGGAATGACAGGAGGCATTTCAACAGGGCTTTATGAAAATAGCTTTAGTGAGAGATGAGAACTTTATTTGGATATCTTTTTTATGGAACATAGTTAATTCCTGAATAATAAAAGATGATGCCAAACAAATAAAAGACACACAAAAAACATTTATTGTTGCTGATTGCGGTATTTTGAAAAAGAAAAAAATGAACTTACAGTATATTTTAAATAATGTAATTAAAAGTTCATTCTGATAAATTTATTGTGCTTGCTTGGGAGGGTTTAATTTTTAGAAAGAAATATAGTAATCTAATTTTGTGACTTATAAATACTGTTCATACAGTAACAGATTTTGTGTTAATTTCCCTTTTGAATTTTCAGTTTCTACAGATTCAAATGCCAGAAATATGTAATACCCAAAGTACCTGACTCTGTGCTAAGAAGGACCACATAGGAAATCCTGTTTAATTTTCAAAAGAAATTCTTTCTGTTTATTGTGTTTTCCAGGCACACATCTTACTAGCTTATAAGCTCATTGCCTTATCTTTATTAGTTTCTCCAGCCCCATAAAGACAGAAAATAGAGACTAGAGAATTCTATGTAAGTTCACAGTTTGATAACCTTTGCCTCCTGTGAATTCAAGCTTTGTGTTGTGGAAGCACACCACATTGACATCTGCAGTATTTATTTGTTTTGATAACTATTATTTCTCAGGCAGAATATATCACAAAACTGCCTTAATTTCTGCAGCTGAAAGCATTTTTCTTTAGTGTGACACCAGAAAGGCTGTGAAATAAGCAATGGGATTTTGTGTTTAAGTATACTGTTGCCATTTGCTTCAAGCTATATATTTCTGTCTTTAAATGTACTATTTCTAAGAACAAACCTGTAGTTTGCTAAATTGTACTGACTTTGTTTATAAATAGTGAAGCAGATGTCAGCAGAAAATTAGATTTAATGCAGGTCACCATGGCCTCCTTAGATAAAGAACTTGGAGGTATTGAATGGAAATTGCAGAGTGACACAAAGAAAATTGAGATTCAGGGATCTGAACAACTGGCAGGTGCAACAATATTATTATTGTCTAGGGCATATTAATGTGAAACTTTAAAACAATTATTGATCCTCTCAAAAATTTCAGAAAGATAAGGATTTGTAGGAATGTACCTGACTGGGAAGAGAAAAAGAAAATTGCTTGTGTTTACCACTACCACTCCTAAATCATATGAAAGTGAAATAAAGCCATTTGAGTTGGAATTGCCATTTCACCATTTCTACATGATATGGTTTGGCCCTGTATCCCCACCCAAATCTCATGTTGAGTTGTCACCTCAGTGTTGGAGCAGGGCCCTGGTGGGACGTGATTGAATCATGGGGGTGGACTTCCCCCGTACTGTGCTCATGATAGAGTTCTCAGGAGATCTTATTGTTTGAAAGTGTGTAGCACTAACCCCTTTACTGTCTCTCTCTCTCTCCTACCGGCCATGTAAAGATGTGCCAGCTTCCCCTTCACCTTCTGTCATTTAGTTTCATGAGGCCTCCCCAGAAGCAGAAGCCTGTAAAGCTCGAAGAACTATGAGCTGATTAAACCTCTTTTCTTTACAGATTACCCAAATTCAGGTAGTTCTTTACAGCATTGCAAGAATAGACTAATACACCACACTTTGTTTTTATACTACATAATTATTTGTGGACACTTCATCCATTACATTCAATAAAATTTTCCAGTGAGTGAAAAAAGATAAAATCTACCTAAAAAATAACAAAGAAGGTAAAATTCAACTTTAGTCTAAATAATTAATTGAACATTATATTGTTTGTATGATACTGGCTTATAATGTGCATAATCACATTTTGAAGAAAAATTATTTGTCTTCTAAGAAAGTAAGGTAATGTCTTCTAAGAAAGTAAGGGCACTGGAAACAGAGAGATGTAACCCAGTCAAAAATTTTTTGTCTTCTAAGAAAGTAAGGTGCCGTCTTCTAAGAAAGTAAGGGGACTGGAAACAGAGAGATCTAACCCAGCTAACTGTTAGCTCCATGACTTTGGACAAACTTCTAAATTCCTCTACTGGTTATTACTAGTATTTATTGAATGCTACTATGTTTCTCTGTGTCGTACACTTTTGAACTCATTTGAATCTCATAATCATTCTCTCAACACTCTTATAATGTCATTATTTTCACTTTAGGAGGATGAAACAAAAACACAGAAAGATTACAATCACGTAATTAGTAAGTGCTAGAGCCAGGATGTGAATTGAGGGAGTATTACCCAGAACCTCTACTTCTAGCTGCTATACTGCATACTTCACCTTTCATGTTTTCCTATGCAGAAAGGAGTAATTATAGTGCTGGTAACAATTAGACATGATAGACATAAAGCCTTTGGCACCAAGTAAAACTTTAGTGAATGGTAACTATCAGTATTAAGGCCTCATACAACTTTCTCTTCTATTGATTTTTTGACATAGAGTAAGGAACAATGAACAATACTTCTTTACTTGGGGAGTTCTAGTGTTTAATAAATCTAGAAACGATTTAGAAATTATTCATTTGATTTACTGGACCCTAAAATTACCTTCCTCTTTCCAAAACCCATGTATAGTTAGAGGTTAGTTTTAAAACATTTTATTATCACCATCATCATTCTCATTATCAATCATCTTATCATCTGATTGTGCCAAATAGATTTAGCAAGTCATAATCATTTTGATCCTAGCAGTTGAAAATGGCAAGTATTTAAAGTATTTATAAGATATAGCAAAATTTTGCAGCTACTTCTATAAAACCTGCTGGCAGCATATTTATTTTTTAAAATTGTGTTCCTCTCTAATTTAAAAACAGTAATTCATTGTATTTTTCTGTAATCAGATAAAAGGAAAAAGTAATTATAGTCTCACTGCTAAAAACTGTTTAGTGTCATTTTTCACAAATATAAAATTTGTCACTTTAATCATTTGACCATCCATTTGATCTCTAAATGACATACAATTAGCTGAGCAAAAGCTTAGCCACAGATGTATTTCATGAGAGTATTACTTCCTGGTTCTTTTTAGCAGCCAGATTTTTGAATTAATTAATGAATTCTTATATGTATGAGGCCATTTTTTAAGTTAGCAATACCATTTTTGTTTACTATTGAATTTATAATGAATCCTGGCTTTGGAACCATTTTATCATACATATTAGAAGCAAGTTCCTTCCTAATTTGTATGTATAGGATCGTGTTTTGTATATTCTTTTACTTTATGCTGCAGGAGTTATACCAAAACCTATTATGGTTTTTTTTTTCCTTTACACGTCTTCCCAGACATTTTGAAGATTAATGTTATTGTAAAGTACCTGTACACCCTGCTGTACTGGGTATCACCTATAAATTTTTATTAAGTAGCACTATGAAAGTATTTATGAGAATATATTGAAAGTTGAAACACATTCTAGAACAACTTGACTTGGTTACTGTACTGAAGATCTAAAGACTAGTTTTCTCTAGCATCTTCCATGTCCTTACTACATAGGTAAATCTTCAAAATGCCATTTAAAAGGCTATAAAGCAATGCAGGAGGTGACCTAAGCATGCTGTAAGCTCTTTATTAGTGTCAAGGCCAAATTAAAATTCATTTAAGGTGATACGTTGGAGTTGTTTTATTACATTTTCATGAGATAACATCCTAAGAGGAGCATGTTTCATGGCCAGAGAGTAAGTTTGTTACATAATTTGTCAGGGAATTAAATCTCTGGTTTGGTGAAATTATCTGGTGATGCACCTTGTGAGGGTGACTTCCCTGAAATTACCTTGGTTGAGACTTCTGCTTTTAAAGATATTTTACTGTAGTCCATACACATAATAATGGACAACCTGTAACTAGCTAGCATTGCAGTCAGATTTATCACATCTATTATTAATAAATATTTGTCTTTGCTCTGAAGGTATATAAGGTCAGAAGTTTTACAGTTTGGATTGAGATGCTCATGAAAGTTAGGTCCTTACCCTCTCACAGAGACTGGAAAATAGCGGCTCTGTCTTCTTGGATTACTGTATTTCAAACAGATTGTTCCCAGGCGCTTGGGAGAAACATTTCTGGCTTATAAAACTCGGCAAAAGGTTTTAAAAAGATTTTTGTCTCAAAGAGGCAATTATAGTTACCACTTTTCTAGAGTAAATGCTCCAAGGAAAGGAAGGGATGGGGCCTCTGTGGTTAGGCTGCCTGGATCTCAAAGGACTGAGGAGAGAGAGGTCACGCCTAGAGATACCTGGGAAGTTTTTCTAAAAACTTACATATTTACTGTATGCACTCTTTGGGTCAGGCCCAGGACTCAATATTCACATAAAATATTGGGAGAATAAGAGAAGATGTTCATAAACTCGGGTTTGGTCATTCTGAAACCTGTTTTTTGTTTCAGCCTTTTAATGCATAAATATAATCTCAGTGATAATAAAGTTACTAAAAGGGTAGTTGATAAGTCTGTGTTTTCATGGGTAGAACCAGGGGAATTCTGAGATATGGAATAGATAGAAATATAGCCCTATCCCTATACTCCTAGACAAAGTAAAGATCAATTCTGTATTAAAATTCACATCTGAGATGCATCTGACACCCAGCTTTAGACAATGCCTAGTAGCATTGCTGATTCCCAGGCAGAGAAACTCACCACTGCCTGTGCCCTTCCCACACTCCCCTGACCACTTCAAACCCCTGTTCGGTCCATTCACATGTGCTTCTGTTGATGATGATTACCAGAGAAAGAAATAGTCACCTTTCTTCCTTTCTTTATTCATCAAGTCAAAAAATACATACTAAAGGTCAACCTTGTAAAAGTTTCATTCAAGACATTAGGAAGACAGCTGCAAACAAGCAAAGAAAAATCCATGCTGGCAAAAAGCTATAAGCTAAATGCCTATAACCCAGTGGGAGCAGGCTAGAATATGCACAACAAATGAGTAGAATGTTTAATAACTTCCTGATAAATGCTGCCAAGAAAATTAAGGCAGGAAAAACTGGTCTTAACCAAAGGAAAAGCAAACTTTGTTATATCTTCATGACAGGAGATAGTTTTACACTTTGGATCGAGATGCTCATCAAAGTTAGACCCTTACCCCCTCACAGAGACTGGGAAATAGCGGCACTGTCTTCTTGGATTACTTAGTATTTCAAAGGGATGGTTCCCAGTTCCTTGAGAAAGACATTCCGGCTTGCAAAACTGGCAAAAGGTTTTAAAAAGATTTTTGTCTCAAAGAGACAATTGTAGTACCAGTTTTCTAGAATAAATGTTTCAGGGAAAGGAAGGGATGGGTCCCTGTGGTTAGGCTGCCTGGATCTCCAAGGACTGAAGAGACAGAGGTCAGGCCTAGAGGTACCTAGGAAGTTTTTCTAAAGTATAGTCAACCTGAGGGGAAGTTAAGACTCTTGCTGGCCTTATAGACCTGGGTAAAGACTCGTGTGTAGTGAGACGGACAGTATTGAAGAGCATGGAGTCCTGCAGTCGTGGCCCAATGCCCGATTCCTATTTGTTGTACTCTGTTTAATCCAGCATTCATAACAATTGAGAGAAACAGTGCCAAGAAAGGGAGGGAGGGAGGGAAGAGAAACCCAGGAAGGAAGGGAGGAAGGGGAGAAGGGAGGGCGGGAGGGAGGGAGCTAAGAGAAACCCAGGAAGGAAGGAAGGAAGGAACGGAGGGAGGGAGGGAAGAGGGAGGAGAAACCCCTTCTTCAGGTGCAGAGAGTGCCGACTGAGTTGTAGCCAAGGAAAGACATTTCAGTTGGTTGTTTGCAAATATATTTAAGCCAAAAGTTGTAGCAATGTGCATGGTGCTTTAGGGGGATGTTTCTACTGTTCAGTATGATACTGGTGTAATAATTTATAAATAATTCACCTTCCTAAACTTTTCTAAGGTCTTCAAAGCAGTAATGTCCTGGATGTCAAATTGATCAAGTTGTGAGGATGAAGAAACTTTGAAAAGTAGCAATCTTAGAAACTTAATGAAATGTATCTTTTGGGACAGTACTCTTTTTCAATATTATTATCCACAACTTTCCTTTGTATGTAAAATATAGAGATATCACTTCATAAAACTACATAAAATAGACAAATTAAAATCCTCATTTTATCCTTTAAATGAATTTTATCTATAATGTACAAAAAACATTGTTTCTTAAAACGATTCCTATAGAGTCAATTTTTCCTTCTTTATGAATAAAATTTGAGGAAACTTGTTTCATCACACAGTGTTCCCCAAATTGTCTTCTGTAAACCACTCATTTTTTGCAAGGTAAATAGCTGGATTGAAGAAAGGGTTGCTGTGTGACCAGATGTTTGGGGACACTGGGTGTGGTGGATTACACCTGTAATCCCAGCAGTTTGGGAGGCTGAAGCAGGTGGATCACTTGAGGCCAGGAGTTTGAGACCAGCCTGGCAAACCTGGTGAAACTCCATCCTTACTAAAATATAAAAGTTAGCCAGGCCTGGTGGTCCATGCATGTAATCCCAGCTACTTGGAAGGCTGAGGCACAAGAATCTCTGGAAACTGGGAGGCAGAAGTTGCAGTGAGCCAAGATCACACTTTAGCCTGGGTGACAGAGTGAGACTCTATCTCAAATACATATATATCTCAAATACATACATACATATATATATATATACACATATATATGTATGTATGTATGTATATATGTATATGTGTGTATATATACATATATGTATATGAGATATAGATTTATATATTCACACACACATATATATATAGATTTAGAAAATGTTAGACTAAACAGAGTAGGACAATTTTATCTACTGTAGACTCCTCAGAGCAGTTAGTATGTTATAAGCTATTGTCCTCCAAGAGGGATATGGTATGAAACTTTTCTTAAATGTATTTTGATTTATGAATACCTTTATAAACATCTCTGAGTATATCTCTAAACTGTAGTTCTGTAGAGACATATAGAAACAATTATAACATTTGTTAGTTTGGGGAGGCCTTAAAACTAGGTCTAAGTATGAGAGTAATTCACACCTTCATGTAGGAAAGGCTTCTTGGATGGACTGGAGTAGGATGCATGTACATGTAAGAGTTCATTGAAGGCTGTGTAAGCTGGAGCTGGTGATGGAACAATATGCAAGACACAGATATCCAGATTTAAGTGCTCATCAAAAGAATCCAACTTATCCAAGTTACAGAGAGCACCTAGCCCTGGCTGGAGAGATAACCACACAGTAGCAAAACGTGTCAATTTAGTCACAAAGGCTGAAATGTTCTAAGGTCTCCTAGCCCATCGGAGGGAATGTTGAGGGTTGGCCAGTTTGAGTATCACACTTGCTGCCAAATTAACCTGGCAGCTTTTCTGAGAGAGTTCAGGCAGCTACACATCTATGCAGAGGTTCATCTGTATAGTGTTGATAGCCTGGCATCCCTGGAGCAATCCAGAAGACTGTTGTGACCTTTAGTGACACAGCAAGTAGCAATGTTTCTGTAATTTGCTCAGTGTATAGGGTTCAGATGGAGGTTTGGTGAAGTTTCGAATAAGATATCAAATATTATAGTTGCTTATTTCTTTCAATCTTACTAAATGGCCATGTATCATACTTATAACTGACGTGTTGCACATCCCACATATGGCGTCTAATTAAAAGAGCGGCAGTCTGACAGGCTCTTTTTCCCCAACATCTTTCTCTCTTCCTGCATCTGGCACTTTTATTGAAAGAGAAATTTGCAACATAAATGTTTTCTAATGTTAATTTTTTTACAAGTGGAATAAAAACATTATTGAGACTTGGCACTAAGAAACTAGTTAATAAAATGAAATGTATGTTGTATCTCCAATCACAGCTCAAATATGTTTTCATATTAACGGACTGATCATTTCCACCTTGAAAGACTGACTCCTCCTCCATTTCAAGAGTGGTGGGCAAGTCATCAGCATTCTGCTTCCCACCCTCCTTCAGCCCTATGGCCTTTTTTTTTTTTTTTTTTTTTGAGATGGAGTCTGGCTGTCCAGGCTGGAGTGCAGTGATGTGATCTCAGCTTACTGCAACTTCTGCCTCCTGGGTTCAAGCGATTCTCCTGCCTCAGCCTCCCATTGTAGTTGGGATTACAGGTGCTAATTTTGTGTGTTTTTTAGTAGAGACAGGGTTTCATCATGTTGGCCAGGCAGGTGTCGAACTCCTGGCCTCAGGTGATCCACCTGCCTCTGCCTCCCAATGTGCTTATGGCCTTTAACATACCCTCAGCACTTCCAGCAGAAACTGTAATATACAGTTGACTCTGCATTTTATGGTAGTTTTTTAAATAATGTATTAATTCATAATGAAAACCTATTAGGTAATATAAGCCTACTCTGTACACAGTCCCCTAGCATATATCTCTACATGCCAGCAACAAGTACCGAGAAAGCCCAGAAAGACCTAACTTGACCATTTTATACATGATATTTCAAAAACCAACTGGAAAATTGATTATGGGTTTTCTGATTCCATTGTTCCTTTTATTATACTATGCTTTTTTGGAATTAAAAAAAGGAATATCCCACCTTATCACATTTTAATTCCCTTGGATTTTTTTAACATTTAGTAGCATTTATGTTAAAATGCGTTTCACTTTAACACTTTTTGCATGAGTGAGGAGAGCTATATATTTCTTCACTTTCCTTCATTCCTTCATTATTCATGAAATCAGGACACAAATAGACTGTCAGAATATAGCCAAAGGGCTGAGTGTAGAGTATGAAGGTTACTGTTACCATATAAAGTGCTATAAAAAGTCGAAACAATAATGGGGGGGGTGTATATATAATTCTTCTTGAGAAAAATGTGCCACAGGTTTCACAAAGCATTAGTCATTATATTCATTTCTATTTTCAAAGCCCCAGGCATTAGTTTGGATTTGTTCTTTGTTGAATGGTCAAATTACACTGTGACTGGATGTATTGCACTGCGTAATACAAATCGTTACTGAATTCCCATGAAATGCTTCTGTAAAATACTTTTGGTATTGCTCAACATTTTTCATCTTATTCAGTAAAGTATAAATTTATAGGCATTTTCTTAAGATAGCTACTTCAGGCTATGAAAAATAGGTTCCCCAAGTAACTTGCCAAGTTTAGAATGCAAGTAACTGAGAAGAAGCTTGAAAACCTGGAGTTCACTCAAATTACTGAATAATTTGCATTCACGATGTTATATTTCTCGTTGAATTAGGGGATACTTATTTGCCAGGATATTATCTCTATTCATAGCTAGAGATAAGGTATTTTTAGCTATGTCTTCTTAAAAAAAAATCAGTTCTTATTTTTGCATTTTGGCATATTTTACAGTATTCCTCCTGGATCAAGCATCAAGGAAATATACGCAAAATGTAGACAGTATGAGAAAACATGTTTGCTCATTGTCTCATTGTATGAGGAAATTCTCCCAACATCATTAGGGATTTGGAGATGATATAATTGATAATTTATAAACCCAGTGTCTTTTGAGGCTGCTGGATTCCTTAGAGTATTGCCAGCCAACAGAATTCTGACAGTAATTTGAAAGTGGAATTTGAGACACCGTCAGATAATGTGTGACCAGCTGGGCCCAGGAGACCTTCCATGAATAGCATGATAATTCATTGCACCTAATATGAAACTCCAGCTTTACCCATCTGTCACTGTTCAACCTCAGTTTGGCCAGCTGAGTCATGTACAGTACATCATCCTGCAAACAGACTAACCAATCCAACCATTCCCTCTTTTAGGGCTCTTTAATCATTACTGAGTGAGAAACTCACCCTACCAACGGAGAGATCAGTATGAGCACATTACTGTAGCTAGAACATGTCACAGATTGTTCAGATGTTCTTCTCCACAATATTAGATGTTTGATATCATAAATACATGCACAGGAAAAAGAAATAGTTCACGTATAAAACCATCTGACCTGAAAACTACTGCTAACAAATGGACATGTGTACATCCATTAGACAAAGTATCCAAAAATCTAAGCACTATCCTCTAGATTTCACAAAGCTCTTTCCTAAAAATACATTTGTTATGTAAGCCTGCTCACTTTCCTCTCTAATTCTTTTTATCACGAGTCACATTGACTCTATTTGAAAATCTTTATGTTGGTTATGTGACTAAGTTTTGATTTATTATATGCCTTAAGCATTCAAATATTAATATATTTTCTTGACTATGACTGCTGAATGAATGCCATTGTCAAAAATTCTAAATATTTATTCTTAAATTGTAAGAAATGTTTACCACGATTGGTAATTTAATAAAATGCATTTGTTTTTCCCTTGATGACCATACAAAAATGGTATAAAAACTTGGTACCTACTTTATCACTAACAAACTAGATTTGGTTCATTTGTCTTAGGAGACATGTTGGCTCAACAAATAGATGGCAGAGCCTTTGACAATGGGAAATTGAGTGTAACATATAGTGTAATCAACACTTAGGTTTTCTTGCTGTGTGTGTCTTAAGAATAGTTTCATGAATCTTCTAGTTTTTAATATATGTAACTCTCTCATTTTGTTCTGAGTTTTCCATCTGAAACTTATTATTCACACTTTTCCAAAAGTCTGAGTTCCAGTATTTTTTCCTCTAAAATATTAAAACAGACTTCTAAATTCTAGGATTAAGGGAGTCTGTTATCTTGAAGATAACATCAGTGTATAAGAATACTGTATATAGGAAGGCACCTGGGTCCACCTCCTAACACAGGTATAAATTTTAAAACTTAAAGTCACCTAGTGGCCTCTGATGACTAAGATGTTTGTAGCAAAAGGTACTATCCTCTTGGTTGGTAGCAAGATGACTGAAAGTAAAGTCTCCCTTGGTGTATTTCTATATTTAGAAATATACAATTTCAGTAAGCTACATTCCAATATTTTGCTCAAAAACATATATTGATATATTTGTATCTGCATACATCCTACAAATTTCCATGCAATAAATATAAAAAGAAGCATCATTTGGAGCAAGACAAAATAAGTATTAGAATCCAGTCAATTCAGGAAGCCTCAGTAATATATTTTCTTTCTGACGGCACTTAGTTTTGACGTAAGTTGTAAGACATAAGTACCCACAGAAACCACTGTGATCAGACACCATCCTCTGTGGCCTCCCCCAAGTCCTCAGTTTCTATGTCCTGGGAACACCATAGTTTACAATGATGGCAGCCAAGTCTCTCCTCCATTGAACAGCAGTTGCTAAACACACAGCTGTAACTCAGAGATTCTCCATGTCTGATCCACGTACAGACTTTATGGAACCCATGTATTCCCTGACTTCTTTTCTCATTTATGTTATCTATGGCTTTCATTGATTTGTCAAGAACTATTGTTTTAATTAATGGTTTTCTTCCCAGAGTGCATATAATGTCCTCACAAGAATAATAACAGCTAATAATTATTAAGCATATTCTACTTGTCAGTATGCCTAGAAGATGTGAATTACTTTTCTTCACAATAATCAGATGCAGAGAATATTATTCACACCCATTTTATGAATGAGAAAATTTCATGGTATGATAGTTTTAGAAACTGTCGAAGCTCATACATCTTTAGTGACAGAGCAAGAATTCAAACCTCAGAACTCCTGTGCAAAGTGTATACTGTTAACCAGGAAGCTAAGCTTTCTGAAAATGTAGCTGGTTTTGTCTTGCAGAACATATTCTGCCTGTGTGTTTCCATGTATCTTCCTAGTGTATGTATCTTCCAGCCAACGTCTAACTTATGAGTTATTTTGGCCGTCGTTTAAAGTTATATACCACATTTTTATTGAATGGAGATTTTAAACACAGTAAAGCTAATCAAAAATTTCTAATTTTGTTTTTCTTTCCAGCCTATTTTATGGAAAGCAGAACCTGTCTAAATATGTTTTAACTTATAAAACAGAAGGTTACTTATTGAATGAGAGGAAACCATCCAGCTAATTACTCAGTGATGGTCAGGGTGCCATTTTCACTCTCAAAGTCTGGCAAAATGTATGCTTAGTGGAGACATGTCACAATGAGTAGTATATGTTGAAGCCATGATTGTGAGATCATTTAACAAATATTTCAACTCAAACAGTACTCTATTAAGTATTGAGTAAGGGAAACGGAATTTAAAGTGTTCTCTCCTTGGCTCACCAATGGTTTTAGGATTTAGAGGAACAAGAAGAGTATAAATATGAAAAAGTAATATTGAAAGTCTTATAAGAAAACAAATGAAAAAAAGACTACTAATTTAACAGTGACTTTGATCTAAGCATAACTAGAGGAATATAAGAAAGTTATCTCCCAGACCAAAAGAAAGTACAAAATGGTTTCATATCCTCTCCTCTGAAAAATTAGTCTAAACATGAAATCTCTGAAAATGAAATTAATTGAGTTCAGCACCATGTCCAATACAAAATGGTAGTACAGTCTCGAGTAAGCCAGTTAGATACCTAGGCCTATCGCGAAGTGTGGCAATAGTAATGCCTCTTTATTTATATATCATGAAAGTAATATGAAATTTTCTCTTTACACAATTCTAGAACACTTTAAAACTTTTGTGTACTTTTGTATACCATTTGAAAGTAACACTACTCCCCAGCAAAGAAATTTAAAAACTGATCGTGCTTTTTGCCACGTTGAAGAAAATAAGAGTTGTAATATACTTGAATTTAGTCCCAGTAACTTCACAATCTAAGTTGTGACTTCAGCATGTCACTTAAGATTTCCACCTCACAAGTAGAACAAGTGAATTAGATAAGGTGATCTTTAATACTTATTCCTTTTCTGTGAATTGAATACTGTATAAGGAGAGGGAGAAATTTTTGTTCACCGGAAATAATGTATTGGATAGTATTTATTTATTCAATAAATATTTATTGGCTGCAGACTCTTTGCTTGGACTTAGAGAAATGAACAAGAGAAGTAAAGCCCAGACTCTGAGGGAACTTTCTAGATGAGAAGACAAGTAAACAAATAAATACGTAATTTCAGGTAAGTGTAATGAACAAAAATAAGGCAGGGTAAGAGTTTGGAAAGTGACTGAAGGTAGAGACATTTTTCAGTGACCACAGGGAAATGAGATGGTGATAACTGAGCAAAGACCTGAAGCAAGGTGGAGTGAAGTGTGGGAAGAACTGGAGATTCCAGGCAGGAGGAACTACAAATGCCAAAACAGCGAGAACGGCCAGTGTGGCTGGACAAGAGGGAAGAGTGGCTGGAGGTGTGGACACAGGCTTGTACATGTAGGTCTATGATCAATTGCAAGTAAACTTTGTGTGTAGGGTGAAGAACCAGTCAAGGTTCACTTTTTTTCAAAATATATGCAGTTGTTCATCACCATGTTTTAAATAGACTATTTTGTTCTATGAAATATAAAATCCTTTAAAAACTCCATCAGTTATTGACATGTGGGTCCCTTTATGGATTATCTGTTTTGCTTCCTTGATCCATATATCTGTCTTTATGCTCAAATCACTCTCTCTTAATTAGCTACAGCTTTATAGTAAGTCTTGAAATTGAGTAGTACAACCCCAACATTCCTTTTTTTCAAAGTCACTTTAGCTTTTCTAGGGCCTTTTTTTTTTTGAGACAGAGTCTGGCTCTGTCACCCAGGCTTGAGTGCAGTGGTGCAACTTTGACTCACTGCAATCTCCACCTCCTGGGTTCAAGAGATTCTTCTGCCTCAGCTTCCTGAGTAGCTGGAATTACAGGCATGCACCAACATACCCAGCTAATTTTTGTATTTTTACTAGAGACAGGATTTCCCCATGTTGGCCAGGCTGGTCTCAAACTCTTAACCTCAAGTGATCTGCCTGCCTCGGCCACCCAAAGTGCTGGGATTCCAGGCATGAGCCACCGTGCCTGGCCTTCTAGGTCTTTCCTAACTACCATGTGAAAGATGCAAACTCTCTTGCTTCCCTTCTTCCATCAGCCTTCTTACAATGCTTAGCGTGTGGATAATAAAAACTATTTTCCTGTGAATAACTATCTATTCTCTTCTAAGAGCTTCATGCTTTACAAAAGTCAAACAATCATGTTATAGTGACATTAGATCCTTACTGCTGCTTTGATTTCCTTGGATTCATTTGGCATTGATTTCCTAGCACACATCCCTCATGAGGTGTTCCAAAGCTGAAATAATCTTCATGCCTAAACTAACTCTTGCCCAATTGTTAGCAGATTCCTTTACCATATTACAGGTAAAATAAAACATCCTTGGTATTTTGTGATTTTTTTCCCCTTTCTTAAAATGTCTTTCCTTCTAAGTAAACTCTTTCCACCTATGTGCGTAATTTCCTCCCTGAGTAATCCCCCTTCTTAATTTTCTCCGTGTTCACTGGCTTCTTCCAGCTGCAGACAGCCAGGCACACCTGTCTCTTACGCTATTTACTGCTGTAGCCGCCAGCCCCAGGTGGCCTCCGGTCGACACGACCCAGGTGCAAACGTGCAGTGCACACATTCTGTGACTCTTACTTCTGTTCCATAGCTTTCATGGTGACACCAGGGCTTAGTTCCATGAGACCCAGATGGGTACTTATGCATGGACAACTAGAAAGTGTAGGGATATTAACACTCTGGTGGAAACCAGAGATTGAATATTTGTCTTTTTTTTTCTCCTCATATGGATTGGCTTGAGACACAGTTTTGTGGCGTTTTGCAAGACAACTGTGCAAGACTGAGAAATGTTTTGCTCAGAGAGGTGTATAAGCTTAATAATACATCATTATATGGGCTTTCTCTTTCTTCCTTGTCCCTTACCGCTCCTTCCGTAATTGTTCTAGCTAATAAAGTGGTACCACTTATGCCTTTTGCTTCGGGCTTTGCATTAACTATTCATGCTGCCATGGAACCAGGAATTGCTTTAGACAACACACCCTCAGGACAGATTTTGGGGAGCTGGATTACTCCCGTATCTGATGGCAATGAGGATCTGATTTCTGGTTGTAAACACACGGTGATCACTCTGGGCATGTGGTACCATCACAAGTACCAACACTTCCTCTTGTGGTTAACTGAAATGTGGTACACGTGGAAAAAATGTGTTGGGATCCTCAGTAGCTGTATACCTAGACTTCTCTACCCAGACAGAGGACTCAATGTTACACTTAGCATCTCCAACCACTAAGAAAGAGGTACAATATTGGGGGTTTCTCGGGTTTTGGAAACAACATATATCATAATATTTCAGTATATTTTTCCGTGCATTTATTGCTTTACTTAGAAGGTTGCCCATTTTTAGTGGCATCCAGAGCAAGAAAGGGTCTTCAGCATATGCTGGCTGTGCTGCAACCTCCTTGTCCCTGGAAGTCTGTGACACAGTAGAGATGACAGTGTTGCTGATGTCTGCAGTATGGAAAAAATGGTGAGTAGAGGTCTCCAGCAAGCCCCAATAAGGATTCTATAATGCAGATACCTAGAGATTTGGAAGCAGTTCATGCCTTTTATGGAGAACTGTTCTCCATTGTAAAATTGCCTGTAGCATGATTCTGACACTAGTGGGGATGGATTATTGGACCACGAGGTACCAAGTGCCTGTGTGACAGAAGTCACCCTTTGTAAGTTGAATAAACTGACCAAATCTTAAAATGAGGTGGACATAGCAGCATTCCACTTTATAATGGACTATTTGGATCAAGCCCTAACGAGTACAGATGACACAAGCTATTATGAGGACAGGTGGCACAGACTCCCTTGTCACTTGTCCTTAATTAATGCTGTGGCACCTTTCTTCTGTCCATGCATATGGCCTCTTGGAGGATTCCCTGTGAACTACTAAAGAGAAAGGAAGCCATCCAGGCATGGCTCACAAATAGTTAATAAGGTATGTCTATGCTGACCAAGAGTTGATTTCTGCCACATTTAACTTCACTCATGAATGTCCCAGAAGGACAACAGCAAAGAAGAGTTGTCTTAGTGACCAGAGTTGTTTGCCTTGGGCTCTGCTTTCTGCGGTAACGTTGATTTGCTGCCTTCAAAGACCTGCTTATGTTCCCTCTCCCTTCTACTAGCTGCTGCTTCTTCTTACACTTACAGTATCACTCTTTGCAACTGTCAGTATTTTGCCTTAAACTTATGATCAGGGATGCCAGAGATACAATGATTATAAGTCACATTTTGGATTCCAGTACTGCAGAGTACATACATTTATGCAAAGGAAGTCTGGTTCAATGAAGTTTAAAGTCAGCTGAAAGGCCAAAAAAGGATGAAAAGGCAAAATGCAGCCTAGGAAGTGAGGGTATAAGTAAATGAAGTGAATTGACTTTGTTGGAGTGGATGGTATGTTTATAGGATGGTTGTGTACATGCCTTAACAGAACTTTGGTTTTAGTCCTGAATGGCAGCACCCTCTCCCCCATCGCCCTACCCGCCTCCTCATTCTGGGACGCTGGGCCATTACCCAGAGCCGTCAGCAGGGAGCTCCCCAAGCCTGGCCGCCGCTCTGTGCACCGTGATCTGTCTTAGCCAGGTTATTCTTGCCTTTCCCTTGCCATAAATATACCTAAATGACAACCCACTGCTCGTTATTATTTAAAGCAGTGTTTTCATTGACTAAGAGGTCACAAGAGATGTTCAGGAAGATCAATTTTCACAGTCATATGAGTTTAGGAAATGTAATGTAAAATGTCTCCCTTTTTTGAAAATTCATCAGGCATATTTGCATATCAAAGGCTTTAAAAGGAGAGTAAAAGGCAATAAAAAGATACTTTTATCCTTATTTAATTCAGTGATTACCAAAAGTATGAGTCTACATAATTCCATTTTATCTTTGTTTTAAATACCATCTCCACTCCCTCCACTCCTTCCCCTGCAAGCGTTTCATCCCTCTCTCATCATTCAGGGAGAAAGAAAAGTCCTCATAGTAACTTTGAAATTTCCATGTGGTACATTGGTGTTCAGAGAATTTTGGAGTTGAAAAGGACCTGAGAGAATGTCTAATCTATTGGGTCACAAACATTTTATCACCAAAAACAATTTTACTTTAATCTCTCCACATATACAAGTTTTAAAAGACAAGTTCTACCACTTAGAAAATTATAATGTTGTCTCTCTTTTTAAAACCAGTATGTACCTATGCAACAATCCTGCATGATCTGCATATGTACCCCAGAACCTAAGGTGCAAAATATATATATATAGTTTTATATAAATATATATATTTATATAAAACCAGCAAAGGGGTAGATAGCTGCCTTTGAAAGCCTTTGATTAACATTGAGTTATGTATTTATTTTGGCAGTTTAATAATACTTTCAGCAAAAAAAAAATCAAAGGTCCTTGACATTTTGGTTGGCAAACTTTTAAGTTTTTTTAAAATGACTTCTTATTTCTGTGATCTCGTAAGCATAGGAGATCTATATTATGCCCGTCCTCAACTATTTATTGATAACATACCTTGGTTTCAAAAAGCTGAGCATCTTACTCTAGGCCCACTGCTGTTTGATAGAACTCAGAGCTCCTAATTCCCTCATCAATATTCTTCCTATTGTCTTTGATGTTTCTTTAGCGCAGAAGTTGGCAAACTTTTTCTATAAAGAGCCAAATAGTAAACATTTTAGTTCGTGTGTGTCAAAGTCCCTGTTGAAACTATTCAACTTCGTTGTTGTAGTTGCAGAAGCGGTGATAAGACAATATGTAACAAATGCGCATGACTGTATTCTAATAAAACTTTATTTACAGAAACGGGCCACAAGCTGTGAGGCACAGTTTGCCAGTCCCTCCCTAGAGCACTTTGCCATACACTTGCCTGGTTATAAGAATTATCTGGCCTATGACATAAAATGTGGATTCCACTGTCTCTTTTCTGATTCTGAGTGAGGACAAGGCCCAGAAATCTGTGTCCTTTTCAAATGTATCAGGTGATTTTTATTTTCAAAGGAACAAGTTTGTGAAACATTGATTTGGGTATAGTTATTCTTTTGTTTGTAATATTAGAAAACCACATCTATTTATTTCCAGGTTTAAGTATTTAGTAATAGCTTTTCCAATTTGTACCAGATCAAGTTTGAGTCACAGAAACTGAATATTTGGCTTCGATTTGGTTTAACAGATTAATCTGAAGCAAATTATTGGCTTGTGGTTTAGTTTACAGTACTGGTTCTCATATGAACTCTTAAATGACTTATTCCTGGTTCATCTGTGGTTCTTCAATGGTAGTAGCTTGAAGAAGGATCCAGAATCATTCTCTAAAGGATATGATGACTGTTTAAGAAAATGTATGTTAATATATTGCTGTATATAAATGTACTTGTTTTTATATATACATACAGTATAATCTCACAAAAGAAATGTTAGAAATGGGATTTTGTAAAACAATTAAAAGTAATCAATATTAACATGATAGTGTACAGTTGAAAAAGTACATCTTTCTCATTTGATATTTATAATCCTGGGAGGTAGGTCTTTTTTTTTTTCCTTGTTTTATAGCTGAAGAAACTGAGGGTCAAATCAAAAGCTAGTAAATGGAATTGGGACATAAACTGAAGACTTTAAATCTCAAATTCTATGTTCTTTTTCCCGTAGTCTAGGAGGTACAAGTCAAAGAGGCATAACAGCAGAAGCTAGGAAAAATAGATGAACTAAGAAAAACCTTTTTATGAGTGTCTATCCAATGATCCCCCATCCAAATGGAATCCTAGACTCTTAAGAGCTACTTCTCCACTGTCTTAAAACAAAACTTGAAAAAATAGATCTAAGTATCTTCAGATCCTCTGCTTTCTTAGAGAAAACCCTTTACAGCACTGAAGAACCCTTCTGGAGCCTGAGAGATCCAAATCAAGAGCCCACACTTCATGAGGCCATGGAGGGATTCTGCAGAGTCCTTGACTTGCTGATGAGGAAGAGAGGGCTCCTGCAGATTTGTTAGAGCTGGGTTCTCACCCGTCTTCTCTATAAAGTCTTTCCCAGTTTTCCTTTTCATAGCTTTCTGAAAGCCTGGTCAACTCTTCTTTGAGTCCTTGTGCAGACTTTTCATGGTTCTTGTAATACCTTTCATACACTGCCCTCTTTTAAGGTGTTACAGGATCCTGATGAATGCGCCTTCTGTATTATGGAATTCCACACCAGTTAGGGCCTAACAAAAGCATGGCATTGAATGTGTAGAGGTGACTGATAAACACAAGAAGGAAACAAGAAAGAAAGTGGGGGAGGAAAGAAGGGGAAGGAAAGAGAGAAAAGAGGGAAAAAGAAAACTGGAAAGTCAACAGAGCATGAGACATAGCATAATTAATTGGCTGAGGAATATCAAAGTTAGTTTCTCTACCCCTGTTATTTTCCTATTTCTTTCTGGTCCCAAAACTAAGCAAGAGTGGAATTATCTCCCAAAAGTCCCTTGTCCTCCTCTGATTTTTACAGCTGGATCAGGACCCTATTAATTGATGATGAGGGTCACTGCCCGTTTCTCCAGGTAACCATGAGCACCTTGAGTTAAGGCCCCTTTCTTAGATAACATTTTACCCAGTTTCCCTGACTCTAGCCTTTTTCTCATTTTGTTGCATATGCAAATGTCAGATTAACCTGCAGCAAAGTTGTAGTAAAGAGACAGAGGCTTACCATGTCTCCACACTGCCCAGCATGACCTGCATATGTTAGCTGACCGACTAGACCTTTGCACACCAGGTCAGGTGTGGCTCTCTTGCCATTTACAGTATGATTCTCTTATTGCCAGTGGCTGAAAAATTGCAGTTCACAATCATGTGCAAAATATTGCCTCAATCGATATTCCCCACTCTTTGTTAATTCTCTTTCAAAATACATTTTGAAAATACATCTCAAAGATAATCTCACAGTCCTCAAAATCCCTTAAAATTTTGTTTCCCTGATGTGTGGTATTCATCTCATTCTTATTTTATGAGAAGTAAAAATGTATAACAAAAGCACCTAGTTCAACCATTGTGGAAGACATTGTGGCACTTCCTCAAGGACTTAGAAATAGAAATTCCATTCGACCCAGCAATCCCATTACTGAGTATATACTCAAAGGATTATAAATCATTCTATTATAAAGACACATGCACACGTATGTTCATAGCGGCACTGTTTACAATAGCAAAGACCTGGAACCAACCCAAATGCCCATCGACGATAGACTGGACAAGGAAAATGTGGCACATATACACTATGGAATACTATGCAGCCATAAAAAATGATGAGTTCGTGTCCTTTGTAGGGACGTGGATGAATCTGGAGACCATCATTCTCAGCAAACTGACACAAGAACAGAAAATCAAACACCGCATGTTCTCACTCATAGGCGGGTGCTGAACAATGAGAACACATGAACACAGGGAGGGGAGCATCACACACTGGGGTCTGTTTGGCGGTGCCAAGGGAGGGACAGCAGTGGGGGGGGTGGGGAAGTCAGAGAGGGATAACATGGGGAGAAATGCCAGATGTAGTGACGGAGGGATGGAGGAAGCAATCCACATTGCCATGTGTGTACCTATGCAACAATCCTGCATGATCTGCACATGTACCCCAGAACCTAAAGTATAAAAAAAAAAAAAAAGATGTACCCTTTGCTATGTTCTGTTGTATGCCCTTAGATAATTGGCATAGCCATTTGGAGTCTGTGTTTCCAAATCTGCAAAACAGCTTCAGGAAAGTGTCAGTCCCTTTTTGCATGTCTGCAACAAGTGAAAAACTACCCTGCTTGTAGCAGAAACTTAAACTCCTGTTTGCTGGATGACAGAAGCAACAGCATCTAACCCTGAGGTCAGAGAGAGACTGGGACCGCGGAGAGCAAGGGACTGGGCAACTGGACCCAGATTGGCATCTGTTTTTTGTGCAGTCATGATCCTTTCTTTACTTGCTATGATGACCAGCAAGACACTAGAAAATATTTCCTTTTCTAAGACCATGTAAGGAAATATAACTATTTAGCAATCTGATCTCTCTTTCAGAATGCTTTTCCTTAGGTGATGAGTATTTATTGCTTAACAGTGGACTCTTCAATGTCAGCATACCCAGTAACAAATTAGTGTAACAGTATACTCCTCCACTTGCTTCAAAATGTGCTTTCTGCTTATTCTCATAAAAAATCAACTCAACCTAATGACAAAATAAATATGAAGTAGTTCTAATCCTGTTCCACAGAAAAATTTCCGCTTAATCATTGACTAAACTGATTACAAAAATATTTCATGGGAAAATTTAATCAGATTTATTTTTTATATTTGAACAATAGCAATAACACCTTATGCCAGTTGCTTATAAAACCTTAGCTAATAAATGTTATTGGAAAAACCGGATAAAAATTTAGACTCTGGAGCCACCCACGGACATTTTAATTCATTAAATCTGGAACAGGGCCCAGGAATTTACATTTTTAAAGAAGCAGATGCTTAAACTATGACAATAATTTAAGCTTGTTTTCATTGTGGTTTCTTCCTGCACCTAACATAATCATTACTTGACTTGTGAGCTAGATATTAGCTGCCCATACTAATTACATTGCTTGAGAATCTCTGCAATGAGACTGCTGGCTCACAATCACCATTATTTTAGAATGTGGTCTCCTGGCTTGAATTTTCAGCTAGCTCCTTAGTGATAACAGTGTCTAGTGATAGAGGATCTAAATTTCCCAAACATCCAACTGCTACCCCAGCCATCTTGCTGTGCACAAGCAGCAGAGTGAAAAACACAAAAAAAAAGATTCTGCAGAATAATTATTTGAGATGTGAAACTGCATGTTCTTTTGTCTTCTTTAGCCACCCTCATTTAAACTGTTTGGAGCAAAGATGCCAGTGCATTTTTATTTCTTTAGGGATATTATAATCACTGGATTTGTTTTAATTTTGAAAAATTACAAATACAGAAAGCCTGAAGAAATAGAATAAAAATCCATTTACACTCGAACTCAGCAGTTAATATTTTACAGTATTTGCTTCTTTCCTCTCCATGTCTCTGTCTACCTAACTGTACTTTTTTACTGAATCTTTGAAAGCGAGTGGCAGACTTACTGATACCTACCCTATATATTTCAGCATCTCTTCTAATTAAAAAACCTTCACTTACATGAATGCAATTCCATGATCACAACAGACATATTTAATACTGATAAAAGAATACAGGCACATTTAATGGTTCCTTTTCCTGCAACTAACCTATAGCGATTTTTTTCCCCTCCAGATTTCAGTCAAGAACCACTTGTTTGCTAGGCCTGGGGGTGCATGCCTGTAGTCCCAGCTACTTTGGAAGCTGAGGCCAGAAGCTCGGGGCCAACCAGGGCAACATAATATAATGAGACTTCATCTCTTAAAACAAAATAAACACTTAAACACTTACTGCATTTGGTCATCCTATCTCTTTAGTCTCCTTTGATTATATTAATTTATCTACCTGCTTTTTTTCATTTTTCTTCTTTTGTCTTTCAAAATATTGACATTCTGGAAGAGTTTAGAAACTTGTCTCATAATATCCTCCAACCTGGATTTGTTGTTTTTTTCTTCCTTGGGTTAAACATCTTTCCAAGAATGTCTACGTGTATGTATTTCTCACAGCCTGACATGAGAAGGTACACAATGCCAATTTGCCTTCTTAGGGGCAATGATAGCTTTAGTTACCTGGATATGGTAGATTTTGTCACATTTCCATGTTGTAAACATAACTTTCTTTTTGTAATTAATATTTTGTTCCTCACAAACTTACACCCAATAGATTAAGTACCTATTGATGAACCTTACCTAGTTAAACAGCACATTGATGATTGCAAAATAGAGATTCTATCGTTACTCTTATATTTTTAGGTGGTCTTAGAAAAAAGTACATATATTTTGGGGAAAGGTTCTTCTTTAAATACTTTGTTTCCTGATCTTTGTATCATGGCCCTTTGGATTCTTTTTTATATTCACGGTAATAAACCATTACTATTCTTCTCTTGGTACTGCTGTTTTTACTGAAGTAGCTGTATATTCATATGCAGTTGTAGGAAATAACAGAGAGAACCCAAGGGTGACATTTTGCAAAACTATAGCATAATATCCTCCTAACCCGGATATTACATCGATGCAATCCACTGATCTTATCCAGATCTTCCTAGTTTTGCTTTATTCATTTGTGTGTATGTTCTGTATATTTTTATCGCCTGGTCCGTTTGTGTATAAACAGCACAGCCAAGGTACTTAACAATTCCAACTCCACAGGGCATCCTTGTGTTGCCCTTTAGAACCACACTCACCTTCATGCCCTCTCACCCCATCCCTAACCCTTGGCACATGTCTTGCATTTCTAAAATTTGTCATTTTAAAATGTTATGTAAATTGACTCACATAGTATGTAACCTTTGGGGTTTGGCTTTTTTCTCTCAGCATGATTCCCTTCTGACAGATCCATGCATAGATCAATAATTTATTCCATTTTATTGCTAAATATTCCATGGTGTGGTTTTAACCATTCACCTATTGATGGATATCTAGGGCCATTTGGGGGCCTTTAGAAATAAAACTGTTATAAATACTCATGTGCAGATTTTATGTAGATGTAAGTTTTCATTTATTCACGATAAATGCTCAAGAGATTAATTGCTTATTCTTAAGGTAGAAGCTTATGTAGTTTTAGAAGAAAGTGCCGAAATGTTTTCCAAAATGTGTCATTTGACATTCCCACCAGAAATCTAATAGTCCAGTTTTTACAATCTTGCCAGCACTTAGTGTTGTCAGCATTGTATTATTTTTATTTTGGCCATCCGGGTAGGTGTGTAGTGATATTTCATTTTTTTACTGAATTTATCTTTCCTTGATAAGTGATTTTGAAAACATTTTCAAGTGCTTATTTGTGATTCATATATCCTCTTCATTCAAATGTCTGTTCATGTATTTTGCCCATTTTCTAGGTGGATATTGGTTTTGTTTTTACTATTGACTTTGGAGAGTACTTTATAAATTCTAGATATTTGTTCTTTGTCAGATAGGTGGTTTTCAAATATTGTTCCCTGTATTTTCTATTTTCATCCTTTTCGCATAGGTTTCTATAGAGCAAAAGTTTTTAATTTATGAGGTCCAGTTTATTAGTTTTTCTTTTCATGAGTCATTCTTTTCATGCCAAATCTAAGAGCTGTTTGCCTAGTCTTAATTCCTTAAGGTTTTTCTTCCCCTTTTAACTACGTTTTACAGTTTTGAGTTAATTGCTATATAAGCTGTGAGGTTTATGTCAAGATTGTCCTGCCTATGGATAGATGTCCAGTTGCACCAGTGCTATTTAAAGAAAAGGTTACCATTCCTCCATTGAACTGCTGTGACACATTTGTCAAAAATCATTTGAACATAATTGTGTGGGTCTATTCTGGGTTCTCTATTCTAATCATTAATCTATGTATCTGTCCCCTGCCAAGACCATGCCATTCTGATTACTACAGCTATATTGTGAGCCTTATGTATTAGGTGGAGTGATTCCTCCCACTTTATTACTCATTGTCAATATGCTTTTAGCTATTCAAGACCTGCTGATAACTCATGCTAATTGCTGTGTCTTGAGTAATAAAGTTTTTCTCTGAACCAGGAGGCTTGTGACCTGCCAGGATTTATGAAAGAGTAACAGGTGGACTTGTTAGCTTCTGAGTAAAGCAGATCTCAGATCCTTCACAATTCTTGATGCATATTTCCTTTCCTTAGGAAATACTAAATGAATGCTTTGGAAGGACCAATATGAACATAGATATTTTAACTTTCTATTTAGAAATAATTACAGACTCATAGGGAAATTTCAAACATAGTAGAGAGTTCTTGTATACTTTTGATACTCAAAAATATGCAATCTTTATGTTGTATATCAACCCCCAATGGTTGCCTCTTACGTAAGTGTAGACCACCACTAAAACCAGGGATTTAATTTGATACAATGTGTATGTATAATTCCATGCCATTTATTATATGTGTGGTTCTGTGTAACCACTGCTGCAGTCTAGATACAGAACTGCTCATCACCACAGAGACCGCCCTATGCTACCCAATGACAGGTGCACGCACCACACTCCCTCAGTCTTCCTAACTGCTGACAATCAACAACCTGTTTTCCATCTCTCTAGTTTCGTCATTCCAGGAATATTATATAAATAGAATCACGTGTCCTTTTTAGAGCTTTTTCACTCAGCATAATTTTCTGAATATTCATCTATGCTCAATATAATACACACAGTGAATAGAAAATAATATGATGAAGTAGGGTCGAATTGTTATCAGCATAGCCATGATTTCAAAGGAGTAAGCTCATCTGTTAAAAGAAAAAGATTTTCACATTGGCTTACAGGGCAAAATATATGCTAGTGGGAATGTAAAATTGTAGACATTGAAAAACAGTTTGGCAGTTTCTTCATATCAAAAAAAATGCATACTGACTATATAACCCAAAAATGGCATTCCTGAGCCTTTATTCCAGAAAAATAATAAACACTTAGGTCTACAAAAAAAAAAACTGTACATAATTATTCATAGCAGCTTTACTTGCAATATCCTAAAACTAAAATAATGAAGTTGTTCCTTAGCAGGTGTGCGGTTCAACCAACTTCTCTAGGAGATAAACAAAGACAGTGTTTCCTGAGTTTTTCCTTTTTAAAATTATTTCTATGATGTTTAAAGACCCTTAATAATTCTTTTATCAATTCTTCTGGAATGTTCCACTAGTGTCTTGTTTTGTATTTTCTGATTGAGGAATCTGATTTCAACCTTTTTTTCCATTATAAGTGACTTAGTCTTTTTACCTGGGTGCTGAAAGGAATATGTATTCTTAGGCTCTGCAGTTTTACTAGAGTATATCTAGGAATTTGTATTTTTTTAATTCCCCCAGTATATAATAGACCCCTTCAAAATGTAGAGTCAAGTTCGTTGATTTTGAGCAAGTTTTCTTGAGTTATTGTTTTAAATATTAGTCTTGTTTTACAGTTTTGTTTTTCTTCTTCGAGATTCCAATTATGCATATATTTGTTACGTTTCCCATTTGTATATCTGTATTTTTTCCATATATTTTTTAAGTTTTTGACATTCTGACAGAAGGTATTTGCTTTCATTATGTCTGCAGTTGCTTGTTTGAGGGTATTTAATGCAGATATGAGTATGACGTTACAGTTAGCCTCTGATTTCTGGTCGTTTCAGGGAAAAAAAATGTACCAGTTGTTATGTATTCTCTTTTAAAATTTCTTCTGTTAGTACTTTGATTTTTACTAATTTTTAAATACTGTGTTTTTCAAAATCTTAAAGGTAAATTCAGGAATATAGAGTTTGAGTGGCTCCCTCGGTTTAATTCTTGAGGATTTCTTCTGTGGTGCCCATTTGGTAGAGGAGGGCTGGTAGTTAAACCTCTGCTAATTCTAATTCTCTTTACTTGTTTAGGAACATTACTTTTTCTTTACCACTAAACCTCTAAAGGATGGGTCCCTCTGCTCTAGAGACAGGGTTTTCATGACACTGGTCCCTCCTGTTCTATGCACTTCCAAGACTCTTCCTTTTGATTCTCCAGTCAAGAAGGCTCTGTCCATCAAGTCTCAACAGTATCATCTCTATTTTCCCCTCAGGGTGGGGCCCCTTTTATCTGGGAGTAAATTGATCAATGTCCCACATTCCTAAAGCAGGTTCCTCCACTCTCTCCTTTCTTCATATAGTCTATCTATCCATCTATCTAGCTATCTGTCTAATCTCTCTAATCTATCCATCCCATCCACCCATCCCTCCATCCACCCTATCCCTCCATTCACCCCATCCCTCCATCCATCCATCCATCTTATCTATCTTACTTTTCTGTCTCCTGTCTTCATTATGTACTCCACAGCTGGTCTTCTAGTTTCATTTTTTCTTATATACTTGTAAAGTGAAGTTTATATGTTTTTTTATTTCTTGGTTATGCTAGAAGTGCAAGTTATGGTGCTTTCATTGGCTCTTTTGGTTGAAGGGTATGATGTTGGAGGGTATGTGGAGAAATAAGGCAGCCATCATTATCCTACAGGACTCTGTAAGTCCCACAGCTCACAGATTCTAAGCTGCTAGTTCAAACCACATCACTTTCAGTAGGTGACTCCTTAAGTCCATGAAGATGCAAACAAACAGCCAAGAGATCTGAACGTAAGTGGATTTCCTCAGGCTAAACAAGGCACTAAGTCCTTAAAGAGGGATCAGAGCTTGGGTTGTCGGCATGTGTATGATGTACTGTGCCCTTGTTTCTTGAGCACTCCACTCCCCACTCTGCCCAAGCACTCCCCACTCCCTGGACTCCCCATAAACTTTTGAGCAGAATGTGGGAGAAGGAGAAATGAAAAGCACTAGGGAGTCTGCTGGTGATCTGGAAACTTATGTCTCCTACTTATTTAAAGGCTTTTCTGAAAATGAAAATCCCATAGATCCACCCCATGCCATCAGGCTGGGGCAGAGGACAGAAGAAGTGGTGACGTAGTAAATTGGATGAGAAACAGAGAAATGCCTTTCTCTGCCCGCAGGCAGGGATATGTTAAATAGGACCCTGTTAGTGAAGGCTGCAGTTTTAGCTGCCCGGGGGAGAGCCAGAATGAATTTATCTTTATTCATTTGTTTACATACTGCTTTATTGTAGGACAGGATTACAGTGACTAGAAGGCTGTCAAATACTTGTTTAGCGATCTTGTAATCACCATGAAGCCTGGCATGTCCTTCTTTCTCCTTTTCTCTTTGAAAAATACTTTCAAATTTTACTTGTTTTTTACGTTACATACCTAGAAAACAAAACTATGGCCACAGTCATGTCTTCATTAATACTTTAGCTCCCTACAGTTATTTACAACAATTATTATTGTTGAGGTAACGATTAAAAAGAAATCAATTCAAAATGTTGTTGTGCTGAATTTCAGAATATTATTGGTAAGTTGGGTACAAACCAAGGTTATAGTGTATTTGTGTTTGAACAAAAAGCAAACAAAGCCCATTTTCTAATCTGTACACTAAACCCCTGAGTCATGAGTTTACCAGTATAACAAATATGCACATTGTATTTTAGGTTTTAGGTACTCTGAACCTAAAATAAAAGTTAAAATATTTTTAAAGACCATTTCTTTCTCTTTTCCATTGAAAAGGATGTATTCACCATCCTAATAATGAGAGTTTATGTAAATGACCTTTACTGGGAATTTTAAAATCATAATAAAATGGCCTATTAATAACTGTAGCATAAAAACTAGGAATTTGAAGACATGGCGATGTGAAAGTAAGTGTACTAAATATCATCTGTTAATTGATAGGTAGAATATCATTGCCCCGGACTTAGCAGTTCTGAGCACTCCAGTGTTCTTTGGCTAAGTGCCAATGCATGTTCTGCTTATGCCTAGATGGAATTTGTAGAAAATAATAAGAAAAGCCCCCTGTTCCCATCAGCAATAAAATAGCTGTTCATGCAACTGGGAACAGTAGTAAATTCTTTTTTATTTCCTAGTTCCTATGCAGAAGGTCAAATCCCTAGCCTATTTCAGATGTAAAGTACGTTAAACATCTGTAAATTAAGAGCAAGAACATGAGCTGAATCTTACACTATAAAAGAGCATGTTTTCTACTATGAGGCACATAATCCCAGTAGATATGATATTATTAGAGCATAGCATCCAGATGGCATATTCTTGCATCCTGATTATTTTGTAGCAGAGTAGTCTTCTCGACTTCCCATTGGTGGAGTCTGTGTATATATCCATTCCCAAGAAAACATGCAAGCCTGAGGCAGGAGAGGGACACGTGTATTTTTTCCAATACCTCTCACTAATCAAATTTAAAAGGCTCATCTAATCACAGAAAAAGAGGAAGGCTATATTCATTTTTAAATAATGGGTACAATAAAGCTTTTCTCAAAGCCATTTATTATACAATGAAAGCTTCCTTTCTCAAATAAATAATTTATGACCATTTAAACCAAGACTCCTTGTCATATCTAAAAAGTGACAGCCTTCATTGCATGAACTGGACTTCCACAAATCCATGCTAATGATGAAAACGGGTATTTTAGTTTGGGATGGATCCCTTTTACTGCCAGGGATTTGCCTATTTCTTTTAGGGTGAATGAACCTAATTTATCTCACTCAATAGACATTCCTAGAATTCATCTTACTATGAGGAACTTTTTCTGCATACCCCTTTTTAAGGATAGCAGAGTCCTAACAGACTGTACAGTTGGAAAATGCAATAAAATCAACTAAAAATGGATTCGAATTAATGAGATTAGTAAAGGGTGTGATACAAGATCAATACATGGAAATCAAGGACAGACAATACATATTTAGAAAAGGCCATAGAAACATTATTTTTAATGACAAAATTCTAGTAAAATTTTAATAGTAAAATGTTTGAGAAATGTGCAAGACCTAAATAAAAACAAATATATACATCTTTATGAAATATAATCTGTCATAAAAACAATATACATCTTTATGAATATTCATCTGTTCTTGCAATGCAATCCCAATAATTATGATTTTTTAAAAAGTAAAACTTGAGCCACCGATCCTAAAATACATCTCTTATGGGACCCCCTCCCTTCATAGAGTCCTCTACATAAGGTTTAGACAGCCAAAATTCCCCACAGAGTGACTTTCCTTTCTAAGGGTAAGTACGTGGGATTAACGCTTTGTGCCTACCCCTCTATTGTTCTTAGGCCAGTATAGTAGGCGGCATGTCTAACAAGAATTTGTGAAAATTTTAGGTTTTTCTATAAAATTATCATCTTTTTTAAAAAACAAGGTTTGTTGATTTTATGTATTTGTAAAGAGGATTCAGGGAATACAACTGCTTTGTGGGTTGAAGACTTTAATCTTAAGTGAGAGTTTCAGTCTCTGAGCTAAAAGAAGTCATGAAAGGGTTCAAGATGCCTCCTGCCCTGAGCCGAGCATAAGGTTCTATTTGAGAGGATCTGCTACTGACGGTGAGCAAACCCCTAGACGTCTTCCCTATCACATATGAGCCATGCCAGACCTGGGGTCCTAAAAACAAAGGAATATGCAGGAAATGCCTAGATATTGCTTGGCATAAATTTCATAAGAAATAAAACTGAAACTTTTTCCACAGTTTAATTATGTTGGTTTTCCAAATTTTCAGAGCTATTTTGGTTAAAATGGATTAAAAAGTATCTTATCCAAATGAAGGGTGGTAGCCCTTGCCGTTCAATGAGAGTAAAGATTCAGTTATGCTAGAAGAATGAATTCTAGAGATCTTCTGTACAACATTGCTTACCTTGAACAATACTGCATCATACACTTACAACACTGTGATCTCATTTTCAGTGTTCTTACCACAATTAAGAATATATATGCAAGATAAGAAAAAATTTGACTTCCAACTCCTTCATTTTTTTTCATGCTTCTATTACTGTTTTTAATTTCCAGATACCCATACTTTTTCTTCAACTGTTCTTTTTGGTATAATAGCCCATCCATATTTTATTCATTGCAGTGTCTAAATACTCTTCATCAAGGCAGTGGTTAAAATTTAAAAACAATCTTAATATGGAATATACTCCAGCCATACATTCATACATAACATTTTAAAAAACAGTCTTAGATTCTATGTGGAGAGATATAGAAAGCATATTGCTGATAAGCAAAAGGACTCTCTCCCCAGCTTTACAGAGGAAATAGAAGTTATCATCATAGCGTAATTCCCAGTATGAACTATACAAACATCTGTGTGCGTCCTCCCCACATGAGCCTCCTGTAATAATGGGGGAGTGATAATAACATCAATACCTCTACCTATAGTTTTGATCATACCACCTCCTTGAAGCACAAATAATCTTCACTGCCTTTTATCCCATGTGTAATCCAATGGCTCCCTCAAAACTACATCTTCCCCAGAGTATTTTAGACATAGTCCAATTTCTGTGCTTTTTTTGAAAATTTGTCCCTGCTTTCCCCTTAAGATATTCCTTATCTTCATCTTCACAGCTGGACATTTTGACTCCTTTTTTAAGGAATCCAATCCCTGCCCGTTGCATCGTCAGAACGCCCCCTCTTTCTTTTTTTTTTTTTCTTTTTTTTTTGAGACAGAGTCTTGCCTTGTCACCGAGGCTGGAGTGCAGTGGCACAATCTTGGCTCACTGCAATCTCAAGTGATTCTTCTGCCTCAGCCTGCCAAATAGCTAGGATTACAGGCACATGCCACCACACCCAGCTAATTTTTGTATTTTTTAGTAGAGACAAGGTTTCACCATGTTGGCCAAGCTGATCTTGAACTCCTGACCTCAAGTGATCCACCCGCCTTGGCCTCTCAAAGTGCTGGGATTACAGGCGTGAGCCACCATGCCTGGCCCCATCAGCCGCCTTTAATCTCTTTTCTGTGTTATCTCCTTGCAAAGCAGGCTAATAAACATCTCTCTGACCTCCACTGGTTAAATGATACTAATATTTTAAGTCATTTGATTATTCAGAATGCATTCGATACAAAATAAAAAAGGAAACTAAGTTAGCCTTAAAAGTGAATTGATTTGATAACCAAAAGAACAATGAGAGAAGGGCTTTTGGACAGTTAGTGTCCTTGTGATTCTCTCTGCTTTAACCTTGCTTTGTGCTAGCCTCTCTTATGACGGCAGTGGCTCCCACAGGCATTTACACACAGCTTGTGGAAAACTAAGGGTGTTCTTGTTTCATCACCAAGGAGCAACTGTATGAGTAATTTTTCTTTCAAGCCAATCTATGAAACAGAGAGGATTAGGATGACAAGTGAATTTTCAGAGGGGTTGGGTTTTTTTATATAACACACTAAAAATAAAAAAGCACCTATTTATTGAAATCTAGAATCAACCATTTTTAATTTTGTTCACATTTGTTTTAACTCTTGGTTTTAAAAGATGAATATTCCATATAAATAGGAGATGATGACTCACATAGGCTCCCTTCTTTTTACAAAGAGTGTGATGGGAAAAATCCCAGGACTGTACAGAAGAACATCCCTCAGAAACTGGGAAGGAGCTGAGAGACCAAAGAAGGACTTAGGCAATTCCAGCCTGATAGGCAGATGAGTTTACTGGGATTCACAAACAGGACATTCTCCGGCAGCATCAGGACAACTCTAATGATCCACCTGCCACACGCCTCTAAGCTGCTTTTTAGCTGATTTTTTTGGCTCTTTGCCTGCTGCATGTGATGAGACTGTTTTCCTTGGTATGTTCCCAGATACACTCTAGGATGTTTGGGTTCAGAGGGACACCTGCTCCTCAGCTGAGCACCATGGCCTTGGCTTATTTCCCAGCTTTTAGGGTTCAAGCAGCGGACATACACCCTTAAGTAACCTGGTGGAAGAAACATCATTCTACAGAGAAATGTATTATTTTTACTACATAATCAAGCTTGAAGAAAGCATAGAGATTATTCTAGCTGCAAGAAATTAAAAATCAATTTAGAATAGTAAGGACGAACAACTATCTAACGGTCTATGTTATTTTCAGACCCACAAATATTGCCTAAGGGGGTGGTATGGTTTTGTTTTTGTTCTTTTTTTTTGACACAGAGTCTCTCACACTCTCACCTAGGTTGTAGTGCAGTGGCAAGACCTCGGCTCACTGCAATCTCTACCTCCTGGGTTCAAGCAATTCTGCTGCCTCAGCCTCACGAGTAGCCGGGACTATAGGCGCGCGCCACCATGCCCAGCTAATATTTTTGTATTTTTAGTAGAGACAGAGTTTCATCATGTTGGCCAGGATGGTCTCGATCTCCTAATCTCGTGATCTGCCCGCCTTGGCCTCCCAAAGTGCTGGGATTACAGGCGTGAGCCACCGCGCAGGGCCAATGTCTGTATTTTTAAAGATTCACTATGGAATTCTACTTCTGGCTACTGGGGGACCCACTTTTATCACACGAACACTATTGTTAAAAAGAAGTACAAAATGGGTATTTTTCAAAATCATCCATGTGAAGGTACCTAGAAACATCAAAGCAAGTGGATTTAGAGAAGCCAAGATTCAGGATAGAAAGCCAACATATGTTTAAGTGAGTCTAACCTTTAAGACCATCTATACTTTGAAGTGTTTGCCAATTTGTAAGTAGCATAGGCTGCAAGCCCATGGAGAAGAAGAGGCTATGGCAGAAAGCTGAGAAGGGTTTTAGGCAGTCTTATGAGATGGAGACTGGGACAATTACCAAAAAAAAAAAAAAAAAAAAAAGGCGGGGGGAGAAGGTGGGGCGAATTTTAGCTAGCTTCCAAGGAGCCAGGCCTTGAGGAGCTGAGGTCCTGGAGAAAAGGAAGCACAGGGAAGTGAGCCTGACATTTGACTCCATGTTGCTTCCCAAGTTACTTGCCATCTGGTAGGGAATGACTAAGGGGCTGAGAAGCCAAGCTGAAGGTGGCGGCTGAGGGAGCTTTCAACAGCCTCATGATATTGGGAGTCAAATTTGGATTTCAGGATCCACCAAGGAAGAGGGACTTCTGAAACATCCCACATTTCTAGTGGGATTCTGAAGGGCTATAACCCAGGAATGAAGACAAACTGAACAAAGTCTAGTGCTCACAAAACCCGAAACTCAGATTTGAATCAGCTGAGTCTCAGACTGGATAAAACTGTTATGTCTCTAACCATGTGCAGTAAAGAAAATTGATAAAGATAACATCATTCAGACCTTTGTCATCTGGACAGAGATAAACATCATTGAGATCCTCAAATTCTCCCTATAATGTTTCAGACATACATTCCAGTGTTCAATTAAGTATCACCAATCATTCCAAGAGAAAAAATGGTTACTAGAAACAGGGCCACAGATAATCCAATATTGTAGTTATCCTACATGGGAGTCAAAATAGCTGTGATTAACATCTTCAAAACTTCAGAGAACTGAAACCTCTAAAAAATGAATTAAACAAAACTTCTGAAATCCTACAAATGAAAGTAAAATGTAGTGAAGATTCACTATTGATTTAAAACAGTTGATGAGTATGTTAGTAAACAGAAATGGGTCACTAGAAATACACAGACTAAACACAGAAGAAAAAAGCAAAGATAAAAATAAATGATAGATAAGATGCAGTGAAAAAGTCTAACATACTTATAACTGGGTTTCCAGAAGTTTAAGAAAAAAAAAATTGTGTAAAGGAAATAGTTGAATGGAAATTGGCGGATAATTTTTTCCAATATGACAAAAGACATCAAGAGACAAATCCACGTTGCTGTGTACTTGAATGGGGACACACACACACACACACACAATTGTAAACTTCTCTAGGGCAGGAAATCTGACGTTGACATGAAGTCAGGGCTCTGGACTTGAATTTTTTGCATGAAGTCTGGCTCTTCCTTTCTTTCAAAAAGAAATAGCAAAATTTGACTCACCCTCAGAATGTAATGAGAAAGGCTGACACATCTCTCTCAGAATTAGGATGGTGAATTGTCATCTAAATGAAGGCTTGCCCCTCTTATGAATACCATATCCCAATATAAACTACTTGCATAAAAGAATTCCAAGCTAATATTAAACTCAAACTTGTCCAGAATTGTTATCTGCTGTAGGGCTTTGAAGGAGGCAAAGAGGAAACAGTTTTGTTGAGAGGCCTTAACAATTTCAGGCTCACTGGACACAGTGGTGCACACCTGTAATCCCAGTACTTTGGGAGATAAGGCAGGTGGATCACTTGAGTTCAGGAGTTCAGTACCAGTCTGAGCAACATGGCAAAGCCTTGTCTATACAAAAGATACAGAAAATTAGCTGGGTGTGGTGGTGTGCACCTGAAGTCTCAGTTATTCTGGAGGCTGAGGCAGGAAGATACCCCAAGTCCAAGAAGTCAAGGCTACAGTGAACCATGACTGCACCACTGTACTCCAGCCTGGGCAACAGATTGAGACCCTGTCTCAAAACAAAACAAAAAGAATTCCAGGTTTATGAGATTTCTACAGAAGAGAATAACCTTATGAAGATGAGCTTACTTTAATAAAATAGCACCAACCACATAAATAAGTCATAAGGAAGGAAATTCACCAGATGCAAAACAAAAAAGCAAATTAGCATCCTAAGAACGGCAAATGATAAGAAAAGTTTTACAAGAATAGAAAATAATTTTATTTAAAATAAATATGTAAGAAAAAATAGACATTATATTGGAAGGACGTAATATAAAAGACAGAATAAATGTAAAAGAAACCAACAGAACTTAGATATTTTTAAATGCCATTGAAAAGGAAAGGATTAAATAAAATTAGTCTATCTGAGAGCATTGCTATTTACTTAGAAGATGAATCTGGATAAGTCATCAAGAATGCAGCACAAAGGCCAGGCACGGTGGCTCAAGCCTGTAATCCCACCACTTTGGGAGGCGGAGGTAGGTGGATTCCCTGAGCTCAGGAGTTCGAGACCACCCTGGGCAACATGGTGAAACCCTGTCTCTAATAAAACTACAGAAGTCAGCCAGGTGTGGTGGCAGGTGCCTGTAATCCCAGCTACTCGGGAGGCTGAGGCAGGAGGATTGCTTGAACCTGGGAGGCGGAGGTGGCAGTGAGCAGTTTGGGTGAAAGAGCGAGACTCCATCCCAAAAAAAGAAAAGAAAAGAATGAAGCACAAAATATGAAGATATAAAAGCCTTAATCTAAAATATGAATGAAATATGCTAAAAATAAGATATGAAAAGATGAGAATGTCTGCCATACGTTCAACATATATATAACAGGATTTGCAATGAAAGAAACAATGTGAACAGAAAAGAGGCAACATTCAAAATGGTAGTAGCTGAAAAATAATTCCAGAATTGAAGAAAGACTTGTTTTGTTGACCATTACATCAAGCCAACAAGTAAACACATAAGGGTGAATATGTAAAATTAAATATAAACAAACAATCTTAAAAGCAACCCCAGAGAGAAATCAGACTGCTGTTAGAATGGAATGACAGAATGAATAGATGACTCAATGTTAGCAACGATAAGACAAAAATACCCTAAAAAAGTATTTTGGTAATGCTAGGGAAAAGCAGCAGTCAAGATAAATTAACATTGAATAGTAAAGGTAGCAAGAAAGATATTTTCAGAAATATAAAAGCAAAGGAAATTCATTAACCTAGATCTTCACAGAAAGGAGTACTAAAAATATATTCTTTATGAAGAGGAAAGTAAAAACAGAAAGGAGGAAGAAACAAATCACAATAATGAGACAATATCACCAAGTGGTTTTAGAGTGTAGGTGTTCTAGTTGGCTGTGCGTGTGACGAAGAGTAAATTACTTCACCTCTCTGTGCCTCCATTTCCACATATGTTCAGTGGAAATATCAATCATAGTAGCACTTGCATCACAGATGTGTCACCGGCACATAGTATAAGTTCAATAAATGTTGATTAAACATAAGTTGCTAAATTTACAGTAATACTGATGTAAAATGCTAAGATAACTATTTCGAGACTTTAAAAACAATAGATATAAAATATAAGTATAATGTTGGACAGTGATATGGTACAAAGATAAGATGAAATTTGATTAAAGTATTCTAAGATCACTGTATTTTTTCTTATGCATGAGAAAGGGAGAAAATAAAGAAAATGCAATGGATACTGCAGAAGAGCGCGGGTGTGGGTTCTGGACCACCAGTATCTTATTTAAAATAAATATGTAAGAAAAAATAGACATCAGTATACCTGGTATCGTGTTAGAATGCAGCTTCTCAGGTTGCACCCCAGATCTCAATCAGAAATTCCAGGGTTGGAGTCCAAGAATCCAGGTTAACAACCCGCCCCCTGGGTATTTATAATGCATAATAAAGTCTGAGGTGCTCTCTAGAGAAGATAGGAAAGGAGGACAGAAAAAAAGAAAATTAACGGCAAGCAGAAAACACAAGCTGAAATGATCGATAAACAATCCAAATGCAAATACATAACGTTTTTCTAAGATGTCTCCAATTGATTTGAAAATCTAGCTATATACTTTTTACAAAATAAATGCACATAAAGTGGAGGATCAACAATGATAGAACATAAAAGGATAGGAAGGATGAGTGCGATGTGGTGGGTTGGATTATTATTTCTGATGCTTGCCTGTCTTTCTCTGTTAGAATATTAAACCTCCCTTTCCATTAACTTGCATCTGTCAGTGGAACCTGGAGCAGTGACATGTGCCGCATCTGAATTTTAGCTGCAATGACATGGCTGTGCCTTTGCTTTTATCCCTTTTGCCCCGAGACTGGGTTAGACGCTATCCCTTCAGCCTGGTCCCAAAATGAGAGAACCTGAGCAGAGCTGATGCTGACCTACATCCAACAAGGTCAGGAGTAAGAAATAAGCATTTTGTTATAGTAATCCTCTGAGATTGCAGGGCTATTTCTTACCACAGCATAATCTAGGTAAAAGTTGATTGATACAAAAAAATGTAACAGGCAAAAGCAAACCGAAGAAAGTTGATAGAATATAATGAGATTTTTTATGTTAAAATATTTATTGGAAACAGAGGCTAATAACTCTTCACCCTTATATACCTAACAAAATAGTCTGAAAATAAAAATTAGGTGCTGGTAACTTTTACAAGAAGAAAACTGGCCCAACACACGAAGGAAATGGTAAATCCACGAACTTGATAGATTTTCACCTGTCTGATAAAATTCTAGAATTAGGTCTGCATTCTACCAGACCTAAGATACAAATTAACTGGGATCTTTCTATTGGTTGGTGGGTGGGTCGGTGGGTGGGTCAGTGGGTGGGTGAGTGGGTGGGTTTTCTGTTTATTTGTTTGGTTTTTGGTGGGTTTTTGTTGTTGCTTATGTTTGTTTGTTTTGGAGAGGGGTCTCCCTCTATTGCCCAGGCTGGAATGCAGTTTCCCGATCATGGCTCACTGTAGTCTCCATCTTCTAGGCTCAAGGGATCCTCCCACCCTAGCCTCCTGAGGAGCTGGGACTAGAGGCACTACCACGCCCAAATGATTTTTTTAGTTCTTCATTTGTTGAGACAGGATTTTGCTATATGGGCCAGGCTGGTTTTCCACTCCTGGCCTCCAGAGATCCTCCCACCTCTGACTTTCAAAGTGCTGGGATTAAAAGCATGAGCCACCATGCCCAGCCTGGAATCTTCTTTTATTGAGGTTAAGAGCATAGGCTGGAGCTGGATTGCTGGGTTTGACTCCTAAATCTTCACGTGCACTTTAAATTATTTGGCCTTGGTGACATCATCTGCAAAATTGTGAAACTAATAGTGTCTATTTCTTAGTGCTGCTGAGATTCTTAAATAAGTTAATACATGTAATATAAATTTCTTAGAATAGTACCTGGTGTACAGTAAATACTTTTAAAATAAGTATCATTGTAATGTTTAGTACGTTGATACTAATTACTACTACTATTACTATTGCTATTTTTATTATACAAGCTTATTGAATTTCAAAGCATCATGGAAAAGACATGAAAGTCAAGAACTGGGTTTTATTCACTAATTTTCATGATCAAAAATAAGGGGTTTCTCTGCTTCCTTAGCACTGCTGCTTATATCTGCCAGTATTAGCTCGCTGTATTTCTCTATTTCACTAACGGAAATGAATCTTTTTCTGTTGTCTTTTTCTCAGTATTCCAGAATACAGCACAAGCTAATATAGAGAGACTCAAAATGCTTTATTTTTGCATATATAACTGTTTTTCCAACAAAGAAAAAGATTAATTGGTAACTAGTTTTCCAGTTCCTCTCAATATTCCTGGCTGCAGCTTAGAAAAGCAGGAAAAGTAAGCCTGCATGTAAGAATTAAACAATCCCTTCTCAGCCTATAGATGGTAAAGACTAGCACTTAAGAGTTACAACATGATTTTTTTAGTCTAGTCCCCTTAAGAAGGCTACTTTTTCTACTCTGAACATTTGAAAAAACATTAAAATCAAATACAGGCTAATTGAAAACTTCCTTAACCCCCTGCAATCAAATAGTATAACAATGTAAACATTTAACCAATACATCTAACTTTGCTGCCACTGAATCTTCCAGGTGACAGGGGCTTCTGGGCCCCTGAGCGCTGTGTGTTCTCTGCTGCTCCAGCATTTAACCTTCATGGTCAAAGGATGCTGTCCTGGCTCTCTGGACTGTTCAGAAGAAACAAACAGCATTCTGGCCATTCCTATTACATAAAAATGATTTCAAAATCACTGCTCTCCATATCCACATATGCCTCCAAAGGGTTCAAAGTATGGAAACAATGGCATCCATTAGAAAAAGATAAAATGACAAAGCAAACAGTAACAAAAAGGCTGCGTGCTGTGGTTTTGCAAAAGAAGATAACCAAATATAACGTGTTATGTGTTTCTGCACAATATATTTCTTTCTGTTTTTATTTAGGAATTAATCCCCTGAGAAATTGAACATGCCCACATTTGCCAGCTGAATCCGGTTAATTACACAGGCTGAGATAAAGTCAAGGGCACTGCGGACATGAGCAAACAGGTCGTTAAATGCGGTGACTGGAGTGGAGGATCAGGATGGAGAGAAGGCACATTGAACAGTGTTTTACGGCCCTAATTTGTTTTGGAATGTCTTAGAAAGTGGCTAAAAAGGACGTTCATCTGAGTGTGACTGTAATTATTTGCTAGGACGGTATCACTCTGAACATTGAATAAATGCCAGATTTTAAATATTATTAGATGGCCTTCTGAAATCCTGGTGTTTCATGATGAGAAGAAAATCATAAACCTGGTCACTCTACTGATGCGAATGACTTGGGAGCGACTTCCTAGCTTTACAATAAGAGGAGGGACTTCTGCTGCACCCTCGGTCTCAGTTTCAGTGCACCATCTGGTCTCTTTGGAAGAGGCTTCCATACACGACATAAGCAAACAGACCCTGACTTTCTTCCTGAAGGCCACTTTTCACTCTTTTCAAACTAGTTTCTGTACTTCTTAAACAAACCATCTGCATGGAGGCCTACAATGTGCATATAGTGTTCATATTTTACAACCCTGACTTTAATTAATTGCTAAACGTGTTACCTTTTATTTGAAGAAAAGTAGGACGAAAGTGTCTATTCAAATGAAAGTTAATGAATGCAAAATTTCCAATAACGTGTAAATTTCACCTCTAAAATACAAGTCTCAATCAGGCTAACCACTTTCTCTCATTGTTTTATCGTGGTATGTGCTAGTGCAGGATACTGACATTTTTTTTCAGATTAGTCTTAACACAATCACTAAAATAATTCCATTTTTCTATGTCAAATGACAGATTCAGCAGAATTAACATTTTATGAGGGATACCTCCCTAACCAAAATTGGATAGATTTTGAAGTTTTCACGCTGACCTCCGGGAGCAATACATTCCTTTTCCTGTTTCTTATAAAGACATAAGACATCTATACCTGATATTTCTTAAGCTTCAATTACAAATTCAACTGAGGAGACAGCAGATGCTGAAAGTCTGAAGGAGTAACACTTCAAAACCCAGCAAATTATATCCTGTTTTAGTTCATTCAGGCTGCTTTAACAAAAATGCCATACCCCGGGTGCTTATAAACAACAGAAACGTATGTCTCCCAGTTCTGGAAGCTAGGATTTTCAAGATCAAGGCACCACCACATGCAGCAACTGTTGACGACCTAATTCTTGGTTCGTAGGTGGCTCTCTTTTCTCTGTGTCCTCACATGCTGCAAAGGACAAGGGATCTTTCTGGGTCCCTTTTATAAGGACGCTAATCCCATTCCTTCTAGCAGAGCCCTCACTACCTCATGACATCCCACCGGCCCCACATCTTAATAGCATCACCTTGGGAGTTAGGTTTCCACATACAAACTGTAGGAGGACACAAACATTCAGTTTATAGCATATGCCTAAGCAATCAAGGAGCAAAAAAAAAAAAAGAGACTATGGGCATCTCCTAGATGGAAAATTGAAATTCAGAAAATGTAAGTAACTCAGTCAGGTGCACCTGTGAGAAATGCTGGAACCCACTTTCTATTATACTCTGAAGAAATCATTTAAGGTTCCTTTATGTGTAATTGTCAGGATAGCAGCTCTAAACTTAGACATTCTTATCAGATAATATAAAAATGCAACACAATTCAATCTGGTCAGTTTTGTTCTACCTAAAATAATTATTCATTAAAATATAGTTTTACTGAATTCATTCTTTAAACTGAATAAAAACACAGTTGGAATGTGAAGGAAAAATAGAAAGCTTACATAACACATGTAATATGGACGGTCACCTATCACCCCTAACTGTAAATACATGCTACATATGTTTTCTTGTCTGTCTGAGTTGGACTGTATTTATGTGTGTCCACTCTGAAAAGCTGTACTTCTGGGCTAGCACAGAAACACTCATCAGAAGGGGTGACTAATCTATTTCCCACCTTCGTTCTTCTGGATAACCTCAGAATTTAATGTCACCATCAAGTTGATTCAGAACTCCAGGAGCTACCTGTTTTTTCTTTTAAGACAAAGTTTCGCTCTTGTTGCCCAGGCTGGAGTGTAGTGCTGGCACGATCTCAGCTCACTCCCGCCTCAACCTCCCGAGTAGCTAGGATTACAGGCGTCCGCCACCATGCCCAGCTAATTTTTGTATTTTTAGTATAGATGGGGTTTCGCCATGTAGGTCAGGCTGGTCTCAAACTCCTGACCTCAGGTAATCCGCCTGCCCAGGCCTCCCACAGTGCTGGGATTACAAGCATGAGCCACCGTGCCGGGCCTCCAGGAGCTACTTTTTATAGTCTTGTATCTCTTCTGTCTTGTTTCTCCTGTGGTTCTGTTTTGAGACTTCCACATTTTAATCAGGATGTATACTTAACTACTTTTAGAAGGCTTGCTGCTGATGTAATTTATTACTCTCTTTACCTCCATTTTAAATAAATAAAGCTCTTTAAAAGTGTTTTACTCTATTCTCAGGAGTTTAATACTACTTGCTCCAAATCCTAGGCTTTTTCACTTCTGTTCATTTTGGACTTTTGTCTAAAGACTTCTATTAGTAGATGAATATTGCTTTCGAACAAATAAAAATATTTAAACACAGTTTTACACTGATCTATTTTAATGAACCAAAGCAAATTTTGCAAGGGTGTGCAGTCATAGATTTCCAATGAGACTTTTAAAGTCAGTTTTAAGATCTGCACTTTAGAAAAAAATCAACTGTCACCTATATAGAAGCAAAATGGCCAAGATTTGAAGATTAATTTCTTGTGCCATGCCAGTGTAACACTGTCCCATTGCCAACTCCACAATAATGTTTAGCTTTACTAAACTTCCTGCTGCAAAACTGATCTTCGAGCCAAGTTAAACTAGTTTTCTTCATAGAAATAGTTACTAGGGACAAATGACTTTAAGCAATAAGATGGACCACCCTTCAAGGTGACATGTATTCACCTTAGCTTCAAAGCCAATTAAGAAAACCAAAGGATTCTTTTTTTGAATTATCCTAACCCATTCCACAATTACTAGTTTTATCTCATGGAAAATGTTTCAGATCTCAAGTCCTTTAAAATCTAGTGCAGTTGTTAACAAAACCAAGGAGTTAAAAGGCAGTCTGCCTGCAGAATCTGCTGAACAATGTGTCAACCTTAGGGACATAGTTAAGAACTGGAATGGATCTGGCCAATTCCTTTGGTTCCAGAGAAATTCCTAAAGCACACTGTACTCTGAAGCAATTTTCCAGGCACACTTCTTTGCAAGTTCTGTACTGCTTCAGGGTCCTGATTTCTAAGGTTTAAGATCTTCTAAAAAGGGATTCGAAATCGGAGGGTGAAGGCTGGGAGGAGGGAGAGAATACTAGGCTTAATACCTGGATGGTGAAATAGTCTGTACAACAAACCTTCTTCACACCTATGTAACAAACCTGCACATGTACCCCTGAACTTAGAAGTTGAAAAAAAAAAATCACAAGTCAGTTGACCACAGGAAATAACTTCAGCCTCAACTACACCTGGAGTATGAAAATGGGTCCCAATGACAGAAAATAGTTAAATGGTCCATGCTTGGTTAGGGTAATACAAACACATTGGAGAACACTGTTAATTAGAAAAATGTGAACTAAGATGTTCTGGAGATGTATGATTCTAAGAAGAATCAGGGAATTTTGTTATCCTTGCCCCCACACCCAGGCACAGCATTGTATTTGGCATTAACTACAGTGGAGCTTTTAATACAATTGAATATTGAAAAATATTTTGGAACCAACTGAAGGCAACCAATGAAGGCAACAAGCCTGTCCTCTAATCTCTCATTTTTGATGCTGTGTGACTCTGGGGGCTCTCTTTAGAGTGTTTGTGGAATGTGCAGCTGTTTAATGCCTTTTGTTTTCAAGTGGTAGCTTTAGTGGGCTCCAAACACAAGAGGATAAATCCCATTCAACATTATTATAAAGTTTACTTCAATAAAATTTCTGATTCATAATACGTAAAAATGCACTTCTAATTTATCTCACTTCATAAGGCATTAATTTTTTTAAAAGGGTGACTGGTCAACAAATACATTTTTAAATAAAATGCTATGTGATGTTTAGATTGGGGTACAAAACTAATATAAAACAAAGGTTGACACTTAAAACGTACTAATGCATTAAAAGTTTGTATTAATTTCAGAATCTAATACTTGAAATTCTTGTAAAGTTAAAAAGTAGTCGGTTCATTTTCATAACTTCTGTATGTTGTTAATCATTACTCAGAAATCATTCTTCAGACCTATTAGTACTTTTCTGCAAACATATGATCTTTTTTTCCAATGAATGAAAAATTAATCTGAACATAATATTTATTATAGGTTCTCATATGATACTGACTTTTAAAAAGCCACCTTTATGAACTGTACAATACTTCATATAACTAGAACATGTAAATCTTAATGATCATCTTTATGCAAATTATCAGAATAATTATACTTTCATGCTCCTCAATAATTATTTGTATTTCAACATCAATGGTTCTTCTGCTTTATTCTTTTATGGATGTATGACTAGAAGGAAAAAAGAATTCCTAGTTGTGTAATGATCAAAACCACTAGTGACACTCTTCTTGGAAATAAACATACTCATCACACTGCTCCCATGTACTAACATCAAGCAATATCACCCTGTAGGCACTCAGGACTTTTCAAACAGTGTGCATTTAAAGGGAAACATATGGAAAATATTTTACTTTTCATTCACTCAACAAATATTCTCTGACTGCCCACAATGTGCCTGACACCTGCATTCAAAGAGGAGAAAATGCCATCTTGGAACATGCCCGAAAACAGCAGCTCCAATTCCAGCTGCACAAGAAACTGTGCAAAGGATCCCACCATGCATGCTTCTGCTCACTGAACATCATCGTTTTCTTACTAAAAACAAAATGCGCCCGGCCGCAGAAGAATCGCTTGAACCCGGGAGGCAGAAGTTGGCATTTAGCTGAGATCATGCCTCTGCACTCCAGCCTGGGTAACAGAGCAAGACTCCATCTCAAAAAAAAAAAAAAAAAAAAAAAAAAAAATGCATGCACTCCTCCCCAAAAGACACTAACTCAATGTCTCATCCAGTCATGGCTCCAAGATTCTGAGCAATGCAAGGTTGTCCCTACAGCCAATCCAGTTGTAGCTCTTTATGAGCCAGTAACCTATGACCCAGTGCACACTTGCGGAATGAGATAGGATAAACAGTTTCAGAGCCTCCTTTCTATGTGTAATGAAGTCTATTATTTGATTAGGTAGTAATTTTGCATTCTGGGAGGGGGTCACCAGTCCACTGTTGACTGAAACCCATGATGTCATTTTCTGGGAGTTTCCTAATTTTCTGTCATCTGCCTTAACTCTGAAGCGAGCATGGGAGTATATACCTTCTTTAGGAGCTAAGAACCTTCCTCAGATGTTTTCTGCCCTAGAATCTCAAGGATGATTTATAAGCTCCAACAGCCATTGACTTCAGAGAAGTTTTGGATTTCTTTGGCAGTATAACTCTTTAAAACTTTCCAGTTTTGTGATCTATATGATTTTACTTGCTTCCATAGGCCAGTAGTTACACCCACAGTTTTGTTTGATTTTTTTTTCTAGAAATACTTATCTTCAGTCCTAGGCCTCCTGCTCTTTCTCTGTCAGACCTTATGCCCTCAGGTTTTGGTGGGGAACCACCCCTTTGCTCTCTTTTTCCTGAACCATTTCTCTATTAAGCAAGTACACTGGGCTTCACCTCTGGGTGGTAGACCTTTACTCTAAAATGCTTTCAACCATTCAGAGGCTTTAAGAAAGGGCATGTAGCTCAAAGACTTATCATTTTTATTTTATTGGTATTGACTTGGAGTTGAGAAGCAGTTGCCTTTTCAACCTTGAAAAGCTCCAAATTTTAAATACACTCTATTTCCTTTTGATCCTGTGTGCAAACTCACCAATTCTTTCACTTAATACCCTGCCAAATACAGCCTGTGGCAACTAACATGTGCTGATAGATTTGCTAATATTCTGTCTTCCAACTCCTTTTCCAAGGGTGATATTTTCTAACCCATTTCCCCAAGTTACTATGGGTGCTGTTTTAATCGAATATTTCACTACTGGATAACATGGATCAGCCTCTATCCAATGCCCATTTCCTTTCCCTTCCTGACTGAGCACCAAGACAGTGACATATATGTTATTTGTGATGGCATCACCCTTCTCAGCTGTCTTCTATTCTTTTCTTACCTTTTTAAAAGTTAGTCAGGAAATGTTAGGCATGCAGCTATAACAAACAATCCCAAAATCTCAGTGCCTTAATCCAGCAAAACTTTTTCTCAGTTATGCACAGTGAATCTGCAGAATGGTTATGTTAATCACTGACATCAGAAATTCAGACTAACCATTTGCTATTTGCTATTATATTGGCCCATTGATGGTGTTTTCCACATAATGGGACTCAAAAAAAATGTATTGAATGGAATAGATGATGTGAGATGAAGGAATGGAATGAGTTAGATGACAGAAGTCAAAAGTGACCCCAAGGTTTGGTACATGGATTGAGTAAGAAATAACTGCCCACTGACAACCTTGGCAAAAGTTGCCTGCAGGCTGCCATTAGCAGGGATTCACAGGCTATGTCCTTAGCATCAGACCACCCAAGGAGGCTTTCCTCTGCAACAATGAGGAAATAGCCTTTTTTTTTTTTTTTTTTTTTTTTTTAATAGGAAATCAGTATGCCCATCTGCAGGCTTCACCTCTGTCACTAGAAGCCACCAGGGATGTGTGTTCCCAGAAGGATCTCCCGTCCCAACCTCCCTTTAGTTCTCACTCTTGTCCACAGAGCATCAGCACAGGGCTGTCAGAATTAATCCCAATGTGCTCTTCATCTCTGTCCATGTCAGCTACATACTCTTTCTCCTTGGTCTTTTATCTCTAGGATCTAATCTCTTGAGCTTTATAATGGTCCTTCCAACTCCTTCTCACACCCCTGCACACATCCTGATTATCTTTTAATGCACTAGAACTCATCATGAAACAAAATTCTTTTTCTCCCTCCCCCTTCAGCTATTGTGTCAGGTATTTCTTCTTGACTTAAAAAAAAATTACAAAGTAACTTCTAGATTGAGTTGTCTATATTTAACTATCTGCACTGACTCCAATTTCTGTTTCTCTTCTCTCCAATTTTCTGTTGCACCTATTCAAGCTGACTTTTGTCTTCCTACAAAGGCAATAAGGGAAGCCTAACAAAAACTTTTCCTTATTAAGGGAGCTAATCCTACCTTAAGAAAAAGGTAACAAGAACTTGTTAATGGAACTTTCCTTATTAAGGCAGCTAATGCTCTCCAGGATGGAAAAATCTTAAAATCAATTTTTGGACCTCATTTGACTTGAGCTTTGCTAGCATTAAAAAGTCAGCTATTCTCTCCTCCTTGAAACACTTTTTGTTCTTGGCTTTCAGCATATTGCACTTTTTTCCTGATTTCTTCTTCCTTAAATGCCTGTTAATGTCTTAGTTGCCTTCCGTTTGTTTCCCAAATATCGAATTGTGGGAGTATACCAGGTCTTAGCCCTTAAATGTCTTATTTTTTTCTACCTGCTGAAGGCTTCTTGGTGATCTCATTTGGTTCCATGGCTTTACATGAAATCAATATGCCACTGACTCCCACATTTATAAGTCAGATCTAAATTTCTCTCCTGAAATCCAAGCTCATATAGCAAACTGCCTATTCATCCATCCATTCCAATAACTAATAAGAATCTAAGAATTATTTCTAAAACTGAGCTCTAGTATTTTCCTTTAAGTCTGCTTTTCTCATAGGCTTCATCATCTCACTGCATGATAAATCAATTTTTCCAGTTGTACAGGCTAGAAATCTTGCATTCATCTTTAATTTCTCTTTCCCTCATACCCTGACTGCAAATCTTGTAGGGTTTCCCGACTATATCCTAAATGTGAATTATTCTCATCAACACCATTCCCCCACTCCACTGTTATATTGATCCCAGTTACCATTCCTCTTTCCCTGTTATCCATTTCCACTGCTTCTCCTTGACCCTTTTACTTCTTTTTTAGTGACAACTTTATTTTTGTATTTTCTTCAGTGCCTCTTAAGTGTTCATTTGAATCTATTCTCCCTTACATACTACTTTTCATTCCTAGGTTTATTTTGTCTTTTTCCACTTCTTTTCCTAATTCATGCCACTCTTTTCATTTTTCCTACAGTTTTTGTTCATTTCCATTCTTAGTTTATGAATTTCCGATTCAAGTTTATATTTTATACCCTCAATGATTGAAAACATTCAACTATTTTTGGAGAGTACTCATACTTTTCTTCTGCTTCATATTTTTCTGGGGGATTGCGGTGGGGTAGGAGGTGATTTTCCATATTTGAATTTGTGTGAATTTTCTCATCTTGAATTTTTGCAGTAGTTCTCTATGGACTTTCATTTTCTTTGCTGATTTTTATAATATCGGGATGATATGTAAGAGTCCTAGTTTGTTGTTTGGCTGAATTTGACCATTCCACAATGTAGGTGATTCAAAGCATCATGTTGTGTACATGATAAATACATGAAATTTATATCTCAATCTTTACATAATTAAATATCTTAACAAAAAAGGTTAAAATACAGCATCTGACTACTGAGTAGTTAACAGTTTGTAATTAAAAGTCTTCTGTCAGTGAAAAAAAATCCTATTTTAATACTGCTCTTTTCTGTCATTTTAATAAGGCCCAGGGAGTATGGTAGGGTTTTGTTTGCATGCCTCTAGTGATAGGGATTGTCAGTTCCCTGATACTGTGGCACCATTTTACTTAGAGGATCCTAAATCATCTACTTTTTCTTCTTTTCCTTCTACCACCCCAGTTGCTAAAGGGTGTTTCTTCCTTTTTTTTTTTTTTTCCTTCCAACTTTTATTTTAGGTTCAGGGGAGTGCATGTGCAGGTTTGGTACATGGGTAAATGGCAGATTATTTTGTCACCCAGATAATGAGCAAAGTATGTGACAGATAATTTTTTGATACTCTCTCTCCTCCCGCCCTCCACCCTCAAGTAGGCCCTGGCATCTGGTGTTCCCTTGCCAGTGTTCATGGGTACTTCATGTTTAGCTCCCACTTAAAAGTGAGAACATGCAGTAGTTGGTTCTGTTTCTGCATTAATTCTAGTAGGATATTAGCCTCCAGCTGCATCCATGCTGCTACAAAGGACATTATTTTATCCTTTTTAATGACTACATAGTATTCCATGATGCAAGCTATACAACTGGAAGACTTGCCCCTCTAAACCCAATGTGTTTTTTAAATCACAGGCTTGGTCTTTTATATAACACTCATTCTTTATACCACATGTCCTTTGCAATCTTCCTTATAGATCATGTGACCTGCACCATACATGTTGAGTACTGTCAGGTTACTGGTGGATCTAATCTTTCTGGTGGTTGCTCCAACTCTCCCTCAGACCCCTTCCTGCACCTTCCCTCTGACCCTCCTGTTCTTCTAGGTTGGCTTTTGGCAGATCAGCATTCTCTGCCTTGAGATTTTTCTTTCCCTTCCATGTTAATAATCAGGAAAACCTATTTAATTTCTTCAGCTTCAAGCAGATTTAATCACACCGTATTCCTTATATATATTTCTAATTGTTTTCATAGATCACATCCTATTAAATTAATTTGTGTGCTTGGAAGCTTTCCTATTAGAAAGGAATAAAATATTTGGCCTTTGTATTTGTTTTGGTGTTTTATTACTAACATAACAAATTGCCACACACGGCAGCTGAAAGCACCACGAATTTATTATCTTATGGTTCTGAAGGACAGAAGTCCAGCACTGGTCCTCCTCAGAAGAAAATCAAGTAGTTACCAAGATGACAAAATCAAGAAAATTGAGATAACAGCTTGATTTTCTTCTTTTGTTATCAATTTGATTTTTTTCAACTTTATTTATTGTTATCAACTTAATTAACTTGATCTTCCTTTCAGGAGGCTCTGGGATAAATACACTTTTAGACTTGTTGGGTCGTTTGGCCAAATTCAGTTTCGTGTTTGTTAAGGACTAACTTCAAAATGTTTTTGTAACAAATTTGGCTATGTATAACAGTTTTAGAGCTCTGTGTGATTTCAGACTTCAGGTTGAGATACCCATGTTGTTGGCTATGTTTTTACATTCCTGCATACAGCTCTTCCTGTCTGTTTCTGTCTCACCTGCCAACCACCTCAGGAGAGTTTCACAGAAAGGAATTGCTTTCTGTGTGTTAGGAAAGCATGACTAAGATAAAGGGTCTTGATAGCACCTCTTCCTCAAAAAGTTGTCTGCTTGATTATTGTATTCTTGAGAAGTCTAAAACTTGTGCATCAAATTTTCTATTGGCATCTATGAATAATTCTACCCCAATGCTGGCTGCTTTCCATCACAGAAATGCACTCATTCTCAAAGTGAGCTTCCCAGTTGTTGCAAAGGATCTTTTTTAAGCTTGTAATTTTTTAAAAAATATCCAGTTCCCATCTCTGCCCATCCCCCACACACCATTCTTTTCAGATCATTTACTGGTGTCGATTTCTGTTCTCTCTTGTTTTCTCTGAATTGCTGTAAGCCCCTGTGTCATTTACTAACCTCCGTATTAAAGAATTTTGCAATGAATTCTTGTCAGGCAAAAAAGCAGCACATTTGATTGTCCATCAATTGCTGCTATTTGTCATTTGTTACTTTGGAAAATAGGTAGGGGCAATTTTCTCTTTGGCCATGTTTGAAAGCCTAATCTTACTCCTTCAATTCTGCTAAAATAAGCAGCAGAATAAGGTTTTCTATATTAAGTCCAGAAAGTTGATATATCAACCTGCTGTTAAATCAAGGAAAACAAGTTGATTATCTGCATAAAAGACACATTTTGATGGTAACTCATTTCCTTGGCTCTAAGTTGACCTTTTCTAAGATTCTACTGTTGTATCTATACAGAAAATAAAAATTTAATCAAGTGCTGATCAGAAATAAAATTAAAAGAGTTTATTCAGCACTTTCAGTTTGCATAAATAGCCCTAATAAGGTTAAAAGAAAAAAACAGCTAATAAGAAACGTTTTTTTGAATGGATATTTTATCATGACCTAAGTTCAATAGAGAACCATGTCAGATATTGCTGTTTCTCTTTCTAATCAAAAGAGCTATTTTACCTAGAATAAGTAAGAGTTATAAACTCCACTTAAATGGAGACAATGGAGACTTCAAAATATCCTCCAAGACACTGCTCACTGAATTATTTGCATTTGGCTGTAGAATTTGTTTTGAATTTCCGGGAATCAACTGCAAATTATATATACTTACTTGTTCTACATTTATGTACTAGTTTCCATATCCAGATGTTGTTCTAGGATAAAGGGTGACTAGATCAAGTATGTTTCTTGCACTTCAGTTTATTAAAGTTGACTGGAAAAGGCAGAAGAATAGCTCATTGATCGGTAGGGGCTATGATAAAATTATGTACAGCATTATGAAAATGTAGAGGAAAGGTGTCACATCTAAACATAGATCTGAAGAGCTAAACTAAGGAGGCCATTTTTCAACCACATTTTTAAGGACTATTAGGTATCAGTGAACTTTGTGGAAGGGAGCGAATGAGGGACACTCCACAGAAAGGAAATAAATGCACTTCCTATTCACAAAACTAATTGTTCCCCCATCTCTACACTGATGAATTCTACAAATCTGACTTCAGAAGAAACAGCTTGCCCCTGTAGGCTAACCCGAGATATGTGCTTTTGATCTTTGCTGAAGGAAGTGTTTAGGTTTTTTTTTTTTTTTTTTTTTTGAGACAGAGTTTTGCTCTTGTTGCCCAGGCTGGAGTGCAATGGCTCGATCTCAGCTCACCGCAACATCCACCTCCTGGGTTCAAGCAATTCTCCTGCCTCAGTCTCCCAAGTAGCTGGGACTACAGGCATGTGCCACCACATCTGGCTAATTTTGTGTTTTTAATAGAGACAGGATTTCTTCATATTGCTCAGGCTAGTCTCGAACTCCAAACCTCAGGTGATCTACCTGCCTTTGCCTCCCAAAGTGTTGGGATTACAGGTGTGAGCCACCATTCCTGGCCATGTTTAGGTTTTAACTGGTTTCTTGTCTTCCTACTATTTAAAAAACAAAAGGGGAAAAACCAAAATCCATCAAACATCAGCAAGGCCAGTTAAGTAGAAGCTCATGCCACATCACGCCAGTTTTCAAGAATGATGAAAGCATCATCAAAATGTCTTATAATTTAATAGTTCCATAAATTTTAAATGACAGTAAGGGAGAGTGTTATATTCTCTAAACAATAGCCTGTAAGGGAAACATTTTCTTCAGTTTACAGCAAAGCATGTATTTAAGACATTAATAAATATGAAAACAACCTTTATCATCAAATCATAGCAAATCTGCACAGAAGATAAGAATTAGATAGAATTAAGAATTTCTGCTTATGCTGAAGATAAAACAAGATTATATAATCTACACTTGTCAAAGATTAATAAAAGCCAACTCCAGTGAGAAGTAGATACAATGATTTATTATTTTCACACAAAAAAGTCCTACCTGCATCATATATAAAGTAACATGAAACTGATGCAGTGCTATTTTTAATTCTGCTATGTAATTTTTGGCTGATAGCATATTTTCCAGATGTATATATATGGAAAAAAACATATATATGTTCATGATGAAAACTTTTTCACTCTGTTTGCAAATATAACTCATTTTGGATCATTTAACTTTAATGACATTATCTTAAGGACTAAATTTGGTGAAAGCAATAAAGCTTGAATCTAATTATTTAGTCAATAGGCATTTATTAAAGGCCTTCTATGTAAAGGCCTCTTTTCTTATCCCTTTGAATCAGAATTAAAAATAGCACTGCATCAGTCCCGTGTCACTGCATTTTAAGACACCATACTTTCCCCAGAATTCTGTGAAGGAGAGATGGAAAGACATTGAAACACTGGAAGGAGCCACCATCTTTGACTAAATTGGTTTTGTACTCCCATCATTCGCCCTCCAATCAGTAAAACCATTATTCATCCCATAATTCATCATTTAATTTAATCTCTAGTCTCCATTTGTCTTATTATTCCCAAATACCTTTCAATTTTCCTTTTGGAAATTATGAAATTTCTTCATTTAACTAATCCTCTACATAATGAAAACATTATTTGTGTTTCTAGTCCAGAGAAAAAGTTATTTACTCAATTAAAAATTTGAACATAGCTGCAAGCTATCTGAAAAAGGCATTTTAATGAAAAAGCACTTCATGAAGAGAAAAATAGAAAACTTCATAGAACACTTTAATGTCTTTATTCTCCCATAAAGAAAGTTATTTACATATTATGTGTAGACTAAAAAGTTTGAAAGATAAAGCAAATGACAAAAGGCATTGAGTCTATGGGAAAATAAACATTTTAAAATGCAGTGATAAAATGCAGGTGAGTGGCGCACCTGTAATTCCAGCTACTCGGGAGGCTGAGGCAGTGGGTTCTGGACCCACCTGCCCAACCCACTAGACCCATATATTGCATTCATATTGATTCTCAGTTCTGTAAATAAATATAAAAATGAAAAGTGAAAGACAATTCAGAGAAAAACACTAATTAGAAAAAAATTAACACTCAATAAAAGATTAAAAGACCTCAGGTCAGGTGTAGTGGTTCACACCTGTAATCCCAGCACTTTGGTAGGCCAAGGCGGATGCATCACCCAAGGTCAAGAGTTCAAGACCAGCCTGGCTAACATGGTGAAACCCCATTTCTACTAAAAATACAAAAAATTGGCCAGGCACGGTGGTGCACGCCTGTAATCCCAGCTACTTGGGAGGCTGAGGGAGTAGAATCACTTGAACCCATGAGGCAGAGGTCGCAGTGAGCCGAGGTGGGGCCATTGTCTCTAGCCTGGGCAACAAGAGCAAAACTCTGTCTCAAAAAAAAAAAAAAAAAAAATACATAGAGCTTGCCTAAGAAAAAAACTAAAAATCATGGTTGTAATATTTGAAAGGTAGTGACTATCAAAAATAACTTTATAAAACCAAAGCTTTGTCTAAAATCAAAGGAATTCAGCTCATCTGCAACAAAACAGATCAAGTATAGGGACTACAAAGGTTAATTCTTTTGAGGTGAAGTTTTAGGACGGATCTAATTGAGCCAAATGCTAGAAAATCATGAAAAGAATGAACTGATACTGTTTCTCACATTTTTCTTCATGAACTCAGAGCTATCCCCAGCTGTTACAGCATGTCACTCTTGTTGCCGTGCAAATGTCTTTCCCCTCTGCCCCAGGCATCTTTCTCACTCCTCACAGACTCCTCCAACACACACTCATACACTCACAAACATATGGGTACACAATACTCACTCATCAAAACTGCTGTGTGCACACAAACTCACAGTATAAACTCACACACACATACTTACACACCCTAATGTACATGCACACGCACTCACGAACACACATCATCATTTTCTCCTTGCTTGCCCTTATACCTTTCACTCTGCTGAGCCTTTGTCATAGTTCCTCAGTCTCTCCTAGCGAGGCTAACAGCCTTCCCGATCACTACATATCAAACCCACCTGCCCATCCCACTGGATTCTATGATTATTGACAGCAGAAATGGTGTGTTTTTCGTATAACCTCCTAGCACAGTGCCTGGCATATAGAGAGTTCACAATAAATATTTGTTAAAGGAATGAGCCCTGAATTGTAAGAATCTTTCTTCTGTCTCTTTGAAATAGTTTACAGTACAGTCTTTAGTGTGATAATATGTACTCTACTTTTATCATGCTTGCTATTTCTATTCTTATATGCTACCACACTACTAAAATGCTGAAGCACTGGCTGCAAAAGGCATCTTTACGTGCTAGTAGGAGCCCACGAATACCTCTCATTGCTGTGATGGCAGACTTCTTTGTTCCAGCACTTACAGAAATTCTGCATTTAGTTCTACTTGAAAGGGTCCACTCCAATTTCATAGCAGCCTTTTACTGTATGATTGCTTTGTCTCATTAAACCATAGGACAAAAGACTTAATACAATGAAGGAGCAAATCATATTTCTTAAATATTTGCACTGATTTGCTGCTTAAGGAGAACATTGGCACCAAGGTGCTTTGACACATTTAACATTCTTATTTTTACCCCCAAGTAGCACATTATTTTCATCTTCATTTGTAGAGAACTGGAAATACTACTATGTAGAATAATGCAGAAAAGATATTAATTGTATATGATTTTACATTATTTTTAAATTGTGGAGTACCGTCAAAAATTTAAAACATTAAAAATTTAAAAGAAAAACAATAATCATAGTGTCCCCCTGAGAGAGATTTCAAGCATTTCTTGATACATAGCATGTAAATTGGTTTAACCTGTAAGAGTTTGGTTGGTTGGTAGAAAATCTTTTAAATCTTTTATACATTTTATAAATACTTATATATCTAATAAAAGTATTTTCAATATATGCTATTGTTGCTCCTATAAAATTTTTCTATGAAGTCTGGCATTTGCTTCCTAGAAGAAAAAAGTTTTGTTTGGGGTTTTTGGTTTTCTTGTGTGTTTTTGTTTTTGTTTTAGTAAGCCATAGCCTCATCAAATGGTACATTTATTATATTGGTAGCCTTGTGGTTGGAAAGGATTATTTTCTGGGTTCCTAAGGAAATGCCTGAGCAGCTAATCTTTGGCCTCTGACTCCACCCAAGGGGGGAGCCAGGCCCTCCGGAAAATCTCCCTGATCCTTGACAGAGTTTGATGGTGTGACTTACACCAGTGAGGGGGATGGTCCCTGATACATGCAAACTGTATTTTCGTAAATAAAATGTCTTTCATGATGGGAACTTTGGAACTATTATTTTTATTAGAATAGGATCCCATGGGGAACTGCATATTCTTTTTTCTTATTTTTAAAAGTATGCACAGTCTTGAAAAAACTAAAAATAAATGACAAATTTGTCTTCACATCTCATTGATGAAACTTATTTTTGCTGCAAAGGCAGTGTGACTAAGCTCAGAAAGAAAACATTACCTAAATTTGATGGTGTTGACCATCGAGGAGAGCCCAGAATTGGTAATCAGATCCCTGAAGTCAAGAAAACCTGTCACAGATAACTTTTTATGGGGAGTTTAAAATGCCAAGGCAAAGGGTTAGGTGTCATCCACAGAGAGCAACAAGAGATTTACAGGAAATCTATATGAAACTGCTCTAGTACAGATTTGTGCTACATGGAAAAGTCAGAAACTTCTCTGGGCAGATGTCAATGGAAAGTTCTTATCCAATTTCTGTACAGTGATATTGGAGCTTGGCCTAAAATATTAAACCTTAGACCCTTTTTCAAATTTCTGCATGGTATAATAGCTGGAAGACTCGGTTGATTTCCAGTTCTGTTTTGGTGCTAACCAATGATTTGAGACACAGGTATGACCCTAACCCTTGGCTGCCTCACTCACACAGGGCTTACACCAAAGTCAAATTCATTTGCGTTTATGAAAGCCTGTGAAAGCTTTAGATACAACAGTATTTTGTGTCAATGTAACACATTCTAATGTTTTAACCAAGGGGAAAATGTGATTATAAAGAAATTTGGGGTAATCATAGTTTAAAAAAAAAAAAAAGCAGTGAATTAATGTCATAGGTAATTAGAATTTTCCAAAGAGAAGAGATTAAGATTCTACCCCAATTTAAAAAAAAAAAAAGAATAGCCTAATTTGTATTGTTTGCAGAGAAAATGATCACATTCTAGAGCTGATTTATGATCCATTTCAATTTAGAATGACTTTGGGGTCAGATCTTCAACTAAAAATCTAAGTAGCTTTCAGGAAAAACGTTCATTTGTTTAACCTGACATTTTTTCAACTATTCACTTATGTATTTTATTTCATATGTACTTACTTTTTACATTGATATAAAATTAAATGTATTTATCATGTAAAGCATGATGTTTTGAAGTATAGATATACATATATATCATGAGATAACTAAACCTGGCTAATTTGTTCTTTTAAATAATTTTCCTCCCAAAATAAAATCAATCTAAACTTTGCTATATAGGAAACAAATATTCCCAGACTATTATCTGTAAATAAGGTAAAGTACTACAAATAAAATGAACCATTTAAAAATATAATCTCAAGTAATGGGAAGTAATCGTTGGGACTTTTTTTCACTTCCTAAATATAGTTTTTTGTGGTTTTTTTTAAAAGTGGGTTCTTAAACTGTTGCCAGTTACCTGGAAAAATGATTCAGGGAATATTCTTCTTCCATCATTCCTAGGGAGCATTGCTTGACTGGTGATGTTGTGGTTACTTTCAGAGCTGGAGGCTGAGGAGTGGTGCAAGCACCTCTGCATGGAGTGTCTGGGGACCAGGCTCAATGACATCAGCCTTGGGGAGCCTGACCTTCTGGCAGCAGGAGTGCAGCGGGGAACAGAATGGTAGGTGTGAGATTGCCTTCCATCACTTCAGAATACCCTTGTAGTTGTAGCATTTCAAAACAGTAAAGGATCTCAGAAATGTTTCAGACCAACCATGTTTTTAAATCAAAGAGGTGGAGTACAGTGGTGTACACCTGTAATCCCTGCACTTTGGGAGGCCAAGGGGGACCCATCACTTGAGGCCAGGAGTTTGAGACCAACTTGGGCAACATGGTAAAACCTCATCTCTACTAAAAATACAAAAATTAGCTGGGTGTGGTGGCCCACACCTGTAGTCCCATCTTCTCAGGAGGCTGAAGCATGAGAATTGCTTGAACCTGGGAGGTGGAGGTTGCAGTGAGTCGAGATCATGCCACTGCACTCTAGCCTGGACAACAGAGCAAGACCCTGTCGCAGAAATACATATAATAAACTGAACAGTTCAAGTTATTAAGGAACTTTCCCACGACGGTGCAGCAACTGGAGAAAATGCTAAGGTACAACCCAGGTCTCCTGGCTTCTTGTCTGTGACATTGCCTTTTATCCTAATAAATAACTAATAGGTTAACTCATTATACAGAAGGCTTTTGAATGCCTGGCGTCACTCCGGTTTCTTCTTTGAGAGTTGTTAAAGATTTAGAGTCTATATTAACAGATTTGGCTTTTCAAGTAATCCATAGCTTTTAGGGCATTTGCTAATACTATAAAGAGAAAACTACAGTGAAGAAAATCTCAGGGTTTCACAAAACTGAGGATTTTGTTTCTAACGATGTTTGCTTACTGCACTGTTCTCTAGTTTAACATGCATTTCTAATGTCTCGTAACAATTTATGCTGCATGTTCTTGATTAACAACTCTAAATAACATAATTGGAGTAATATTATTCAGGCTGTCAATATTCATTGATTATGAGCTCATTTTTAAAAATATTATCACCACCACCAGATGATCGGATAGTGTAAAAATATAAACTTTTCATTGTTGCTATGTTTTGATGGTCAGCGTTTTGAAAGGTTGAAGGATGTTGAGGAAACTTGACACTATTTTTTAAAAAGAAATTCTGGGCCTGGCACGGTGGCTCACACCTGTAATGGGAGGCAGTGGCAGGCGGATTGCTTGAGCTCAGTTCAAGACCAGCTTGGGCAACATGGTAAAACCCTCTCTCTACAAAAAATACAAGAATTAGCGGAACTACATGTGTCTGTAGTTCCAGCTACTCGGGGAGGCTGAGGTAGGAAGATCGCTTGAGCCTGGGAGGTGGAGGTTCCTGTGAGCCAAGATTGGACCACTGTAGTCCAGCCTCAGTGTCAGAGTGAGACCATGTCTCAAAAAAAGGAAAAAGGAAAGAAATTCTGGAATTGTCTGTGGCTCATAAACGAGATAGCCTAGGTAAAAGAACAAATGATAGCATGCGATTATAATCTCATCATTACTAACAATGCTGTTAACAGCCATTTAACAGTACTACTTTTTTATGTGTTGCTAAAATGAAAAACTTTTCTGCTAATTAATCATGAGCATATGTAAGTACCAAACATTGCTTCCATGTGAATTTTCAGAAAGTCACAAAAGCCTTTCTGTAGCTGTTTATCTGGCTTCAGGTTTATATTCCAGTTCCTCTTCCACAGTCTCTCAAATTTCCATCTCTGATCTGTTTTCTGAGAGCAGTGCTTAGCACAGAGGGTCCATAATCATGCTATTTCAAATGTGTGCTCTTCATTCACAGTTTAAGAAAAGGAAAAATCTCTTACTGATAAAAATCTGTCAAGTGCTACATAAAGAAAATATGAAAAAGTGAATAAATTAAGATTATGAATAGAAATACTGTGTGTCTCTTATAGTGTGGACTGTATGATTTTTTACTTTGAAGATTTGGAATTATATGTGGTTTCTATCCAAATGTATAATGTACTTCTTTGGTTTATCATAATTTTATTTCTACTTTGATAATAATGTCAAAGTAATTTGTCTAGAACATAAAGTTTTTAACATAGATGTTTTTTAAAAAATAGGACACAGAATAAAATGCCAAAGCTACATAAAAAGCAGGTTTCTTTAAAACACACACACATCAAAATAAAGGAGAAAAAATAATTCCTGTATATACTTTACAGCAGACCTGAGATTTTATCACCAATGCTATAAATGCTTTTCTTATATTAATTTTGTTTAATAATCCTAACTTCAAACAAAAGGATATATGTGATTTAAAAATATAGCTAACAAATCTATGAGTAATTATTTAGCTAGGAAAGGTAATATTGGGTTTCTTTAAATGGCCCACAAAGATACATGATATCCTATAAGGAAATTGGCAACTTTAGCACACATGCTGGGTGAGGCACGTTCTCACTAAGACTCTTCAATGTTTAGCATTAAAAGGAAAATTTTAATGCTAAAATGGGAGAATTTCCACTCCCTGGGAAGTTCCTTATTTTACTGCCAAGGCCGTGGATACAGCTATTGGTCAGGGTTCGTGAAGTCTGTGTCCCCTCTCTTTAAAGAACTTCCATAAACTTTGACGATAATACCCCTTTTTTCTGTTCCTCTTGGTCCATTCAGAGCTGGCTAGAACTTTTTAAAACTGGCATTAACACTTTAGGAGAATAATAAAAGGAATAAACATTGAGGGAATATCAAGATTTCAGACTCTACTCTTGCTAGCTGAATAATCTAGTGTGTATACCCAGAGAGAACTGTACACACACAGAGATTGGCACAATTTTATGGGTATATCCTTCAATTCTCTCACTTTCTCATCAATAGGCTTCTCCCATACTTACGACAATTCCAATTTAGGATGCTCTAACAATTACCAGTAGTAGACTATAAAACCTCATAGTAAAGACTAAGATATGTCATCTGTCAGCTTGGACCCTCTTCCCCAGGCCTTGGAGTCAATACCGATTTACTAGACAATATACTTGCTTGTTTTACTTAAAAGTGTAGGGAAAGCGTTTTAGATTAAATTAAGTCTTTAAAAATAACATTTACTTTTAAAGCTGTCATTTCACTGACTCTCAATCACTCTTCCAGACTCTTCGAGCATAACACCTTTTAAAATAAAATCTATCATTAGAGTGAATAGGCAACCTATACAATGGGAGAAAATTTTTGCAATCTATCAACCTAGATAGATGCTAATATCAAGAATCTACAAAGAGCTTAAACAAATTTACAAGAAAAAAAATCCCATTCAAAAGTGGGCAAAAGATATTAACAGACACTTCTCAAAAGACGACATTTATGTGGCCAAAAAACATATAAAAACCTCATCATCACTGGTCATTAGAAAAATGCAAATCAAAACCACAGTGAGATACCATCTCACACCAGTTAGACTGGCAGTAATTAAAAAGTCAGAAAACAACAGATGCTGGAGAGGATATGGAGAAACAGGAACACTTTTACACTGTTGGTGGGAGTGTAAATTAGTTCAACCATTGTGGAAGACAGTATGGCAATTCCTCAAGGATCTAAAACCAGAATTACAATTTGACCCAGCAATCTCATTACTGGCTATATAGTCAAAAGATTATAAATCATTCTTCTCTAAAGACACATGCACACATATGTTCATTGCAGCTCTGCTCACAATAGCAAAGACTTGAAACCAACCAAAATGCCCATCAGTGATAGACTGGATAAAGAAAATGTGGCACATATACACCATGGAATACTATGCAGCTGTTAAAAAAAGATGAGCTCATGTCCTTTGAAAGGACATGGATGAATCTGGAAACCATCATTCTCAGCAAACTAATGCAGGAACAGAAAACCAAACACTGCATGTTCTCACTCATAAGTGAGAGTTGAACAGTAAGAACATATGGACACAGGGAGGGGAACATCTCACACTGGGACCTATCGGGGTGGAGGGCTAGGGGAGGGATAGCATTAGGAGAAATACCTAATGTAGATGACAGGTTAATGGGTGTAGCAAACCACCATAGCACATGTATACCTATGTAACAAACCTGCACGTTCTGCACATGTATCACAGAACTCCAAGTAGAATAAAAAATAAAAAAACAAATACATTGAAAACTTCTATGCTGAATATAAGAAAATTTTATTAAAGAACCTGAGACATGAATAAATGTACTAGGTTATTAGGTTTATAAAAAAAAATAAGTAAAATAAACAAAAGCATTAACCTCCTAATACATGGTTGAAGTCACCAATATATACAGATTGAATCTATCATGACAATTCTTTATCCTTTTATCAAGACATTTTATGATTAAATTATGATTTTATTATTTTGCCAGTAATATGCTTAGATTTAGTTTGAACTTTTTTTCCTAAGAGATAAGATATGTATGTGTGCAGAATTGATGTAATTACGTTAATGTGGTTTGTGGTGATCTTACAGTATTCTATCATTAAATAAAGTTCCACCACTTAGTCTTTACCACAGCATTTTTGTGACATTCAAAATTGCTACTTCTCTTGTGTTTCTCTGCTCCTCCAGATAGCCTGGTTTTGTTTACTCTGAGACTAGCTAAGAAGAGACATTTATGCAAATAATTTTTAAAGGTGAAAGATAATGTGTGCTGCTGAGATAAAAGTGGTTATTGATTAAATCCTTTGCTATAATCATCTTTATTACTGTTGTCAGCTGTTTTCATATCGACTCAGAATCCCACATGGTATGGGGAAAGTTACATGAACCCAAGTTCACATGCATGCACGCACGCGCGCACACACACACACACACACACACACACACACACACACACACACAAGTAGAGGAAAATGTGTTCTGACATCAGATGACACTGCCACAGAAAAAAAGTGCATACTTGGTAGACATTTCAAAGTTTAAATTCTTAAATTTCCAGGATCTCCAGGTCTTTCAGTAATATTTAAGATAGCCTATATGGACCATAAAAATACTACTCTATGGTGTTACAGTTATTTATAAAGGATTCACAACACATAATAGCAGTTGTGGAAAACAAATGTTGCTTATTCATCATGAATAGCAAAAGTGAACATCGTAACCAAGAAGCAACTCAGTTGTAGGAAATCCCTACAATTGCAGTTGAAAGTGGACACAAAGGATAGGTCCAATTTACTATTGATGCAAGAGATCTCCATCTGGAACAACAAGAAATGGAACCTCAGACTTTGCCATCTGGTTTATTCAGAGTCAGACTGAAGGGTTTGCCTTTCTCCGGGACCCAGTGGCTCTGCTTATGAGTGGCCTAGGATCAGCATACATTTATTCTTTTAGCCTAAAAACATGTATAACTTTTCTCAGAACCAAAGCAATACACTAGTAAGTATTGTTTCTAAAGTATTATCTGGGTTGCCATGGTAAACATGCTTCCTACACATTCCACTCAGACATCCTTCAGTGTCATTCATTCATTCCTGACCCATCAAACAATTTGAGGACCTATGATACGTAAGAACTAAACAAGAAACGTAAAACTGAACAAAGTATGGTTACTTTTTAGAAGCTTACAAAGTAGGAAAGGAGACAAACATAAAGTGTAAAAATTAATGTTTTGTAAAACAATGTGTTACCAGACAACAAAAATCTCAGTAGCACAGACCTATAAGCAGATCTTCGTTGTTCAGGCACAGGTAAAAAGGCTAACGTTGGGCTGAGTTAGACTGGATGGTGCTGAGATTGGCTCTCAGGCTGCCAATAGACAATGCCAGTGTCTATTTCATCTGTCTCTCAGCCTCCTTACACTTGCAGCTTCCCAAAGCACACTCTCAAAATAGAAGATAACAATAATACATGACAGTATGCCCCGATTTGCAACACAATTTAAGCCTTTGCATATTTCATGTCCACTAACGTTCCATTGGCCACAGCAAGTCCTACGACCAAGCCCAGAGTCAAGAAGCACAGTACACCACATCTATAAGGCCACAATAGGAGTTAGAATGTGTGACCTCTGTATAGGGAGAGGAAGTGAAGAACTGATATAAAAAATGATACTATCTCTACCGTCTCAGGTATAATAAAATATATGCCAAAATACAAACAAAAGGAAAGTACTGTGGTAGAGGTGTGGATTAATTCTAATCAAAGTAGCCTGCTCTTTTCTTTTATAATTACTTTTTTTCCTCTAAATTAGCTTTCCCAATCAGGCAAGTCTGAAACTCTTGATGTCCATCAGTGATTAAAGCCATTGTTAGCAGGACCTTACTCATGTAGAAAATAACCAATCAATGACAAAACAATGGCAAAAGTAACAGTCAGCCTCTATTTCGAGGATTTTCCCCCGATATCTTAATGATCCGGGATGAACCATATTCACTTGAATACATTCTTTATAACCAAAAAGAAGAGTTTTCCAGGGTAATAATTTTTTCCATGGGATGACACTGAGCAAAACCAAAACCAACTTTTGCATAGGGAGGAAAAAAACCCAAGTATATCCACGTCTGAATTTCAAAAATGCCTCTTACATGCTCTAGCCTTGCCCAAAGTGAATTCCTGGAAATACTACTATGATGATGATGACGACGACCTGCTCTCTGAAGTGAGGGAATCAATCGGGTGAACTTAATACTATATGGCAATTGTGTCCCTTCCAAAAAGATGAGTTGAAGTCTTAACCCTCCATAACTTAGAATGTGACTTTATTTGGAAATAGTTTCTTTGTAAAGGCAATCAAGTTAAAATGAAAAATTAGAGTGGGCCGTAATCTAATGACATCCAATATGTCACTATAAAGAGGGGGAAGTTTGGACTCAGAGACAGATATGGACAAGTGAGATGATGTGAAGATGCATGAGAAGATGGCCATGTGACTGGAGTGATGACACGTCCACAAGCCAAGGAACATCATGCATAGCACACAAACACCAAAAGCTGGAAAAAGCAAGAAAGGACTCTTCCGCTGAACAGCCAGAGAGGATGGCCCTGCCGACACCCTGATTTCAGACTTCTAGCCTCCAGAACCGTGAGATTATATGTTTCTGTTATTTTAAGCCAACCAACTACTGGCACTTTGTTATGGTAGCCCTAAGAAACAAATACCAGCCTTGTGTGACGGTCACAATATACATTAGTAAAGCTGTTGAGAAGTCCTATAATAAATCTGTTTAACTTTGTACAATCCAACATTTCCCAAACTCACTTGACCTAGGTGCCTCCTTCTGCATATAACATGCATTCATATACTGTGGGACTTGTGTTCCATGAAACACATATTTGCAAATGCTGATATAACCAACAGAGGTTATTATCTACAGTGCTGAAAGGCAATGATCATGGGAGCAGCCCCTCTAGAAGAAATAAGATGACACTAATGGATGCAATACAAAGTCTTGCATGTACCATCGCAATTTTGCCTGCCATTGTGTTGCACCGTTTTACTTTTACTATTTGATTTATATAGACGCCGCATATAATTTTGAAAAATACAAATTATAACCACCACTGTTCTCACTTGGTCTTCAGTACACACTACACTAGAAAAAGGTCAATGCTATGTATAATTTCTCCCTACACTTTGCCATAGACACTTCAGGGAAGCAAAAGATGTTTTGTAGTGCTTTTCTTATGACAATGTCAAATCTAAATGATCCATTTGTCTGTGTCAACTGTGCTGATATAAAGGAGATGTATGCATGAAGAAATATCTTGAAGCACCAAAGAACCTATCCTGGCTCTTTTTCCCTGGGGGACATCCCTTCCATCAGTAAGAATAAAGATGCAGATTCTGAAAGCATTTATAGCTACATAAGGGGAAAAGCTTTTGTGGGAGAATATGGAACTCAGAATTACTGCTCCAAGGTATGTGAAAGATGAAAAGAATGGCTTGGGAAAGAAGAGTTTTATGGAAAATAAGAAATAGATCCCTTCCTTGCCTTTCCTCTTTCCATGGGAGGTCAAGTGGGTAGTGACACGCGCTTATATCACCTTGTATAAATTGGAGGTTTCTTCAAAAGAAGACTAGAATGTGATTTTCCCTACTGGGTTTAATGAAAGGCATAGGACAAGTAGCACTCAATGTTATTGGAAGCCAGACAGATATAAGAAAGTAAAGAGCCTCATTTGTCTCAAAACTGAGTGTGACATCAAGAGGGTGCTCAACTTTTCCTTAGGTGCAGACTGGACCCCAGATATTATCTGGAAGCAGAAACTGACATGGCACAGGGAAGCAGAGAGAAAACTTTACTGGGATACAGGCGCATACTAACAAGATAAGACGACCCCTTTCCTCTGCCAACTCCTATGACTACGTCGGTTCTGCCAGCTTTCAATTCAGCCTACGGGAAAAGGCAAGGGTGCTCAGGAATTGAACTTTGAACAACAACAACAAAAGTGGGTTAAATGAGTCCTCATGTGACAGAAAATGAATACAATTTAACACAAAAACAAATAAAATATAATCCTTATAAAGTCAATATATTATATTGGGATTTCATTTTTTGGTATGCATAAATTTTCATGATCCATTTTTTTTCTGCTGTACTGAAACAAAATATTGTATGAAGCTGGAAAGTCAAATACGTAGCCTGTCAAAAAAAAAAGTTGACAAAGTTACTCTATCCTCAAGTTCTGTTCTACTTTTTACATGCTATGAGGCCGTGGTCTGATTCTTCCTACTTTGCATTGAGGATAATGACAGTCCTTCTCTCAGAGAATTGTTGTGAGGACTAAATAAGATATGACTTGGAAAGCAGGCAGCACAATCCCTGGCAGGAAGGTCGGTTTTCTCTGGGATGTGTGTGAACATCTCCGTCACATTCATGCCGGGTGCGTGTTAAACAAGGGAATTCTGGGCTCACCCACACCTACAAAGTAAACATCTGGAGGCGGAGGCCAGACATCTCTATTTTAACAATTCCAGTGATGCTCATATATACACTAAAGCTTGCAAATAGGGGGGTAATGTACTGTCAATTATAATTAGCTTTTAAAAAATCTACCACTGATTTTAGGAATTTGCCTGTTGCTTGAAAAAGTTTCAAAAGTACTGGCAAAATGCTGTCATAGTATCTTTGCATTATCATTTTGTTATCTCTTTATAGTATGGTGGCATCCTTTGCAGTCATTCCTTTTGGCCATGTGTGGGTTCCTTTCCTAGTTGGCATCACTAGATACCTGTCTACGTGTTAAACCTCTTTTCTGTATTTTGTGAGCTGAATTCTGTTTCACTCAAAATGTAGGTGTTGAAGTCCTAACCTCTGGTACCTCAAAATGTGACAGTACTTGTAGATAGTATCTTTAAAGAGGTAATTAAGGCATAAGGAGAGTATATAGGTGAGCCCTAATCCAATATGACTAGTGTCTTTGTAAGAGGAGGAAATTTGAACACAGACACAAAGGGAAAACCATATAAAGATACAGGAAGAAAATGACCAAGTACAAACTGAAGAGAGAGGCCTCAAAAAAAAAAAACACAACCAACTGCTGGCACCTTGATCTTGGACTTCCAGCCTCCAGAACGGTGAGAAAATAATCTGTTCTTTAAGCTACCCAGTCAGTGGTACTTTGTTATAACAGCTCTTGCAAATTTTGTATATTTTTTATTTTATTGATTTTTGCTGTCATTCACTATTACCAATCATTCAGTTGCTCTATAGTTTTGGGCTTAATTGCTGGTTATTTAAAATTTTGTAAGATAGATATTTCAATAACTAATTTGTAGCCTTTCACTTTAATGTATTTTCTAAAGTTCCGCATTTTTCTTTGAGCACAGATTAAGACCTTCACATCTTCAGAAAAGTTTCCAATATATAGAATTCTCGCAGTCAGGAAAACAAACCATAGATGTAATTTCTGATAAATCTGGCAATAGACACAATGACTCACTCTGTATGTATTTTGAATATTTATTGGTAAGGAATTTCTGGAAAGCAATTTGGCAGTGTATGACACCTACAGGAGTTTATAGTATTTGTTCCAATGATTCAGATTTTAGTACTCAATGTAAGTTAATAATCAAAGATATTTAAAATTATCTAAAATTTATATAAAAGAATATAGTAAACTCTATGAACCAATATAAAAGGACTGAATTATTCAGCAAATTGAGCTAAAAATTGGTTATTTTATTGCAGCTTAATTTATATTAGATGAAAATTGGCTTACTTTTAATATTCATTAAACAGACAATTTAAATAAATTATAGCATAGTTATGTAGTGTAATATTATGCATTCCTTAAAAATTTCAGACCCTTAAAATATTTAATAGTTTCTGAAAATCCTTATAAGTGCAATATACAAGGTTAAATACTTTCAGTGTAATAATAATTGTGTGTGAATATGTTTGCATATTAAGGTACAGTATAACAGAAATCTTGGTAAGGTATAACAGTTAATTTTTTAATTTTTAAAAATCATTTTCTGTATTTGCTGCAATGACATAGTTTTCTTGGAAATGCAGATAAAATCCATGCAATAGTCAATTCTTATAAAGCAAAAAAGAAATTTCTGGGGAATTGTAAAAAGATGCTGTGGATTTTTTTTTTCCAAGGACTGATGATTGTTCAAGCAATGCAAGTGTTTCGATTCACAGTGGTCTTGGGCATTGAGCAGATGGCACCTGGCAACTAAATCTATTGCTATTTCCATTATAATAAAATAAATTTTGATGAATTTTAGTTCTGTGATGGAGATGGGGTCACAATTTCTGAAGAGTTCTACAAATTTTGACAAGCATAAATCATGCTTTATTGGTGGTTTCATTGCATTATACATATCTCGGGATGGGTCTAAATGTGCAAACATCTGCTTTCTCAGTGTGGCTCAGCTTCTAAAGCTGCTAGAATTGAAGAGAGGTCACTGCAATAATCATCTATTACAGAAATTTTGGAGATAAGAATATAAAGAACAGAATGATCTTGAAAGTTCTCATCTTCTGTGTAATATCTGGCTCTATTTAGTTAATTCCTTTAGCATTTCATGTAACTATTAAGAAAAAGAACAAAGCAGATTGTTTAAACAATAGAATGAACCTAGATTCCAATTGATATGAATACTCAGTAATAAATTCCAAGAATTAGGTCAGTTTTTCTAATACCAGATTCTTGAGGACTTAAGATTAACACTTAATATTAGACCAATGTCTCTTGTCTTTTGCCTAAATAACATTTAGTAGTTTTATATTCTTACAAAAATTTCATGTTTTCATTGGTAGGAAGGGAGTGTTAAAGAATATAGAATTGGGCCAGGCACAGTGGCTCACACCTGTAATCCCAGCACTGTGGGAGGCCAAGGCAGGAGGATCATCTAAGGTCAGGAGTTCAAGACCAGTCTGGCCAACATGATGAAACCTCATCTCTACTAAAAATTCAAAAATTAGCTGGGCATGGTGGCAGGCACCTGTAATTCCAGCTACTCAGGAGGCTGAGGAAGGAGATTTACTTGAACCTAGGAGGCAGAGGTTGCAGTGAGCCAATTATCTTGTCATTGTACTCCAGCCTGGGCAACAAGAGCAAAACTCCATCTCAAAAAAAAAAAAAAAAAAAAAAAAACAAAGAGAATATGGAATTGAACTTTCTTGTTGTCTCTATACTGCAGCCACAGAACTACGGATAGTGGGTGAAAACAACCAGGCAATGTTAAGAGAGGTGTGAAGGGAATTATTTGAAAGTCTTTTATAGGAGAAGAGCAGAAGGGAGGGGCATTTACCCCTCTCAAGCCCCATGAAAGAGGAAGGCCAAGACAACTACTCGTAGAATTTTGGTTGTTTGTCAGGAGGGGGAGACTGCCTTCTCCCCTCACCCATGCTGGTAGAACTGTAGAATCAGGTAGTGCTGCCCCAGCTGGTACCCGAGCAGTGTGCAAGAGAGCTTGGGGAAGAACCTGAGTTTGGGGAAGTAGTGATTTCAGTTTTCACCATGGTGAACATGAGGTCAGGATACAAGGTGGATCTGAGGCTGTTTGTGATATCCAAACAAGGAAAATGGATCAGCAACCGGACAAGATACACTGCCACATTTGGTGGGATGAGTGCACATCTTGAGTCATCTTGAAAAGACCCATACCAGGAAATCTCTTGCCTGTGAGAAGGAGCTCCAGCAGAAGAAGATAAAGGTAGAAAGCAGAAAATAGGAGCTAAGGCTAGTAGGCTCCATGTCTAATCAAGACACCTCCCCTTCAGGGAGCAAGGGAGACATCTGAGGTGTTGGGATGGATCTTAGGAACATACCATACGCCCCAAAGAGAGAGGTAGCATTTGAATACATCTTGTTATTAAGAATTCAAACATAAAGAAGAACTTTCAATAGTAACAACTATTAAAGAATTTACTCCCTTTTCTTTTCATCATTCTTACCCTGGAGAAGTCAAAAGCAAAAGTAAAAGGAGCAAGGAGAGTCGCCGGGGAAAGAAGGTGATGGAACAAGCAGGAAAGAGCATATTCTATCTTTCCCATTCTCACTGCTGGATTCTAGTAATGGACTTGACCTGAAAGAAGAGGAGAAACTGCCACTTATTTGAGACTTTAAAATTTCTCAATTACACCAGTCAACTAATGTGACACATGAAGATGACAATATCCTTATGGGTGACAGTGAATTAAGCAGTAATCTCTGCCTAAGATACCTCCAGGGGCAAGAAGGGGAAATTTCATAGTTCCATTTTCCTAGATTGCAACCTACTAAAGTTGGGTATTTCAATGAATTAGCTACAGTAACAGATTTAACTTAAATAATGTCTTCCATAAATATTGGGTTTTTTATCGTGGTATTTTGAAACAAATTTGAGGACTGTTGCCATCAGAGAATCTCAGTTAAATCTTTAAAGTTATTTTGACCCACTAGTTGTATATCGAAGTGATTCTTAACTTTATGGAATCACTCGCTAATAGAAACAATGAAGTGAAATTCTCCTATGTAGGGTTAACATCTGCTGTTTATGCTCAGATAGGCCCAGGCCATCCAAGTTTTGGCTGTGACTAATTACATATACTTATGGGAGAAACAATAGATGGGTATAAAGTACAGCAGAATGGGAAAAAAACGTAATTATCCAATACTTACAGCTAGTTTGAATCATTATATCACCAGTTTACATCTACTGTATACATTTATGTAAATATTCATTTTATTTCAGTTAATGCCTAGATATTTTAATTAATGAATTTTAACAAATATTTAAGCCTCATGAGATACAGGTTCAATTTTGCACACGGAATTGTTTACAGCCTAAATCATTATGTCACTAACGATCTAAATAAAGAATGCCTTTCCTTTTGTACCGTTTCTTCTTTTGAGCCATTTTTGGCTTTTAAGAGGAAGAGAAGGTAAAAGTATAATACAAGAAGTTCACATCACTTAGCTGAAGATATTGTTAGATTTAACTCCTCTCTGTGGAAAACCTAATGAGTTAATATTTATGAATCTCTTGATTTCTGAAATATTTACATGTAATACTTCATTCCATGTTACATTGTTTTCTTTTGACCTATGACTTCTGAAGTAGTGGAAGAAATGGAATACAGTGGATAAAAGTGTTCAGCAACAAGCTAACAACTGAAACTCCTTTGAAAATAAAGAATGTATTGGCCTCCAATTTTTCAAATTTATTCTAATGAAGTAACATACAAAAGTGCATTTGATGTCTATGTAGTCGCAATCCACTGAATGTTCACCACGTGTTAGATTCACAGTTATTTAATACATACATTCCAAAAGCCTCTCTCGATAGATAGAGTCTTATTTAGTATAAGGGAAATTTAGCTGAACAGATATGTCTGTTTTCCTGTATGGTTCTCCATTAAACATAGTTTTCCATCTGTATTCTTACAAAAGAGAAATTATCAAGAGGTTGAAGGACTTGTCACCTGTTTGTTTTCTGTGCCCTCATTTCTACTCACTAGATGGTGTGTTACTTCCTGTCAGAAACCTTTGTCTCTGATCCTTGGCTTCTCAAGGCAACTGCAAGCTCCACTGATCTCCACCTGCCAGTCTCAGACTCACAGCTATACTTGGATTTGTTCCTGCATAAAGGAGACCTATTTAAAAACTCACTGGCTGACAGGGAAGATTTCAGTTCTTCCTGGCACTGATGACCCATTCAATCTCCTCACGCTCCACCTGGAGCCTCGCTGCCCCTTTCCCCAAGTGCAGCCACCCTGTCTTGCCAGCCCGGGATCTATTCAATTCATCTAAGCCTGGTTTTCAGTCCCATCTAGACTCTTGTTGTAGTTTTAGCCTTACCCTCGTATCTCAGGCCTTCTTTGGGCATGGTCTATTCCTTTGGACCTCGTCATTCAGCCCTAGTGAAAAAAATGCCCTCGTAAACATAATTGCAGATTCAGCACTAGTATCTTTATTGGATGCAATATTTATATTATATTAAACTTATTATAGTATAATTATATAATATTTACAGTATTTAATATTTCACCTTGTTTTTTGTTTTAACCATTTAAAATTAAATTATACTTTCTTACATATTAGCTAATATGGGACTCTAAATTTTACCAACATGCAAATTCATGGGCAATGTGTTTTTAAACTCTGTAGATTAAATCTTTTGTGAATGAACACATTTTGATTTGTTATTAGAATTAGATTTACTAATTAGATTAGTAGAATATTTATGTTTTAGGATATTATCATTATTTAGACAGTTTCCTTTTACTGTTGGGTATTTGGGGATAAGTTGTTCAGTTTTCTTTAATAATGTTTTATTGTTGTTGTCAATCATCTTATAAGAAAAATAGCTGGAATACACATATCTTGATAACTTGTAAACCATCTTTCATATGTCTCCTTTCTTTCTATGCTCCCATCTCTTCCTTCATTTCAATTCGCATAAGAACTCTTTCTTACCAAATCAGACATGAATCAGTTGAGATGGGATTAATTTATTTAGGCAGATATTAGATAACACTTCTGAAAAAAAAAAAAAATTCTGGTTTGTTCTGCTGGTACATGGCATCATTTTCCAAAGTCATTCCTCATGGTTTCTCTGATATTGCTACTTCCCTGCCAATATTTTTAAAGTGAGTTTCACAAATCAACAGTTCTCAAAGTGTGGTCCCAGAGCAGCAGTGTCAACATCTCTTGGGAATAAGCTGAAAATGTAAATTATCTGGCTCCAATCCAGCCCTACTGTACCAGAAATAAGATTGGAGGGGGGCACAGCATTTTGTGTTTAAACAAGGCCTCCAGGTAATTTTGATGCACACTGAAGTCTGAAAACCATTGCTATAGGAAATAAAAACCAAACGTGGGTTTTTAAAGTTAAAAAGCAGCATAATTAGAGAATGATTTAAAATGCCTACTTGATAGAATTGTTTCACAAACATTTTTTAAAAAATCATTTTAATGGAGCCAATTTTAACCACTCCCTTTTGAAATGGTCTTTCTAGCAAAAACCTTAACACATTTTTCAGTAAAACAAAGTGTTCTATGCTATTAAGAGAATACAGTGATATATTCATCGTCAAGGCAGAAAGCTTTCTTCCTCATAATGGAATTCAGTTAAATATAGTTAGGTAACATGATGTGCTGCCTTCATCTTAATGTGCCTCGTTTTCTGCTGGATTAAATTCTTTCACTTTTTAATTGAATCTGAAATTCTTAGAAATTAGCCATTAGGAGAGAATCGATTTAGAATATTTGAAAATTAAAAATAATATATCTCAGTAAAATTTCTTTCGAAAGTTGCAAGACATAGCATCCAAAGGAAGATTGGAGAGTTCTATACCATAACAAAAAGGGTTGACTTGAGTTGCTGGGTTAAAAAGCATGTGAGGACAGAGAAAGCAGAAGGCAGGCAAGAGGGTAGGGGCACCATGGGTCAATTTTACCTGCTTGTATTGACTAGAGATGGCCCTGGAAAAATTCCTTTAGGGCAAGTTATCCAATCACTTTTTTTTTTTTTAATGGGCCTTGATGATAAACAGAGACAGAGACCAAGATAAGAGACAGAGCCCTATATCATGTGAATCTTACTAAATTCACCTGATTTTTTTCCGCTTTCTCCAGTGTCCAGTGTGATGCTTATACTCTCTCCCTGCTTATTTTTCCTAGGCTTTATCTGCTAACATTTGAGCACACAGACATTTCAATGAAAATGTAATGGTCCCTCTGGGTCCACTGTAATAGATAATGTTTCATGTACCATCCATTTGAAGGACACTCAATGTCAAGATTCTTTTTTAACATTTTATGTTTTTAACTATCAAACTATGGGCGTGAATATCAAGGGTCAATACAGCCATAAGCAACAATACTGGTTAATGATGTTTACTTCAATATTTTGGAATAAGTATTATTTATTGGCATTTTCGCAATGATGTTTTTGGTTGCTAATTCAGACTCTGGAATTGATGGAAAGGAAAGAATGTAAAGAAAAGCTTTACTTTTCATTTTTATAACAAAATATTTTCTCTATGCACAACAGGTGTCACTGACATACGATTAATTCCAAATGTAAGAGCTGAACTTTATCAAAAGGTTCTTGACCAAAGAAAAGAAGATTGATGTTCAGCCTTGTCTATATTCCTGTGTAAACTCTTTGAGTCCAAGTTTCATTTATAGTTTTTAGATCATGCCCCTTTGATTTACTACTAATCCCATTGGAGTGGGAATTATGGTGGGAATGTGAGTGATGTGTTTATGCTAAATGTTAATACTTTATAGTTGGTTGCACATAAGAATTTTAAGCTATTGGGACTATGTATATAATTGGGCTTTTCATTGCAGATAGTTAATGAGGCAATGTTCTTTCTTCAGTTTTCAGCCATAGAATTGATTGCAATTTGTCATTTCTTAGGAAATGAATGTGAAATCCATATACATATTAGTTTCATGGGTCAATAATCTTAAAAATTGAATCATTCCATAAGATGTGTCCAAAATATCAAGACACATGAGTATAAATATTGCCTTTATGACTAATAAATGTTAAACTATCATGTTTATGTTAATTTGGAATCTGAATATTGGATTTTTGGCATTAGAGAATCCTTACTAAGTAAAATATCTGCCAGAGAAAAGAATCTTTCTATTACACAGTTTCAGCTCAGTACCAGCAAACATGTAGCATTTAAGATTATGGCATTATGATGTATAATAGTATATTCCTAAACATATCAATCATTTTCCATCTGCAGCTGCACTATTTCATCTCTCAAATTAATTAATTCAACAGCACTGACTTTGAAGCACTATTCACAATTAAATTCTAACCCACAGAAGTGTATCTGCCAGTAATTCTTAAACTTTTTATCATGACTTTTTTGTAATTTTTCAATTCTTTCATCTTGTAATTCGTCATGGCATAGATGTACTTCAGTCATACAGTTAAATATTTATTGGACACTTAATGTGAGGATATAATGCTAGGAACTAGGTATACTTTATAGCATATGTTGTAAGGCATACCAAGTTTTTTTTAAGTCCTGGAACTTACAAACTAATCTTATTTTTCAAAATAAAACCTGTTTAATGCATTTAGGTGGGAATCAAAGGCAGCATAACTTTGCAATAGCCTTTAAGATACACAGACAGTTACAAAGTAAGGTTTGGAATGATTGTCTACAATCATATTTTCAACCATAGGATACCCAGGAATGAAGAAAGTAAAGTATTTTTATTTTGCTTACCAAAGCAATGCCTTGAGTTCTGCAGAAGGCTGTAATGAATATCTGCAATTATCAGATGCTAAATTTGACCATGACTACAATTTGTTTTGAGATACAAACTAAATTATTTTTTGCAGTGGTGAGTCAGTCTGAGTGTGCATTAAATACTTCACGTCAACAAAGGTAAAATCAAGTAAGATCTTGCCTAAGTAGAATAAATAAGATATTCCTCGCTGGAATTGTATCTGTGATATCCACTTAGATAGTATGAAGGAGCAGACCATAAGCACAATCTGGGCAGAGACTCCACTTAACTTTTGCCCTTATTTTTCCATTGTACAATCTAACTACTTAATCCTGGCCATAGACGATACATGCAATGAAAAGTTGTTAGGTGAGTGAGTGAATGAATTAATGATTCAGAACACATTAATGAACTCCTTTTCTCATACAAATATGGAAGGATGCAGTATTCTGCAATGTTTATCTGTATCACCAAGGGACGTGGTAATGTTTCCTGCAGTCTGTAGATATACAGATTAATATAGTACGGCCATAGACAGTTGCACCTCTTTTTACTTAATTTTCTCCATTTTTCATTTCTTCACAGAGCGATTCAACGTGTATCTTATGCCTACGCCAAATCTGGATATTTATGGTGAATGCACAATGCAGATCACTCATGAAAATATCTATCTCTGGGATATCCACAATGCCAAGGTCAAACTGGTGATGTGGCCCCTCAGCTCACTGAGGAGATATGGTCGGGACTCAACGTGGTTCACGTTTGAGTCAGGAAGGTAAGATTTAATGCAGCAACCAAGTGCGGGAGGTGTGTAACAGAGTCCTGAAAGAAAGCTCTATCTATCATTGCCCTCCATGAGGACTATTTTCATTCAGGGTGAAACTTACCAAATACATAATTTCTTCAGATCCTGTAATGCAGTTTCTGTTAATTTTTTGGCAGGTTAATTACCCCATTCAAAATAATCTTGGTCTCTTACACTAGCATCAAACTCAAACTGGTTTTGCAACTATTTTAATGCTGTAATATCTTTTGCAAGATTATTACAGTACTGTATTTTTGGTGTGCCTGTGTGGAGTAGGATCTCCATAAAATTAAATGCAGCATGTCCTCACCCGCCTTGTTTTTGTGCGTTGTTTAAATAAGCAAACAACATTTATTAAAGTTTTAAATAAAACTATTTAAATATTGCTTGTAGACAGATACGCTGCTTTCTTGGATACAGCATATATTTAGAATCCATAAGTGTCTGAAATGAACCCTTGCTTCACAATCATTCATAGACACGGATTTAGACGTAAACTGCAACCAACCAAATCACTCTCTTTATGCAATGACCCCTTTGTGATATTGTCACACGTCCAAGATAAGACTTAGGTTTTGGGATTCTATATAAGGATATGTTTAATGCTTCCATCTTCACCCAGGGGACATGATTTATCACATTCTTAAAATGAATTCATGGTCTTATAAAGGTAATAATAGTGAGGTTTCACTACATTTGATATATTTTTAAGTTTATAACTTTCTTCTTATAAAACCACTAAATATTTACTCAAGGTCAGATTCTAATAATATCAATCTAGGGTAGGTCGTATGTCTTTTAAAATTTTAAGGAGAAAAAAAAAACCTGAGCTGAAATTATTTTACCAGTCTGGAGCCCTTTGCACTAAGGTAATAGTAAAGTCTCTACTACACTAATTTCTCTGAAAAGTATTAGGTCCTGTGTTTGCTTAGTAGTTATGAGCTTGTTTAGCCATTTCTGTCTACTTAGATGTATTGAGAGTGTAATAGTGTAATCACATTCTGATAGCCACTGGAAAATACAAATTCTTATAAGAAAATGAATATTTTTAAGATATGATTACTATTTTTAAAATCTTGACTATGAAAAGGAGTTGACATTTTTTAGAGATTCACTGACCTAAAATCTATGATGCACTTTTTTAAAAGTTATATATTTGTCCCTTTTCACACTACTGATACAGACATATCCAAGACTGGGCAATTTACAAAAGAGGTTTAAGGGATTTACAGTGCCATGTGGCTTAGGAAGCCTCTCAGTCACGGGGGAAGGGGAAAGTCACGTCTCATGTGGTGGCAGACAAGAGAACAGAATGAGAGCCAAGTGAAAGCAAAACCATCAGATCCTGTGAAACTTATTAACTGCCATCAAAACAGTATGGGGGAAACTGCCCCCATGATTCAATTATCTCCCACCAGGTCACTCCTACAACACAAGGGAGATGAGATTTGGGTGGGGACACAGCCAAACTATATCAGTTTTATATATATAAATGAATTGGATGTTGTTGTTGGGGTTTTGTTGATGTTTTGTTTTCATTTTTGTTTTTGCATCACTTACCAGCACTACCTCCAGGATCCCCTCCCCTGGATCTTTCTGGATATGCCTTTCTTCCTCTTTCTATGGAAAACAATTTAACTATCTTGTCTGTTCCATCTTTTCAATAGACTTCCACTCAAAATTTTAAAGAACAAGTCATTTTCTTTCATAAAGAACAATTATTCAGAATTTTCACTCCATTCATACCTGCCCACATTAGTTTTTTTAAGATCTTTCTACTTGATAGAGGAATTTGGTATCTATGTTTTTCCCTCTGTTATTCGTCTCTGAGTTTAAAGATTTGTCCTTTGGACACAGTTCATTTGTGTTTTTTTCCTTCTCTGTATTTTGGGTATTGTTTGCTCATAGGTGACTGAGAAATTGTCCATAATTTTATGCATCTATTTTGTAAATTCCAGATGAGTTCATGCTTATTAAAAGGAGCCAGTGGTGGGAGGTCTTGTCCATACTTGATCTAGAGAAGTAAAAGTAGAACATTGCATTCCCTGGGTCTGGATTGATGGGGGTACTGGTGATGAGACTGGTGACAATTTAGAGGGCAGATTGGCAGGTGAGGCATGGCCAGTCATCCTAGCAAACCTAAGCCAAAGGTCAACACTTTTTTTTTCTTTTTATTGAGACGGGATTTTACCATGTTGGCCAGGATGATCTCTATCTCCTGACCTCGTGATCCACCCACCTTGGCCTCCCAAAGTGCTGGGATTACAGGCGTGAGCCACCACACCCAGCCAAGGCCAACACTTTCTAGGTTTTATTTTATTAGCTCATTGCCCAAAGCATATCATTTGGTATAAATTTTAGCCATTTACTTATACTACTATATGTACTAGAAAATACAATTGGATATGTCAGAATACTTTTTTCACTGGCAGACTTTTTCGAATGCAATGTTAAAGTCTACTGTAAACCTAAAATGTAGACATGCACAGTAGGAATGGATCTACATTATTTATTCTGGAGGAGTATCCTTTAGTCACCCTCGTAATTATAATTATATGCCCGAGTCTTAAGGAGCACTCACCCAGTGTGGAGTAGAAGAAAAACGAGGACCAGGAAACTCTGTGGTTATCATCCTCAGCACAGCATGGTGCCCGGGGAGATGTATTCACAGTCTCAAATCAGCTCGGAGGAATTGCTCTTTTACCATAAGGATCATAATTTTGCATTTTAAAAGTAAAAAACAACCAATTTGCTGTGCAAGCAGATTTTCAAGAAAAATCACACAAAAATCAGACCTTCAGAGGAAGTGATAAGATTCATGATTATGTAAAACTTTATCCAGTGAAAGACAAAACTCCTTTAACTGCTGACTTGACATTTTCACTTCATATTACCTCATAAATATTGTAAGCAAAAATCAAGATGAGTTCAACTGCCTGCATGACCAAAATTCAAGTGAGCCCCTGATCCTTGGTATGAATTATTGTTCAAAACGTAAGCACTCATAATCAGCATGATGCTTACTAGTACAAAATTGATGCTGAAAATATCTATCTCACTAACTTTGATAATATTGCTTCCATTTGGAAACCTAGGAAAAATCTGGTTACCAATTTTTAACAATTAGAAATTTAAAATACTTAAATATTGCAATATAGTTATTATAAAAAGATGGTTAATAGACACAAATGTTTTATGTCATACAATTAAGAATTCTGTGATGTCAAGGTAGGCTTAATTTATTCCTAAACCTGCGCTGGTCAGAGATACAAAGAGAAATAATCTTTTCTCTAATGCATAACCAAGTGGTTAACAGGAAAAATAAAGCAGAGAGTTCTTAAATATGATACAAAAGCATAAAAATATAATTACATAATACATATTATGTTATATAAGGTATAAGGTCTAAATTAGTAAAGGAATTTCTAAAATATTCTCACATACGGACTCCAAGTTTTCTGTATCAACCCAGAGTTTCCAATGCCCTTGGGGATTTCTTTTTTTTTAATATATATATCATTTGATTTGCCATCAAGTGTGTTAGTGGTACACATTTCTTCATAAAAGAATGTACTGCTGTGATGCTAAGATTTTCTTCTGAACTACTGATGTCTCTCCTGAAAGTTTTTCATGCTTGTTGGTGCAATCTACCAAAAGGTATACACAGTAGGTTTTTAGACAAGAACTCGTGTTTCTCTTTCAAATGATCCTGAAATATTTCTTGACTGAAACATTGAAGAGTTGCAATTAACTAAAATATAGTCAAACATGAGACATGAAGTACAAACATTGCACAGAGCTTCAGTTGAAGTGAGGAAATCCTGATCCTGTGCACACAGGCAACAGCAGCCATATCACTGCCTCCACCTGGCAGCCATATTTGGAGGCTGCTATTCCATAGATGATGTCGTAACAAAATATACCCCAATTTCAGAAATACTAAAATGTAAAAACGTGCTTTTCTTGAATGAATGAATTAACCAAGGGAATGGCTCCATTGTTAAAATAAAGCCAGCTGGAGGTGGTGTCCTGGGATACAGAAACTTAGGAATGGAAGTGGCAGCCCTTCACAAATCACGGGAGGAGATCAAACCAGAACTTTACATCTCTCTTGACTTTATATTTTTGATTCCAGTAATCATTCTTTATTTGATGACATAAAGTGTAGGAACTTTCCGAATGAGAATAAAAGAAGCCTAAAAGGTGACCAAAACTGTCATTGTGATTCCTACAGACCAATTAGTAAAAAGCAATTCACATTAGAGTATGTGTGGGCTCAATAAAAATGTATAGAACTTAAAGTTAATTGAGTGAAAACTAAGATGAGAGTCTTCATTTCTCCATAAAAACAGTTTCCTAAATCATTTAATTAATGCTCTCTCCTAGGGGGGGAAAAAAAATCAGAACTGGTATTATCATAGCAAGAGATTTACCAAATTAGACGCATGGAAAGAAAAGGCATTACGTTCCTAAAACACTTTGTTTTAGCATTACTTCTTTGGGATTAAAGCAAGGGTTTATATAGACCTATGATTTTTTTAAAACATTGAATACATCCCTGATACAATTTTTTTTCATGGAGGCCTTTGCTACTCTATACCTTGTAATTAAAACTCAATTAGATATGATTTAAATCTTTTTGTGGCACCAGAAACCCCATTTATTCTCTGGGCTACTATACTTCATTTATTGAACACCACGGTAAGAACTAGAGAAATAAAGATGGGTAACACATAGTCCCTGCCCTTAATGAGCACATAGCGCACTTGCCGAGATAGATCAACTAATGATTTCAATATAAAAATTGTAATAAAATATATCCCAGGAGGGTTATGTATTAGGAACATAGGTTAAGTTGTATCATTTGAAAACAGTAATGATGTCAACCCCAAATCTCAATAGCTCAGCATAACTAAGGTTTATTTCTCACTCAAGTTATGTCTGATGCAGGCTTAGACAGATCACCAGGGCACCTGGGTTTAGAAAACTAGGCTGCTGCAATCTTGTTATTCAGACATCTTCATGCTAACACACCTCACTGCCATGCACAGCAGGGGAAGAAGCTGGGAACATTCTCCAACAACCATGCTACGGACTCAGTTGTTTCTCCCCCAAAATTCGTATGTTGAAGCCCTAACCATCAAACTTCTTATATCTTTATGACAAAAGGCAGAGATGATAGGTCCTTCATAGGTGTAATTAAAGTTAAATGAGGTAATAAGGCTGGGTCCTAATCTGATAGGATTGGTGGCTTTATAAGCACGAGAAGAAAACTCTTAGCCCCTCTTCTCTGCCATGAAGAGGAAAGACCATGTGGGCACACATCAAGAAGGTGTCCGTTTCCAAGCCAGGAAGAGAGTCCTCACCAGAACCCAACCATGCTGTCACCCTGATCTCAGACTCTGGCCTCCAAAGTGAGAAAATTATTTTCCTTTAATTCACCCATTCTGTGCCATGTTTTTCTTATGGCAGCCTGAGCTGACTAATACAAAACATTTAGATACTTCAGTACAGTGGCAATGCATGTTATTTCTGTTAATAGCCCACCATCCAGAATGTGGCCTCCCACACCCCCACCCACCCCCCGCCCACACACACACACACACACACACACACACACACACACCCCCGTCTGCAAGGGGGCAAGTGAAGAAACAGGAATGTTTGGAATATTTGGTAAGCATTATTGTCTCTGCCAGAGTCATATCTTCTGAGGAGCAAAGATCTCTTTTCTCTCTTCTTCCTACACACTCAATTGTTCCTTAAGGTAAACAACTGAAAAGCAATCCAGCCAGCCACTGATTTTAACTCAAAGTCCAGTGTCTGCAGGCAATTTGTAGCAGTGTGTACATGAGGTCCAAATATGACTTCTTATAGTTCCAAAAGAATGATCCAAAAAGATCGGTTTTTTCCTCTACCCACCCTGGCCCAAGGAACAGTGGTTTAAGAGGGGGTGAGAAGCCTATGGCTGCACACACTCCCATTCAAAGAAATGTTTGGGAGGCAAGCAGGCAACAGCCACTGGTCCTGGTAATTCTGAAATGCTGCTTGCCAGATATCCTCAGGGTCTTTAAACAAGGATTTGCAGCTGGGCCCTCATTCTGCTCTTTTCCACTTGGTTCTGCCCTCTGCCCACCAGGAGGATTTTCCTTTATCATTGTCCTCCTTGTCCGTATTCGAATTGGACACTGCGAAAACGTTCTCTCAAGTGTTGCAAGTTTCTCAGCCCACATTTTACCCTGAGAAGTAGTGGTAGAGATCTGAAGGCTACTGAATTTTAAAAAGTTAACATTTTTTTATTTAGGGCCTTTTTCCCCCCCTGTAAAACTTGTCAAAATATTACTGGATTTCTTGTATGTTTAGTTCCAGTTAATCACATGTTCCGAGGGCAGTACTCACTGTTTGGGGAAGTGTTTTTTTGAGGTTTTGTGTTTTTTTCCTCCAATCTGCTCCTCAAATTTGCTTTATTTCTTCCCCCAAAACTCAGTCTTTTGATTTATAAGGGGCCTTGACTTTGTCAGCTTTTTGTAGGCGCAGCACTCACTTAGTTCTTTGCCATGAGTCATTTTTATCTAATTAACAGATTGTAATAGGCATCCTATCCTTGAGTTGCTTTTTACCTTGACACACCTTAAATGACAGGTTTTAGCAATAGGTGTAGAGATTACACTTAATCTCTTCTTTTCCTTGAGGCTGCTTTAACTTTTTTGTCACTTAAAGACATTGTCTCTGGTGTCTCAGAGTTCTCTTTTCCAATTTTACAAGGTTTTGAATTTTTCAAATGCCTTTCATTTTTGCTTGAAAATTCACAATTTCTAAGAGAGCCTCTTTCTTTTCAGTACCTTATCAGTTAACAAACACTATTAACATTTTATCTGAATGCTTCCCCTAGATGTTGCTGGAGGAATAAAATTTTAAAAAAATCTTCTCCCAATGCAGAAATCTTCTACATAAAAGTGATTTAAAACACACACACACACACACACACACACTCTCTCTCTCTCTCTCTCTTTCTATTTCCGCTAAGAAATTGCAGATAGAAGGAGAATCCCACACCCTTTGATATAGCCCAGCAGATACAATTCAATACATACAGGTTCAAGATAAACAATTACTGTTCCCAAGCAAAAGCACTTGACAGCACCCTTTGTCCTACATGCCTTATCCTTGTCATTAGGGTAACCACCTGTGTTGGCTAATTGGCTTTATGTAGAAGAAAAACAAACTTCTTATATCTTTATGACAAGAGACAATTTTGCCAGTTGGATAGAGGCAGCACCTGAAGTTAGGTTCCCTTGCTCTCACAGAAACTAGATGAGGGCACTTCTCCCTTTCAGGTTTACATGTCAAAGATACAGTTAAAGAGTCCTTAAGAAAGCCATTTTGGCCAGGCGTGGTGGCTCACGCCTGTAATCCAAGCACTTTGGAGGCCAAGGCGGGCTGATCCCTGAGGTGGGGAGTTCAAGACCAGCCTGACCAACATGGTGAAACTGCATCTTTATTAAAAAAAAAAAATATATATATATATATATATATATATGTGTGTGTGTGTGTGTATATATATATATACGTGTATATATATATACGTATATATATACGTGTATATATATACGTATATATATGTGTGTATATATATATACGTATATATATATGTGTGTATATATATATGCGTATATATATATATATAAAATAAAGTTTAAAAAAAGAAAAAGAAAGGCATTTGATGGTCTTAAAGCTGATAAAAGACCTATCTGGTTTTCAAAAGAATTATTTACATTTCAAAGAGAGGAGAAAGTACTTGCAACCAAAAGTTTTCTAAAGTAAATGCCCTAAGAAACAGGAAGGATAATTGCCCATTTTCAACAGGGAGAGTAAAGCCTCTTATTTTTAAGTTTCATGTTTGTCCATACAATCCAGAAACTCTTAAGACATGAAACCCGCCTACCAAGTTATCACAAGTTCTACTAAGAGGCAAGAGTTTTACCGAATATCTCACTGCTAATTATTTTCCCAGCTTCCTTACCACTTTCCTTTATCCCTGGCCCAGCCACTATTTCAGCACCTGATATTTTAGGACTATTTATTTATTTATCACTGTACCACTATGAAGATCAAGAACAAAGTCTCAGTGGCTTACCCAACTGGAATTGATTTCTCACTCATGCTAGTCCCCTCTGATTCTGGGCAACTATCCTAGGCAATCAGGACACTTACATCAAAAAATAGATGCTTTGGCTTCAGCAGGCAGCCCTTCTGTTCACAGCCCTTTGTCGGGAACTAGTTATAAGGTTTCCAGACTATGCTGAGTTCAGGGAATGAAGGGGAACATGAGACATTTGGAGAACAGTCCTATCTAGGCAAATGGGCACCAAATTGAATTTTAGGGACTCGGGAAAGGCTTCCTGAAGAAGACAATTTGCACAGCAAATCATGAAAAATGAGTTGGACTTCTTCAAGGTAAAGTGTGAGGTTGGCGTGAGGATAGAGAGGTCAAGGTATTCTCCGCTGATGCACAGCACAGACAGAGCATGGATGGTGGTTCTTAGCAATTTTAGCTGCTGGAGATTAAAGAAGAAAGTGGATGGAGAGTTTGTTAGAAAGTCAGATAAAGCTCAAAACCAAGAGTGTTTTCTCTGTCATGTCAAAAAATGAATTGGACTTTATCTTAAGCAGCAAAGAGTTGTTTTATAATGCAGGCAAGTAAACATAGATTTAAATTTTAGATATCTCTATCTGGTGACTTTGTGGAAGATATTTTAATAATGAATCTTTTAAGTAGGTTAATAATTTATGTACCTAGGGCAATATTGTCTGAGGAATCATCGTTTGAAATGACATGGGAGAATGAATCAGACCAGACTCCGCTTCTGCGTGGGCCAGCACTTTCCCTGTACCCCCATTTACACTCTATTAACGTTTCTGAGACTTGGTTTCCTCATCTGTGAGAACCTGATAAAAATATACTCTGCTATGTCCACCTTCAGTGCTGATATGAGGATCAAATAAAGTAATGTGCTTTGAGGCTGGGTGCGGTGCCTCATGCCTGTAATCCCAGCACTTTGAGAGGCCAAGGCAGGAAGATCACGAGGTCAGGAGTTCGAGACCAGCCTGGCCAATATGGTGAAATCCCTGTCTCTACTAAAAAAACAAAAAATAGCCAGGCGTGGTGGCAGGCACCTGTAATCCCAGCTCCTCCAGAGGCTGAGGCAGGAAAATTGTTTGAACCAGGGAGGCACAGGTTGCAGTGAGCCTAGATTGTGCCATTGCGCTTCAGCCTGAGTGACAGGGCAAAACTCTGTCTCAGAACAAAAAATTGCTTTCAAACAAGGGCTTTGAAAGCTGTCAGATGTAACACAAGTATAAGAGATGATTAAACATGGCAAACACCTATTTTTACATGCACAACACTGGACAGGGTACTGTAGGGAATCAAAAAGGAGACTTTCCTTTGAAGAAATCGACATTCTTTCATGAAAAACACTAAAACGCCAGACCACGATTTTTGTAGCTTGAGCTGTAGGAGAGTGATTACAAACAATGAATTGAGTATGAACACATGGCAGGTCTCTCTGTGGGAGCGGTCACCTGTGGCGGTCATGCCAATATCACTGCTTTGTCCTTGTTTAGAACATTTCAGGAAATCTTTAAGGGGACTTTTCAGAGCAAGTTAATGTGCCGCTCAAGAACATCCATCGTATGACTCTGGCTTCACTTCTTTTAATGGTGGTGATAACCACGTGCATTAGCCCCGTAACTTGTGAGGGTCAAAATCTGCTAATGGGCACTAAGGAATAGCGTCCTGAAATTATTTTAAAATTAAATAGCCAAAATCTTGTCAAAATTCCTTATAAATGAAAATATTTTTCATTCTTAGTCTAATAAACTTATCCTTGACACAAATGTTAATTATTTTCCCTTTATTGCAATAGTTTTTTAAAAAAATAAATTGATACATGTGAATTCAGGTCATCTAGTTTTGTTGGAAAATGTTAAAACTCTGACAATAGAAGTCTAGGGGGAGGGCCAAAATCATAGTTCCTCTTGTATTTACAAGATTTTTTTCTTGGTGTTGAATAAATTCTAGCAAAGATGATAAATTCATTATTATCTTCATCTGTTACAGACACACATCATATTATATGCACTTGGTCATGGTAGTAATTAACTCACAATGTCTTATGTTTTACTAAAACTAAAGAATTTAAAATTATCTGGGTTATTTAGCATTAGCAAAAGAGTAAAAAAATAATTTCCTTGTTGTAAAGGAAATTCAAATTGTGATAAAATCTGCTCTTTCAAAACTATTTATTTAGTCGTATGTTTTCTTCTAATATCTTTACTTGCTTAGATTTTCACCATCTTATTACAACTTCCTGGCCACTTGATTTTTTTAAAAAATTATAAACTTACTGGCTAGGCCCCACTGCTCAAGTCTACGTTCCCAGCACTTTGGGAGGCTGAGGCTGCCAGATCCCTTGAGCTCCAGGAGTTCAAGACCAGCCTTGGCAACATCGTGAGACTCCATCTCTACTAAAAATACAAAAAATTCACTGGGCGTGGTGCTGTGTGCCTGTAGTCCCAGCTACTCGGGAGGCTGAGGTGAGAGAATCACCTGACCCCGGGAGTTTGAAACTGCATTGAGCCATGTACATGCCACTGCACTCTAGCCTGGGCAACAGAGTGAGACCCTGTCTCAGAAAAAAATATATATATATATACTTACTATATTTAATAAGTTTATTACTGTAAATGAAACAAATCAGAAGAGTTAACAGATCTTTAAAGAGGAAAATCTAATTTCTTCAACATTGACTATATTCCAAACAGTTTTCTAATTCTTATATACCTTATAGCACTAAAGTCCTACAAAACAAGTACTCTGGTGCTTATTATCACAAAAGGGAATACAACTCAAGAATCAAAATCAATTTGTACATACATAGTAAAACCAGCCGAAAACTCAGAATGCCGCAAAAACACATGTTCTTCTCATAATATAGCTTTGCTAATACATCTGAGGTTTTGTGTTTAGAGGTCAAATAACTTAATTTGTGTGGCGGAGTTCCAGCATCAATTACTAATAGATAATGAGAAAACATTTTCTCTTTGACCCGAGGAGATAATAGATTACAAAAAACAAAGTTAATGCTAATGTGAAACAAAATTAGTGTTAAATGTAGAACTTCCAGACACTAGATTTTTTTTCATTAATATTTCTAAGTAGATCATGGATTCATAATTGTCTTAAAGAGAACGCAGTCTATCATAGGATATTCTGCCATGAGAACAAAAACCGATTAAGCTACAAATGAAATTGGGTCTTTTTTGTTCCCTTTATTTTATCATAAAGACTTGACTTAGATGAAATAAGTAGCTTGGTTTTTTCAAAACTAGCTCTACTTTCACCTGACCCAAGCAAGGCTGTATCTTAATAGAAGATACAGAGACACTAGGGGTTATGGGAGCCTAAGGCTCAGCATTTGCTCTACTTTGGTTTGTCTGGTGTTACTCTTCAGGCTAGGTCTACAGTTCCAGAGACAAACTAGAGTTAATCAACCCTTCAAATAGAGGTGAGAAAAAGCTTTCAAATTTATTTTCCATATATGGCACAACTGGAACATGGAGCTTTATAAGACAACTCCAATTAATACCATTAGTGGAGCAAAGAAAAACAAATGCACAGAGACTGTGAGTCCATGATATGCTTTCCCCCCATTCCTGTTTCCAAGTAAATATTTTCATTTACAAGTATAATTAGTAGGCACACCTATGGAATTCATTACCTTTGCAAATACAATCCCGGTGATAGTGGAATCTTTTAATGATGAACAAGGTAACAGATATTCAAATAAAATCATCCTTAATAAACCTGTGATTAAAAACCACTGCAATTCTCACAGTTGTTAAAAATTATGATACTTGTAGAACTTTTACTAAATTTTATTTTTCATGTTGATTAAAAACAAACCAATTAGCTGGTATATTCTCTGAATCATTTCTTTGGATAATCAATATCTACTTAGATTACAATTAGTATGTATGAAAAATAATGCTACTCTAGTCTTTAACATGAAAATATATTTGCTCCTTGAAATTCTGAACAATCCATTTTCCTTTGACATTTGTCTGTCCAAATACTCTTCAGGGCATCACATGTTTATTTGCTCATCTATTGCCTGATGTGTTTCAATGATTTAATTACATAATACATAAAAAAAAAGCCAAATAATTTTATTCTACTTTGTAGGGCCGATAAGTCAATTAGGAAAATAAACAATACCACTTTATATCAGAAGAAAAAACTTTCCTGACTTTTAATCCCTTGTGAATTCTGTAGGCGAAACCATTCATGGCAGGCCCATACTCATTTTCTGTCGATTTTAGGTACTTGTCTTTTACCTTATAGTCACCCTGAAAAACTCAAAATAACAAGACAATTGATTAATTATTCTCTATTCTGGCATAAAAAAATGAACGTTTTCTGAATTACATTTATATAGAAAATCAATTCTGCGAAGGAACACTTTTATTAAAGAGGCAATGGACATTATTGTGTTTAATTTGAAGGGTGCAGTTTACAAATCATAAAATAGGAAAACACTAATTTTCAGGTGAAAGAACACCTAGACAGATAGTATATAAATGCTCTATATGTATACAATCCACCAAACTCTCTGAGCATGCCAGTTATCTTTCTATAATTGTACATTGAGGCCAGGCGAGGTGGCTCAGGCCTGTAATCTTAGCACTTTGGGAGGCTGAGGCAGGCAGATCACTTGAGACCAAAAATTTGAGACCAGCCCCACCAATGTGGTGAAACCCCCCATCTCTACTAAAAAACATGTAAGTTAGCCAGGAGTGGGAGCAAACACCTGTAGTCCCAGCTACTGGAGAGGATGAGGTAGGAGAATCTCTTGAACCTCGGAGGCAAAGGTTGCAGTGAGCCGAGATCATGCCACTGCATTCCAGCCTGGGCAACAGAGTGAGACTCTGTCTCAACAAAAACGGAAGCTTACTTCTCCAAAAATCTCCAATAAATGAAGTGCTAATATAAAATTGTATCTTTCCTGATTTGATTACCTAGGTGGAAAAGATGCCTGAAAATATTGCTTTCAAAATATACCAGATTCACTTTGAAATTACAGCTACAATTTAGAAACTTAGAGATCTTTGCATGCCTGATCATCTAAAGGGTATCAGTTACTCTCTCACAAATGATCACTGAGTTCCTCTTATTTGAGAGATATTCAGGACACACAGATCACAGTCCATCCCTAGCCAGTTGAATGAGAAAGCCATTCTTTATTGCTTTAAAATCATGATTAATCTGGTTGTGAGGAAAGCATAAAGAAATGAAAAGTAGAACTTGTGACAATTATTCAATGAGACTTGAAATCCATGAAGATTTTTGCTGAATTAGGGAAGAAAAGATTTAGAAGTATGCAGGGAGCTAAAAAGTCAGATATGTTTATTTCTGTTATCACTATACCAAAATAGCATTAGAGAACTAAGATAGAAGGTAGCATGGGTTATAGAATAAGCTTCCTGCATACCAGATCTTTTATTTAACTTATGTGTATCCCAGAGGTTCCTAACAGCTGAATGCAACTCTCTTAACACAAATATCATACTTATGTATGACACTAATGAGCTATGGCTTCAGGACCCCTCTATTAAAGGTGACCTTGCACCCTGTTCACATGTGATCATTTTTGTCATTTTGTACATGTAAATTATTTTTCTGTTCTTTAAAGTAAAATGGCCTCTAAAATTGCGTAAAGCTTTGAGCCTCACAAAACTTGCATCTGTACCTTCTCACTCTTATATCTGTTTAATTGTCTTACCCAAAGGGGTGCTGGATTTCTATATCATACCGTTTTTACACCTCCTCCTTTCAAGTGGAACCAGTGAAACTCCCAAGATGGAAGGTCTACATTGGTGCTATGGTATATCACCATGAAACGTGATGCCGCTGAATCACATAAGAATTAAGCTCCCAGTCTTGGCTCTAACCTCATCAGTACTCCCAGCAAAGTGAAAACAAATTATAGATCCAAGCATGTATCCCACTATGGTGCAGGAAGGTACACACCTAATCTATGATCATTTCTGTCTCGAGTACCACTAAAGGGACCTCCAGCGGGACAGGAGGTGATACAGCTTCATCTCCTTGTAAACGTGCTGGTGAGTATACTCCTGGTAAATAGACTACTGATCTTTGCTAGAAAGAGACTCCCTACATACAGCCTGCTCTTAGCAGGATGTTTCTAGTTTAGGATTATCTATGGTGGATAGACCTACAGCTTCTGGGTTTAGGAGCCAGAGTTTTCTGGAGAATGAGAAACTAAACAGCTGGGATATAACATAGAGAGATTTCCTAACTCACACACTCCTTGCTGGGGGCACTAGTGCAGACCTGATGTAATCTGAGCCACACAGTGCACACCCCAAGGCAGAAGTGGGGCCCTGGGAACTGCCTGGACAGTCAGACCTCTCCTGCTTTGTCCCAGACCTCCTGATTGTTTCTGTCAGTGTTTCTACATTTAGATTGTTTCTAAGTATCAGTAACTTGATATTTAGTAAAATCTCTTGATAATTTTACCCTTTTTTATTAGCTCATGTACCAATATGCTCAAAAATTGGTTTATGTGGATTAAAATAAATTTAGAACAGAAATTATGCTCTGTTAATGTTCTTTTGTAAACGAGTGAGCCATAAAAATATTTTTAGCAGTATATCTAGCTCAGAAGAAAAAAACCAATAAAATAAATGTTGCAAAGAGATTTTTTTTTAAATACCAATCTACCACAGTAGATGAATAAAAAGAACTTAGAAGGAAATTTCGCAGGGCAATTCACCTTGATCATTAAATATTTAGCAATATTTTCATATGATAAGTATTTCATCTATGCAGTGACATTCTCCAAATTGTGATGAGTGTATTTATATAAAAATTTAGGTAAGTTGGATTCTGCTTTCATTGACTCACAGAAATTATTCCAAGAATACACAAATCAAGAAAGATTTGGTATGAATAATATGTATATGCAGAAATCAAATCATACCATAGAAACTTACTTTTGTATATTTATTTTATGTGGTATTTTTGGTAATAAATATGAGAAACTCATTACCTAGGAAACAGCTCTAGAATGAAAAATCCTTTATATCTGACTAAATATGGTCCTATTACATTATACATTTCTCACATTAAGGCCATGTAGGGAAGTGCTTTGAATGAGAATATGAAATCTGCAAGCCAAATCAGTCTAGATCTGCAAGATACTGCAAGTGTTAGTTTTCTAATCTAAAAACTGGAGATTAATTTTGTCCAGATCATGGAGTTGTTTTTAGAATTAAGTGAGATGATGCATGTATAAAGAAATGATGTCATGCCTGGCAAAACGTAAGCACACCATAAATGGAAGCCACATTTATTATTCATTGGACCCATTGATGTCTTCTTTAAAACTTTAGCACAGTAACTGAACTTAAAGGGCACCAGGAGTTTTATATTTTAAAAGATAAAGTAGAAATTAGGTCCCAGGGCAGTATGCACACAGGCTAAACTAAGTAGCATATAGCCTGATAACTTTTCAGACTTAGAAGCATCAGCTCCCGTGATCTCACGCACCCTGTTGCGTGGCAGGACTGTCAGTCGAGTGCATTTTAACCACAGGCCTGATGAGGATTGGGAAGCACAACTTTAGACATTTGACTTTGCGGAGGAATGAATTCTTCCAGCTTTACAGTCTTTGAAAAATAAAGGACTCTCTCTGAAGTTCTGTGAGATGGACTCATGTCCATTACTCGGTAAAGAGACTGTATTTGAAACAAGTCAAATCAGGATCTGAATTGGCCTTGTTGGCATTGAAAGTCCCCTTTGACTTTCTATTTGCTTTCCTATTACTGCTCTGAACCCATTCTACTGGTGCACGTAGTGATTATTGAGGCTGATGAAGGACGTGATTGGGGTATGGGCTATGGTTTGGTTGGTTTGCATTTGAGCTACTGTGGTAGCATTCATTGTATCACTGCTCTACTAAGATAATTGGCAAAACTGTTCATTCAGTAGAGAGCTAGAAAGCAAAACCATTCGTTATTCTGCTGGAATTAACTAATTTTTTGGTAAACAAAGTCTAATCAAAAGAAAAAGGAATGCTCTAGTAACATCGTTTCAGCAGCTGCATCCCAGATCTATCCAAACTGAGTCACTGATATTTTCTCCAATCATGCTAAGCAGGCTAAGATACTGAGATATATCTCCCATGGAGGTCAGAGTGCAACATCAAACCCTCCCAGATAAAGCAGGGCCACAGTGAGACAGTAGTCTTTTCTACCTACCGGATTACTTAGGGAATTTGTAATTTGGGGCTCATCTAATTCATGTTATTCTGTAGAGCCATACTTTGAGGAGTCAATAGGAAAAATTTAGTTGAGAATTTCACCATGCAATGAGAACTATGAGGCAATTTAATATGCAACTATTTTAAGTATAAGTGACAAACTATAAATATGTTGCAATGATGTTTTAATATGGGTATTTCTATTTCCTCTTCACTTTGGAAATGATGAAAACTGTAACCTGAAATAGCTAGGGTTTTATGTCTTTATTTGTACAGGTTCTCTTAATGCTACACCATGTACACACTGTTATTTTCCTGTGCTAAGTTGCCTCAAAATGCCCCTACTTTGTTTCAAAACCCTTATTGTTAAAGAAGATTCTCAGACTGTGTTTGTAGTTGTTTATAGTTGCTTTAGATAACAGATTCTCCACAGAATTGAAAAAAAAAAAAAGAAGTCTTCTTCTGGTTACTTATAACCAGGAACTGCTTTTTTTTAAAAAAAAATTGTTCTTGTGCCCTGAAGTGGTGTTTCGAATTCTGCTCCTTTTCCTAAAAGTAATTTCTTAATTATTTCTGATTTCCAGTTGGGTACCCAGTGAGCAAGGCCATCTACTCCACCCTAGCACCTGAGTAACACTGACTTGATTTTCATCCCTATAGTGTTGCTTTGTACCAGAATGTCATTTAAATGCATGTCTGGCTACTTTTACTGAGTGTAATGCTTTTTAGATTCTTCCATGGTAGTTCACATGTAGGAGTTTATTCTTTTTTATTGTGGTCTGAATATACTGTAATTCCTTTACCCACTCGCCAGTTGAGAATTTTAAACATATTTTAGTTGACTGCTTTCTATAAACCCATGAATTCTGGTCTAAAGAATAATTCTATCACACCCTTCCTGCACCACAGGTAGAGAGATTCACTTGTTTTATTCCATAAAGTCCTAAAACCCAATGTGCATGGGTAATTGTTTTAACAGATTTTATTTTTATTCATAATGAGGTCCATAGATAAGGACATTATTTTCTTTAAAAATATAGTTTGTGACTCCGTTCCCAAGAGGAGGGAGCATGCTATGTGTTTGGGGGGTGACACAGAAGTACTGGGGTTGGTCACAGGCAGAGAGAGAGAGAAACTGGCTAAGAGCCTTCATTGTGTAACTGGCAAGCCAAAGTAAGCAGCGTTAGGATTCCTTAGTTTGGAAATTTCAGCAGGCTCTGGGGCATAGAAGCTGCGCCTCCTTATCTGATGCTCGGCCCTGGGGTGATCAGGGTAGAGAGATAGTGGTTCAGAGTTAACGAGTCTGATGAATAAGGTGGCTGTGGGTGTGGGCTCTGTATTGGCTGGTTTGCATTGGAAAAGGGAGAAAGAGGGAACTGTAAGCGGGAGCAGCTGGGCGGCCCCTACCCCATGACCTGAGAGAGAGAAAGCTGAAAGGGGAGACTGCCGGGTGCGGCTGGGTGGGTCCCTACCCTCCCCCACAAACCCCAGAGGGCTGAAGCTCTGACTCTAGTGGGTTGCATAGCCAGTGCCACAGTCTGAGACGAACGCTGAATGATCCAGCCCAGTGGAGGAAGGGCACAACCGACCAGTAGAGGGGTGGGACTGGGCTACCTGTTTTAACAAAAAAACACAGAAAGCCTACATAGCAACGGGACGGTGTTCTTGACAACCCAGCAGCACCTACAGGTCCGCAGAAGAGGCGGGCCTAATCTCCCAGCATAAACAAAAAAGACACAGGAAGCTTCCCTAGTAACCTGAAGGAGTCCCTAGAAACCCAGTAGCGCCCCCGACTGGCAGACAAGCGACCTCATCAAGCAGCTCTCTGGCACCACAGCCAGGTAAATCCTCAAAGATGAAAAAAAACAGCGCAAAAAGGTGAAACCATCAAAGACCAGAACACCTCTTCTCCTTCAAGGGATCACAACTCCTCAGCAACACAGGATCACAACTTCACCGAGAAGGAGTGCAAAGAATTGACAGAAACAGGATTCAGAAGGTGGACAATAACAAACTTTTCAGAGCTAAAGGAACACGTTCTAACTCAATGCAAAGAAACCAAAAACCTTGAAAAAAGGTTAGACGAAATGCTAACTAGAATAACCAGCTTAGGGAAGAACATAAACGACTTAATGGAGTTGAAAAACACAGCACGAGAACTACATGAAGCAAACACAACTTTTAATAGCCGAATTGATCAAGCAGAAGAAAGGATGTCAGAGATTGAAGATCAACTCAATGCAATTAAAAGAGAAGGCAATACAAGAGAAAAAAGAGTGAAAAGAAATGAACAAAGCCTCCAAAAGTATGGAATTATGTGAAAAAACCTAATCTATGCTTGATCGGTATACCTGAATATGACGGGGAGAATGAATCCAAGCTGGAAAACACACTCCAGGATATTATCCAGGAGAACTTCCCAAGCCTAGCAAGGCAGTCCAAATTTCAAATTCAAGAAATACAGAGAACTCCACAAAGATATTCCTTAAGAAGAGCAACCCCAAGCACATAATTGTCAGATTCACCAGGGTCGAAATGAAGGAAAAATTGCTAAGGGCAGCCAGAGAGAAAGGTCAGGTCACCCACAGAGGGAAGCCAGTCAGACTCACAGCAGATCTCTCGGCAGAAACCCTATAAGCCAGAGAGTGGGGGCCAATATTCAACATCCTTAAAGAAAAGAACTTTCAACCCAGAATCTCATATCCAGCCAAACTAAGCTTCATAAGTGAAGGAGAAATAAAATCCTTTACGGACAAGCAATTATTGAGAGATTTTGTCACCACCAGACCTGCCCTACAAGAGCTCCTGAAAGAAACACTAAGCATGGAAAGGAACAAGTACCAGTCACTGCAAAAGCAAACCAGTTGGCAAAGACCAAAAATGCAATGAAGAAAATCAGTCAACTAATGAGAAAGAAAACCAGCCAGTAACAAACTGTCAGGATCAAATTCACACGTAACAATATTAACATTGAATGTAAATGGCCTAAATGCCCCAATCAAAAGACACAGACTGGCAAACTGGATAAAAAGTCAGAACCCATCGGTGTGCTGTATTCAAGAAACCCATCTCACATACAAAGACACACATAGACTCAAAATAAAGGGATGGAAGAAGATTTATCAAGCAAATTGAGAACAAAAAAAGCAGGGGTCACAATCCTAGTCTCTGATAAAATGGACTTCAAACCAACAAAGATCAAAAGAGACAAAGAAGGACATTACATAATGGTAAAAGGATAAATCCAACAGGAAGAGCTAACTATCCTAAATATATATGCCCCCAACACAGGAGCACCCAGATGCATAAAGCAAGTTCTTAATGACCTAACGTGAGATTTAGACTCCCACACAATAATAGTCGGAGACTTCAATACTCCACTGTCAATATTAAACAGATCAGCGAGACAGAAGATTAACAAGGATATCCAGGACTTGAATGCAGAGCTTGACCAAGCAGATCTAATAGACATATACAGAACGCTCCATCCCAAATCCACAGAATGTACATTTTTCTCAGCACCACATTGCACTTACTCTAAAATTGACCACATCATTGGAAACAAATCACTCCTCAGCAAATGCAAAAGAACAGAAATCATAACAAACAGTCTATCAGACCACAGCGCAATCAGACTAGAACTCAGGATCAAGAAACACAATCAAACCCACACAACCACTTGGAAACTGAACAACTTGCTTCTGAATGTTGACTGGATAAACAATGAAACGAAGGCATGAAGACACAACTTACCAGAATCTCTGGGACACCTTTAAAGCAGTAATGAGAGGGAAATTTATAGCAATAAATGCCCACCAGAGAAGGGAGGAAAGATCTAAAATCGACACCCTATCATCAAAATTGAAAGAACTAGAGGAGCAAGATCAAAATAACACAAAAGCTAGCATAAGACAAGGGATAACTAAGATGAGAGCAGAACTGAAGAAGATAGAGACACAAAAAAACCCTTCAAAAAAATCAATAAATCCAGGAGCTGGCTTTTTGAAAAGATGAACAAAATAGACTGCTAGCCAGATTAATAAAAAAGAAAAGGGAGAAGAATCAAATAGATGCAACAAAAAACAATAAAGGGGATATCACCACTGATCCCACAGAAATTCAAACTACCATCAGAGATTGCTACAAATAGCTCTACTCACATAAACCAGTAAACTAGGAAGAAATGGATAAATTCCTAGACACTTATACTCTACCAAAACTAAACCAGGAGGAAGGTGAAATCCTGAATAGACCAATAACAGGGCTGAAGTAGAGGCAGCAATCAATAGCCTATGAACCAAAAAAAGTCCAGGTCCAGACGGGTTCACAGCCGAATTCTACCAGACGTACAAAGAGGAGCTGGTTCCATTCCTTCTGAAACTGTATCAAACAATACAAAAGGAGGGAATCCTCCCTAACTCATTTTATGAGACCAACATCATCCTGATACCAAAACCAGGCAGAGACTCAACTAAAAAAGAAAACTTCAGGCCAATATCTATGATGAACATCGACACAAAAATCTTCAATAAAATACTGGCAAACAGATTGCAATAGCACATCAAGAAGCTTATCCATCACGACCAAGTAGGCTTCGTCCCAGGGATGCAAGGCTGGTTCAACATATGCAAATCCATAAAGGTAATCCACCACATAAACAGAACCAAAGACAAAAGCCACATGATTATCTCAATAGATGCAGAGAAGGCCTTCAATAAAATTCAACAGCCCTTCATGCTAAAAACTCTCAATAAACTAGGTATCGATGGAAAGTATCATAAAATGATAAAAGCTATGTATGACAAACCTATAGCCAATATCATACTGAACAGGCAAAAGCTGGAAGAATTCCCTTTGAAATCAGGCACTAGACAAGAATGCCCTCTCTCACCACTTCTATTCAACATAGTACTGGAAGTTCTAGCCAGAGCAATCAGGCAAGAAAAAGAAATAAAGGGCATTTGATTAGGAAAGGAGGAAGTCAAACTGTCTCTATTTGCAGATGACATGATTATATATCTAGAAGACCCCATCATCTCAGCCAAAAATCTTCTCAAACTGATAAGCAACTTCAGCAAAGTCTCAGGATACAAAATCAATGTGCAAAAATCACAGGCATTCCTATATACCAATAACAGACAAACAGAGAGCCAAATCAAAGCAAACTCCCATTCACAATTGCTACAGAGAGAATAAAATACCTAGTAATACAACTAACAAAGGATGTAAAGGACCTCTTCAAGGAGAACTACAAACCACTGCTCAACAAAATAAGAAAGGACACAAACAGATGGAGAAACATTCCATGCTCATGGTTGGGAAGAATCAATATTGTGAAAATGGCCATACTGCCGAAAGTAATCTATAGATTCAATGCTATCCCCATGAAGCTACCAATGACCTTCCTCACAGAACCGGAAAATCCACTTTAAACTTCATATGGAATCACAAAAGACCCCGCATAGCCAAGAAAATCCTAAGCAAAAAGAACAAAGCCGGAGGCATCACACTGCCAGACTTCAAACTATACTACAAGGCTACAGTAATCAAAACAGCATGCTACTGGTACCAAAACAAAGACAGACCAATGGAACAGAACAGAGACCGCAGAAGAAACACCACACATCTACAACCATCTGATCTTTGACAAACCCAGCAAAAACAAGCAATGGGGAAAGGACTCCATGTTTAATTAATGGTGTTGGGAAAACTGGCTAGCAATGTGCAGAAAGCAGAAACTGGACCCCTACCTGTCACCTTACACTAAAATTAACTCCAGATGGATCAAAGATTTAAACATAAAACCTAACACCATAAAAACACTAGAAGAAAACATAGGCAAAACCATCCAGGACATAATCATAGGCAAGGACTTCATGACTAAAACACCAAAAGCAATGGCAATAAAAGCCCGGATAGACAAATGGGATCTAATTAAACTCCAGAGCTTCTGTACAGCAAAAGAAACCATCATTAGAGTGAATCGGCAACCAACAAAATGGGAAAGAATTTTTGCTATCTACCCATCTGACAAAGGGCTAATATCCAGAATCTACAAAGAACTAAAACAGATATACAAGAAAAAAACAAACAACTCCATTCGAAAGTGGGAGAAGGATATGAACAGACACTTTTCAAAAGAGGACATATATGAGGCCAACAAACATGAAAAAATGCTCATCATCACTGGTCATTAGAGAAATGCAAATCAAAACCACACTGAGATATCATCTCACGCCAGTTAGAATGGCAATCATTAAAAAATCTGGAGACAACAGATGCTGGAGAGGATGTGGAGAAATAGGAACACTCTTACACAGTTGGTGGGAGTGTAAATTAGTTCAACCATTGTGGAAGACAGTGTGGTGATTCCTCAAGGATCTAGAAATAGAAATTCCATTTGACCCAGCAATCCCACTATTGGGCATATACCCAAAGAACTATAAATCGTTCTATGATAAAGACACATGCACACGTATATTCATTGCAGCCCTGTGTACAATAGCAAAGACCTGGAACCAACCCAAATGCCCATCAGTGATAGACTGGACAAAGAAAATGTGGTACATATACACCATGGAATACTACGCAGCTATAAAAAATGATGAGTTCGTGTCCTTTGTAGGGACTTGGATGAATCTGGAAACCATCATTCTCAGCAAACTGACCCAAGAACAGAAAGCCAAGCACCGTTTGTTCTCACTCATAGGTGGGTGTTGAACAACGAGAACATGTGGACTCAGGGGAGAGGAGCATCACACACAGGGGACAGTTGGGAGGGATAGGGGGAGAGACAACGGGGGGTGGGGAGGGGATAACATGGGGAGCAATGCCAGATACAGTATGCACCAAAAGTAAAATAAGTTTGAAAAAAAGAAAAGGCCACCTTCTGGTAAGTTATTTACTATCTCTAGGACTTGGCTAATTATGGTAGAGGCAGTCCTTCCAGTGGCATCAAGGCCTTAGATGTCAAAGAATCAGAATATATGAAATAAAAAATACTTAATAATGTGTTTTCTAAGCATGTACCTTTAGGAAGTATAATTCTTAAATGGGATTAATGAGGTTAATGCCATTTTAATATAAATTAGAAAGCTGCCATGTTTGACCATCTGTGGCAGGATTCCATATCCAACAGCTGATGAGGACAGTGACAGAGGAATCTGTGGGGTCCACATTGAGTCTTGGAGATGCTAAGGGGTGTATTTACCTATTCTTGCATTTGAAATTCACTAAGAAGCCAATGTAATTTTGAGTGAGTAGAAGGGAAGAGTTGGGAAGACCCATTCAGGAACCCCTCTCTCTCACAGGAGAGAGATCTATTCTCCTTTCTTTTTCTGTTGCCTATTAAACTTTGATCCTAAGCCCTCAGCCCCCAAAAGAAGTGGAGAGTTGGGGTGAGAACACACAGCAGTTGACTGAAAGATGAGGGAAACATACAGTTTCCATGCAGCAAGAACCAACATTGAGAGATTTGATTCTTGATTCAGAAAGCAGTAAACTCTTATATGAGTTGAAAATAATAGGGGACGTTTTGTCATTAAAGGAATTATGAGGCAGGTGTTAGAAATAACAAGTTAATAAAACAGCTAGAGAAACTTTCTCTACCATTATGATGAGGCCCCCATTTAGCTTAAAAAAGAAGGATATTTATGCCATGCTCATCAAGAAGTGAGCATATGTTCATGGCTTTACCTCTCATGGATAGAGGAGAACTCGCCTCGTGTTTTTATACTACTCATAAATTCCACTACTAAAATAAGCCTAACAGCATTCAATATGAGCACCTACTTCATTCCTATCTGTTGGATCTCTATTTGCCCATTTTTTATTGAAACCAATGACATTATTGAACTGGATAAATGCTGGAAAAGAGAATCAAGATGACCATGCAAATTAATGTGAGTATACTAGGTTCTAACAAAAAGGAAGAGTGGAATCTCTGCTCTAAATCTAAATAAAAGCTAAGAATTTAGTAGTATAATATAATGTTTAACATATTCTAGATTTCAATAATTCTATACATTAGAAGAAGAATGGAGCTGAAATTGTTGAAAAAATGTAATTATTACAGCCCAATGGGTTCTTGACCTTGGCACAGAAATGTTAATACACTGAGACAGCAGTGTTGCAACAGAGAAAGTTTAATTATCACAAATCAGCTGAATGGAAGGATGGGAGATGTTTCTCAAATCTGCCCTCTCCAAGAGTTCTGAAGCTAGGGTTTTTAAGAAAAGTTTGGAGGGCAGAGGGCTAGGGAATAGATGCTGCCCGATTGGTTGGAAATAAAAATCATAGGAGTGTTGAAACTGTCTTCATGCACTGAGTCAGTTTCTGGGGGGGGGTGGGGGGGGGGCGGTCAAAGGACTGGTTGAACAAGTTCCTTGGTATAAGTCACAGGTAAAGTGGAATCAGCTCATCTTCCCTAATGCAAAGTCTGAAAAATATTTCAAAGACTTAGGTTTTACAATAGTGATATTATCCCCTTAGAGCAACTGGGGAAGTTACTGATCTTGTTACCTATGACTCCATGACTCCTGAGCAGTAAGCAATTATAGAAAAGCAAACTAAGGAACAGTGGCTGGTTATGGCTTAACTATGCCGGCATCTTAGCAGATTTCAGGCTCCTACCATAATTCTAACCTTGGTCCTTTCATTAGTTTTAAAAAGGCACTTTCATTCCTCAAACAAAGAGGGAGTCAGTTTGGGGAAGGGACTATTATCATCCTTGCTTTAAAGTTAAACTATAATTGCTCCCATAGTTAGTTTGGCCTATTCCCAGGCATGAGCAAGGACAATTATCTTATGAGGTTGGAAGCAAGATGGAGTCAGCTATGTTAGATTTTTCTGATTCATAATTTTGCAAAGGCAGTTTCATAATCAATACCTAAAAGTCTCAGGTCCCATGTGGTTGAGGATTCATTTATATTGCCATTAATTCTCACCAACACAACATGCATTAAAAATGAATCATGCACTTTGAGAAGCCGAGGCAGGCAGATCACCCAAGGTCACAAGTTCGAGGCCAGCCTAGGCAACATGGTGAAACCTTATTGCTACTAAAAATGCAAAAATTAACCAGGCATGGTGGCACACACCTGTAGTCCCAGCCACTTGGGAGGCTGAGGCACAAGAATTGTTTGAACCCAGGAGGCAGAGGTTGCAGTGAGCCAAGATTGTGCCACTGCACTCCAGCCTTGGCAACAGAGGGAGACTCCATCTCAAAAATAATGAAATACCATGGAACGATGATTTAACTAACAGAAGACTTGCACTGATGATGTTTAGGCCAACTTTCAACTCATTACCTCTACCCCCCCAATGTCTGAACTAAAAGGAAAATTTGCTAGGCAATAAAATTATAGCAAGTAGTCATGATCAGGGAAATGCATGTTTTCATTCATGTTTGCATTCCCCTTTTGATCCTGTATGCTAATTCCATATTTAAATATGTTTGCTTAAGACAATGAAGAAATTTTCAAATAACTGCTCAGGTGATGAATAACTTAATCCAAAACACAGATCATTTAAATTTGATATTGGCACAAAACTTCAACACTGACCGATTTCCTAAAGGGGTACTCAGATATGAATTCATATAGTTGAAACTGTTCCATCAAATTTTTGCCACAATTTACGTGGGTATAATGATGAGTCAATCCTTTTATCTAATCAGTCACGGAAGTACAGATATTTTATTTTGGTTTGGCAATATGCTTAGCACAGTGATTATATAATTTTGTCCCCTTAAAAGACTTATTTTCTGAAATCAAAATAAAACTTTAAAACATTTTCTGTAAAGCAGTTTACAAGTGACAATTTTCATCAAATGTAGCTACTTTAAAGGGATGAAATATATGGATTCCTACATAGAAGACTAAATATAACCAGAATGGAGGGAATTTTTTCTTTTGTACTTAAAATGCCCTATATACAGCCCACCCAAAAAGCATATTTGTATGTTCAATCTTGAATTTGTCATTATTATTGTTGTGTGTGTTCACTAGCACAAAGATTACATACAAATTCAAAGTCTTGCCTTCTTCAGTTCATAAGTAGCTATCCTCACATACCCATGATTATATACAAGTGTTAGATTAAATGTTCCCTTTTGTGTTAATGTCAGGAGCTCCCTGCAGTAAGTGTTATAGAATATATACGTAAAGTCCTTCTCTCAAAGTTCTTTTCTCTTACAAGCATGTGTGTTCCTGGCAAATAATAGGGTGTCAAGACTATTTGCTTAATTATTTGAAGACATGTGTAGCCTAAGCCAACTATTTACCTGAAGAGTGAACATTTTATTCTGGCTTATTCCCTCTTAAAATGGCAGGTGCTTCAGGAAGTACTCAGCAGAGGTTCCAAGGCAACTGGCTATAGATCTTTAACAGAAAGTAAACATCAAATTTTCCATAAAAATATGCTTATGACATAAATTATAAAAATAGGAACAATAATGTTTTGGTTGTGAAAAACAAAAATATAAGTTTAATTTATTTTCTTCAATCACATTGTGCTATTGTTTGCAGTACACATTCAGGTGCATTCCTTAACTGCAATAAGCATTTTCCTCTGTCTTGACACTAGTCATCCATCAAAAAATGCTAATTATATTAGTTCTTTCATAAGCTGTCTCCCTTGGCAGGAATTTTTAAAATGCAGAAGCATTATTATGAATTTACTGGAAGTATAATGTCATACATTTATTAATGAGAACAAGAATTATAGAAACCACTAAAGAATATTTTCTTCCAGTTACAAAAGACAACCTAAAAATATATATAAATTAATAATGTAAACAGTGCTATCTTTTTTAAATAGAATGAAGCTAAAGGATAATTGAAAGTTTATTCTCTGTAAGGCAAACTATGAATATACCATGTAAAACCTGTTTGATCTGTCTTTAAACAAAAAAGCCTTAATTAACAAATTTTAGACTGTAAGCAGTCAGCTCTAGGGTACGTATGGAATTGGAATATTATGGTAACTCATAGAAAACTGAAACCCCCCTCAAAAAAAAAATGCGGTGTTATTTCAAACCTTTTTTCAATGGAAATCTTAATTTAATTCCATATTATAAAATGAAATCATATGTTTGGGTCTGTGTGTCACTTTTGATCACTGTTGAAGAGCTTTGATATTCTTAATACATTCTTCAGGGAGGAAGATGATGCTAATACTATTCACATTTATAGCTTTGAACTTTTAGTTCATATTTATAAGAAAGGGTATTATCCCAATAAGTTATTATTCTTATCTTCAAATGAGTGCCTTCAAACAGCCTAGCAACTCCTCATTAGTGTGGGGGATATCCTCATTAAGTGTAAGCCTACTGTTTTAGCCTGGACATGTTTTTCCTTTGATCTAGAACTAGGAGGACATTAATGACCAAGTTTTAGAGACAGCTAGTATATCCTTTCCCCAAAATGCCCATCTCTTTAGTTTCTGTCTCAGAGAGGCTTGAGAAGTCAGCTTCCCAGGGCACAGCGCCAGACACACAAGACAAGGAAGGACAGAGACTAGATAGCAGGGTACAGTCAAGGTCAATCAAGGTCACGTAAGTCATTATTCACACAGTCCTGAATATAAACCTTTATCTGTGGAAACTGAATCCAATATGGTTTTGTTCAACTCTGTAACTTAAGTTGTAAATTCTTAGATTGTTTTCATTGTCATGTGTTTGCATTAACAGCAAAATACTTCATATCTCTAAAGTTAAATTCAATCACATATGTTAATTTAAAATATTAATAATCAGCACCAAAATTGAAAATGACAGCCCAGGATCCTGAACAAATAGATAACATTGCTTTATCTACTAGTAAGACTGGTTTAAAATGAACCTTGCAATAATTCAAAAATGCTAAAGAAATTAGAAATATTCACTAAAAGAAATTGTTTTCTTACTCTTTGTGCTAAGGAAAAGTAATGTTTTAAAAGGAACCCCAGAGAAAAATACATAAAGTCAGCCAAAATCAAATCAGAAACTAAGCCTTTTTTATTTATTCCAATCCTAATCAACTATATTTTTATACTGCATTCCTATTAATATGCTGAAAGCTGACAATAGGTATAGGAATGGGTTATTTTGCCTGCAATTCTAACTACATCATCTGCATGCTCTGCTGCACTAAATACAATGAAAATTGGTCTAGGTGGAAGATAGCACAGCCTCTGAGAACAAGAATGAATTCAAAAAGGCAACATTACTGGAGCTATATAATCAACACCTTCCACTGCACAAGAAACAGGCTGAGAAATGACCTTTACGTGAGCTAGTGAAATAGCAAAGTGCTTTTTGTTCCTTTCTCCAATGTTGTCTGTGTTGGTGAAAGAAGAGGCAGGTTCCCCCCGTGGAAAGCTGGGAAGAAGTTACCAGGGGAAGCAGTTTTTCACAGCCAAACTCTCTGACAGGGACAATTGCTAGTTTGATAGAACACACGCTTGGGTGTGACTGGGCCTGTCAGGGGTATTGTGGGTCACAGTCTAAGAACAGGAAACACCATCTCTAAACATAGAAAACGCAGCATCCATGGGGAAGGTGGCAGAGGCCAGAGATAGTCTAAAGCACAGCAGGAAAATATTTGCAAAGGAGGATGCTGTAGCTCTCTAGGCAGTGTAGTGCTCCCGTGAAACCATCACTCACAATCACACTGATAATATCTTCTATTTCACAGTGCCTGACAGTGTTCAAAATGTATTCATGTTTTGATCCTCATAGCAGCCCTCTAAGGTATGAAAGGCAAATAGTTTGAGAGATGGGCAGCCACAGACTTGGGGGGTCAGGTGACTTTTCCAAGTCATTCAAGCTGAGCCCAGGTCCCTCGGTTCCTCATCAGTGTGTTTCCCCCACGATGCCACCTGCCTTCAGAAGGCAGTGTTTGAACTCTGCAGGGTGTCCTTTCTACTGCTCTGTGCAACCTAGCGCAACTTTATAAGCCTGGTCTCAAAACCTTACCTTCTTTCTTTGACATAATACTAATTGAAAAGAAACACAGGAGATTTGGTTTTTAATTCTCTCATTTTCTACCTTGCTGATTCCATCTCCCTTTCAATGTGTAGGAATGCTTAATGAAAACAGCGAGAGAGGTTATCATTGGGAACTGAAATGTGTCAGCAATCCCTGGATGGAAAAGATAGCAGAAATTATAAAATTTTATCGCTCAAGCACTTAAAATCATAGACAACAGAGCAATACAAAACTTTATATGATGGAGTTTCTATAATTCATCCTTACATACAGTAAAAAATGAAATCCTGTAGATATTACTTTAGATATTGCTTAGCACAATCTTTTGTTCATAGAGAAGACAGCACTGAAAATGAACATTTCATGGAGCTTTAACAACTAGCAAAGCTGAAAAATATTTTTTACTAAGATTGCTTTGATCCATGCCATGATAGGTGTTACAATATGCAGCCAGGGGCTTTGGCCATTAAGAAAAATAAAATATATACTGCTTGAATTCCCATTAGGTTTCAAGGGTAAAAGAGTAAATTTCTCTCAACCGCTTTACTGATGGCATTTTGGTCTCATTCTTTGTAACAGTTGGTGCCGAGTTGAGAAAAGTAGAAGAGATTCCAGTAAGTTCCCACCTTCTTTATACTTCCACAGAGTTTCATCTCAAACTGGGACAGTAGCTAGAGAGGGAGTGAGGCAGCCAGCTCATTCTGTCTTCTCCCTCATCTTATGTCACTACTGAAGAAGTGGGTGTTTGAAGAGTCCAGAGACTCCAGCTGTTAAAATACTGACCTGAGGCACTTAGACGAGCTCTCTCCAAAATTAAATGGAGTGCTAAGTTCCTATTGTCTGCTTCTGATGAGCGCTGCTTCCTTTCCTTCTCCTGACCCACCAGGACTTCGATATTGTCGTGGAAGCCCAGTGGCTTGTAAAAGCAACGTTGTAACGGCTCTTACTTCTAAATACCTGAAATTGCCCTTTCCAGAAAACAAAAACTCTGTCTGTATAAATAGTTCTCAGTTATGTACATGATTCATTCATTTCTACCATGAGCCCCTGAATTCTCCTGAAGGTGTTAATAACTGTGAAGGTATTTTTGGAAATAGGAAATAACCTTATTTGGGTCCAGTCATGGAGACGTGGTGATCTGGAGGTGGTAGACAGAGGATAAACTACTCCAAAGAAGCGTCAGAATCTTACTCATTTGGACAGCTTTCCTGATCATCACCCGTCAGCCTGCAGTCACATATTTGGCTGGGGAGAGTGCCTTGCATGCAATGAGTGATGAATAAACGTTTGTTGAATGAGAAACAAGCTAATGAGAACTGGGTCCTGTGAGAGGGCTCTCCGAGGTCCCTGGTTCCCTCCATTGAACGAACTGGGCTTGCTCTCAAAGTAGTAGTTTGAAACTTAAATATGCAGAAATCACCTAAAATGTGTTTATTTTTTAAATATTTATGTATTTACTGAGACAGTCTCGCTGTCACCCTGGCTAGAGTGCAGTGGCGCGATCTCCACTCACTGCAGCCTCTGCCTCCCGGGTTAAAGTGATTCTCATGCCTCAACCTCCCAAATAGCTGGGATTACAGGCATGAGCCACCACATCCAGCTAATTTTTGTATTTTTAGTAGAGATGGGATTTCACCACGTTGGCCAAGCTGATCTCGAACTCCTGACCTCAGGTGATCCGCCAGCCTCGGCCTCCCAAAGTGCTGGGATTACAGGCATGAACCACCCCGCCTGGCCCTCAAGTCTATTAAAAATACTCAGTCCCCTCCAGTTTCCAGCTAAGCATTAATCTGAACATTATCAGAAGGCTATGAAATCTGAATATCTGAAACAAAGTGTGCCTTGCGTCAGGCAACACCAAATGGAGAGCTACCAATGGAGGAAGAGGCTGTGCACCCTCGCTAGGGACCCATCACATTCCTTTGCTTCTCTTTCACAACTGAACTTCTCCCACCAGTGGATACTCGTGTGTCTTGTAGATGATGTTAGTCAGCAGGGAGAAGTTGATCTTCTCACCAGCCAGCAGCTTACATTATCAGGGCAATGCAGTTGGTACACCCAGCCAGAAGTATGGGCAGGATGGAGAGAGGGACGTCTAGAATATCCCATGAGGATGAGACTATAAATAGTTTTTATAAATTTAATCTGATTTCCCCTTTCTTGCTTCTTTGGCCTTTTTCTGTCTTCAGATTGTAACTAACTTGTGCACTAAATAATGCTCATTTGAATAATCACTCTGGACTCAATCCTTGTTGATTTTTATCACATTTTGACTACTGACCTTTCCCATTCATCTTTTTGTTCTTTAACCTTTTACTTGCTACTCTCTCTCTCTCACCCCATATCGTTCCTGCAGTTTCCGGCTAAGCATTAATCTCACATGGGAGAGTATGGTTACCTCCAGATTCAAATTCTTTTACTGTCGTGTGTGAATGACCACAGAAGAAAGGATTCCAATGCCTAAATATGCCTTGCCCTAGTGAACTCCCTTAATTGTTGGACTCTGTCTAAGTCCGTTTGGACTGCTATAATAAAATGCCATATACTAAGTGGCTTATAAACAAATATATATATTTTTCCCCTCACAGTTCTTGAGGCTGAGAAGACTTAAGGTCTAGGTGCTGCCAGATCTGGTGTGTGGTGGTAGCCCACTCCTCCTAGGTAGCAGCTTCATGCTGTGAACTCACATGATAGAAGGGCAAACAAGCTCCTCTGGGCCTCTTTTTGTTTTATTTTGTGATCCTTTTTAAGAATCAAGACAGAGTCTCACTTTGTCACCCAGGCTGGAGTGCAGTGGCATCATCATAGCTCACTGCAGCCTTGACCTCTTGGCCTCCAGTGATCCTCCCTCTTCGGCCTCCCGAGCAGCCAGGGCTACAAGTACATGCTGCCATGTCTGGCTAAGTTTTTTTTTTATTTCTTTGCAGCAACAGGGTCCTACTATGTTGTCTAGACTGATCTCGAACTACTGGGCTCAAGCAATCCTCCTGCCTTGGCCTCCCAAAGTGCTGGGTTAATAGGCATGAGCTACCGCACCAGGCCTGGGTCTCTTTGATAGGGGCACTAATCCCATTCGTGAGAGCTCTGTCTCATGACCTAATTAGCTCCCAAAACCACACCAGTCACTATCATTACACTGAGAATAGGGTTTCCACACATCAGTTTGGGGGAACACAAACATTCAGACCATAGCAGACTTTTTTTTGAAGTGGCTGAAATCTAAGTCATTAGAACCTGTTCTAGCACGTATGATCCTATATGCTCAACATTTAAGAATACATTTTTAATTTTGGCTTTGTGTGTTTGGCTTTCCAACAATGGAAAGAGCCTCTTTAGTGATAATGTGAATCACAATAAAATATATTCAGTTCATTCCACACCCCCAGCGACTGTAAAAGCCAGGAATGATGTAGTAAAATAATTAGAAAGATGTCTGGGCAGAAACTTAGAAAAAATACTTTTTCTCCAAATTTAGGGGGAGACTATAAATCTGACCTGATGACTATATAAATGTGAATCCACAATAAATGAAAACTTTGCCAATTAATTCATAGAAAAGGGAGTGAAAGTGTTCCTATTGGAAATTGCAGATGCTTTACAACTATAAAGATTCAAGAATTTAACACAACTTGATTCAGTTAAGAAAGTGTAAAATTTTTGTTTCTTATTGAATATTTCTGAGGAACCCCTTCTCACTGGAAGGGGATAATTATAACTTGCCATTTTAAATCACTCCTTTCAGATGACTCACCTCGGTGTGATACTATTTTCTGCCCCTTCTTCCCAGTTTTATGTAGTTTGATGTTTAAGCACACAAAAATCTTACATGACCTTATGAATAAAAGGAACACCAGATTCAAGCATCATCTCGTCTGGTCTGTTCCAGGCTGTCATCTGCTGTAATAAATATAACTGATCTCATTTGGGCTTAGCAGGGATGTGCTGTCACTCTCCACTGAAACCCCTGAGATTCTGGCCAGTTTCCTCAATCCTGGAGTTCTCACACCCTGCTCTTTGACTCCAGTCCTCCACAGTGGAATTTTTGGATGCCCTGCAGCCAGACTTAGGCACTGGGGGAGGTCAGGAGTGTATCCTTTAGCACACCTATCTAAAGATCAATTTATTTCACATTACTGCATTCTCCAGAATTTTCATTCAGATAAGAGAATTTTCACTCAGATAAGAGACTTCAGCATATACAAGTCTCACCCAGTGCTTCTAACTTTGCCGTCGCCCCCAGTCACCCAGGTCCAGATGGAACAAGACTGCCTCTTAAATCATGTTCTAATCTCCCTCTAGCTCTGATTTATAACAAAGCTGACTAAATCATCTAGATTTGGCTTTTACAAATCCATCAAAGTCGGCCTGGCTAGTACTCAGATCTTCCTGTGAATCTCAGAAACAAAAGGTTGACTTCCTATTTCTTTTCCTGTAATAATACTTTCCATGGCAAATAAAAGCCCTTGGTAGATTAGGGGAAAATGTCCACAATAATTTCTCAGTGGAGAAAAGTCCTTAGCATACTGAAAAAAGAAAGAAAGAAAGAAAAATCCATTGCACTACAGTAATTCCCTGCCCCCTTTACCCAAGTCCTGCTGTGTCTGCAGCTGTTTGTGGAAGAGGAAAGGTCTCCTTGGATCTACTGGGCAGCTTTTTCTTATCTTCTCAACTACAAGCTGGCTCAGGGAGTGAACATCTACCTGGATCTCAGGAGAAAGAGAACTTGAAGAGCAATGTCTATATGATGCAAACACGAGAACAGAAGAAAAGACTTCATTTAATATACATTTTTTTCTAATCTTTGATCTTTCAGGCACCACCATGATTTCTGTGACAAGGACAGCACCTACAGTGCATCCCACTCATCCTACCCATCCCTCATATAAACTCCCCAGCGTCACGATCAGATTTCCATGGGCTCAGAGGAAGCCTGGAGAAGTCAGAAGACAAAGATATACATGTTGTGTTACTTAGGAAACCTCTAGAGAAACAGACCTATATATATATATATATATATATATAACACACACACACACACACATATATTATATACATACATATATATACACACATATACACAGGCATACATATACACATAAATATATACATGTACATACGTATATAGACATATATAATACATACACATGCATGTATGTATATGTGTGTGATATACATATATATTTGATCTGAGTATGAGAGGATGAAATCAAAAGTGAAAAAGGACTGGGGTAGGATTCCTGACACAGAGAACGGTAGGAGCAAAGGGACATGCTTATTAAGAGAATGCCAATGGTTTAGGAAGGGCTGGAGTTTAGATTTCTGTGCCTGGAGTGAGGCAGAAGCTGATACTCAGTAACAGAAGACAGCATTTATGATGACTACCACATCTTTTCCTTGGGAAATGAGAAAAAAAATTAATTTATAAAATAAAATAGAAGGAATCAGACTTGATGTAAAGCTAGTTTTTGATATTTTTTATTTCAGTTACTTTTAAGATACTACATAGTTAGGGATAAGGCTTAGAAACTCCGAAGACTCTCCCATCAGCAAACAGTGGTAGTTAAACCAATAATTGTGAATAGTAGTAATCGGGTAAACAGTATGTATAGAAAGATGAAAAGTTGACCAATGATAGAGAACTCTAGAACACAGTGAAATTTCTTAAGTTGACACAATAGCAAAAATACTAAATACAGGTTGATTCACTTCAACCAAAGATTCTTTATTTTTTTGAGTTAAATCTGGCTTTTTTCTCAATTCTGTTCAATGACTCTAGTTTTGTATTGTTTCTGCTTTTTTACCATTACCTGAATTAGCATAAATTAAGATGATATTTTTCCTTCATTATATCTGTCCCAGCTGTTCTTTTCAAGCAAGATGTTTGTCTTTTTAGCAAAAAGGAAAGGTTTTATTTTCAAAACATTAACTGAGATAGGCTTGACCAGACTTTATTATTTTTTCTTTCCCAGTTAGAATCAAAGTCTAACAGGAGGTAGGAAATTATTTCAGTTCCATTCCCAAAATGAGGTAGATGGGCACCAGTAAGAAATGAGGATTAGGAGCAGCTCTGTGCATGTTGGTTGAGACTCCAACCAACCGAAGAAGAGGAATTGGCTGTCATTGAAGTGAAAAATACACTCAGCCAAAGGAAATTCCCACATACAATCTGTTCAAATACCAAATCTGGATATAGGCCTCCAAATGTGTGGGCAAATAAAAATGAAAAAATGGGATCTATGAGGCAAACAAATCAGAAGATAGGTAAAAAATACATGTCATCCTCAAATTTAAGAACATGGAGTGGCTTTAAAAGTTTTATTGCAAAATCTAATAAAGGCCTTCAAAAAGAAGGCTCCTTAAAGGTCAAAGAAGGAAGCCATAGGAAGAAATAAGAATAAAATAAATATATGTTAAGATGATAGGAAGAACAAATATAAGGTTTTTCAGAAAGCTTAGAGAAAGGATGAATCAATATGGAAGGAAAAGAGGGAAGATAATCAATCAGGAAAGATACGCTACATAAGAGTAAGAGATACAAACAAGTAAAAAGCCAAAGCAATTAGGAATGTTCCTGTTTTTGCAGCTGCCAAGCTGTCTGCTCTGACTTCTGCAAGATCCTAGGTGGAAACCCACCACCCCTCCTCAAACACCAACATCCCCTTTTGTGGACTGAGTTGCCAACCTTTATAGATTTTATTCTGTTTTCTTTTCCTTCCTATCTACTTGTGTTCTCAGGGAATAAGTGCCGTTGGGAAAAACTCATGTAAAAATAAAGGTAATGAGATATTAGAAGTACTGTAATACAGATTTATGCTTAATTCAGCAAGAGAAACAGAAGTGACTGGTCCACTCCTTAACTAGAATTCATTAGAATGAACCATGATGAGCCTAACATTGTATAGCTGAGAAGACCAAAAATATCAAGGAACAATATAAACCAATACTTTTATTTTTGATAGGGAGATATTTACTCCATTTCTTAGCTTCTACATTGAAGATAATTCAAACTATTCAAACTTTTTCAATGAAAATTAAGAAATACAATTTAATGTGTTAAAATGAAGTTAAAAATTTAAGTTTGAAAGCTGAAATGACATTTGAGATTACAAAACATCTAGGCAATTGCATTTGAAATTCTTTAATGTTTAAAACTTGCATAGATTCATGTTGTTCATTTCAGTAAATTTTAATTTCTATTTCAAAACAAATTAAAAACTGGTAACTTAGGCAGAATGTGATAAACACCTGTAATCTCAGCATTTTGGGAGTCCAAAGGGAGAGGATCTCCTGAGCCCAGAAGTTTGAGGCCAGGCTGAGCAGGAGAGGCCCCAGCTGTATAATAAATAAATATATGAAAATAAAATGTTAAAAATCTAAAAAATCAGTAGGTCAAACATATGCCTACATCTTTTATAATACCAGTCGGTATTTGCCATGAGTTTCTTAGAATGATGTGTGTTTTGTTGTTTTACTGGGTAGCTTGTTTTGATAATGCCAATTTTTAAAAAATATAGTGCGCTATCAGTGATCTGTAGAGAAAACTGTAACACAGTAAGGATAATCAATTCAAAACTTCTTAATCCTCATAGAAGTTTATATAATCATCTACTTGGAGTTTTTAAATAAAAAGTTAAATGCATATATGTGAGAACAAATGTAATTCATAATGGGGATTACTTATGGTTTTAAAAATATGATTAAAAAATATTACATCTTCCATTGAAAAAATATGTTTATCTCTGAAAATCTAAAATTTAATATAGTGTCCGACAAGTAGACAAGTGGGTGGTGTCTGAAAATGTGTGGACAAATGAATAAATATAACCTGAGAAGAAAAGTCAAGCCTTAATCAATATAAAATCAAATCTAGTCTTATATTTATTTTCTATTTGGCTATAATATTTTGTCTTTCTTCTACAGTCAATTGAAATGCTGAAAGGATCTTTCACATGATTAAAAAGTCTCTTAACTATACATAAAGCAAAAGAGGAATAAAAACATAATTTTAAACCCTGATTACATGCTCTTTTAGCTCTGAAGAAATACAATTCTTTTTAGGTTCCCCTCAAAATGGTGAAAAAAGCATTAACTCTTCTCTAATACTAAATACTAATATTTAGAGACTAAATACTAATAAAATTTGGGACAGACTAAAAACTGCCCCAATGGTAACATGGCAGTTAAATTCACATTAAAAGGAAAGTATACTTCTTAAATGACAGAACTCAAGTTTCTACTTGTCTTCTTTTGTTATTAGCTCTTCACCACAAGAATAGGTGTGAGTATAGATCAGTAGCTGTTCCATGAGATACACACAGATGCCTTCAAACGAGTTTAAAATAGAACAAGTCCATGCCAGCTGGAAATATAAGAACATATCACTTCTCTGTATTTCTTTTAACTGTTTTATCTGCTCCATTTGGAAGAGTATAGTAGCACCAAGGGACCATTCTTCAAAAACAATGTTTCTTTTATATTTTGTTCTGCTTTTTTTCCTATCAGAAACTATAAAATCCATACTTTTTATATAGCCACTATATTGATAATTTTCATTCACTTTCATCAAGAAATATTTAAGGACTACACTGGGTGCTTTTCGTGATTGACACTGGGAGTTAAAAGTGTTAAAATTCCTAATTGTCAGGGAATATCTGATATGTTTACAATAAAGCCTCCAGGAGATATATATACAGGACAAATATAAAATCATCTTTTAATTTTTTTCCATTAAATCCTCGTTAACATGTAACCATATAATAAGGATAATGGTAATAATTGTAATTAAAGTCTTATGACTTACATGATACCTTCACATGGTGGGTGTTTTGATTCTGAATTTCTGAGGCATAAAGTAAGGTAACTAGAAGAGCACCCTGTATGTATATATTTTCAAAGATTTACTAAAGCCAAACTCCAGATGTTCAGAGAGACTCAATTAGTCATCTTATTGAGTTAAATTTTTAAAAAGAATAAAATAAAATGACAACTTTGAAAATTTGTGAGAAGATAGATTTTAACTAATGTGACTATAATTATGCCATCACTGAGTACACAGGTGGAAGAATTGGTAGAGTTTGGGCACAAATGTCTATCTTAGAGATGCTTTATGTTAACTCTTTCATTTCAAAGTTTAATTTTAGAGAGGGCCAAATGGCATTTCACAAAGCTAACTGGCAGCAGAGCCCAGATTAAAACCAAGATTTCCTTGTAGGCATGTGTATTAGTTCATTCTCACACTGCTATGAAGAACTGAGACTGAGTAATTCATGAAGAAAAGAGGTTTACTTGACTCACAGTTCTTAGCAAGCTTAACAGGAAACATAGCTGGGAGGCCTCTGGAAAGTTACAATCATGGCAGAAGAGGAAGCAAGCAGCAAGCAGCAAGCACATCTTACCATGGCGGAGCAGGAGTTGGGGGAGAGAGAGAGAGAGACACAGAGAGAGAGACAGAGAGAGAGAGACACAGAGAGAGACAGAGAGAGAGAGATGGGGGGGGACATGGTGTTGTGAGCCTGTAGTCCCAGCTACTCAGGAGGCTGAGGTGGACAGATTGCTTAAACCCAGGAGTTCAAGGCTGCATTGAGCTATAAGCATGCCTCTGCACTCCAGCCTGGGCAATAGAGTAACACACTGTCTTTATGTAAAAAAAAAAAAAAAAAAAAAATCATAAATCTGTAACATTTCCTTACTTTACCATTTATGTAAAGAGATATTAGTGAAAATGTTGCTTCTATACTTATACGCCATCTGTTTCACTTTGCCCCAGTAAATAGCACCGTTAGTAGTTTTTGTACATTCTTCCAGAGTTTAGTGTACATACATGCAAAGATGCATATAAATTCTTCCCATGCATATTTACATTGACATAAAATTGTATTTATTGTATACAACATGATATTTTGAAGTATATAAATGTGGAATGATTAAATCTAGCTAGTTAGCATATGCATCACCTCACATAGTCATCATTTTCCATAGTGAGAAACATTTATCTGTCCTCTTTGCATTTTTAAGTATATATTTTTAACTATAGTCACGTTATACGATAGATCTCTTCAACTTATTCCTATTTAACTGAAATTTTGTCCCACATTTTTTACACAAATATTAGCACAATCCACATATTACTTTCACCTGAAAGTTACTTTTAGTAAATTTTTCATTGAGTTCTTTGGGCATTTAAAAAATTGTGTGTAAACCCTTAAACAGTGCCTGTAACTTATTCTTCACTGAATACTACTACTGTTACAATTACGACTACTACTGGAGTAGCTGAATTTCTAAAATATGTTGCTAAATGAAACGAGAAATTAGTGTTGTGAATTTCAATCTTTTTCTAGTTTTTGACTTATGGTATCTTATGATTTCTATTATTTTTAAATAGGATTTTCAAAGGCAGATTCATCCATCTTTTCCTTCTGTCACTTTTTTGTTTGAATCTTCTCTTGAACTGTCTTCTCCTTTCTGAGTTTGTATAAAAATTCTTCAGTATTTTCTTGTAGCACTTTTTTTCCCCATTTGCTTTCTTTGGAATTTATATCAATGGAGGAAAAGACATGGATTCAGATTTTTTCCAAATGGCTACCATTCAACAGTTTATTGAAGAGGTCAGCTTTTCCCCTGCTGATCTGAGACTGTACTTTGACCATATGTTTATTACGTGAACTGGGTCTATTTCTTGACTTTCTGCACTGTTGCTTTATTCTGTTTCTCCATTTGCTCAGTTTCTTAGATCACAGTCTGACTCAGAGTAACCGATCTTCTCATAGCAGCTAAAAAAAGTAAAATTCTAGCATCGTTAAATGACAATAAAGATTAAACTGTTAACAGAATAAAAGTGTTAATTGGTTTTAACTGCTCTGTGGAAAAGCTGTGCTTTGAAGAATTTCATTATGTTCTATAATTAAACATTAAATTTTAAATACTGAATAGAAATACCACTGGGTTTTTAGGGACATGCTCCTGCTCTACCCCATTACTGAGAGTTTAAAATTTCTGTGTGCATGGAGAATAAATATTTGGTTATTAAATATGTATACAACATTGCAAAACTTAGTGAGAATGTAATTATACAGCAGTGAAGATGGGCAAAATTGCCAGATGTCAACTAATTCATCTGTTGCAAAATTTTATCTAGAGAGCCACAAAAAGTTATTTTAAAGTGTCTACACTTACTTTTTAAGTTAAGTGTTTCCATAATTTTTGACTTGGTAAATTTCTTTCACACATGTGGGAAGAAAGAGTGACATTTCAAAGTCACGTCTTCATAGGGAGCCAAGTTTGAGAGTTACAGACAAGAAAAGGAGGGTGTGGTCTAGTAGTTCAATGCTAGGAATTTTTTCTCCAGAAAATTCCTCCATGCACCATGTTAAGGCTGATTCTGCCCTTGAAGGCAACTAAAAAGGACCACCTCCTTTGAAGTTCAGTTTCCTTCAAATATATACATCTACATGATCCTTGGTTATTTTTTATTTATTAGAACATAGCAGAGATAAGTCTGACAGTACTGTTATTTCAAGTGATTCTGGATGTGAGTAGTAAAGCTGGATAAAGAGGATATTCTTAGATTCTATAAAGGAATGTAACTTGAAAAACAGACATTCAGGGAAAAGACTGAGAATTTTATATTCTTACTGCATTAAAATATATTGACTCCTTAGCACATGCTGGCAGTGTCAGATGGAGGGGTTCCCAAGGCCAGCCTCCAGCTCAATACATCTCTAGAAGACTCACAAGACTCAGAAAAACACACTGTGCTCACAGTTTGGTTCACCACGAGAAATAAGGTTAAAATCAGCAAAGAGTTAAGTCACAAGGGATAAAGACCAGGAACGTCCAGGCAAAAGCTTCCAAGGCCCCTCACAGTGGGGTTATATGAGGACACCCTTAATTCTCTCAGCAATGACATGTGACAACACATGCAGTGCTGTAAACCAGAGAAGTCCCCTGAGCCGTGATGTCCAAGGTTTTTATTGGGGGTCAGTCACGTAGGCATGCAGCAGCCCTAGGACTGACTCAGCTACGCAGGCTCCATCAGAGTAAAAACAGGCATTCCTGCTAGGCTATCTCTTGTTGGGATAAATATATATGGTAAAATGGGTACAGCATGGCCCAAGGTCTCAGACTTACAGAAACAGGCAGAATGTTCCAGAGGCCCAGAGATCATATCCCAGAAGCCAGCCATAGGCCCATCCTAAAATTAGGAATGAAGAATGTGCAGGGTTTGAATAACCAACTGGGGCCTACTAAATTAACTCTTTCCTGCCAACTATCACATGCATTACTTCATTTAATTAAAAAAAATACTGATAAAATCTTGTTGCCGAGTGAGTTAAGTAAAATAACTGGCTCACATTAATCCCCCATGGTCCTCCTCATGGCCCTAAACTTCTCCCCTGGTAGCTCAGGCTTCAAACAGTGCCTAGGTTATAGTAGGTACTTGAAAAATACATGATAAATTTATATGACAGGCTAGAGCATTGTGGTTGAAATTGGTGCCCTAGTCTTTCGAATCCTATATTGTTATGATTTTCCTATATCACAGTGTCAAAAACAAACAAAAATAAAGAAAATTCTGGAAACAAATGTAGCAGTTCTGTTTACCTCTTAGAATTTTTATAAGGCCCTAGAATATTCCTCAGAGCTGAAAGAAACCTCTGATTATATTATCCAACATTCCATTTTAGATAAGAAAAAAAATTCATTTTGTACAGAGACGTTAGATATAAAGAGATTACATTTGCAATTGTCTACAAATATCAATAGAATTTTAGTTTGAGATGAGGACAAACATGTCATCCATATTTTCCCTTTTTCACAAAATGAATGCAATTGAGGAATGTGTATCTTGTTGGCAAGGGAGTCAGAGTGTTCAGATGTAACTAACACCTCTGTTTTAGCTTTTCCCAAGTTAAGGAAATAATTCTTTGGGTTCATTTGCTCTTTTTGTCATATTTCTTTCTAACATTTTTTTATGTATCACAGCCTTTAAAATGCTGTACAAATACAGCTTCTAATTTGTTCTCCTGTGGGTCCCATGTGTCATCTCTCACTCCTCTTCAATGAAATGGTGACCTGTGGAGAAGGTTCTGTAGTCCAGTCATTATCAAACTCTAATGTGTGTGTGGGTCACCTGGGGATGTGTTAAATGCAAATTTAACAGTCTGGACAAGCTCCCAAGTGGACCATGCTTTGAGGAGCAAGTCAAATGCCATCTAAATTATTTCTTCTTTCTCCTACTTATCTTCTCTACTATTGGCTCACTACCTCAAGACTATTTAGACAGATATGAAGCATTCTGTTTCCTAACAGACCCTAAAAAACACATTTTAAACAGTAACAAGAGACACCTAGAGTATTAGTCCATTTTCACGCTCCCGTAAAGAAATACCCAAGACTGGGTAATTTATAAAGGAAAGAGGCTTGACTCAGTTGCATATGGCTGCAGAGGCTTCAGGAAACTTACAGTCATGACAGGAGGTGAAAAGGAAGCAAGGACCGTCTTCACATGGTGGTAGGAGAGAGAAGAGCAAAGGAGGAACTTCCAAACACTTACAAACCATCAGATCTCATGAGAACTCACTATCAGGAGAGCAGCATGGTACAAACCACCCCATGATCCAATCGCCTCCCTCCCTTCCTCCCCTCCCACATGTGGGGATTACAGGTGCCTCCCTCGACACATGGGAATTACAATTCAGGATGAGATTTGGGTGGGACACAGTGCCAAACCATGTCACCTAGCCCATTTTTTCCAACATGGCTGATAATAAACATGAGCTTCATCTAGGCTTAGGTACAAACTCTGAAGAAAGAACATTTTCTATCTAAAGTTTCTTTGCTTTTTATGCTGTTTTAAATGCCTTATTTCATGATCAAAAAATGAAGTTTACAGTAGTTTTTATTTCAGAGACCAAAATCCCTCCTGTAAGCATGCAAGCTTCTGCTCAGGGCAGAGTTAAATCCCAGGAAGTGGACAAGCACTGGAGCTTTACATCTCAATGACTGACTGTGAAATAACAATTTGTGTTTTCATTATCTCATTTCCAAAGGCTAATAAGCACTGTTTCTCCGATGACTATAAACAACGCTCAACCTCAAACAAGATGCACTCCCTACTTATCAATGGTTTTGTTGCTGCTGCTCCTTACTCCTCTGAATCAAAGAAAGCTCATTTGTTTCACTTGGTGAAAACTCCTCATTGTTCCCCCAGACTTTCCATTTCACGCTGGGTGAATTTTATTAAGATCTCTTTCAGAGAAGCTAAGTGCTGGCTCTATAGGGCCCTAAGGGATCACAGCTGTAGCCTCTATAACGTCTGAAGCCACTTGCGACATTGCTTTTCTATTGAAAACTCCTTGGAGAATCATAGAGAAGAAACTAAAATCTTTTTGGTGCTTAGCTTCTCCTCATGAATATTTTGATGGTATAACTTGAAAATTGCTTGATGTTATAACCTGAAACTCAACACAGAAATCCAGTTAATGTCCAATATCCAAATATTAGCATATTGATAATGGGGAGGTCTTCCTTAAAACATTCAATGATTTTTAAAAGCTAGCTTAAAATATTAAAATATTTTCCATTTTAGAGTTAGTCTCTGTTAATGAAGCTTATCTATAATCCTATTGAATAACAACTTGTCAGTGGAGTTTCTCCAATAAAAAATGTTTTTAAAAAGTAATTCTATTTAGATAGTTGAAAAAGAATCTGCATTCTAATTTTTCCCTGAATTAACATATGAATTTTATAATATGCTCTCAGAAATGACATAGCGATAGCTGCATAACTTACTGTATCATGATAGCATAATAGTATGTATCATAATGGCAGATAAAAATACTGTAATTAATCCAGCCATTTCTCTATGGTAGATATTTAGTTACAGACTTTCCCAGTGATGAAATTAGTAACAGCTAACATTTTTGAGCACTTAATGTGGGCTAAGCAACACTAAGTATTTTTGTATCAACTCTGTTAACTTTCATAAGGATCTTGGGTCCATTATTATTCCTACTTTAGAGGTGTGGAAAGTGGGTACTACCAAGTTGAGTAACATTCCCAGGGTCAACTGCTGGTAAGTGGCAGAGCCAAAGTTTCAACCAGATATTCTCATATCGAAATGGAGTCTCCTTTCTGCCTTGTTGGGCCCCAGGTTATACCAAGATTTGCCTAAGAACTCAGTTTAAATAAAAGATTCAGCCTGTAAATGCAAATCCATAAACTAAAAAATATGTAAAACTAAAGTGTATTGAAAATTTATAGTTTTCTCCTTGTTCCAGTAAGTATAAAATTGCAGATTTATCGTAAGTTCTTTAAATTTCAAGAGCTATCAACTCATAGGTAGTAGTGCTATTATGTTACAAGGTAAACATCCTTAAAGAAAATATCTATTTTTATTCATTAAATATTGGAAATCATCCACTGCCATACCTAAATCACTTTTTTCTGCTCCTTTACATTGTTATGAATGCTTCGTTTTTATCCGAATATACATGGATTTTTATTTTTAGTTTCATTTTCACGTACCATTTAAAGTTGCATCTTTTGGTTGGTTTGGTTGCGGCTGAATCAGCCTCACTAACTCCCGTGGAGGTCAGGAGGAAGAGGCAAAAGGGCACGGGCATTGATTACGTGGGAAACGGTGACGCACTCGAACACACGAAGACCCATCTCTTTCCCTTGTCTCTATTCTCACAGAATGTGCGACACAGGAGAAGGACTGTTCACTTTTCAAACAAGGGAAGGAGAAATGATCTATCAGAAGGTCCATTCTGCGACACTGGCCATAGCTGAGCAACATGAAAGATTAATGCTAGAGATGGAGCAGAAGGCCCGGGTAAGGCCCTTTCCCCAAGTAACCTATCAGCTTGGAAATGAATGTCACTGAAGTCTGATGTGCGCCATGGATGTGTGGGGCCATTCACATCGGTGCCTCAGTGTCCACCCTGCCCTGATCCTGACAGCTTACCCTACCCTCCCGTCTCTCTAATATCCTACTCAATATGTCACAGAAGAAGTTATTTGTTGCCATTAACTGTGAGCCCTGCACTTCTGGCATCTACCTATATAAGGCCTGTTGCCTTGGATGTCAAAGAGTGGCTTGCATAATGAAATAAGAAGCAATGTTATCTGCATGTCCCCACATACAGCTGGACAATCTGAGATTTAAATATGGTTCAAAATAACTAGGAAGATTAAGTTCTCACCAGAAAGGGTTCCATTTTTTTTAATCTTTATGTTTATCCTACGTGATCTAAAACTTCTAGCTCTTTCTGTGTATATATAATAAAATGTTTGCAGAAGGAGCTTATGCTGGTTGCCAGCAGAACAATTTGTCTATTATCTTGTCCTGGAACTGTACTCCAGTTTTAGGATCAAGCTAAAAAATAATCTAGTAAAGAATCTGAAGTAGCAAATTCTATCAATATGATTAGCTAAAAAATAATAAGCTTTACTACCAATTTACATAAAAAGCAAACAGCAGAATGACTATTGATTATAATCTTAAGAGATAAGTATTACTTTCTAGGATTTATAAAGATGCGTTAGAGTTCATCTAGGGAAGGACAGTTGGTGTTTGGGAAGCATCTATAATTCTCTTTGTGAAACATCGATAAGTATTCTAGTTTAAGACAATGAAGTTTTATGTCACTGTTATCTTAGTTTTCATTTCTAAAATTCTATGAAATATTTTGAAGTGTAAATTTTTTTAAAGAAAACAAAGAAGTAGCTTAAATGATCATATGTTATTCTTAATGCACTTCTGAGTTTCTCAATACGACATATATATATTCATCTCTCCATCTGGGGTATGGGTAAAAGAGCTTTCCTAACACCTCAGGAGGGAAAGGGCAACACAGGACATTGAACTCCCCCATGGGACTGAAAGAGTAGCTTGAGTTTTAGTAGGATGATTAAGATGTGACTGTGGGAATGACTGAAGACTCATCAGTCAGAGAGGGCTGGTAAAACTTCATTTTCTAGGAAGATTTGGGTTAACTGTAAATATTGTAACAATTATCTAGTCAATGTTTTTCTAGTGATTAAAATCAGGTGGGAAATATAAGTATTAAATTTCAAATTATTTCAGAGTCATGCACATTGATCATCAGCCCATATTTTCAATCTGCTGCTAATTTTCAACCAAAATTAACCATGGGGTTAACCATGATGTCACTTGCTATTAGTTACCCTTTGTACTTCTTTACTTATAGTTGCTTTAAACAAGCAAGAACTCAGAGTGATTTCAATTATATTTTAATGATGGAAATTCCAAGAGCTCTTTCACGTACTGTAATTATCTGCCATAAGAGGAGCACTCCGTTGGTACTCTGGGCTTGCATCCCAACACCACCACTTACTGGCTGTGTAATCTTGGGCAAGTTATTTAACTCTTGTTTTCCTTTATTCGTAACAACGGCATGTAATAGTTCTACTCATTTGGTTGTTATGAGGTTTCTGTGCATTCATCTATATAAAGTGCTGAGAATCAGACCAAGCACACAGAAGTACTATGAAAGCGTTCATTATGATAAGGGTGATGTCGGAGTGACCTTGAATAATTATCAGAGTTGCTATTATGGCTACATAATATCCTTCAAATGCTTTCAAGTACTTTGTGCCAAAATATTTGCTAAACAAAATTTAATTAACTTTTGTTGTTGATGTTATATGTTTCTCACGTCCTGTGCCACTGAGAAGAAAGTCAAAAGACTGGAGCCAAGTAACTGCTGTTAATGGCTTAGAGATGAGATAATGGATCCAGTCACTATAACCTCAGGCAGTCTAAAACTAGGGTGTACCCCACAGACATGGGTACCGGTATCAGTGCTGAGACAGATAAAAGGGAGAGTACAACAAATGTTTAAACAGCAGGCTCAAGAAGGCTCAACAGAGGAACAAAATGTTTCTAGAAATCACAAAATCAGAGACTCCATCACTTGGCACATATATGTCAATAGAGTGCTTGGTTCAATTCCAGAAATGATTTCACAACTATGCTTTTCTCTGAAGGTTAATGCTAGTAAGAATTACTCCATGGATAATTTGTTCTTTAGAGTAAACCAAACCAATCCTTTTCCAAGTGCAAGCTGCCTCCAGTTGATAAATGCCTCAATTTCTAAAATTCTACTACCATAAGCTAAGTTTTCCAGTTCTCCCAGATACAATTTTTTTTTTTAAGATACCTCCTCTATATACACAAAACTTTGTTTGAGACAGGGTCTCTCTCTATTACCCAGGCTGGAGTGCAGTGGCATGAACACAGCTCACTGCAGCCTTGACCTCCTGGGCTCAAGCGATCCTCCCACCTCAGCCTAACTAGCTGGTACCACAGGCCTGCACCACTACTCTCAGCTAAATTTTGTATTTTTTATAGAGACGAGGTCTTACTATGTTGCCCAGGCTGGTGTTGAACTCCTGGGTTCAAGTGATCCCAACCTTCCTTGCCCTCCCGAGTGCTAGGAATGCAGGCATGATCACCATGCCCAGTGATAGAAAATGCTTAAAAACACTTCCAACAAGTGTGAAAGAATGTTTAAATACTCTAACTCTTCATTTGCTATTTAAAATACAAAATTATAACTTAAAAGTTGGATAAACAAACTCAAGTGAGAAATAATGTCTCAACAACCGTTACTATAAAACAAATAATATGCTCTTTTCATGTCATGTAAGACCTTATTTTATCCTTGTTTATAGCCTTCTTTCTTGGAGGGGAGGGGCACATGAATAAACATATTTGACATGTATCCATAGTCTGAAATAGGCCATATTTCTACTTTTGTGTGAATCTGATGTCTAGAGAAATTTCTCAGCATTGTGAGAAAACATTGCATTTGCCACTTAACAGAGTAACTGGATAAAAGAACCACTAAATTAGTAAGATAATTGAAAGTGCATGTTTTGATTTCCTTCACTGAGAGTGAAAAAATTATTAACTGACAATTAAAATGTTAAAGAGAAGTTATCTGTTTATTAAACATCCGCAAGACTGTAAAGTGCTTGCTGTATGCTAATGCCGAGTACCCTGCAAGGTGGTATAGAGAAATGCAAGAGAAGAGCAAGAAGGTTCCTTCTCGAGTAGCCCAGAATTGTGTGGGATCAAATAATTTGTTCTGCCCAGAACAAGATTACCCCATGTCCTTTGACTCCGTGAAATATCAAAAGTTTTCCATACCTTTATGTATGGGTAAGACATCACCATCACCAAATTTTGGTACACAATAAAAACGCCACTTGAGCTTGTTCATGTTGTCACGGAAGTAGAACCTGACCGAGTTTTTGGATAATCAACTCATTGGAGTCAGCCCTTCATAGAATGAATTTCTATATTAGATGACATGCTTATCATTTTGCATACAGATGTATAGGTACAGCTTCTCATTCCTGCCGCTAAGTGAGAATCAGAAAGTGGTCTTGAAAGAAAAGGAGACAGGAATCTTAAGGAGTCTCTATACCGTCTCCATTTTCAAACTACAAACCAGTCTAATTTTAAGAGTTTTAAGATGCATAGGAGAATTAAGCTAGGGTAATACATACTAAACAGGAACTACTTTTGAGGAATTAATGTGTTTCAAATATTTGAGAAAATGATTAAAGCTAGATATTTGAACAGAATATGTTCATCTCTAGACTGTTTCCATTTTACAGAGATCATTCTTGTTCTTAAAGCTAGCAGACTTCTTTGGTTTCGATTGCCAAAAGTGTCTGTAGATGGTTTGACGTGCATGTGCAACATTATTAAGAAAAAGTTTGACATTCTTTGTGATAGAAGCCATTCACCAGAAACTATATCACAAATGCACCCATGTGACTTAGCCTGTAAAAGCTGAGTATAGGCTGAAATCATCACGGACAAGGCCTCAAATGGATTGAAATAATTTTAGATTTTCACCGATCTGTTTTTACACACATACAATTCAATGAAAATGCTTTCTTTTTAAATATGCTTTTTATGTTCTTAAGCAATTCATTATAAAATGCTCACATGTAAAGGACAGTTGAGAAGACATGAGAAATTGCTTTTTTACAGTTATAAACTTACCCAACTACTGATTACTATCAGTCTATGAAAATTTTTTGTTCAAATACTTGCATGAACTGGAATATACTACCATAATGCATCAATTTCAAGATACACATTTTTTTCACATTTTGACATCTCTCAGGTCAAATGAGTTATAGTTTAATCAGCAGCACTAATCTTTTGTAGTGCTACATAAAATGACATTTTATCTTACAATTGATGGCATCTTAGAGTGTATAAAATACAGTATTACTTTTTCTAACCACAGAACACATGCTTATTTATAACTTGAACTAAGAAAGCCTTCCAGGTGAATTCTATCCTCAGCAACTTGGTTTCCATTTTAGTAAAAACATTCTTCTTACATTTTACAGGAATCTCTATTAATATGAAAAAATAATTTTTCTAAATCAAAAATATGAAGAATTTGAAAGCATTATCTCTAGTGAGAGATATACAAATTAGTAAATCTTTGCAGTTTCTTTTCTGGGTATATTCACAGATGTTTAAGAGATTCTTGGAAAAGACTAAGTGTGTGTGATTGCAAGTGGCAACTGATATTTAAGAATAACTGCAAATAAAGTTATTCTTCAGAGTTCTGTTCATGATTTTATCACTCAGTATTGTCAGTATTAATCATAAGATTCAAGCTTTTATGACTGCTGACAGTGATCAGTTTTCTGCCAGGAAATATTTGCATATTTGTGAATTTTCTTTTAACTGATAGTCATGGATTGTGATGAAACACCACAAGCTGAATTATTATGGTCAATAATGAAAATGTGAAAATGGATCTGTGATCCAAATTAATCAATTCACTTACTATTGTTCAGTTTCAGAACACTAAAGAAAATTTAGTCTAAACAACGAAAAAAACCTCACATGGCCTAGCTCGTGGCACGCGGTGGCTCACGCCTGTAATCCCAGCACTTCGGGAGGCTGGGACAGGCAGATCACTTGCCTAAAAATACTAAAAATGCAAAATGTTAGCCAGGCATGGTGATGGACACCTGTAATCCCAGCTACTCAGGAGGCTGAGGCAGGAGAATCACTTGAACCTGGGAGGCAGAGGTTGCAGTGAGCCGAGATCGCGCTTGACCAACAATAGCAAAACTCCGTCTCAAAAACAAAACTAACACCCACACATACATACCCCCAGGAACAAACATGTATTTCTGCATAAAGATACAAAGGGAGTGGAGATAGAGAGACAGTGATGTGTAATTTGTCTAAATCAGTCTAATCTCCCATAAGTAAAAATTAGACTATGATGTTTTTTCTTAAAATTTATTGTTTCCTTAAAATTTGATACTTAGATGTCACTTCAGAAAATGCACTTCATGTATATATATATATATATATATGTATATGTGTGTATTTCTCAAATGTAATTAAACAGATCAGAGTTGATTCTGTATAATAAAAATGATTTCCTAACACAAAAGATTACAATCTCTGTGTTAAAATATAATTTTGTTTAATTACTGGAACTGAACAATATGAAGAAAGCTGCAGAATTGTGGCTAGTTTTCATAAATGAAAATAACAGATTTCAAAGGTTAATCAAAATGCCTCAACATACAGACATTATGGCGACATACACATATACAACACAGTGGCTCAGACTATCTTTTTCTTTGAAACAATGCTATAAAATAGAAGTGTTTTTTTAAACGTAGGCCACTAAAATCTAAGTTGACATAAGCATTGCCTGGAAGGATAATGAAGACTACTTTCAGTGCATGTGAGCAGAGGTGTCAGTTCCTTGGATGTTATTCAGTGACGCAGATGCAGTTTGTAGAAGAAACAGTAGGATTTAGGAGGTTGATTCTGGGGGAAAGACTGCAGCAGAGCTATGTGACCTTTGGCAAGTCACATGCTCTGTGTTTTAGTTACCTATAGTTAGAAGATGTTGAGTGAGGCACAGTGACATAATATGTACTTCAGAGTGTTAGAAAACCACCTGGTCTTTAGTGAAAAACTCAGTAATTATGAACTAATTCATAAAATGGCTAGCAAGAAACAATTTAGCTTTAAGTGGGAAAAGTTGTTTTAACCATCACTAAAAATTCATCCCAGCTTTCAGTACATGCAGATACTGGAAATTAATTATATGAGCTTAACGATCGCCTCTAGATATTTACATTTTTAAAATTTTTAAAGAGCCCAAAATTTGAATTTAAATCACTAAAAACTTTGTTTCTTATTTATCATGTTCCTTATATTCAAAGAGCAGCTCTGTAAATGTGTCTACTTACAAATAAACAGAGATAAAGAATATACTTGCTCTTAAATGCATTACTGATTGCAGATGGAAATGGTGTTGAAAATGAATGACAGTTTCTGCTATTATTCTCAAAATCAGCTTATTTTCAGACTTCCTGAAAATATTTTAGTCTATACATGGTTTAATTTATTCATTCATTCAGAGACAGATTCTCACTCTGTTGCCCAGGATGGAGTGCAGTGATGTGATCTTGGCCCACTGCAACCTCCGCCTCCTGGTTTCAAGGAATTTTCCTGCCTCAGCCTCCCCCGTAGCTGGGATTACAGGCACATGCCACCACCCCCAGCTAATTTTTTGTATTTTTAGTAGATACAGGGTTTCACCATGTTTCCCAGGCTGGTCTCAAACTCCTGAGCTCAGGCAATCTGCCCGCTTCGGCCTCCCAAAGTGCTAGAATTACAGGCATGAGCCACCATGCCCGGCCAATACATGATTTGAAATATACAATAACGCTAATTTTTTCAGGTTTAATGAAAATATCCTACAAAGTTCAATTAAATGACATCTAGCACCTTTCATCAAATGATCATCTAAATATTACATTTTATTTGTCATTCTGGTACAGGCTTAGCAAGGTATCTTCTAATTCCTTTCCATTTATCTTGAATAAAATAGAAGATTAAATGTGAGGTGTCCCTTATTGAAAATTAAGCCAAGTCCATGAGAAACCAATTGCCCATAAACCTTCAAACTTCAGAGGACTGTTTTAACGAGTACAAACAGTGCCAAGCATGGCTGGCTGAAGGTCTCTCTGGTCTCTATTCCCATATGGTTTTCAGGTTTCATGAGTTCTTTTCCAAGAATAAATAAAACTTACTGTTCTCAGCTGAAAGAGCATTTGTATGCAGCATTTTCTTACTAAGCAGTGTAACATTTCTTTTACAATTGACATACATTTCATGTGTCACACTGCATGTTTCTGGTCACTTGTACCTTTGCAATATTTCTTAGTTATTTTTTCACCCAGTCCCCTCGTGTCCGTCATACCAGGGAACATGCTGGCAGATGCACCTAGAGGCATTCCTTAACTCTCTTCATCATACAGAGAAAGCTATGGCTAACCCTTTCCAGCTTACAGTGCACACACAAACGTATAATACATGCACGTGAACACACATTCTGCTACTATTGCCTCAATTGTCTCTCATCTGTTTCACTTTTCCCCCACCTGCTCATATGGATCAGCTATTCCTCATATTCATTTGGGGGGGTCATATTTCTATTTGGTAATTAGGCTTAGATCAAATTATATGTCTGTCTTCATTGTCATTCCTTTAACACCTCAATTTGGACAAATTTTCATGTCTTGGCCACATATACACATGTAGACCCCTTTGGTCTCTGCCACTTCTTCCATGCAGGAGTAGAAATTCCAAAGCAGCAATCTTTACCAAGCACTTAACATTTGACAAACGCTATGCTTTTCACTCCAAAAGTATATCTTATATAATATTTATGACACTTAAGGTCCATTACATTGACTCCAGTTTAAAGATGAGAAACCGAATCTTAAAAAAAAATTATGTGCCTTCCTGAGGTCAAATTAGGAGGCAGCTGTGGAGTTAATACCTGATAACAGGTTGGTGCAAAGCAAAGCTCATGTGCTTAACTACCTTCTGATTCTGCCATGCACACTGGGTGTTCTGTCTTTAATGTGAGAAAGAAGCACTCACATTCCTGCTCTGGTTTTGTGAAATTTACCCAGTTGTTGTAATTCTCATCTGTATCCTGAAGAAGAGATCCAGTAATTTATTCTACAGTGAGTCATGGGGAAGAGGAAAGAACATCAGGACTCCAAAACCTCAGAACCATCACTCAATGGCTATGTCACCATGAACAAATTATATTATCCCTCTGCACCTTACTGTCCTTGTCTGTAAAGTTCAGATGGCATATTTGTTGAAAATTTATGTGAATATTCAGTGGTATAACATATGAAACCAATTTGCACATTGCCAGGCACATAGAGAATAGCTCATAAATGTCAATTTATAAATGCTAATTTCTTCTGTCTGTTGTACATAGATTTGTCTCAACTGCTAATCCAACTTGTAAATTTTTAAGCAATCAATAGAGAGGTAGAGAGCAAAGGAAAGTCAGTTAACAGTTTTTTATACAAATGAATTTTATATAAGTGAACACAGATTAGCATCAATGTTCATCACAGGGGCAAGCAAATCCTCAAATCAACAAAGGAAAAAATTTCAAAGACAGTAAGATTACTTAGATCATATTTTTGGTAAAAGCATAAAGAGGTGTGGGTTGCCAATACCTTCATACAATTCTCAACACTTGTTAGGCCCACCTGTTTCTTCCTGGTAACTTAGGTCCTCTCAGAGGGAGAGGCTGGATGTTCACATTGCAATATATTGGGGAAGCAGCTTTTTTTCAAAAGTATCAGCATCAAAGTCTAAGAGCAGCGGGTTCAGAGTCTAGAGAACTGTTTTCTGTTGGGAGCTCTGTAGTTGAGATTGTACCTTGAGAAAATTCTTGAATTTTTCTGCATACTGAGTTCCCATCTGTAAGAAAATCGCTAGGTTTTCTAAGAAGAATTAAACCTTGAATTGCATGGCTTGTCCACATAGTTTCTTGAAACTTCCTCCCTCCATAGCAGCCTCACATGTGTGCAGCCTTACATGGTGACTTGGAAGAAATGAGAGGAAGAGGAACTGGAATAAGGGCCTTAGAAGTCATGTCCACAGCAGACATAATGTCATACCTACCATATGTTACACTGGTCAAAACAGTCACCAAGCATCCCAGATAAATAGGAGGAAACCATCTTACATGCAAAGAAACAGATAGACTCAAAATAAAAGGGTGCAGGAAAATTTACCAAGTAAATGGAAAACAAAAAGGCAGGGGTTGCAATCCTAGTTTCTGACAAAGCAGACTTTAAACCAACAAAGATCAAAAAAGATGAAGAAGGGCATTGCATAATGGTAAAGGGGTCAATTTAACAAGAGCAGCTAACTATTCTAAATATATATGCACCCCAATACAGGAGCACCGACATTCACAAAACCAGTTCTTAGAAACCTACAAAGAGATTTAGACTCCCACACAATAGTGGGAGAATTTAGCACCCCACTGTCGATAGATCATTGAAACAACTCAGCTCTGGATCAAGTGGACCTGATATTTACAGAACTCTCCACCCCAAAACAACAGAATATGCATTTTTGGCACCACATGGCACTTACTCTAAAATTTCATATTTGGAAGTAAATCACTCCTCAGCAAATGCAAAAGAAGGGAAATAATAACAGTCTCTCAGACCACAGTGCAATCAAATTATAACTCAAGATTAAGAAACTCACTCAAAACCACACAACTATGTGGAAATTGAACAACCTGCTCCTGAATGACTCCTGGGTAAATAATGAAATTAAGGCAGAAATCAAACAACAGATGCTGGCAAGGCTGTGAAGTAATAGGAACACTTTTACACTGTTGGTGGGAATGTAAGTTAGTTCAACCACTGTGGAAGATGGTGTGGCAATTCCTCAGATATCTAGAACTAAAGATAACATTTGACCCAGTAATCCCATTACTGGATGTATACCCAAAGGAATATAAATCTATTACAAAGATACATGCATGCATATGTTCACTGAAGCACAGTTCACAATAGCAAAGACATGGAATCAACCCAAATGCCCACCATTGAAAGACTGGATAAAGAAAATGTGGTACATAGATACCAGGGAATACTATGCATCCATAAAAAGGAACAAGATTATGTCTTTTTCATGGACATGGAGAGAGCTAGAAGCCATTATCCCCAGCAAACTAACGTAGGAACAGAAAACCAAATACCACATGTTCTCACTTGTAAGTGGGAACTGAACAATGAGAACACATGGACACAGAGGGGGAACAACACACACTGGGGCCTGTTGGGGGGTGGGGTGGGAAAGGGAGAGCATTAGGAAAAATAGCTAGGCTTAATACCTAGGTGATGGGTTGATAGGTGCAGCAAACCACGTAGCACACATTTACCTATGTAACAAACCCACACATCCTATACATGTACCCCAGAACTTAAAAATGAGAATTTTTTTAAAAAGGAGGGAATATAGACAATTTCTGAATGAATGCTTTTAGAAGAATTTTCAGCCATCTTCAATCTTTCACAAAAATAAAGCTATTTAATACTATTTATGATGCAGGATTATGAGGAAAGATATTACGCAGAATATCTTGATGGTGAAAAAAAGAACAAAAGCACAGAGCAGAATCATGATTCCAGTTTTGCTTCAGGATAAATGGCCTTGGGAATGTCAATTAATATCTCAAAGCTTCAACCTCCTCTCATTTTAAGGAGGGATACTTCATCCCTTTCCTATCTTACAGGAATTTTGTGAGGATTTAAGTAGACAAAAGTGAATGAGTTCTGGGTCAAATGCCAGGTAAAATCACTAAAGGGATATAAAAGTATGGAATATCTGAATTTGGCTTAAAATAAGGAAAAGGCATTATATATACATATGTTAAAATGCTCAATAATTTCTACTAGACCAAGTGCAGATGAAACAAAGAAGATATTAATGGATGATGAACAACACTATTTCTTGGAAAGGAAGCCCAGACTTCCTAGGAGAAAGTAGAGGATATTCTTAAAATTATTTGTTTAGAAGAGCAGGGGCTATAAGATGGAGGTGAAGTTAAACGCTGGGCCTGGGCAGAACTTTTACAAGTAGAGTTTAATAACCTAGCTAAGGAAGGAGAAAGTAAGTTATAGAACTATAAAACAGTCATCTTCGTGAATCTAATAAAAAAGCTTTGTGACTCAAATAAAACCCCATTTTCATGTATAAAATAGTACTTTAAAATGGGCCAGGAACATGAAAACATGGGCAAGGAACATGAGTAGACATTTCTCAAGAGACGTAAAAATGGCTACAAAGGTTCATAAAAAAAATGCTATACATGGCTATTAGGGAAATGCAAATAAAAACCACAATGAGATATCTTCTCACACCTGTCAGAATGGCTATTATAAAAAGATGAAAGGTAACAAGTGCTGGTGAGGACATGGAGAAAAGGGGACCCTGAACACTGTTGCTGGGAATGCAAATTAGTACAACCATTGTGCAAAACAGCAGGGAGGTTCCTCAAAAATTTTTAAATAAAACTAACCCAAAACCAGCAATTCTATTTCTAGGTATTTACCCAAATGACTTGAATGAGTGTCAAAGAGATTCAGTTCTCATATACTCACTGCAGCATGTTTCACAATCATCAGTTTATGGAATCAGCATAAGTGTTTACCAACAAATGAGTGGATTAAAAAATGTGGAATATATATACAGTGAAATACTATTCAGTCTTAAAAAATTTTTGTCATTTTCAGCAGCATAGATGGAATTGGAGAACATTATGCAAAGTTAAATAAGCCAGGCACAAAGAGACAAATACCACATGTTCTCACCTATAAATGGAATCTAAAACAATCAACTCATAGAAGTAGAAAGCAGAAATTGGCTACAAAGCCTAGGGGCTTGGGGACAACAGGGAGATGACAGTCAAAGGGTACAAAATCTCAGGCAGGAGGAGTATATTTTGATTTTGGGGTTCTACTGTGGCAAATATAGGTAGTAATGCTGTATTGTACATTTCACAATTGCTAATACAGTCCATTTCAAATGTTCTTACCACAAAAAGGATAAGCCTTTGAATTAATGGTTACGTTACATGGATTTATTTCACTTGCATTCATAAATTATAATATCATATGCCCATAAATATATATAATTATAAATTGTCAATTTATGGTACAGTTAAAAAGTACTTAAAGATACAAGAGGAAATGGGCAGAAACATGCTAATTAGTCATTTGCAATTAACACGTTCATATCATGATACAGATTAGAAATTAAATAGAGAAGGAAATGCAGAAGGAAGTGTTTATCATGTGTATATTTGAGTGTGTATAGTAGAGAGACTCTACACCAATGTGTGTATCTTTTCAAATACCTATGAGTTGTACAGAAATTGGCCATATATTAGTTTAAAATGAAAAATAAACTTCAGTATATGGAAACTACTCAGTGCATGTTCTCTGATTACAAAACATTAATTAAAAACTAATAATAAAAATTGCACAGATGGCCTGGTGCAGTGGCTCATACCTGTAATGACAGTGCTTTGGCAGAGAGGTGGGAGAATTACTTGAGGGGCAGGGTTCCAGACCAGCCTGGGCAACATAGTGAGATCTCATCTCTATAAAAGAAAACAGAAGTGTACAAAAAAATCATTACCTTAAGAAAATATATACAAGCAATACTTTATGTAATAAAAGAAAATAAAGCTACAATTTACAATTATATAATTTTAAGAAAGAATACCTCCTATTCTACTTTTCAGAAGCAGATACTTTTATTAAATGAAATTATAATTAAAAATACTTAATTTGAGAAGTTTAAAAAAAGATCAAGATGACAACGTAAGAAAAACAGCAGGTGGAAATTAATTAGCACAAACAAAATAGATAAAACTGAAAAATATAATTTACATAAATGAAAACACATCACTCTGATAAACAAAAATATAGAAATAGTATCCAAAGTAAAACCCAAATATATAAACATATGAAAGGACTTATAAAAACATTTTTTAAAAATCCTACAAGAATCTGATGGTTTTATATTAAGATGTAAACATGAAATAACCTTAGGAGAATTGATGACTTTTTGGGGAACAACAGTCATAATTCTACTTATACATAAATAAGCTGAAGTCCCTATATGGCATACTAACCTGTTTAAAATTTTTCTCAAAATTCTTTAGTATTGAGATTTGTTAGTTTTAGTTGCAAAGACCAGAAATAACTTAATGCCTTTCAATGCAGACATAGTGAATAAATTTGGGGCATAGCAAGGTAGTCCTTTGTATTATTCAGGGTCCACTTAAGTAAATGGAGCCTGTGATAGACAGTTCAATGGAGGAAATTTAATGCAGTTATCTAGATTCAAGAGATAGAAAGAATAGAGACAACCAAAGATTAGCAAAAGCAGGAAAGATGCCACCAGCCCTGCTTCCCTTGCCTATTAGTTTCATGGATGTTGGCAGAAAACACAAAAAACTCCTGAGTCAGAGACAGAGGACTTTATTCCTATGGCACAGGAAGCCATCGTGAGTTTCATGTTTCTACAGGTTTCCCTGTTGCCCAGCTCCCATGGGGCCACATGGAGCAATCAAGGTGGATGCTGCTACATCTTGCCACAGCCAAGGATCTGAGTTAGGAACTCCCAATCCTGTCAGGGGGCTGCTGGCAACCCTGCCCAGGCTTTGCCTTGGAGGAAGATGGGATCTCTACTGTCCTGGTCAGGAAACGAATCTGCCCTCTGCCCTGGAGGAAGACATTCTGTCTATCTTCTGAGGCTGTTTGCTAGGCAAACATAATTGAAAAGATAGTAGATAACAAAAGTGCAAAGCCAGAGTGACACAGGATGAATTGTTTCTTAAAAATGATCTTTTCAGTCAAATGTGTTTAAAAGAGTCTTCCAAAGTTTAGGGGAGGAGAGAGATGAGGGTTGGAATTTCTCTTGGATATCATCTACAAAGTCTCATATATTTTCAAATTTAAAATAAAGTGTATTTATTTATATATTGCCTAAATGGGAAAGAACCACAAGGAACCCACCCTTGTTTCTATCTCTGTGAGAGCCCTCTAAATCTAAATTTCTTTTCTGGTGGGGGAGGATGGTCTCTTCTCATTAACTTGAGGACAACATAACTCTCATCTGTGTCATAGTCAAACAAATGTATCAATACGGTCTCCATACAGCACACTTTGGGGCTAAATTATTTTCTTAGACTGTTGACTTTGTGATGAGATGTGTCGGTTGCCCCATCAAATAAAACACAAATGTTTTAACTACTCTCCAGGCTTAGTTGAGCTGTGATCTCTACTCTTTCCAGATCCTAATAAATGACCCCAATTCATTGCTCATATCCTAGAAAACTGACTACTGTTTCAATAGAAAAGAAGGGAGAGAGAGTTAAAGCCCCACAATGGCAAAAAGTGATGGCAAGAACTCAATTGATGCTTCCTAATCTAGCTGATTTCTCCATGTATGCTCAAGCATCCTTTCTAAATCCTGACCCTATGCAAAAAGGAGAAGCAGATGAGCATTGCCTTCAGGAAATAGTCTTATAAATACCAAGGGAGTTCTGGCACGAAGGTTGCAGAATTTTATATAGCTGTTTCAGGAATTTTTTTTCACTAAGTCCACTGAAATAATCAATGCAGCAGACCCTTGCAGAGAAGGAACAAAATAACTTTGAACACATGTATCCATCTTGTTTAATTTCTTAAAATACATTGTTTAGAAATAATCTCACCACATAATTCTTTTTATGTATTTTTTTGCAATATAAATAGAAATTGCCTTATTTTTTTGATATACATACTTTTACGATCCTGGTCAAATTGATGCATTGCTCTTTCAATTAAGAAATTACTATAGCATTTTAAGTTGTGTTTTTCTTAATGCTTTTAATGGAAGCATAATATGAAAATAGTTAAGGATGAGTTTTCATTAAATAGTTAAGGATGTGTATCCTCTTATTGAAGCCTGTCATCAAAAGTAGTTTTACACCTGTAATCCAGGCTACTCAGGAGGGTAAGGTGGCAGAATCCCTTGAGCCCGGGAGGCTGAGGTTGCAGTGAGCAGAGACTGCACCACTGTACTCCAGCCTGGGCAACAGAGTGAGACCCAACCTCAAAAAAAAAAAAAAAAAAAAAGTTTTATCAAGAGTATAAAATTAGAACCAACAAAATTATCTAATAAAAGTGCTTGAGATACTGTCTTAGTTATTGAGCACATCAAACAGGCCAATTTCTAATACATTGCTTTAAGTTCATAACATTAAAAATTGCCAGTTAAACAGTTTCTACAGCTCTTAGATTGCCCATGACAGAGTACTTAGTTTGCTCAGCCTGTTATAACAAAATACCACAAATGAGTTAAACAAATTTATTTTCTCACAATTCTGGAGGCTGAAAGTGCAAAAATCAAAATGCCTGCTGGGTTGGTTTCTCTTGAGGCCTCTCTTCTTGGCTTTTAGATGTGTCCTTAAATGAATCCTTGCTGTGTCCTTAATGGCCTTTTTCCCCCTGAATATTTATCCCTGTGTCCCTCTCTCTTTATCTAAGGGCACAGGTTCTATTTGATTAGGGTCCCACCCTTATGTCCTCCTTTAACCTTCATTAATCTCTTTCAAAGCAATGTCTCCAAATATAGCCATTTGGGGGATAGTGCTTCAACATACGGATTTGTGGGAGAACAGTTCCGTCTACAGCAGTACTCAATACATAGGTACACGTGGGGAATGGACTCTTCTAAAATCCAGGGGAACATTTAAGGCATCTGAGATATTGGGGACAAGATTTGTATCCCTGGCAAAGATCCCAAGAAAATCCCAATCAAGCTTTTAAATACAAATTTTCCAGTTTTATCAATTAAGGAAGTAGAATGAAGAGAAACCTCAGGAACAAATAAAGAAATGGAGTATCATTAAAAGCATCCTAGAACATGAAAACAATAAAGAGGGAAAACTAGAGAAACATGAGGTGTAAAACAATACAGGGAGATTCAGAAGGAAATCCTGTGGAAGAATTATTATCCAGTGGCTTCCGTTTATGTTTCCAGCAAACAAAAAATGTTTACTGTATTTCCTTGCGACTTAAGACTGACCATTTGGGAAGAAAAACGTCTCCCAGAATAAAAAAGAAAAAGCACTTTCATCACATTTTGGAAAGATTAATTTACCACCAATGATCTTATTGTATGCTAATAAATTATATTAGAGAAAATAAGAGCAGACAGTAGACAGAACTGTGATTAATGAGATTTATGGATTGTTATTAATGGGCATTGCTGACACGAATTGCAGATTTATGTGTTTAAGTTTGTGCCTCATATGGGAAATTGACTTCAAAGACAAAAGTCCTATCTTTCTCCCAATAATGCTTTCACAAAATGAGCCTTGCCTCTAGTCTTTTACGGTGGTGCATGATGGACTTCCATCCATATGAGGATGTTATGCATGTTTTTAACGTGCATAATGCTCCCCCACAGAGTCCCCCACTGTTAGGTCTGGGGTAAAACTGGAAATGTCCATTGTTGATGCAGGATTTTTTGCTCCTTAGTTCAGCTAAATCCAAGTTCTTATCTCACAAGCAGGAAAAATTAGGCATGCAGACACATTGAAAGGTGAGGAAAATGGAAAGTATTAAGTGAATGGGGGAGCTCTCGGCCAAGAGAGGGATCCCACCCTCCAACTCCCACTTCACAGATGAACACCAGGCCACCACACAGGAGCTGAAGGGGCCAGGCTCCCCCCGTGCATAAGATGTGAATCCCTGGTGGCTCCATCCCATTTTTTTCAGTGCTCATGTGGGCCCTTAGTCTGAGCCACCCTACGTTGATATCCCTTACTGTGCATGTGATAAGGAACAGAAGTTTTTACCCGGGGCATATTTAGTCAAGTCCCCTATGCAGAATGACCTGGGCAGGTCGGAGGCTCTCCGGGGACCCTTTCTTATGTGCTTAGGCATTTGGCTGTCTCCTGCCGTTACTGTTGTTACCAAACCGCCCAAAGATTCTGAAAACGCTGCTCTATGATAACCCAGAAATTTGTCTCCTTAGAATCCCACCCCTATAAACACCAACCACAGGATGTGGATGTCGATAGTTCACCTGTTTTTGTAATAAGGAGGAAAACTTTGAAGTATACCAAATTTTGAATTTCAAAGAATGGCTTCAAAGTTACCATTTGGAGCCATCTTTTAAAAAGATACCTCAACATGCCAGACTTTTAAAGTAGACTGAGTTAAGGCACTTATGTGACAAGACATAGCAGCTCCAGAAATGCCTTACTACTAAGAAAGTAAAATGAAATAAGTATGTTCAAGCTCTTTACACTTGCTGTTAAAACCTAAGAACCTCTTAGTTCTATGTGGCCTTGAAAGACCTGTTGTGTCATATCAGGTACTTTCCTGATGGCATCTTCTATGAAGGGTGGTAAGAATCAAATCCAATGCTGGATGCAGAGTATGTGACCCATCCAAGCATCAAGGGCCAGGCAAGGAGTGTGCAGGTGCACAGTGGGAGGTACATACCACAGTGAGCAGAAAGGCATGCAAAGCCTAGATTTGACAGAGATGATCTTTCCAACTCCCAGTTTTGCCAGGAATTGGGCATTAAATAAGGAGAAAATGTGAGACTTTATTAGCAGATTGCTCATTGTCTGTCAAAAAGTATTTGCTCAGGTTGGGTCAGAGACACGGTGTGCCAAGACTAAATAAAGCCATTTCTGCATGTTTCTTGAAACTTGTTGTATGTTAATAAAGCTATTTCTTGAAAATGCAATGTAAACTACTATTTTCTTTGAACTAATCACATGCCTGAGCAAGGGATATGATATCACTTCTCGGCTGTCCTTAAAATGTATGTTTTGAATAACCAAACATGCCATAATTTTATCACAGCGTTTCTCTGAGAATACGCTTTTTAATATGTACAAGATCCTATCACAGGAGCAAGGAAAAAGGCCTATTTGAGAAAATAGCCACGGTATAAGGATAGGAGAAGTGCCAAGAAAAAAATTTTAGGGATTGAAATGAGTAAAAACAATAACGGGTATTCTGTACATTTTTCATGGGTCTCTGCTTCTGAAGGCGCTGGTACCTTCATTTTTTGAGTTATTTACAACTCTGTAAATTGTAGAATGCTGAGAGTAATGCAAATAATTCTTACCCATAGAAATGTAAATAACTTGTCCGGTAGAGTACAATTGATCATGCCCTGAATGTCTGCCAGCATTCCCCACTGCTATGTTCGTTGGAATCATTCGTTTCATCTTAATGTTCCCCTCTTAATTAATGAGTTACATTAAATTGTTTACAAGTATTCCTTTCCTATTTTTGAGTAATGATTTTACTTTTAAAAAAGTTACCCTTCAACAGGGGATCACACAGGTATCTATAACAGATTCTACTGTCTGTCACATTTAAAAGAGCAGATTTCAGTTTAATATTTTAAACAAAGGCCTAAAACACATTTTCTTTTCTCTTTTAGCTTCAGACAAGCTTGACTGAACCAATGACATTATCCAAATCAATATCTCTTCCTCGCAGCGCCTACTGGCATCACATCACCCGTCAGAACAGCGTTGGTGAAATCTACAGTTTGCAAGGCAAGTCACTTTAAAGTAAGAAAGCAGCGCCTCCATTAGCTTCCTCCAGGTGGACTGAGTCATGCAAATTGCTTTGTATTTGCATTGCTTGCTTTTCCTCCATTCCCACTTTTCAGCTGTCACTGGCCACAGTGGGAGCTGAGATTTACAGTGGCTTTTTAAATGCTATCATTCCATACGTTCGTGGCAAAAAAAATCCAAAAATCACTGTGAGGGCCAAGGACCCAGTTTGGCACAAGAACTTGACTAAAACATTATACCAGGCACATTATCAGAAGCTAAAAGCTAATGCTGAGGACTGCTTCACGCTGGGTTTTATGAAGGATTTCTTTTTTTGCATCTTTTTTTCCTTGAAAGGATTAAATATCAGTTCAGGAGGCCAACTTCAGGCCTTAAGGCTCTGCCATAAACTGGTACATAAACCTGCCCATGAAAGTCTTAAAGTTTAGCTAAAGCCTTAATATCAAAACCAGTTGGAGAGGGTGCAGGGTAGAGGGGCCACGTGTAGATACTTTGCCTTTGTATTTTTCTAATGATAAATGGTCAATTAACTAGCATAGGAATAGCTTGCCAGATGAATCAAATTGATAGCTAGCAGATTTTTGACTAACAGCAGCAGACAACCCAGCTTCAGCAGTTGTCTTCCCGTTCCTGTCCTTTTGTTTTAAAATGAATAATCTTATCCTTTAAATAAAATATTTGACTACAAGCAAGTAACAGCTGGCCAGCACTGGAGGAAACATGAAACTAAGAAATTAAGGCTGGAACACCCACAGCTGAGAGCATTTCTTCATCCAACAGACGTTTACTGAGCACCACAGACTTGAATGTAATAAACACCCAATAAGTTTCTGGGGAAGGAATGACCAAATATCACCCTCAGTTAGTTAAGCATTCAGAATATGTTTTTCTTTCACATGTTAGCTTTTGCTCACTTAACAATGCTATAAGTTTAGACCAAAATATATTTCTGTTGCAAACAAACCAAAATAATGTCTTTTTACAGCAATACTTGCTTGCCAAGGTTTCCAAACTAGACTAAAGGAGTTCAATCATGGAAATTAATGGTTAAAGATATGTTCTACAAGGCAAAGCAGTTGGAAGGCAATTGTTTTTTATTTTAAAGGGATTCTCTTATAGCCGTACGGGTCCGCAGCAACTTCAATTCTTGCCTCCTCAGAAGAAGGAACTCCACTGAGGGGCATAGACAGAAGTAGAGACGTAGGCAAGTTTCAGAGCAGAAGTGAGCGTTCATTAAAAAGCTTTAGAACAGTATTGACCGCCTGTATTTAAGGGTTATCTTCATTATTTGTATGAGAAAATATTTAATAGAAGGATTAGAGGGTTGAGAAAAGCAAGGGGTGGTGACTGGTTTGGCAGTTTCAAGAACTGGAAAGAGAAGACGCGTGTCTCATGCTTTTACTTCCCTCTTCAAATGCCAGCAGCCATGCACTCAAATTGCCTGCATCATGATTACACAAAATTAATCTCACCCATTCCTGTGATTAAAAATTAGGAAATATGCTTGTAATACAAGGTTTTTATCTGAAACCTAGGTAAATATTGATATTCTCTTAAAAACTGGAACTATAAAACATTTAAATGGAAAGATCAAATTTATAAGCAAAAAAGTGAGGTATTAATGATATTAAATCCAAAAAACATGGGAGTAGGTCAGAAGTAATAGAAGGACAACTCTAGGTTTGTCAAGGGTTTGATCTATAATTCCCGAAAATAAAAACTATTGTTTTCATGGTAGTATGAAGGAAACTTTTTATGAAGACAGAAAAGGACTTAGGCTGATACACAACTTCAGAAAGCTTTCTTGTATAGCCAATAAAAAATTAGAATGCACTGGAATATTCTAAAACATTGCCAGAGACTTCCTGAAGGAAGATGTTGATTTATTTATAGTATAGATGTATTAACTGGTTGAAATACTCTTATCTCACTAATACTTTCCAGTAAAGTTAAAGGCTTGACATGCCTTGTCAATTACAGTTTACTTAAGTGATCTCAATATTTCATGTTTGTTTGGTTGATGGTGATTGTAGTTTTCATAGAATAAAAATCTGCATTGACTAAGGTAGTTACTAAAGTTAAATATTTATAAGATATATTCAATGGAAATTGCATTTCACTATACTTAGGGTTTACTTTTTGTACTGTGTGCTTCTTAGAGCAATACATTTTACCACCCTGTATACCCCTCACTGTTATATACATAGATATAAAAATGTAAGTATCCAGATAAGGGGATAGATGATTGATAGTAGGCAGATGTAATACAGAGATGGATAAATAGAAAGATAAAGATGTAAAGTTGCTAGTCATACTTTGATAATGGTCATTTGTTTCATTCCTCTCATTCTGTTGTGATAGTCAAAACAAGCATAAAGCAAGGAACCTCCATAGTTTTTTTTTTTTCCTTTGATGCTAATCCCTAATGGAATCAGGGCGGAATAAAACTACTGAAAATAAGGAAGAAATAAAAAGAAATGCAGACCCTAAGCACCCTTCCACACACATGTACCTTTTCCACAAAACTACACTGAAAAGTCTAGTTATCCACCAAGTATGGTGGCTCACGCCTACAATCCCAGCACTTTGAGAGTTCGAATTTTTTTTCCCAGAGCAGAAGTGAGAGTTTATTAAAAAGCTTTAGAACAAAGAAAAAGGAGAGAAAGAAAAGAAGGAAAATTTACCTTGAAAAACAGCAAGGCAGACGACTTGAGAAACCAAGTACGCAGCTTGACCTCTTGACTTCCGGTTTTATACACTGGCTACTTCCGGGATCTTGCATTACGTCTCCCTACACCTGAAATCTTTTTGGGAAGCTGCTGATCAGTTTTAGGTGTTTTCTATCTATTTGGCGCCTGCCTTTTCCTGGGGCTGGCTGTGACTAATTATTACTTTAGAAAAACAGTTAACAACCTCCTGACCATCAGCTGATTGTTGCCCAGCACACCTGGTGTGTGTTGGAAGGGGGGCTTCTCTCCTGCCCTGCTCATACATGATTAGCTACCTGCTGTAACATTGCTCACCTTAAGAGACCAGGACCCCAAATCTTTGGGGGTAAATGGATGCAGGTCAGTCTTCTGTAACTGCTTCCTGCTGACAGAGGGGTGGTCGTGGTTCTGTGGATCTTGGCTCCTTGCTAGCTGTCAGGGCTGAGTTGGCTGCATGAGTTGATGAAAAGTGGTATCCAAGCAGGTCCACAGGAGACAGGGTCAGGATTTCACCACTGTCTTGTCTCACTGATGGGCAGTGCAGATATCCCCCTCTAGAAGGGTGGCTCTTGAATATTAAGAGGATGATTTTCCTCACTGAGGATTGTCTGGAGCTCAATCCTTCCTCAATGAGAATTGTCTGTTCCTCACTAGGAAGGTGTCTGAGTCAGGTGCACCAAATATGTTAGCAGTGGCAGATATCCAAGTTACCCAAGTTACCGGCAGCAAGTCCATACAGTTCTGCAGCAACTTCAGTTCTTGCCTCCTCAGAAGAAAGAATTCTACTGAGGAGCATAAGGCAGAAAGAGATTCAGGCAAGTTTCAGAGCAGAAGTGAACATTTATTAAAAAGCTTTAGAACAGTAAGGAAAGGATGAAAAGAAAAGAAGGAAAAGTTCAACTTGGAAGAGGGTCAAGCCGGCAACTTGGCAGAAAGGATTGCTTGAGTCCAGGAGTTTGAGACCAGTCTGGGCTATATAGTGAGACTCCATCTCTGCAAACAACAACAATAATAACAATAAATAAATAAATAAATAAATAATGCCTGGTATGATGGCACGTGCCTGTAGTACCAGCTACTCAGGAGGCTGGGGGAAGGTCACTGAGCCTGGGAAGTTGAGGCTGCAGTGAGCCATGGTTGCACCGTTGCACTGTAGCCTAGGTTAAAGAGCAAGGCCCTGCCTTAAAAAAATAATTTTTAAGAAGTCTAGTTATTATGAATCTCTCTTTTCCAGCTGTGCTCCTTGAAGTGGCGTTACCTCTTCTTTACAAAAAGGAGAATATTGTCAGCCCCCTGTCATCATTGATTTTACCAAATCAGAGTAAAAGTCTGGCAATGTGGGAATATATCATTGTCAAGAAAATCGCAGATAGCACTGAGGAATAAAAATATATCTTTAGAAATTTCACATATTTTTTAGGTGAAGTCGGGATCAATATGAAGTGATGAATTTAGTGGACCTCATTCAGAAAACAAAAGTGGGAAACTTTTATGTAAAGTTTAAGAGATTAAGATAAGCAGCACATGTACTGAAATTTTTTTAAATGCATGGCATGAAAACAAATCCATTCTACAGTAAGACTTACCTATAACTTCAGTTGCTTGTCAGCCTCAAAGCTTTGACCTAGCTGTATTTTTTCTGTATTTTGCTGTATTTATTTCTCTCATCCATTGCTAGATACACCCTTAAAGACTGACATGTCAGTACTGAGATTCTGCATCTACCTTCATCTTTGGAGCATAAGAATCTCCAATACAATCTGCCTAATCTTTCCATGTTACTCCCAGAAGGGTGCTCTGAAGGAATAAGTTAATGTGATTTCCCTACTGTATTCTAGTAGTCTGGAATCAAAAGAGTGAAAAAGGGAATAATTCGCTTCTAACAAGCACATGTTGTTCTAAAAACTTGGCAGCTACTCTTTAAGAATCTGTGTCCCTAAGTGGTTTGCAGTAGGTTCAGTTATGCCACCTCTTATTGCAGAAGTGGTAAACAGACATTCGTTTTCTTTTTTGCCAGATTACCATAAGGATGGTTGATTTGTATTAGAAGATCATTTTATGTGTATACGTCTCTAACTTCCTCTGTACTTATACAAAATGTTTATGTCACACTCATACTAGAGATGTTGTCTCTAGATTTAGGGAAACCTAAACCGTAAAGGGATGAACAGGATTTTAAAGTCTTCACTCAGAAGTGAATACTTCCTGTTTGTTTTAATATTCATATCATTGTATTTCCAAGGCCTTGGGAAATATAGTAGAAAATGTTTTGAAAGCCTGAGGAACACTTATAAAAAAAAAAGAGAAAGAAATACAGAAAAGTTGAGAAGGGGTGCATAGGAAGGGGAAAAAAAGAAAAACAAAAATCAAGGAAATCAGATTACTGAGTTTTTCTTACTTTAGGACTCTCACCTTGACTTTTAATCACCATTAGATGTATTTAGATGACAGGCTATACAGCTGGGTCTTTAAGTCAGGATTTGTGAAGATGACAAAAGCATTTATTGAAAATGACAAACTAGTAAAAGTCATTGATGGTACCAGGTGGGCTGCAGCCACTCAGTAAATCCTGTTGAATTTAAAAATGAATTAGCAGTGCATTATAAACCACACATGGAGAGTGTGATGTCAGGACACATATTCCTCCATGAGGGTGGACCTGAGAAAAATTCTCTGCTAATAAAGGAATCGTGTCTGGTCCCACATATGAGCCACATGTTCTTCTTGAGCAAGGTGAGGTGTTTGTTAGCATTTCTGCTTTTTGCTTTAGGATAACTCTGGCTGAGCACAAATGCTTGCCACCACTAGTCTTTATTTTCATGAACACAGGAAGCACTGTGAAAAGCTGTAGATCAGCCCCTTTAACGTGATGGTTCAGTATCTGTCTCTCTACACCTGCTGCTTTCCCTCGGGTTAGTTCATCATCATCTTCTATAAACTAATGGTGAGAATGGGGGCCAAGAATATGAGCTGAACACAGTGCCCAGTGAGCAGGTTTATGGGACTGTACATGATGACTAAACTTTTTCTGATAATGATGATATGGTCTAGCTCTGTGTCCCCACCCAAATCTCATCTTGAATTGTAATCTGAATTGTAATCCCCACATGTTGGAGGAGGAACTTCATGGGAGGTCATTAGATCATGGGGGTGGTTCCCCCATGCTATTCCCATGATAGTGAGTTCTTAAGAGATCCAATGGTTTTATAAGGGACTTTTTCCCCACCATGCAGAACTGTGAGCCAATTACACCTGTTTTCCTCATAAATTACCCAGTCTCTGGTATTTTGTAATAGCAGCATGAGAACTGACTAATACATATAATAATCCCTTATTTTCACACAAAATAATGTAGAATATACTTTGACTCCTTTTTTAAAAAACAGCTTGAATAACTGCACTCTCAGAATCAAGAATGACTGGTTATACCTTTTGTAAAGGTGGTAGCTTTAGGGGTTCTGATTTCAGTAACCCCCCTGATTAATATCCAAAGGCCAGCTCTGCCCCTATATATCCGTAATTAAGCTACAGACTACCAGTGTCAGCATGAAAGCATACCTCATCACCAGAGGGCATTTGATGCTCACGGAAAGGGTGTCTGTGACTTCAATTTCTCAGAAGGACAGGATGGAAATAGGCAATTAGAATTAGAGATAACCTTCAGAAAATGGTAAATAGAGTTCTGCCATACATTAAGGAGGTAAATCAAAGGTTTTGTTTCCTCTTTGCTCAGCAATGACCTTATGTCCTTCTCTACTGTCCATTCAAACTGCATTGTATATAAATTGCTTCTATTGAGATTTTCTATTTTGTTTTTAAGTTACAAAGTTAATGAAAGCCTCTGGTAGCCAGTTGTTTAAAAATACAGAAGACTGCCACAGAAGTAAAAAGAAGCCTGGTAGCCATTTGGCAACAGGCCTTAAAACATGAGCCATTTTCTAAAAGCAACACTTCTGTCTATTGAACCTTATTTATAAACATTTACTGCATGTCCATACCTTAATAAAGGTAAGTCAAAGGCAGGAAATGTCTCCCTGGATGTCAGCTTTTAGAGTTAAAGGAATCGATAATTCCCTAACGCAGACATCAGAAAAATGCACAAAATATTTCCACTGTGAAATTTTCCTCACAGCTTGCAGTCTTAATCACCTCCTTTTCCATGCTCCCAGAAACATTTGTGTATAACTTTATTATATCAATGTGTTTGTTTACAAACCTGCTTGTTCCATTGGATTGTGAGGATTGTGAGGTAGTAATTTTGTGAAAGATTTTATCAAACCAACTTTGGGGTTGAATTATCTTGAAGGTATTATCCATAGAGGTTAAAATCTTGAGTTTTGGAGTCAAATAGATCTGAGTTTGAATATTAACTTTACCTTTACTGACTGATGTGATATTTGGGCAGTTTACTCAACCTGTCTAAGCTTATTCCTTCATCTCTAAAAGAAGATAGTATTACCTCTCATGATCTCATTAAATGAGATCAACATAAAATGTTGACATTCAATAATGATTCACTATTGTTAATATATTGAAGTACAGTTGACCCTTGAACAACATGGGGGTTGAGGTGCTTAATCCTCCCCTGCACAGCTAAAGCCAGTGTATACCATAGCAAAGACATGAAATCAACCTAGGTGCCCATCAACAGTGGATTGGTTAAAGAAAATGTGGTACATATATGCTATGGAATACTACACAGCCGTAAAAAAGAATGAAATCATGTCATTTGCAGCAACATGGATACAGCTGGAGGCCATTAGCCTAAGAAAATTGAACAGAAGAACGAATACTACATGTTCTCATTTATAAGTGGGAACTAAACATTGGTTACATATGGACGTAAATATGACAACAGTAGACACTGAAGAAGTAGGAGGGCAAATATTGAAAATTAACTATTGGGTACTATGCTCACTACCTGAGTGACGGGATCAGTCATACCCATAACCCCAGCATCATGCGATATACCCAGCTAACAACCCTGCATGTGTACCCACTGAATCTAAAAGAAAAGTTCAAATTATTTTTTTTAAAGAAAATCAATGTACAACTTTTGACACCCCCAAACTTAACTACTAATAGTCTGCTGTTGACCAGAAACCTCTCCGATAATATATTAATATATACTCATTAATATATTATATACTAATTAATTAATGTATTAATACTCTACAATATATTAATATATGCTCATTAATAATTAATGTGTATTTTGATTGACATGTATTATATGCTATATTCTTACAATAAAGTAAGCTAGAGATAAGAAAATCATAAAGAGGAGAATATATACTTCCTATTCATTAAGTGGAGGGGGGTCATTAAATTGAGTAGGCTGAGGAGGAGGAGGCAGAGGAGAGGCTGGTGTTGCTGTCTCAGGAGTGGCAGAGGTGGACGAAAATCAACATATAAAGGAACTTGTGCAGTTCATACTGTGTTGTTTAAGAGTCAGCTATAAACCAAACCCCCACTATGAAGTTTCATTTTCTGGCACAGGCAGATAGGCTGTCCTACTCCCATTTATTCCAGTGTTGACTTGGAAATATTATCACAGTTTCTGCTGTGCTTGGGAAAATTTGTTTTGTTCTAAGGACTGTACAAATCTAGGTTTAGGCCAGGCGCAGTGGCTTACTCCTGTAATTCCCACATTTTGGGAGGCTGAGGCAGGCAGATTACTTGAGGCTAAGAGTTCGAGACCAGCCTGGCCAACATGGCAAAACCCCATCTCTACTAAAAATACCAAAAAAAAAAAAAAAAGAAAGAAAAAAAAGGGACAGGCATGGGGGCTCACACCTGTAATATCAGCTACTCAGGCAAAAGAACAGTTTGAACCTGGGAAGTGGAGGTCGCAGTGAGCCAACATCACATCACTGCACTCCAGCCTGGGTGACAGAGCGAGAAGTCTATCTCAAAAGAAAAAAATATGTATAGCTTTAATAAATGATTTCTAGTTTTTAAGGTTTTAGAAAAAGTAAATCTAACCTTAACTCTCACTCTAAGTTTTTAATACAAGGAAAAAAATTCAGTCTTAAGTCTTCAAGTTTTTTATTCTCATCAGTGAGTATAAACAAGACATGATACCTTAAACAGATGAACCACTTCTTCCATGCCTTCTATTGCTGAGTCCAGGTAGTCTAAGGCAAACTAGAGCCTCTTTTCAGACTCAAGGGTTGCAGAACTCATGGAAGGACTGTATTCAGCTCAGCCTAGTGTGGAGGAGATGCCCCCACCCAAAAACACTCATCCACACTCACCCCTACAACTTACCCTCCCACCCCCCAATCAGTTCTTACTAATTAGCTTACCCTAACTGCCCAGAAGCCTTTCGGAGACCTTTCTTCCTCCATGAGGCCTCGACCTCTTTCCTAATGTGGACTAGAATCTCGAGCCAGTTAATACTATATTGATTCTCTCATATGGTGTGTTCTACTGGCTGGACCAGAGGTGAACAACAAGATTTACATTTCTAATTGAATTCTTCTGCACCACTCAAAGCAAAATCTGAAGACGATTCACAGTGTGAAATATATCAAATCAGCCATTTTTAATCACTTTGTATCAGATATGTGCAAGTAATTACTAAAAGATAAAAGGTTAAGAGTTTCCAGATGTTACACTGGATTAGTATAATCCACCAATGGTTTTATTAAAATGAATTGCTTCACTCTCTTTAATTCAGATTTAGTAGAAATTAAAATGTCTATTTAGTCTATATATTTTTCTCCAGCAAGCTTCCCCCACTGAATATTTTACATAAGAGAGGTAACATATTGAGTTCTATATTAATCAAATTTTGTGGGGAATATGTATTAAAGGCATGTCAGATAAATTCTACATACATGTATTTGATTTTATTCAGAAGGGAATAAACAGTCCATAATATTAGTTCAGGGAAATGTCAGTACAACCTGATTAATACAGATAAATGTTAATACAGACGGATTTTAACACATATGGATGCTCAGCTGTCTTTGTCATGTATGTGTATATGCACACACAAACACATACATATACAGAGAAAGAGAGGAGAATCTGGTTCACCATATGTGGCTTCTCATCATATTACTTCCCTCAAAAATGTACGTAGTAGGTTAAGCTTCACAAATTACAAACTACAAAGAAGAACCTAGGGAGCAAAATGTTCAATTGTCTTTTTTCTCCCTGCTCTCTATTTCTTGTTTGATTTTTCTTAATCTCATCTCTGTCTCTGGCCCTTCAACTAAATGTTCCCTGTCCCTAATTATAGGTTCAATACATGCATTTGGAGCAAGATTTCCTTTATTTTCCTCTGCCTGCCAAGTAGAATATGGCATTCATATTGATAATGATTGAAAGATATCAAAAGATGAGAAACATCAGGAAATTAACATTCTTAAAATTATATTTGCCAGAGAATAAACTGCAGAGTTGATGTTTATTTAATCCTGGATATGTCTTTCACATCTAGCACAGTGGGCAGGTGTGAAGAACTTCTTTGAAAGTTGTAGCACCTGCCAGTTGTCCTGCAACTAATAGACGCTAATTGAAAATTTGTTGCTTCAAACTTAGAACCACCCAATTTTTGAAACGCAGGAGCATGGTTGTATGTTTATATAAGAGGAATTTATGCTAAGATTTGAAGTGTGTGTGTGTGTGTGTGTGTGTGTGTGTGTGTGTGTGTGTGTGGGGTTGAATGCCTGTATTCGGGAAGAAAATATAGTTTGGGAGTCCTCATAGAAATTTTTGGCTGCCGTTGCTATATTATATTGATTTGGTAGGGAGTTTAGAACTTCTGAGTTATTTCTGTCCTACTATTCATAATACAAGGAAGAGAAGTTTGATATCAAACTGTCAGTGACATAGTATGTCTTTTACATGTATGTTTAATGATAAACATTATCAGTGGGGGAAAAGATAGTCTCTCTCTGGGAAAACTGGATATCCACATGCAAAAGAATGAAATTGGACCCCTATCTGACACCATACACAAAAATCAACTCAAAATGGTTTCAAGACCTAAGGGTTATGGCCTGAAACCATTAAACTCCTAGAAGGATAAGCTTCAGGCCGTGGTTCTGGCAATGGTTTCATGGATCTGACACCAAAAGTGCAGGCAACAAAAGCAAAAGTAGGTACGTGGGATTATATCAAACTAAAAGTCAACTGCACAGTAAAGAAAACAATAAACAGTGGGAGCAGTCAACCTATGGAATGGAAGAAAATATTTACAAACTGTATCTGATAAGAAATTAATTTCTGAAATACATAAGGAGCTCCTACCAACTCAATAGTAAAATAAAAATAAACCACACTAGTAACTCAATTTTTAAAACAGCAGAGGACTTGAACAGACATTTCTCCAAACATACAAAAGGCCAATAAGTACATGAAAAGATACTCAGCATCACAAATGAGCAGGGAAATGCAAATCGAAATCACAGTGAGGTATCCCTTCACACTTGTTAGGATGGCTAATTATCTAAAAAACAAAGTATTGGTCAGGATGTGGAGAAATTGGAATTCTTATCACCATTGATGGGAATGCAGATGGTACAGAAATTAGGAGTTGCTGTTCAGCAGGTATAAGGTTTCAGGTATGCAAGATGCACACATTTTACAGATCTGTGTTTAGCTAACAATACTGTGTTGTACACTTAAAAATGTGTTAAGATTGCTGGTGGGGATGTAAACTAGTACAACCACTATGGAAAAGAGTGTGGAGATTCCTTAAAGAACTAAAAGTAGAACTACCATTTGATCCAGCAGTCCCACTACTGGGTATCTACCCAGAGTTGAAAAGAGGTCATTGTACGAAAAAGATACTTGCACATGTATGTTTATAGAAGCACAACTTGCAATTGCAAAAATGTGGAACCAATCCAAATGCCCATCAGTCAATGAGTGAATAAAGGAACTGTGGTATATATGTATACAGTGTAATTCTACTCAGCCATAAAAAGGAATGAATTAATGGCATTCTCAGCAACCTGGATGAGATTGAAGACTATTATTCTAAGTGAAGTAACTCAGGAATGGAAAACCAAACATTGTATGTTCTTACTCATAAGTGGGAGCTAAGGTATGAGGAAGCGAAAGCTTAAGAATGACACAGTGGACTTTGGGGACTGAGGGGGAAAGGGTAGGAAGGGGGTGATGGATAAAGGACTACAAATTGGGTTCAGTATACATGCTCAGGTGATGGGTGCACCAAAATCTCACAAATCACCACTAAAGAACTTACTCATGTAACCAAACACTTGTTGCCCAATAACCGATGGAAATAAATTTAAAAATATATATATGTTAAGAGGGTAGATCTCTTGTTGAGTGTTCTTACCACGGTTAAATTAATTTAATGTTAAAAACTGAATTGTGGAAGTGGTAACTTAGTCACAACTACAGAGAGAATAAGCAAGTTGTAGGATAGGTGGAAATCATTTAGTGTGCAGCACAGAGAGATTAAGGGATGGAAAATATAAAATATCTTTAGACATACAGAATAGAATATGAATATTGAACACAGATTTAATAATCATTCCTAAAGGAGATGATACAGCTAATGAGGATGAGGTAAATATATAATAACTGGTAATTCTACAGACTAGACAAATAATATGACTTGTCAGATTGAAGAGGTATATTGAGTTCCAGCAAGAAAAAAATAAAAAGCAATTCATACTTTGAAACATGAGAGTAAAATGGCCCAATTCTAAATGCAAACGAAGGTTTTAAAAGCAGAAAAGGAAAGACAGATAACCTACAAAAGAACAACAAAGCAGATTGACATCAGATATCTCAATAGCAATGAGATAGAACAGGAAGTGATGAAATGAGATCTCTAGTTGGCCAAGAATTTTACAACCACTCAAGAAATGAGACCAGATGGAATAAAAGCCAGAAAATAATGAAAACTGTCTTCAAATAACTAAAAACTCTTATCACCAACTGAAATACGTAAGAATAAAGACTAAATTGATTCATCTTTGGAAAATGCTGAGTTTACCAATGAAAAATTCCCTAAAGAAAATAAATAATGGATGTACTTAATGGAAAATGAATTTGAACTCACAAAGAAGGACTGGAGTATAAGAAGCAAAGAAACTGTTAAATGTGACCAAACCTAATATACATTAACTTTAATAACAGTAATAGTAATAAAGAGTAAGCTTTAGGTGTTTAAAAAAAAAAAAAGTAGAAGTAAAATAGTTGATAGCAGTAAGAAGAAATGGAAGGTAATAAAAAAGAGAAGTATGGATACATTTATATTTTACATTTGATTTTACTTTTTGGTCAAGTGGGCACATTAAAAATTTAAGTAAACAAAAGAATATAAATACATCTAAACAAGTAAATAGGAGAAAAGGAAAAATTTAAAAATTAATGCAATTAGAAGTAGAGAAAATACAGAAAGGAAAAAGAAGAGTAAATAAATATTATAACAAATAGACATGATAATATATAGAGAGAAAACTATAAATAGGTAGAATCAAAATAAACAAAAATGATTACCTTTTTCTGTTATAAAAGAGTAGGAAGGACACCTTAGATTGAGTTTTAAAAGCCCAGCTTTGCGCTGTTTCTAACAGAAAACATCTAAAGTTTAAGGTACAGAAATGTTGAAAGTAAATTGAAGACAAGGCAAAACACAAAGTTTTGGAAAAAGAGGGTCATTACATTTTATCATTATAAAAAAATTCATCAGCAAGATGCAATATATCTGAACTCTTGATAAAATATTCCTTTGAGTATATTTTAAGATTATACACACACATAAAAATGGGCAGAATTATTAGGTTGAACCATTTGAAACGCCGTAATAGATCTGTTAAATAGCAACTGTTAAATAGCAATCATTTCATACGATTCAACCAAAAAAATTGAAAACATGACAATTATAATGAGACTTTTAAAAAGATACATTTTATAAATATTATTAGATTGAATGAAAAAGTTTCTAAGGAAATAGAAAATTAAACATCATAAAACAAGCTTACGCAAAAACAAAAATCAGAGAATACACATTGTTTTTAAACATTCTTGGAACAGTAACAAAATTTGACAATATAAGATGCCACAAACACACCTTAACATGCATAAAATAATCAAGAACCTGTAGAACATGGGCTCATGTTTTCAGATCATTATAAGGGAACTTATTAAATATTGGAAATATAAGATAGTGAAAACACTACATCAAAATTTATGAGATGTGGCTAAGTTGGTAGAGAAAACTTTATAGACCTAAATACACATATCTAGAAGAAAAGAGGGATGGAAAATTAATAAGCTAAGCACTCAACCTTGTAGGTTAGAGGAGGACAATACAAAAATAGGAAAAAATCACCTCATCTCACAAACATCAATACTAAAAACATCATCATCACAACCTAACTGTATATAGTCCAGAAAGTAAGGCTACTTTAACAATAAAATATCAATAAATGATTTTATATTAGGGAATAGAAGCTAAAATTATGAGACGATCTTGATAGGTACAGAAAAATATTTGATAAAATTCAGTATTCATCAAGAGGTATCAAAATATTCTAAAGAAATGGAGGCATGTGAAAGCTCTATTAAACATGACATCAGTTTCCTTTACTTCTACTTTGATTATCATAGTTACTTAAAAACACAGGATAAAAAAGTAAAACTAACTTCTTTGAAGGCTCAACATTCCATCACTTACATACTAATTTTTTTGTAAACAAATTTTTCTTAAGATAATTATTTTCATTAAGAAAAATGTCTTACTGTATTAATGGAGATTTTCTTTAAATAAATTGTCCTTTCTTAAAGTTTCAGATTTACTTTATAGAAATAAAATTTTGTTGAATTCTATCAGAGGTATGATATTCTCAATAAGTCCTATTATTTATGCTAAAAATATCCTTTTGGCTTTATACATAAGTGCTTAGCAAAGCACTTTTTCACTTGTAAGTCCTTCACAATGTTCCTGACATTACCACCAACCTCTCTTTTATCCAGGCTTGCAAAATGACATCCATCTTCTGTTTTCTTCTAACCCCAACAATTGACTCAGTTCTATCAATATGCATTAACAGACCTATCACAAAGGTCTACTTAGTTTGGCCAGAGAATTCTGAGATGATATATTTAATTCAAAATGACCTCCTTCCCAATCTTCCACCTCTTTCTGTCATCACCACTTACACATCAGAACAAGTATTAGTTCTAGATAGGATTGTCCCCTTCACTGACAAAAAAAAAGCAGAAAGGATTCAACATGATATCTCTTTGTGGATGATAAAAAATATTTTGAAAGAGAAAATCAACAAAGGGAAAAATGAAGAAGAAATAAAATTTTTAAAATAGTTCTTGTACATTCAGAAAATCATGAAAATAGGCACTCCGATTCAATAGGTTGAAAGAGTCACAAGAAATCCAAGAACAGGTAAGACAATGGAAAGGATGTAAAGCAGACTAAAGTGCACATCAAAGTAAATTGAAAATAATAAATGCCTCATACAAATTAAACCATCTTATAAGCACTTAGAAATCCAGTAATTGTAGCTGAAAAGAGACTATAGTAACTTCAGAAAATAATAGGCATTAATAAAGTAAATAAATAAATTCAGTCAGAGCGGGAAAATATATGGGTGTGTGCGCAAGTCAAATAAAGAAATTGAACATACAGGTATTCCTGAAATAGAGAATAAACACAAGATGTATGTAAAAGTTTCCTGAAATAAAGGAAGACCTATGACTTAACTCAGGTTCTCCGAGAAGGAGAGGCCGAGATGGGTTGAGATGCACGAGAGTTAGCTAGTTAGGGGTCACCAGGTATCTGAGGAAAGTGTGAAATAAAAAACAGAGGCCATAGCAAGTAAATTTCATAAAAAGGAGCCTGGAAGAGACCGAGGCAGTGCAGAAAGCATAATAAAACCATGCACGCAGCAGGCTTACCAACAAGGTAACAAACAGTTCACTCAGAAGTCAACTCAGGGCCAGGCGCAGTGGCTCACACCTGTAATCCCAGCAGTTTGGGAGGCTAAGACGAGTGGATCACGAGGTCAGGAATTCAACACCAGCCTGGCCAACATGGTGAAACCCCCATCTCTACTAAAAACTGCAAAAATTAGCCAGGCGCAGTGGCAGGCACCTGTAATCCCAGCTACTCAGGAGGCTGAGGCAGAAGAATCGCTTGAACCCAGGCAGCAGAGGTTGCAGTGAGCCGAGATCATGCCACTGCATTCTAGCTTGGGCGACAGAGTGAGACTCCATCTCAAAAAACAAAAAACAAAAAAAGAAGTTAACTCAGAAGTTTGAGAAAAATGGACATGAAACCACTGTAAACTACACAGCTGGCTTATAAATAATAATTAGAATGATGATACTAATGCAAACACTAAATACTGCTTTAAAAATGTACTTATTCTGAGGATGAAAGCAGGGAAGGTGTGTATGTGAGGAAGGAAGGGAGTGGTTCAGACCACTAAATCTTCACATTCCATAGTAGGAAGAAAATCTATAATGTCTAAAAATGAAAAAACCCAGCTGTTAAAACCATTTTTATTTAAGAATATGGAGATGAATATCTGAAGAGATAGCCTAAAGGATTGTGACTGATAACTTCTGAAAATATAGCATAGTACTGCCATTGTGAGTGTGTTTGCCTTGCTGGTTTGTTTTTGGACATGGAACTTCAAACGCCAGCCCCCTAGTGAGTGGAATGGGGATGGAAGGAGCAGAGTGATTAGAAGAATTTTACTGGCTCACTTCTGCTCTATTTGAATCTTTTATAGAATTCAGGTTATCATCTGTAATTTCAAAAACAATTTTAATATACAAAGTACATAAAAAGAAAGCATTAGATGCTTCTTGCCATCAAGATAATTTCTAGATTTTTCTTGATGTTCGCAATGCTTCATATTCTGACCTCATCTTCATGCTGTTGAAAGGGCTCTTTCCAGCACTGTCTCCCTCAATAAATCTGTTGGCCAGGACTTCACTGTCTCAGATGGTCATGTACTTTCCCATTTTTACTCTCGTTTTGTACCATTGCTTCTACTCAATGCCTTTTTTGCAATCTCTACTTGTGATGTTGCTAAACATACGTAGAGGTCTAGATAACAGTAGATTAATTTTACCCTACTCCATGTATGTCCCTGCACACTCACTAGATTGTCAAAGCAGAGACTATCTCCACTTCCTCTAGTACCTACTGAGCATAGTGGCCTACACAGCTCTGTGGAATGCATACAGTCTACATACACAAAAAAAATAGTATGTTTCTGGCAATAAATTTCAGTGTTGTTATGCTTGCTATTTATTAAATTCTTGTAATTATGTTGCCTTGTAATAATAGAAATTGTACCTAGAGAGAATATGTATCCCAAGTTACTACTCTTTTGATTGGTAAGGAAAAAATTAAAAAATATTATAAACGCTTAAAAGTAAAAGATAATCTAGCTGTAGCAATAGGAGAGGTCCCCCCTGCCCCGTGTGTGTGTGTGTGTGTGTGTGTGTGTGTCTATGTGTATGTGGTGTGTGCGTGTGTATGTGTGTGGTGTGTGTGTATGTGTGTGGGGGTATGTGTATGTGTGTGTGGGTTTGTGTGGTGTGTGTGTATGTGTGTGGTGTGTGTGTGGTGTGTGTGTGTGGTGTGTGTGTGTCTGTGTGTGTGGTATGTGTGTGTGTGTGTGTGTGGTGTGTGTGTGTGGTGTGTGTGTATGGTGTGGGTGTGTGGGGGGGGGTGTGTGTGGTGTGCATGTGTATGTGTGTGTGGTGTGTGTGTGTGGTGTGTGTGTGTGTATTTGTGTGTTCTTAATCTGCCACTGTATCATAGTCCACTTGACTTCATATGCAGGGGCTCTTAATTGGTTTTCTTGGCAAAGAAATTATGGATCATGCAACACCTCTGATGCCCTTCAAACCTGGACTTATCCTCTTCTATATTGTAAATAAATATTCACCATATTTTTCATGTTTTTACAGTTTCATGAAAAAAATAAATTCAACCATAGTATTCTATTGTGTTATGACTGGAAAAAGAAAAGATTTTATATAGAATTGTACAAATGACTATAATTGTTTAAATAATAGAGCATGAAAATATGGTCCTACCTCACATTTGAGAAAACAAAAACTTCTGAAAATATAATTTTTTTATTGTACTTTAGGTTCTGGGGTACACGTGTAGGTCATGCAGGATTGTTGCATAGGGTACACACATGGCAATGTGGTTTGCTGCCTCCATCCCTCCCTCACCTACAGCTGGCATTTCTCCCCATGTTATCCCTCCCTGACATCCCCACCCCCCCCATTGTCCCTCCCTTGGCCCCAGTGTGTGATGCTCCCCCTCCCTGTGTCTGTGTGTTCATTGTCCAACACCTGCCTATGAGTGAGAACATGCGGTGTTTGATTTTCTGTTCTTGTGTCAGTTTGCTGAAAATTACGATTTCCAGATTCATCCATGTCTCTACAAAGGACACAAACTCATCATTTTGTATGGCCGCATAGTATTCCATGGTATATATGTGCCACATTTTCCTTGTCAAGTCTATCGTCGATGGGCATTTGGGTTGGTTGAAAATATAATTTTTTAAAAAATTCTAAAATACAAAAGAATGAAAGCATAAGATGCTCACTATCATCAAGATAATTTCAAAAAATTTTTCATATTTATGGTGCTTCCTATTCTGACCTCATTTTTGTGCTGTTGAAAAGGCTTTTTCCAGCATTGTCTCCCTCAATAAATCTGATGTCCAGCATTTACCTGTCCCAAATAGTCATGTACTTTCCTATTTGAAACATGAAACATTAGCTGGGTGCGATGGCTCATGCCTGTAATCCCAGCACTTTGAGAGGTCGAAGCAGGCAAATCATTTGAGGTCAGGAGTTCAAGAGCAGCCTGGCCAACATGGTGAAACCCTGTCTGTACTAAAATATGAAAATCAGCTGTGCATAGTGGTGTGTGCCTGTAGTCCCAGCTACTTGGGAAGCTGAGACAGTAGAATCGCTTGAACCTAAAAGGCGGAGGTTGCAGTAAGCAAAGTTCGTGCCACTGCACTCCAGCCTGGGCAACAGAGCAAGGCTCCATCTCAAAAAACAAACAAAAAGAAACACTGAAACATTTAAGATTATGTTTCAGTAATATAGAATAAAAAGTTTTCATGGACACAATCTCTCTTTCCATACAGAATACAACATTAAACAATCAATACCTTCTGCTGCGTATACAAGTATATTCATTATTCAGTTGAGTTCTCGGTATTGGCAAGTTACAAAACTGAGCTGAGATTTTAAGTGAAAATCATATGATCATGTTTTATGTGTCTGAAGGTATGCAGGATGAAGAAAGCTCTGTGTTTCTGTTCTCTTTGTTTTTCAATGGACATCAAGATATTTCTGGGCTGTCTACAGTAGAGCCATGTATAGTAGCTATGGGATTTCTTAATTTAGCCTTTAGATCTCCACTGATTTCTCTGTTCACTGGATGACAGACGGTCATTTTTCAGAAATATTATGGTGTACACTGTGTCTCTGCAGTCCCCACAAACAATTTCAGTTACCAAGAGAAAACACTCTGAAAATAGATTCCCAAATGCAACTGATCATCTGCTTGTCTCCCTTTAAATTTCTCAGAGGAAACTGTCAGAAGACAGCTTTTTTAGACTTAATCTGCGATCTTAAATAAAAGAGGATTTTTTTTTTCTATCGTGCTATCAAAATAAGAAGGTTTTGCCAAAGGAGGAGTGAAGAGTGTTTAGTTGGTAAGCCTGACCAATGTTTTCTCCCATGACATTCCTAGATTTCTTGAAGAAAATGCACCCTTGATTTTGTGTGGTGTCACTCACCATCTGTTCCTGGATACTTCTACCTGCAAAATTGTACATGATTTGGAATAAACCACCTCTAGTTTTATCATCAGTGTTAATTGTAAATAAATTATCTGTAATCAGAAATAAATGTTAGTGATGTCATGATTTATTTATGACATGATTTATCACCTAAACATATGAATATTCAGAGAAAGTGAAACTATAGTGGGTAAAGCTTATGAAAACTACTCTATTACTACCATATCCGCACAGAAATTTTTGTATTCTAGGAGTAATTGTCTCAGCTACAGATGGAAAAGCTAGGTTTCAAAGTAGATTTAAAATGGTGATATGTAGGATTATATACTACCGGTTATTTTAATTAACATTTTCAGATAAAAGCTGTTGAAATCATTTACCAGTTTATGCAAATCAAATCATTTGGAAGGTAAATTTCTAAAATTGTGAAGTTTTCTCTGTCAAATAAAAATGTATCAAGGTAAAAGTGATCTTTTCATCCAGATGACTACCTTGACTTCATATTGACCTTTGAAAGAAAACTTCATTATGGTTATAAACAAGTAAAATTACATATTTGCTAGCAAAAGAGAGATATTTCATTAACGAAAAATAATTATTTCTGGAATTGGGCAGTTCATTACTTACATTTGTGATATAGAATTAGCTTAGGGCAACTAAGAAATACAAATGAAAAATACAGCAGTTCTATTATGGTCCATGGTTAATAAAATAATTACTGTGAACAAAGTGGAAAGATTATAGAAAAATTAGGTATAGAGACTAAAGGAAGAATGGATGTTTTGAAGAGTAAGTTCCCTTTTTTCTGTCAGTGACCAAACTTTTTTAAATCCAGAACTATCTGGAAATTGTATGTGTTCTTAAGATTTTCTAAAGCTTCATGCATCCTCCTGAAACAACTATCTTAGAAGTTAGCTGCACAAAGACAACAGAACAAGTTGTGTTTCATTAAACTGTTTCAGGCTGGGCACGGTGGCTCATGCCCGTAATCCCAGCAATTTAGGAGGCTGATAGGGGCGGACCACAAGTTCACAGGGGCAGACCCCGGCTCATGAGGTCAAGAGTTCAAGACCAGCCTCACTAACACAGTGAAACCCCATCTCTACTGAAAATACAAAAATTAGCCAGGTGTGGTGGCATGCACCTGTAGTCCCAGCTACTCAGGAGGCTGAGGCAGGAAAATTACTTGAACCTGGGAGACAGAAGTGGCAGTGAGCCAAGATGGCACCACTGCACTCCAGCCTGGGTAACAGAGCAAGACTCCGCCTCAAAAAAAAAAAAAAAAAAACATACAAGAAAAACAAAAAGCTTGCAAATAAAAATTCCTATTTTAAAAAAACATATCAAAACAGGTCACATGTGATTTAAAACACAAGCTTGCTACTCACTCCCACTATCCTCTCTGAAGTATGATCCTTCCTCTTTTTCCCTCTCTGTGGGTCCCAGATTCTCATTTCAGTAGCCAGCATGTGTGTGCCCTGTAGCCCATTAACTTGGAAGAAATTCTAATTTCAGGTGTGGCCACACTGTTGCGCTTAATTGGTATATTTTGTTTGCTTGATCAGAGCCATTGATTCAGGGATAGACCTGACCTAGGCAATGAAACAGACTTTCGTCTCAGACTTTTGTTCAAAAGTACTTCTCACCCACCAGGCTTAACTGAGAGAGCAGACAGCTCCTACTGTCACTGTGGCCATCCTTCCACAAAAGTGACTACGCTCCAGTGAAGCCAACAGTAGCACTGTGCATGCAATACAATAATCATCGCCACATGTTCTATTGAACACTTATTGAGATGTGAGTAGTCCAAAGTAAGATATGCTATGAGAGAGATATAACAGGTTTGAGGATTTAGCATGAAAAAATGTATCTCATAAATAATTTTCATATTGATTACATGTTGAACTGATAATATTTTAGATACATTGGGTTAAAAGATGTTATCAAAATATTCCACCTCTTCCTTTTCACATTTTTAACGTAGCTACTAGTAATTTTAACATTACACTTGTGTTTTATACACTATGTGCATTGGGCATCGTTGCTCTAGACTGATCCAGATGCTGATGGCATTCTTAAGTGGCCAGATCAACCCATCGTGAATTCTACATGATCTCTGGATTTTCTAGAGACAATTCAAGATGTTTCCTTATTTTTAAAAATCAGTTTGGATTCGTATTCTTAATTATGTATAATACAAAGCAGCCAAATCAACACTCTGGTTTTATATTTAAGCACTTGATTTCTCTGTAATTTGAAAAATATGAGGGCCTATACTTAGTTTTTCTTTAAAATTCTTATAATTTTCAATGAATATCAATAATATATTTGCTTTTTCAAAAAGCATAAAAGTTTAGTGCATTCCTGTTTCTAAATTTATGTTTAAAATATCCAACATTCAGCGAGTGATATTTAAAAATTTTGTGCCCTTGGCTGGGCATGTTGACTCATGCCTGTAATCCCAGCACTTTGGGATGCAGAGCGGGGGTTAATCACTTCAGCCCAGCAGTTTCAAACCAACCTGAGTAACATGGCAAAACCCCATCTCTACGAAAAAATACAAACAATTAGCCAAGTGTGACAGCATGCACCTGTAGTCTCAGCTACTCAGGAAGCTGAGTGGTGGAAGGATCACTTAAGCCCAGGTGGAGGCCGCAGTGAACTGTCATTACGCCACTGCACTCCAGCCTGGGCGACAGAGCAAGATTCTGTCTCAAAAAAATAAAACAAAATAATAAAAATGTTCTACCCTTTTGTTAATATCATTACCGTTATAACAGATTACAAGTTAATTTTTGATATCAAAATGATAAATATATGTGAGCATAATAATATTTATATTCCAAAGTAAGAATCCCATAATTCTTAGCCATGATATATGGGCTTATCTTTAATTACATTGTTAGCTTTGCCCTAGACAAAACATCATGGCTTTGTATGGAGTTTTTTTATATATAAATAATTATTCTCATAACATTACAGTATCAAAAGAGCACACCATATTTTTATCAATTTAATATAAAATATGCACTTATAGTTTATTATGCAAATAAAATTGTGATTAATTTCTTTAAAAATTGCATAAGATTAAGTGCAAATGACTATCCATCATCACTTTATGTTGGACTACATTTTCTTTCATCAAAAATATTCATTAATTTAGTTCATAAGATATTCTTAAGCCCTTATCAAATATGGCAATGTACTAATTCCATAGGGAGAAAAAAAATCTATTTCCACAAGATAGATGATTCTTGTTTTCATATAAGATTTTCACACGCTGTTTTTGAAAAGTTAATGAGAGATTCATCAGGTTTTCCATTTTCTTGGTCATGGATCATTAACCTTAAAGAAATGCAGGTAAAATTGACTTCACTATTTTTTTAATAATTATAAATCTCAAAGTCATAGAGACTGTTTGTCACCTATGCTGTGGCTGAAAATGCAATTCAAAACCTGATTCCGTAAACACTCAGGCAACACTTTAAACTGAGAAGCATAATCTCATGTTACATGCTATAATTAAAGTACACTCAGTGTCCTTTTGATGGGATGGCAAATGATGGTCTGCAGTGACTTGCTTTCCAATTATTGCTGTCATCTAGGACACATAACTCAGCAAATGCTTCCATTTCTCAGAAATTTTATGTGTGTAATGACAGCCTAACCTCAGCAATGTTCTGTTGATATAGTAAAGAAGGAAGATTGTCTGTTTGGAGCTGAACACTAAAAAGATTATTTGGATGATGTTTTACTGAGTATCTGATTCATCAAATCTAGAATTTAATTCTAAGATGTAGGTTTGCAATTATGCATTTGGTTTAGCAAAAATATTTCTTATACACTAGGTCTTAAAATTCTGTTGGTTCCATTTTCCCCAGACATCTATAATTATCCACACAGACTGTATAACTATGGTGGTCTCTGTTTCAATTTTAATAAAAACCTGCGACCCTTGTTCTGCAGCCAAGGCCACTGTGGTTTAACCATAAAAAGGGACATTCAAGTGAAAAATATGGAAGAGCATCAAGACATTCAGTCAAGGCAGATTTTTCCCCCTAAATTGTACCAGTTATTGGGAATCTTCTTTTTTTTTTTTTTTTTTTTTTTTTTTTTTTTTAAGATGGAGTCTCCCTCTTGTTGCCCAGGTTGGAGTGCAATGGCGCAATCTCCATTCACCACAACCTGCACCTCCCGGGTTCAAGTGATTTTCCTGCCTCAGCCTCCCGAGTAGCTGGGATTACAGGCACCCACCACCACACCTGGCTAATGTTTTCGTTTTGTTGTTTTGTTTTGTTTTGTTTTTTAAGTAGAGGGGGTTTCACTATGTTGGTCAGGCTAGTCTCGAACTCCTGACCTCAGGCAATCCACCTGCCTCAGCCTCCCAAAGTGTTGGGATTACAGGTGTGAGTCACTGCGCCTGGCCAGGAATCTTTAAAGAATAGATTTCCCATTAGTGCATGGGTATGCAGATCTAGCAACCTCGAGATTTCTTTTTGTTCAGTTGCCAGATTTGAAACTCAGTCACTGCCTTTTAGCTCAATGCGCTTTGTGGCCATATTTCTGATGTTTCTTTCCTCATATCTGACATTACATTATCCGTTACATTATTCATTTCTCAGTTGCTTCCTTTCTTAATGATTTATGCTATAAGTTACCATAATACCTTGTGGAAAGTCTTGGTATATAGTTATTAAATATGAATGCTAATCAAATGTGATTAAAATGCTCTTCTAGCTCTCTTTGTTTAGAAAGGTAATGCTGTCTCAGAGTTAGACCTTCAAATTAAGTCATAGCGTACTCAGCTAGCCTTAATGCCAATTGAAATATTCATGATTATAAAATTGAGGAAGTTATACTAAGTAAAAGACTTTTGCATTTTTGGTTTTGTTTATCAATTATGCTTTACTGTTGCATGTGTTTGATATTTAAAATACTCATATGAGGAAAGGGAAAAAAACACCACTTATTTTTTAACGATTTTCACATGCTTGAAAAAATATATCAAAACTTGACATTGAGACCATCTAAAAATTCACTGACTGTATTCTCAGAAAACCACCAAAGCACATGATGATAATCTAGCAAAAAAAAATCCTATATTTGATTTTTGAAATATGTGTTGGCCTTAAAAATTGTATTTTGATGCAGGTATATTTCATGTGTTAAACAGACTGCTTCCCTTTATTTTACAAGTCTGAACTTTCAATGAGTCATTTGTGGCTTAACCTAATTCCTATTCTGAATATGATTTTTAATATAAAGAGTCAGCCTTATGGAAAAAAAATACTTATGGAAAGTAGAGTTGAAATAACGGTAATGTTAAATTGACCCCATCACAAAGTGATGGGGAAAATTTGAGTGGTGAGATCAATTAATTTTCCTCAGAACTTAAACACAAGAGACTCTTGCATAATGAAGTATTATTTCCTACCAGTACCAAGTGTACATTTTCTGGCTTTGACATATGACGTATAGTTTCGAAAATACCCAGAAGTTAGTGCATTAGTGCAATGCTTGCAACAGTTGCAAGTGGCATCTAAGGAATACTGCACCATGAACAGTGAAACAGAGACATGCCCAATAATTAAATACAGTAATTTGATACTTTGCAGACATTTTGCCATGTAAAATTTGCACATATGGGTAAATTATGTTGAACTATGTGATTCTTAATTTTATAGGTCAAAAGTGATTAAATACCAGCAATTTCAGATTGTTTGACCTAATTTGAAAATACACAGATCCTAAGTATACAACTTGATGGCCGGACTCTGTGGCTCATGCCTGTAATCCCAGCACTTTGGGTGGCCAAGGTGAGCAGATCACTTGAGGTCAGGAATTCGAGACCAACCTGGCCAGCGGTGAAACCCCGTCTCTATCAAAAATACGAAAATTAGCCAGGCATGGTGGTGCATGCCATAAACCCAGCTAGTCAAGAGGCTGAGGCAGGAGAATTGCTTGAACCCAGGAAGCAAAGGTTGCAGTGAGCCAAAATTGTGCCACTGTACTCCAGCCTGGGCAACAGAGAGACTTGGTCTCAAAAAAAAAAAAAAACGATGAATTTTCTCAAACTGAAAATATTTGTGTAACTAGAATCAAGATCCAATACACTTTTTTTGGTTATAATTATGTGTCTTCGTCAAAGTAGGACAATATGGCATATTTCCTTTTACAGTGTGTTAGCTTTATTTGTAATATAAGTATTCAGACAGGTGACATGTGGACCTCCATTCAAATTCTCGCCTTGGGTTCACCTCTCTGAGAGTGGAAGAGAAAATGGACTCAATACATTGTAAGGAAGAATCAAGAAAGTCATTTTATTTGTTTTTCTTCTGTCAAGGGTCACATCTGTACTTTGTCTAGCAGTCAACTCCAAAGTGCCTAAAAGATTATTAAATAACCAAGGGTGATCTGGGTCTTTTGTGGATTAAACTGGGTGCCCTAAAGATCTCCTTGCAAAGCAGGATACACACCCAACAAGATACCAGAACTGGCACATTACTAGTTGTGTGTGTTAATGTCATTAGGAATCTAGAAATCTCCCAACTCTTCTTCTCACTCACTTAAACAATCGTGAGGCATGAGTAATTTCCTGCAGAATGCAGCCACAATTTGTAAGCATAAATGAGCTCTTAGTAATGAGAAGAAATTAGGGGGATCCATCTCCATTTTCATTGTGTACAATGGAAGTTTTCAATTATATGTAACAAATAAAAATTAAGGAGTAGGTGGAGATTCCAACATTAAGGTAATGTTAAGTATATGATCTATTTAAACTTGCCACTTAACAGAGAGTAAAGCTATCCAAGGCATCCTAACTGATCATTTGGAAGACTGGCAAAAGTGTTCAGCACAAAACAATATGCATTAGTGTAATCAGAATGTGTAAATTGTAATCATAATGCCTCTTAAATGTACCCATGTCAGTAACAGAATCGCTACCAGGTAATGAAGACAGACTACTTGTTGAGAAATAGCTATCTCATTTACTTTTTATTATGTCCCAGTCTGTAAATTAGGAGCATTAAAAATTGGTCCAGCTGCCCTGTGTTTTCACTTTCAGCAAGGCTATCTTATGAAATAATGGAAATGTTTTCCCATGAATAACCAAAGAACAGAAACAATGCAACACATGATAGTACAATGGAGTATATGACTTCAACTCATTTTAACAAAGATGGCATTCCCAATAAACAGTTCCTTAAAACAAAAAGTGGCAAGCCTGGCCAACTTGGTGAAACCCTGTCTGTACTAAAAATACAAAAAATTAGCTGGGTGTGGTGGCAGGTGCCTGTAGTCCCAGCTACTCAGGAGGCTGAGGCAGGAGAATCGCTTGAACCTGGAAGGCAGAGATTGCAGTGAGCCAAGATTGCACCATTGCACTCCAACCTCGGGAGACTCCATCTCAAAAAAGAAGAAAAAAGATAAATGTTGTTTTGTTATTATTTTTTAAGAAATTCTTTTTTTTTTTTTTTTTTTTTGAGACAGAGTCTTGCTCTGCCACCCATACTGGAGTGCAGTATCATGATCTCGGCTCACCACAACCTCCACTTCCTGGGTTCAAGCGATTCTCCTGCCTCAGCCTCCCAAGTAGTTGGGATTACAGGTGTATGCCACCACTCCCAGCTAATTTTTGGTATTTTTAGTAGAGATGGGGTTTCGCCCTTTGGCCAGGCTAGTCTCGAACTCCTGACCTCAAGCGGTCCACCCACCTCGGCCTCCCAAAGTGCTGGGATTACAGGCGTGAGCCACCACTCCCAGCCAAAATTCTTTCAAATATTAACCAAGACCATAATTTGAGTTACAAACATAACCATGATTCAAAGTGACAGTTGTGATAAATAATAGTTGTACATTTTGTCTCCCTAATTCTGAATTTCTTCTTCCACAGTAATTAGTACTTATTCATAGGTTTTATAGAAATTATTATTTGTTAAATAAAATAATATATGGCATATACGCATATACAATCTATCTTTACAAGTAAACTAAGTACCTCTTATAGGACCTTTTACTCTTATTTCATTCTAGTTTGTTTTTTCCAAACCAAAAATTAATGCTTGCATTATATAGGTTAATCTCCCTAAATGTTCCCAACTCAGCTATAAAGTGTATGACCCATTATATTGAGTCAGATGTGTGTATGCGTTTGTATTTGTGCATGGTGTGTGTGTAATTAAAAAGAAATTCAACGAATAAAACTAAAATTATTATCTTTGTAAATTATAATAACACGAGAAACTGCTGTTCACTGTACCCCTTTTTATATTAGGGTGGTAAGCAACTGAGCACCTGAGATTGTTTATGTTGCCAAAGATGACATTTAAAAGAAACTTTTTACAAACATTCTTAGCAGTATTTCTTTTGCCAAAGTTTGTATAAATGTATTAATTACATCAAACAGATTAAACATGTTAAACCTAGTTTTTTCCACACCTCTCCCTGGCTAACCACTAAGATATCAGCTGGAACTATTTGAATATCATCTTCAGAATAAATTTTTAAGCACTTTTTCTTCTTTACTTGATTACTCAGAAAGTATCCTGCCACTAAGTCCCCTACGCAACAGTGAGCACATTAGGGGAGGCTGCAGTGTGAGTCTGTGGTGATATTCCACTATTTCTGAAACACAAAGACACTTTTCATTCCCTATGACTTCACATGTATATTATTGAAAAGGCATTGTTGACTTCCCTTTGTTGCTACAGTGGAGTAACAAGATCAAGGTCCTCAGAGTTGAACCAGAAATACAGACTAAACCCCAAGTCCTCTATTATTTGTGACCAGAGATTTTTCTCAAAGGAGATGTCTCTTAATCCATCAAAAGGAGCACCAAGCACCTGTGCAATTTAAAAAATTGCTGTGTTTTATCGCACGTTCTCACTCATAAGTGGGAGCTGAACAATGAGAACACATGGACACAGGGAGGGGAACATCACATACCAGGGCCTATCAGAGGGTGAGGGGCAAGGGGAGGGAGAAGCATTAGGAGGAACACCTAATGCATGCGGGGCTTAAAATCTATGATGGGGTTGTTGGGTGCAGCAAACCACCATGGCATGTGTACACTAATGTAACAAACCTGCATGTTCTGCACAGGTATTCCAGAACTTACAGTATAATTTAAAAAACAAATAATTGCTGTATTTCTGAGAACCACTAAATTATAAAGTCTAGAAAGTGTTTATAATTAATATGCAATCTAATTAAAGCATACTCTATGTAAGAATTTTTATATTCTTAAAATACTACATGAACAATATTAAGATCTTATTTTTATATGTAGTAATATGTGCAGTAATGCAGGGTTGCATTGCTATTGGGCTTTTTTTCTTTTTAGAAATTTTATTTTATTTTTGTAGGTACATAGATATATATATTTATGGGATGCATGAGATATTTTGATACGGGCATACAATGCATAACAGTCGCATTAGAGTAAATGGGATATTTGTCACCTGAAATATTTATCGTTTCTTCAGGTTACAAACAATCCAAATATACTCTTCTAGTTATTTATAAATGTGCAAGAAATTTGTGTTGGCTGTAGTCAACCTGTTGCGCTATCAAATACTAGATCTTATTTATTCCATCTAACTATATTTCTGTACCCATTAACCATCCCACCCTACCCACCCTTCCCAGCCTCTGGTAACCAACATACTACTCATACTACTCTCTGTTCCCATGAGGTCAATTGTTTTAATTTTCAGCTCCCACAACTAAGTGAGAACATGCAAAGTTTTTCTATGCCTAGCTTATTTCAGTTTAAATAATGGCCTCAAGTTGTATCCATGTTGTTACCAATGACAGGATCTCATTCTTTTTTTATGGCTGAATGTGTCTTTATCCATTTGCCTGTTAATGAATACTTAGGTTGTTTCTAAATGTGGGTTATTTTCTGTAGTGCTGCAATAAACATGGAGGTTCAGCTGTCTCTTCAGTACATCGATTTCTTTTCTTTTGGGAATGTACCTAGTGGTGGGATTGCTGGATCATGTGACAGCTCTACTCTTGGTTCTTTGAGAAACCTCCAAACTGTTCTCTGTAGTGGTTGCACTAATTTATATTCCCACCGACAGTGTGTGAGGATTTCCTTCTCTCCACATCCTCAGCAGCATTTGTTATTGCCTGTCTTTTGAACAAAAGCCATTTTAACTGGGGTGAGATGATACCTCAATCTAGTTTTAATTTGCATTTCTCTGATGATCAGTGATACTGAGCACCTTTTCATGTACCTGTTTGTCATTTGTATGTCTTCTTTTGAGAAATGTCTACCCAGATTACTAGATTATTTCCAATAGAGTTTTTTGAGCTCCTTATATATTCTAGTTATTATCCGTTATTGGATGGGAGTTTGCAGATATCTTCTCTCTCTTTCAGTTTTTAAAACATGATTAAGGACATAAGACTATTTCTATAGAGCTAAAATATGTTTCTGTTTTGAATTATGAAACAGTGTGTAGGAATATCTTACAAAACTTAATAGTAATATATTGAAAGATAGTATAACCTGGTTCCAGGGAAAGTAGAAATAAAGACAAAGATCTTGGAACAACATTGTTTAATGTGAGAACAAGGTTCCAGTTCTCTGACGCCTGTATTTATTTAGCAGATGTTTACTAAGCACCAACTGTGTGCTAGGCAAAGGGCCAGGGCTTCTTTATAACAAAGTTCGTTCATTATACACACTGATTCATTTAACAACATCCTGTTTGGGAATTTTCTCCATTTGGCAGGCAGGATAAATGGAATGTCTTGCAGCACTCAAAGTAAAAGTCTTTAAGGAGAAGTTTTATCTGCTTTTAAACACCTCCTAACAAGTGGGAAAGAAGAGAGAAACAACTCTGTGTGTCTGTTCAGGTTCATTTTTCCTCTGAGTAATCAAACTGTGGAAAGCAGCCTTTGACCATGTAGGGAAAGAGCCAGCCACTGAACTGTGAACCACACTCATCCTGTAACAGAGGGCCCGGGGCACTTTCTAGAAGAATGAGTTTTCTGCCTGAGTGTTTCTTTCAGAGAAGAGAGAAATGAAATGTCACAGCAATTATCTGGGCAGAGGCAGTGTAGAGAAAGCTGGCTGTGGCCAGAGTCCCAATTACCAGATTAGGCAGAGATGGATCCCAGCAACTCAAGTCGCTTCAAGGTGAGCTCAGTAACAGCATGATGGAAAGGATGAAAATTCCAAAGAAGTGTCCTGGAAACTCACAAACGAGCCTGGCTTGCTTTTGTAAGAATGCTTTGGGATCCACATTTACAGACAATTTCTCTAATCCCCAGTTCTGCCATTCCACATAATGAGAAACTGTTGCTGAGGATCTGTCTGCAATGATAATAGCAGAGTGCCCTCCTTGCCCAGTCCTTCCAATCTAATTAATTTCTTATTAATATACATAAGCCTAATACATGCTGGCCACAAAATAGCAATTTCTATTCGCTTTCAACTGTTTGCCACCCTTCTAAGAACATAAGACTGTACCATCTTTGATGGTACTTTGTCAGTCTGAGAGTTCTGATAGGTATTAACACACCTATCCTTAAAAATAGAGTGTGCTGTGCACAAAACATAGCACACAACAATTTCACAAAGACAAGTCTTCCTCTTGGAATAAAGTTTATGGAAAGATTAAAGTCACTGGCAATTCCCTATCATGAATGAATTTAGAAAGTGTACCTGTCAAATTAGCACATGTATACACATACAAGACAGTGCACATGTCCAGAAAAGCGGCACAGTCGGAATCCCCACGCTGTGACACTAGCTGCAGGAATCTCTACAGCATTGGCTTGTAATTCTTACATGCTCGTTTCTTGAGCAACCTAGAATATTGAAGTTATTTGATGTTACATAACTCCTCCTACGGTTGATGTCTTGAACAAAGGGTAAAGTTTGGATTAAATAAATCCCGAGTCTGACTGAATGTTTTTCTTTAGTAAGATTCTTGAAAAGAGCTTGTATTTGATTACCTGACTTAGCTGGGCTATGGTGATTACTCTTTCTGGAAATTGCATCTGTCAATCTAGTAATTTCTTAGAAATTGCTAACTCACCTCCTGATAGACAAAATTGCCTGTATTTATCAGGAAATATTTAGAAACCAGTACTTTACACCTGCACAAAACCTACCCCAAATTATAGGCCTTCTCACCCACTGAAAGGAAGAATACAAATGATTTTAAAATTAATTATGTGTTGGAATTGCTGAGATATAACTTGTCTAAGATTCTTTGAGAAGAATTAGATCTTTTATACGGGAATGAAATGCCACCATCATTGTAGTCAGATAATTTTACCCACTGAAAATGCATATTAAATGTGAAAAATATAAAGTTGTAAAGTTGTTAGATTGTTGCCTCGGGAAGTTAACATCTTGAGATGATATTAACCTTTACAAAATACTCTCATACATTAAGGCAGAATATAAACAAAGCAGAGGCAGTAATCCTCTATTTTGCTAGCACTGGGAAAAATAAGAACTCCATTTTTGGTCTACTAATTTTTAAAATAACATGCAGAATAAATTTGATATAAGTAAGAATTACTGCAAATCAAATGTCTCCTACTTATTTTATTAAGACTTTATCACTGTTTTCCCAATGAAATGTAGTTTTTCCTCTTTTGAATTGCCGTAACATTTTTTTTCATCTTTTCTTATTTAGCAGTTACTGTTTTCTATTTGGTATTACAAATAACATTGCATAGAGCGTATTCTCCCTAGCACTTAGCTTGGAGTATATTCTTACTTCTTCATAGTGCCTATTACTAAGCTTTATATTGTATTCATTTCTTCTTCTTATTCATTCTTTCATCAAATATTAATTAAGGCAGGCAATAGTGCACTAAATAAAAGTGATTGGTGGCTCTATGTAATTTTCTCTGAACAGCAGTTGTTAATATCAAAGAAAAGCAGTGAAAACCTAAACTGTATGTCTCAGGTGAAAGAACCCAGAAATGTCTATAGCCTTGACAAAGGTTCAAAGCCAAATCTAATGCCCACTCTGTATCTGCTACTGATTTTCAGGGAATAGGGAGAAGAATGGAATATAGGCAGCAAAAGTGTGCAGCAGCAAATCTAGTCTGTGGACAAGTCCACAGGTCAGTCAGTCTGGGATCTTTGACAGATAAATTGCAAGGAAAATAAAGGGATGAAGAGGGAACGTGTAGATTAAAAAAGACATACAAGACATAGAAATGGGTCTAGGCATGCACACTTAGGTGGTAAAACAATGGAGAATTGCAAGGAAGTAATTACCATATAGGTCAAGACAATAGTTGTTTTAGTAGGAAGAAGTCTGTGATAAGGATGGGCCTATTGAAGGGCTTCTGGGTAGGAGTTCCATGACTTATTGTGAATGATGGTTATACAGGCTAAAGGATTTTAAGAGTTACAGACGCTTAAGATAACTCATTAAGCTATACTTTTTAAGTGGTTTTCTGTATCTGTGTCTTATTTTAAATAAAATTGTTAAACCGTTGTATGTATAATACCAAATTATACATACAGCAGTTTATCTACTGCTGTTAAAAAGAATTTAAATTTTAATCAGCTGTATTTATTGTATAGCATTTGTGCATTAGATCATGTTTTCAGATCTTTGTGAAAGTTTAGCTCATCTGAAATTCCAGAAGTCAATCTTACCACGTTTTAGGAAAAATCAAAAAGGTTTTTGTTTTCTGTTTTGTGTTATTTTGTAATCTCTTAAATAAATTAAATCAATTATATATGTTGTTGTTTTAAAATTATTATTATACACTTAGAAATAAATGTTCTGCATATTACTATTTGCAAGTTTTTTGGTTATAGAGACAAGCATTTTCACTTTATGATATGTTCTTTAGCTTCAACTTATTCCTGTCCTTCATAGTGGAGAGGATGGTCTTGAGATGAGACCAGCTTCACTGGAATCCTCGGTCAAGTACTAGCAATGCAACTGTAGGCAGGACACATAACAACTGTATTGTCTCTATTTCTTAATGTACAAAATAGAACTAAAAATATTTTTAGCAAGTCACTGGATTATAAAGAAAATTTAATGTAATTATTGAAAACATGGACCCTAGTACATAGTAAACCTATATTCAGTGTTAACTGCCATCATTTTTGCTATTATTTTATTACCAAGTATTACTATTATTACTGGTATACTGACCTATAAGCAAAAAAAAAAAAAAAAAAAAAAGAAAAAAAAGAAAATTGAGTTGTGAGCTAAAAGGAAATACTTCTTCACTTGACATTTTAAATACATGTATATAGTTTTTCTGTAATCCATTAAGATGTTTCAAAATTAGCAATTCCTCTTCTTTGAGAAGTTTATTGTCAGCAGCAATATGCTAAAGACTAGCTTGAAAACATTAAATATTTGAAACTTAGGAACACCTAACCTCATTTTGTAAATGAGGTCATAATCCTGACTCACCTTTGACCTAAAACCTAACAGAATCAGCTATGAAACGCACCTATCATTCCAAAATCACTAAAATTGTCCATTCTTGAAAAAAAGCATAAAATGTTTCTCCATTAACTTCTGTATAAAATGAAATGTACATGTAGTTCTTCAGCATTGCTTGATTATCTCCAATATTTTCCTCACAAGCATCCAAGATCATAAAATGCCCCTAGCAAGTCAGTAAACTCTGTAAAGAAACTACTTCCACAGCAAGTTTTGGCTGTGGGATATAAATGTAATAGCTTTATCATGCAGAATCAGTGTCTTAAGTAATCAGACTGCTTCAGCCATTTGTGGAAAATACAGCATAAAAAATCTGAGGTGTGGTTCTATTCTGAGAATCAATCAGTTTTCGGGTGCCCTCAATGACCGAGTCATTTTATTACACTTATCTCACACTTCAGTGGCTTCAGTGGCAGATATCAGCTGAGCAACCTCTAAACTTAACCGCACACCTTGATTCTCCAAGACATTTGACTTTAATATAAAAGCAAATGAAAGTAATTATGAGAGCTGTCTTTCAAGGGATGGGAATCGGTTTTCAGAATATACAATTTTAAGGCAACAAATTGAAATCAGCAGGAAAGAAACATTTGCAGTTCAGCTTATTTTTATGGAGTTATTTTTACTATTTTTAGTTTTTCTTTATTTCACTATGTTCTATTTAAAAACACACACACACACACACAAATAGGAGCCATTCAATTTGGCTTACTTTTTCTGTCACGTTGAAACAGTCAATGAAATCTACAGCCACTAATGCATGGATTTACCTAATTTCAGAATATTTTAACATTTTGCTTTAGATACTCTGCTTACCAAATGACTTCTCATTAAGTGGGATTTTAAAATTTTCCTGTATTACAATTAGTTTCTGCTCTTCCCCATTATATTTTCAAATTGCTTATAACAAAGAAGCTAAATCATCCTGCATTTATTTTGTTTCTGTTTAGTTCCTCTTTTCATAAATCACTTATGCTGGAGAAATTACCCATTATGCTTCTGGAAAAGATATTTAGTGCTATTATTAAACATGATTCATCGAATGTACTTTATCTGTATACATGTCTAATACAATTTCCTTAACACAAAAAGCTTTGTTACTTCATTTTGTCAGAACTGATTATTTTAGAGGGAAAGGGTTCATGTGAATATTTTGTCTTCTTCAGACTTTTTCTGTTTCAGTTCTGTAGTAGTTTCAGAAAGATAGATTGTTTTTCTTACGAGAGTGGCCTCTGAAAAGCATGGGGCATCTTTTTTACAGTGGTTCATGTCAGGTGCCCATATTTAACCTGGCCTCTCTGAATCAACCACTGAGCAATCTGGACACTCTGCACAGATTAGAAATGTTATCACTATCATTTTGATGAAGTTTGTTCTTCAAGAAATGTGTGACTTTTCTCTACATCACATTCTTCTCAAATAACGTAATAACATGACTTTTGAAATGTTTCTTTCATAATTTTGTTGTTATAACAAAGATACCATTGGGATTCTTCTCATTGGGAAAACTGTACTTACATCCTTGAGTTGGGAAAATCCTGTACACTACAACCTGAGAGAGATACAGAGAGCGTCTAGTTCAATAGCCTTCCATCCACCTGTGACACTGGAGTCCCAGAAGGTCAAATGTGACACGCAGCATGGAGATGAAGAGCAAGGGCTTTTGCTTAGGACTGAATCACTGCTGTGCCACGTATGAGCATTGTGATCTCAGGTCAACTATTTAACATCTCTGTGTTTTGGTACCATCATCAGTCAACTGAGAATAATTATAGTACTAATTGCATAAGAGTACAACTCTTGAGTCAGTTAATACTTATTCTTCCAAATATTAACTTTTTCTCCTGTTTTCAAGGACTTAGGACAACGCATGGAACAAAATATGTATTCAATTAGTATCAGCATGATTTTTCTTTAATTGCCTACGGCTATTGTGCCTAAGGCTGAATAATGGCCTCCAAAGAAATTCACATCCTAATCCCCAGAACTTATGTTTATATCACCTGCACAGCAAGAGGGACTTTGCAGTTGTGATTAAGTTAAGGCTCTTGAGATAGTGAGGCCACCCTGGATTAGCCCAGTGAGCCCTATATGTAATCAGAGTGTCCCTATATGAAGGAGGCAGAAGGGGATTTGACCACAGAAGAGGGAGGTGATGTGACTGGAAGCAGTGGGAGGAGAGGGGATGTGATGAGGTTGATCTCCGGAAATCGCACATGGCAAAGACACAGATTCTCCCCTGGAGGTTTGGAGGCAGCGTGACTCTGCTGATGCCTTGATTTCTATCCAGCGAAATTCATTTTAGAGTCTGCCCTCCATCACTCCAGAGAATAAATCTGTGTTGTTTTAAGACACCAAGTTTGTGATCATTTGTCAGAGCAGCCACATGAAGCGAATATAGTCATCCAACCAGAGGTTGGATTTTCCAAAATTCTTGCCTCATCTGTGACTCCTTGGCTATTGATGTATCGATTACAGTGTGGGTTAATCCACAGAAAAGACTGCACATTGGGGGTCACTTCTGTGATGGGGAATACTGGACTCTTGTTAAATAGCCTTGTAACTGCTACATAGTTGGGAATTGTTTAATTGTCAAGAAACTATCAAAGGTAAATGTTTACTCATAGTTTGAGAAAGGCTACTTAAACTTTACCTTTATTTTTTTCTAAATAGATACTTGCAATACTCAGGTTAGTTGAAAATTCCAGCCAGGGGAGCTGGCACCACAGCAGCCTAGGTGAAGGCTAGCAGCAAAGCAGAGTCACTCTGGTGGGCAGGGCTCACTTGAGGACAGCCAGCTCAGCCCATAAGATCCCCTGGGCTAGGGCTGTGGTGATTCAGCCCCTCCTGGCACCAGGTACCAGAAGACGTTTGGAAGCCATTCCCTGCCCTCATTCCCTTGCAGAGATAAGTTAGCTCTCATGTTTGTTTGATCTCAAAGAAAATAGCATTTCAGAAACCACTGTCAGAAAATAGAACCTACTCTCCTCTGCATTGTAAGAAGTACATTGTTTAAGATATTCTTTCTTCTCACATTTTCACAAATGACTTCAAAGGAGAGTTATATTACCAAATAAAAATTTCAGTTACAATCCTACCATCTAATTTTGCTAGCAGTCCTCATTTAATAATTAGGAATGTTTATTGCTGCAAGTAAATAAAAAACCAACTGTTAGTGGCTTACAAAAATAGGAGTCTTTCCCCCAGCCCTCCATTTAAAAAGGCCCAATCAGTTAATTGTTCCTGTTGGTTTAACTGCTCAGTGATATTGTTGGGGCCCCCAGGTTTTTCCCTATCTCTTTTCTACTGTCCTTTGCATGTTTTCTGTCCATCTTTAAGTTTCTCAGCCAATCTTCACAACATGGCTGCCATTGCTCCAGGTATCACATTTGCTTTCAAGATAAGAAGCAAGAAAAAGAAAAACTGTGTTTTTTCATTATGAGACTTATTTATGTTTTCATCAGTAAAGGAAATATTTTTAGGATTTCTGCAATAACTTTTCTTTATTTCATGGACTGTAATTTTGACATGTTGCCATCCCTGTCTACAAGGGAGCTGGGAAAGTAACTGGCAGAGAGGAATAGAGTCACTGCTGAGCTTACTTCTCCTTAACTAAGGGAGAACCCTAACTGTCCTGAGAGAAAAGATTCTCATCAGGACTCTATCACAAGGACGAAGGGGAGAATACCAGTTGTTTAGGCAGTAAACTGTGCCTAGTGTGCCTTTTGGACCACGTAACTTGAATATTATAAATTATGCAAGCATATTTATTTAAGCAATTTATTTTTTATTTATTTATTTTTTTTTAAAGATGGGGTTTCACCATGATGGCCAGGCTGGTCTTGAACTCCTGACCTCAAGTGATCCACCCACCTCAGCCTCCCAAAGTGCTAGGATTACAGGCATGAGCCACCGCGCCCAGCTAAGCAATTTATTTTAAATTTATTTTAAAGTACATGTAGTTCTGAGTAAAACAATGTATGGCCACCAAAGAAATTTTGGGAAAAGAAAAGCATATCAAGGATAAAATGAAAAGTTTTACTTTAAAATTTATCTATTATCTCCCAGAGACAATATATTGGTATTTGGGTATAAACATATGCCCAGCCTTTTTCTTTAGTTTGATGTTTGTTTATTTGTTTTTCTCAATGACTCATGGCTTTAAGACTACGTTTTAATCAGCCTTTTCCTTAGCAACATGTCTTGGACATTTTCCTTAGCCATGAATGTTCTTATACACAATATCATTTATAATGGCTGTATAGTATTCTAGTCCATATGTCTGTAGCATAATTGATATAACCAATACCCTTTGTCAGGCATCTAGATTGTTTCTTGATATTTTGTTTGCTTGCTTCTGCTATTAAGCGCCAAAATTGAAATTAATGTAATTGATTTTTAACAAATAGTTCTATTTTTAAATAATTTCAAGGCCACCAAATATCACAGATTATGTAAACTAGCAAAACAGCCACATAAGTGGTTTCCCAAAGTCATCTCCACCTCTACAGTCTGCTGCAGTCTATCCTCTGCATTGCCACAAGCATTATCTTAGTAAAAATTACTGCTGTGGTCCCATTGTAATGACTCCTGTAGTCATTGTGTTCAGAGTCTAAACTGCTTTCCAGGACGTCTAAGGCCCTTTACACTGTGGGCTGTATTTTCTCTCCATCCCTTTCTCCCAGCTCTTTACACAGTCCTCCTGGGCTGCCAGGTCAGCCATACTGATGTTTTACTTACCAAAAGTCACTGTTCTTTCTCTTAGATTAAAACCATCTTATGTGCTTTTCCTTTGCCTGGACAGCCTAATCCAGGCTCCTTTTCCTTGCACTAGGCGAAAATAATCAGAATTGTTTTTGCAGAGTTTTGAGTAAAAGAAAGTAGGGCTTATATAAGAAACAATTTCTGTTAGCTATTGTCAATACATAGTATAAATAACATTGGCAAAGGAAGGAGGAAAAATTCAAATTTCAGTCCTTTCCTTTAAAACCATCACTTTCAGAGGCCTTTTTTGATGCTCTCTAGTTCTGGGAACTTTTTCCTCCACACTATGCACTCCATGGCCCACCCATGCCAAGGGTTCTCTCATATCATCTGAACCCCAGCCTCCCATGATAAGGCACATAATGTTTCATATGAATATATGTTTAACAGTGCAATAATCTCTTTCTACAGTAGCTCACAAGCTCCCTGAGAACAGAAACTGTGTCTTTTTCTCCTGGTAAAGAGTACCTACAACAAATAAATATACATAGTTTCTGATTTACCATGGTTTAACTTGACGATTTTTCAACTTTATCATGGCAAGAAAAACACATGTATTTGTTATGCTCCTTGACTGATAATGGAGTTACAGCCCCAAACTTATCCAGAAGTTACCCCATAGTAAGTCACGCAGCATCAATAGACGTTATGGAAATAAATCTTATCTCAGATTTTTAAAAAGAAGTATGTCTTTCTTAGTGAAATTAAAATGCAAGTTGTTATGATTTGGATGTTTTGTCCCCTCCAGATATCTTGTTGAAATGTGAGCTCCAGTGTTGGAGGCTGGTCTAGAGGGAGATATTTGGATCATAGGGGTGGATACTTCATGAGTGTCTTGGTGCTGTCATCACCGTATGAGTGAGTTCTCACTCTGAGTTCACACAAAATCTGGTTATTTGAAAGAGTCTGGCATGTCCTCTCTGTCTTGCTCTCTCTCTCTCATCATGTGATATGCTGGCTCTCCCTTGGCCTTTTGCTAAGATTAAAAGCTTCCTGAGGCCTCACCAGAAGCTGAGCAGATTCTGGCGCCATGCTTATACAGCCTGCAGAAAAGTGAGCCACCTAAACCTCTTTTTTTGAAAAAAAATAAATTATCCTAGTTTTAGGTATTTCTTGTAGCAACACAAAACTGACCAACACAAAAGATGAATAAAAATATTTTTCTATAAAAATTTAAGCCAAAGAAAGTAGGAATTGGTACAAGAAACTCTCTCCTTTAGCTCTTATTTTTAATAACATTAAAGAAGGAAGAAATGATAATTAGTAGCTATTAAACAATATATGAAAGATAGTTTGGAAGTCTGTTAAAAATTTGGTTAGTTTTATGATGTTGCATATACTATTTTATATTGATTTATCAAATGAGAAAGCCTCCATTTTCACCTAATACCTTGCAGAAGCATTTTACTATATTATTAATTATCAAATGTAAAAGTAAATATGTTGTTGAATTAAAATTTCTAAACATTTTCATGTAAGTCTGGTAATCATAACAATTTTATGAAATGCTCTTTTGTTAATATTTATAATTCCTAGCAATATCGCCGACATTTGATCATGGTTCCCCCAATCAATACATAGTAAGGCAAGAAAAAGAAAAATCTATTTTGTACAACATTGAGAACATTTTTCATAAATAAAATGTAAAATCACCTGCAATAAGAGGATAATATACGAAATGCAAGAAAACTGTATGAAAATGTGCCAAGCAAGAAATAAGATGACTCACAAAATTACAGAATACGTTTACTCTCAATAAATCTAATGAAAGAAATTCCAAAGGAAAGATTTAGGGTAAGAAAGATACATTTTTAAAAAAATAACTATGACCCACACTGTAGAAGAAGTATAGTACAGAAAAGTGGAAGGAAGAAATAGAAAGGCACTTTGGTTTAAATTATCAGAAACTCTACCTTATTTCTGTACTTCACATGAGTTTTGGTTAAATATAAACCAAAAACAATTCAGCCAAATGAAAACAGGGAAAGTTCAAACTAGAAATGTCAGGAAGAGGATTGGTTTTCCCTAAACAAAATTTTTGGGGTTAATGTCTGTGTTCCCAGAAGGGAGCAATCCAAAGAGAAAAATGACCTGGGGGAGACCATGTTTATCTGTTGTTTTAGTTTGGTGAATAAAGACTTAGGTTCAGATGACTCGAGGAGTCTCATTGAAAAGTTGTTTTCACTGAGACAATGAAAAAACAAGACTTTTAACTTTATAATTAATTACCCCAGAGTGGGTTATGATTTCTAAGAAGGTCAGCTGCTCAGAGAAATGAAGACATTTTGTGCTGCTGAGATATAGAAAATCTCCTTTCAATTACATTGACAAATGTTTTAATTCTTCAATTTACTTATTTGATGACAGAGCTTTCATAATTTGTAAGAATAGAATATGTACATATATACAACTGTCATTCCTTTCAACTCTGATTTTAATTAGAAACAGATACTTTTAAAGAAGATACTATGATAAATTACACACGTTATATGAACTCTTCATATTTTCTAAGTCTGTACACTAGGAAATCAGGGGTATGTACTAAAAAAATTGTTATTTATCTGTGTTTATGGATGAACACATTAACACATTTATGACAATAATTTTTGTGATTATTATTTCTATCTTCAACCTATGGCCAGATTATGCATAGAGGGTGAGATTCAGGACCAAACTAGTTCAACCTTCAACCAAACTACTTAGGCATCCTCAGAAAATCTTAAGTCAAATGTTTTCATATTAACACATATGGTTGTTCTGCAGTCTTAGATATTGACCCAGAGCACCAGTTGGTATTGCTGTTGTGTGTGGGTCAAATTTTCTCTGACTTTGACTTTGGTGATAAGTATCTACCAAAGGGAGTATATGCCGGGTTGGATAAATAAAGTATGAAGGAGTATGAACGGGGAAGGGTCAAAATAAATTTCTGCTCAGAGACTAAGGTGGAGTCCTTGTATTGTGGAAGCAAAGGCAGCAATTCTCAGCAAGCTACATTTAAATAATTTCATGGCCAAAATGGAGGCTTATGAAGGAGAGATTTGGAACCCACTCACTTAGTGATTATTATAAGTGCTATCAATAAATCGAGAACTGCACAGCATATAAATAGACACAGCTCCTGCACTTATGGTTTATTCTCTAACAGAGGCAAACATGCTGTTGAGATGATAAACTCACCGTGAAGAAAGTATATTCATCTGAAAGGGTAAAAGTTCATGAGCATGTATAGGTTGGTTTTATTTCACATGTTGTATCCTTTTATAGAGGGTGGAGTTGGAGGACAGGGTATGAAGGTGCTCTTGAAGCCCCTTGTGAGGTTTTATGAAAGAAGTGAGTAATGAGAAATAATGGCCCAAGATATATTGATAAGTAATCTATGCAAAATAAAATAGATGTAATCCTTTTTAAAATACATATTTCTATATTCTGGATGTGCTAAAAGTCATAAAAAATAAAACAATTACACTGCAAACTTTAATTGTGATTGAACCTGTTTCAACAGTGTTTTGTTCTTCATTTGCTATTCCATGAAATCTTAACACTGTTAGGAGCCTTCTTATGCACATGTGGGGGAAATAAACAAAATAAGCCAAACAGACCATAATATTTCCAAATAGATTTCTCACAAAAAAGTCCTGGTATAATATAAAGCACATATATGATAATGTTTGAGAACTGTAAATTAACAAGCAATACACATTTTCTTGAGATACTGGCTGAAGGTATATAAGCTTAACTGAAACTTCTTGGGGTATGAGTATATAAATAAGCGTTAAGAAAAGTAATATAAATGGTGCCTATCCTTTCAAACGTGTTTTTTATTTTATTATGAAGGTAAAGTCTATTATAATAATTTAATTATTATGTGATTTTTTGGAACTAAGATTATGTACGCATATGGGAAGTACATGTGTGTATTTAAATTTCTGCTTAAGAAAGTTGGTTTTTATGCTTTCTTGTTTTTTCTTCAAAATTTCTTTAACACGCTTTTGAAGTTTTAAACTAAAATTTTTATTGTACCCATTTAAATCTCTTTTTTTTCTGGGCTCATTTTTAGTCTTCTAGCCTAGTAGAGCCCCAGCCATAGAGAATTACTTGTTCTACTATAATTAGTATAATAAATGATATCATTAATGCTATCCACACAGTTTAGAAAATTAGTTTTATTTATGTTTCCTTAGATGGTTTTGCTGCCTATAAATTCTTACTGGAAGATAGCTGAACAAAATATAAAAATGTTTAAAAGCATGCTAATTCTATTTTTGGATTTGTGCTGTAGGTTAAATTTTGGCACTTTCTAAGTTTTAATAATGTAAAAGGTCAAACAGTCAATGCAAATATACTTTAGAGTATCTACACTAAATGCCACATTAATCTCTGTAATTAATGAGCTTATCCTATATGTATTAAGCAGGAAAATGGGATTATTTCCCCTCAGAACTCACAAACCTAGCAGAATAATAGATAAGAAACATAAATTTTACAGCTTCTGTGCTGACTAGAAACGAACTAGATGGTCCATAAATGCATTTTGGTTTAATTTTCTAAGATCCAGACGTACAGCATAAATCTCATTTATCCATCACTGTAGGTCCATTATAATCAGCCTTAGGGATCAGTGTTTTACAAGGAAGGTTAGGTAATCAGAGACTCACACCACTGGGCAGGTTATAATGTAATATCATTATGTTATATGACAAGCTCATTGAGTAATCAGATTGCATGCAAATTGACTATTATGTCTACAATTTCTAAAATGTAAACACTGTCCAATCAAGTACATCATATATTCAAATGGAAAGTAGGATCAATATTGGATTTACATCGAGCTTTATACAGACCTTGTCAGGAGATGCTGATGGATATATTAGGGGCAAACTATATCTTAGTTTTTCATTATCTAAAATATGTTATAAAAAATATATAAGTATCATTCCAGACCTCCTGAACCAGATATTTTATAGGTAAAGCCCAAGAATCTGTGTTTTGCAAACCCTTTGGGTGATTCTGATATATGCTTAAATTCCAGGCAATGCTGTTCATTTTTTCCAGTTTTGTGACAAGAATGCAGAGGTACTAGATGGCAAAGTCAAAAGGAACCTCGGATCTCCTGATTTCCCTAAGAATATCCTGCTGCCATTTAAGTTGCCTTGACTTTGTTATGCCTCAAGGCAAAATAAATGTTTAGTGAACATCTATGTGATACATGTGACATGCAAAGTCTGCCTTCATGGAGATACATTTGCAAAGAGGAGGCAGCCAACAAACAAAAAATATGGAAACTAAGATATATTTAATAAATAAATACATACTCAAATATATTCAATAAATATATATACACACAAGAATATATTTAATAGAATGTCAAAGAGTGCTCATGCCATAAAGACAAATAAAGCAGAGTGAAGGGAAAATTATCCACAGAGGGTGGAATCTTAGAGTTGTCAGAGAGGTCCTCTCTGTAAAGGCAATTTCATGTTTGTTGTTCCAGAGTTATATACTCTCCCCCGCAGCCTTTATCTTGGTTAACCCAATTTAATTGCAAGATAATTTTACTCTGTACTGTGTGTTCTAGTTGATAGGGATGTCGTGATAATACTGCACCATCAAACACCCTTTTTGTGATGATAAATTATGTTATTTTTAGCATATTTTTGAAAAACCTTTAAGAACAAATTGCTGTGCAAAACTGAGGAATGGTCACATCTCGTAGATCAGACAGTTGTCAGTGGCAATAAACAGGCTGCTGTAGGCTCCCAAGGATCTGAAGATAGAATCTGGATGTCCCATGATGGACAGCTCCTTACCAGAACCAACCTCTCCAGGAGATGCACAGTTGAAGGACAACACTACCTGGTTTGAATGACCAGCATGAATAATCCTGACTTAATCAGTCAAAGCATCCTACATTCTTGGTTTTGCTGTATGTATTAGTTCGTTCTCACACTGCTAAAAATCTGACATTGGGTAATTTATAAAGGAAAGAGGTTTAATTGACTCACCATTCTGCATGGCTGGGGAGGCCTCAGGAGACTTACAATTATGGTGGAAAGTGAAGGGGAATTAAGGCACCTTTTTGACAAGATAGCAGGAAGGAGAAGTGCTGAGCAAAGTGGGAAGAGACCCTGAGATTTCATGAGAACAGCATGGAAGAAGAATGCCCCCATGATTCAATTATCTACACCTGGCCTCTCCCAGGTGGGGATTATACGGATTACAATTCAAGATGAGATTTGGGTGGGGACACAAAGCCTAACCGTATGACAGTGACACATAAAAAAATAAATTGCAGGGTACCATCAAGTAGGTTTCACCTGATTACTAGGATACAGTAGCTTCAGCTTACAAAGATAGACAGCTTACAAAGATAGACTCTACTTCATGCCTACCTGATTTCCAAACTTGCACCTGGCAAAGGCACTACTTTATTTTACAGATGAGGAAACTCAAGCCCAGGAGACATTAAGTGACTTGTGAAGTTCCAGAGTTCGAGGTGTCCTTATCAACCATTGTTTTAGGTAGTAATCAAAAAGGATCATACCAAGGGAAAAATATACATGTAATTAATTGAAAGTTTTCACTGAGTGAGAGTTTCCAGGTTGAACGTATGTCCTTATTGGGATGTTAAAAATAGTATTTAATGAAAGCTGTGAGAATGTTAGATTGTTATCCTGCAGTGCCCTGGGAGTATATAAAAGTTGTCCCTAATGTTTCTATGCTTACTGATCCAGTGCAGTATGATCGGGGAGGCCCAAATAGAAGCATGGTTTATGCCAAAACAAGAAATAAATATATTAGGGAAAAAAAGGAAACCCTCTAACCTTGATGAGCATTTTCTTTAGGTGGAAATTAAAGAATTTCTAGAGAAGATTGCATCTTTTAAATAAGCAAGCTGGGCTTCATCTTGGGGGTTAAGTGGCAGTAGTGGGGAACCAAAGGAAAGCTTTGTCTTTAAAAGGATCTTGGAATTTCAGAAGCTACATGAAGCAGAGCACAGAGGACTTCTAGGGCATGTTACATGGGAGCAAATAAACAAACTAGGAATTGGATAATCTGGGTTTTAGACCTCACTGGAACCTAACAATCCTAGCATAGGCATTAGCAAAATCATGCAAACTCCTCCAGGTTCAGTTTTTGCAAGTGCTAGGTAGGAACAAGTCTTACCCTCTCATTTCTCAATGCTGTTTTGAGAATTAAATGAAGTAATTATATGTGAACATATTATGACACTTAAAAGCAAAATACATACATGTTACTACCTCAATTAAGCACGTGACCTACCACTAACAGGGTATAGTGCCAAGGGAGGAGCCACCAGCAGAAGAAGAGGGCCAGGAGTGCCAGCTGCCTCACCCAGGGAGGGCTCTGGTAGCAGAGGAGGGATGGGAAGGACACCCAGAAAGGAGATCAGAGAAAGACCATGGCCTGGACCTTAAATGAATAAGGTAGCCTAGATCAGATGTTCCTGATCAGAAATTTGCAGTGCAACAAAAATGTATGTGTGCTTTTCAGGCTATGTTGGCCCTGAGTGAGGTGAGGGAGGCAAAGTATGTTGCTGTGTCATCTGAGGCAAAGGCCCCTTCAGGTGGACTAGATGGTCCCATCTGGAGATGATGGGAGACAGTGACAGATCATCAGGCATTAGATTCTCATAAGGAGCACACAATCTAGATCCCTCGCATGCATAGTTTACAGTAGGATTCATGCTTGTATTAGTCCATTCTCACACTGCTATAAAGAACTACATAAAACTGGGTAATTTATTAAGAGACTTGACTCACAGTTCCATGGAATTAATAAGAAGCATGACTGGGAGACCCCAGGAAACTTACAATCATGGTGGAAGGTGAGGAGGAAGCAAGGCATGTCTTCTCATGGTGGCAGGAGAGAGACACAGAGAGCAATGGGGAAGTGTCACACACTTTTAAACCACCAGGTCTCATGAGATCTCACTATCACAAGAACAGCAAGGGGGAAGTCTGCCCCTATGATTCAGTCACTTTCCACCAGGACCCTCCCTCAACACATGGAGATCACAGTTCAAGATGAGATTTGGGTGGATACACAGAGCCAAACCATATCAGGTGGCATGTGACTAGCAGGGTTTGAGTGTCCAGAAAAGAAAAGAAAAAAAGGTAAGATGGAGAGGTGGGGAGGTAATCCCTCTTCTCGGATATTTTTTTTCTGAGGTCATTGTGGTCAAATCTGACACCCATAGGAATGAAAGGGGAATGAGCTGCCTGCTCTGTTGCCTTTAATTCCTACCCCCAGAGCGATAACTTGCAGTGCAGTGAGTCAGGGGAGTCAACGCACTGCACCAAGAAAAGCAAGTCAAAGGTTAATGGGAAATGAAAGACAGCACAAGGAAGAAAGAAGGGAGGGAGACTGGCCAGACATCTCATGTGAGATAAGATTCCCCTAAGGGAAAACTAAATAGAGATGTAGAGATACTTCAGGGGTGACATAGAAGGAAGGGGGGAGGGCAAGGAGGGAAGATTAACTTTGCCTTTGTTAACCTTTACATTGTATTATCTCACTTGTTGGAACAAATGTGCATCCCTTCTGTGTTTGAAACTCATCAGAGGAAAAATAGTAAATAAAACGTGATAATATATGATAGAGATATGTGCTAAAATTTGCATTGTGGCAATTACTTGGGACTATAAATAAGGTTAGACACATCTGCAGTGTTAATGTGATTAGTGCTGCAACTCTCTGTTTATATTAAGATCGTGCCTTCATGTAAGAATAAAGCTGCAGGAATAAATAATTTAAATAAGAGCAAATAAAATGACAGGTAAGAGAAAGTCTTATGTAACCACCTAATTCTTCATTTCAGCTATGTATTTAAGTTGAACTGTGTGAAATTACTTATATTTTACAGTGTGTGATCTATAAAACTATAATTTCATAGGAATCAATTTTATCTTTTTATCTATATAGACTGACAGATATAGATGGTAGATACATACATACAAACATACATGCACACGTATATAAATACAAACCTATATGTTTCATTCGAGGCTTTCAATACTTGCCTAAAATTGTTTGTTTTGGTTTTATGTTCTGTTTCATTGATTAAGTATATTTACGTAAAGATAATCCTGCTAGTGATGAGCGCATCCACTTGCACTTTCTATCCTACATTTTGTATCTTCTAGGATTTATGGAAAACAAGTTTCTGTGGACATGATTATGTTTTCCAAAAATAATACACTGTGATTTAAGAGGAGAAATGGAGCAGAGCCAAATATATTGATAATAATGACAATTTTAGAAAAAGACCAAACATAGCAATTCATCCTCCATTTAGTGATATTTTCAAAACATAAAATAGGGCTCATGAATCCATTAGGAGGCCCTCCCCACACCCATTGCTCCTATTTTGGGTTATTGAAGAATCAAATTCCAGACACGAAAGGCCTACGGCATTGCCAGGCCCCTTTCAAAATCTCCTGATCTACTGGACACTGAAATGACAGCAGCTGCTCCTATATTTTTCTCTGCCAATAGACTTTACCCTTTTATGTCTCTTGTGCAATATGTTCCTCTTCCAGATAATAGGAACTGTGCATAATGACAGTTGTGACCACACATCTCATTATACATAGACCACAGTCCCTATGAGCAAATTAGTGAATTAGCCATACAGCCTTAAAACAGATTAGCAGTAAAGGAACTATGTTTTCAGACCAAAGTTTGGAGATTTGTTACTTTGGAGTATTATATCTTCCTCCATGATAATAAACATAAATATTATGGATGGAACATTTACAGGAGGAAATAAATACTATAGTTTTTACTTAGCCTAAGCCATGAAGTAGGTATTATTATCTTCTGTTTTAGCAACACAAAACCTGGAGCCTTTCAGTGACTTCTCATTAAAGGCAAACAGGATTTAAACCAGATCAGTCTACATGGGAACCCTGTACTCTAAGACTTTGACTTAGAGGTTAACTTCAGAGCTGCTGGTGTTGGAATTATTCGTGACCATTGAATGCAAGGTAAATAGGACATAGGAGGAGAAGAGAAGGTCAAAACCGTAGCAGATTTTAACAGCAAAAACTTCAACAGTGTCTTAGCAAAAACTGCAGCAATATCTACCGGTAGGAACCTGAAGAAAACCCCAAAATGAAAACTTTCTATATTTGGTGCTTTATGTGAGGAGGAGAGCAGAATTCTCACACATTTCTTTTTGCCCATGTAAGTAGTAAGAAGACACACAGCTTCAAAATAAACCACCAAAGGATTTGCAAATTAAACTGCTATAAAGGTGTTATCTTTTGACTATTCTTGCATAGTAAGCTTCAGTTCCTTGAGTATGGAGCCCAATGCATCCATTTTTTTTCTTATTCTCTCATGAAACATTTTATACAACTATGGTAGCTGTTCAGTAAATGTTTATGTCTTGACCTGACTCTTCATTTGTGATCAGTGCCATTGATCATTTCAGATATGTTTCAACATTATTTTGTGAAAGAAGTCAATTTTTCTTCTTACTTAAAAAAAATAATAATAATAATCCTTAAGAATATTTGACCCAAAAAGCGATATCTCCAACATTTACCAAAGATAGTCTTTATCTTGACCTACTCAGTTTGTCATAACAAAATACCACAGACTGGGTGGTGTAAACAACAGAGATTTATTTTCTCACAATTCTGAAAGCTTGAAGTCTGAGGGCTCTCTTCCTGGCTTGCAGACAGCTGCCTTCTCACTGTGTCCTATAGGGCTATTCCTTTGTGTGCATGGAGAAAGAGAACTGCTCTCTCTCTCTCTCTCTCTCTCTCTTCTCTCTGCCTTCCTCTCTCTCTTCTCTGTTTTTCTTTTTCTTTTTTCTTTTTTTTTTTTGTGAGGCAGAGTCTCACTCTGTCACCCAGGCAGGAGTACAGTGGTGCAATCTCGGCTCACTGCAACATCCACCTCCCAGGTTCAAGTGATTCTCCTGCCTCAGCCTTCCGAGTAGCTGGTAGTACAAGTGCACACTGCCACACCCAGCTAATTTTTTATTTTTAGTAGAGATGGGGTTTCACCATGTTGTCCAGGCTGGTCTCGAACTCCTGACCTCAAGTGAGCCTCCTGCCTTGGCCTCCCAAAGTGCTGGGATTACAGGCATGATTATTATAAAGCCATCACTTCTATAGCATTAGGACCCACCCTTGTGACCTCATTTAACCTTAATTACTTCCTAAACGTCCTGTCTTCAAGTACAGTCACATTCTGAGTGAAGGCTTCAACATACGCATTTTGGAAGGGACGTGATTCAGTCCGGAGCCATCCTCTAGTAACGGAGTGTAGTCCAAGATGCCAGTAGTCACACGCTAGATGCAACATGAGCATCCAGAGACCAGTTCACCACCAACTGCAACATCTCAGAGAAACTGACTGGCTACCCTTAATCCAATTATGGATTTTACGTCTAGACTGAAGCAAAGGCTCATTTAAGAAATCTTGCCAAAATCAAAATTCTGAGGTTTGGAGTTTTCTTTTTTTTTTTTTTAATTGCATTTTAGGTTTGGGGGTACATGTGAAGAACATGGAAGATTGTTGCATAGGTACACACATGGCAGTGTGATTTGCTGCCTTCCTCCCCCATCACCTGTATCTGGCATTTCTCCCCATGGTATCCCTCCCCAACTCCCTACCCCCCACTATCCCTCCCCTTTTTCCCCCCGACAGACCCCAGTTTTCTTAAAGAACTGATAAACTCGGAAAGAGTCCTTGGGACTCCAAACCAAACATACACTATACACCTCCTTCCCCTACAAATACCTACGGAAGGAAGAACCCCCTTCCAGTTTAGAACCCAAGAACTTTGAGTACCTTATAAAGCCACCAGACTCCTGACACTTTCCCAAGATACAAAGCATCCCTGGCCTGCGATCAGGAGCAATTTTGGCAGTACGGGCTCTCCCAGAATCATTCTCCTTTGTACATCCCGTTCCAGTGTGGTTCCTTCACATCTTAGGACATGCCAATCAGGAGGCAGTGGTGAGAGGATGTGCTCTGAGATGGCTGAGTTTGTTAGCAGTGGACACCCCTGCGTGCTGGTCAGGGTCCAGGCAGAGAAGCAGAACCAATAGAAGATAACTATTAAGAGGCTTATTTCAAAGAACTGGTGTACGTGACTGTGGGGTGACACTAGGCAAACCTGAAGTCCAGGGACCAGGCAGGTGTAGACTGGAGTCCCAGCTTACATCTGAAGTCCATCAGGTATAAGCTGGGGACTCCAGGATATGGCCTGACGTTGCTGTCCTGCTCTCACCAGGAAATCGTCAGCCTACTTTTCAGGACTTTCAACTGATAGAATCAGGCCCACCCAAATAACCTAGGATAATCTTCCTCATAATGGACTTTAATCACCTGCAAAATACCTTCAGGACTACGCCTGCATGAGCATTTGGTTGAATGACTAGGGCTGTAGCCTAGTTAAGTTTACACATCCAAAGACCACCACAGCCTGTATACAGTCCTGTGACACTGCTGAGGGCTACCAGGCCCCAAGCCAAAAACTGGAGCCATGTGGAGACCAGAATGATAAAGTCCCCCTAGTTAGAGCCTGAGGAACAACGAAAAGAGCCAGAGTCACAGCTCTGGGATTTGGCACAACCCACAGTGGTCACACAAGCCTCCCACCATCACCAGCAAAACCTGCAGGAAACTTCCCACTTAACCCTTATGGTAAGGGTTAAATGGAAGAAATTTTTTTAAATACAGTGAAAACCAAAAGTTTTACATATATATAAAGGAGTGCTGTTTTTACTATTATTTTTGCTCTCAGAGAATGTCCAACTTTCATGTAGAAGCAAAGAATATCCTCACAAGTACACAAAGGTATTAGGCAGTATCATCTTCGTAAGAGTAAATTCTTTTTCTCTTGAGGTTGAGTTCCATGTATTTCTTACATTTAACCAGTATCACTCAAGCTAACCCATAGCAGTATCTTAATCGTAAGATGTAGCCATCTATTTTAGCATGTATTTCTTTCAGTGTTGAAGAGTATGCATACAATCAAGAAAAAAAATCCATAGTAAAATGTGTCATTAATGCATATTTTTAAACCCAAAGTGTTTCACTGCTCATCAAACAAGCAAGCAGCTCCTCACAATTCTGCTATCCTGGCTGCAAGAATGTGTGAATATCTCTCCTGGAGGGACTCATGCAACTTGCCCAGGATTCATTTTCATTCCAGCATGTACAATCCCAGAGATTTAATAGGATTTCAGGCCATCTTTTTGCTTTCTAATTGTGGTAAGAACATCTAACATGAGATCTACCCTCCCGAACAATTTTTAAGTGAACAATACAGTGCAAAAAGCACAATGTTGTACAACAAACCTCTAGAACTTCTTCATCTTGCATAACTGAAACTTTAGAGCCGTTGAACAGCAACTTCCCAATTCCTCATCCCCAGAGACCTTGAAAAGCACTATTTTACTCTGTTTCTCTGAGTATGACGATTTTAGACACCTCACATAAGTGGAATGATGTATTTTCCTTCTGAGTCAGGTTTATTTCACTTATAATCTCCTCTAGATTCATTTGTGTTGTAGCAGAGGGCTGTCCAAGATTTTGGCTTCCCTGGGCCACATTGGAAGAAGAATTGTCTTGAGCCACACATAAAACACACGAACACTAACAATAACTGATGAGCTTTTAAAAAATTACCAACAAAATCTCATAATGTTTAAGAAAGTTTATGAATTTGTGTTGGGCCACATTCAAAGCTGTCCTGGGCTGCAGGTTAGACAAGCTTGTTGTAGCAAATGGCAAGATCTCCTCCTTTTTAAAGGCTGAATAATATTCCATTGTGTGTATATATACATACAGTGTGTGTGTGTATACTATATTTTCTTTATTCATTCATCTGTCAACAGACAATTAGGTTGTTTCCATATCTTAGCTATTGTGAATAATGTTTAGGTCACAATCTTACCTCTAGCTAGTATCCTATACTATAATACCCCAAATCATAAGTACTTTAATGAACAAAAATTATTATGCTTATATTTTCTGCTACATAGATTTTTATATATGCAAACTTAATGAATCTCTATAAAATAGCAATTGTCTGTAGAAAGCAAAAGGCAGAATCCCAAATAGTTTTTTCTAATAATACACACCAGTAGACTTCAAGCAAGAATCAAGCTGCCTCTGCATGGGATCATCTCCATAGGGTGTATAGATTAATACTAAGAATAAAAAGTAACAGATCATTTGGGCTTAAACTTGCTATTTTTAATCATATATCTTTCCATCCAGAAATTTAAAGCAGTATTACCATATAAATTTAAACATACAGAAGCAATATGAAAATATCATTAGAACCTACTGTTATTAAACAAATAGCTAATTCACTCAACAGTTTCTAAATATCAAAATAACATACTCTATACATTATGGACTACTATGCAGCCACCAAAAAGAACAAGATTATGTCCTTTGCAGGAATATACGTAGAGCTGGAGACCATTATCTTTAGCAAACTTAGGCAGGAACAGAAAACCAAATACTGCATGTTCTCACTTGTAAGTGGGAGCTAAATGATGGCAACACATGGACACACAGAGGGGGAACAACAGACATTGGGGCCTATAGAAGGATAGAGGGTGGGAGAAGGGAGAGGATCAGGAAGAATAAATAATGGGTACCAGGCTTTTATACCTGATGATGAAATAGTCTGTACAACAAACCTCTCCATGACAAAAGTTTACTTATGTAACAAACCTGCACATGTGCCCCTGAACTTAAAATAAAAATTAAATTTAAAAAATGGCCATTCATTGATTACATTATCATATTTTTATAATAGAATCATGTCAACCATGCTATGAAAATTACAGACAGTGGTTAAAGTGGTCTAGAATCCTGTGACAAGTCAATAATTGAAAGCTGCCAAGAGGAAATGCATTTCTGAGTCTCAGCTTGCTGCTCATACTCCCTGCTTCACACTTCCTATGTGGACCCACATTTCTCTGCTTTCCGTTGCACATTCTAACAGCCAGTAACAGATTTCCCTAAAATACATTATGTCTGCATCTTTTTGGTTCAGTTCAACTGTCTGTTATGGGGGCGGCAAGGAAAGGAATAAAAAGAAACTCTCTTAACAAAAGAATTCTGATAAGAGATATATTCTCTAGTGAATCATCCTCTGATTGTTAACCGTCTCTGTTTATAGGCTATTTACCCTGTAATCTCTTTATTTCCCATCTTTAAAAGTATGCTATTGTGGTATAGCAGTAGTCTCTTAGAGCAATTTTATGGGGCAGCAAATCTTTGAGAACAATTTACTATATTAAAAATTAAAACGTGCTTCACTGTTTTTAACAATGGCTTCAACAGGATAAAAGCTTGATTCTAAAACCACAGGAGTCATTCATTTTCTCTTCTTTGTGTTTGTCCTAAAATACTTTTTCCCCAGTGAAAATAAAATGAGCTCTCTGATTTTTTTCCATTTCATATTTGTGTTGATAGCATGCTATTGTATTTTTTAAAAAATCCTTTGAAGACTCTTGCCATCAAAACAATCACAACAGCAAAAATCTATGTGTCTTATGAGAAATAATTTAAACAACCTTCTCAGGTAACTAACTATCTTTACAGAAAGTTAATTGTGATTAATAGTTTATTTCAGTCCTATGAATTTCAGTGGAAAGAAGGTCACTTGCCTAATTTTGTTTTCTCTAGTGAAAACAACATTGTATTCATTCTTTCTCATATATCGTGAGGTTATTCAGCTCTCCTTAACTCATTAAGACTTGATATGTATTTCATATCAAGAAAGGATGGCACTAGAACTTAGTAGTCTTACTAAATAATGGGTAAATGTCAAATCCAGCAAAAATTTTGAAGGCTCCACCTTTAGCATGGGAATTGTTAAATATCACTACTTATTGACATTGTCAAGAACTGTGAAGGGTCTTAAATCTTACCGTACTTGTAGGCTAACAAATCAGCCTGTCAGTTTCATAGTTGTTGTCAGAAGACATGAGACTTCCCGGGTCAAAGACAATGGGCAGTTTATTACTCACAGCAATTGCATTAACCAGAGTATTAGCCTTTTTAATGGTCTCCTGAGTCCCAGTTCCCATAAAATTATGCAAAAAGGCTCAGGTGGCACCTGCACATGCAGTGGGTTGTATCACAGGAGGGAAACTACAAGTTTGGGGGAACCCCAATGTTTTATAATGGGCAATAATCCAGCCTGATATTTCCCCTAGAAAGAGACATTATCTTTTTAGTACTGGAATAAACAAATCTTCCTTTTGCTTCAGAAGAAGACCTTTGAAGGCCTATGTTTCTTCACATATCCTCAAAAAGATAATCCAGAACAAGGCAGTCATTGCCTTTGCTCACAAAACATGCAGAAATGCAAAAGATTCACAAAGAACAGTCTACCAGTAATTGTTCTTCATTTTCCCACTAAATATATCTGTTTAGATTTTTAAAAAATACTTTACATTGTTGGGACTAATGTGTTATAATGAAGTTATAAAAGTGTTTTTAAAAAGAAATAGTAATTTCCTTATTCTCACCTTTATACCTATAGCATACATTGACAATCACTTTTAGCTTTATAGTATTTTTACATTTTTATTTTATAAAGGACTTTCATTTCCCCATGTCAGGATCAGGCTAAATAATTAAAGTACCTTGATTCAACAGGTAATGATTGACAATCAGAAATGTGCAGGGAAAGATGAGACACCTGTACTTCATTTTGTGTTCCACTCTGTCTGTGTACACAGGAGTGAGCTACTGCATCAATTTTTCAAAGTTTTATTCATTAATATTTATTGAGTGCCTGCTGTGTGCCTGACATTTCACAAGGCTCCAAAGACACAAAGGTAAATAAGTTTCCTCTCCTCAACCCAGCATAATCTTATAGAGGAGACACAAAAGCAAGGAGATGAGAGATGAAATAGAGGTATGCAGCTGATGCTAACAGACACAGTGGAGTGGCTTCTAACTCAGGCTGGCAGGATGGTGGTAAGAGTGTATAAGGCTTCCTAGATAAATTCTTAAAGAAAAAATGATAATTAGCATGGTAGGAGTTGAAGTTCAAATGAGTGTGAGGGTGCGCATTCCTCGTAAAGAAAGAAGCCCATGTCACAGCTCGAGAGAGCCTGCTTTTTCTGGAAACTACATGTAGTTTCTAAAAGGGCCATTAGAGCAGAGGGTGTCAGGATGGTAATGGAATGCTGAGGCTGGGGAAATCAGCACATTTGAAACCACAAAGAGTCCTTAGGAGAAGTGTGTATGTGCATGTGTGTGTGTGTTATGTATTTCATATCTACATATGAAATACAAATAAAGTAGTAAAAGAGTTAGTTAAGGGTTAACAATCTGGTCAGAAGGGAGCCCTGGAGGATTTGTCTTGAAACCATTATTTGCATAGCAATAACACTGTTTTTACATAGGTTTTTACTATGTAAAGAACAGTGGAACTTGTTGTATCTGTTCCATATACAACAGATGGGTTGTATATGTGGAGCTTAACTAAAGAAGCCCCAAGTCATGTCCTTGGCACCAACCATTATGATCTTTAAAAACTATGCTAGGGAGGTACTACCTTTATCCTAAAAAGGTATGGGAAGACAGATGACCAGATGTTCATAATCACTTTGATAAAGAACAAATTAGGGGAAGATGAACACTGTGGGCAGGAAGACCAGTGGAGTGGCTGCAGCTACAAACCTAATGAGAACTTCAAGGTTGAGGTAATGAGCATGAAGCAAATGGATGGACTCAGGAGGTATTAAGGATGTAGACTCTGCAGGACTTGATGACCAATGGTGTGAGGGGGAAATGATGAAAAAGCAAAGAGATCAGAAAGACTCCTAGTTATTTGACATGGGCTATTATATGGATGTGTGCCACTTACCAAAACAGTAAGCCCAGCAGGAAAGGGAAATTGGGTGAGGAAGAACAATGGATTCAGTTATGAAATACTGTACTACTTGTTGATAATAGCCAAGTACTGTTTCCTGATTATGCTCTCCTGTTCAATTGAATGCCAAGTTGGAGAGGCCCAAAGGTTTACTTCATTTAATTATTATTATTATTACTTTTTACAGATGAGGGTCTCACTACATTGCTCAGGCTGGACTCGAACTCCTGTATTCAAGCATTCCTGCCACCTCAGCCTCCTGAGTACCTGGGTTTTTTTCATTTTGAAAGCTCCTCATTCTCTGTCAGTAGGAGATGGGGAATGTTACAGCTCTAAGATTTCCAGCTGTTGGGCTTGTCCAAGCAAAAGTTTCAAAGCAGCTCATTAACCTCCACTTCCATTTTTGGGAAACAAAATTCTTCATTTTATCACAACCTAGTTGTTTCACAAATTAAGCAACCAGACCCACATTTTACATAAAAAGTAAACAAGTGGCAGTTATTGATATGATATATTGGGCTTTATTCATGGGTTTAGTTACATTATCTCACTTATCTTCACAACTCTGGAGTAGTTACTAATATTATTCCCATTTTACAGATAAGGGGGAACCTCAGGCTTCAGTTGTACAGTCAGGACTCAAACTGAAGTCTGTTGCACCCCCAAATTATGTTCTGTGTCACTTTTTATGTTTCCCAGTTTTTCTTCAAAACATTTAAAAGTTATTGTATTTTGCCATGTTGGTCCTCTTCCTAAACCTTCTTGGAACCATTTAAATGTTTTAAATTATAACTCACTTGAAGTCTTAAGTCACATAAGTCTGTAAGTCTGTCAATATAAGCAGTACTCAAGGTCCCATCTCTGGTCTACTAGGCATTTCTTTCACAACCACATCTAAACTTCTCTTTAATTTTCTTTCTAAGAATTACATTTCTACTCTCCTTTGCTTGGAGCAAATGATATGGCCAAACTCATGTAATAATAGTATTCCATTTATTAAGCATACTAAATATAATAGCCTACACTAGAAACTTTAAATACAGCATCTCATTAAACTCTCACAAGTCAGTTGTCACTAGCTCAGCTCACAGATGAGGAAACTGCAGTTCACTGTGGCAGAAAGAACTTGCCCTGAGATACACAGCTAGAGCATACTGAGCCTGCATTCCAACCAAACCCAAAGCCACTGGTGTGGGCTACTCTGAATGACTTACAGTTCAGCTTTTATTTTCTCATAACTGATCCAGTCACTTGCTTTCTTAAAATCATTGAAAAGCTTCCTGTCACCTATTAGAAAAAAGTATCCAATCTGTTTGGTAGAGTATAACAAACTTTCCATGACTGGTTCCCTCTCCATTCCCAATCTCATCTGCTGCTACTTACCATTTGGATTTGGGCCTAATTCATAATGGTGAAACATAAAAAGTTTTAAAGCCATGACCATTTGGGCACTGTAACCTTATTAGACTGACAAAGGGAATATTTACAAATGTAAAAAGTCAAAATGCTGTTCCTGATGATCAGAATGCTTCCCAGATCTCTGAAAAATTAATCTAATCACATATCAGAAAGAAAAGGCCTAGGCAAACTTCTACTTTGGTAATTCATTTTGATAATTATGTATCAGACTTCTAGAAAGTGAGATGAAATTCAGATCTTTATCAAGTGAAGCAAATTTTTTAACACATATCCTCAAAGTCATTTCAGAAGTCCTTGGACTAAATGCAAGCTTAACCTTGTGTCCACTGCATAATAAAACTGTGCTACATTACATGAATGCCTGATAGTAAATTTTAAAATAATTTCATGGATGTTTCTCATATGTAGTCTGAAATTTCTGCAAACTGACTCCTCTGTAAATGTATGTAACATTCAATACTTTTGTCTATACTATTTCATTTGTAACAAATCTCTAAGTATATATTGTGCAGAGAAGTCTCACTCTCATAAAAATGTATTTTCTGGCATTAGTTTAAATTTTTAGAAAAGGACTGCAGCAAATAAAATTTTCAAGTTTTTTCTTAATACAATTTTAAGAACTATAAATTTATATGTACCTTTTTGTTATTGATTTGTAGGACATTAATGTGATCTTTCAGTAAATTTATTTCAGTAGCTCACTTTATAGTTCAGATCTCTATCTAAACAGGGATTACTGTACTTCATCATCCTAAATAGTTCCTTGATTACTAAAACTCTCTAATAATATGTTCAAAAATGAAAACAAGTCTTTGCTATTGGAACCAACCCAAATGTCCATCACTGATAGACTGGATAAAGAAAATGTGGAACATATACACCATGGAATACTATGCAGCCATAAAAAAGGATGAGTTCATGTCCTTTGCAGGGACATGGATGAAACTGAAAAACCATCATTCTCAGCAAACTGACACAAGAACAGAAAAATAAACACTGCATATTCTCACTCATAAGCGAGTGCTGAACAATGAGAACACACAGACACAGGGAGGGGAACATCACACACTGAGGCCCCTGGACTCGGGGAGGAATAGCAGGGGGTGAGGGGATTGGGGGAGGGATAGCATTAAGAGAAATATCTAATGTAGATGACAGGGCAATGAATGCAGCAAACCATCACCATGGCAGGTGTATACCTATTTAACAAACCTGCATGAGCTGCACATGTATCCCAGAACTTAAAGTATAATAAATAAATTTTTAAAAATAAAAGGTTAAAAATCAGAAAAACATGAAAACAAATCAATATAGTATTTTTTATTAACATTGTATTCAAATTTTATAACTGAGCCTTTGAAAATAGCAATGAAATATTTATAGTTTAAAAACTAAATACCTGAATTTTTATAATAAAATATTTTCCCATCCTCTTGTTAATCGACATTAGTGAATTTTTATTTCATGTATTCTCTAGTCTTTCTATTATGTTTTTACTTAAATGATGCCATTTTAATATTTAAACATTTTTTGGCTGTCGCAGATTGCTTATAAACTCCATAATTATTCAAATGCATTTTCCGTTTGTTAATAGTAAAGAATTCAGCTAAGCTTTGCAAAGAGATCACAGTGTAGAAAATTAATATCCCACTAGGTAAATATAATAATTAAAATAGAAGGGAAATTAAATGCAAGCAACAGAAATAAATGAATGCTACATCGACTAAAATAGGAGATATAAGACTTTTTATTATGGAGAATGTACAAAATAGCTATTAAAATATAATTCTATATGAATCAAATTAAATCATCTTCAAGACAAATCAGAGTATTACAAACTATATTATAGCCACTATTTTGTTAGTGTCTGGATATTGTTGTTAACCTACCAGTCTTTTTATAACTGTGGGATGAGCATTACATAAACTTAAATGATATGCAGTTTTTCTATTCAAATATTTCTATCTAAATTTTAAAGGTATAAGTAAAGAATAGTTACATGTCCACTTATGAGGTAAACAAAAAAGAAGCACAGCTTTGGGGATGAAAGTCCCATTATTATTAGCAATACATTTATTTTATATATATATATATATATATATATATATATATATATCATTTATATATATAGATATATAAAGTATGTATATTAGAGAAAGGAGAAGGAGGGAGTGAAGGGAGAAGGGGAATAAAAGCCTTTGTAAATTAAAATTTGGGTAATAGAATGCTTTTTAATTCTGTAAATCTCAAAGAGAAAGTTAAGGAAATCACAAATCTCCCACATAGTAAAGTGGCAAAAAGGAGAGTGAAAATAAACACGATGAGAAAAGCACCAGATCAGTACAGCACTTGAACATATAAATAATAAATGATCCAGAAAAAGAGAACAGATGTGGAAGAGAGGCAGAGAGAACAGAGAAATGGAAGGAGACAACAGAAAATTGTTTTAATAATTCTGAAATATTTCTTGAAAATGAGAGACTTTGTTTGGTTCCTTAATTTAAAAAAAAATACAATTTTTCATCATGAAGTTTAAAACATTGGAAACAGAGACATTTCTAAAAATTCTGAACAGGACAAAAACTAACACTATTGTAATATACTGTTATCTGCACCATTATGTACTAACTCATTCAATACATGATTCTATTAGTAGAAACTATTATGATTGCCATTGCACAGCTGAGGAACTTGAGGGAAAGAGTAAAGAATTTTCTGGATGTCACCCATCTAGTAAGTAGTGGAGCTTGAAGTCAAACCAAGTAGTCTTACTTTAGAGTTTATACTATTAACCATTACACAACATAGGAATCCTTAACTTAGGGTGAGAACCAAGATAAATTCCCAATGAATTGATGAGTAAAGTTAGAAGAAATTTATGAAAGTATTAAGAAGAAAGTAGGAGAAAATATTTTAGTGCTACTGCAATGAAGAAATATTTGTTATCAAGACACAAAACCCAGAAAACACAGATTTGAGCATAAAAAATTAAATACTTTTTGTAGGGAAAAAAAAGAAATTAAACAATGAGATGCAATTTTTTGTATTCAACTTGGAAGAAAATATTGTTTTTAATCTGATAATATCTATATCTATCTAATGTTAAAGAAACTACTTTTATATCCACTAGGTGGGAATATAAATTAGTGCAATGCAAGTTGACAGTTTATATCAGAAACGTAGTGGCATATGACAGCCACTAAATTAAACAAAATTTTTTGACAATTTGAAGAATCAGAAATTACATGCCATATTTAATCACTGTATGTAATTTTAAGCCAAATTATATAATTTCACAAACAAGTACAAATATCTCCCAGAGAAAAGGTCAAGAAAATAATTGTTCCAACATCCAAACCCACCAAATTGTATACATTAATTATGTTCAGTTTTTGTTACCAATTATACCTCAATAAAGCTGGAAGAAAAGGAAAAAATCCTTAGAAAAAGAAAAGATGTCATGAGTTAACATCTCCTGATTTATTTTGATTTTTATAGCTTGTTATGGACTGACTTTATTCCCACCAAAATACATAGGTTGACTCCCTAAACCCATATGACTGTATTTAAAGATAAGATCTTTAAAGAGATAAGTAAGGTAAAATGAGATCATATGGATAGAACCTCATCTAATACAACTGATATTCTTACAAGAAGAGGAGATTAGGATGCAGACATGCCCACATACAGAGGAAAGGCCATGTGAGGACACAGCAAGAAGATGGTCATCTGCAAAACAAGGAAAGAGGCCTCAGCAGAAAGCAACCCTGCCAACACCTTGATCTTGGACTTCCAGCCTATAAAACTTTGAGAAAACAAATGTGGTTTAAGCTACCCAGTCTGTGATATATTATTATGGCAGCCCCAGCAGACTAAGACATAGCTTCACTTGTTTGGATGTTTTTTGTTCTTCAGCAACACACTTCACTATTTTAAAGGCACGTGAATCAAGTCTTAAGGCATTGAGTTGTGAAAACTGGTATTACTTTTTCTCTGAAGCTGTGCTGTATCCTAAAGTGACCCAACTGTTTAAAGAGCTTTTATAAGAAAAAGTAGAACATGTTAAGGGCAATGCTTTGGCTTCTGTTTCCAGGAAACCTAGATCTGACTCCTTCTGCACTATCTAGCTTGGCAAGTTGTTAAATACCTTTGGGCTTCTAATTTATTTTTTTTTCCACATGTAAAACAAACATATGTGTATGAGTGAGGGTTCTCCAGAGAAACAGAACCAATAGGATACATATAGATAAATAAGAGGAGATCAATTGTGGGAATTAGCTCACCTGATTGTGGAGGCCAAGAAGTTCCATGATCTGCCATCTGCAAGCTGGAGACCCAAAAGAGCCAGTAGTGTGACACAGTCCAAGTCTGAAGTCCTGAGAACCGAGAGAGCCCATAGAGTCGTCCCATGGTCCAAAGGCCCAAGCACCAGGAGCTCTCTGAGGGCAGAAGAAGATGATTGTTCCAGCTCAAACAGTGAGAAAATTTGCCATTCCTCCTCTTTCTGTTCTATCCAAATGGATTGGATGATGCCCGCCCACATTGGTAAGGGCAGATCTTCTTAGCCTACTGATTAAGATGCTAATCTCCCCCTCAGATACTCACACAGACACACTCAGAAATAATGTTTCACCAGCTATCTGGGCATTCTTTAACCCATTCCTGTTGACACATAAAATCCATCACAATATGCAATCTCACTGTACAGAGGTGATATGAGGATTTTTTAAAATATGATTTCTAAAGTACTTAGCACTGGATCTACATGAAATATGTGTTCAACGAACAGTGGTTATTATATCATGGCATTTCTAAATCACTGTCTTTATGGGTTGAAACCATTGATCTTCATTTCCTATTGTCTCAAATGCTCAAATGTGCTGAACATGAGCCTTGATACCCCCCAACAAATCTATTTAAGGTCATGAAGCTACTGAGACCCTGAGATCCCCAAAGAAATTTCAGAAGCACTCTAGGAGAGCATAACAATCAAACCATAACCAGAATAGTCTGGTTTGACTTATAATGAAAACAAATTGAGTAAAATTCAGATACAAGTTATAGAAAAGATGTTGGCAATAAGTCCTAGTATTTCTAAGCATAATTAATGTGTTGTACGTTGATTTTGTATCTTGCAACTTTAGTAAATTTGTGTTTAACTTCTAAGAGTTTTTTGGTGGAGTCTTTAGATTTTTCTTAATGTAAGATCATAACATCTTCAAACAAGGATAATTTGACTTATTTTACAACTTGGATGTTCTTTTTTTCTTTCTTTTGCCTAAGTGCTCTGACTATGGCTTCTAGTACTATGCTGAATAAAAGTGGTAAAAGTGGGCATTCTTGTTTTGTTCCAGTCCTTAGTGGAAAGGCTTTCAATTTTTCCGCATTCAATAAAATAGCCTTTATTTGGTTGAGATATCCTTTATTTCCAATTTGTTGAGGGTTTTTATATCCAATTTGTTGAGGGTTTTTATCATGAAGGGATGTGAAATTTTATCAGGTGCTTCTACAGTATCTATTAAAATGATTGTGTAGTTTTAGTTTTAGTCTTTGATTCTGTTAATGTAATGTGTTATGTTTATTGATTGTTAAACCATCCTTGCATCCTGAGGATGAATCCCACTTGATTAAGGTGAATGATCTCTTTAATATGTTGTTGAATTCTATTTGCTATTACTTTGTTGAGAATTTTTGAACCTATGTTCATAAGACATATTGGCTTATAGTTTTCTCTTTTTTTTTTCTGTCTTTGTCTGGTTTTAGTATCAGAGTCATACTTGCCTCATAGAGTAAGTTTGGAAGTATTCTCTCCTCATCAATTTTTTTGAAAGAGTTTGAGTAAAACTGGTATTAGTTCTTCTTTACATGTTAGGCAAAGGTTAGCAGTGAATCCACTAGGTCCTGGGCTTTTCTTTGGTGGAAGACTTTTATTACTGCTTCAATCTCTTTATTCATTAATGGCCTGTCAGTAGTGTTTCTATACACTAACAGCAAACAATCTGAAAAAAAAAAAATGACAGCGATTTCACTTACAATGGCTGAAAATATATAGAAAACAATTTCATTTACAATAGCTATTAATACAAATATAATATGTAAGAATAAATGTAACCAAAGAAGTAAAACATGTTTACAACAAGGAACACTATAAAATGCTGATGAAAGAAATTGAAGAGTACAAAAATGAAAAGATATTCCATGTTCATGGTTTGGAAGAATCAATATTGTTAAAATGTCCATAACACCCAAAGCCATCTACAGATTCGATGCAATCCCTATCAAAATACCAATGAATTCTTTACAGAAATAGAAAAGACAATTCTAAAATTTACACGGTACCACAAAAGACCCCAAATAACCAAAGCTGTCCTGAGCAAAAAGAACAAAGCTGGAGACATCACACTGTCCAATTTCAAAGTAGACTACGATGGCACAGTAACAGCATGGTGGTACTGGCAAAAAACCAGAACACAGAACAGTGGAAAAGAGTTGAGGACCCAGAAATAAATCCACACCCTTACAGCCAACTCACTTTTAACAAAGGTGCTGAGAGCATACTCTACATAAAGGACAGTCTGCTTAATAAATGGTGCTGAGAAAACTGGTTATTTATACATAGAATTAAACTAGATCCCCATCTTTCACCACATACAAAAATAAACTCAAAATGGAGCAAAGATTTTAATGTAATATCTAAAACTATGAAACTACTGAAAGAAAGCATTGGGGAAATGCTAAAGAACATTGGTCTGGATGAAGCTTTTTGGGCGTAAGACCAAAAAAACAAAATAGACAAAAGCAAAATAGACCAATGGTATTATATCTTGCTAAAAAGCTTCTGCATAGCAAAGGAAAAAAACCTGACAAAGTGATGAGATGACCTACAGAATGGGAGAAGAAATTTCTGAACTATTGATTTGACTAGGGATTAATAATCAGAATATAAATAACTCAAACAATACCTAAAAAAAGCAAAATGTAAAAATAAGCAAACTCCTGAATAGACATTTCTCAAAATAAGATATACAGTGGCAAGCAGATATATAAAAATGCTCAACATAACTAATCATTAGAGAAATGCAGATCACAACTATAATGGGATATTATCTCATCCCACTTAGACTGTTATTATCAAAGAGACAAAAAATAACAAATGCTATCGATGTAGAAAAGGGGGAATGCTCACTTACTGTTGGTGGGAATGTTAAGTAGTACAGCTATCATGAAAAATAAAATGGAGATTTTTCAAAATAAATGAAATGTTGAACTATCATATGATCCAGCAATCCCACTTCTAGTTATATATCCAAAAGAAAGGAAATTAGTATGTCAAAGAGATATTTGCATTTCCATGTTTAATGCAGCACTATTTACAATAGCCAAGAAACAAAATCAACCTATGTCCATGAACAGATTAATGGATTAAAAAAGTGTGGTTCATATACACAATGGAATGCTATTCAGCCGTAAGAAGGAATGAGATCCTGTCATTTGCAGTGACATGGATAAACTACAGTCATTATGTTAACTGAAATAAGCCAGGCACAGAAAGACTAATATTACAGGTTCTCACTCATATGTGAGAGCTGAAAAGTAGATCTCATGGAGATAGAGAATAGAATTGTGGTTTCCAGAGGCTGGTGGAAGGGAAAGGGGAAGAAGGGTATGAAGTGAAGTTGGTTAATGGAAACAAAAATACAGTCAGATAGAAGGAATACGTTTCAGTATTCCACAGTGTAGTAGATAAATTATAGTTAACAATAATTTATTGTATTTTTCAAAAATTGCTGGAAGAGAAGAACTATAATATGCCCAACACAAAAAAAAAAAAGATAAATGTTTGAGATGATGAATATCCCAATTACCCTGACTTGATTATTACACATTCTATACATGTTTCAGAATATCAGTGTTAGTAAGATAAAAAATCTGAGGCTAGCAAAAAGGGAATCCTCGGTGGTCACTCTGTGTCAGTAACAATGTGTTTCTTAATTCCTCAGGAAGGAGAGGATATTCACAATGTGCTGTCATTCTCCATTTTCTCTTCCATTCATAATGTGAATCTCTGGTCTTGCATTTCAATTTGATTGTTATTTTCTACTTAATTTGTGCTCCTTCTAGTTCATTACTAGTTTGGAGTTTTTATGACACAGCAGGGAAGCTTCTTTTTAAGGCTGGAGTGATTTTGCTTTTATTGTATGATACTCTTGAGTTCCTGGAATTAGAGAGAGGGTCATATAATTTTTGGCAGAATAAAGCAACTGTTTTAAATGTCTCTGTAGCCAATATATTTTCTTATTCATGAAATGGGACTACATTTCTAGGGCATGTATACATAACCCAGTGAGAAGTTGGTGGGTAGTGGTGGTATGAGTGTCATTTCAGAGTATACTTGAACTACAAGATAAATGTGATATGGTCTTTTTTTCCCTCAGATTGTCAACATTACCTAGTTACATGGGTAGAAAATAGTATTTTCTATTAAAACAAACATCAATACACAATAGATTAGAAAAGGTAACAGGACTTTTAAAATAAACCAATAACCATTAACAATTTTATTGCCTTTAAATCGTAGCATCCCTCAGATTCCAAAGGTACATATTCACCTTATTTGTCTTTAGTGGGTGATCTGGAGGAAAAGTTTAGGAAGCATTTAACTAGAGTCCTTGTATAGTGTGATGAGCAAGTCTGTTGCATCAGGTTTTTCATTTAAGACACAAAGTTGATTTTTATTTTGTTTTGCTTCCATCAACACTGCCTGGGGCATAATTCAAATGAACATTGTAAAAAAAAGCTTCATTATTTGTCTCTTTTATTCTCATACTCATTGTTGCCAAAATCAAGCAGCATTTACAAAACCTTCATATACAGAGTACTGATTCAGGTATGCTATTTTTGTAATAGGTATTAAATAGCATCATTTGTGAGTTATTTGTAAAGAAATGGTCGAAGTAAGAGAAATCATCATTTAATTTCTAATTAGACTAGAAATTCTTCACAGAGGAGGTGAAGAAAGCAATGTTGACCTTGAAGGGGAAAATATTCTAAGTATGTCATAGTGAATGTCTTAGTCTTTTTTGTGTTGCTATAACAGAATACCACAGACTAGCTAATTCATAAGAAAAGAAATGTATTTATTGGAGGCCGGGAAGTCCAATATTGAGGGGCCCACATCTAGTAAGGGCCTTCTGCTTGCATCATCCTATGGTGGAAGGTTAAGGGGCAAGACAGGATGAGACAGCAAGAAGGAGCTGAACTCACTTTTATAGCAAAACCACTTCTGTGACAACCCACTTCTGTGGCAATGACATTAACCTATTCATGATGACAGAGCCCTCATGACAGAATTATGTCTTATTAGGCCCCACTGCCCAATGCTGTTGCATTGAAAATTAAGTTCTCAACACATGAAGTAAGAGGGACAGCATATTGAGATGGTGGAGAAAGCATAGGTGTTGAGGAAAAAAATGCAAGAATATGACCCCTTTAGTGCAGAAAAAAGAAAATTAACATTGATTGCATACCTATCATATTAGGTGTCTTCCTAGATGTTGTTTCATTTCAATCTTCAAAATACCTTCTTCTCCCCCATGCAGAAAAAACGAGGCTCCAAAAGGCATGGAAGAACTCAAGTCTGTCTGTTTCAAAAGCCCATGATAGTGGGGGAGTTTGGACACTTGCAGGGGAAGCTATTTGTGATTATTGAAGTGATGTGAACAGTTTTATAACATGTTCTTCTAAGCCCCATTGGCTTTCTTCTGTGGCCCTCTATAGCCCTGGCTGTATGGACTCTTGATTTGATGTTTATTGTTGTCTGTCTCTGACCATCATTCAAAACAGCATGTGGACTCTGAAAGTCAGGGACCGTACCTTCCATACTTTATCTTTCCTGTGGAGCCTTGAATTGTTTTAATAGATTATTGTAAATAGTAATCGCATTATTGACTATTTACATCTAGGATTCTAGGATTTAAAAAACTGTGTTAATAGGCAAAGTGTATTTTGAATTTTCAACTTAAGCTTCAGTTCTCACCCCACAAGTAATGTGAAATAAAGGTGCTTCAGCATTTGTTCTCTTTCAGATATGTCTAAAACTGTTTTAAAATAACAGGATAAAACCAAGGCCAGGAGTGTTATCTTAATATTAGACTTTCCAGCTCTCTTATGCTGGTAAGTGCCAGTATCCCCCAATTACAGAAACTATGAAATATCATCTAGAGTCAATGGTAAGAGATACAATCATTAAAACTTTTAAGTGCTTTTTCCCATATCAGCTTAGTGTATCAGAACTTTGTCATTTCATCATGCCAAAATACCACCTCCTTAGGGAGGCCTTCACTGACCTCCCTAGTTACCAATCCTGCTTGGATACTCCCCTGGCATGGTGACAACACATAGCATGTAATCCATTAATACTCAAAAGGATCATATAAGCTAAGTGCCACTATTACCATCCAGAATTTTTAGATAGAGAAACTGAGAAACCCAGAGATGAAGTAATTCCCTTACGATGGGTTACAAGCTAGTAAGCAGCTGGTGTTCTAGCTCCAGAGATCCCACCTCTAACCTCTAACCACTCCCTTAAAATCTTCCCCTAGCTGCTCCCCTAACTCCTCCCCTAGTTACTTTCCTGACCGCTTCTTCCCCTAGCCCTTACCTTCGCTCCTCCCCTAGTCCCTGTAACTCCTCCCCAAGTCTCACTCCTAGATTCTCCCCTAACTCCTCCCCTAGATTTTCTCCTAACTCCTCCCCTAGCTCCACTCCTAGTCGCCCCCTAGATCCACTCCTAATCTCTCCCTAACTCCTCCTCTAGCTCCTCCCCATCCCATCCCCGTCCCGCCCCTAGTCTCTCCTTAGAGCCTCCCTAGTCTTTCCCTAACTCCTCCCCTAGCTTCTCCCCTAGCCTCCTCTCCTTAGTTCTTCCCCTAGTCTCTCCCTAACTCCTTCCCTAGCCCCTCCCCAGCCTCTCCCCTAACTCCTCTCTAGCCCCTCCTCTATTTCCTCCTTAGCCCCTCCCCTAGTCTCTCCCTAGCCCCTCCCCCTAACTCCTCCCCTAGCCCCCTCTCCATTCTCTCCCTAGCCCCCTCCCTAATATTTCCTTAGCCCCTCCCCCTCGCTCCTCCCCTAGCCTCCTCCCCTAGTCTCTCCCTAGCTCCTCTCCTAGTTTCTCTCCAGCCCCTCCCCTAGTCTCTCCCCTAACTCCTCCCCTAGCACCTCCCCTGGTCCCGCCCCTAACTCCTCTCCCAGCTTCTTTCCTAACCACTGCCTTAACCCATCCTTTAACTCTCTAACTCCTCCCCCTCCTCTGCCCTGCTTCATTTTTCCTTCACTATATCAGGGTCCTGTGAGAAAGAAGATGCACTCAGCTGAGGCTATTAAGAGAATTTGATGAGGCGAGGCGGCTGCTTAAGAAGCTGGGGGAACCGATGAGAAAATGTGCATGTGAAACAGCAGGAGGCATCACCAGGCTCAGGCCTGCGGGCCAGGGGAGGAGAGAGGGGCAGGGCCCTGGGAGAGAGGGAAAAGGGACGGGTTAGTAGGGCCTGCAGGTGCTGTGGGGCAGAAAGTTCTGGAAACTCAGAGAACTGGCGCCAGCAGAGCCAGCGGCGTGGGGCAGGAGGTGCTGGGGAAAAGCCCCCTGTTTTCTCTGATCCCCTTTGGTGAGCCTGGTGCGCTTTCCTTGACGTGGACAGCAACAGAATCCAGGACATAGTGAGTTTAAAATAATTTTTTTTTTTTTAATGCAAGAATTTTCTCTCAGTTTTTTGACGTTTAAGTGGTTCTGCCACTAAGTGGTTAAGTGGTTCCGTTTTAATTAGCCTTTTATCACCCAGTTCATTTGAGTTTCCTCCCTGCCTCCCAAGCTTCCCACACTGAGAGAATGTTTTCCACGGCACCAAACACACCTGGCAATAAAACAGGCTTAAAGTGATTGACATTGGCAAGGACTGAGGAGCCTGACACAGAGATAGATGGTCGGTGTTTGGGGTTAAGAGAGTGTCTTCTCTGTGTGTGTGTTTTTTTTTTTTCCGCCCAAGCGATCAGATAACACACAAATCAGACTCAGCACAGCCCCTCCTTTGGGTAAAATAGAAACTCGGAAAGAGCGTGACTTACTACATCTATTTTTCTTCTCCCACTAAGCTCATTCATTAGATACAAATCATTCTCAAGTATGAAGAATAATTGCTGGCTTAAAAAGGATGAGGGGGGGGAAAAACAAAGATGAGGAAATGACTGGAAGGTTCATCTGAAGCCTTAGTATGCATATTTTTCTCTGTACATTGTTAGCATTCTGATATGTTTTGGGTAATCACTTCTGATTCTGGTCTGCGATAGGCTATTTCTCATGGCAGGGGTGCAGCTGAACAACCAAAAGCATAGACAGAATTTTCTTTAAACATATTTTGTATGGAATTTAACTTTCAGGCCATTTTGGTAACCATTGGGCTTAATTGTTTGGGTTAACCATATCAGAAGTGAGTTCAGTTACGGTAACTCACACACCCCGCTAGGATAAGTCAGAATCTCTACCTCTATCTTTGTAAAAGCCTTTTCCTCATAATTGATAGTTACTGGTTAGGATAAAGCATAGCTTGCCTGTTTCCAGAGATTTTAAGAAAGTGTGTAATTTGCTTTTGTATGCTGAAATTGAGCATAAAGGAAAAGAAAGCAGCTTATAGGCTCTCCATCAAAAACAGCTTTTTCTGGGGAAAAGCTTTTCTGCTTTTATTTCAAACGTTGAAGAATAGTAGAAGTTTGAGATTCCCTAGAAAATCTACCTAGCTCTCTGGCATCCAGACTTTTTGGCAAAGTACATTTGGAGGAAATACTGAAATCTGAATACATTTTAACTCATCAAGGATAAGGGCAATAAAATTGCTCAATTTTTCTCAACTTACCTTGAGCTCAATATTGAAGACATGAAAGTTGCTGCCTTGTTTATTGTTTTTAAAAATAAATACGTAGGCAGACAGATAGATAGAGATAGTCTTTATCCTTTTGTGCTTCTGAATCTGTTTCTTAGTACAGGTCTCCTTTCTTCCTCTCTAGGTCATGGGTTTGGTTCGTCAAAGATGTCTCGTGCACAGACATTTCCCAGCTATGCCCCAGAACAGAGTGAAGAGGCCCAGCAGCCGTTGTCACGGTCCAGCAGCTATGGATTCAGCTACAGCTCTAGCCTCATCCAATGACACAGAGAGCCGCTGCTCACCAGAGAGACAGTCTGTCCTGAACCCGTCGGTGGGGTCATTGCACCCTCTGCCTCCTGGAAGACCAATTGCAGTACAAATTGAAATGGGTCGGTTCTAGCCCCAGTCCCATTGGAAGGTTAAAAACTGGAGTTCTGCTTCCTTGATTCAGTGGCTAAGTCCTTTATTTATTGAATTTCTTTGGAGGAATCTATGTTTTACATAAATAGAATCCAAATCGTATGAATTTATTTAAATAAACAAAATTCTTTGGGTTTGACAGTAGCAGAAACCTCAGCACTGGGAAAAGTTGCCCACACTGGGGTATGCCTGGGGTGGTGGGCACCTCTCACTGACCTTACAGCGCAGTCCTCCCATCTGAGCTCAGGGTCTATTCTTAGACATAATGGTGACCCTCCACAAGCTCTGTGGCTTTTAAAGTTTTGACAGGGACACACCCAGTAAGCTCTACAAATGGTACCATAACTGCATATAAATAAACCCAGCGACAAGAGAACATGAAATTCAGAACACACTATTAAGCAGGGCCCTGTAGCTCTACTCTGTGTGTGTGCGTGTGTGTGTGTGTGTGTGTGTGCAGACAAATATGGATATTGCTATATCCATCTATATATAACAAGTATTTATCAAACATGTGCTGAGGGTGACAGATAATACTCTTAAATTGTTGAAAACCAAAATTAAGATTATGTTGAATAGCTATTTTTAAAACAGTGCTGTAAAAAAAAAAAAAGCTTCTTATTAGCAAAAGTATATGTAATCCAGTCTGCTCCTATGACAAGGGTAATCAAAAATATGAAAAGGGGAACATTCAGAAGCAAAAGCAGCAGCCTAGCTGTCATACACATGTCATGCACTGTCTTTCTGGTGAGTGTGTTTCCTTGTCATTGACAATGTTGCTCCCTTTGGCCATCCATCTGAGCTATGTGAGGTGGATTCCGTGTGAACACTGATCAGCTTCCATTTAACCTTGAGAAAAAAGAGAGGTTCTAAATGAAAAATTATTTAAGAAAGAAAGAATATACCTAAAAAGAACTCAGCTATTTTACAGTAAGGAGAAAAACAAAATGGGCACAGGCTTGTGGATATCATATTTAAAATGTCATAGATGCTGTTCTCAGAAAACCACTGGGGGCTTGTGATTTACCGTGTAACCAGAACTTGCAGGGCTTTCTATTTTCTTTTACTGGACACAGGTTGTCTGAGATTATAAGAAAAAATGCTTCAAATATAATTTTTATCATCCCTGACGCTGATTACAAACCTACAGTGTTTAAAGGGAAGTAGTGATTTCCACATGAACTGAGAGTTTCAGGTCAACAAAGATATATTTGCCCTTAATTTTGGAGTTAACAAGTAAAATTAAAAATTATCCTGCCTGAATCATCTGATGCCTTGTGCCTAGGATGATTATCTCTCAAATGTTCTAGGGTGGGTTTAAAGAACAGTGAGCCCAAGTCATACAAGATGAAAACTCAGTTTTTTTGTTCTTAATAGGAAAATTTTTTTAACTATCAAAATTAGTCTGTTGAAGGGGTACCATTTTTGCTGATCTCTGACCAGTTGTCTTTTTTATCCCTCTCCGTAGCTTGAGTGCAGATTGACAATTCATTTCAGTGAATTACCACTGAATAAAAGTGGTTCAGATCCCTCGTAGATAAATATGCACTTACGGCAACTATCTAGGCTCTCCAAATCACTCCACTAGGTATGAAAACCCCATCAAGATACTAATCATAAGAGTTAATGTGGCTGCAAAAAGTAATTATCCTAAGCTTTCAGGGATAAAAAGAAAATTACCCAAGTTCTCTGCACTGTGAATTTTGCTGACACAGCAGAGGAGCAGATGACTGGTTCCTACAACTGTACAGCCTTCCTTGAAATCACAGCTTTTGGGGTTAAACACTTCTGCATTTCTTTAGCACATGGCATTTACTTTTGAAATGCCTTTAGCCAGATACTCCAGAGCAACTCCCAGCTGAGACCACTTGAGCACAGTTCCTAGTGGGGCCACATTCAGAGCGAGCCTCTCGCCGGCTCACTCAGTCGAGCTGTTGCTTAGACACCACAAGTTTCTACAGGGGACTTATGGGGAACGGCCCTCAGGGGTCCTGGTTCACATCTCAGCTTTATTCATGTGCTGGAAGCACAAACAGCGAGTCCAGGGAGGGATTCTGCTAATTAGATGAGTCTGCTCTTGTGTCTATTTCTTAGGAGACAAATACCTGCATGTAATTGCTTCAAGAATTCCATTTGGTTCTGATCATTACCAATGAATATAACTGAAGGAGCACCAAAGATCAGGTGTAACCTTGGGCCAGTTCATTCTGAAGATAATGTCATACAAAAAGTGTGTGTGAGAGAAATCTACTTCCCAAGTTTTTAACCAGATCTCATCACCATGAGAATAATGCTATAATCTCTCTCATGGTATATTTTTGGGGCTTTATTCTAGCATACTCCTCCAAGTACACACACAGTTGTAGCTGAGACAAGACTGCTAAATGAACAGATAGGAGAATTTATATTAACCTAATAAACTTGACATGAGGCAGTGTTCATTGTAATAAAAATGGCAAACAGATAAATCTACCAAAACCAAAGATGGAAAGTCACCGTGCCAGTCTCCTGGAACTTTGTAAAATCAATTTCACTGGAGCAACCAGAAGGGTCATGGATATGTATACCACTCGCTTGAGCTCGTAGGTTTTTGACTGGGAATGCCTCTGCACTTTGTAAGTCATTTCTCCATTCAAAAATTGTATTATATCTTTAATATATGTGTCTTTTTCAATGTAAGGGAGGAATATGAACCAAAGATATCTTATGGCTCCTTCTGAAAGTGACTCAGTTTGAATTCCATTCAGATTTGTACAGATAAATAGATGGTCAACATTTCTGCATCAGGTTGGAAGAGACCAGTGATAAAGGAACCCAGCATAAGGAATAATAGTTCTGAAAACAGACAAAGCCTAGAGGAGGTATCCATTTCACTGAAAGATTACATGAGGGAACTTTTTTTTTTATGTCCCCAAATTTTTCTTCTGATAATATTAGTTAATATACATATGACTGACGCATGACATTACACTTAAAATGCAGAAAAGTACAAAACAACCTCGATCCAATAGTTTCCTATTCTGGGGAGTGGGGGGTGGAGGTGGAAAAGAAAACACATCATCTTTCACCAACTTACTGAACAAACAATAAGCACTCAGAACTAATTTATTTATGCAGGTTGCAAATACATATGAATCAATAGGTTCTGGCCACTGCCACAATTTGAAATTAATAAAATAAGAAAAATATATTTATATATTAGGGAAGATGTTGTTGATAGAGCATGTGAAATTGAGTGAAACATATTTATTAAAAGTAAACCTCACCTTTTTCACCAACTAGTAACTAGAGAACTAGTCCTAGTATCTTGTATAATTCTTCTGTGTCTTCATTGGGAAATTATGTTTGAAAATTTTTCATCACCTATAAAATGGTGAACATCTTACAGCTTCTATTCAGTATGGAAACAGTGGACTGATAAATAACTTTACATTGTTAGTCATAGTTCCTACAGATCCAGTTTATCACATGTAGTATCTTTATTGTAAATATTAAAAACACATCATAAAAATTGATGTGTGCCCCTCATTATTTGGCTAGTGTCTCAGAAAACTTTGTAAAAAAACAAAAAGCGTGGGGGACCCTACTCCCTAGATTATTTGAGCCATTTACTCAAATCGGCCATTAGTGCTACAGTGAAAACAAGCTAAGGAAATGATATTCTCATAAAAAACTGTATTCCAGTTTTGACTATTATAGCACAGCACAATAAATGGGCAGTATACATCTAGTGGGACTGAGATTTAGGGCTTTAACAATTTGTGTTTTATTTTAAAATATTATACTGAAGACTGCACAGAGTGAAAATTATACATGTTTCTCTAATCCTATGATATGAACATGTCTATAAATACCTTGCAATTTCAAATTACTTCATCAGTCATTAGCTATATGATCTCCCAAACACAGCCTTCTCAAAATAGATATGCCACTGGATATGCATTAATAGCTAACAATGGATGATATGCCACACAAATTTATCTTATGAAATTTATGGAGTGTGTATTTGTAGACTATGAAGTTTATGAAGTACACTTTTTCATGGAGAGGAGAGAGAGGGAGGATGGCAACTAGTCTTGAAGGCAACAATTTAGGTTAAATGATAAAGAATACAATGAAATGTCCAGAGTAACACTTGGTCTCTACCTTTCTAACATTCTAACCTGAGGCCTGTGTCATGGACCTGGCCTTCCTGTTGCTTCATACTAAGTATGCAATTTACACAGGACATCTGTGGCATTATGTCTTAAGGTTACTACAGGAAGACACTACATTCCCAACAAAGATGCGTCATTCAGCTTAGTGAAAAATGTTTGACACAAAAGAATGTGTAACCAAGTCCCCCACAGTAAAATGTGTCTTCAGGAATATGAGAATCATTCTTATATAGCCAGCCTTACTTGAATTCCATGATGAACATATATTATCGATGAGACTGGTGGGCGGGGCTGGATCTGTGAGATGAAATCAACACTCTCATGTGTGCATCCTTTATAAACATATTTGAAAGATTGCCCACATTTTCTCTGTAGACCTGCCACAAATCCTTTCTTTCTTACTCAAGAATGTGAATCTTACAGCATTTGTGCAATTATGCCAGCAGAGGAGGCACTAAACAGGTTATAGACTCTTATGGAAATGGGGCACATTGTCCATGCAGGTGGAATGCTAGCTAGATCTCGGAGCACTCTCAAAGGTCATGTAGAATAAAAGTCCCACTTTATGTTTTCCTCAGGAGAAAACTGAAACCCATGGATGCTGTAATTTGTTTAAAGGCAAAGCAAGAGCCAACAATCATTTCTCGTAGTTCCAGGCTCCTAATCTAGGAATGTTTTCTTGGCTCCATGACGTCTCCCAGTTTGACATAGTGGGAGCTGAGAAATGCCACATGGCCTCGAAATAAACAAACCCTTGTACATTTAAGTGTTTTCCCAGATTTTCAGATGTCTGTACTCTTGCTGAACTCATCACCAACTTTATCAGTAGAGATGTATTATGGGGCAATTCATAGATTTCTGGTAGGTCATGAATGATTGGTATAAGCTTTATTTGCTCGTATGTTGTCATCCAGTTCTTTGAAATTCAATCTTAGTTATCCTAAAGTGGTGGTCAAAGTAAAAAAAAATTAAGTAGGTGTTTGTGTCGTGTAGTCCTACTAATTGATCATAATAACACTAATTGTGATTATAAATTTTAGAATCATCACTTCCTAGCACTTTATGGTGTCATTATTAATGGCATTTGTCACAACTTTGTTGGATGACTGATAACATCAGGGCTACATTCTTTCATATAAGCCTCAAGAAGCTTCCAGTATCAACAAAAATAGGAGAAATGACTTTTTTACATGACAATACCTTATACATCAACTTTTTCCATATAAACTTCAGTGGACAATGATTTAAGTTAACTGAAGTTTAGATAAATAAGAAATATGTTAAAATTACTAAATAATATGAAAATCACATTTTACTTGTAATTTTCAGACACTTTCCTCCTAAGATTTTTAACATCTTGTAAATATTAATGTTTGAAGGAGAAAAACTACATTTGTAGTAGAAATATTTCCTCTAACAATTCTGTTTAACTAGTAAGTTTTTTTTTAAGTTATCTTCTATGCCTGTTTCCCTAGTCTGAACTCCACAATCCAGTTGTCAGAAGAATGAATGGATTTAAATTTTCTAATCATTATTTTGGGCCCATGTTAGCAGTTGAAACAATTAAGCTCCTCACTCTTTCCTGCTTTTAGGATGATTTTAGACTGTGAGCATAAAATCAACCCTTTGTGTCAGCACAGAATTGAACATTGAAATGGGCAAGGTCTTCACCCTCAACCTGTAGCTGTGGTAATGTTGGGATTGAATTGTTAATTCCCTCAAGAGACCCACAGCCTCAAAAGAGTTGCTTATTATCAGGTGTCCAATATTCAGAAACCCAAAGTCAGGCCAAGATGGAAACTGAAATAATGATTTAATTTTTTTTAAGTCACTACAGGATTTCTCTCAAAAAAAAATCTTAAAATGGTTGAGAAAGTAGTTCCAGATTATTAAGTATTTTACAGAAGGACTGAAAGCCAGGGAAAATAAAGAACAAAATGATAGTAGTATCTTGATATTAAATATCCATCAGAAATTAACAAAATATAAGTCAATGTGAAATAATAACAAAATCAAATTCAGATTCACATGTATAGTGCATAGTTCAAGAAATAATGCTTACTCTTGTAAAAAAAAAAAAAAAAAGGAACATATATACATATATATATATCAGTGGGCAGAGTGGGGGGAGCTCCAACTTTGTTGTGAAAACCCGTAACAGACTATGATTCTTTCCAGTTATAAGATACTGTATTGCTTTAGTTCTAGCAGCAGTGCATAAATGACACCAACAACTCAACTGCTCCCTGGCATAAAAGCCAGTTCCATTTTTACTGCAGATGACAGGAGACTTTCCAAGACCTGCAGAGGCCCCTCCACCCCAACCTTAGTGCATGCGCGCACGCACACACACACACACACACACACACACACATACATTTTTGGCTTTTGACTCACTCTGTGTGTTCCACGGACGTTACCTTTTCTTTAATAGGTCCACACAGAATTACCCCATCCTGCAAAATCCTTATCCCTATGAATCTCTAAAATATATTATGTGTTATATATTTGCTTTTTGTAAATCTTTATTTAATTAATTTATATATACTTTGTGAAGTCTTATACTGTATATTATAAAGGGATGTCATTTGTAGTTGGTTCAATCTAATGTTTATGATCATTTTGATAAGAAATGTCTTTGGACATTAGGCCCTTGTTAAGAAATAAAACACCCATTATAAATTTGCTTCTGTTGGAAAATACACGATTTGGCATACTTCATTTTTAGTAACAATCTATCCTTGATAAATGATAATTTGGGGACATCTGTACTTCTTAAAAACTAGTTGAACTATGTTTTGGGAGGAGATGCAAAGCAACAGCTGTCCCTGGAACTGAAATGTGAATTTCTGGCAGAACAGAAAATATTATAATAATGAGGCAATAATAAAATTAGGAAATTAAATTATTTTTAAATCTGTCCGTGTGATTTTTCCCCTTGGTAAAAATACATGAAATACATAATTGAAGAATTACCTTCTTCTGAAGTCACAGTTTTTATCTTAACCATCAATAAATAAACCTAATCTATTGTTACCAATGTCTTATTCATAATTCTAAAAAATTTGCAAATGATATTGCTATGAGGTTGTGCAATATTAAAATCTGCTCCATCACTTAAAGGCAAAGCAATTCAAAAATACTACTTTACATCACAACTTTGCATGACTGAGATTCTGAACAACTAAACTGATGGTTTTACCCACAAGTTATTTAATAATGCTAACACTAATATTACTTGGTTTTCTTATATTTTTGTTATCGTGATGAAATGTAACTATGTAATTAAAATTCTGACAATCATATTCTGCTAATGTTTAAAATGTTACTTATTCCTTCACTTATTAGCTTGCTATTTTGAAAATAAAGTGAAAGAAGGTCCTTTATTAAATGTAAGGTTACCAATAATTATGTATTTCCAATGTGTTCCTAACCCTATCTTTTAATATAATTGAATTTTTATTAGGTTGACTCTGGTTTGAAGGAATTATAGAATATTAATACTGAAAACGACATTAGAGATTAACACTTTTGTTTTCTAGTAAAAAGATATCCAGGCCGGGTATGGTGGCTCACGCCTGTAATCCCAACACTTTGGGAGGCCAAGGCGGGTGGATAACTTGAGGTCAGTAGTTCAAGACCAGCCTGCTCAACATGGTGAAAACCCATCTCTACTAAAAATACAAAAATTACCTGGGCATGGTGGCAGGTGCCTGAAATCCCAGCTATTCAGGAGGCTGAGGCACAAGAATCGCTTGAACCTGGGAGGTGGAGGTTGCAGTGAGCCTAGGTTACGCCACTGCAATCCAGCCTGGGAGACAGAGTGAAACTCGGTCTCAAAGGAAAAAAAAAAGATATCCAGAGAGCTTAAGTGGCTTGCACAATGTCGCACAGCTAGACAATGGTTTTTCCTCCAGTACTCTGCTCACTAACAGCCAAAAGTAAAATTGAAAATGAACATTATTTGGTAGACAAAAATTTAACTTCAAAAGTGAAATGCACGTAGCTATGACTATCATGCTGTTATGCTATCGATGGCTTCTTTTATTTTTCATCCCATGATTAAGTAGCCTTCAGATTTAGACCTGTCTAGAAATACATTTACAGAATCTGTTTTTCAAACTTAACCTTTAAATATTAGCTAGGCATTTCTTATGGGTTTACTAGATTAATTTGTTAGGAGCATTTTTCCTTTTAGAGAATAATGCTTTTAAAGAGAGTGTGAAACTCCCATAATATCAGAGAAATTAAACTGGGTGAGAGGAAAGTGATCAAGCAGTCAGTAGTGTTAAAAATGCCCTTCAATGGCCAAGTCTGGCCAAAGTCTGAATTGAAGAAAGCAATGAAAAATGTACGAGACCTTTCCATTTGTTCAGGAGAGGCAATGATGATGAAAACACCCATTCTTTGTCAATACTGAATGAAATACAGCTTATTCTGAATATGAATTTTCAGTGACACTTTTCCATAACAAATTTGTGGTATGAATTTGATGAATTTTCTTTCCCTTTTTGTCACTATTAAAATCATGGAGACTATATTTACTTGGGAAAGTGTCTTTAGAAAGAATGTAAAGATTTACATTAGCTTAGAGCTGACATCAAAGAAGGTATTTAATAAATGTATGTCACAAGGCACAGCCCAACAGCAATTACGCTGCTATTTTTGTAATGTACAAAGAACACTATTTTTACTTCCAGTTTAATCAAGAAATATATTATAAAAAGATTTATCTAATTTTAGCATACATATGGTGAATAATTAAAATAAATGCTTGAGTAAGAGTTGGATAGAATATCTAAACATTCATGGAAGTATGAATTATACAAATATGTAGGTAGGTTATTAGCCTGCTGATTTCATGTGATCTCAAAGGCCCGTCAATCACTACTTATTGAGTGCTTGCTATCTCCAAAACATTAGTAGAGGACAAACAGTATCTCCTGATCTTTGTTCTTGTTTCCTTTTAATTCCTTTTGATATGCATCAATATAAGTATGAAGCTGTGACAGCAAATGCATACATGGCTTTATGTAGGAGACATGAAAATGGATAGAAATAAGGAAGTGAGGAAGGCAAGAGAGACCATCCTCACTAGCTCCCTAAATTCCTTTCTCAAAGCTATGTCTGAACTTGTCTCTCCTTCTTCCTCCTTTTCCTTCGCCTCTTCTCTCCCCCGCTTCCACCACCCCATCCCACCCCACAAATCATTAGGCTGCATTTTCAATCACATAAAATTATTAGACACACAGTCTAATATAACTCCAAAATTGTCTCTTATTGTTTGAATTGCATAAATGTTTTAAAGCCTCTTTTTTAAAAGAAAATTAGATACCGTAATCTAACATAACTTCAAGTTTATCTGTTGCTATTTGAGTTCTATACATTTTTAAAGCCTCATTTTTAAAAAATCCTCTATTTCTTCTTCTCTTGACACAAACTTGCATATACGACAAATATACACTCATTGTCCCCCCCCCCTTTTTTTTCTGAGATGGAGTCTCCCTTTGTCTCCCAGGCTGGAGTGCAGTGGCACCATCTCGGCTCACTGCAACCTCTACCTCCCAGGTTCAAGCTATTCTCCTACCTCAGCCTCCTGAGTAGCTAAGACTACAGGTGCGTGCCACCACACCCAGCTAATTTTTTTGTATTTTTAGTAGAGACAGGGTTTCACCATGTTGGCCAGGGTGGTCTCAAACTCCTGACCTCAAGTGATCTGCCCACCTCAGCCTCCCAAAGTGCCAGGATTACAGGCATGAGCCATCGTGCCCAGCCTCATTGTTACTTCTATTCATGTGTGAATTACAGAGATCCGTTCTAAATATTCAATGCTCTCCAAATATTTGCAAACTTTGGTTATAAGGAAGCCAAAGGGGGAAAATGCTATTTAGAAATTCAATTTTAAAAGCATGAATAGAATCTTCTAATTACTGGGAATTCAAAAGCGGGTAAGATTTGGTCCCTTCTGTAACATTTGACTCACCATCCGGAGAAGTGTGCACCTCAAGCCATGAGTCAAGTATACTCAGTCTAATCTTGCTTAATGATTGTCCCTTGAGTACAATTTGACTTAAGAAATTCCTTTCTTGTTCCAATATCTATTAAAAGTTATAGATAACCTGCTGTTTTTAGGTAACCTGCTGTTTTTGAGGCTTACAGTTTTTAATAAAACTTTCAAAGATCCAAACACAGAGATGGAAATTCATGCTCCCCCCAAAAATAAATTAAGACCGTTACCCAGAAATAACCCATTTTACTCACTGTAACTAGCCACTTCACTCTCATCAGAATAATCTAAAGAAAAATGTTACAAGAAATAGATTTTTAATGTTCTACTCAGCTCTTCTCTCCTCCCTCTCATTGTTCATACCTGACCTTTTTCTCAATAGTGAAAAGGGATGGTATTCTAAATTCTAAAATGCATGGATCATCAAGAAATCTGACTAGGAAATGTAACTAAAATGGAATTGTTGTAAGTTTAGAATTTGTAAGTGGAATCAGTTGGCATTTAAGGGAAGATAATGCACTTTTAAGACTGCACAATTAGACTGATTTGGGCTGACAATTGATACCTCAGGTGAAATCAACATTACATATAGCACACAATGTTCTCTGAATTCATGAACAAAATGTAACTCCATCCTTCATGTGACATTTGTAGTGTCTTTTTAACAGAGATGTTAAATGCATAGGTATCTTGTAAATGACAACATTTTGATGGTATATTTAACCATGTGTTTAACTTAAGCTATGGGTGGGGTTTGCAATATTAATTTTTTTTTTTTTTTTGAGGTGAAGTCTCGCTCTGTTGCCCAGGCTGGAGTGCAGTGGTGCAATCACGGCTCACTGCAACCTCCGCCTCCCAGGTTCAAGCAATTCTCCTGCCTCAGCCTACTGAGTAGCTGGGATTATAGACATGCACCACCACACCCAGCTAATTTTTGTAGTTTTAGTGGAGACCGGGTTTCACCATGTTGGTCAGCCTGGTCTCGAACTCCTGACCTCATGATCTGCCCACCTTAGCCTCCCAAAGTGCTGGCATTACAGGCATAAGCCACTGCGCCTGGCCACATTATTTTTAACATATATGAACACTATGATTCCTCAAGTAGTTCAGATCATTACCGTTGACTATTGAGTAAAAGAGATCACATTTGACTATTGTTTCTATCTAGACACAATATTCTTCCTGAAGCTTAAGTACCATGTGCTTCTTACTGTTCAGTTATTATTTAAGCTTTTTCTTAACCTGGAAAGGATAGTAACATGTTTCGGGCAGTAGTGGGTTTTTCTGTTTGTTCATTTGTTTATACTAATAGAAATGTTCAACAACACTTCCACTAACACATAGAGAGAAAGGGGGTGCAGCTTTAAAAAATTATTAAATGATCTATTTATAAAAGTTTTGCACTATTTTACATACAACCATATGGAGTGAACAAACGATGAGGTAAGTCTATAGACTTGGGTCTTTATTTCACATTAAAATGACTCTCTCACACATTCTTAAAAACATTCCACTAACAAGTGTTGTGTAAAAGGCCTCAGGACATATAGATTTTCTGCCCTCTGCTGTGTTCATCTTTCTTCCTGTTTTTTTCTCAGAAGCCTAATATTTAAATATACAGACATAGGTAGAACTCTTGACAGTGCTGTTACTTCTTTGGCTTGTCTCACCCATGGAGTCTTCTAATTCTCATTTAACTTTTATGCAACTAAACCTTAAAATAAAATAAATTAACATTGAATACATATGATGAGTGAAATACCACCCTGTGACTCATATTTCATTTTATTTTGATAGAATTTCCCCGAGTAAAGCTTATGAAATCTGGTGCTGCAGACTGAGCTCTATGATGAGTGAGCATCCCCCAGCAGTTCATTGTTAGTTTTTTTTCAATCGCATAAACTTGACATATTATCTCCTTGTGGCTTGTGATACAAATTTTCCTTATTACTTTTTGCCTCTGGACTTGAAAATTTGTATGAGGCCTGATGTTGATCCAAGCATAAACAGGGAAACTGAGTATGATCTCTTACTCATCTTCAGACTGATTTCTATGCTTTATTACATATTTATTTAAAAAAGAAATATGTGCTTAATTTTCATACAAGTGTTCTGTCAGCTGGATCTATGATTCATAAAGACAAGCCAAAGAGCAGCCTAGACAAGAGTAAGTCAGATGGAACGAAGTCCAGCAACAGGAACCCTAGTGCAGTATCAGAAAGTCAGGACAAAGCGACAGGTCAGAGACCAAGATAACACAAAACATATGTGTTAAAATGTTTGTTTATACATGGAGATTGACTTCTGCCTTCAGTGCCACCACGTTAAGAGAATGGAAGATGTTGTTGCCATGCTTATAACAAGACAAAGCTGGAAAGCTGAAAATCAGTGACTTTTCTTAGACCTATCAGAGAACCAAGGTCCTGGGCAGACAGTCACCCCAAAATCTGGAGATACATCCAGAGAAATACAGCAACCAATAGCCATTTAACTGGAGTCAAAGCACTGGAGCCATAAACTACTATGAGCCTTTATACGGTAAGTTGGGTGAATTGCTGGCATCTGTTTGTGGACTGTGTGAGTGAGAAACCCATGGGGGCCGTGATCTTGAGGTACTCCACACATCCATGGGCTTTTCCTGTAGGAAACTCCAAGGTTCTCTTTATGAGAATCCAAGAAAATCCCCTCGTGGCTCTGGCAGCAGACGGAGAACGACATCCATTGTGAAATAAGCCAAGAACCTTCTTGGTAACAAAGACAGAAAGGACTCTACCAAGCTCAATTCCCAAACCATATCCCAGCCCCTGAAATCTCCCTGTCCCACTTAAGGAAAGAGACAATAACGCAGTCAACAGGGAGCAGGTCTTCAAAGAAATGCACTGCGAATGCTGCAGCCAGATAAGGGAGTTGAGGATGGGGAAGCTATACTACTGGAGAAGCTTTGTGAATGTCCCAGACACAGACCCACTAAAAGACTGAGATTTCACTGTAAGATTATAGAGCACTCTCCTCTCCCACAGCTTATCACTACACCAGCTGGGCCCCCGTATAACAACAGTGAATTGCAGAAGAAAGAGCTGCAAGACAGAAAGTCTCTCTGAAGAGGAGCACTTAGGGAAGCCTGAAGTCAAGAAGAGGACAAACAAACAAAACAAAGAAACTAGAGGCATTTGAAGAAATTTAGCACATATGGTTATAATGGACTTTAAACAGAGTCTAATGGCTAGTCAGATTAAGATAAGACTGTAAGCTAAAGACCTATTGACCTCAGTTCCTAATGTATAACACACCAGATCTGGCTTGCAACAACAACAACAACAACAAAAGAATGTCAAAAGGCAAGAAAAATCATGATCTGAAGAGATAAAGCAATTACTGGAACCAGATAGAGATATGACATATATGTCAGAATTATTAGGGAATTTATCATTAATATCTTAAGAGCACTATTGAAAAAATAGACAACAGATGAATAATATAAGAAGAAAGATGGAAACACTTAGAAGGAATAAAAAAGAAATACTAACAATAATATCATAGAAAGGAAGAATATCTTTGATGCAATTATTAGTTGACTTGCAACCTCTGAAGGAAGAATCAATGATTTTGAAGGTAGGTCAACAGAAACTTTTCAAACTAAAATCCAAAGAGTGGGAAAAACCTCAGAACATTCAAGACTGTGGAACAACTGGAGAAGAAGAGAGAATGGAGCAAAAGAATGTTAAAAGTAATAATGTCTAGAACTTGCCAAAATTAGTGATAGATACTAACTCAGGTAGCTCAGATAACACTAAATAGAATAAATACCAATAAAAGAGGGGAAAAGGAGACAAACCTAGGTTGACCAATGAAAAATATGCTAGGAGAGAAAATTAAATCATATAAAAACCCCATTAAAATCAGAGTACGCAAAAAGAAGGGGAGATTAAAAAGAAACAAAGAACAAGTGCAAGAATAGAGAAGTTACAAACACAGTAGATATCAATCCAACTATGTCAATTATCACTTACATTTGAATAATCGAAATGTACCAATTAGAAGTGGTAGATTTAAACAAAAAAGATGTGATAGATATCACAATTACCCAGTATGATCATGACACATTGTATACAGGCATCAAAACATCACATGTTCCCCCGAAATATATACAACTATATCAATAACATTAAGTAAAAAAAGAAGTGGTGAACTTAAAAATAGATGGAACTGTATGTTGTCTATAAGAAATTCACATTAAATACAAAGATTTAGATAAGTTAAAATTAAAAGGATAAAGATGTGATACTGTTTTTTTTTTAATCTGAAAGAGTTATGTTAATTTCAGAAAAAGTAGAACGAGAAAGATTATCAGAAATAAAAGGGGCATTACATGTGGTAAAGGGGTCATTTCTCCAAGAAAACCTAACAATTCTGAAAGTATATGTATCTAACAAGAGTATCAAGATACATAAGACAAAAGCCAAAAAATCTGCAAGGAGAAATAGAAAAATCCTCTTTAACATCTCTATCAGTACGTGATAGATCAAGAAGAGGGAAAATCAGAAGGGATAGAGATGATCTGAACAGTGCTATCAATCAATTTGATCTAATGGACATTTACAGAATATTATACCCAACAGCAGAATGAATTCTTCTTAAGACCACATGAAACATTCTATAAGATAGACCATATTCTGGGCCATAAAATAAACCTGAATAAATTTAAAAGAATAGAAATTATACAAAGAATGTTTTAAAAACATGATGAAATTAAGTTACAAATCTGTAAAAGATATAAAGTAGAAAAATCCCAAAATATGTAGAGATTAAACAACACATTGTAAATAATTCATGGCTCAAAGAAGAAGTATCAAAAGAAATGTTAAAATATTTTAGACTAAATGAAAATAAAAATAGAGCTTACCAAGACTTGTGGAACAAAGTGAAATTTATAGCAAAAAGTGCCACTATTGGAAGAAAACAATATATAAAATCAATAATCTAGGCTTCCACCTTAAGTAACTAAAGAAGATGAAAATAAATCTAAAGCAAGCAAAAGAAAGAAAATACGAATTAGAGGAGAAATCAAGGAAGCTGGAAACAAATGAAAAACGAAGAAAAACCAATGAAACCAAAAGCCAATTATTTGAAAATATATAAAAAAAATCATAAGGTCAAGCAAGGCTAACCAAGAAAAATGAGAAAACACACAAATGCCATTATCAGAAATGAAAGAGGGGTCCTCATTACTGATACCATATGTGTAAAAAGGGCAATAAGAGAATATTAGGAACAACTCCATACCAACAAATTTGATAATGTAGATGAAATGAACCAACTCCTTGAAAGAACAAAGCTACCTAAATTTATACAAGGAGAAATAGATAAATAGAATAGTCCTGTATCTATTAAATAAATTGAATCTATAATTGATAACATTCCAAAAAAAGTATAATTCTACCAAACATTTTAGGAAGAAATAATACCAAATCTTCATGATGTCTTCCAGAAAATAGAAGCAGAAGGATCCCTTCCCTAACTCATTCTATGAGGTCAGTATCATCTAATATCAAAACCAACTAAAAACATTTCAAAAAAAAACTACAAATATCTTTCATAAACTTTGACAAACCTGACAAAAACAAGCAATGTGGAAATGAGTCTCTGTTTAATAAATGGTGTTGGGAAAACTGGCTAGCCATGTGCAGAAAGCAGAAACTAGACCCCTTCCTAACACCTTACACTAAAATTAACTCCAGATGGATTAAAGACTTAAACATAAGACCTAGCACCATAAAATCCTTAGAAGAAAATCTAGGCAAAACCATTCAGGACATAGGCACAGGCAAGGACTTCATGACCAAAACACCAAAAGCATTGGCAACAAAAGCCAAAATAGACAAATGGGACCTAATCAAATTCCACAGCTTCTGCACAGCAAAAGAAACAGTCATTAGAGTGAATTGGCAACTAACAGAATGGGAAAAAATTTTTGCAGTCTACCCATCTGACAAACGGCTGATATCCAGAATCTACAAATAACTAAAACAGATTTACAAGAAAAAAACAAACAAGCCCATTCAAAAGTGGGCAAAGGGTATGAACAGACACTTTACAGAAGAAGACATACATGAAGCCAACAAATATATGAAAAAATGCTCATCATCACTGGTCATTAGAGAAATGCAAATCAAAACTACATTGAGATACCATCTCACGCCAGTTAGAATGGCGATCATTAAAAAATCTGGAGACAACAGATGCTGGAGAGGATGTGGAGAAATAGAAACACTTTTACACTGTTGGTGGGAGTGTAAATTAGTTCAACCATTGTGAAAGACAGTGTGGCGATTCCTCAAAGACCTAGAAATAGAAATTCCATTTGATCCAGCAATCCCATTACTGGGTATATATCCAAAGGATTATAAATCATTCTACTATAAGGACACATGCACACGAATGTTCATTGCAGCACAGTTTACAATAGCAAAGACCTGGAACCAACCCAAATGCCCATCGGATAGACTGGACAGGGAAAATGTGGCACATATACACCATGGAATATTATGCAGCCATCAAAAACGATGAGTTTGTGTCCTTTGTAGGAACATGGATGAACCTGGAAACCATCATTCTCAGCAAACTGACACAAGAACAGAAAATCAAACACTGCATGTTCTCACTCATAGGCGGGTGTTGAACAGTGAGAACACATGGACACAGGGAGGGGAGCATCACACACTGGGGTCTGTCAGGGGGAAAAGGGGGAGGGACAGCAGGGGGTGGGGGAGTTGGGGAGGGATAGCATGGGGAGAAATGCCAGATATAGGTGATGGGGGAGGAAGGCAGCAAATCACACTGCCATGTGTGTACCTATGCAACAACCTTGCATGTTCTTCACATGTACCCCAAAACCTAAAATGCAATAAAAATGTATATATATATACATATATATATATATATATAAAGAAAAAAACCCTCAACAAAATATTAATAAATTCAGTGCTGTGTAAAAATAATTATAGACCATGAGGGAGCAGGATTTATTATAGTTATACAAGCCTGGTTCAATGTTAAAAAAATCAGTAATATAATCCACCACATCAACAATCTAAAGAAGAAAAATCATATACTTGTGTCAATTGAGACAGAAATGGCATTTGACAAAATCCAACATCCATTCATAACTTTAAAAAGAAAAAAAAACCTCTCAGCAAACTAGAGAGCTGCTTCAAACTTGTTCAAGAACATCTACAAAATACCCACATCTAACATCATGCTTAACAGGGAAAGACTGAGTGCTTCTCCCTAAGATCAGAAACAAGGCAGGAATGCATTATCTTACCACTTCTATTCCTGGAAGTCCAAGCCACTACAATAAGACAAGGAAAAGAAGTAAGAGGTATAAAGATTGAAAAAAAAAAGTAAAACTATCTTTATTCACAGAAGACATGATTGTCTATGTGAAAACTCCAAAGGATCTACCCAAAAACTCCTAAAACTAGCAAGTGAGTTAACAGGATATAAAGCATCTAGATCCTGCGTGCATTTGGTTGAATGCATACCTACATTCCTCATTGGTTTTGATGCTGTGGTAAATGGCATCATTGCCTTTTAAACTTCAAACTCGAATTGCTCATTTCTGGCATATAGGAAATGAACTGACTTTTTGTTTTTGTAAATGCAGTGATCTTGCATCTCGTTACTTTGATGGGAAGGGGAAGTTTGTAAGAGGTCTCTGTGAAGCTGTTGCCACTGGACAGTTATTACGTCTGCGGTTCTGCAACAAATGTATAGCAGTGGCTAGGACTACAGCTTCCCTGTCAGTCAACAAGATCCAGACATGCAGTAGAGAAAGGGCAAGCTGGGGTATGCCAGGCCCTCCCCATCTGCCCATCACCATGTCGACTAAATTGACCTACAAAGAATAATTTCTAATGTTTCACATCCATCTTCCATATCTCATGCAAATTCCATTTCAGCCAATTCTAACTCAGAACCATAAAGAAAAGAGATCCTGAGAATTACAATCCCTATCTTAAACTGCCACAGGAAAATCTGGCACACAATTTCTCCTGATCTAGTTTCTTCAATTGTCAATCAGGATAATAACATTAATCTTGCCACCATCTTAGAATTGTTGTAAAAAAAAATGAAAGCATATAAAAATTGCTTTAAAAATTATAGCACATAGTAAAACATATTTTTGTCAATAGCTCAGCTTTAGAATAGCTATTCATTTGCCATTGAAAGAATTATCAAACAGACATGCAAAATTACACAAAGGTTAAAAGAGTTACCTATATCTCTAGAAGCTACTGAGCCATTACATTTCTTTGTAAATTTTTATGTGAGCTAAAAAGAAATCAAAATTTGCTTCTGAGGACCATTATATGATAAAAATAAAGTGTGGGATAAATCAGCTCAATCAACTGAAGCCACATCCAAAGCTGTGACTCAGAAAACTTAACACCATTGAGAGTATATTGGAGAGCTCAAAGTCTTACTCAGGCAGCTGATCAAAGAATAATGGTCTAAGTCACTGTAAGTACCTTTGGATACCTGGCATAAAGGATATAATGAATAAATATACAACTGAATAAGGAGCTAGCTTAAGAATGCATTTTCATAAAAATAGAAAATCAGTTGAGATTATGTAAATTTTGAAGAATGAAGAAAGTAAGTTATCATAGCTTCTTCTCAAGTTTTATTTTTACGTCTTACAAATATGGCTTGGCAATACAACAGAAGGCTTCCTTTTCAGGAATTTGGAGAACTCACGCTTGATATTTTACATTCTTGAGAACTTAGTCTAGAAAGGGCTTCCACTTATTTGACTACAGGTAGAAGACTGGCTCTGCTTTCTTCCTGTAATAATATTGGTTTCTACAGGTCAAATGATAGTATAATTTTGTGGCATTTTGATTAGCAGTTTTTGTCTATTAAAAATAGACAAAAGGCAACTTCTTACTTGAAATTTTGGAGGTAGTATGTTACCAAAAAAATTGATAATTTTTGTAAAGGTATACCTGTGTCTAGACATAAGTTCCAGGTTTAAAAATCAATAGATTTGAATACAGTCTAGAAAAATATGCAAAGTATACATGCAAAGGATTAGTAAATTCTAATAGCCAAATGCAATGTCAATAGTGTTATTAAAAATAAACTATTGGTCATTATTGCAAAACTGCCAATTGAGAATATTGATATAAATGCTAACTTGTATTTTTTTGTTCTTTCACCAATGTATTTTAAAATGATCTTGGTTATATTTAGATACATCTGGAATAAATTCAGGCATTATATAGGGCTTTGAACATTTATAAAAGGGTACATTAAACACTGCCTTTAATAAAACTATTATCTGGTAGAGTAGAGACATTTGTCAGTTGAAGTTCTTTTTTTTTTTTTTTTTTTTTTTTTTTTGAGACGGAGTCTTGCTCTGTTGCCCAAGCTAGAATGCAGTGGGGCGATCTCGGCTCACTGCAACTTCCACCTCCCAGGTCCTGGTTCAAGCAATTCTCCTGCCTCAGCCTCCTGAGTAGCTGGGATTACAAGTATGCACCACCATACCCAGCTAATTCTTGTATTTTTAATAGAGATGGGGTTTCACAGTGTTGGTCAGGCTGGTCTTGAACTCCTGACCTCGTGATCTGCCTGCCTTGGCCTCCCAAAGTGCTTGGATTACAGGCCAGTTGAAGTTCTTCAGTGAGCTTGGAGTTCGGAATGTCACGGTGTGTTCTGTTTGGAAATAAGTTGTACCCTGCCTGCCACTATGGAAGGTGAAGGGGTAGATACCAGCTGCTGCCTGGCAGATGTATTTAAGAGACACTGATTTTGGAACAAGTAAGTGAATAAAAATGGAGGCTCAGTACTCATCCAAGTGTGGCGTAGTGATGCTGCTCAGGTTCACTGCAGCATGTTCCAGGGAGGATATCGAAGCCCAAATTGTTAGCTGTGCTTCCTGCCTAATGTCCCACTGGAGTTGCCACATATTCTATTTTGCAAGACTACTCCATCAGTGTCCTGGAAATTCTATGAGCCATCCCTATCATTCAAATACTTTTTTTTTTTTTTGAGATGGAGTCTCGCTCTGTCACCCAGGCTGGAGTGCATGACACAACCTTGGCTCACTGCAACTTCCCCCTCCTAGGTTCAAGCAATTCTCCTCCCTCAGTCTCTAGAGTAGCTGGGACTACAGGTGCATGCCAGCATGCCCAGCTAATTTTTGTATTTTTAGTAGAGATGGGGTTTCACTATATTGGCCAGGCTGGTCTCGAACTCCTGACCTCATATTTTTTTTTTCTTAACACCTTCTGTTTTGATGCTTACAACCAATACCCCCAACTTTTACAGACACAAAAACAAACATAATAGACTTCTTATTATTCCTTGTTATGGGCACATATTTAACAAACATTTACAATGTGGAAATGCATGTCCTTTTGTTCTGGAAAATTTTTTAGAGTGGATTCTAGGTTTCATATATTCCTCTCCCTTCTTTTTCTGGATGCAGGGAGACACCAGGCTCGTGGCTGTGCAAAAAGAACCTCTCCTTATATCCCCAAGTCAAGCTTCAATGGAGTCTTTCTTAGGAAGTTGAAATTGCTAAAATTCCTGCTGCATCCCAAGAGTTTCAGATCAATTTACGGTAAATGCAGAAAGAGTAAGCCCCCAAAATGACAATCACTAGCTCTAGGTGGAAAAAAACAAGTTATGTAGGAGGAAAACCCAAATCATTTTTACCATGTGATAAGAGTGCTGGCAAGGTCATAGAAATAAATGCCAAATATTGATATAATCATATTTTAATACAAATATTTCTGAAAGAGACATGAGAGAAGTATTGTATGGGGCAAGTTTGGGGAGAGGAAGATATCTAAATTAAAAATTAATGTCTAAAATGGAAAAAATGCATTAGCGTCACAAGTATGCTATTCAGAAAATAAACATTTCATGATTTATTTTATTATAAATAAAATAATGAGTTAGAAGTTGTAAAATTTGTTGTCTTGAGGGCATGAAAATGAGGAAGGGCAAGGGATTACTATTTTTTGAAAAAAGAAAAAAACTGTACAGCTCTTTGACCCTTTGAACTACATGTACTTATACAAAGAACACTGCATTGACATAAAAGTTAAAATGCATCATTGATTTGAGTATTTTCTGCATGCAATTCATCATGTTAATTTTATTCTATAGAAATGTTTCCCCACTACTTCTTGATGGCAAATGAAACTACTGATGGTGAAATATTGTGTTTTATTCATTCAAAACAACAGAATACAGTACATCAAGGAACATATTTCTATACCCTACAAGAACCAAAAATCCAAGAGTACATACTAATGCTGGAAAAAGTGTTCTAGACAGGTTGACCATATAACTTATTCTAACAGGGATAATAGGAAATAAACCAGAATTATCCCAGACATTTATTACCCATACTTCCAAATAGACTTTTTCTTCCAGCATCTTACAACTTAGTTAGTGCTTTGAATCTGGAAAAATACATGTAAACCGACCTTGAGGATTTATAAAATTTCCTTATTCTAGAAGCTGTTTTTCTACCTACTGAATCACTAGAAATAAAGCAGCTTTTTAAAAATAAACTTGTTTTTAGTTTTCAGGTAAATGCTTTAAGAACTCAGAGACCTGGCTGGAAGAATTCTAATGAACAGATTAGTGAAAAAATACACTAACTTATACAGAAGTCCAAAGGTGAAGGTCAATACTTTCTAGATGTTATATTTTAATAGTAAACTAATAATGATAAAATGATGTTACATGTTTAGATTGTCTTACATTTTTAAAAGATATTTTCTTATCACTATTGTGAAAAGAAACTTAACTCTGTACTCACAATTTAGCATCTCCACTTACACTTTATAAACATCTTTATAATATCGTCAATCTTGCTGAAAATTCATATAAGCAGTACAAAATACAGTTCATCATTATAAATCAAGGAGAAGCATTTTGGTTACAGTGATCTCTAATTACAGTGTGAACTCTCCCAATTTAGAAAACTACTGTCATACAGCTGTAATTTTTACTTAATACCGTTCTATATAAACAAATATAACTTGGATGTTCACAATAAAAGAATGCCTACCAAAAGTATTTTTATTTACTTTGTCTTTTAAATTGATAGCCCATGTATTTTAAGTTGATAAATATAGTATTTTAGTAATAAACTGAATTACTTGAAATATAAATTGGAGTTTTTACTAAAAATGATATCCTCACCTACCTGCCTTTCATTTTAAGCAGATTACAAGAAAATAAAATTTCTATTTTATTTTCTCAACATATTATACATAAAGTTCTTTAAAGTTTGAAGGTCTCTCTTATAATATAGTTAATGCACAGTCATCATGGTCAATAAGATGTGTTCTTTCCCTGACAAAACTGTGTATTCCACAATGATGCTTAACAAATCTACTTAACTTACTATCACAAAGTAATTTCCTTTAATTGGTTACTTTAATGTAAATATTAATGGCATTCAAAGTGTGTGTGTGTGTGTGTGTGTGTGTGTGTGTGTGTATAGCTTAAGAAGCATTTTGCTTCCAAAGCAGCACCTTGCAAAAAATATCTATGCTTAAAACATAATTTACTGCAATTCTGATCTTTTATTCTGTGGATCTGTTTTGACCTGTTTTCTTATTAACAACCAGAATCGTAGGTGCAAAAGAGTAGATGGGGAGAAACATAGCAGGGTGAGTTCTGAAACTATCACGAATTAGGGATAATATCAAAAAGATTACAATGAAAGTGCTTTGGTAAGTAAAGATGTCCAGAGAAAGACAATGAATGAACAGAATTTCATCAGTATTACTCCTGAGGTCATAACAGGAGGATCAGAGGAGGTCAGAGAATTTTCAGGAGGACTTAGGATGGCTCCAAATTCCTGAAAAAATCCTGCACACTGTAGAGGAAGAATATATGGAGAAGAAAGGACACAGTAAATAGTTCTTATTGATACTTTGCATAAGAGACCAAAAACACAAAAATACCCAAGGAAAAAGAGACAAGTTCCAAATGTTCTGGAGGCTTTGCAACACTTCAGTGGTTTGCTACAAAAGTCTCCTATGAAGTTCCCAGTGGAAGCCACCAGGACAATGGCATCTGACTGCACTGTGCCTTCCACCCCCAGTCATTATTTTCTCTCTTAAAATTGGGTTTATATTTCCCCATGCTACAACTGTAAAAATATTTTCCTTCTCACATACACCAATCATTGAGAATTTGGTTATCAGAGGTTTCCAGAAAGTAATATTTTGATTGTCTTTACCATTCAGAAAAGGAAATTATTTACCTTTTAATTGATGCTAAGCTTGCTTCACCATGCAAACCAATAAATGCACCCATGAAATCTCTGATTGATCTGACAGTAGAGTGGTTTCTTGTAAACTGCCTTTCAAGTTTGTTACACTAATATATTTGTGGAAACATTTCATGAATCCAGGTATAAAAGGATCTTTAAGCAAACATAATAAAAATGAGAGTTTACTCTCATTTTATTGCATATACGTAAGTACAATTGGGAAATGGTCATTTTCATTTTTTCACTTCTGAAAATGTTTAAAAAAAAAACTCACAAATTTTCTAACTCACAGAAATGTGGGCACTTACCATTTCTGTAATTCACAAAATAACTGCACTATTTGGCATACATAGTGCTTAAGACTAAAGTCGTAAGATAATCACTAGTCAGCTTAAAAGTGTAAATTACATCTCAGAATCTGCCTAGACAACAGGAGAATTTGGATTTGTTTCATTTAAGATTATCATGAAGTCCACAACTGTGATATTTAAATACAGCCTTCATAATGAATCTTTTCTAGATGGTAGTCTTTAGAAATCTTTAGAGACAAATAATGAATCTTTTAGACATGAATGATCACTATATTTGATAATGACCATTGTGCTTTCAAGGCGACCATGACAGTTTTATTTAGTTTCGCAAATGCTTTTCGTTGTTTACCTATATGCAGAATTTAAACAAGATCAGGTATGGTGTCTAATTGCTTTGACTGTTGGTGAGGTCATTAGGGCTGTCTTTGTCCAAACTGTGAAGCAGAAGTTTCCCTTTGTATTTTTCTGTGGTTTGATTCTGTTCTCCTATGGCCTGTACCTTTCCAATTTCTTTTTTCCCTCTCAAATTTCTACCCTACCATCCTATACCACCACTTCCAACTGTCACTTTTTCTGTGCAGAAAAAAAAGTGACAGATGTGGTGTTATTATATTCAAGTTTCACATAATCATTAAAAAAATAATGCATAGGTGTCTGACCCTTTTGAGAGAACTTACATATTAAAAATAATTCTCAAAAGTAGAAAAAAAAAACAATGTCCAAAACGTTAAGTTATTTATTATTGGACTATCTACTACGTCTGCTCCTAAGGTTAGACCTGAGATGGTGGCAAGAATTCTATATAGAATGGGAGATAAACATATAGGAGAATAGTAAGGGAAGAGATTGCCCTCTCACATTTATCTTCGTCTTGACTATTCATTTCTTCTATTGCCAGGTATTTTTCTGGACTATGCTGACAGAGCAGATTCTACAAGTTTGGAGAGAGATTCCCCACTTCCGGAATCCATCCCATATTTCACTTTTCAGTTAGTTAACCAAAAATGTCTTGGTTAATCACTGCAGTCAACATTTGCTGGTAAACTCCCCCAGCTTTGAGACTCTCCATCTCTCTTTTAACCTTGCCCTGAATTTCCCAGTACTGTGCTTTGACCCTGCTCTCAGCTCTAGAAGTAAACCCCTCATTGACTTAAGCCATTCTATCCTTTCTGGTCATGATGCCTATTTGACAATGAAAAAAATAACTAAATTTGTTTGCTCTATTAGAGAAGCAAACTCTCTACTAGACAGGAACAAGATGTACAAATCGCCAAGAGTTGGCAGCCATCTTGCCAACACAAGAGGAAAGCCTGCATGAGAGTGAGGCCAAGACCAGGATAATGGATCCAACACTGCGGAAAGGGATTCAGAAGCCAGTTTATGCCCATACTTAATTACTTAATTATAGACACAACATTTAAGCCCTGGTAAATAGCTCCTGCCCAAAGCTTAATCTCCCCTGGATCATTCTATTACATGATTCAGTAAGTTTCCTTTTGTGTGTAAACAAGTTAGAGTCAGATTTTCTGAAACACTTCTGTGAAAAATGTTTTTTAGGTAATATTTTTCCTACCAAATGAACTCAATTCAGTCAACTAGTATCTAAGCTAGACCCTGGGTTGTGGAAAGAAATTGCATAAAGATTCATGCATGAGTACGTAAGAGTCATTATTAACGCACTCATGTCAAGAATAAGCTTAAACTCTAGTCTTTGGTCTATGAGAGAAGGCTGGGTAGTTGACATAAATATCCTCTCTTGCATCATCCATGGATTGACTGGTAGATTGATTGGTAGAGATGGGACTTGTAGAGTTGCTGGGTGCCTAGAAATACAAACAGCAGAGAGTATCAATAATTCACTGCATTTCAACAACTAATGAAGACATTCAAAACATACCTCTCGTTAATGCAGGCATGACATGGAACCAATTTCCATTATCATTAATTTGATAAAACATTATCCTCATTGTATTGAACTCTGTTAGAAATCGCATTCTTGAGTGAGATACAACAGAAACCTAGTCTAGATTACTACTTACTGTATTGTGCTAAGAATTACCTGTTTCAATTGGGAGAGGGAATTCCCTCTCCCAATGTTGACCTATTTTGATAAGAACAATATTATCATTTTTACATGGAAATTTTAATATAGGCTCTCAATTAATGTTTGTTGAATGAATGTCTTAATAAATATTTTCAACGTACATAGTGTCTGAACTTTAAAAAATAAGCAACTTAACATATAAAAATTAACAAAATAAACTGACATTCACTTTCAGGATGATATTGTATAATCATTAATCTTCTCTACTGTAATCAAGTCACTTTGATCACATATGTCTGTATGTAAAAGAAAATATGCAGGTGTGAAAAAAAGAAAGACAAGTTGAGAAAGAAAAGAGATTAGAGAAAGGTCTTTTGATGAGTAATTTATAATTTTAGATTGACCTGAATGTTGTTGTTTTTCTTGAGTCAGAGTCTCGCTCTGTCGCCGAAGCTGGAGGTCAGTGGCACGATTTTGGCTCACTGCAACCTCCAATTCCCAGGTACAAGCAATTCTCCTGCCTCAGCCTCCTGAGTAGCTGGGATTACAGGCATGTACAGTCACACCTGGCTAATTTTTGTATTTTTAATAGAGACAGAGTTTTGCCATGTTGGCCAGGCTGGTCTCGAACTCCTGACCTCAGATGATCCACCCACCTCAGCCTCCCAAAGTACTGGGATTACAGGCGTGAGCCACCATGCCTGGCCAGACTTTAGTGTTTTTAGAAGAAGGCAAAATGAAAATGCAAGTGCCATGCTTACTTATATAGATTATCTTTTTTAAAAAAAAGAGAATGAAATAGTTCCAGTGTCTTTTTTTGACAGTCCAAACTACTAACTTTTTCATAATCCTTCAAAATATTTTTCTACAAAAGCCTGAAAAAGTTGGATACCTAATATAGATAGTTGCAAAGCTCCTTTTCATTCCCCAAATTCACAACAATAAATGTGAATGGACTGGCATGAGTAGATAAAGTACTAAGGATGAAGAAGGGAATCCCAACATTGTATGTGACAGAGAACCAATTTGTTTGCTGAAGTGGCTGATGAAACAAAGCAAGGTTTCTTGATTCTGCAGTTGGCACCAAGAAGCATCTATGTTTTTTTGCCAAGAAACAAACAAACAAAAAATATTCTTACAAAAGTAACTACTTAATAAAAAAAAAGTTAAACTGATAAATTATGAAGGCATCTGATGAACACATGTTGGATTTTCAGAACATTTTTAGCATTTGGCTTTTGGTCATGTAGAATTCAATTGCAAGTAATTAAAATGAAGAGAAATTTATATACTTTTGGATAGCATTTGAGGAAATTTTTGTCTTAGTGTGGGCTGCTGTCACAAAATACTGTAGACCGGGTTGCTTAAACAACAAATACTTATTCCTCACAGCTCTGGAGATGGGGGAAATCCAAGATCAAGAAAATATCTTCCTAACTTGAGAAAAAAAAGTCTGGTGAAGGCCTGAGGGTGCGTTTCTTGGTTTGCAGACAACTGTCTTCTCAGTATCCTCACATTGCAAAGAACAGAAAGAGGAAGCAAGCTCTTCTGTCCTTATAAGGCGCTAATCCCCAATCATGAGGATTCTACCCTCATGATCTAATTACATCCCTAAGTCTCTACCTCCTAGTATCATCACATTGGGGGTTAGGACTTTAACATATGAATTTTGGGAAGGCACAAATGTTCAATCCATAGCAATGGTTCTTTTTCTTTTTTTTTTTTTTTGGTTTATGAAATTTCATAAACAGAATGCTATGTGTTAGAGAGATCTGAAGTATAGTGGGGAAAATGAGCATAAAAATACGTATCCCTCTTATCTGCAAACCCAGAAGAAAGTTTCTAGTCTGTTAGTTAAACAGTAAGGGGCAGGAGCAAGGCAGAATAAGTAAGAAACTTTAACAGCTCATCAAACTTCTGCAGCCCATAAGGAAATAAAAAAGTTATTTGGCTGGATAACCTAAGTATACATTAATTAATAATTTAACTTCAAAGATAATAATGAGTATCATGCAATATGTTCTTCTACGTGCTTGCTATGTTTCTGGGTCTTTTATGCATTTTAACCATCACAATAACCTTATGACACAAAAATATTATGTCCTCTCCTGGGTTGGATAGTGTCCTCTGCAAATTCCTCCTCAGAACCTCATAATGTGACCTCATTTGAAAATAGGATCCTTGCAGATATAATTAGTTAAGCTCAAACAATACTGTGCTGGAGAAGAGTGGGCCTTTAAGTCCAAGATGACTGGGGTCTTCATGAGAAAAGAAGGAAGGCAGACACATACACACAGGTGAAAACGTCATGTGATCAGAGAGGCAGAGATTAGAGAGATGTATCTACCAGCCAAGGATCGACAGCGCCACTAGAAGCTGGACAGAAGCATGGGATGGATTCTCATCCCACAAAGAAACCAGTCCTTCTGACACTGTTTTATACTTCAACCCTCTAGAATCATGGGAAAATAGATTTCTGTTGCTTAAAGTCACTCAGTTTTGGGAATTTGTCACAGCAGCCCTAGAAAAGGAACAAAGATTTAGGGAAGGCATAGTGTTGACTGTTATTATGTCAGGGTAATTGCTCCTTTATTTATATTCACATAAAACACTTAGTTTCAGAGGGTAGTAAAAATAGAATAGTTCAGAAAATAACTTTCTCCAAATAGCTGATATCTAAATTACAGGCAACTGCATAGTCAGGTTACAAAAAGGACAATAAAATGTAAGATTGCTAACTGCAAAAGAGACTGATTCTGCATTTGTAAGTTACAAAAGAAAAAAATGACAAGTTCTGTATAAAACTTACCTTCTTCGTTGTATCCCAGGACTCTGTAAATAAATCTCTTCTCTCTCTCCTTCTTCTTCTGGAATGCATATTCAATAAAGGATATAAAGATATGATATTCTAGCACTAAACTCTATACCTCACTGTACCCCTAGCCCACACCTACTTTCTAATATATTAAAGTAGCTTTATGCACATTTATCCAAAATTCTGTTAACCCACACTTTTTTCCCTGTCTTCTCCAAAGTGCTCCCAGATGGTGAAGGCAACTAAATGGATATCTAACCACTGTGCATTAGTAATTAATCTCAGTGATTTTACTAAGAATGATTTATAGTGAGTTACTGCGTAAGTGGCTTATAGCCTTCTTCAAATAACCTCAGATTTAAGACATTTTCCACAATTAAAATTTATTTTAGATGCCAACCATGTAACTTCTTAAATGACAATAATATAATGAAACTTTATAAAAGTTTCTGGGTGTTATTCTAAACCACTTGTATGGATTATTTTATTAAATCACTTATATAGATTCTTTTATTAAGATTTCATCAAAACTTTGTATTTAACAGGTTTGGAAACTAAGGTGTGAAGAGGAAGAGCAATTTGCCCAAAATCACATGATTAGTTAGTGGTAGTATTGGAGTTTAGATCCATTGCCCTCCCTCTCAACTATTAAGCTCTATAACTTCTGAAATCACTTCACTGTAGCTGAACAGACCATCTGCAACCACAGAATTCGATAAACTCTCCATGGTTCCAATAAAATAAAAAATTAGTTCGATCATTGTGGAAGACAGTGTGGTGATTCCTCAAAGACCTAGAGACAGAAACACCATTCGACCCACCAATCCCATTACTGGGTATATGCCCAAAGGAATATAAATCATTCTATTGTAAGACACATGCATGTGTATGTTCATTGCATCACTATTCATGATAGCAAGACATGGAATCAACCTAAATATTCATCAGTGATAAACTGTATAAAGAAAATGTGATATACATATACCACAGAATACTATGCAGCCATAAAAAAGAAATGAGATCATGTCCTTTGCAGGAACATGGATAGAGCTGGAGGCCATTATCCTTAGCAAACTAATGCAGGACAGAAAACCACATGTTCTTACCTATAAGGAAGCGAAATGATGAGAACACATTGGACACATAGAGGGGGAAAAACACAAACTGGGGCCTACTGAAGGGCAGAGGATGGGAGGGATGAGAGGATCAGAAAAAATAACTATTGGGTATGAGGCCTAATACCTGGGTGATGAAATAATTTGTACAGCAAATCCCATTACACATATGTACCTATGTAACTAACCTGCACATCCTGCATATGTATCCCTGAACTTAAAATAAATGTTAAGAAAATAAAAATGAAAATAAAAAAGTAAAGAGAGTAAACATATCACAGTTAGATTTATGTTGACCAGCCATTGCGGTTTGCCTGGGACTAAGGAGTTTCCCAGGATGAGAGATTTTCAGTGCTGAAATGGGAAAAACAAAGCTTCCTATTTGTTGTTAATGCTGATGTTCACAATGAATATAAAATAAGTATCTAAGATTTTTCTCCCTAAATAATAAATTCTTTTGTACACTCAGGTGTACGTCTATAGAACATATTTTGGCACTTTCTTTTTGTTTGTTTGTTTTTAGACAGAGTCTCACTCTGTCACCCAGGCTGGAGTGCAGTGGTGCAATCTCGGCTCACTGCAACCCTCACCTCCCGGGTTCAAGCGATTCTCCTGTGTCAGCCTCCTGAGTAGCTCAGACTACAGGAGCCTGCCATCACGCCCAGCTAATTTTTATATTTTTAGTAGAAACAGGGTTTCACCATGTTGGCCAGGCTGGTCTCGAACTGCTGACCTCGAATGATCTACCCACCTCGGCTTCCCAAAGTGCTGGGATTACAGGCGTGTGCCACTGCGCCTGGCTGTATTTTGGCTCCTTTCACACTTGCCAATGAGAGGTCCTTTCCCTAGCCATGGTCACTTACTAATGTTACTGTTGCTATGTCTGCATGAAAACAGCAAGCCAGGAGCAGAGAAGCTGCTGCCAATCCCTCCAACACACAGGCTACAAGGCGCTGAGTAGCCTGTGTGCTGACGGGACTGGCAGCAGCTTCCCTGCTGAAGAATTCACTTTTGCTCAGGGACAATGTCTGATTTATGTTGGCTTCTATCCAAGTCAATACATCTGATGCTGCAGGATTATTTTAAACAGTGGGTAAAACAGAGTTCAGAAGGTCATTGTTGGAGCTCTTGGGTCATCTTTCAAAGCATTTCCATTTGAAGTAACAACCACAAGCTGATACTAGTGACAAGGTAGAAAGAACAATTGCTTTTTTCCCTTGTGGTGTGCGTCCATGATTACAAATTCAAGTCTACTAATCTCCTTTTATCACATTTAACCAAGTGGGACAATATATTCTACCATTCAATTTAGCTATTCATGTAAAAGTGATGCATTTTCATGAAGCAAAATCTATCCTGTCCACTATCTGTGACCCTGCAGAGGTCTGTCACCACTCGCTGTCTCTTAGTCACATTGCCCGGTTCCTGTGTGCTCCCTCTGCCGTCTCTCCCCTAGGATGTTTCCCATTGCCAAGGTGAAGCAGTAGAGGAGTCTGTGGTGCCACTAACACGTTGGTTCCTTACTTCCATTTGCTAATTTCTAGTCAGGGAAAGACTTCAGGGCAGTCTGTGATGGGGAAAAAGGTAAAATGACCTGATCTCATATTTCAGTTTAATTAGACAATGTTCATTGAGTATTCATTATTTGGACAGAATAGTGCTAAATGCTATCAAATACCAAAAAAGTATGAATAAAACACAAAGTCTACCCTCATGAATAGGAGGAATGACAAGCATGAAAGTGATTAAAATACAAAGCAGTATGTGAGGAGTAGCAGTGAAGTACACGATGTTTCCAGATGGTGACATCATGTCTATTTGCAGGGACAGAGAACAGTGCAGAGCTCACAGAGGGGACAGGTGTTTCACACCTTGAATGATACACAGGAATGCAGCCAAATGTGGGGAAACAGCATTTTGGTAGCAAACCAGATGGGGAAAGCCTTGGGTGTGCTGCAGTTTTCACAAAATTTATCAACATCAGGGAGAATAAACTACGTAGAAAGTAGGAATAAAAATTAGGTTTCAGTAAGAATGTAGGGCAACTTCAATGACAGGTTAATGAGTTTTAACATTATTTTAGTAGATAATCAAAGATATTGAACAAGAGGATGACATGCCAACCCAGCTTTCAGAAGAACCAGGGAAACTGGATAGGTTAGAGAAAAAAGCTATAGCTGAGAGCAGGTTGGAGACATTACCAAAAAAGGGAGCAGTGATGACAGCTGCCAAAGAGCCAGAGGTCAACGTCAAGGATGAAGAGACAAGATGGAGAGACCTACTGGAAATCCTATTAACAAGGTGTGTGTGTGTGTGTGTGTGTGTGTGTGTGTGTGTGTGTGTGTGTGTGTGTGTTAGTATGGTGCATTTGGTAATATTACTGAAGGAGACGAGTACAGATGGACATACTCACTTACCCAGCAAACATATATTAAGTGTCTATGATATGCCAGACATGCAAAATATAGATATCAAAAGTGTGGTCCCTTCCTCCCTTAAGAAGATAACACTTTAGTTGTAATACACTATAAGGAATAATTTCAACCTGCTATGATTGCAGCAAAGATATGCAACAAATACCTACACAAGTGAGTTGATGAGTACAGCAGAGCTGGAAGGGGAAGAAAAACCTCAACCAAGAATATCCTAGAAAATTCCCAACTGTGCCACAAGACAGTAAAAGATTTTTTTTAATTTTCAATTTTTTTAAATTAACAGGGTCTTGCTATGTTGCCTAGGATGGACTTGAACTCTTGGGCTCAAGCAATCCTCCAGCCTCAGCCCCCTGAGTAGCTGGAACTTCAGGCACATATATCTGTGATCAGCCAACAAAACACAAAAAAATTTAGTATAAGCCAGTGGCTTCCTGCTCTCTCTAAGGCAGCACCCTCCAATTCCTTCTTCTTAGTAATTTTTAAGCATCTAGATTGCTTGGTTCTGAGAATATACGACCATTTGAAATTATGTTGTTTGCTTATTAGGATGTGAGCTTCATTATGTCTTGTTCACTGCTACGCACAATAAATATTTGATGAATGAACAAATGAAGGCTTTATCACTGTTAAAACTTGCTCTTTCCCTTCTCAGAATCTGTATCCATCTCGTGCTGTGTCATCATGCACACACACACCATCCCCTCACTGTCAGCGTTTTCCTCGGAGGAGGAGAAAGACAGGGCAGGATACAGAGCAGAGGCATCAGGCAGAATATAAAAGGGCCGGACCAGCAACTTCTACTAATTCTTAAATGAACTATTCCAGCTTTCTCTGTAACATTTCCACAGCTATGTCTCCTCCTTTGTGTTAGAACGGTACTCTCAAAAATATAAGTGTGAATGCTGAGACAGCTTGACAAATTATTGGGTTATTAATAGAGAACCTCTAACATCAGAATTACTCATGCTGAACAAGATTCAGGATAAGTTGCTCTACTCACCGGTTAAGGAAAATGACAATGATGGTTGTAATTGAGATAACAAACAACAACAGTAAAACTGTCGCTCCAGCCACATAGGGAATATATTGGTTATCGGTTTTACCTAGGAGAGAAAAAAATGTAGGAATTAGGAATTCAACCAAAAGCAGTAAAAAGGCAGGAAAATAAAGAAAAGATACCTTAAATATTGAGTAACAAAAACAAAGACTCCAAAAAAAAATACAATAAGCTACAGGAAAAAGAGAGTTTTTGTTTTAGAGTCTCCTAAATGTTCCTGACTCGTAATAGATTTTTATTTGTTTCTCAATTAAGCTGGGTTTTACACCTTAAGAAGAACAAAAGTATAAAGAGCATGCATTTGCCAAAGACCTCATTCAAATAAGCTGCCGATCATTTACACAAAATCTTTTTTAGAATAAAATAACTATTAAAATAGTAAATAGGCTGGGCGTAGTGGCTCACGTCTGTAATTCCAGCACTTTGGGAGGTTTGGGCAGGTGGATCACTTGAGACCAGGAGTTCGAGACCAGTATGGGCAACATGGTAAACCCCCGTCTCTACTAAAAACACAAAAAATTATCCCAGCGTGGTGGCGCATGCCTGTAATCCCAGCTACTCAGTAGGCTGAGGCACAAGACTCATTTGAACCCAGGAGGCGGAGGTTGCAGTGAGTTGAAATCATGCCACTGCACTCTAGCCTGGGCAACAGAGACAGACTCTGTCTAAAAATAAATAAAATAGTAAATAAACAAAGATTATCTTTTATTCCTGATATAGTAAATACATTCAACATACAACAGAATATATCTTTGATGTTTATAAGTATAATTTTTTTAAAAAAGATATTTTTGTATTCAATTTGGTAATGATAAACAATCAAAAAAAAAAAAGTTACTCCAACTCAATGTCTGAAAATTTACCATGGTCCAGTAATCTGAAATCCTCATCCTAAATCTTTCACAATTTATCTGATTGACTGCAGCAAATTCCTTACTGTATATGTGTCTCTTCATTTGTCAACTGATGGCAACGACAGCAGCCCTAATTACATCACAAAATTGTGCTGAGACTCTGATGACTCAATTTTCAAAAGAACAATCAACTACCATTAGAAAAATGCCCCCTCTGGAGTTTGAGCCCAGTGAGGTCAGAGAATGTTTTATCCTTTTGTAAAAAAAATTTTTTAATTAAACTTTAAGTTCTGGGATATAGTACAGGTTTGTTACATCGTTATACATGTGCCATGATGGTTTGCTGCACCCATCAACCCAACATCTACAATAGGTATTTCTCCTAGTGCTATCCTGCCCTTGGCTCTCACCCCCCCAACAGGCCACAGTGTGTGATGTTCCCCTCCCTGTGTCCATGTGTTCTCATTGTTCAACTCCCACTTACCAGTGATAATATGCAGTGTTTGGTTTTCTGTTCCTGTGTTAGTTTACTGAGAATGATGGTTCGAGCTTCATCCATGTCCCTGCAAAGGACATGAACTTATCCTTTTTTATGGCTGCATAGTAATTTACAGTGTACATGTGCCACATTTTCTTTATCCAGTCTATCATTGATGGGCATTTGGGTTGTTTCCAAGTCTTTGCTATTGTGAATAGTGCTGCAATAAACATACTTGTGCATGTGTCTTTATAGTAGAACGATTTATAAACCTTTGGGTATACACCCAGTAATGGGATTGCTGGGTCAAATGGCATTTCTGGTTCAAGATCCTTGAGGAATCACCATACTGTCTTCCATAGTGGTTGAACTAACTTACACTCCCACCAACAGTGTAAAAGTGTTCCTATTTCTCCACATCCTCTCCAGTATCCGTTGTCTCCTTTTTAATTATCACCATTCTAACTGGCATGAGATGGTATCTCATTGTGTTTTTGATTTGCATTTCTCTAATGATAGGGATGATGAGCCTTTTTTCATATATTTATTGCCCACATAAATGTCTTCTTTTGAGAAGTGTCTGTTCATATCCATTGCCCACTGTTTTATGGGGTTGTTTTTTTCTTATAAATTTGTTTCAGTTCCTTGTAGATTCTGGATATTAACCCTTTGTCAGATGGATAGATTAAAAACTTTTATCCCATTCTGTAGGTTGCCTGTTAACTCTGATGATAGTTTCTTTTGCTGTGCAGAAGCTCTTTAGTTTAATTAGATCCCATTTGTCAGTTTTGGCTTTTGTTGCCAATGCTTTTGGTATTTTAGTCATGAAGTCTTTGCCCATGCCTATGTCCTGAATGGTAGTGCCTAGGTTTTCTTCTAGAGTTTTTATGGTTTTAGATCTTACATATAAGTCTTTAATCCATCTTAACTTTTGTTTAAAGTGTAAGAAAGGGGTCCAGTTTCAGTTTTCTGCATATGGCTAGCCAGTTTTCCCAACATCACTTATTAAATAGGGAATCCTTTCCCCATTGCTTTTGTCAGGTTTGTCAAAGATCAGATGGTTGCAGGTATGTGGCATTATTTCTGAAGCCTCTGCTTGTTCCACTGGTCTATATATCTATTTTTGTTATTGTAGCCTTGTAATATAGTTTGTAGTCAGGTAGCAGGATGCCTCCAGCTTTGTTCTTTTTGCATAGGATTGTCTTGGCTATACGGACTCATTTTTGGTTCCATATGAAATTTAAAGTAGTTTTTTTTTTTTAATTCTGTGAAAAAAGTCAATGGTAGCTTGATGGGAGTAACACTGAATCTATAAATTACTTTGGAAGTATAGCTGTTTTCATGATATTTATTCTTCTATCCATGAGCATGGAATGTTTTCTCATTTGTTTGTGTCCTCTCTTATTTCCTTAAACAGTGGTTTGTAGTTCTCCTTGAAGAGGTCCTTCACATCCCTTGTGAGTTGTATTCCTAGGTATCTTATTCTCTTTGCAGCAATTGTGAATGGGAGGTCACCCATTATTTGGCTATTATTGGTATACAGGAATGCCTGTGATTTTTGCACACTGATTTTGTATCCTCAGACTTTGCTGAAGTTACTTATCAGCTTGTGGAGATTTGGGGCTGAGACAATGGGGTTTTCTAAATACACAATCATGTCATCTGCAAGACAGAGACAATTTGAGACAAGTTGACTTCCTCTCTTCCTATTTGAATACCTTCAATTTTTTTCGCTTGCCTGATTGCCCTGGCCAGAACTTCCAATACTACGTTGAATAGGAGTGGTGAGAGAGGGCATCCTTGTCTTGTGCTGGTTTTCAAAGTGAACGCTTCCAGCTTTTGCCCATTCAGTATGATATTGGCTATGGGTTTGTCGTAAATAGCACTTATTTATTTTAAGATATGTTCCATCAATATCTAGTTTATTGAGAGCTTTTAGCATAAAGGGATGCTGAATTTTGTCGAAGGCCTTTTCTGCATCTATTGAGATAATCATGTGGTTTTGTCATTGGTTCTCTTTATGTGATGGATTATGTTTATTGATTTGTGTATGCTGAACCAATCTTGCATCCCATGAAGCTGACGACCATGGTGGATAAGCTTTTTGATGTGTTGCACGATTCAGTTTGCTAGTATTTTATCGAGGATTTTCACATCGATGTTCATCAGGGATATTGACCTGAAACTTTCTTTGTTTCATTGTGTCTCTACCAGGTTTTGGTATCAGGATGATGTTGGTCTCACAAAATGAGTTAGGGAGGAGTCTCCCTTTTTCTATTGTTTGGAAAAGTTTCAGAAGGAATGGTACCAGCTCCTCTTTGTACCTCTGGTAGAATTCAGCTGTGAATTCATCTAGTCCTGGGCATTTTTTTTTTTTTTTTTTTTTGGTTCATAGGCTATTAATTACTGCCTCAATTTCAGAACTTGTTATTGGTCTATTCAGGGATTCCACTTCTTCCTGGTTTAGTCTTGGGAGGGTGAATGTGTCCAGGAATTTATCCATTTCTTCTAGATTTTCTACTTTATTTGCATAGAGGTGTTTACAGTATTCCCTGATGGTAGTTTGTATTTCTGTGGGATCAGCAGTGATCTCCCTTTAATCATTTTTTATTGTAATTCTTCTCTCTTTTCTTCTTTATTAGTATGGCTAGTGGTCTGTCTATTTTGTTAATCTTTTCAAAAGATCACTTCCTGGATTCACTGATTTTTTTGAAGGGTTTTTTGTGCCTCTATCGCCTTCAGTTCTGCTCTGATCTTAGTTATTGCTTATCTTCTGCTAGCTTTTGAATTTTTTGCTCTTGCTTCTCTAGTTCTTTTAATTGTGATGTTAGGGTGCTGATTTTAGATCTTTCCCACTTTCTCCTGTGGGCATTTAGTGCTATAAATTTCCCTCTAAATACTGCTTTAGCTGTGTCCCAGAGATTCTGGTGCATAGTATCTTTGTTCTCATTAGTTTCAAAGAATTTATTTATTTCTGCCTTAATTTCATTATTTACCCAGTAGTCATGCAGGAGCAGGTTATTCACTTTCCATGTAGTTGTGCAGTTTTGAGTGAGTTTCTTAATCTTGAGTTCTAGTTTGGTTGCATTGCGGTCTGTGAGACTGTTTGTTATGATTTCCATTCTTTTGCATTTGCTCAGGAATGTTTTACTTCCAATTATGTGGTCAATTTTAGAATAAGTGCAATGTGGTACTGAGAAGAATGTATATTCTGTTGATTTGGGGTGGAGAGTTCAGTAGATGTCTATTAGGTCTGCTTGGTCCAGAGCTGAGTTCAGGTCTTGAATATCCTTGCTAATTTTCTGTCTCATTGATCTAATATTGATAGTGGGGTATTAAAGTCTCCCACAATTATTACACTATTATTGTGTAGGAGTCTACGTCTCTTTGTAGGTCTCTAAAAACTTGCTTTATGAATCTGGGTGCTCCTGTATTGACTGCATATATATTTGGGATATTTAGCTCTTCTTGTTGCATTGACCCCTTTACCATTATATAATGCTCTTGTGTCTTTTGCTCTTTGTTGGTTTAAAGTCTGTTTATCAGACTAAAATGTCAATCCTTGCTTTTTTTTTGGCTTTCCATTTGCTTGGTAAATCTTCCTCCATCCCTTTATTTTGAGCCTATGTGTGTTTTTGCATGTGAGATGGGTCTTGACTCTTTATCCAATTTGCCAGTCTGTGTCTTTTAACTGGGGCATTTAGCCCATTTACATTTAAGGTGAATATTGTTATATGTGAATTTGATTCTATCATTATGATGCTAACTGGTTATTTTGCCTGTTAGCTGATGTAGTTTTTTCATAGTGTCGATGCTCTTTACAATTTGTTACATTTTTGAAGTGGCTGGTACCAGTTTTTCCTTTCTGTATTTAGTGCTCCCTTCAGGAGCTCTTATAAGACAGGCCTGGTGGTGACAAAACTTTCAGCATTTGCTTGTCTGTAAAGGATTTTATTTCTTCTTCACTTATGTAGCTTAGCTTGGCTGGGTACGAAATTCTGGGTTGAAAATTCTTTTCTTTTAGAATGTTGAATATTGGCCCCCACTCTCTTCTGGCTTGCAGGGTATATGCAGAGAGATCTGCCCAGGTCCCCTTCAAACATTTTATGTTTTTGTTACATCCTCCTATACACAACACACCGCACAGCCCCCAACCCACAGAGCACATTGTGAACACTTCCCACAGAGAAGAACCCCATTCTCTGCTGCTGAGAATGGGATTGAATCGAAACTCAGTAGTCGTCTTAGTTGCCATTTCTCTTTGGGACAGTGAACCTGCCAATCACCCCACCATTAAAATGGGGCCAGGCTCTGAGAGGGCAGCACAATTTCCCTTCCTCCTGAAATCGAAGCTTGAGGGCTTGTACTGTGACACCCAGGCTGTCTGGAAACCTACTACAACCTGAAAACCATGCCTTTCAGCCAGTTCTTCCCCATCTTTTCCTCAGATAATTTATTCTCACTTTATCCACTATTTAGCTGCATATTTTTTCATAAGATCTCAAAGTGTAGACTCACTCATTCTTTTACAAACTTTACTGCAATGGGAAACTAAGACAAATAAGCAAACATTTTCTTTTTAAACATTTTAAACCTAGATTCCACAAATAAGTGAAGTCATGCAGGATTTTTTCTTTTTGTGTCTGGCTTATTTCATTTAGCATAATGTCCTCAGGGTTTATCCACCTTGTCACACATGACAGGATTTCCTTCTTTTTTCAAGGGTTGTTAATACTCCATTGCATACATGTACCACATTTTCTTTATCCATTCATCTGTTGATGGACACTTAGGTTGTATCCACATCTTGACTATTGTGGACAATGATGCAATACGTACATGGCGCAGAAATTTTTCCAAGATTCTGATTTCATTTCCTTTGTATATATACCCATCAGAAGGATTGCTGGTTCATATGATAGTTTTATTTTTCTTTTTTTGTTTTGTTTTGGAGATGGAGTTTCGCTATTGTCACCCAGGCTGGAGTGTAATGGTGCAATCTTGGCTCACTGCAAGCTCCACCTCCCAGGTTCAAGCGATTCTCCTGCCTCAGTCTCTAAGTAGCTGCAATTACAGGTGTCTGCCACCATGCTCAGCTAATTTTTGTATTTTTAGTAGAAATGAGGTTTTGCCATGTTGGCCAGGCTGGTTTCAAACTCCTGACCTCAGGTGATCCACCCACCTTGGCCTCCCAAAGTGCTGGAATTACAGGGGTGAGCCACTGCACCTGGCCTATTTTTAATTTCTTGAAAAATTTCCGTTCTGTACCAATACATGTACTATACCCATTTACATTTCTACCAACAGTGTACAAGGCTTCCCTTTCTCCACATCCTCACCAACACTTGCCATCTCTTATCTTTGTGGTAACAGCCATTCTAATATGTGTGAGGTGAGAGCTCACTGTGGTTTTGATTTGCATTTCCCTGATAACTAGTAATGTTGAGCACCTTTCCACATACCTACTGGCCGATGTTACGTCTTCTTTGGAAAAATGTCAATTTTTGCCCACTGTTTAATTGGGTTGTTCTTTTGCTATGAAATCCTGCCATTTGTGGCAACATGGATGAATCTGGAGGACATTATGCTAAGTGAAATAAGCCAGACATAGAAAGACAAATACTGTATAATCTCGCCTGTATGTGGAATCTAAAAAAGTTGAACTTACAGAAGCAGGGAATAGAACAGTGGTTGGAAGGACCTGGGAATGCAGAAAATAGGGAGACATTGGTTAAAGAATACCAACTTTTGGTTATAAGATAAATAAGTTCTGGGGTCCTACTATACAGTGTGGATGGTGATAGATGAGTTAATTAATTTGATTGTGGTAATTATTCTACCTTGTTTACATACATCCAGTCATCACATTGCATTCCCTGAATATATTCTATCTTTATTTGATAGTTAATTATTTTTAAAAAAAAAAAATTTTAAGCACTTGTTTTCTTTGGGCATTTTTATATTTTCCAGATTTTCTAGATGATGTGTTATTTTTGTAATCAGGAAAATACAGTACAAAAAATTAAAGTCTGTATGCTTAAAACAGAATATTCTATCCAATCTTTGTGGTTAAAGTACAGGCTGTAGAAATCTTTTTTAAAAATAGACTCAGAATACTTAACAATTAAGATGGCTTCCTTTATTAAGGTCTAATTTATACGAATTTAACAGTATATCCCACTTGAAAGTACAAACACTTGTATCACACTGCCCAATTATGAATCTAAACTTCAGATGCATTCTTTCATATGAAATATGTTACCTATTTGTAACCTCTTTTTAGGAATGTTTGACCACTTGGATCAGATCCATTCATTTACTCTGTCTTTAAACACAAAGTATTTCAAGGTATACTATATGTCTGGTACTATAGACAAAGTGGTAAGTAAAGACAAATTTGACACCTGCATAGAGAAACACTCTCTCAAATTGTGTTTTTCCTCTGCCCTCACACTACCACAGCAATTGTCAACACAGACTTCTGTGACCAAAGGTGTAGGTGATTTTCCCACCTACCAAGTAACAGACACCAGCTGAGTGTCCACCAATTCAATTCCGACACCATCTACCTGAGCATAGTATCAGATCCCACAGGTTGGGGGCTCAGTCCCAAAGACATTCCTTCCCCCATTGCCAACCCACTCTTCAAACACCAACTGCAAGTCCAGGCCTCTAGAACCTCTGACTGATGGACTTCAAGTTGGGGTTCCCATGACCCTTCTTCAGGTTTGGTTGATCTGGTGGACTGGCCCACAGAACTCAAGAAAATACATTTGTCAGTTTATTATCAAGGATATTTCAAGAGATACAGATGAAGAGATGCATAGGGTGAGGTATGTGTAAAGGGGCACAGAGCTCCCAAGCCCTCCCTGTCCACGCCAACCTCCAGGGGCCTCCATGTGTTCAGTTATCCAGAAGCTCTCCAAACCCCATCATTCTGGGTTTTTATGGAGGCTTCATTACGTGGGCATGATTGACAACCCCGTAGAAATGGGATTGGACAAAATGCATATAATCTAAACCCAGCAAGGCCTGTCTGTTCAGACTCTTCTTGGCCTCTCTGTGTAGCAGTCTCCCCCTCTAGGTATGGGATGGGATCCTCTCTGGAATGAGGGTCTTTTGACTCATATTCAGATTAGAGTCTTACCTTGGGCAGGAGGAAGGACAGGACAAGGTCAGAGAGAGAGCTTCCATTTCCTGAGGTCTAAAGTGCTCTGACATTATAACAAGGACCCTGGGAGTTTGGAGCCAGGACCCATGATGAAAACCTGTATATCGGCATATCCTACTACCACAATACCTGATTTAGCTGAACATACATTGTTTTTGAAAAGTCCTAGACAATTTACAAACAATTAGGGAAACAGGATTTTTCTTAAGAAATAAAGGTGAAAGAAAGCACAGGGGTCAGGTAGAGGTTCAATTCAGAGACACTTCACTCTAAAGGGGCCCAGCCTGTAGCCAGCACGGCTTCTCACTCCATTCCCTGCCCTGCCTGCAGCTTAGAACAAGGCTGGGTAACCTTGCACCTTGCTGAGCCCTGGATGGCTAGGGAAAATAAAAAGAAAAGCAAATGGGTATGGATGCTTTGGAAGTTAATCAATAGTTCATAACATTTACTTTTTTCTTTAAGTTTTGCTAATAGATCTCAGGTTGAGTCATGTCAGCCCTTAAACTCTTCTCTTTAAAAAAGAATTATTCCCAGAAGCCACTTTTTTGCTGACTTTTTTCATTTATATCCCAATGCTGTGTTGATTCATAGGAGGAAAAAGTGTCTTGAACCATAAGGCCATTATTTTTCCTTCCCTCACAAGAGATAAATAGAGTTAAAACAATTTAAAGCAAGCCAGTGAAATATATAAATGAGTAATTTACTCCAGGACTGCAACCCTCTAGGCTAAGTTTCTGCCAATGACAAGTATTCATGGCTGAGTTATAAACTCTTAGAAAAGGCTCATGATAGAAATATCATCAGTCCCTTCCTTCAGAGTTCCGCAGGCAAGAGCGGCCATTAATGCCTACAGTTTATCCTCTATTAGGATTGGGGTGGAGTTAGGGAGTGAAGAAACCAAGTAACTTAGGACATACCAGGGAAAACCCACAGATCCTGACTCGCTAACGTCCAGCATTAGGCTGGAAAATGCAAATTAAAACCACAACGAGATATCACCTCATACCTGTTTGAATGGTGGCTCTATCAAAAAGATGAAAGATAACAAGTGGTTTTCCCAGTCATCACAGTGTGTGTGGTTGACTGAATTTCTCGCCACGTCTTCTCATAAGACTTTCAGGAACAAGCAATTCCTGGCCAAGAAACGAAAGCAAAATCATCCCAATCCCCAGTGGATTCAGATAAATGCTGGAAATAAAGTCAGATACAACTCCAAAATGGAGACACTGAAGAAGAGCTGAGCTGGTTTTATAAGGAATTGCAGATGAGATGACACACATATTGACACTGTGTCAAGGTCACGATCATCTCAGCATATTGAGCTGCTAATGTCACCACTATCTGGACATTCAAATATAATTTATTGGGAATATGTTTTTACTCTTTGTTTATATGCTCTGCACTAGTAGGTAGTTCAGTAATAAATACATGAGAATTTATGTTTCAGAAAAAGAAAGAAGAAAGGAAAGAAAGGAAGAAATAAAGAAAAAGAGAGAAAGGAAGGAAGGAAGGAAGAAAGGAAGGAAGGAAAGAAGGAAGGAAGGAAGAAGGGAGGAGGGAGGGAGGGAAGCAAAGTGTTGGCAAGGATGTGGAGAAAGAGTGTGTCTTTCACACACTGTTGAAAGACAAATACCACATAATCTCACTTAAATATAGAACCTAAAAAAGTTAATGTCTCAGAAGTAGAAAGTAGAATGATGGTAACCAGAGGCTGTACAGGAGAATGGGGAGGGAGATAATGGGAATTGTTGGTCAAAGTGTATAAAATTTCAGATATACAAAGGGAATAAGTTTTGAATTTTTTTTTTTTTCCCCGAGACAGAGTCTTGCTCTGTCACCCAGACTAGAGTGCAGTGGCGTGATATTGGCTCACTGCAACCTTCACTTCCTGGGTTTAATTGATTCTCCTGCCTCAGTCTCCCAAGTAGCTGGGACTAGAGACGCACACCACCACAACCAGCTGATTTTTGTATTTTAGTAGAGACAGGGTTTCACCATGTTGGCCAGGTTGGTCTCAAACTCCTGACCTCAAGTGATCCACCCGCCTCACTCTCCTAAAGTGCTGGGATTACAGGCATGAGCCACCACGCCCAGCCATGTTTTGAGATTTATCATACAGCAGAGTGACTATAGTCAATAATAACGTATACTTCAAAATAAAGAGTAAATTTCAAATGCCTCACCTTAGAAATCATAGGTAAATGAGGTTATGGATATGTCAATTGCCTTGATTTAATCACCCCACATTGTATATATATATCAAAATATCACATTGTACCCCCAAAATATACACAAATATTATTTGTCAACTAAAAATATTGATTTAATTTTTTTAGATAAAAAATCTGAAATATTGGGCCTCATTTTGTGTGCAGATGGACCATACATAGTGAGTTCACACAGAGCAGACGTTGGTGAGCTGACAGAGTCCGCATTTTCAGGTCATTCCAAGTTTTGACTTTTTATATGATGTAGACAGATAGTCAGCCTTTGTCCCACTTCAGACATTGGTTTATTGAAAACACTGAGACTGAGGAGAAAATCCTTGAGGCCTAGTCCCGTCTTCTAATTCTTTTCCCTGGAAGACCTCACAGAGGACACTTAATGTTTTAGATACTTGTTTTGGAAACTGCAAAATGGTGATAAAAAATTAACTACAAGGGTAGCTATGAGATTTAAATAAAGGATGTAGAGGTGCTTTCAACACTTACAGCACCAAGCAATTTAACTTATTAATCATGCATATTCTATATGCATTTATATTTTATGTAGACACATTCCAAATGAGGGTTAAAGAGAGAAGTCATTTCTATTTTTTTCATGTTGAGCTGTCACATGGAAGCAGGCGTGCACGGCAGACCATGCTTGCTCCTGCAGCTGGACTCACCCTCCTTGGGAAAGCCACAGGTACTGTTGATAAACATATATAAAATAACTGTTGCTGTGGCAGACCACGGGACACAGTGGTAGCCCAAAGTTTGTTGAACTTTCCTATATGCCTGAAATATGCATCAAGTGGATACTGGTATGGTAATATTATTCCAAGTTTCCAAAGGTCAACTTTCTTTGTCCAGATAAATCAGTTTTATACTCTTTGTATTTCAGAAACCTTTCCCTGTTTTATAGCAAGAAGGTCCTAAGGTGTAAATTATTTTCAGAGAATTAAAGGGCCGTGACTTCAACCTCTAATCCTTCTCCTGAGTAAATAGCAACTACTCTTCCTCAAAATAAAAGTATTATCAGGCTTTAACTAAGAAACATAAGGCCCAGAGAATCTAAATAATTTTCCTGTCATTATAGAGCAAACCAATGAGGGAAGCAAGTTTCCCAGCTGTTGTACAAATTTTGCTACAATTTGCCTCTCTTGATGACATTTAAAAAAAAAGGAAACTTTCTTTATGTTGAAAATAGTTCTCCCAAATAGTTTAAACACTTTAAAGGTTTATGTGTTTCTCAAGAAACATATAGCCTACGATGGGGTGCATGTAAGTTTTACCTACACAATATAGAATGACTGCATTAGCTCCTTTTTCTGGCGCCATAATGTAGCACAATTCAGTAATGTGGGCCATAAGTTCTCTACAGAAACTGGTGTATGGCAAGGGTATTTAAGTCAGCACATGAGGACAAAGAGATGAGAGTATCTTCAAACTGACACTTTTATTCAGAAAAATGTTAAGGCTGACTCCTTTGTATTAGATGTCTCATATTTTTACACAACTGTTTCTTAGCCTTATACTTCTTGCACACTCACCTCAATTTTTATGAATCCATTATTTCAAGGAAACTGTAGAGATGCTTCAAAAGTCAGACTGTGAATAGCGGCACGTATTTCACTATCTTAGTGGACTAGTGTGCAGAAAAGAGTTCATGTAGCAGGCCTGGGTTCTAAGTGATCCTCCTGCCTCAGCCTCCCAAGTAGCTGGGACCACAGGGACATGCCATCATGCCAGGCTAATATTTTTAAACATTTTTTGTAGAGACAAGATCCCACTATGTTGCTCAGGCTGGTCTTGAACTCTAGACCTCAAGCAACCCTCCTACCTTGGCCTCCCAAAGCACTGGGATAACAGACAGGAACCACCACGCCTGGCTCTGAGTTTTTTTTACGGCCAAGATTGTTTCGGTTTAGTTTTATTTCCAGAGTTCTTGTATTCATGTTTGTGAACATGCCTTGATTGAAATCAGGAATTAGAAACTAAATACCAAGTACGCAGAAAAGAAAATGGAGTAGCTACAACAAGTTCTCTGGTTGGATAAGCACAGCAGTGAGACTGTCATGTAGATACTGTCACCTTTGACTCATAAAGTGTCTCTTGGGAATGGCTTCCTATTATAACAGATTAACAATAAAAAACTAGAAAAATGGCAAAAAATAGACTATGGACTATTGAGGGAAATAAATGAGGTAGATGATGCTTTGTATTGAGTGAGGAGACCAAATTAAAACAAACATACAAGAGTATAATGATACAAGGTAATTTAAAGTGGGGCTTAACCATCTTGCTTCTTATTATAGCCCACCACATACAGCAAAGTGCAAGACTTGGTGCTCAGAGGACACCAGGACAGTCACAAGATGGTTGTATCTATTATCCTCTGTTTAGTGAGGCAAAGAAGTATGCTATCCAGCTTAGAATTCCTCCCATCTAAAAATGATAATTTAAAAACTTGGTACATAAAAGGCATCAGCTTTACTAAACTTTGAAGATTCATGTATATAAAATATCTCAGTACTTATTGTCCACAAAAATAAGGTCTATTGTATATGTAAACTTCAAATAAAACAAGTATGAGAATGTATACATTCTTATAGCAACGTAATAGAAATATCACCTTAAAATGAACTATCAGTATTAAAAGGCAAGCAACATGCTATTTCACAGTTGTATCCAGGTTGCCCCCTCCCCCAGGACCTGGGATTTGCTGGAATGACGCACAGCACTCAGCCTTCAGCCATGCTCATGGCTCAGACATATGACAGCAGAAAAATCTAAGGCAAATCACAAAGGGATAAACTGCCTGGGCAATGTCAGAAGGACTGGCTGATATCCCCAAAGAAAAGCAGGTGTTTAGCGTAAACCACATGGACTGTATAAACAGTTTAGACTGAATAAACCAGCCCATCAGTTAGAGAATGGTCAAAAGCTTCCAAAAATCCAAGTTCCCACATGCCCACAGAGAGCCAAACTTGCAGGCAGGCTGTCCTAAGGACTCTATCCCCAGGCCTGGATGACAGCCAGACCCTGTCTCTAAAACAAAACAAAACAAATTATCACATGGAGCCTTGTGAAATATCACCCTGATTCACAGGCCTGGGAACAAGTCCCAGGAATCCACGTCTTTTAGCAAGCATACCAGATGATTCTGATGTTGGTTCCACAGAGTGGCTTTGAGAAACACTGTTCTACTCTAGGAAGCACCTGCCAGGGGAGCTCCAGCAGCTGATCCCCAGCCTGCCCGTGGGTTCCTCCTCCCTTCTTTCTTAGGGTATTGACTTTAGAACACTTGTAATTGGCAGTTCTGTCTCCGTCTCTTTGAAAGATATGCACATCACACGTCTTTTTAACAGCCAGATAAGTCCCTTGTCAGCTTTTGATGGATAAATGTCTTTCTCAAGGACCTGGGAGCCATCCCTTTGAAATGTAACCATCAAAGATAGCACCCTTACCTCCCAGTCTGAGAGGGTAGGAGACTACCACAAGCACCTCGCTCAAGGTGCAGAAGTACCTCCTGTCATAAAGATATGAGAAGTTTATTTTTCCTTTGGATAAAGCCAATTTTTAGTTAACACATATAGTCACCCCCAATTACCAGTTGAATCTAGGATGAAGCATTCATGACGAATGTCTGACAAGCCTTCTTATTCAAAAACTGGTTATCATTCATTTTTAGAGCATCTATGTAATGGCTTGTATCTACTTGGCTGTATGAGAGAGTGAGATTTGTCTTTGCAATCTCTTAGGAGGTTACCTGTGATATGTATTATATTCTGATTTAGTGCTTATTCAATAACAAAATTATTTTGTTTTCTACATTTGTGGAGTTGTTTTCTGGGTAGGGAGGAGATTTTGTTTCTAATTATATTTCTTCAGCTCATTTTTATCATTACTGTTGTTTAATCAGGTATAACTCTACATTACAGTGTTACCATTATGCTTATCCTCAGGAAATAATGGGAAATTTTCCAAATGCGGCAGTGAAATAAACAGCCTGCTGTCTGCAGGTTGCAACAAGACACACAATAGGCATGCTATACCATTTAAATATTTTATGTATTTAGCTGTACGATATAAACTACATAAACATGAAAGAACATACATGTTCAGAATGTTTTAATATGGAAAATAGACTTTTGTTTTGGGGGGAGATTTTAGAGGTGACACCCTCACTAGCCCTAAGGAAGGAGGGACTAGTATTCTGATTACTCTAGCTCTGGTTTCAAGAAGCCATTAAGGTCTGTGCACAAGAGCAAGAGAGTAGGATTTGAGAGGAAGGGAAGGAAGGAGGAGCCTCAGAAGGAGGAAGGAAGGGTGTGCTTTGGAACTTTTAGCAGATTCCTGGAAAGTTGCTCCTGGGAGTAGGCTTTTCCACACAGGAAGCATCCAGTGGGTAGATCTGGTGAGGACATGAGGACAGGGTGCTTTGCTGTGGCCAGAAGCTGTGCCTATGAGACCTGAGCTGTCACCAGGTATCCTCTGCCCAGACGCTACTCCTAAAGTTCCCCTAATCTGTTCCTGATATTGATTTGACTTGACCAGCAACCAGCACCTCCCCCTCTGGACCTCCCCGCCTGCTACCTGACTGTGCCTGTCCCTCATGGCACTGTGTGGACAGCCTGCCTCACATGACTCCATGTTGTGCACAAGCCCCTGTAAAAAAAGACAGGAAGGTTGAGGAGAACTTCCCCCAACAGCACTGGAGTCAGCTGAAGTATCCAGAGCCGAAATAAAATAGTGGGAGACCACGTCCCCCTACTCCTTTGCCTAAACTTGCTCTAGATGTTGGTTCAGCCTGAAACCTACAGCTTGTATAAACCTCCTGAAGAAGGGCGCTCTGCAGCTCCACAGTCACCAGCTTCTGTTGTGATGAGTCTCCTGATGAGAGTAGTTTTTCTCTTCCACTTTGAGCAGAAAAGTAGTGCTGGGGCCAAGAATAAGAATTCTGAAGCCAGTCAGCCTGGATCTGAATCCCCGCCCCTCCACTTATTAGCTACGAAGCCTAAATAAGTCGTGTAAACTCTCCACACCTCACTTTCCTCATAGGTCAAATGAGGGGGAGTCGGGCTGCTGTGACAGATAAGTAATTACGAGTAAATTCTCAGAACAGCCACTGGCACACATAGAGACATGGTATATATGTTTATCATTTAGCGGCCAAGACAAGGCATTGTGACACTTAATTCTTATAACAGCTGCTTGTAACTTTTTCCTTGGGTCCTTAGAAAACTTCAAAATGTGATTGGGTGTGATGGCTCACAGCACTTTGGGAGGCCGAGGCTGGTGGATCATCTGAGATCAGGAGTTCCAGACCAGCCTGACCAAACTTGGTGAAACCCCGTCTCTACTAAAAATACAAACATTAGCTGGGTGTGGTGGTAGCCGCCTGTAATTCCAGCTGCTCGGGAGTGTGAGGCAGAAGAAACATTTGAACTGGGAGGAGGAGGTAGCAGTGAGCCGAGATCTCGCCATTGCACTCCAGCCTGGGCAGCAGAGCAAGACCTTGTCTCAAAAAACATAAAACTAAAACTAAAAATAATATTTTTAAAACTTCAAAATGCAAACTATATAGCATTTACAAAGACTGTATCTAAAGATGCTACAAATGTTATACAGATCTTTTTGGAACATGAACTTCAGCAAGCCTTAGGCTGAATATTTACCTCCAAATATTCTATCCAATTTTAAACCATTTTATGAAAAAAAAATTCACTAAGTGCTCTACAAAACATGACAGCCTATACCTGGCTATAAGAAATAACTAGGAATAATTTCAAAATCTGCCGCTTTATGCTCTAGAGTTTAATTACCCATTTCATTGCTCTTTTTAAAAAAGAGCCAATAATTTAAAAAGGGATCATAGATTCTGATTAGATTTCAGAACTGAGAACTTTATTTGTTGGATAAGGAAGAGAAAATAGTAGTCAGTATAAAAGCAAAACGACTTGTTTTGATTAAACTATTTGGGATTTGGCATGTGTGTGTATGTTAAGTGTGGTTGTAAAATTGCCCACACCATCATGTGTATTTGTTGAGTGTTTACCATATGGCAGGCTGAAAAATAAACTTGTTACTCCTCCTAACAAATGTTCCTAGGTATCTCAGTTCATACACTTACACACACACACACACAAATTTAAAGAGTGAATAATCAATCCTAATACTCTACATAAGATGTGAAAACTGAAGATACAGTGACATCAGGATACTTCATGAACCTGTATTTTTATATGTATAAACTTGCCTCCTATGGGTTCACCTGCACTTTGCATCCTACAGAAAATACCCCACCATCTCAATATCTACCTTTTATTTTGCCTATGTCCATCATCATCACAATAAGGTTTTTTTCTTTTCACTCACTGTCCAACATAGCTAAAGCCACATTCCACCAATCCAACTGAGAGTATTACCATTTCAACTTGATACCTGTGAAAGAATCTCTCCCTCTGGTTTAATTAATTAAACCAGCACTCACATCTAAAAGATTGTGAACACGATGCTACTCTGAATTCTACCAAAGTTAAAAACACTGAATTAATCCTGGAGATAAATTTTAGAGTGCTCAATGAAGATTGCAAAATATTTATTTTATAAAAGTTGTACCTAAAACCTTATATTCCTCTGTTGAATAAATGTATTTTTAAAATCCCTGAGTCATTTTAGTATAAATAATAATTTGAAGATACAAATTGGAGTTCAAAGATCTACCTCTACTTATGATAGATATGTTTTTTCTTCATTTTCCATCCTCTTAAATAACATAGTCCTCCACAAACCTAGTACATCGCCTTTGACTATTTATCAGGAGTCATGTCAGTAATGTTTGAAATACTTCAGATGAAGTTCAAAGTAATCAACTGATAGAGTTATAATACTTAAATCAGAATTTCTACTAAGAATGAAATGCTATTAATCTTATAAGAAGAACGTTTTTATTTTTACATTGTAAGTAATTTCTACTTGCCTTTGGAGAAAGCTTTGCACAATCATTTATGTTCAGTTTTTAATAAGGCTCTAAGAGAACACCTCAGGCTGTTAACCATTCCCAAGTGCTTTTTGAATGTAAATTCCATATATGACAATAAAGTATAAATGGTTATTTTACAGTCAGAGTCATTTGAAAGGTCTTGAATAATGTGGCCATGCACTACTATTTTTTCCTTAATTTTTCTTTATTTTATTTATTTATTTTGAGACAGAGTCTTGCTCTGTTGGCCAGGCTGTGGTGCAATGGTGCAATCATAGCTCACTGCAGCCACAAATTCTTGGACTCAAGGGATCCTACCACCTCAGCCCCTCAAAGCACCATGTGTAGATGTTAAGTGGGAAAAAATCAGTACATCTGTCTGAATTTGAATCCCTACTTGTAGTCTAAGCTCCTAGGGAGAGAAAAACTTCATGAAGAGTTGAAAATTCAATCTGAGGATAAGGTCCACCTGTAGAATAGCAATTCCTAGGATCAACTGCTTTCTAATTCTACAAACTTGCATTGTGTATAGTGGTGTTCAGTTAGAACTTGCTTTATGTACGTGAGGTAGCAATACATAGTCAACAATGTTCTCCATATAATAGTGTCATCAAGTAAATTCAGTGTGTGACCTTTTAGAGTTTCATTTCCTCTTACAATAACTTATCACTATTATTGAATTCAATAGCTTATTTATCTACACAAATATAGTATGTATAAAAAATGATTGCAGGCAAACATTCTAGGTTTTTGTGTGTTCGAAAAAATGAATAAATCAATAGTAGGGCTTAAAAAACAAATTAACTCACCGGTTGCATTTTTTTAAATGCAGTATATCATTTAAAAAATGATCTGGGCAGAGGCAACGGTAAAGTAAAGATGAAACGACATAATAGCCATGATTGAGTAATCAACTTACTTGTGATTTTGAAAACTATGTTTCATCTGGATACCCAGTTTCACCGAGAAAACTAAATTGAGCTGAAAATTGTGGTTGATCTGTTTTAGTAGAGGCTATTTTAGCTTGTGAGCAGTGACACAGTGATCTGGGATTCTGGTCGTGTGACTCCATCATATAAATTAACTGTCACGGGCACTTTACTTTCCATGTAGGTAAAGATAATAAGAGGCTGAGGTTCACCACGTAATGTCATGGAAAGGGACATATCTGTCAGCCCAGTGCACACCAGCTCAGACAGTCCTCATGTCTACAAGCTTCATATCCATTCTAAATTCACAGGAGTGGGACAAAAGGTTCTGGATTAATAGAATCCTTTAAAAAAACTGTCTTGTCTACAACCTGAAACTCTTCTGGAATCCAAATGGACTGGGAGTAACCTGGTTCGTTTTAGACAGAAATAAAAAGCCATGGAAATAAGTAAAATTTATTTTCTTTCTTCAATATTTTTTAATCCAACTCAGGAGCACAGAGTCTCAAAGTTAGTAACCTTCCCCAAGCCTGTATAACCACAGGCAAGATTTATAATCTGTATAAATAAGATGTATCATCTCTATAGGATATATTTATAACTTACAGCACTCTATTCCCCTATCCTTCCTCCGTGTCAATCCTACACCTCACATCTTCCCAGAAGAAACATCTGGGAAGATTCTCTTAGGTGTGGTACTATGATTTCCTAGTGAATACCTTTATAATGTTAATTTATTAATCCCATCCTCTGTTCAGGTGACCAGCAATTATATGCCACTTATATTAAAAATGCAAAATAAGAAAATGAAACTTAAAAAAGTAAATAGGCCTTTCTGGAAGCTATATGCATAAACAGAAGTTCATGAAAATATTCTCTCCAAACATTGCAGTTGATCTGTTGAAATTTCAATTTCTTTGATCAACAATCAGTAAACCTCAAAGGTTAAACGTTGATGAAAGAAAATCAGGAAACAAAAGAGGTAGAAAGCTTAACACTAAAATTGGACACAGCCCCTACTAGAATGAATAGAAACATTAACATAATTGGTCAAGAACATTTACTGGGCATATTCTGAAAAGATGCTTTGACAGCTTTAAGCAGATGCCATAATCCTTAATCTCAATTAATTTCTGATAACAAGAGCCTGTAATCTTTGGCTTTTGTTTGGAACATTACAAATAGATGCAGGCCAGGCATGGTGGCTCACACTACCACTCTCAGCACTTTAGGAGGCTGAGGCAGGGGAATTGCTTGAGCTCAGGACCATCCTGGGCAACACAGTGAAACCCCATGTATACCAAAAATATAAAAATTAGCCAGTCTCATAACCTAGTGTCAATCAATACAAATAGATGCAGTTATGAAGACACTCGAGGGTAGCAATTTTCAGACTATAAAAGTTTGATAAATTCAAGATGCTTAATGTTTCAATGACAGGGAAGCAGTTTTCTCTGATGTGGAAAAAACAAAGACATTGAGATCTGGCTGAAACTCTACAGAAAAGAAAGTAAATGTGGTGGAAACTTGACAGGTTGGTTAGAAAAAGGAGAAAGTAGGAAAGTATGAGTGTTTTCAGGTAGTGGAAAGCACAAACGGAGATTCAAACCATGCTGACAGTATCTTTCTCTCCTGTGTAGGACACCTCTGTGCCCAGCCTAGGTGGATCAGGGGCCCATGACCCATCACCGATCCCAGGACCAGATGGCTTCACAGATGAATTCTACCAAACATTCTAGGAACCAATGCCAATCCTGAGTTTAGAAACAGTCCTAAACTCAGTTTATGAGACCAGCATCACCCTGATACCAAAACCAGACAAAGACACCACAAGAAAGAAAGAAAGAAGGAGGGAGGGAGGGAGGGAAGGAGGGAAGGAGGGAAACAAAAATACTACAGGCTGACATCCCTAATGAACACAGATGAAAAAATCCTGAACAAAATATTAGCAAACTAAATTCCCCATCACATTAAACGGATTGTAGAGTCTAACTGAGTCAGATTTATCCCTGGGATGCAAGGATGGTTCAGCATAGGTAAATCAATCAATATAATACACCACATTAACAAAATGCTACAAAAATGCCCACAATCATCACAATAGAGCATAAAAAGCATTTGACAAATTCAACATCCTTGTGTGATAAAAACTTTCAACAAATTAGGGACAGAAGGAACTTACCCCAACACAATAAAGGCCATCTATAAAAAGGCCACAGCTAACATCGTACTGAATCACATAAAACTGAAAAATTTTGCTCTAAGATCAGGAACAAAAGTGGCCACTTTAAACACCTGCGCTCAACATAGTACAAGAAGTCTTAACCAGAGACATTAAGCAAGAAAAAGAAAACAAAAGCACTCAGATCAGAAAGGAAAACGCAATATTATCTCTGTTTGCAGATGACATAATTATATATGTTTAAAACCCTAAAAAAGCCACAAAAAATCCTGTTTGAACAATAAATAAATTCAGTTAAGAGGTAGGATACAAAATCAACATGTAAAAATCAGTTAGGTTTCTGTACACAAACAACAAACTATCCAAAACAGGAATTTAAAAAATCCCATTCCCAATAACAATAAAAGGATAAAATACTTAGGAATAAACTTAACCAAAAATATTAAAGACTTGCACACTGGAAATTATAAAACAACTTATTATTTCTTGATTGTGGTTTTGCCATCTTTGCTCAGGAACTAACAATGGCTTTGCTTGACAATTATATGAGATGCAGGTTTTCGCTGTCAACACTTAATTTAACCTACCTCACTCCATATTAATACGAAACTTAGACTCTCCATATCAACCTAGTCATCTGACTATAGTCACCCATACACCATCTCCCCTATCCTCCTGCATATTTGGGGTTACTCTTCATAACCTGTTTCACCCTCATTTCTCAGCTCCAATCATTAATGCCTCATTTGAACCTTGATGGCCCTGCCTGAGTGGTCTCACTGGTGGAAGACAATCATACAAGGACATGAGTAATTATACTTTTCAAAGGCAAACAGAAGTTTGTTCAATATCAGCCTCCCCCAGAAACTTTCTGCCAGAACTGATTTTATTTCTTTTTTTAAAAATTATTATACTTTAAGTTCTGGGGTACCTGTGCAGATCTTGCAGGATTGTTACATAGGTATACACATGCCATGGCGGTTTGCTGTCTCCATCCCCCCATCACCTACATCAGGCATTTCTCCCAATGTTATCCCCTCCCCAACCTCCTCACCCCCTGCTATCCCCTCCTCTAGCCCCCCAACCCCCAACAGACCCCAGTGTGTAATATTCCCCTCCCTGTGTCCATGTGTTCTCATTGCTCAACACCCACTTATGAGTGAGAACATTCTGTGTTTGGTTTTCTCCAGATTTCATCCATGTCCCTGCAAAGGACATGAACTCATCCTTTTTTATGGCTGCATAGTATTCCATGGTATATATGTGCCACATTTTCTTTATCCAGTCTATCATTGATGGACATTTGGGTTGGTTCCAGGCCTTTGCTATTGTAAACAGTGCTGCAATGAACACATCTATGCATGTGTCTTTATAACAGAATGATCTATAATCCTTTGGGTAGATACCCAGTAATGGGATTGCTGGGTCAAATGATATTTCTATTTCTAGATCCCTGAGGAATTGCCACACTGTCTTCCACAATGTTTGAACTGATTTACACTCCCATCAACAGTGTAAAAGTAGGACTGATTTTATGTCTTTTGTCTTCATTCTTTTTATAATCAATAAGCTTAGTTTAAACAACAGTAGTCTGCACATCATTTAACTAATATTAAAAGACTTGACAAATTCTTTCAGTGGCACCTAAAATACTTATGACAAATAAAGATCCAGAGGATATTAAGGGACAAAATAACTGTAGTCACTGTCCATAAGCACACATTCCTCTGTGCTTCCCCCAACCCCCACTTGCCTTGTTCATCAGTCCAGGCAAGTTTCAAATTCAGAAAAGTCAGTCTGAAACTATTTCATTCTACATTTTAGGTCATAAATGCAAAGCACAGGAGAAACACATTTCTTTTAATTCAGCAAAAAAGTCAACAGTAAATGTGAGTTCAGCTCTTGCTTCTGCCATTTTCTCCTCTGTTCAAAACCAAACAAGGCCTGGATACCTGACCTTTTGGTTGGCAGAGGTCCTCTGCTGAGTGGCCTAGTACTTGTCTGAAGATGAATGTAGGCAGGTAGGATTTAGGGGAAGAGCCCATCCGTGTGTGCGTGTCCATGAGTGTCTGCGTGTGTGCGTGCATATGAATATGAGAGTCCTAAAAACCTCTCTTTTAGATCCAATACTATGTGATATAAAAGAAGTTGTTGAGCACTAACAAAAGTTATGTACAGCAATTTATAAAATCTGCCACAATCACCTTTCCCTTGACAGCTGAAATAAATTAAATCTGTTCCACATCTTCTTATATCTGTTTCTCTGCTTTAATCTCCACATCGATTTTTGACCAAAGAGCCTCAAGTCTTGAAATAATCAAACTGCATCAGAGAAAACACAAATGATCTGTTTTGCTTTGCAACTATTTTGTTATATTCAATCTTTCAGTTTTTAAAATTGAAAAAAGGAATTAAACAGAAACACACAGTTAATGGCTGTCATCTTCTGCCAATGAAAACTTTTTACTAATGGATACAAGGTCCAGTTGACATTCTTTCAATCTGTCAATTGAATGTGAAAAAGCAACTTTTCAAAACACATTCACACTAACAATACTGACCATTACATTCAGTCATCTTCATTTCATTGGCAGATTTTGACATTGTTTATAATTTACATACAAATAGTTTTGTGAAAGAAACTTAGTCATCGTTGGACAGATGAATGACATTTTTACTTATTAGTAAGAGTTAAATACGGTTATTCAACCATATTTAAAATCTGTTACCTAAATCTCCTAAAATCTGTTATCTTCATTTTCTCTATAATTTAAGATGTTTACAATTAACTTTTCAGCATATAATGGAGAAGATCTGGTATGTATTTGAAAATGATCCTTCATGACATTTTTCTGAATAGAATATGTTCTTGCCTTGGTCCCTAAATAAACATCAGTATCTGTTTTCACTATTTCTTTCTCCTGACCAGTTTCAATAAATATTTCTGTAATACAAGGTTTTTTTAGGTAAGAAATACTTTTTGTCTGTGTTCGAAGGAACAGAGTCAACATTTAAAATGTGGAGTCTCTGCTAATTTTTCTTCCCCCAAATATTTCACCAACCACTCATTTTCATTAAATTCTATGTCCAATGAGTTCAATGTATGTCTCACCATGGTCTCTACCCCTTTAAGAGCGACAAGGGAAGCTTGATGTGGTCCAAGGTGATTTTGTATAAAAAGATGCTATCCACTGAAAATGCTCTCCTTATTATACACTGAGCTGTAGTGGAGGCTCTCCATTCACACAAAACCTTTTTTTCTGCATTTTCAACACAGGAAGAAATACCAGTCTGTAATATAAGCAGAGTCTACAAAGGGACTGCCAAAGCCTAGCAAGCCTTGGCTCAAAAAGTCTAATATAAGTCAAGGTAAATTGGCTGGCTGAAAGCATGTGGAAGGGAGGAGGGAGGGAAGAAAAGAAAAGGGAAGGGAACAGAGTTAGAGAAGGAAGGAAGGGAACAAAAGAAGGAAGGGAGGGTGGGAGAAAGGGAAGGAGGGGAACTGTAGTACAGGCCTCTACACAGAACTCTATATGGACCTCTATATTTGTACTTCCACAAGTGAAAAAAAAAAATCACTTTTTCTCACACTCATGCAAAGTGGATCCAGGTTTTGTGGGGCCTGAATCTTACACAATTTAGGGCTTCATTGTGATGAAAGAGACAAATGCCTAAAACACAAATAGTCCCATGTCTTAGAAGGGGCCTGCTCAGGTGGAAGGAAGAGGAGGGGAGGGAGGAAGGGGGAACAAAGTGAAAAGTAAAAATAAATTCTTTTCTCTTCCACGTCCTGACAGTGAGGAAGAGGTGGAGCTGAGAGAGCCTGGGGTGGCCTTGCTTCCTCTCAACTGTAATACAGGCCTCTACACAGACTCTATATGGGCCTCTCTATATTAGCACTTCTGAAAGTAAAAAAAAAAAAAAAAAAAAAAAAAAATCACTTTTTCTCACGCTCATACAAAGTGGGTCTAGGTTTTGCAGGTCCTGAAACAAAATTTAGGGCTTCATTGTGACAAATGAGACAAATGCCTAATACACAAATAGTGCGGTGCCTTGGAGGGGGCCTGCTCCGGTGAGAGCCCCAAAGGCCAATTTCACCAGCACAAAGACTATACTTAGTAAACGTCACCAAATATCTAAGTCAGTGGTTCCTATAGTATGTTTGGGGGGCCTGGGGGATCCCTGTGTCCCTTCCGAGGATCTGCAAGGTCAAACCTATTTTCCTAGTAATGTTAAGATGTAACATCAGTCTGTTTCTGCATCCACATCTGAAAAAGACTGAGAGAAAAAAGACTCCAGTCTGCCAAACTGGCAACCACATTCTCAAACACCTGTTGAGTTCCACTCAATGCAGCCCTGATTCAGCCGTACCAACCTAGCAATGTCTTGTTATAGCTGGGGTTCATGGGGATTCTGACACCTTATCACCACCATCGAAAATGTTCATGTAATTGGGAATACAGGACTTCTACAGCTGAAACATGCAGGCTGGTAATACCATACATTTTTCACCCCTTAACTGATTTCTTTTTAAATTTCAGCACTGTGGCAGATAAGAAAATAGGAAAGATTTTTATTGTTGTATCTGTGATTGATGGATTCACAAGATAAAGAAATACTAAATACTATAATAATGGTCAACTCATCTAAATTCAGCCATTTAAAAAAATGTTGAATATGCATATTAAATGGATATGTTTACCATAAATAAAAACAGAGACCGACCCATGAGGGTTGGCTTCTTCCATTTTTGACACTGCAAGATGTCTGGTACTCACTCACCCTCGGCTATGGTCAATCTCATCACGAAGGTTTCGTTTTCTCCTGTGCTGGCCTGGAAGTGGCAGACGTAGAGCCCCGAGTCTGAGGCCATGGCACTCGGGATGGTGATGAAGCTCTGCACTCCATGGCTGCAGTTGTTCACTATTTGTCTTGGGAAGCTGGAGGTGAAATTTCTACCATGGACCAAATTGCAGTAAGTTAAGAGGTCGATCTGATGGGGCTGTATCTTTTCCCACCTCACTTCCTGCACAGGCCACGTCATCTCAGGCTGACAGGTAAGTGTGATATTTTTTCCAGGTTCTGAGACGATGTGGCTATTTGGTGGCACAGCTGTCTCAAAACTATCTGAAAAGAAGAAGTAAATGATTAGATGCAGGTTGTCAAATTTTGGGACACCCAAGTGGAAGCTACCCAACCATCAGAATGATTAATGATGTTACCTGACACAGTTTCCTCCATTGTGAATGACCTCTTTATACCACATTTTTATAAGAGGGTTTTCGTTTAAGGCAGGGAGATAAATAGAAAAGAGAATATGATTGTTCACACGTAGTTCTGTAAGTGTTACTTGGTTAACCATATAGTGAGAAACATAGCCAAAACCCCTGGTGCTTTTCTTGGTAGTGATCATATCAAGAGAGTGAATTTGCCAAGGAGACTGTTATGCAATAATGCTGGGCTGGTGTCTCCACACTGACCCTGAGTATCAAATTTCCAGATTATAATCATTCTGGCTAAGATTATGACAGTCATGAAAAATATCCCAAATCATTTTCATTGAATACACCCATGACCTCATTCTTCAGATATACAGGGTTGTCTTACACGTGGATAGAACAGGGCCCCACATGTGGTATCAATTCTTGGTACCATGAAAGTCCCCGATATTCTCCCACCTTCCTGACACCATTTCTGAAATTCCCACCACGAAGTACTCAGTAATTGTCACCAAATATCTAAGCCAGTGGTACTTACAGTGCGTTGGGGGGGGCCCTCAGTATCCCCTGTGTCCGTTTAGGGGATATGCAAGGCCAAACCTATTTTCCTAGTGATATTAAGATAAAATTCTCCCTCTTCAATCCAGTTCTCTCACAGGTATACATAAGATATTTTCAGAGGCTCTGCCAGCAGGTGGTATGTGTGCTTGAAAATTCTTGTGTTTTAAATTTTTCTCAATATTAACTTCAAATATAGTAAACATGACAGATATAACCTATATAAACAAACACTCCCCTGAGGGTCTTCAATAAATTTTGAAAGAGCCTAAAGGGGTCTTGAGATCAAAATGTTTGGGAACCCGATCTAAAGAATAAACTACAGTATTTCTCAAAGTTAAGACACCCGGCAAGGTAACAAGTATATCTATTTATTAGTGACGAATACCTTCTTTCATCTGATAGCATCACTAATACCAACAAATTATGACCTGCCATTTCAGTACAGAGGGAGGCCTGGGCAGTAACGATGTCACAATGCTCTCTGGCACTAAGGGAGAAATGCAAAAAGTGCAAAGTCATCTGTCCCTTCAGCTATGTGACAGTTTCACTCAAGGCTGGCCCAGGAGCCATTGTCTTGGTATACAGACAAAAGAAAAAAAAGAAATAGAGAAAGAGAAAGAGAGAAAGGAAGGAGGGAAGGAGAAAAGAGAGAGAAGAGAGAAAAGAAAAGGAGGGAGGAAGGAAAAGAAAGGAAGGAAAGGAAAACAGAGAAACAAAAGAGATGTCACATTTCAAAAGAAAGAATGAAAGTAAGTCTAAAGTGCAGTAAGATTTGCTGTCATCTATTGAACTAGAATATCATGTCTACGATAGTTTCAGCTGCACCAAAAACGAGCTTCTCATCTTCAGCATGCGGTTCCATGTGTCAAAATGTTGTAAAGAGAAAACCACAGCACTCCAGGTTTCTCCTCTGTACAGCTGTTTACCAAAGGTAGCACTTTACCCACATAACACACACCGGAAAACATGTCAACTCTAAGTAATAAAGCAACACAAGAAGAGGGGAGGAAAGAGAAGGAAGAAAATTTATTAAAAAAATGGGAAAAAAGGGAAATACAAGCTTAAAAGAAAGAAAAGGAAAATTAAAATTAAAACAGGGAAAGGAAGACATGAGAAAAGGAGGAAATGAGTGGCAACATAAAATCAGATGCTAGCACGCCATGTGGAGAAATGAAAGAAAATAAAAGAAATGAAAAAAACAAAGCAAAATTGACTTTTGTGGGAGCCCTTCTGGCCCCTGGTAAGTAGGAGGCAGTGTGGGTGTGAGTCTTCAGTGCTCACAGGCACAACTGTTTTGTGTTTTTCTTCTTCTCCTCTCTGGATGCTGCCCCATCCAATCTCAGGAGCTTCCTTTGTCTGCCTTTCTAACCTAAACCATGCTCTCAGAGAGGCCTCCATGAACCTGCTGACTCAGGTATAAACAGGGGTCTTCTCATAGCATTATGCAATAATGCTGGGCTGGTGTCTGCAACACTGACCTTGAGTATCAAATTTTCAGATTATAATCATTCTGGCTAAGATTATGACAGTCATGAAAAAGATCCCAAATCATTTTCACTGAATACACACATGAACTCATTCTTCAGATATACAGATACCAGTGTATACATTTTCACAAAGGACAATGCAGGAAGCAATGGGGAAAATCCTAGAGAGGATGCAGCTGTCTTTGGGGAGCAAAGTGCAGGGAGGTTATAGCAGAGGCTCCACGTGAGGACCCAGACTTGCCTTTCAATAGACAGCCTCGAGCTGAAAGAAGTGTTTCCCAACCCTAGAGCCAGGTGATTCCGAAGCTCAGAGTAGCCCCTTATCAACTTTTCCTGACAGAATAATTGGTTGGTGTCAGATGAAAATCAAGACTTCTACGAGGTTGGCCGAACCTGCCTTCCCCTCCACTGTTGCTTGTAGCTTTTCAGATGACAGGCTCCTCCTCCACAGCGCAGTGGAAGGCAGCTCAAAATACCTTGAAAAGAACTTCCAGGAAGAACCCACACAAACAAGAGGACCCTGGCATCCTGATGAACTTGGAATTGGAAAGTGAATTCATGTAAAACAGAGACCAAAATGTCGCAGTGAATTAGGAAGAAAAAAGTTTGATTTGAATAAAACAGAAACAAAAATAATAACAACCAGTTTATACTTATATGTAGCTATGTATTTATAACTTAGAATAAACATTGAATACACTGTGTTATTTTCCCATGATTTTTATTGCAGGATATCATGATGAAATATTCTCTATTTTGTATGTGGCTTCTCTGGCTTGATCATAGGTCATCCTTGGAAATTATCTCAGTGCTTCGTCACCTTTTCCAAGCACCACTCATTCTCTGGGTACCCCAAACATTGCTGGGTACCTCTTCGCATCATGCCACTGTCCCTGCCCACCAGCACATCCCTGGCTGCTGACCTGTCCTCCTCACCATACCCACTGTTCAACAGCTCTGCATGCAGTTTGAGCAGCTCTGCAAAATCCCTCACCAACCTCACAAAACTCTGAGTCTTTTTACTGTCAGCTTCATAAGCCCAAGCCTTCATATAGCTAGACCTTTTTACACTACTCTGTCCTTAGCACCTAGAACCATGCTTGGCATAAAGTAGAGAAGCTAATCAATATTTTTTGGTTGAAAAATTTGCCAACCTAACGATTGGGAGGGAATATTTGCAAACTATGCATCTGACAAAGATCTAGTATCAAACATCTAGTATCAAACATCTAAGGAATTTAAACAAATTTACAAGAGGAAAACAAACAACCCCATTAAAAAGTGGGTAAAGGACATGAACAGACACTTCTCAAAAGAAGACATATACGTGGCCAACAAGCATATGACGAAAAGCTCAATGTCACTCATCATTCGAGAATGGCAAAACAAAACCACAATGAGATACCATCTCAGACCAGTCAGAATGGCTGTTACTAAGAAGTCAAAAGTTACAGATGCTGGTGAGGTTGCAGAGAAAAGGGAACACTTATACACTGTTGGTGGGAGTGCAAATTAGTTCAACCATTGTGGAAAGCAGTATGGCAATTCCTCAAAGAGATAAAAGCAGAACTACCATTTGACCCAGCAATCATATTCCTGTGCAAATACCCAGAGGAATATAAATCATTCCAGCATAAAGACATGTACGTGAATGTTCATTGCAGCACTATTCACAATAGCAAAGACATGGAATCAACATAAATGTCCATCAACGACAGATAAGATAAAGAAAATGTATTACATATACATCATAGAATACTATGCAGCCATGAGATCTTTTGTGGGAACATAGACGGAGCTGGAGGCTATTATCCTCAGCAAACTAATGCAGGAATCAAAAAACAAATACTGTATGTTCTCAGTTTTAAGTGGGAGCTAAATAAGAACTTATGACCACAAAGAAGGAAACAACAGACATTGGGATCTACCTGCATGGGGAGGATGAAAGGAGGGAGAGAAGCAGAAAAAATAACTATTGGGTACCGAGCTTAATACATGGGTGATAAAATAATATGTACAGTGAAACCCTGTGACATGTGTCTACCTATGTAACAAACCTTCACCTGTACCCACAAATCTGAGTTTAAAAAAAAATTCTTTCTAATAAAATACAACTGTATTTTTGACTTTAAATACTTGAAAAAATTAATTTGCAATTCACTTTGCACTCAATGTGTAATGTATTTTTATTGATTTGGGGAGATTTATATCTGTGATAACCCCAATATTAAGAAATAGGTTTAAAATAATATTAGTCATCCCTAAAAGAATTGATAATTCTAGGCAACAATCATCAGTGTCTGCAAATTCACAAATACCATTTATGTTTTCACAATACTACCTTGGAAGTCACAGTCTTGTCAAAATAATCAAACCTGTTGCTAATCAAGCCTCCAAATCTAACCATCAATTTATAGAACTACAAGGAGCAGAAAAACGCGTTAAGTGCCGCCATGGAAAAGCCTTGGGAATAGGAAAAACTCAGGGTGACAACAACAGATGAAAGGTGGAGAGGGAAAGGAAGAAAACTACAGGTGAAAAGAGAGGGAAGAGACACATTAAACAGTAACAACGTGTGGAACCTGAAAAGGAAAAATTCATAGTACTGGAGAAATACGAAGTAGACATTTAATAATTTTTAAGAAATTATTGCTGTTTTGTTGGGGGATGAAGTTAATGACGGTATCATGTTTATGTTAAAAAGAAAACTCATCTTTTGAGATTCAGGCTAAAATATTTATAGATGAGATGACTTAACAGCTGGAATTTGCTTCAAATTAATCAAGGAAAAGAGGGAGCATGAGAAATGTAGAACAATAATACTGACCCAAAATTGATAGTCAGTGAAGCTACATAATGGTCACATGGGAAGTGATTATACTCTTCTTTCTATTTTTGTATATGTTTGAAACTTCCATTAAAAAAGCTTCAAAAGTATTTGTTTGTACAAGATTTGAGAAGCAAGAGAACTAACCGAAATTGAAATCCCTGCTTATGAAAGGTATTTTACACACCCAATCTCTAATCCTAACAATATCATCCAATCAGTATTAATGTGGCTGTTTCACAGTTGAAAAAAAAATACTGAAGTAGCTTTTCCAGGGAGCTGAGCTGGCAAAGCGCAGAATCAGAAACACAACAAACAAATTTGGTTTTAAAGCTCATACATTTTTCATGCCAGAACACCACAAACTCAACTCTCTCCCTGTATCTTTAACCCCCCAATTCTAAATGGACTCTTCTTCTCTCTCTCACCTCTAAACAGGTTCTTTCTCCCACTCCTGAAAACCAACTTTGGAACTTTTGGTGACATCTGATCTGTGTTTCTTCTTCCCGATTCATTCAAAATTCCAGGAGTGGGTTCCCATCCCGCTCTGCCTCCTCCCTTCCCATAGGTGCTTCAGCACACTCAAGCATCCATTTCCCCCCTTCTACCAAGACTGCAAATGTCACCAATGTTCTTGACCTGAATGCTGGAGGTCCAGCCCTCCTAGAAATGCTCTTCCCCTTGGCTTCTGTGACACTGCACTTTTCTGCTTCTCCTCTCCCCTTTCTGACCTCCCCTCCACTATCTCCTTCATGCTTTCTCTTCTTCTGCTGGTCCTTAAAAAAAATGTGTGTTTTAGGAGGCCACTGCCCTCCCCTGTCCACTCACCATCCCTGAGTAAGCCCATCTACTCTCCTTCAATCATCTCTTAGGTGCAGATGAAGTGAAATCAACAGCACCTGCTCAATCAGACCTCTCTCCAGGGTTTTGAAAGCATGACACAATAACTTGTTCTTATGATGCTTCAAATAGACTAAAAATTTAACAGCCCGGCATTGCCCTAAGCCATCTGCAGGAGCACTATTATTACGCTGGCTAATCAGAAGTGATGATAGTAGTTGCTTCACATATTCCCAACTGTGCCTAGACTATGAATATGCTCAATTAAGAACTTTTCTACAAACTCTTAATAGTGACCCAAATGAATGCAAAATGAAATGTTGACTGCATGATGACTAAGGAGGTCTCTTAAAGTGGCCTGAGATAAAGCTCTCAAAAATAAGCAGGCAAAAGAAATAGAAACACGAGTTCCCAGTTACAAGCAAGTAACAAAGTTCAGAAAGTGGAAAAAATGATACTTTTGAAGCTCCTAGGGCATGCAGTGTGGAAGGACATACTGCGGACAGGGAGAAGCACAGACACAAAAGGCAGAATTTCCCAAGGATGCCTTTACCTCCGTCATAGTTCCGGCTGTGACAGACAAAAAGTGAAAAAGACAGTCACTGTGGACACTAAAGTGAGCTGTCAGGCAGCTTCAAGCAGAACATAAACAGAAGCCTCTTACCCAGAATGCATCAGCATTCCCAGAAAGAGGTGCCATGCAAGCTCCTGCCTACGCTATAGACTCCCCGTGTGCATTCATTTCAAACATAGACAGCAATGACAGTATTGGATGGCATTTCTCTAAACAGCTGCAATGTTCCCAGATGGCCAAGTTTGGGGATGTTACGGGTGGAACTGTGTCCCCCAAAATTCCTTTGTGAAGTCCTAACGTCCAGTGCCTCACAACCTGATCTGATTTGGAAACAGGGCTGCAGTAGATGCAATTAGTTGACATGAAGTCATCCTGGAATAGGGTGGCCCCTAATCCAATAAGACCGTGTCCTTACAAAAAGGGGAAATTCTGACACAGACAGGAATACAAGCAGAACGCCATAGGAAGATGAAGGCAGAGATCCGCAAACCAAGGAAGGCCAGAGATTGCCAGAATCAGCCAGAAGCAAGGCAAGACCTCCCCTTGGAACCCCCCCGAGGGAACCAGCTGTGCTGACACCTTCACTTTGGACTTTGAACTGAAAGAACACATTTCTGTTAAGTCCCCCAGCTTTTGGTATTGTGTACCAGCAGCTCTAGGACACTAATGGGGAGTAAGGACCACCAGGTCAACATCTTGGGTACAGTCTGGGCCTCGCCAGCACCCATCAGAAGCAGCAAGTCCACCCTGTTCAGGAAATCTGCCGCCTTCGCAACACCGCTTCCCACGCATTGTCATTTTCTGTCTTTCATTTAAAGTGCAGATAAAAGGTAAAGGACCAAACAAGATAAAAATAAGTGAAACGATTGCTTAACTGAAAGGCACAGATAAACTGGGAAGAACGAGTTACCATAGAGAGAAAAACACAACCTGACAAAGCCATCGTGAAGGAAAGTCAGGCAAGGCCATTTGTTGAAATGAAAAAAAAAAAGAAGGGACTAGAATTAGGCTGCATGTCCTACATGGGAAATCAGGATTCAGCCCAGAAAATCCATATTAAGAGAAGATTTGCAGAATCTTGTCCAAAGAGTGATTCCCCTGTCTAAGCGCCGAACAGCAAAGGACTTGCAATGCAGGCCCCCAGCAGGTTTGTGATTCAAATTACCTATGAGTTCAAGCAGCTGCTGAGACCACCTGCCTCCCAAGCCTCAAAGCCCAGGCTGCCTCCAGGCGCAGGCTCATGGAGCTCCAGAAACTTGAGACTGGCTACCTGAAAGGTAACCGAGGGTCCTCATGGTATAACTTTTGTTTGGGTTCTAATTGTTAAAAAATAACTTTCAATCTCTCCACCATGGTACAATGAGAATGACCCTTTTTACTATAGTCAGTATCATAAAGTTTGATGAAGCACATGGAAAAGTCAAACTTTTGAGGTATTCTGCAGTTTCTCTCAACCAGAAAAATAACTGACTAATGGGATATAAGAATTTTAACTATAGGCAGTACATCTCTGAGGTCTCGTAAAAACCAAAAAAAAAAAATTTCATAATACGACCCAAGACCACTGGTCTGTTTTCTACTAAAATATTACCAATTGGCCCCCCAGGTTAGACAATTTAATGTAGACTTTCTGCATGGCAGGTTTGTAAAAGGATGTCAAGAGATTAACACTGTCTCTAATGATTCTCTACTAGAGAGTACATTGTTAGTGAATTATCCCTGGAGACTGTACCATAAACTTAAAAATATTTTCAGTATATTTTAAAAGCCAGATAATAAGCCTTGAATGAGTCCTAAGTGCCAGCCTTAAATGCATTACATAAGCTAGTGCATTTAGTCCTCACAGAAAAGTCACGCAGTCTGTGAATGGCAGAGACATTCTCACCTAGGCAGGGGGTCTAGGGAGTCATTTGAGTTTTCAAACCAGCCCTGAGAAGGGACTCCAGTGATAGCCAGAGTTTTCTTTTCTACCCTGCAACAGGGCAGGATCTCAGAGGCAACATCCGATCCAAGGACGCCTCTGCTCCTAGATAGCTTATTTTCTGATGCCTTAACTCTTATAATTAGAAATCAATTTCTGTACTTGTCCTTGTTAAAATGCATATAAAATTTTCAGTTCCTGGCAGGCACCACCACATTAGTGTGAAATTGTCCATTAGATTGTTTTCCAAGTAGAAAGTAAGGAAGATGTTTCCCACAGGAGGGTGGCCAGCAATAGACCTGCTGTGGCAAAGGAGAAGAGGAGAGCCCCCGAACTAGCCTTATCCCTGCCAAGGTGGGTACACCACGGGGCAGAGGGCAGAGAAGGAAAGTGAGTGGAAATGCAAGATGGGCAGGGAGATTCACACAGAAAGATGCGCTATAAACCAAAGGTGATGAAATTTTGCCTCCTTATTTTTCCTTCCTTTATTCATTCAACATCATTCATTCACCCACAAGGATTACCGGGTATAAATAAAACACAGTCTGAGTTAGAGGAGAGACACACAAGCAGGTAATTGCCATAAAAAGACGACAAGTCCTCCAAAGAACAAAGTGATGAAAACACAAACAGCGCCTTTAGAAATTCCCCATAGAGGCTCTGATGGCATCTGCAGAGACCCGAAGAGGGAGCTATGAGTTTCAGAAGCAGCTACTGCAGACTGTACTCAGCAAGGTCTGTCAAAGATTCTCTCACCAAACACAAGGGCATTTACCAGAAGAAAATCTATTTAGGACTCCAAACTTAAGCTATTCAATTGCGTACTTTGTGTCTTTACAGCAACTACTCCAAGTTCAATTTCTTTCCTCTTCTCACATTTTCTGACCATGTATTTTAGTATCTACTTCATTACATGTCTTTGGTATTTCCAGATGGCTTTGTGGAGAACAAGTAGCATTTGTGATGCATTACATATGAAAAATGACTAAGAACCAACTGATATGATTTTAGAGGAAAACAAGGAACAGTGCATGCACACCCTCACAATGTACTCTACACATATTATATACGCCTAGATGTGAACTTACATATTTTGACTTCCAGTGAAAAAAGATGTAATAAAATTAATTGTAAAACTAAGTTTTAAAACACACCACTCAGAAAATCAGAGGTTCGCCATTGCTAACAATGTGACTCCTATTCAATTAAAATTGCTCTGAAAATTGGAAGATAATTTCTGCAGGCATAAGACATGACCTATGAAATAGAAGACATTTTCCGTAGGAAAGGGGAACACAAGGTCCTCTGGTCTCGCTCAGCACTGCAAAAATCTCCAGTCAGGAACAGCAACAGCACTTAAAGAAAAGCAAGCTAAAAATTCACCCTTACAGCTCTCTCCTGAAAATTTGAATATGAGACCTATTTTGCCTGGTAAGATATTTCATGCTGTAACTGGCCGCAGTTAAGAAAGACTACGATTTCCTGAAGGGCTTGGAGTTTCAGACAATATTCATGCTCGTTGTAAGGGAAAAAAGGCAAATGACGAATGGGTAGAATTGAAAGATGAGATCCTCGCTTTGGTTTCTCTAAGCAATAAGGTTCAAACACTGCAATGCAGGGAACTCCATAAAAGTCGAGCAGGGGCAGGCTTGACTGGGACACTGAGCAGTGCTCTCAGTGTCCAGGGACACCCCCGGGACATTTTTGCCTTCTTGAAGCACCCCAGCTTCTGTGCTCTTCTTCCCTAAGAGCCCGGACCTGCCGCTCTCAGTTGAGTACTGCCCCGGGCAGCTGGAGCCTGCCTTGCCTGAGAATGTATACACCCCAAGGATCCTGATCCAATGACTGACCCTGGTAGGGTTTGCTTTTCTTGACCAGACGGCTTCCCGGGACCTCGCTGCATCCTGTGCCCTTGCTGGATCTCTCCTTTCCTTTCCAATCTGGGTCCCCTGATGGGTTTCCCTGGGAACACTTCCTTACGAGTCCTTTTCACATTTACCCTCCTTTCAGGAACTGCTTCTGGTGAATGTAACCTAAGGCAGGCACAATTGTAGAACTTTACCAAATTATACTTGTAGCCTAGAATCTAAATTTCCATCAGTGTGCCTGGAGCCAGGCTTACAAATGTCTTCTTTTTTTTTCTCTCCAGATGGAGTGCCACTCTGTTGCCCATGCTGGAGTGCTGTGGTGCAATCTCAGCTCACTGAAACCAGCGGCACCTCCCAGGTTCAACAATTCTCCTGCCTCAGCCTCCAGAGTAGCTGGGATTACAGGCAAGTGCCACCATGCCCAGCTAAATTTTTTTGTAATTTTAGTAGACAGGGTTTTGCTATGTGACCGGGCTGGTCTAGAACTCCTGATCTCAAGTGATTCACTCCCCCTCAGCCTCCCAAAGTGCCGGGATTCCAGGTGTGAACCATTGCACCTGGACCTTAAATGTCTTCTTGATAACATGGCCTGAGTCAATGAAAATCTGTCTCATAGAAGCAGAGGGTAGAATGGTGCTTACATTGGCTGGGAATTGGGGGAATGGGGAGAATAATGGTCAAGAAGGGTACAAAACCTCAACCAGACAGAAGACACAGGATTCTTCCTTTTTGAGCTCTGTCACACAGCTTGATGAATATAAATAATAGAGTATTGCCCATTTCAAAATTGCTAAGAGAGTGAATTTCAAATATTCTCACCACAAAAATGTATTTGAGAGGATGGATACGTGAACTAGCTTGATTTAATTATTACACATTGTATTTATAAGTTACAACCTCAGTTTGTACCCTATAAATTTATTATTCTAAATTATCAACTTACAATTTAAAAATTAATAATAAAACAAAAACGACTCTGTCTTTGACTCTCTGTTTGGCTCTATCGCTCTCTCAAGTCCCAGCTTGACTTACCCAGAGTAATCTCTAGCCACTGAATCCTACCTCTCTATTTCCACACTTTTGTGTAATTGGATATAACAACTTACTGCACTTGCAAAATATAAACTATTGTGTTTTCTATTTTTGTGGCTATGTCTTTCTTTTCTCAACTATGCCGAGCTCCTTGGAGACAAAAATAATTTCTAAAATATTTTTTTGTTTGTTGTTACTCCATCATGTTTCAAAAGCTTGCCAGGTAATTAATTGTATGGTTTATTGTACTCCTTCTAATCTCAGGAAAAACCTTATGTAATAGCTCATACATATTTGATGATTAATAAATACTTGAAAATTTATTTACTACATCTATAGGAGTTAAGCACAACGTCAAAGAAATCTGCACAACACCAAGAATGACTATGAACCCAAAGATGATGAACATAGTTTGTAAACCAAACAGAATGAAAATTTGAGATGTAGTTATTAGAGGCTTCCCTATGTCTTTTCAACTGGACCATTGAAATAGTTGCCAAATAATTCTAATTGTAGCCCTCTTTCCCTCCAATCCATGTTACATCCAACTAAATAGCTAACCTATATAACTTCTCAGGCTACAGCTGTACTTTAAAAGGGTCAGATGTTTCCTATTCCTACTACAGGACAAAGTACATGTTCTTTAGCCAAATCCTTTATGGTGTTCTTCTTGCCTTTGTCTCCAGTCTCATCTCCTGCTAGAATCTGCCATATACTCCAGTTTCCCCAAGAACATTATTCACCTTAACGATCTTGCATCACCTGTCTCTTCTCCTGGAATGGCTTCATATATTCCTCCACTTCATTCCAAGAAAACTGCTATTCATCCTGCAAAACTTATCCTGTGACACCACCATATCCTGTGATACCACTTATCCTGTGATATCACTTATTCTGCGACGCCACTTCAAGGACATATTTTCTTATTCATTTCAAAATAGGCTAACTACTCCCTCCTCTGTTTTCCGTCTATGTTCTATTGCACTGTTTTTCTATTTGTTGTCATTTCTTCCTGCCCTAAGAACCCATCAGCTCCATAAAGACATTGTACCTTCAATATGTCGAATCTTAGCAAAATGCCAGGCACATGAAGTTGCCCAGTAATTTTGGTGGGAATAAATGGACGAGAAAACATCTCCAAAGATGACGTGTTGTAAATTTAGTGAATGACACCAGGAACTCAGAGCAATATTTTCCAGTCCAGGTCCTGCAAGAGTTTGGGTCTCCATTCCGTGTTTGTCAAATGGAAACACACACAGCAGCTTTCCGTCCTGGCACCACATACCCCTGAGCATCAGCCAGCACTCCAATATTTATGGTTTCGATACTTTCTCTCCAAAGAGCTCCAGGTGCTTTTCAAACCACAGAAAGATCAACAGTACTTCTCACAACCCTCTGAGGTAGAAGAGGCTGACATTATTTAGTTCAAACTTTAATGAAGTTAAAACAAAAATATGACAATATTAAATCACCAGTGTGAGTATAGCTATTAGCAGCGATAGTTGTAATCATCTGATCAATTCAGAAAAGCAAGTAGTCCAGAAAAGAGACAGAAAAAATTAACAGCAAGAGGGAAACAACAGTGTCCACGTGATTTATTTTGGATTTTCAATGAACTTTTGGAGTTAAAGGAGATAATAATATATGTATTCAATTCAGCATTTAATTTGTGTTCTTTATACATCAGAGAAAATGTCTGCAAATTAATCCTAGGCAACAATGCTTTTTTTAAAAAGCATTATATATGTGAAGATGGCTACCAACCATTAGTTGAAATAGTGAATACTGGAAAGAATCTAAATGTCCAGAAACTTAATAAGGTTAAGCAAATTATGAAAAGATCAGTCTATCAGTATGGAAATACTTATGACATAATGTACAGAAAAAATTATCAATGACATCTACACTTTGTTAACAGTTAAAACATATGTGTGCTCTGAATGAGAGTTGAACAGGAAATGGGAAGAGGAAACAGAAGAATGGCAGTCTGAACTTTTTTTCATTTTTTTATGCTTTTTAAAATCCCTGTAAATGTTGTTTTGATCCTCTTGGTGCATTGTGTTAGTGCTTTTCTGAGGAAGGAGGCAGTTCTGTGAGGGTAGGCACACCTTGGAGACTTGAGTCCAAAGACTTAGAACACAGAAAGGAAAAATAGAAACTTCACTTCACCGTGGAAAGTCATGGCAAACATACCTTAACCACATGATAGAGCCCAACATCCCAGTGATGCTGTGTGGATATCAGGTACACCTTGATATGATATGATAAGAAGGGGCTCATGACTATGTTATTCTTTCTAAAATTCCATATTCCCAGTCTAATCATGAGTAAAACATCAGACGAACCCTAACTGGGAGACACTCTGAAGGATACTGGGCTAGCATTCCTCAGGACTCCCAGGGTCATGAAAAGGAAGGAGAGACAGAAATTGTCACAGACCAGAGGACACTGGGGAGTACTGACAACTCAATACAATGTGGTGGCCTGGTGGAGGGGACTCTGGAATGGAAAAGGACAAAACGTAAACACTTTGGATCCAAATAAAGTCTAGAGCTGAGTTAACAGTAGTATACTAGTTTCAGTTTCATTGGTTTAACAAATATACCACAATAATGTGAGATGTTAGCAATGAGGGAGCCTGGATAAGGGATATATGGAAACTGTCTGTACTAGCTTTCCCACTCTCCTGTAAATCTAAAAATATTCTAAAATGCAAAGACTATTAGAAGGGGGAGATAGTCGGATTTGGGAGTCTATAAAGAAAAGAAAGAAGACAGATGGTAGAGCAGAAGGAATGTTTTTGCAGCACCATCTTGAGTGGTACAAGTCAACTGAGTCAACACCATGAGGCACCGGGACTACATGGCAGTCGGTTAGGAAAGACGAACAGTAATGAATTCTCATGGGTGGAACTGAAGCTGTAAATAGCAAACTGGGTGTTGGTGAAGTGAGTTAGCTCAACCTACTGGGGCACAAGAAACAATGTTAACTGAAATGGTCCAACATTTTGTTAGCTAAAAAGTATAGATTTTCCTGTCTTCCTTGAGATAGATCTATGTTGGCACACACGAGCTAATCCTGTTTTTTAAAGTGAGTAATGTCATAAAATTCTGAGAAGGCTTCAGTGGGATATGTTTGAGGTGCTGGAGATTGCCACAGAGCTCCATCTTTCCCTTGAGGAAGAGTAATAGAGTGGATTAGCGAAATGCAACTGAATGCCAGCATCCTTTCCCTAAATGCTGACATTTATCCAAATAGAATATTGAGCTATTCAAAGAATATTAGACTGGGCAAGTCCTGGGAACTGCCTTCTTCATTTTTGAAAGTTGGGATGAAAACAAATTGAAAATAAACCCTAAATAGACATTGCTACAAACCACATGTGAAGAATGACCTTGAAGTCCATGTTCACAGAGTGGGCACAACTGATGCGGCAGGCACTCGATTCCACCCATCCCTTCAAGTCGGCAATCCTCACACACCTGAGAACACTAACATTCATAGAAGTGTGGAAAGTTACCCAATTCACTCAAAATGAGGCCAGAAATCTCAACTCTCATCCAAACCAACTCTTTTCACCTCACACACCTGAGAACACTAACATTCATAGAAGTGTGGAAAGTTACCCAATTCACTCAAAATGAGGCCAGAAATCTCAACTCTCATCCAAACCAACTCTTTTCACCACACTTATCTGCCCCATGTATTATTTTTTCCCTGTATTTTCTAATCACTTGATTAAAATAAAGAGGTAAATACTTTGGTATAAATTTTTAACTGTGATTTTTATTCTTTTCTCAAAATAAAATAGAATATGCTCATTTAACATGTGTGTGGGTGCAGGTGTGTGTGTGCATATGTATGTGTGTATTACTAATGAGTATACTGAACTAAGAGTCTTTGCCCACAACAGTATATTTTTAAATCATATTTCTTGGCTGTGGACTTAACTTCTTGTTCAACTGAATACAGTAAATTATTCATTTTCTTATATCAACTCAGAATGTTTCTTTCATTTCTTCATTTAAACATGAAGTGGTTGAGCCTTCTTATGGGAAGAAATTTGTGCAAACCCAGGAGACACCAAAATCAGCAATGTTGTCATGAAGTGAGTGGCTATTTTTAAAATGGTGCCCAGTCTATGTTTTTGTTTGTTTATATCCACATATCTTTTCCTTCCTGAGTTCTAAGAAAGGGTATACAAAGCTCTGTAAATTTTGAGATTGAGATGTCTAGACTACAAAATTCTTCAAAATTTTGGACACAAAATTCCTCTCTACTGAGGGCTACAACAAATGTCACCTCTGATTTGCTCAGGTATTTGGCTGTATTTCATGATCTTTATTAAGAAAGTTGATAATAATCGCATCCTTAGGTCCGACATCATAATAATAATAGCTATAGTTTGAGTACTTATTATCTGCTTGTGACTATACTAAATGCTTTGCATATGCATTTCATTTTAACATTTACAATTCAGTGTGACGTGTTATTATTGTATCATTTTATAGATGATGAAATTCTGGGTATAGAAGTAGAGAGAAGAATCAGTCTTTGGATTTGATCACTTGTAACAAATGGGACCTGTTCCTCTTTCTCTCCTCGCTTTAGGAGAGGAACAACACAGCACAACCAGGAACGAGCAGAAAAAGAACATTTAGGGAACTAATTGCAACAAACAGTTTGATCACTGGTTTCCTATAACTAGAATAAGGCACTCCCAGATCTAAATGACACTCTGCTTATTATGAATAGGGGTAGCAGAAAAGATCACTTCTGAAGGGCAGATTCCTCTAGCACCAGACCAGATGGTGGGATAAACGGGCTCTGGGATTCGCCATCATACCTGCCCGCCCAGCAACCGCAGCCATGATCCCTCTCCACCGCCTGACCTTTCCAAACAGCAGTGGAGAAGAGACAGAGACATAGCAAAAATACCAAGGATATCATTTAAAAAAAAAAAAAAATGAACGTAGAAACGTTTAGAAAATAGATTGGAAGACGTTTGAAAACCAAAAAAAAATCCTTGAATGAAGAGATAAATGCGCCTAAAGGATTTGTTATTGTCACAGACCACAGATCAAAGACGGGATTATTCAAGTTTTTTTATTTCTCAAAGTGAGAAAAGGATTGGTCTGGTCATAATTAGAAAACAAAATAAACATTTCCTTTTATAGAAATGTGCTTTTTTCTAAGTGAAAAACTGCCTAAAGCAATTCTAGAATTTCATTAATCTATGTTTACGCATTAAGTGTGAGTATCATTTTTAAATATAGATCCCCTTAGAGGAAACTTGGTAAACATATGCCATACTCTTAGAGTGACAACCTTTGTCAATTACCATTTAAATTACAAGCGTGGGTAAGTGCTTAGAGCAGCTGGGAAGGAGGCAGAAGAGGTCTCTGCAGGATGGACCCCCTGAGCAGGCAGGAGTCACTGTGGGTAGAGAACTCTTTTTTCAGGGCTCATGTATCCTAGTGAAATGCTCAGCCTGTGTGTTATGAAGCAAGGGACCAGTCACTCTCTGCCCCAAAAGATGGGATTCAGATGGGCTAAAAGAATTGGAGAATTATAGACAACCTCACTGGAAAGGGAGAAAAGAAGATGTTTCTTATTAAAGTGTGAAGGGAAAAAATGGCATCCCATGACTTCTCTATCATTCTATTTATCTTAATGAGGCTTCTGGAAACAAAGTGAGTTGGGGGAAATGCACTACTTCTATTAGACATTTCCAAAATTTGGAAAGCTGTCTCACTGTGATCATATTTTCATAGCATGATTTTGGAGCAATAATCTAAAATGTCCAGTATTTATAACACTAAGAATTTGGTTTTTATGTATTATGTCAGAATGTGAAAAATCTCTGGCTCTGAAAGTCTACCTTTCTATACAATATTTCATACAACACCTGCAAAACTGCTCTATGACCTTGACATTTGTGATGAGATCTTCTTTGACTGCTTGAAGTCAATCACCTCACATCAGTGCCATTGGCAACTGACAAAGAGGAACTTAGTTCAAGTTGATTAACACTACCAAAAAACAAATTCACAATGCACACCATATATCAGTTATTCCATTGTGTTGTTCATGGACCAAGAGGAGACTATTTCTTTTCAAGTTTTGTGGTGAGCAATTCCTTGCGATAGTTCTGCCAGTTTCCAATTCTCTCACTGAAGGGATACAGAGTTTGGTATTTGTGCCAGGTCCTGCATATTGCTCTTTTAGAAAAGCATTTCTACTGAAATAAATTGGAAAAAGAAGAAAGGGCAAGACAGACCAGACATTTGGCCCTCCTTCTAATTGAGAATGACAACCACAACCATTTCAGTTGCATTCAGCTGTCATTCTGTTACTCCCAATAAAATAGAAACGTTCATGCTCTAAAGTAACTAACACACAAATAACCATCAATTGAGGACCCACTATATTTAAGACAATGTCCTAAATTCTGAGCAAAACCCCAAAGAAATTGCAAAGGAAATTCAAAGGAATTAAAATTAATAATGCAATAGGTCCTGACTCACCTGAAAGTAAATTGGCACAAGAAAACAGCCAAAAAATCTTTTTTTTACTATCTTAGCATACTCTGATTTTCTAGAAATTCTACTCCTGTTCAGTTTAAAGCAAGGGAAGATTTTACTCTGAAGTGTTAGAGCTCTACCAGGAGTTGTTCATTTTGGAAACAGCATCATTAATGATTGACAACACTATTTAGGGTAATCACGTCTTCTAGTCATAGTTCACGGTGATTCTAAATGGAGGTGAACACATTTCACTATTTCATTTTATCCCTCTCACACAACAATGCCTAAATATTTATACATTAAATACATACTATCTTATTATAACTTACCTTCATGTAATTGCTTCCCTATATTACCTTTAGAGCATATATTTATTCTTGTGAAATTATGTGTGTAGATAGTTTTCATGATCTAAGAATATTATTTCAAAATGATTAAGGAGACTTATAAAGTATTTATAACAAAAGAAAATACTGGATCTGGGGGTCTTTGTGTTATAAAGTATTTATAACAAAAGAATATATTGGATCTCTCAGCCAAGATGGCTGAGAGAAGCCGGCACCGGAATGCAGCTCCCAGCAAATGAGATGCAGAGGTCTACAGGACTTCACGATTCCAAACGAGGTGCCGGGTTCGTTTCTGTGGGACTGACAGGGCTCTGAAAATAGGACCAGGGAAGGAGCCACATCAACGAATGGGCAAAACAACCAGCCAGTAACAAAATGGCAGGATCAAATTCAAACATAACAATATTAACGTTTAATGTAAATGGCCTAAACACCCCAGTCAAAAGACACAGCCTGGCAAACTGGATAAAAAGTCAAGACCCATCAGTGTGCTGTATTCAGGAGAACCATCTCACATGTAAAGACTCACACAGACTCAAAATAAAGGGATGGAAAAAATTTACCAAACAAATGGAGAGCAAAAAAAAAGCAGGGGCAGCAATCCTAGTCTCTGATAAAACGAACTTTAAACCTACGAAGATCGAAAGAGACAAAGAAGGGCATTACATAATGGTAAAAGGATCAATGCAACAAGAAGAGCTAACTATCCTAAATATATATGCACCCAATGCAGGAGCATCCAATACATAAAGCAAGTTCTTAAAGACCTGCAAAGAGACTTAGACTCCCACACAATAACAGTGGGAGACTTTAACACTCCACTGACAATGTTGGACAGATCGAGACAGCAAGTCAACAAGGATATCCAGGACTTGAACGCAGATTTGGACCAAGTGGACCTAATAGACATTTACAGGAAACTCCACCCCAAATCCACAGAATACATATTCTTCTCAGCACCACATCACACTTACTCTAAAACTGACCACATAATTGGAAGTAAATCACTCCTCAGCAAATGCAAAAGAATGGAAATCATAACAAACAGTCTCTCAGACCACAGTGCAATCAAATTAGAACTCAGGATTAAGAAAAGCACTCAAAACCACACAATCACATGGAAACAGAACAACTTGCTTCTGAATGATGAATGGATAAACAATGAAATGAAGGCAGAAATAAAAATGTTCATTGAAACCAACAAGAATGAAGACACAACATACCAGATCCTGTGGGGCACATTTAAAGCAGTGTCTAGAGGGAAATTTATAGCAATAAATGCCCACATGAGAAGCAAGGAAAGATGTAAAATTGACACCCTAACATCAAAATTGAAAGAGCTAGAGGAGCAAGATCAAAAAAACTCAAAAGCAAGCAGAAGACAAGAAATAACTAAGATCAGAGCAGAACTGAAGGAGACAGAGACACAAAAAAACCCTTCAAAAAATCAATAAATCAGGAGCTTGTTTTTTGAAAAGATCAACAAAATAGACAGACCACTAGCTAGACTAATAAAAAAGAAAAGACAGAAGAATCAAATTGATGCAATAAAAAACGATAAAGCGGAGATCACCACCTATTCCTCAGAAATACAAACTACCATCAGAGATTACTACAAACAACTCTATGCACATAAACCAGTAAATCTGGAAGAAATGGATAAATTCCTGGACACTTGTACACTCCCAAGACTAAGCCAAGAAGAAGTTGAAACCCTGAATAGACCAATAGCAAGGTCTGAAGTAGAGGCAGCAATTAATAGCCTATGGACTAAAAAAGTCCAGGTCCAGACAGGTTCACAGCTGAATTCTACCAGATGTACAAAGAGGAGCTGGTACCATTCCTGTTGAAACTATTCCAAACAATACAAAAAGAGGGAATCCTCCCTAACTCTTTCTATGAGACCAACATCATCCTGATATCGAAATCTGGCAGAGACACAACTAAAAAAGAAAACTACAGGCCAATATCCATAATGAACATTGATGTAAAAATCTTCAATAAAATACTGGTTAACTGAATCCAATAGCACATCAAAAAGCTTAGCCACCACGATCAAGTAGGCTTCATCCCAGGGATGCAACGCTGGTTCAACATACACAAATCTATAAATGTAATTCACCACATAAACAGAACCAAAGACAAAAACCAAATGATTATTTCAGTAGATGCAGAGAAGGCCTTCGACAAAATTCAACAGCCTTTATGCTAAAAACTCTCAATAAACTAGATATTGATGGAACAGATCTCAAAACAGTAAAAGCTATTTACGACAAACCCACAGCCAATATCATATTGAATGGGCAAAAATTAGAAGCATTCCCTTTAAAAACTGGCACTAGACAAGGATGCCCTCTCTTGCCACTCCTATTCAATATAGTATTGGAAGTTCTAGCCAGAGCAATTAGGCAAGAAAAAGAAATAAACAGCATTCAATCAGGAAAAGAAGAAGTCAAATTGACCCTATTTGCAGATGACATGGTCATATATTTAGAAGACCCCATCATCTTAGCACAAAACCTCCTTAAGCTGATAAGCAACTTCGGCAAAGTCTCAGGATACGAAATCAATGTGCAGAAATCACAAGCATTCCGATACACCAATAACAGACAAACAGAGAGCCAAATCATGAGCAAACTCCCATTTACAATTGCCACAAAGAGAATAAAATACCTAGGAATACAACTAACAAAGGAGGTAAAAGATCTCTTCAAAAAGAACTACAAAGCACTGATCAAGGAAATAAGAGAGGACACAAACAGATGGAAAAATATTCCATGCTCATGATTAGGAAGAATCAATATTGTGAAAATGGCCATACTGTCCAAGGTAATTTACAGATTCAATGCTGTCCCCATCAAGCTACCATTGACCTTCTTCACAGAAGTGGAAAAAACCACTGTAAACTTCATATGGAACCAAAAAGAGAACCCACATAGCCAAGACAATCCTAAGCAAAAAGAACAAAGCTGGAGACATCACGCTACCTGACTTCAAACTATATTACAAGTCTACAGTAATCAAAACAGCATGGTACTGGTTCCAGAACAGAGATGTAGACCAATGGAACAGAACAGAGGCCTCAGAAGCAACGCCACACATCTACAACCATCTGATCTTCGATAAACTGGACAAAAACAAGCAATGGGGAAAGGATTCCCTGTTTAATAAATGGTATTGGGAAAACTGGCTAGCCATATGCAGGAAGCTGAAACTGGACCCCTTCCTTACACCTTATACAAAAATTAACTCCAGATAGAATAAAGATTTAAACATAAGAACTAACACAATAAAAACCCTAGAAGAAAACCTAGGCAAAACCATTCAGGACAGAGGCACAGGCAAGGACTTCATGACTAAAACACCAAAAGCAATGGCAACAAAAGCAAAAATAGACAAATGGGACCTAATTAAACTTAAAAGCTTCTGCACAGCAAAAGAAACAATCATGAGAGTAAATCAGCAACCAACAAAATGGGAAAAAATTTTCACAATCTACCCATTTGACAAAGGGCTAATATTCAGAATCTACAAAGAACTACAGCAGATTTACAAGAAAAAAACAAATCCATTCAAAAGTGGGCGAAGGATATGAACATTTTTCAAAAGAAGACAAATATGCGACCAAGAAACATATGAGAAAATGCTCATCATCACTGGTCAATAGAGAAATGCAAATCAAAACCACATTGAGATACCATCTCATGCCAGTTAGAATGGTGATCATTAAAAAGTCTGGAGACAACAGATGCTGGAGAGGATGTGGAGACAAAGGAACACTTTTACACTGTTGGTGGGAGTGTAAATTAGTTCAACTATTATGGAAGACAGTGCGGTGATTCCTCAAGGACCTAGAAATAGAAATTCCATTTGACCCAGCAATCCCTTTACTGGGTATATATCCAAAGGATTTTAAATCATTCTGTCATAAAGACACATGCACACATATGTTCATTGCGGCGCTGTTTACAATAGTAAAGACCTGGAACCAACCCAAATGCCCATCGATGATAGACTGGACAAAAAAATGTGGCACATATACACCATGGAATACTATGCAGCCATAAAAAACGATGAGTTCATGTCCTTTGTAGAGACATGGATGAACCTAGAAACCATCATTCTCAGCAAACTGACACAAGAACAGAAAACCAAATACTGTATGTTTTCACTCATAGGCGGGTGATGAACAATGAGAACACTTGGGCACAGGGAAGGAAACAACACTCACAGGGCTAGGCCGAGGGTGTGGAGGGGAGAGGAGGGACAGCGGAGGGTGGGCAGGGAGGATGGGGAGGGATAACACTGGAGAAATGCCTGACGTAGGCGATGGGGGGTGGGCATGGGGGAGGGGATGGAGACAGCAAACTACCATGGCATGTATGTACCTATGCAACAATCCTGCAGGATGCAGGATGTGCACATGTACCCCAGAGCCCAAATACAATAGAAAAATATATATATATATATTTTGGATCTGATAGGGTTGATAATCATTGCTACTTGCTTTATTAGTAGCAGAATAAGTAAAAATATACAGAAATGCATATACATTTTATCAAATGATCAAAGAGTCCTTATGATGTATTTTTAATCTAATAAATGAATTCAATGATAATGTAACTAACCCAAGGTCCCTAGGTACTTTTTATCATGCCATGGTTCTCCATTTGCCAAAATTCATCTAAGAGCCTCATTAAATTATAAACACTGGAAGCAAAGATGAAATGGAGAAAACAAACAATTCTTTTCCAGATTACAGTTAGTTCTCAAATATACCATTGGAAGCTAGGTCAGAAAGAACTTAGATAAATATGCTCCTATGAACTGGTATGTCTTATTGCTACGTGCCATTTTTTAAATGCAGAAACTAATTGAAATAGTTACTCTGAAATATTTAAACTCAGTGTTTGCCATTCTCCTTGGCTCTTTTATCTCACTGTAAACTCTGTAAGTTAGGATGACTTCCATTTCCCCTGCACAGTACACACTTTCCACCCAATGTCTGCAATTTAATTTCCACCTCCATAATTTTAAATATTTTAAAGTTATCATTTTACACTCTCAATTTTCCTCCAGAATTACCTTCAGTAATGGCTTCCTAACTCTATTATCTTGGAATTACATTTTTCACATTTATAGGTTTGTCTTTTTAAAGCAAAACAAAACAAAAAAGCCATAAAATTCGGGGATCAGAATCAAATCACAGGATGTGCCAGAGCCAGGGGTAGTGATTACAGATATGCCCTAATGTGAGGTTTATTGCAGTTATGCTATTTCATTTCAGAGGTATATTACTGCAGAATAACAGTTACGAGAACAAAGCTTTTTTTTTTTTTTTTACCTAATAGATTCAATTGCATTTTACAGCAAAAATAATTTACTCGCAGGATTAAATTAGGCACCTAAGTGAGGCACATAAATAAATAACTGATGATTTGAGCAACCAGAGATAACCACACAGATACTTATTTGTGATTTATTTGTAATATACCACAAACAAAACTAAAAACTTCAATGTATATTTCAGGAAAAGAGTAATTTGGTGTGTGGTTACTTACAAAATCGTGTAACAAGACAAAACCAATTTTATATAATAAAATTTAAGAATGCTCTAGCCCTAAGGAATAATTTAGTGTGACATTGACCATCTATCCATCCCTCCTTTTCCTCTCTCAAAATATAGTTTGGATGCTGAAACTGAAATATATCTTAAAAAATAAAAGGTAAAAAATAGGCTGTCAGACTAATCTGTACCAAATAAAATATTTTCTAGAAAGCCATGACTCAGAATATTTATCATCTCAATAAGAAACAACGATGTGTTTAATTCATAAAGTAATGCAAAAAGTATATTTGTTTTCCTGATGTTCAGACAAGCATCAAACCACACAATATTTTCTAATGAGTCATTAGACTAGAAATCTTAGCTTCATCTTTCATATTGAATATATGGTTCATCCACTAGAGTGGCAACCTACTAAGGGCATGAACTGCCCTTTTTATATATTTTGTACCTTAGGGAATATAAGAGATTTTTATACTCAGTATGTGCACCCAATGGGCATTCATTATATGCTCATCAAATTTGCTTTAAGGGATGTTGAGAGAGCAGAACAACTTCCTGCATATGAATTCTGATCCTTTGTGACATGGTATCCTTCTGACAATCTCTATCTTGGTAAACACCATCCCCACATGACCTGCTGTCGAGATTTGAAGCCCATCTTCACTCCTTACTTCACACATCCCTCTCATTTAACCCACACCCAAATTCGGTCACTGTGTCCTCCTTAATAGCCTTACATCTGCCCACTTTTCCACTTTCCCACTGAAACAGATTCGTATTGTCACCACCACCTCTCCCCCGGGTGGTGATTACAATGGCCTTGTCATAATTCTCTGTATACATTACATAATACAGCCAGAGTAATCTTTGTAAAACAGATCTGACCCTGTTAGTCTTTAAATTAAAATTCTATGTATCCCCAAAGCTTACAATTCTATGTATCCCCAAAGCTTCCAGGATAAAATCCAAACTTCTCAGTACTTTTTCTAAGGCCTAATATAAGTAGTCATGGTTTCTCCAAGTGTCAGCTCTGGTCCACCACTCACCTTGCCCTGGGTCCTCCAACTCACCATATACATTCAAACTCACATCTGGACTCTGGACTGGGCCAGTCCCTCCCCCAGCACCATCTTTCCTCCCTTCTTCTTCTGCTTTCTGACTCTTCCATTGAGCTTTCCTAGGTTGCCTCCTTCTCAGGATAGGTTACACCCCCCCAACACACACACTTTATGCTCCTATTTTAGCCTATATGTACCTCTTCAATCACAGTGCTGCCCCTAAGACATGCCTCTTGTGCAGCTGATTTTTTTTTTAATAAAGCACAGGAATTTACATGTTCTCATACCTGATTTTAGTGTGTCAGTACTGCTAGTTTAGTTTAGTTGTTACTGTTGTTAGCTTGAGTTCACTTTTCCAGAGGGGTGCTTTCGTCTATTGTTGAGAATTTCAGGTATGACCTGAGTTATGTGTATAAATATATCTGTAACTCTTCACATAGCTTCTTGGACAAGGTGGGAGTCATTGAAAGGATCAAACACTGAGTCTCCTGTCTAATACATAATCCATTGTTGATTATGCTTTGAGATCATAGAGCAAAGTTGTAGTGAATGAAAATGAGTGGTCTGAATTCACTCCAAAGAGGAGCAAAAGGCCTTCATAGTTTCCAAGAGCCCCTAGCTCTAAAACCTTGAAAACAAGTGAGCTGCCCATTAAGCCTGCCTACCAAGGCTGTAATAGACAAAATTTATGCCTCACCAACCACACCAAGCAAGACGAGGACAACCAATTTAGTTTTCACCATGAAAGTGAGTTCATCTCAATTAAACAAATCTACTCTTAAGGTTCTATTGTAAAAAATGTGTGAGCAATGTTAATATAAGCAAGACCTATGACATCCCTGAAAGGGCTTACAAGAAGTCACTTGCTTCAGTTACAAATTAAGTTCAAAAATATCTGTTAAGGACCTAATACATGAGAAGGACTAAAGAAGCTATCAGGGCCAGGCGCAGTGGCTCATGCCTGTGATCCAAGCATTTTGGGAGGCTGAGGCAGGTGGATTACCAGAGGTCAGGAGTTCGAGACCAGCCTGGCCAACATTGTGAAACCCCATGTCTACTAAAAATGCAAAAACAAAATTAGCTGGGTGTGGTGGCAGGCACCTGTAATCCCAGCTACTTGGGAGGCTGAGGCAGGAGAATCATTTGAACTTGGGAGGTGGAGGTTGCAGTGAGCCAAGATTGTGACATTGCACTCCAGCCTGGGTGACAGAGTGAGACACTGTCTCAAAAAGAAGGAAGGAAGGAAGGAAGGAAGGAAGGAAGGAAAGAAGGAAGGGAAGGAAGGAAGGGAAGGAAGGAGGGAAAGAAAAGAGAAAGAGAGAAGGGAAGGGAAGAAAGAGAGAGAGAGGGACGTGAGGGAGGGAGGAGGAGGACGAGGAGGAGGACGAGGATGAGGAGAAGGAAGAAGAGGAAGAGGAAGAAGAAGAAGGAGAAGCAGCAGCAGCAGCAGCAATTAGGGACAGAGTGGATAATATCTCAGGCATGGTCCCAATCCTCACAGGGCTTAGGAACTAGTTAGGAAGCCATAAAACTAAACAGATGATTACAATGTAAAATGCACCGTGAGCTCTCCACAGGGGCACAATAGGAGAGGGACCAGATCCAGAGCGAGGGAGCAACGTCTTGACTTGCAGCAGAGCCACAGTCATCAGCAGGCAGCCAGGGCACTTACAGACACCCCTGTGCAAACAGGGGAGTCATGGAAAATACAGATGGAAAGTGGAAGGCCTGGACTGTGGCCCAATATGCATCTGTGTAATTTCATAGACTGAATGTGTGGGGCAGGCTAGTGATACTTCGGGAAGAGCTGAGTTTGTTGCTGCACTGATATAGACGTGGATGCAATCAGGAGGCAGGGGGTCATGGGCCAACCCAAGGCCTAGAAATAGAGGAAGAAGTATTTAGGAAATAATGGCACTGCTGGAGAACCTGGCAGCCAAATGAAGAAAAAAGAGCCAAAAGGAAAGAAATGTCAACATAGAAAAAGGTTAAAACTTTAAACAGAATATGTTTGGACGGTCTGAGGCTTCTTTCAAGCAGTGCGTCCAGTGAGTATCAGACATTATTTCAGCTAATTTGCCACTTCGTTTCTCAAGGGTAAGCAAGAACTGGTTGTGGCCTCTCTGTTTCCATCACGCTCAAGCTGGGGAAAAATAATGTAGAGCCCAGGCAATTTAAACATTCTAGAAATGCTGTCAGGGAGCTTTTTTCAAACATGGGACAAAAACTGACCTTTTATATAGCTACAAAAAAATATCTAAAATATTGTTAAAAGAAGTCTTGAACCAGGGAATTTTATCACTTAACACAAACCATTTCATTTTCACCATAATATTTAAAGGATCATCCAGGAAGTAGATAAAGCCCTTCAAACAATATCTAGTATCAGAAGAAAGTTAATGAGTCTACTTTGTGAAAGAACGGAAGGCAAGAAGATTATCTAAATTTTAAGAGTAAGTAAATGCTGGAGAGACAAAATATATTATTTCTTTGTGAAGTAAATGGCACCAGGCAGAGCACATTTTCATCTTATTTTGCTGATCAATGCAGGGCAGGGTTATTGTCTGACAAGGCAAATTGTTTATCATGACTGAGTCATAAATAATAGTACCAGGATGTGTGATTTACTGAACAGTACCAAACACTGAATGAGGATTTTTTTAAATGAAGTTCTTTCAAAAAACAGTTACTGTAAGAAACATGAGTTTTCCTCTTAGCTTCATCTACTTCTGTTGCCACTCTTTTTTTTTTTTT